>JAWHQI010000043.1:10828856-12256808 GCA_033032865.1 Dactylorhiza incarnata | reverse complement strand
GCGCAGCTTCCCCTTCGACTTTCGTCGAACGCAGCTGCCCCTTAGACTTTCGTCGAACGGAATCCTCCCTTGCCCAAAACCGACCCAAGGCGAGTCAAAACGTCTCCAAGGGGTCTAGCGCAAAATGGGATGTTACAATCCAATAAACGAAGAAACAATTTCGTCCCCAAAATTTAAGTTGAGGTTATGGGGTTTAAGTTCAGATCACAAAAGTCATCTTGAGCACACTTTAAATCCCACACACCACTAGCGAGGGTCACGACTCATTCACATTTTAGCCCACCAAATATAAATAGAAATAAAGTTATCCAAATTTTAGCTAATTAATTATAATCAGAAAATAAGCTATCCATATTATCAGGCAGCAAGCATAATAAACCAAGCAGCCACCAACACCCAACATGATGAGATTTTTTTAATGAAAGAAATTTCCTGGAGCTAACCCAAACCACCAATAATGAATAACGAGATTGCCAATAAACAATATTTCCTGAAGTTTAACCCAAACAGCCACTATAAGGAGATTGCCATGAATAAATTTCCTGAATTTCCAAACAAAATCCAAATTTCTAAAACCTGGAAGGAGATGGGGCGGATGTGAATATATATAATCCTTTCAAATTTAAGGATGCTATTGATAATCACTTCACTCATCTCTCTATTATCCATTTTCATAGTATCAGATCTAATGTGTTCCATTTCCCATGTACATAAGCTTAACAACATGTATGGCAGTTTGATTAAGTGAGCCGGATTGTTTCTATTTAATGTTCTTGTCTTGCTTTGTTTAATCGATCCAGTAGAACTAAAGCTTGGCTTAACACAACAAAGATCTCTTTTCGATGTGGATTTGTATATTGTAGAGAATGAGCTTGACTTAAAGGAGTCCTGAGTCGATGACATTCTCACCATATTAACACTGCAGTATGGCCCATTCACTCCCACATAGTATAAGTTACTACTTGGACTCACCTTTAATGATGCTGCAAAGGTTTTGGCCATCTCATACTGATGATTAAGCAGGTCCCCAGACATACTGTTATTGATGACACCTGATGCATAGAACAATAAAGCGGATGCAGTACCACTTACCTGATCATGATCATGAGCATATATATCACTTCTGTGCATCCAAAAATTTTGCGTTAAATGAGGATGGCATCATAGTCAAACGGGTGATCAACCATAAAATTCACGATGTCATATCCTTGGGTCAAACCTCAAATACCCAAACAGTTATTGTACCCGCAAGATCGTCTCTCTTATGTATTAAAAATGTAGAAGCAAGCCTTAAGCTCATCTTCTAGTACAACTATCATTATCCATATCATTATCAATCGCTTCCATCAATGTCATCTCGTCCGAGGCAATTATTCATACAACACGCATCTTTTACACTTAGCACGGCATCCACTTGATATTAAGTTTCAACAATCGTTATGATCACCTTATAATAATTCATGTGCAAGGGCATTCATGCAAAAGCCACCAACCAAGTCCAGTATCAAGTTATGGCAAGATAATTACAATGGTCAAACAACATGGATGTTTACCGCTTGACTTGAAATCCATATAATAGTCAAGTCCTGCAATCACCCTACCGTACTTGCCATGACATTATGCCCTTTCAATCCATCAACTACCAAAAACGATGTTACTAGCTCAAGGATTTAAGCTCAGGAAGCTTTTATGTTTCCAAATAGTTTCCGAATTCCGCACGTGATCGTCCGATAATGCTTATCAATTGGTTCTGGTGATATTATGAATCGTTATCGAGGCTCAAAGTAAGGTGTATCCATGATGTTATACCTTGCATGGGTTATAATCACATCATTCCCTTCTAATAACACATGACCTCGAGTCAAGTGTTACTTTTTCTACTCCCAGTTCTACTTAGATTTGCACTGGATTCAAAAATTGGTGCTACTTTTATCTCGTAATTTAAATCATTTCATTTAAGGGCTCCAAAACCGTGAACGTAAACCTTATCCAATGGTTGGGTTTCGATACAAAGCCTATAGAGGACTGCCTTGCCGAGGCAATACAATTACACGTACACCTACCTGTACGTATAGAGACATATTCATATCTTACTAAATAAGTAAATGCAACTTATCATCAATATTCAATTCACGGCGTGATTCAACACCCTTGACGCTATCACCCGTATTGAGAGGTTATCACGAATCTAATCATCATCGTTCACGTACTATTTAAATAAACAGGATCTAAGGGAAAACGAAGTAAGTACGTAAATAGACCAATAAACGAAGGGACAAGCCTCCGTACATTTTTGGACTAAATTTCTTCCACCGCCCATATGGTACATTCATCTCACGTATGGGCACAAACCTTAGGGGCATACCTTCCTCGACTTAGAGTTCTTACCCTAAAGATCCCCGTATCGACGCACTTATATATTAGCCGTGATGTAGAAATTCAAATTTTACGGCGACGACCAAGCTGCATATCATTGTAATGAGAGCATGTACAAATAACATCCAATCACCCGGTACATTTATATATGTTTGAACTTAACATGAACCAAGGTGCAAAGCTCAGGATGATTTTCCCTTCAACTCGAGTTATGCAGAGTACCAAATGTAGGGCATACTTCACAATATGATAAACTAAATCAAATCCATTACAAGCGCCCTACCATCCCTGCCAATGATCATCCATGGCTTGCATGTTTATTTTATAAAAACTTGTAGGATTTTAGATCATCAATTAAGTCATATTAATCTTGTTGACTCCACCGCCTAACACTTATTAATTTCCCAATGTCAAGTAATTACAACACTAAGGGAATGTTCACCACGAATTTCCAAACTCAGGGGTAGTTTATCATCATACCAGCAATGCATGCACAAAGGTTCACTAACTTCCCAGCTATAATGTTATTACAACATAGTTGCATATCCCCAAAGTGTTAATTTACTAATCTCCTCGTTGCTTATCCACATAATCTTAGAACAATATAGAGAAAATTATCATCTTCAAAATGCTTTCCTCTCTTATTCCGCTAATAAAATTCCTATCAACCCAAACATGGCCTTAGCAGTCTGCCTTGCTTAAGGTGAATTAACTCTTCAAGGGTCTCTACTTCCAATGTCAAAAATTACAACGATTTTAAATCCTCAAGGAACTCAAGACGGTACATAACTAGCCCAATAAACGAAGAGATAAGCCCTCGTATCTCTTCTACTGAGTTTCTTCTACCACCAATATAACACATTCGTCCCAAAATGAGCCTTCTCTGGATCTGAATTCTTATCGTATCTTCTCCATATGAAACCTTCTACATAAAAGAAGTAAGAGGTATCCAGATAGAGTATAAAATACATGCTTGGTAGTCTCTTACAAAGCTGATGATATACTACAAGCACCAATCTCATTGAGATTTCCCTAAAATTTTGTATAAGGTGATAATATTACCCCATATCTGGGATAGAAATTTTGGGGTGTGAGTCTCTAACATTTACACTCACGTTAAAATCTTCCCTTAGTCACTCAAGGTCACTTATTGCTTGGCCCAATCATCCCCAAGATCAGTATAAGGCTTGGATACGTCACGACATATCCTGCTAAGTCGACCAAAAATGGTATCCTAGTTAGGTTGGCATCAATCCTATGCCAAACCAACTCTGACTGTTGGAATGGGAATACAAATTACTGTCTCGGAATGAGCCAGCGTCTATACATAAGGGTACGAGTTTGGCTTAGGTTGGCACTTGCTATAGGAAAAAATGGAGATACTTATTGTGAATTACACATGGGCACACCACCGCTTCCGCTGCATCAGTTTGTCCTCAAACTGATTTAGCTAGCAGGGGTGTCCTAGTGGTTTAATGGATTTCTTTATCTCAGGATCGTTGCAAGCTGATACCATTTGTAAGACCCCCCTCTCGGAACACAAAACACGGCCGAGGGGAGTCTTATGCCCAGGACAGCCGCCTTGCGGAAGCGCCGGCACATGAGCTAGCCTCCCCCACAAGATACCTATCCTGTCGTCCAAGCCAACTGAATAGCGCCAACCCATCAATAAACTAAAAATAAGAAGCCATAAATTCACATAAGTAAAGAGTCCAAATAAGTACAAAAGACAAGAAGCTCTGAGAGCTCCTGCAAAAGTGTCAGATTATCAAGCTAAATGCCCCAAGGGCAACATCTCAAACTGCGCTCACATCGGTCACCGACGATAGTGAGGGTATCGTGGCCTCCGGCCCTGTCGTCCTGACCTGACTATCCTCCTCCAGCACCGTGCGATGCTTCCCCAGGGTGCGCACCTAAAAAGAGGGGTGCAACAACCATTAGTCATAAATACTAAGTGGCTTCACATCCGCTCCCCCAGCGACTCCAAGGCACCGGGTGGTAGGAAAGGAAGAAAAGCTGCAATATAAGCAATAATATACAAAGCAGGTGACAGGATTGGATGTTCATATATGTCGGTGTTGGATCTTACGGCGCCCTTAGAAGGGGGTGAATAAGGGAATAAAAATTCTTTTTATAATTTTAAGAAAATTACTAAATTGTTTTATAATATGCGAAGGTAAAATAACAATTTAGCTAAATGAATAGAAAATTATGAATTTGCAATTTTAGAAATAAGTACTAAATTGTTTTATGATGAAAGAGATTGAAATAAACAATTTAGATTTAGAATTGAAAACTTAGAACACAATATAATAGAGATTACGCCAAGTGATAGAAATCAAGTAAACACAAAAGAGACATGATTATATTATATGACAAAGTGTTTACATAAATTTGATTTCTATATCGCTAGAAATCGGAGGCGTACAAATGTAAATTTCTTTTTGTTTACCAATCCTTCTCCCAAGGATCGGAAGGCTATCACCTGTCTCTCCCTAGACCAAGCCCAAGCCTATCATCTAGATCTTCCCAAGATCTAGACGTAGCACACAAGGCCGCGATTTCCCACCAAGCCACGCAAGGACTTGGACGCTCCACACAAGGAAGCGATTTTCCCCTAAGCCACGCAAGGACTTAGACGCTCCGCACAAGGAAGCGATTTTCCCTACCAATACAAAGTAAAATGAATATAAATGAAAATACAAGATAAAATAAGAACTCCCTAGAAATTCATATCTCTGAAAGGAAGGTTGAAGCCTCGAGATGATAGTTGATGTAGAAGCGCGTCCGATCTCGTCTTCAATTTTAAACCTTCTCAGCAAAAATGGGAGTTCTTGAGGTTCTGGAGCTCTCTGGTTCGTATACACTCAGGAAGGGACTTGGAATTCTCAAATCATAGAATGCACGAACACAAGGAATCAATTTATAGAAAATCGCTGTCGCCTGGGCGACATCGACTATCGGAATTTTCCAACAGCGCTAAACTGTCGCTGGAGTGCCGTCGTGCGGGCAGTTGCTGTAACCGCCGAGCTGTCGCCTGGGCGACATCGATGTCGGAATTCCGACAGCGCAAAACTGCCGATCGTGGTGGTGTCATGGGCAGTTGTTGAAACCTCCGAGCTGTCTCCTGAGCGACATCGCTGTCGGATTTCCGATAGCTCAAAACTGCCTTTCATCGTGCTGCCGTGGAGGGAAGTAGTTGTAACTTCTCTGCTGTCGCCTGAGCGACATCAGCTGTCGGAATTTTCCGACAGTGAAATTTTCCTACATTCAAATTTAGCTCCAGCAGAAATGTGAACATCTCATACTTGTTACCTGTACACCATTAATAAAAATAGAATCAAATACATTGGGGATTTGTTATTCTCAAACCGGACGAGTGCGGAACGCATGCTCCAACAATCTCCCCCTTTTGATAATAACAAATCCTTATACTAAGAAATCGAATAAATCCTATATAGATAGTGACAAGTACATTATGTATGCACAAGTGTGAACTTATGATCTTCATGTTCTCCCCCTTAATATGATCTCCCCCTTAATATGATCTCCCCCTTAATATTAGCTCCTTCTAAAATTATTCTCCCCCGACTTATAAACTCCCCTACATGAAAGCTCACTTAATTAATTAAGTAATTTAATTGATTTCTTAGTATCTTCTCCCCCTTTGATATTATCAAAAGTAATGAATATAGGGATGAGTGTATATCTTTTAAGATAGGTAAGGAACCATTTATTGAAGGATTTTCATGATCGAGCATATGTTAATGTATGCACCTCCTTTATGATTACTCCCCCTACAAATTTACCCATTTTTTTAGTTTAATATCATTATAATGCACTCCCCTAAATCTTTAATCTCCCCTTTTGGTAGAATCAAAAGAGGGTTTAGGTGAGGGTAGTAAGGAGGCATTTCTTATAAATGATAAAGAGTTTAAGCATAGCATATATAAGAGATTTCAAATAAAAAGATAAGAGTTGTAAGCAAGCGGAAGATTATAATAAACATATTTTTGTAAGCATGAAAAGCATAAGTAAAAATATGAGTTTTAGTTCAAAATTGAAAGATGTTTAAACCTTGTTGAAATCTCAAATTTTTTTCATAAAAATACCAAGCATGAAATGAACATATCAAAGAGATATTATACTACAATGTTACTTAATTTAAAGTTCAAGAGATACCAAAACATTGTAGAGATCATGCTAGGTTATCTAGTGCATTTTTCTATAAAGAGTAATATAGATAAAGCATTAGAATCCAATACTCATGAGAAGAAGTGTTATGAAAGATAATGATGTGCACATAAGTGTATTTTGGGCAATGTTAACAATTGATTTAAATCATCAAAATACAAGACATATGTAAAGTAAAGTGCACAATAAAACACAAGTAAATTACTTTCACACTTTTAATGCACATAATTTTTAACAAAGTGGTGTAATAAACAAAGTTTGCTCAAGACACTTTACTATTCTTTCCAGGGTGCTCAACCTCACAATGCTTATGAAGACTTATCAGGAGGTTCAAGTAGTGCTTGGTGGAGGTATATTTGTCTACATATATAATTTTTGTTCACATTTGTGAGACAACATTCTCCGAATACACTTATTTTGCAAACCAAAATTTTTAACTTAACCACTTTTCTAAATTTCATAAGTGCAATTCAAATGGAGTGTAGGCAATAAACTTATGCAAGTTATAATTCATTGTACAAATACAATACACAAGCAAGCATTTTTAGATTTAGACACACATGTTGATTACCAAAATAAGTGAGTGAAATGTATCATTATCAATCATAAAACATTTACTCATACTTAGAGGCATGCTAAGCTTGTATCTACACATTTTTCAATACAATTGATGCACTTTAAATAGATATATCAAAGCATGATAAGCAAAACAATGTTCATAGTAATTTGAAGAAATAAGGTTTAACATTGTAAATAATTCTAAATAATAGAATTCATACATGCTTGATATTTGACAATAAAGATCATACAGTTTTTTTTTTGTTTTTTTTTTAAATCAAATAAAAACAGAAAATCACAAAAACCTATTTTTGTTATTTTTTGAATTTTGAATTTTTGTAGTAAATTTTTCATAATATGAATAAAACAAACAAAAAAAACGTAAATAACAAAAACATATTCTTGTATATTTTTTTTTTGAATTTTGAACTTTTGTAGTTGATTTTTCATAATATAAAGAAAATGAAAATAAAATAAACAGAAACACAAAATTAGATTTGTACACATAAACTAACATATTTTTGTGGATTTTTAGAAATTTTAAATTTTTGATTATTGATATTGATTAAGTGTCCTTAAAGTAGTTCCATGCTGAAATTTCAGAATTTTTGGAGATCTCTAGGTGGATCAAATTTGCATGAAACTTTGGCTTTTCAAATTCTTGTGTTTTACAAAACCATTTAAACATGAAGATATAAACTATGAAGACACAAGAGGACATTTTTTATTAAACAACCCAAAATATGCATGATTTAAGTGATAAGTAAATAAAATGATCATGCAAAGAGTAATATGAGTACGTCCTAAGATTAAAGATTACCCCGACTAAATGTCTACACCCTAGCCCCGTACTAAGTGACAGATGGGTATGAGGAGTTGCACGCATGCCGTAGGTTGGGGTGTTAGTCCCATATGCACACACTAGAGAACACTCAACCTAGCACTCTTTCCCCCCAGTGTCTCGCAAGGCCCCACTGGAACCCTCCCCGGTTAAGGACAAGACATGTCTTATAAGTTAGGTCTCTAATGCATACAACCCTACGCCCCCGCTATTGTGAGATATGAAGTCATAGGTGAAATAATCTTTTGGAAAACCTATGCTTTTAAATCTAAGGGTTGATACATAAACTATGGGTTTTGTTTAATGTGATGAGTTATATAAAGCCGCATAGTTTATCTACTTTTATGAGACGACGATATGAGATAACTAGCACAATTACTAATATTCAATAAGTGATAAAGCTAGTATGATGAGTTTTGGGTTTAAAGTCATGTCATAAGATTAATATTAATATTGCATGTATTCCAAAATAGAATTTCAAATTATAGATCTAGAATGAAGTGATGATTTAGTTTGATTTATACTTTCATTACAAAGTTGATTCTAGAGTCTACAAATATGAGAGATACATGCAATCACTAGCAAAGCAGATCAATACATCAAATAATGTAAAGAAAACATTATTCATAATTTTTATCATAAGATTCATAATTCCTATTATCGATTTGAGATATGTCTTGATAGAACATGAATTATGATTTATGATTAAAGAGAATTTTTGCATAGAATATATGTTAGATCATCATGATGTGTGTAAATTCTAATTCTTCTAGACTTATGACAATATGAATTGGTGATTTTCGTTTGAATGAGCACGTTTGAATTGTAAGTCTAGAAAATGATGATCAAGCTATCATATCAAAGACAAAGATCACAAATATATAGTTTTGAAATAAAATGCCATTCAATAATTGAATTTATTGATCTTTGGTTTTGCATGATAATATATGATTCATGAAACAATATTCATAAATATTCTAATGATTAATTCATAAACTATGTGTTTGTTGGAATTTTAGTATTCTATATAATTTCAAATCACATAGTTATCATGATATTTTAATAACATTGTAAATGTTATACCTAGCATATAAATTTAAGCACAAATTAAGAAGTGATGCTAGAATGATACATTTGAATGCAATGGTATTACATAGAATTAATGGAGATAATGTTGCATGTAATATGAGATGTTTACAAATTAATTTTCTTTAGAC
This sequence comes from Dactylorhiza incarnata, assembly GCA_033032865.1. Taxonomy (NCBI): domain Eukaryota; kingdom Viridiplantae; phylum Streptophyta; class Magnoliopsida; order Asparagales; family Orchidaceae; genus Dactylorhiza; species Dactylorhiza incarnata. The sequence goes on along the minus strand of JAWHQI010000043.1, from coordinate 12,247,622 downwards.
CTATAATGAAATGATTAAACTTTTGATTTGATCTTAATGATATAAGATGATTCTAAGGTCTAAATTACATGCAAACAATGGTGACACACATCACACATACTATCTAAATTAATATATGAAATAATTATACATAGGATATCATGTGATGAAAAAAATCCTTAAACACAGAAATTTCTGAATCAAGAGAACTAAGATAGCATTTAAAAACGAAGTTGAAATTGGGCAAATTGACAGCACCAAACAAACTTAAATGGGCAAGTTTAGTTTGCCGATAGATGGAGATTTCTGTGCTCTTTCTGAAAAGATATTAACCGCGAAAAACGGACGAGCAGATCAAAAGATATGGCTATTTGAAGTTTTGATCAAAAACTTGCTTTTTGAAAGATTAAGCATGCGTTTAGATGAATTTTTGTTTTCGATTTTATTTGATAATATTTTTCATAATAAGGGCTATCAAATGCAGCAAATAACATAGAAAGTAATCAAACTGTTGCGCATTTTAATTTTTAGCTTAAGCCCTTTTAATAAACCAATTAAATCCATTTTTAAAATTAATTTCATTAGTCTTGAAAAATAGTTTCGATATTCTAATTATAATGTTAATTCAAGACATTGATGGGTAAAGGATTTAAAAGGATATATATAACAAAAAAATGAGAGGTAGGTCTCTTTTAAAAATCATATGACTTAATGTTCAATTTTAATTCAATTTGATTTGATAAACATTAGGCTTAATATGTGAAAGTCATATTTCATAAAATATAGAGGGACCATAAGCATTTTGGATCAATAAATACAAAAACAAACAAAAGAAAAAGAAATAAAGCACATCATGAAGTAGAGTATTGATATTTCATTTTTAATTATTTCTACTTCATGCAAATGAAAGATACTAAATGATAAGAGGTTTAGGTATCCAAAATTGACCATGTGTAATGGTTCCTTTGGGCACCCAAATATGTCGTGATGGCTTTTGAGAAGATAATGATGAATGAGCCTTTTTAATTAATGTTGATATGTCATTTTTCTTTATGGGTCTCCATTCATACATTGGTTGTTTATTACTTAAATCCATATAATGATTATGTGAATTGTTTGAAAAATAATTCATTGGAGGTTTATGTTTATTTAAATTATTTTTCAAAATAGCTTGATGTTGATAATCATAATGATTTTTATTATATGGATTGTTTAAAATTTTATAAGAGTGATTGTCTTTCTTTAGAAGTGATTGTTGAAAAAGTGGATTACAATATGTTTTAGAAGATTGATCATTATTTTGATGATTTTCATTTCCACTCTTTCTTATAGACATACTCTTGTAATATAAAGGATAATATTTTATATTTTGATTTTCATGAAAAGGAGTTTTTAAGTTTGAGTCATGATTGAAAATATATTGAGACTTATAATAGTGACTCTTAAGAATTTTGTGAGGGTCATAATTCTTTTTGAAACTTAACTCCTTTTGAGTTGATGTATGAAAATGATCCTTTTTAGAAATGATTTTGTAAGTTAATTTATCCTTGTTATTCAAAATCTTATGATGAGATTCATTAGATGACATTTGAAATTTTTCAACAAAAGATTTTAATTGTATTAACTTACAGGATAAAACATCATTTTCAATTAACAATTTTTCATTATGTCTTTTAGAAATTAAGAGCCCTTTTTCAATTTCCTTGAATTTTTCTTTTAATAAATTGCAATTAAGATAAGGAATAGGAATTTCAACTAAAGAGCATGAAAGAGAATTTAACACATCAATATTTGATTCTACGTTATCGTTTGCTTTTAAAGATTTATTTTCTAAACGTAATTTGGAATTAGCAATTTTTAATTTTAAAATTTTACGTTTAGCAATTTTAAGCATACGAGATGTATAAATAGAATTCGTTACAAAAAGAGAAGTTTTTGATTTTCTTACCTTGCAATTGTTTCTGTCTTCTCTTTTGCTTGATGTGTTGCCAACAAATGAGTCCAATATTGTGATGTTGTATTCTTCTTCCTCCAAGCATAAGTCCTCATCGATTTCTTCTCTTGGATCCATAAGAAATTCCTCGTCGATTTCTCTCTTAGATTTATCATCCTCCAAGAATGAGTCCTTGTCAATTTCTTCTCTTGGACCCATAAGGAATTCCTCTTGTTCATCATCTGTAGAAGGAAGACTATAAGTATTCTCAAGAAATTTCCAAACTTCATAAGCAGTAGGAAGTGTATAAATAAGTTTGAAAATATTTTGATCTAATGCACAATATAGACTATTCATAGATTTGGCATTTAAAAACATTTCATTTTTATTTAAAATACTTGGGGGCATTTTAATTGTAATATTCCATACTTCCATATCCAAAGATTTAAGAAATTTTTCCATTAGAAATTTCCACCCATTATAATTTTTCCCTTCAAATAAAGGTGGTGCTAAAGATTTTTCATTTATAAGAAAATTTCCCCTATTAGTAGAAGCGAGATCATGAGACGCCATTATTCCTGGTTTTTAAACCATTTGGAATAACCTCCTCTGATACCACTTGTTGGATCTTACGGCGCCCTTAGAGGGGGGGTGAATAAGGGAATAAAAATTCTTTTTATAATTTTAAGAAAATTACTAAATTGTTTTATAATATGCGAAGGTAAAATAACAATTTAGCTAAATGAATAGAAAATTATGAATTTGCAATTTTAAAAATAAGTACTAAATTGTTTTATGATGAAAGAGATTGAAATAAATAATTTAGATTTAGAATTGAAAACTTAGAACACAATATAATAGAGATTATGCCAAGTGATAGAAATCAAGTAAACACAAAAGAGACATGATTATATTATATGACAAAGTGTTTACATAAATTTGATTTCTATATCGCTAGAAATCGGAGGCGTACAAATGTAAATTTCTTTTTGTTTACCAATCCTTCTCCCAAGGATCGGAAGGCTATCACTTGTCTCTCCCTAGACCAAGCCCAAGCCTATCCTCTAGATCTTCCCAAGATCTAGACGTAGCACACAAGGCCACGATTTCCCACCAAGCCACGCAAGGACTTGGACGCTCCACACAAGGAAGCGATTTTCCCCTAAGCCACGCAAGGACTTAGACGCTCCGCACAAGGAAGCGATTTTCCCTACCAATACAAAGTAAAATGTATATAAATGAAAATACAAGATAAAATAAGAACTCCCTAGAAATTCAGATCTCTGAAAGGAAGGTTGAAGCCTCGAGATGATAGTTGATGTAGAAGCGCGTCCGATCTCGTCTTCAATTTCAAACCTTCTCAGCAAAAATGGGAGTTCTTGAGGTTCTGGAGCTCTCTGGTTCGTATACACTGAGGAAGGGACTTGGAATTCTCAAATCATAGAATGCACGAACACAAGGAGTCAATTTATAGAAAATCGTTGTCGCCTGGGCGACATCGACTATCGGAATTTTCCGACAGCGCTAAACTGCCGCTGGAGTGCCGTCGTGCGGGCAGTTGCTGTAACCGCCAAGCTGTCACCTGGGCGACATCGATGTCGGAATTCCGACAGCGCAAAACTGTCGGTCGTGGTGGTGTCGTGGGCAGTTGTTGAAACCTCCGAGCTGTCGCCTGGGCGACATCGCTGTCGGATTTCCGACAGCTCAAAACTGCCTTTCGTCGTGCTGCCGTGGAGGGAAGTAGTTGTAACTTCTCTGCTGTCGCCTGGGCGATATCAGCTGTCGGAATTTTCTGACAGTGAAATTTTCCTACATTCAAATTTAGCTCCAGCAGAAATGTGAACATCTCATACCTGTTACCTGTACACCATTAATAAAAATAGAATCAAATACATTCGGGATTTGTTATTCTCAAACCGGACGAGTGTGGAACGCATGCTCCAACAGTCGGTTGTATAAGTACCTGAGTACTTGCAAAGGTTTCATAAGCATGTTCATAAGTAAAGAGCATATAAAAGAAAGTATTAACAACATGAAAGCATGAGCATAGTATCAATAAACAAGTACTAGTAACAAGAAAGCATGAGCAGAGTATCAATAAACCAAATTGAACTTAACTTATAAGGATGCCCATACAAGCTTATAAGTTAAGGATCTGAACATGAAGGTAACTCATCATATAAAGGTGCCCATACAAGTTTATATGATGAGGATCCAAAGCGATGCAATGCAATGATTATGAAGGATGAATGCAATGCAATGATTATGATATGATGACTGACCCATGCATATTTGTTATGTCGACATAGACCTTTAGTTCTCGCTTTTTGAGGGGTAGCTAACCACTCAGGCATCTCCCATCATGGCCAGACAGAGACAGTGGAACAAGCTCCTCCACTACTAGGAGGGTATGAACACTACCAGTCCTAGGCCTCTGTACGCCTCGACGCTAAGAACACATAGCGGAGACCCTGCATACTGCTCGCATCATGCTAAGCCTTCAAGGACACAGAAGGGGACTTGGGTAGGTGAGCACCAAGAGTCCAACCCAACCAGTCTAGAGTCTAACGGTCGGCTTCTGTCGGTGTCACGACTAGCAAGCCCGTAGACCCGCCACAAGTAATCCTCCAAACAAGATCCATACACCACCATGTGTAATCCATGCAACCTATGCAATTCCCATGCACACCCGTGCTATCAAGCACCCAGGGACTCACGGATGGAGCCTTCTTACCTTTCACATCATACCAGTTCAACCGATGCTAATTAGCATCCAAGGCCCCCAACAACCGGGTCCTTAACGTTTCACCACAAGATATAACAATATCTTATAATCCACACCAAGCCATCAATGCTACTCATACCGAGTTGTCATGACTCTATGCAGTAGCGTGTGTATAACATGGAAATTACCTTACTAGATCCTGTAGGACTACTTGTGCGTTTAACGTCACGTTTCCATAATCCGGGTCCAGATGAGCACCATAACCTCTCTTTTCAGCATAATAATTTATAGCGGCACGTTTAATTATGGATTCATACTAAAATCAAATCCACTAGAACTTCTACTATAAATATAGGAGGAACTACATTGAGGCACACCCGGGCAATTGCCCGGGTCAGATTATGGAAATTTAAACCTATAGATAGGCTACTATTTGTGGCATAGATTTACCTTGCCTTTTGTCTCACTCTTCCATGCTATGCTAGTAGTCTTGTTTTGTCTCATTACAGAGTTTCAGCTTTGCCCATCAGCCCCCTGTAGAAATTGGCTACTACTGTGGCAAGTTTTAACTTGTCTCATTGTCCAGCTTCAGCTTTTTGCTCATAGAGTTTCAGCTTTTTTCTACCGTGGCAAAGCTTTAACTTGTTTCGGCTTTTGTCCATCAACCCCCTGCAGAAATTGGCTATTATGAAAAAATAGAAGTCTGGCCTAGCCTCTCCCTCTCTAAAAATCGAAACAGCCCCGGATCATTCCCTGGCGGTCTGAGCTGCTCAAGCTTTTCCAAACTCCGGTCTCCGTCCAGGGCCGGCCTCCTGCTTCGTTCTTTGAAGGCATTCGAGCTTCCACGCCGGAGCAACGAGCAAGCACGGTTTCCGGCCATCTTTTCATGTTCCATCTTCGGTCCTCCCGTTCCATCTCTCCTCTACTGCTCTTAAAGAGTACAAAAAGTGCATCTTTAAATCTTTTCTTGTTTTCATGTTCCATCTTCGAGCAAGCACAGTCTCGCCGGTGCATGTCTCCATTTTTTGCTAAAAAAATTCTTTTGTTTTTTATTTGATTTGGTTCTCTTATAATTGTGTTTAAAGTTGATCCTCAAATTATTAATATTGCTGAATTAATATTGGCCCTTTTTTATGTTTTAGCTAGAAGGTGATTTCAACAATTATTAGTCTAAATTTATTGTGCCCGTGCTTCTCCGAAATCCTAGTTCCGCCACTGACTATAAGTCATAATTAATGCCGGAATCATTACCACCAAATTCCGTCCTCATTGTATTATGCAATACGTATTTACGGTGCTCTACATTTATATGACCATTATAAACAATGCTAAACACTTAGACCTCACCCATAATCAAATGTTATTTACCTTCACCATCAACCACACATGCCTTTTTTACGATTCCACGTATAACTAGCAATTAAAGGTTCATTTATGAAGACATCTCAACATAAATAAATCTGAAATTATTATCACAGGTCCATACTAGCATGTACGTGATTCATACGAAACTTCGGCCCAAGCGGCCTTCACATTCGGCATTTATATCTCCTTCAATTTATCAAATGAAACGGCAATAACTTTAATATTACTTAATCAAAAATTATGAAATTCAATAGGGATCTACATATTGTTATCACCTATGTCTCCACCAATTTTCACGAGCATCCAACCAATATATTAAGAGAAATCAACAAAATACTGAGATCGGAAGTGTTATGACACCATTTTCTAAAACTGGATTTATGGGTGCTACAGTTGTCCAAACATTATGATCCACCCCAATTTGGAAAGCTAACATCAAGGGATACAACATTCATGTTGAGTCCTAAACCCAGATCCAAGTGGGTCCTACCAAAAATCTGCTCTGAAGTCAACTGCAGAAATCTGGACAGTAAAACAGCATGCACTTAACCCATTCCAGCTTTCTGGACACTCCACTCAACTGGACCTTTAGGGAGCTACAAGTCACTTCAAAAATCGTCGGAAAGCTCTTTCCGAGGGCTACAACTTTCATGTTGAGCCCAAAACCTAGTTCCAGTGGGATCAAGCCTAAAAATTGGCTTGAACCCAGCTGCACACAATTTCACCCCTTATTTACCGAGTGCAATGTTATAAATTAAAACTTTCTTTAGCAAGGGGCTATTATAATCTTTATCAGATAATATATAATTAAAAACCATGTTTAATAGAGGATTATTCATCATCTCCCCCAAACAAAAAAGTTAGGTCATTTCAACTTCTCACATCCAATACTCCCTCCATAGACCATGGATTTCACCAAAATCAAATCATATCTCTTCCTTTTGAAGAGGAGAAGTGATTGAAGGAACTTTCGCGGCAATCAGTGCCCTAAATTGAAAGATCTGGTTTGGTCTTTTCCTAAGAATCTCCATTAGCTCACAAGCCAAGCTCTTTTGAGCTCAACACCTCTCCTAATTTTTCTCTACGATATAGCACCAAGGGAGAGGGGTCGGAAGTCACCTTATTTTTCCAGCCATGGTTCAAGTTCATCTTCATGGCAGCGGGGTGGTGGTCAGCCAAGCTCCAAATCCTTCTCCAAGCTTGCTCCTTCAAGAACCCTAAGTTAAAACCTTAAGGTGTAAGGGAGAAGATGAAGAAAAGAAGGAGAAGATGAAGAAGATGAAGAAGAGGAAGAATCTGAGAGTAAGCAGCCCTTTTTGGCTTAAGAGAGAAGAGAGTTTGCATTAATAAGCCTTGGAAATCCAAAGTTAGGTGTCAACTCCTTATTGGACATTATTTCCACTGTTAGCCTCAAATAAATAATCATTCAAGCTTTATCGGACGACGGCATAAAAAATTGCCCAGATTCGTCGAACGGAAGACCCCTTTCGTCGAACGAACGGCGCGTTCATCGACCGAAGAACATTTCGTCGAGCGCTTCAAGAATATATTTCGTCGGCTGCTGAACGATGATAATTTGTCGAACGTAGAATGACGATAATTCGTCTAACGCAGAATGACGATAATTCGTCGAACGCAGAATGACAATAATTCGTCGAACGCAGGATGATGATAATTCGTCGAACGCAGGATGACGATAATTCGTCGAATGTAGGAACCTTTATTATTCTCTCCTGTCTCCTTCAACTTTGTCGGGCGCAGCTGCCCCTTCGACTTTCGTAGAACGCAGCTGCCCCTTCGACTTTCGTCGAACGGAATCCTCCCTTGCCCAAAACCGACCCAAGGCGAGTCAAAACGTCTCCGAGGGGTTTAGCGTGAAATGGGATGTTACAAGTATTCCTCTTCTACCATATTCCATACCTCAATATCCAGGGTCATAAGAAAACATTTCATCCTATTATTCCAATAATTATAATTTGACCTAGTAAATATTGGAGGTCTACTAATTCCCTGACCCTCGGAAAAAGCGAGATCATAAGACACCATTATTCCTGGTTCTTAGACCGTTTGGAATAACCTACCTCTGATACCACTTGTTGGATCGATTGGCACCCTTAGAGGGGGGTAAATAAGGGAATAAAACTTTTCTTATAATTTTATTAAAATGATTAAATTGTTTTTAGTGAGAGAGAGCAAAATAACAATTTAGCAAAAGTAATTTGCAAAAATAAATTTTATGCCAAATGAAAGAAATCAAATAAACACAAATAGAGACATGATTATATTATATAAAAAAGTGTTTACATAAATTTGATTTCAATATCGCTACAAATCGGAGGCGTACAAAGTAAAACATTTTTTCCTTTTCTATACTGACTCGTATCCCCACGAACCGGTTGGCTTTAGCCAATCCTTCCCCGGATATGGCCTCAAGCCGCTCTAGCCAATCCTTCCCCGGATATGGCCTCAAGCACCCTCTAGATCTAATCACCTAGACCCAGTCACCAACTCACGCGGAAAATTACCCCCTAAGCCGCACAAGGACATAGTCGCCAACACAAGGCGAATTCTACTACAAAATTTACAATAATGAAATAATGAAAATAACAAAGATTCCCTCTATGAGATTTCTGAAGTTGAGAATGAAGGATCGATGTAGCACAAGCGAGGTTGAAGCGATCGTTCTTCGGATGCAGCGTGGGGCCTTCCTTCTCCAAAAATCTTCTTTGGATTTGAGTGGGAGATGAACTTTCGGCAGAGTAACAGCTCTGGAAATTTGGCACAAGTAATCTCTCTGGAAGCTCTAACCAAAATGAGAGAGAACCCATCAATTTATAGACCAAGGAGATAGCGCCTGCGGTAGCTCCTAGCACCTGCGGTAGCGTTCGTGTGGAGCGGTTGCGAAATCATCGGTGGCGTGGCGCTGTGCACGAACTTGAGCTAGCGCCAGGCGGTAGCGCTAGTGCCTGCGTTAACCCCTAAGTTTGTTGGTTCAAAGCTGCTTTCTACCTGTGGTGTATTGCACCTATAGTTCCTGCACACTATAAACACACGACAAGCAAGATCAAATACAATTTGGGATTTGTTATTCTCAAACAAAGGGATGTGACACACATGTCTAACAAGGGGGAGGGGTGTAACTCCCAATTGCCATGAATGGCCATTAATGGCCACTTTCGGCTAAGTGAAAACTCCTCAAATTCCCCCTCTATGTGGCCGGGAATGGCCATTAAACTCCTCCAAATTGATTGGGTAAACTGAATGGAGACATTAGAAGAGGAATTGGTGGATATTGGTCTCCTTAAACCATGAATGCCATTTCTCCTTCTCTTTCTCTCTTCTCCATGTTTGGGGAAAATGAGGTCTCTCTCTCCTAGTCATCATTTACAGAAATTGAGTGGCAACTCCTGGTAATTATCAGCCTCATAAGCTAATGGGCTACTCCAATCAGGCCTAGCCCAAGTGGATTGGGCTTGATTAGGCCAAATAGGTCATTTTGACCAAAATCTAGGGTGGAGTTGACTTTGGTCAATTTGACCATTTGGGTTTGCCCCAATGGGTGGCTAGTGACCCATTGGCCTCCCCTAGGTGTTAGGAAGGTCTAGGTAGGGTTAATTTGGCAAGGTGGAGGCCAATTGACCCACAATAGGTCAATTTGACCAAAATAGGGCTAGAGTTGACTTAGGTCAAATTGGCCAAATTGGTGGCCCCATGATGGGGATTTTTGCTCCACTGGGTCCCTAATGCCCTCATAAGGGTGGGGTCATGGTCAATTTGGCATGGTGGAGGTCAATTAACCCTAATTAGGCTACTTTGACAAATTTAAGGTTAGGGTTGACTTTGGTCAACTTGACCAATTTGGTTGACCCCAGTGGGTCCCTGGTGCTCTAAGGGAACCTCTAAAGGGTTAGGTATGCTATGGAGGGGTCAAAGGGTCAAGGTGAGGCCCTAAAGTCCAACCCTAAGCTTGGTAAGTGGAAATTGCTATTTGCAGGCCAAGGTGCTTTCCTTCTTCTTGGCTAAGGCCAAGTGGTCTCTTCAAGCTTCCTAGGTTTTGTCATGACCTAGTCATGACAAAGACACTCTAGGGGACTAGTTGTTTGGGGGATGTTACACTCCGTCAAGCACCTTCGGTTCTGACCTAACCGGAGAACTTCACATGTGCAGCAATAAATCCCTCAAAATGGAGCTTGGAAGCACACGAACGATGGAGGATGCCAAAAGGATGCTTCGACTCTCGATTTGCAAGGAAATGGTGGTCGTAGCTCCTCTTTAAGATGGGCAGCGATGGAGTGGCAGAAATGGAAGGACAAGAGCTCTGCGCCCGAAAAAAAGAAGATCCTCCGAACTTGGGCAAGACCTGCGACTTAAATAGAAAACATGTCAGAAAATGGCCATGCACGGTCGAACGCATGACCATGCGTGCACTGTTCAAAATTAGCCCAGCATGCTGCCCTTGAAAATGATGCAAAAGCGCCCGTGCAAATTTTCTCACGTACTGTCAAAATAGTTAGTGCAAACAAAATGCACGGGCAAATCCAGAGCACTTGAAAAATAGGCCAACAGAGGGAGATCGTGCATTTCCTTCGCGCACGGTGGACTCCAACCATGCATGAAGCAAATGCACGGGCAATAATAATATACATTTTTGGAGAACAAGAGAAGCTCATGTGATTTTACTCACGCACGGGCAAAACTGCCAATGTGCAAACAAAATGCATGAGTGTGGGCAGATCATCATTCTGGGCCACGGGTGAACACACACGGTCGGAGCGATCATGCGTCAAAGAAATGCATGACCATACAATTTATGCAGACATGTAATCTAGCAAAATGGGTGATCTTCCCACATGCACAGCAAACAACACAGCCAACACACAGCAATGAACACCCTTCATGCTCAATCCAAACACAGAAAAAGGTTGTGGAGCACCATGTCCTTACCCCCACCAAATATTGCATGCAATAGCACACCAAAACGGTCCTAAAGAGTGCACTTAGAGTGAAGGTGAATATGAGTGAAATACAAGCAATTAAGGCTTGAAAGTGAAGTGCACACGAGTGAAAATTAGCCCGGATGAGTCCATAAAACACTATAAATATTGGACTCATCATACCCCCAGACTTAACCATTTGCTTGTCCCAAGTAAATCAGCCCTTAAACGGATGAGAAAAATGATAACTGACATAGAAATTGTAAAGCGGAGTAGCATGCAAAGCCGCATGCTCATGCACATAAAAAAATAGATGAAATTTCTAATTATACATATTAGTCTATAATTTTCTAGGAGCATATTTATATATTACATTTACTCAAGAATTGAATCACGGTGAATCATCCGATCATGCATAAGAAGAAAGTAGACTGAAGAATGAGGTGAGCATTGCCAAAAATCGGGGCTCGGGACAACCTACATTGAAATCCATCAATTCCGGTGACCATAAGCTTGCCCATTCGCACTCTCTCCACGACACTGGTTTGACTCAATCGCACGAATCACTAGGACTTTAGGTTTAAGACAGCGATTGGGTTTAGGCGAGGCATACAATGATAAACATGAGGGCTTAATGCATCTAATACAAATGAGCTCGCACAATAAAAACTATTTAAGCACCACAAAAACACGTGGGTGCACCACACCCCAGACTTGGACTTGACAACATGGGTGTGTGCACTACCTACTCCCAAAACAAATTTTCACAATTAATTTTCAGTTGAACTTTTTCTCATTTCACTTTTTCTTTTTCATTCTCTTTTTTTTCACAACTGTTTTTATAATTTCTACAAACGACTCAAGTGGGTGTTGTGGTGTGCGGTGAAGATAAACAATACTAAATAAATGAAATAAAAAAATACTTCTAGCATGCATTGACTTTGAGTGTGTGTAGTGGGTAACAAATACAGCAGCTCTCCCCCCAGACTTAATCTAAACATTCCAATGCAAGATATACAAAAAGACAAATAAAAGCTAGGGGAAGAGAAGTTATCCAATGCTCAGAAGTGAGCCTACCAGAAGATTGGAGTGTAAACCAAGACAAAGCTGCAACATTTGTCATCCCAAAATAACGCAAGCACATGCAGGAAAGATAGCTCCAAGCAAAAGAAAAAATAAATACTAAAACGGTGTTTTCTTGGTTTACTCCAAAACAACCAAAACTGTGTTTTCTCCCAGTAGCGCTTCTGTTTACCATCCTTAAGCTGGACTAAATGTCTTTATTATGCATTTTTATAAGATCGTCAAAGCATTAAATAGAAACTAGAAAGATCTAATTATTGTTATTACAAAACCATCAGAGAAACCAACTATACATTGCTTTAAAATAGTAGCTAGCAATGAACGATATGATCTGAAGACCCAGCAGTAGTAGTCAAGAAGATCATAAGCTTTCCATCTCCAAGTTTCATCTATCTTCATCCTCTTCATCTCCTCCAATCGGCGGTCATTGATGAAATAACGTTTACCACCCTGCACCCAATCTTTCAAGGAAAACCTGAGAAATGATGATGAGGTGGAATAGGCGATTGATTTCATCGATGTTATCTGCTTTCCCTTCCAAGTATGCCACTTAGAATCCCCCAAAAATGGGTCCAAAAATTCATGCACCTGCAGGGGAATATACAAAATATCAGAAATTAAATCAGGAGGGGAAATGGGAAGGATGAACATATCAATATCAGCATTAAGAGAAGGATGATCAGAAAATAAAATGGATGAAGAACTAAAAAGTTCAAACACAGGAGGAGTGGCCCCGGTTTCACTCCTGGTAGGTCCCAAGCTTGATCATCGTCAGTGTCGTAAGAATCATTATGAGGCGCATCTGAAAACTCGAAGGCATTAGTGGTGCGGCAGATCTCCTTCACTAATGAAGAGGTGCACATCTCCTCATCAGAAAGGTCATCCTCGTCATCCCACTTCAGTGCATCTTGGAGGTCTAGAACATCACCCTGCAAACAATCATCGACAAGATCATCAAAATTATGTGTAGAAAAATCTTGCAAAGAAACTAGAGGAATGTATCTAATTTTATAATCAGAAAATACAAAATCTGGTTCCTCCACAAAAGGATCCACAGACACCTCCCCACTGGAGAGAACACTCTCCTCACCCCACTCTAGTACATCCTGAAGCTCCCAATCCTCACTATGTTGGCTATCAAATTAGTGTCATTCGTCACTAGGAGTAAATCCATACACAGAGAGTGAAGAATTGATGCAAGAAATAAACTCAGAGGTGAGTGCGCAATTGCCTCCATAGGTAAATAATGAGCGATAAGGATAATGTCATCATATGGATCAACAAGAACTCTGATGGGCATTTCTGCGGCAGTCCCCCATAGACAAGGTGGTGTTGCAGACATGTCATCAGAGGGTGAAGAGTTGCAGTTGGAAAATGGAGTAGATACGATCTCAATGTCCAGATCATCATCATCCTCATTTTGCTGCGTGAGAAAACTAGGGCGGTCCTTCAAGACATGATCCATACTTTGACAATGCAAACATCGAAGATACTTACACTGCTCAGCATTCAAAATACTCAAGGTGTTGATATGATGGCGCAAGTGTCATAAAAACTAAGTTCAAACATTGAATATATTGTGTGAAAGTTGTGGATAAAACAAAATTTGAAATTCTTTGCAAAGAAAGACTACACACTCAATTATAACTAAACTTGGAAAAACATGATTTAAAATCTAAAACATGATAGGATTAAATAATATTAACAATATGTAATTAAAAAGCAAACAAAAATAACAAAGGGGCTATACACATTGGAAGAACTTCTATCTCTCGGCTTTCTCTCAAGAAACTCACACGACTATATTCCCTGGCAATGATGCCAAAGCCTTGATGCGTGAATCTTACACACCGCTATAGGCAAGAGCGAGACTGCGGCACGAAATGGCAATGTACTGATTGTTCAAGTAATATAAAATGGGCGAGTAATTCCCAAGTATCGATCTCACAAGGAATAAGGTAAGATAGAATTATCTATAGAGGGGGGACTTGAGATCGAAGAACTTTAGATCGGGTGGATTGTGGAAGGGTCGAAATGGATTGTGGGAAGCGAAATAAAACTATCTACTAAATTACTATGCAGGCTGTTATGCACTGCTTCGCAAGGCAAATGGAAACTATGCAAGTCGTTATGCACTACTTTGCTAGGCAGATGGGCAAGAAGGCAAGCGGATAGAAGGTTCGCACCAGTGGAAGTGATGTGGATTATACGGGCCATTATCACCTCTTCACTTGGCGAGTGGAAGAGTAGGCTAGCGTAATGGATGAGTAGTCAAGCAGAATGGAAGAGTTGGCTTGCGGAATGGAAGAGTAGGCTCACATAGTGGAAGAGTAGGCTTGCGTAATGGAATGGAGGGTAATGGCGGATGGAAGATGGAATGGGGGCACTCCTCACTTGCATAAACCACAAGATAATTTCACATATATATGAAATAAACTAAAATGCAATAGTAAGGTTTAGCAATCATCATACAACCAAGGAATCAAGGGAAAAAATGCTACAATATGAAGGGGGTAAGATTATAACCAAAGGTGTAGTGACTCGTCGGAGGATCACAGCCAGAATCTAGGTTTGTCAAACCTTGTCCGAACTCGGGCTCCAACTATCGTCCGGGGTCCAGAAGAGATGTCACATCCTTCTACATTACCTATCTTCTCTGTCAAGCACCTTCAGTTCTGACCTAGCCGGAGAACTTCACATGTGCAGCATGATATCCCTCAAAATGGAGCTTGGAAGCACGCGAACGATGGAGGAGGACAAGAGGATGCTCTGGCTTTGGATTTGCAAGGAAATGGTGGTCGGAGCTCCGCTTTAAGATGGGCGGCGATGGAGTGGCGAAAATGGCGGGATTGGAGCTCTGCGCCCAAAAAAAAGAAGATCCCCCGAACTAGGGCATGACCTGTGACTTAAATAGAAAATGCTTCAAAAATGGGCACGCATGGTCAAATGCATGACCATTCATGCACCATGCGAAATTAGCCCAGCAGGCTGCCCTTGAAAACGAAGTTGGAGCGCCTGTGCGATTTTTCTCACACACGGTCGAAACCGGCCGTGCGAACAAAACGCACGGGCAAATCCATAGCACTTGAAAAACAGGCCAACAGAGGGAGGTCGTGTGTTTCCTTCGCGCACGGTTGACTCCAACCGTGCGTGAAACAAATGCATGTGCAATAATTATATACATTTTTGGACTACGAGAGAGGCTCATGTGATTTTACTCACGCACGGGAAAAACTTCCCTTGCACAAACAAAACACACGAGCAGGGGCAGATCACCATTATGGGCCACAGGTGAACGTGCACGGTCAGAGCGATCGTGCATCAAAGAAACGCATGACCGTGTGATTCATGCAAATATATAATCTGGCAAAATGGGTGATCTGCCCACCTGCACAGCAAACAACACAGCCAACAAATAGCTAGGAACACCCTTCCATCTCAATCCAAACAAAGAAAAAGGTTAGGGAGCACCATGTATTTAACCCCACCAAATATAGCGCGCAATTGCACACCAAAATGGGCCTAAAGAGTGCATTTAGAGTGAAGGTGAATATGAGTGAAATACAAGCAATTATGGCTTGAAAGTGTAGTGCACACGAGTGAAAAATAGCCTGGATGAGTCCATAAAAAACTATAAATATTGGACTCATCAGGCAGTTGAAGACTTATGAGAGGAATTACCTCATCCATGATTTGGAGTTGGCGGCGGTGATCTTTGCATTGAAGTTGTGGCGGCACTACGTGTATGGTGTGAAGGTGGATATCTTCACGAACCTCAAAAGCTTGAAGTATCTCCTAGATTAGAAAGATCTAAATATGCGGCAGCGTAGGTGGGTCGAGTTCCTTGGGGACTATGACGTGTCGATTCAGTATACGCCAGGCAAGGCCAATGTTGTGGCCGACACCTTGAGTAGAAAGTATTCTGAGCAAGGGAATTTGTTTGAAGCTCATGATGAGCAGTTTGTGCGAGACTTTGAGTCTCTTGACATTGCTTGTGTGGCTAGAGGTGAGTTTAGTGCATCTCGGTTGAGCTGGATCGAGATATAGTGTGATTTAGCTGATCAGATTTGAGAGGCAACCAGTGTTGACGATGAGTCTCAACTGTTGGTATTGGACGCTCGACAAAGAGAAGGCATTGCTTTGGAGATGGTCGATGGAATCTTGAAGAGGAACGGAAGGGTGTGTGATCCATGCTTGCAAGCTCCATGAGGAGTTGAAGTTTGAGGTGCACTTTACGAAGTACTCCATTTATCCAAGAAGTATAAAGATGTACTTAGATTTGAAGAAATCCTTTTGGTGTGCTGGGATGAAGCGTGGTGTAGCTTTGTATGTAGGTCGATGTCGAACTTGTGTCTCAGTGAAAGCTGAGTGCCAAAGGTCGGGCAGGTTCTTGAAGCCTCATCCTATCCCCGACTGGAAATTTGATGACATCTCCATGGACTCTGTGCACGGTTTGCCTCGGCCGCAACAGGGTAATGATGAGATTTGGGTGATTGTGTATCGCCTGACCAAGGTGGCTCACTTCATTCCAAATCGGAAGGAGGATGGTGTGGAGAGTCTCGTGGAATTATATGTTCAAAACATTATGCAGTTGCATGGGATTCTAAAGAACAACATTCAATCCGCAAACCGACTTTCAAACGGAGAGAACGAATCTTACTTTTGAGGATATGTTGATGATGTGTGCACTCGATTTCGGCAAGAGTTAGGAAAACACCTTTTCATGGTAGAGTTTCCCTACAATAATAGTTTTCAAGGGAGTATCAAGATGGCGCCATAGGATGCCTTGTATGGTAGGCGATGTCAAACTCTGATGTCTTAGATAGAGGCGGGAGACACCCAGCTTGTGTGAAAAAAGGTGGTGGAGGATGCTTGTGAGTTGGTGTGTACAATCCAGGCACGCATGAAGGTTTTTTAGGATTGGCAAGCAAAGTATTTCAATGCGCGCCACAGAAATGTTGAGTTTGCAGTGGGCGACATCGTCTATTTAAAGATCAAGACGTTCAAAGGCATTTTTTGAATTCGGCGACTCAAAAAGTTGAGTGTGTGGTATGTGGGACCGTTCATGGTTATGGAGTCTATAGGCGAAGCAGCCTATCGGTTGGCATTGTCCACAGAGCTGAGTGGATTACACGATGTTTTCCATGTCTCGGTGTTGAGGAAAGCATTGGTGGAGTCGAATGATGTGATTGATATGACATCAGTGTCGGTGGCAAAAGATCTGAGGATGATAGTTTGTCCGGTTTGCATGGAGACAAGCTCATAAGAGTACATTGGGACAATTACGGGCGAATCATATTTTCTTGGGAGAGTGAGCAAGCGATGCGGGAAGACTTACCGAAACTGTTCGCGTCAGGTATGCATTTTATGTTTTGGTAACGCTTTAAATTTCGAGGACGAAATTCTTTTAAGGGGTGGAGTTGTAATACCCCAATTTTCCTTGTGTTTAGAATGCTGGAAATGTTAAGCAAAGAGGTAGCAGGAACTGGTAGCTTTAAATTTTCATTATGGATTGTTATGAAGGCCATTCCAATGCCTCCAGCATATTCTCATTTCAACGAATTCATTCCATCCATTCTAAGGAATTATTCCAGCCATACTAAGGACTCCTTCCAGCCTCTATTCTCAAGTCATTCATCATATTAAATACTTTTATGCAATATTCTTATCTTCCTTATGAAATCTCAATATTAGGGTTTGCCACGAAGGAAATTTCCATCATTTTTTGTATCTATTTTCTCACATAAATCAAATCCTTATCTTTCGGATACTGAATTCCCATCACAAACTGATATCATAACAACACTATGTCTACCATTACCTCTATATAAATAAACCTTAATGTTGCTAGCAAGCAACATTATTGATTCGTGTCAACAATTACAAATAAGCTTCACACATCATGCCTAATCTGAAATGCACATCGGATTTCTACATGCAAACATGTCGAAGATGCAATTCTATGCCTCGGTGGTTCTCAATGAACTTTGTACATCTGGAATCTCTAATTAGAGGATTTGATGCCACCATCACAATAAAAACAAAAGTAAAGCATGAAATCATAAATCCTGCATCCTAGGAAGAAGAAGGTTGTTACCTTTTCACATGCCTTTGTATCCATAGGATATCCAAATAATTTAAAGGAATTGGACCATGGAAGTGAGATCAATCCATAGATGCAAATGGCTCATCGCTTGGACTCACGGTTCTCCTTTAGTGGTCAAATCTCCCTCTACAAACCCTCTTCTTCTCGTCCCATCTTCCCCCCTTTGGAAATGGATAGAATGGGATTTTTTCTGAATTCCTGAGCTTAGAGGCCTTAGAACACGTCCAGGTCAGTTTCTTCCCAAGCTCCCAATCAAAATCTAGGTAAATGTGTCATTTTAAGCAAGTTTGACCCATATAAGACCTGGAACCTGGGCGTGTAAATTGAGCGTATAGAACTTATTTTCAACCAAATTGACCTTCAACCCTTGGGAAGTTTTCCTCAGACCTTCCTATGTTACACTCCCATTTTACACAGTGTGTATATAGGGAATGTAAAGTGATTTTACTTCATTTTTCACTTCTAGATAGTGCCTTATGCTCCTTGACACAAACCTCACACTCATTGGAATAGTACTCATCCATGTATGACCATAAAAGTGGTCGTATTCCATCCATATTGTCTTAAACATTCCTCGAAATAGGGAATTGATCAAATCAAGCTATGAAACTCCTCAAGCACTCCACACCAAGGTTCCACACTATCGGGAACAGTGCCAATGTTCCTGATTTGAAGAAGTGCTCGGGTCAATGATAAAAGCTCTGTGTATTTGATGGTGGGTCTTATTTATGAGTGCAGAGTATAGACTGTATGTTCAGTACTTCTCTAATCTCTCTAAGTACAAAATCATTAAGAAGGACTGGACATATCGTTGAAATGATACGCATATCATTGTATAAGCATTAGATTTTCTGTGGATAAAGATTAATATTATCATTGAAATAGTAAAGGCTTATCGTCGAGAATGTAAGGTTGTCGTTGTAAAGAGTGTCTTACAGAAGTTCTTCAGAAATCTTAAGTTAACTATCTGGCTAAGTCAACGACATCATCGTAAAGGAGCTTTATCGTCGAGAAGACCAAGTCAATATTCGTGGAGAAAGGTTGCAGTTGAACTGTTCAGTATCATCTAGATGATCTCAACAATATCGACGAGAAGTCAGGATGATCTCGACTATATCGATGAGAAGACCTCATGTCAGCAAGTTGATCTCGATGATATTGACGAGAAGGTTAAGTTATTCACAACGATATTGACGCAATGACTTCATGTCGCTGTGACTACTAGTGTTGCTGAGTTAGTCTTTATCGTTGATATGTCCCTCTCAGCAGAAGACTTAAGAAGACTTGAAGATTGTCTAAGTCCAAGATGGATCGCCGAGATGGCAAGCTCTATCATTGAGATGTTGCTTATATTGTTCATATAGGCTGAGATTTTTTGAAATGTGCTGTCAGCATTTAATGTTACCGCCTGGTGGTCCAATCAATTCGTGTCGTTAAGGAATGGGCCTCTAACACTTAAAGGACATATGAGTAGACCGTTAGATGGTCCCTCAGTCCTATAAATGGGATTAGTGACTGCCCTATTTCATAATAGGGAGAACCATCGACTGAATCGAATAGAAAAAGTAGCTGTGTGAAGAAGGAACAATCCCCCGAGAATAACATTCCTGATTTTTGTTCTCCAAGTCTCAGTAAAGCAACATCGACTGATAAGCAGTGTTCGATATTGAAGGAAAGATTGAAGAGAAGCATGTGCTATGAATAAATTATATCTATTGCATTCTCTTCAAGTCCAGAAGCTGACTTCATTAGGCTTCAGAAGAACTTTATAGTATTCTCTTTATTGTGTATAGAGTTCATTAATCTTGTATTTCAGTAATTCTTTGTAGGGCATTTACAAGTCTGAGTTGTAGGGTTTTGTGAAAACCTGAGGTAGGATCTGAGTCAGATCTGAGTTGTATGGCCTGAAATGCCTGAGTTGTAGGGTTCCTGGAACCTGAGGTAGGATCCTTAAAGGATCTGAGTTGTAGGGCAAGTAGTGCCTGAGCTGTAATATCTGAGGAGTAAATTTGAGATTTGGTGGAGATTGCTGACTCTAACACACTGCTAGATGGGCGTGGAGGGACAGTGGACTACTCAAGACACATTTTCTTGAGGAACCACTCTAAATATGGTGTCCTTTTGTGTTGTGATGTGTAGTTGTTTGTTGTGTTGTGATTTGGTTTACTTGTATTTGTGCATATAATTTAAAACAGTCATATCACTTATTCTCCCCCCCTATAGGTGATAGTTCCATATATAACAAGTGGTATCAAATCTAGGTTGATCAAAGAGTGACTTAACAGCCTGATCTAGATCTTGTAACTAGACCCTATGGATGGAAGTGATAGCTATAGAGAAATGAGATCCATGAAGCTCCCAAATTGCACTAAAGAAAATTTCCCCATTTGGAAAGAAAGGGTCAGACTATTCATGGAAGCAGCTGATACAAGAGTTTTTGTGGTTGTGCAAGAGGGACCCTCGGAAGGAAGAGCTTTCCATCGAGATGTCCTCCTCACTCCAGGCTCTCACTAGCTGGGTGGGTCGAATGAACCTCGGACGGGTAAGTTCAATGCCGAGATGTCCTCCTCACTCCAGGCTCTCACTAGCTGGGTGGGTCGAATGATCCTCGGAAGGAAGAGCTTGCCATCGAGATGTCCTCCTCACTCCAGGCTCTCACTAGCTGGGTGGGTCGAATGATCCTCGGATGGGTAAGTTCAACGCCGAGATGTCCTCCTCACTCCAGGCTCTCACTAGCTGGGTGGGTCGAATGATCCTCGGATGGGCAAGTTCAACGCCGAGATGTCCTCCTCACTCCAGGCTCTCACTAGCTGGGTGGGTCGAATGATCCTCGGAAGGAAGAGCTTGCCATCGAGATGTGCTCCTCACTCCAGGCTCTCACTAGCTGGGTGGGTCGAATGATCCTCGGAAGGAAGAGCTTGCCATCGAGATGTCCTCCTCACTCCAGGCTCTCACTAGCTGGGTGGGTCAAATGATCCTCGGATGGGTAAGTTCAACGCCGAGATGTCCTCCTCACTCCAGGCTCTCACTAGCTGGGTGGGTCGAATGATCCTCGGAAGGATGAGCTTGCCATCGAGATGTCCTCCTCACTCCAGGCTCTCACTAGCTGGGTGGGTCGAATGATCCTCGGATGGGCAAGTTCAACGCCGAGATGTCCTCCTCACTCCAGGCTCTCACTAGCTGGGTGGGTCGAATGATCCTCGGAAGGAAGAGCTTGCCATCGAGATGTCCTCCTCACTCCAGGCTCTCACTAGCTGGGTGGGTCGAATGATCCTCGGATGGGTAAGTTCAACGCCGAGATGTCCTCCTCACTCCAGGCTCTCACTAGCAGGGTGGGTCGAATGATCCTCGGATGGGCAAGTTCAACGCCGAGATGTCCTCCTCACTCCAGGCTCTCACTAGCTGGGTGGGTCGAATGATCCTCGGAAGGAAGAGCTTGCCATCGAGATGTCCTCCTCACTCCAGGCTCTCACTAGCTGGGTGGGTCGAATGATCCTCGGAAGGAAGAGCTTGCCATCGAGATGTCCTCCTCACTCCAGGCTCTCACTAGCTGGGTGGGTCGAATGATCCTCGGATGGGTAAGTTCAACGCCGAGATGTCCTCCTCACTCCAGGATCTCACTAGCTGGGTGGGTCGAATGATCCTCGGAAAGAAGAGCTTGCCATCGAGATGTCCTCCTCACTCCAGGCTCTCACTAGCTCGGTGGGTCGAATGATCCTCGGATGGGTAAGTTCAACGCCGAGATGTCCTCCTCACTCCAGGCTCTCACTAGCTGGGTGGGTCGAATGATCCTCGGAAGGAAGAGCTTGCCATCGAGATGTCCTCCTCACTCCAGGCTCTTACTAGCTGGGTTGGTCGAATGATCCTCGGAAGGAAGAGCTTGCCATCGAGATGTCCTCCTCACTCCAGGCTCTCACTAGCTGGGTGGGTCGAATGATCCTCGGATGGGTAAGTTCAACGCCGAGATGTCCTCCTCACTCCAGGCTCTCACTAACTGGGTGGGTCGAATGATCCTCGGAAGGAAGAGCTTGCAATCGAGATGTCCTCCTCACTCCAGGCTCTCACTAGCTGGGTGGGTCGAATGATCCTCGGATGGGCAAGTTCAACGCCGAGATGTCCTCCTCACTCCAGGCTCTCACTAGCTGGGTGGGTCGAATGATCCTCGGAAGGAAGAGCTTGCCATCGAGATGTCCTCCTCACTCCAGGCTCTCACTAGCTGGGTGGGTCGAATGATCCTCGAATGGGTAAGTTCAACGCTGAGATGTCCTCCTCACTCCAGGCTCTCACTAGCTGGGTGGGTCGAATGATCCTCGGATGGGCAAGTTCAACGCCGAGATGTCCTCCTCACTCCAGGCTCTCACTAGCTGGGTGGGTCGAATGATCCTCGGAAGGAAGAGCTTGCCATTGAGATGTCCTCCTCACTCCAGGCTCTCACTAGCTGGGTGGGTCGAATGATCCTCGGAAGGAAGAGCTTGCCATCGAGATGTCCTCCTCACTCCAGGCTCTCACTAGCTGGGTGGGTCGAATGATCCTCGGATGGGTAAGTTCAACGCCGAGATGTCCTCCTCACTCCAGGCTCTCACTAGCTGGGTGGGTCGAATGATCCTCGTAAGGAAGAGCTTGCCATCGAGATGTCCTCCTCACTCCAGGCTCTCACTAGCTGGGTGGGTCGAATGATCCTCGGATGGGTAAGTTCAACACCGAGATGTCCTCCTCACTCCAGGCTCTCACTAGCTGGGTGGGTCGAATGATCCTCGGAAGGAAGAGCTTGCCATCGAGATGTCCTCCTCACTCTAGGCTCTCACTAGCTGGGTGGGTCGAATGATCCTCGGAAGGAAGAGCTTGCCATCGAGATGTCCTCCTCATTCCAGGCTCTCACTAGCTGGGTGGGTCGAATGATCCTCGGAAGGAAGAGCTTGCCATCGAGATGTCCTCCTCACTCCAGGCTCTCACTAGCTGGGTGGGTCGAATGATCATCGAATGGGTCAAATGTGCCTCGGGGGCGAGGTTCTTCCCCCCCCCTCGATGGATATTTGGGCTTGGACTTTTCTTTCCAAGGTTGTGCCAACCTCGCAAAGAGCGGGGATTGTGTACAACCCCCATATCCTTCGAGTGAGGCCCAGCGTGGAGGGCCGCCGAGACGTGTCTGTACAACCTTATATCCGCCGAGTAGGTTGCCAGGACCCAAGAGTGCATCAGGGCCACGTTTGTAGTATAATCCAAGACAGAAAGAAATGAGGGGGAGCAGTAGAGGCAGAAACCTCCTGCTCACCCAGCTGGAGTAAGAGGCAAGTAAGGGGGCGAGAGGGGGAGGGGCGGGTGCCCCCCCTCTCGCCCTCGCCCAGCTAGGGGCGAGAGGGGAGGGGCGGGTGCCCCCCCCCCCCCCCCCTCTCGCCCGCGCCCAGTTAGGGGCGAGAGGGGAGGGGAGGGTGCCCCCCCTCTCGCCCGCGCCCAGCTAGGGGCCAGAGGGGAGGGGCGGGTGCCCCCCCTCTCGCCCGCGCCCAGTTAGGGGCGAGAGGGGAGGGGCGGGTGCCCCCCCTCTCGTCCGCGCCCAGCTAGGGGCGAGAGGGGAGAGGCGGGTGCCCCCCTCTCGCCCGCGCCCAATTAGGGGCGAGAGGGGAGGGGCAGGTGCCCCCCCTCTCGCCCTCGCCCAGGTAGGGGCGAGAGGGGAGGGGCGGGTGCCCCCCCCCCCCCCCTCTCGCCCGCGCCAAGTTAGGGGCGAGAGGGGAGGGGTGGGTGCCCCCCCCCCCTCTCGTCCTCGCCTAGCTAGGGGCGAGAGGGGAGGGGCGGGTGCCCCCCCTCTCGCCCGCGCCCAGTTAGGGGCGAGAGGGGAGGGGCGGGTGCCCCCCCTCTCGCCCTCGCCTAGCTAGGGGCGAGAGGGGAGGGGCGGGTGCCCCCCCTCTCGCCCGCGCCCAGCTAGGGTAACCTCTCTCGCCCAGTTCCAGAGGAGGGGGGTTGATCTGCGTTTAATATCTCAGAACAGCGGGATTTGGCTATTTGCAGTCCAGTTTTGGCTATTCGCAGTCCAGATACGAGGGTATTTTGGTAATCTAGCAGATCAGTTTTTGGCTATTTGCAGCCCAACTTGGAAAACCTATAAATAGACCCTAAGGGGCACCAAAGGAGAGGACTTCTAGATTTCCAAATTTTGGATCTTCTCCTTCCCTTAGAGCTCTCCTTTGGTGCTTCTGGTTCAGCATTGGCTAGGGAGGGGAAGATCTCTCAGGTCTTCCGGGTGTGAGGTGGGACCTCCTCACTGTAGCCTAGGGTCCGTTTCCAAGTCCAAGTGCTCTTGCCTAGAGAGTTGGCTCGAGAGAAGTAGGTGTGAGACCACCCCTTTTTTGGGACCCCGAACTCCACGGAGACCGAGTAGTCGGTTTCAACAGAAAGAAGCCTTATGGATTGCTTTGAAGAGAAGTAAGAAGCTTCTTATAGCTCAATCTAAGAAGTTAGCATCCTTGAAATCTGCCCAACCTAAGCTCCAAGAGATAGCTGAAAAGCTGACTGCTATGAGCAAAGAAGTGGACAAGCTCAAGGAATCCACAAACTTCAAAAATGATGAGTTCGCTCAGAAGAACAAGGTCATTAAGGACCTTGAGGAAATGTTGTTGGCTGAGAAGAGAATTGTTGTCAGCTTCTCAAAGCCCAAGACTATCCTTCCCATCATTGACAGCTTTTCTGCACCATTTAGAGGTGGTGTAGGATTTATTAAGGATACATTCAAGGGAAAGGCTTCTAAAGCCTAACCTTCTTTCAAGAAGGTGCTACTAGCATAAAATCCCTGTGACCAAGAATCTGCATATGGTCATCTGACCAATGCTTGCTCTACAAGAGGCAGTAAGCCCTCTAACACATATAGAAGAGCATGTTTTGGGCTAAGTGCCTTTAAAGCACCCCATGAAGAGATTCAGATGAAGAATCTAGGTCCCTTTGTCCATGGACCTGCAGCAATAGCACCCAAAAGCAAGGGAAAGGCAGTTCCTACCAAGCCTGTTCCCAAGAAGGTGAATCAAAAGGTGGTGAGACCAGCTCCACAACATACTCACACTTGTGAGATTCACCCAAGGCCTATCAGGCCAGCTGTCTTCACTCCTGCCCACCAACATTGCCACCCTACCTAAATGGTGGGTCAGAAGAGAAGATACAACTGTTATGAGTGCTGGTGTTGTGGGAAAGTTGGTCTTTCTGCCTTTGACTATTGGTTCAACCCAACAGTGCCTAGTGCAAAAAGAATGCAGACCACTCAGAGGTGTGGTGTTTCAGTTTATCCCTCTAACAGAAACCAAGGACCCAAATACAATTGGGTGCCTAAGGTTAAGTAATCTTTCTTGCAAGTACATCCAAATGCCAACCAATCTCCCATTTTGTATTTGGACAGTGGTTGCACCAGGCACATGACTGGAGTAAAAAGGTATTTGAGAAATTTCACCCCAATGGAGAATGGACCAATAGTTATTGATGGATACGACGCCCCTCCATATGTTCGTGACCAGTTCCTTGACGACACCGATTTGACGCATTATTTTGATCGTTGCCGCAGCACTACATTTGAAGACTCGGATGGACGATGCCGCAACATCACATTTCAAGATTATGATGGTCGATGTCGCGACGACAAATATGGTGCACGCCATC
This sequence comes from Dactylorhiza incarnata, assembly GCA_033032865.1. Classification (NCBI taxonomy): domain Eukaryota; kingdom Viridiplantae; phylum Streptophyta; class Magnoliopsida; order Asparagales; family Orchidaceae; genus Dactylorhiza; species Dactylorhiza incarnata. The sequence goes on along the minus strand of JAWHQI010000043.1, from coordinate 12,221,862 downwards.
GCCGCCCCTTTTGAAGAACGCCATCGCCGCAAGGAATTTTAAGTTATAATTATTCAATTTGATGGTAGGGGTGGCCCCTTTTGTTCGTAGCCTGCATTAATTTAGTATCAAAGCTAGGTTCATGTCAATTTCTTAATTGACGTATTCCTAAAGTTTTCTTAGAACGCCGACACACACAATCTTCACACGATTTCGTGTTCATAATTTCGAAATTTCAAAAATTTTAATTTCTGGTCTGCGAATAGCGGCCTAAACATTTTATTTTTCTGCGAAAATCGAAAAAACAAATTCTGGGAATTCTCCATATTTTTATCAGTAAGAAAATAAAAAAAAATTCATTACCCTAGTTATTAGGCGGGAATTAAATTAGATTTCATAAAATTTGGTCTGTTTAAAATTTTTGGTCTGCGAATAGCGGCCTTAAATTTTTTATTTTTCAGCGAAATTAAAACTCAAATTTTTTTTCAAATTTGCGTACTATTTTCTACAGGAAAATCAAAAAAAAAATTCTGGAAAGTCAAATTCAAATTTTTGAAATTCAAATTCAAAATTTGGAAATTCAAATTTTTTAAATTCAAAATTCAAATTCAAAATTTTGAAATTCAATTTTTTATTTTCACATTCGAAATTCAAATATTTGAATTTCAAATTCAAATTTTGAAATTTAAAATTCAAATTTTTGAAATTCAAATTTTTCTGGAAATTCAAAAAAAAAATTCTCCTTATAAAATTCTCTTTTATAAATCTGTCTAGTTTAGGTTCAAAAAATTTTCTATCAGTGCATGTCCACTAGTTCTGGTCCCGAGTACACACCTACTCATCGGGTATGGCTCATGATGTTTATGTTTCCCGATTAAACTATTTGTATGCTAAAGTTATGGCTAATCACACCCCAACTTTGCCTACATGTCATAGGAAAACCAACAGTCCATGCACTCTTCCTCACACGAGAAAACAGGCACCCACTTATGATGGTTATGGGAATCCACAAATATTTCGGGATTGGCTTAAGGAAATAGAGTATTATGTTGATTGTCACGATTGGGACGACCACCAAAAGGTTGTCGTCGCCCGAGAGAGGTTAGTAGGTCGAGCCCAGGTGTTTTGGCTAAACGAAGAGCGACGTGTGGGTGATTATCAATATGCTTGGCCGCAAATGCGTAGTCTTCTCACTTCTCAATATGATCCCGACTACCTCCGTACTACTGGCACAAAGTCCGCGAGTGCGTACAATTCCAAGCCCGCGTGTGGGTATAGCACCACAACCGTGAGCGAGTATAATTATGGCACTAGTCCCGTATTTGCTTATAGGACTGACCATATGCCTCAGGCTAGATCCTTTCCCCACAAAGGTAGGACTATGAAAAGTGTGCCTACTTCCACCTTTAGGGAAAATAAGCAATTTAGGCCCTATGTTTCAGACTCGATTGATGTTACTGCTAGGGATGCCATGGGCCCGAGGGGTGAGAGTATTCCGGTCAGTGAGGGTCGTCCCATGAATTTTACACATGATGCTGTGGAAATGTCTGACCCCCATATTGTCGAGTGCCCTGCTCAATCAACGACCTCGGTCTTATTAAAGTCTCCTCCCAAACGTTCTGATCTAGTTGTTGATTTTTCTGATGATTTTGAGTTAGTGCCTTCGATTGAGCCGACTGCTGAGGGCAATGTCATTATTCAGGAAGATCATAGCGATGATGAGGAAGTAGGTTACCCTAGTTATATGGATGAGGATCTCCCCTCTGATCCAATTTTAAAATTGTCTGTTGATTCTGATATGGATGAGGATCTCCCCTCTGATCTCACATGTCCACGCATTTCTAACGAACCACCAAATCAATTTACCAGTCTAGCGCCGAATGAAATCGTGCACGGTACTAAGGCACAAGTGCCACTTGACTTGATTCTGTTACCTTCATCTTATAAGTCAAGTCAATTTGCACAAAACTTTGCCTCTCGCGTTCATAATTTACACAAGCACATTAAGGACACGCTAGCTACTCAATACGCATATTATCAATCTTATGCTAACGTACATAAGAGAGCGTCTCACTTGAAGGTTGGTGATTTGGTTATGGTACGTCTCATCCCTGAACGGTTGCCTTCGGGCACCATAAAAAAGTTAGCAAATCGGCGAGCGGGTCCTTTTCGAATCTTAATGCGATTAGGAGAAAATGCTTTTCTTTTGGAGTTACCCACTGATTGGGGAATCTCCCCTATTTTCAATGCTTCGGATTTAACGCCATATATTTCTCCACCACTTGAATTAACCGACTGTCCATTTGTTTCCACTACATTTTCTAATGGGTTGGGGTGTGAACTTGTGCCCGGTTCGCTCTCTTCTTCGGTTCCTACTGGAGGTACGTCTAATGTTGATGATGAAACTTTTTCTCCTTATTTTCCTAACGCATTTCCAAGGGTTCCACAGACCTTTTCTTTGTCTGACAGGTGTTTATTGATGCCCCACTCATCGGTGATGAGTGATTTTGAGTGGAGGAGGATTGGTGGAGACGACGCCCCTCCATATGTTTGAGACCAGTTCCTTGACGACGCCGACTTGACGCATTATTTCGATCGTTGCCGCAACACTACATTTGAAGACTCGGATGGGCGATGCCGCAACATCACATTTCAAGATTATGATGGTCGATGCCGCGATGACAAATATGGTGCACGCCATCGCCGCCCCTTTTGAAGAACGCCATCGCCGCAAGGAATTTTAAGTTATAATTATTCAATTATAAATTATTAAATATCATTATCATGTTTATTTTTTATTTTGGTCTGTATTTAGATAAATAATAATTATAATTATTCTATTATAATTATTAATTATCATTATCATGTTTATTTATATTTTGGTATGCATTTAGTGAGGTTTATTTTGTTTAATTAGGGATTATATATTTCCTTATTTTCGTTATTTGATTTGGGTTGCATGTAGCCATAAGTTATTCTGCATTCATGATGGACTATTTTTAAGCCATCTAATTTTAGAATTATATCTTGGAGAAGATTGAGTGGTGTAGCCTATAAATAGGTCATATATTGTAATGAGATGATTATTGAATGATAAAAAATTGAATCCTAAAATTTGAATCCCCTCTTTTGGTTTTCCCCTCTCTCTCTTTCCCTCTAAGAATTTCGGCCGTCCTCTTTCTTGGCCGCCCCTCCCCCTTGCCTCCTTCCTCTTGGCCGCCGGCCAACCTCTTCCTCTTCCCCCTCCGCGGCAAGTTTCGGCCATCTCCCCTCTCCCTCTCCTATTCTTCCTCCTCTTGGGAAGATTTCGGCCAAGGTGAAGAAAGAAGAAGAAAAGGGTCGTGGTTTCGTGGAATCAAATCCGGCGTGAAGCAACGAAGGCGAACGAGTTTCTCTCCATTCGACGCGGCTCTGGTGGATCCGTTGAAGAAGGAATTGAGTGCATGCTTGAGGATAATCCCATCTAAAGCAGGGTAACGAAATTTCTACTCGTGAGATTTCCCTCTTGTTAATTTCTTGTGGTGATAATTTTGGCGTGATCTTCGAATCACTTGAATAATCGTGGTTTTCTTCGATCAATTTGTGCTTTCTTCTTATTTCTTTTAATTTTCGAAGAGGATTGGCGAACCTCGACTTTTTGTTGGGAGAGATCTACCCTTTTGAAGTCGTAATTTTTTGGTGGATCTCTTTTGGTACAACTCAAGCTCGTTCGGACCGGGTAGGTCCTTTTAGTCGGGAAGAATATTGGCTTATAGCCATCTATTCAACCTCTAACGGCGTGACAACCCGTACGTTAGCATCTAACTGATAATTATTGTGTTGCATGTACGTTGCGAGTATTTTTGTGCGAACGTAAATTTGTGAGCGTTGAGAGGGAACGGGTGTTTGTTCGTAGCGATCGTGTCGGAGAGCATAGCCTGCATCAGTTATATTTGAAGGTTCGGGAAAAGGGGTGACTAAAGGTTATGGTAACATTTCTAATGGCTTAGTCACCATCACAAAGGTAGCTTATGTGGAGGGATTGAATCACAATCTCATAAACATAAGTCAACTTTGTGATCTAGGTTTTATTATTATTTTCTACAAGGATAAGTGTTTAGTTAAGAAGTCCTTAGATTCTGAGGCTACCTTAACTAGCACTAGGAGTGGAAATGTCTATTGTCTAAATTTATTTCATTCAAATTCTTCTATGCCTATGTCATTTGTGGCTAATGAGAAAGATGTTCTTTGTGTTCAATGGCACAAGAGACTTGTTCACATCAATTACAAAACCATAAGCAATCTTTTCTCACAAGACCTAGTTAGAAATGGACCCAACATTAAGTGCATTAAAGAAGGTCTCTGTCAGGTGATGAGTCTGGTTTATACAGTGATTTCTGGCCTCATTTGGGTTTATTTTAGTGTCATTGCACTTCATTTGCTGTTCATATACGCTTATAGTGATAGCATGGCGTTTCTGTGCCTTTTGTGCAATCCTTTCCCCTTTGTGGCATATTTTTCCTATATATTACTGTATGCCTGTGTTATGGATCCGGTGATGTGCACGGATCGGGGTTATTTGTACTTTTCCTGCAGGTCCTGGGGTCGTGTGCACGTTCGGGATGGTGCAGGGTGATTTTTGGCCTAAAAAGCCTCTGATCGTGCGCATTCCTTCGCGCACGATCAGGTGCACGATCATTGATCGTGCGTTAATTCCCAGCCCAGATCGAGATCGGACCAAAGATATGCGCACGATCACAGGCCTTTCTTCGCGCACGACCACTGGTCGTGCGCCCCTGACCGTGCGATGTTTTCTATTTTTCCTTTGCTACAGGTTGACTGCGCACGATCACAGTCATTCCTTCGCGCACGACCATTGGTCGTGCACCACTGACCGTGCGCAGTACTTATTCTGCTCCCTATTTAAGGCGCTGTTCCGCGATTTTAGGTATTCCAGCGGTTTTTTTGGCGCGATTTCTGAGCGCGACTCCGCCGTTCCACCTCTCCAAGGTCCCTCCTTCCATTCCTCCCCTTGGGAAAGCTTCATCCATTGATCCTAAGGTCATTCTAGGGTTCCGGAAGCATTCTCCGCCATCTACGGCCAGCATTCCAAGAGGAAGACATCTCCATTGGGTGAAGGAGAAGTGAACCCAGCTCTGAGAAGAAGACGGGCAGCGGTTAGAGGTAGTGACAGCCTCTGCATCCCGGAAGCAACCAAGGACTGAGCTCGGAGGAGGCGTGACGACCCCCCATTCCGACCACGATCCGCGGCGAGGCTTCTCATCTCGTGGTTACTTCTACCCCTTCTCTTTTTGTGATTTGTACTCTTAATGATTGTAATGAACTGAATGAACATCTATTTGTCTATGAATGGAAGTTTAGTTATGAACTTGTCTTTACGTTATGCTGTGTTGTGATGCGCTCCGCCCCCGCTCCACTTACACCCATACGTTCCAGCACCCGCTCTAGCAAAAGCTGGAAGCGATAGCGAAGAGGTGCCTTCGACCCTCAACCCTCACATCTGCACTCACCTCATCCATATGCTCACCGGCCATCCGCTAAGCGAAGCACGGCATCGCGGCCTGCACTAAACCCATCCACCAAGCGACGCGGTGATTGCGACCCGCATAGTGTTTAGTTTTCTCATTTCCCGCTCTATAAAATCAACCAAACCCCCTTCTTGTTTTGTTAAACTTAGAACCCCCATAATTAGTTTCCTAACGAGCAAATCGTATTCCCTAACTTGCGGTCCTTTGAGAACGATATTCGGGGAGCTACTCCCTACTTTTATTACTTGACAACGACCGGTGCACTGCCGTCATACCGCATTTCGTGCCCGCTACTTAGCGGTGTGGAAATAGTGTGTCAAGTTTTTGGCGCCGTTGCTGGGGGCTGCAAGCGGTTATAATTTGTCTCATGGGAAATTAGTCTAAGGGTATTTTGTTTTTTTTTTTGATATTTTTCATTTATGTAGGTTCCCTTGTCTCGTTAGCCTGTGTGCGATTGTTGGGATACTTATAGTCTTTTATTTTTATCTACATACCTGACATGGCTAACAACTGCTTTGAAATATCTACGGAACTAATCACCTTTGTGTATCAAGCTGACATATTTTCCGGGACTCCTAGTGAGGATGCATTGTCCCATCTGCAGAAGTTTCTTGAAGTGTGCAGTACTTTTCAGCACGCTGAAGGCAATTCGGAAAGGGTCAGGCTTCAGCTGTTCACTTTCTCATTGGCAGGAAAAGCTCGAGTTTGGTATCGGGAGATACAAGCAAACAAAGGTCAATCTTGGAGCAAAGTGGAAGAGGAGTTCCTCGGTAATTTCTATTCACGCCACTATCTTCTGGAAATGCGCAATAGACTGTTATTGTTTACACAGGGCGAAGACGAAACGCTGATTGACGCATGGGAGAGGTTCAATTTCCTTCAGAAGTTCTGGTTTGTGCATAGCCTCACAGAACCGGCACACCTTCAGATATTCTATTTTGGGGTATCGGTTGGGTATAGACCATACTTCGATATGGCTGCGGGTGGATCTTTATTCAGCAGAACAAGTGCCGACGCGTGGCAAATTGTTGAAAAGGTTGCACGAACCAGTGGGATGTGGTGTGCCCCCGCAAGGTGTGGCGATACCATGAGCATCACCTCTACAACATGCCCACCGGATGACAGTATCCCACCTGAGCCTTCTGTTGATAAATTTCGTGTTTTTACCGAATGTATCCTGGGATGTATAGAGGCCCAAAACTGTGCTTTGCTAAGGCTCCAGTCCATGGTTGTGAGCATCATATCTATGGTATCGGAAATGGTGGTCCACCCAAATAAGACATTGAATGTCATGCAGCTGAGAAGCGAAAGGTTACCTGTGGAACCCATCAGAAGAAATGAGTCTCAAGAAGAGTCGTGAAATCCATCAAGCAAGGATAAGATACTTGCTGAAGCCGAGACTCCTCTGCCGCTTCTTAGCCCAGCTCCTGCTCAATCATCCACTACCTCCCCATTTCCGCACAGACTGAAGAACACGCAAAGGAAAAAAATTCCAGAAGTTTCAAGAGATTATGAAAGGGGTGCAAGTTAATATTCCTCTCCTGGACGTCCTCACCCAGATTCCGAGTTACTCAAAATATCTAAAGGATCTTCTCGTTCAGAACAAGCGCCTTGAGACGTCCAAGTCTATATCCACCCCAACTGAGGGTGTCACTTTTGTTGTTGCACATTGGCCGGTTAAACGTAAAGACCCAGGGAATTTCACCATCCCATGCACCATTGGGCATTCGGGCTGCTATCAGGCATTATGCGATTCCGGTGCTTCAATTAATCTGATGCCTCTTTCAATCTTCCGGGAGCTGGGATCTGGTGACTTGAGGCCCACGAACATCAGCCTACAGTTGGCGGATCGGTCTGTTAAGAAACCTATTGGTGTTGTCGAGGACCTAGCAGTATTGGTCAATGACTTGGTATTCCCTGCTGACTTTGTAATTATGGATATCGCTTCGGATGTTGCTGTCCCTCTTATCTTGGGAAGGCCATTTCTTGCCACAGCTCGCGCTCTTATTGACGCTGAGAAGGGGAGGTTGACTCTCCATCTAGGTGACAATTTGACTACCTTTGACATGTATAAAGCCATTGGCAGAGATCATCATGCAGACGCTGACGCACTTGAGCTTGTGGAAGATGAACCCGACCTTCGGTCTCCATCTCTTTGGGGTAATGTTGTTGAGGATGCTCCTTGGAATATCAACAGCGACAGCAAGTCTGCTGTGGAATGCACATCTGCGGCATATTTCGATGCCCCTCCAGCTTTGTCCCTCAAACCCCTGCCAGCAAATTTGAAATATTTATTCTTGGGAGATCAGCAAACTCACCCAGTTATTATCTCGGCGCTGCTTCCACTCGAGCATGAGCAACGTTTGGGAGATCTCTTGCGAACGCATAAGGGCGCATTCGGCTGGAACATTACGGATTTAAAAGGTATCAGCCCTGCTGTTTGTATGCACAAAATATTGCTGGAAGAGAGCTTCAAACCAACTGCACAACCTCAGCGGCGACTCAACCCTAGGATGCAGGAAGTTGTCAAGAAAGAGGTGATCAAACTGCTCGATGCCGGAATCATATACCCAATCAGCGACAGCAAGTGGGTGAGTCCAGTGCAGCTTGTCCAAAAAAAGGGTGGCATCACCGTTGTTGAAAATGAGCAGTGTGACCTGTTGCCAACTCGGATTGTTACAGGATGGAGAGTGTGCATCGACTATAGGAAACTAAACGACGCAACACGCAAGGATCATTTCCCTCTCCCGTTTATTGATCAGATGATCGAGAGGTTAGCTGGACAGGACTATTACTGTTTTTTGGATGGCTACTCAGGATACAATCAGATTCTCATTGACCCAGAGGACCAAGAGAAAACTACGTTCACTTGCCCGTCTGGCACCTTCGCATTCAAACGAATGTCATTCGGGTTGTGCAATGCCCCTGCCACCTTTCAGCGATGTATGCTTTCTATCTTTCATGATATGGTAGGGGAGTTCCTGGAGGTCTTCATGGATGATTTCACTCTCTTCGGTGCTGATTTTGACTCCTGTTTGAGAAATCTCTCGGCGGTTCTCACGCGCTGCGAAAGTACAAACCTCGTACTGAACTGGGAGAAGTGCCATTTCATGGTCCGGGAGGGAGTTGTTCTGGGACACAAGATTTCAAATAAGGGCATAGAGGTTGATCAAGCCAAGGTGGACATCATCAAGAAGCTTCCTCCTCCAACATCTGTGAGAGGGATTCGCAGTTTCTTGGGACATGCAGGATTCTATCGACGCTTCATCAAAAATTTCTCCTCTATAGACAAGCCGTTATCCAATCTCTTGGGGAAGGATGAGAGGTTCGATTTCAATGATGCTTGTCTGCATGCATTCAACGTGTTGAAGAACTGTTTGACGACCGCTCCGGTGTTGACATCACCGGACTGGTCGCTCCCTTTTGAGCTTATGTGTGACGCCAGTGACATCGCTGTTGGTGTTGTTTTGGGACAAAGAAGGGACAGAATCTTTTACGCAATTCACTATGCTAGTCGTACCCTGAATGGAGCTCAGCAGAACTACACAACCACTGAGAAGGAGCTGTTAGCAGTGATTTTCGCTCTTGAGAAATTTCATTCCTACCTCATTCTGTCCAAATTCATTGTGCACACGGACCACGCTGCTCTAAAGTATCTGAAGCAGAAGAAGGATGCCAAACCAAGGCTCCTCCGTTGGATCGTGATGCTTCAGGAGTATGACCTCGAGATCCGCGACAAGAAGGGAGTTGAGAATGTGATTGCGGATCACTTGTCCAGGCTTGAGTGTGGAGATCTTTCTCAGCTCAGCCCCCCACCAATTTCTGACTCTTTTCCGGACGAGATGCTGTTCACAGTGGGAACGGTCCCGAGCAACTCTCCATGGTTTGCGGATATCGCTAATTTCCTGGCGTGCAGTAAACTCCCTCTGAACCTTTCATTTCAGCAAAGAAAGAAATTTCTTTCAGATGCGAAGTACTGTTTTTGGGAAGACCCGCTGTTATTCCGCACGTGCACTGATGGGATCGTCCGCCGGTGTATTCCCGAATCGGAGCAAAAGTCTATATTACTCCATTGCCATGATCGTGAAGCAGGTGGCCACATGGGGTCTGCGCGGACAGCACAGAAGGTTCTTCAGTGTGGTTTTTATTGGCCAACCCTCTTCCGTGACTCGTACGTGCACGTGAAGGAATGCAACAAATGTCAAAGGACTGGGAACATCTCAAGGAAGGATGAAATGCCTCTCAATAGCATGTTGGTCTGCGAACCATTTGATGTCTGGGGGATTGATTTCATGGGACCATTCCCAATGTCCCATGGAAAGCTTTATATGATAGTGGCAGTGGACTATGTTTCGAAATGGGTGGAGGCTGAAGTCGTTGCTGCAAATGATGCCCGCACAGTTTTAAAGTTCATCCACAAGAACATCTTCTCCAGATTCGGAGCGCCGCGGACAATCATTAGCGATGGAGGCAGCCACTTCTGTAACAAACTGTTCCTTCAACTATTGAAGAAGTTTGGGGTGCATCATAAAGTCGCTTTAGCCTATCACCCGCAAACGTGCGGACAGGTGGAAGTTTCTAATAGAGAGCTTAAACGGATAATAGAAAAATCAATACACTCTAATAGAAAGGATTGGGCATTGAGGGTGGACGATGCACTTTGGGCATACCGAACAGCTTTCAAGACCCCTATCCGGATGTCCCCATTTCAGCTAGTTTATAGAAAGGCATGTCACTTACCTGTGGAACTAGAACATAAAGCTCTGTGGGCAACCAAATTATTGAACATGGACCTCCATGCCGCAGAAAGTCGACGTCTCGCCCAGTTGAACGAACTTGATGAATTTCGGCAGTTTGCTTATGAAAATGCCCGCATATATAAAGAAAGGACAAAGCAGTGGCATGATAAGCGTATTGCGCAAAAAGAATTCAGAATTGGAGACCGTGTCCTTCTTTACAATTCCCGTCTCCTTCTGTTCCCGGGAAAGCTGAAGTCTCGCTGGAGTGGTCCATTCGTGGTTACCGACGTTGCGCCCTTCGGAGCAATCGAAATATCCGGAGAAAAAGGAGAAAAATTCAAGGTGAACGGGCATCGTCTAAAGATCTACGAGGGAAGCACGGCCTTGCCTGACCATCAAGTGGTACATTTAGTTGACTAAACAGCTCTTCTCGACTTGGTGGGTGTGTGTTTAAATTGTTTGGTCGTGTTGTTTTCCTTTTTGGTGATAAGGTAGACGTGATTGTAATCCACATTGTTAAAACTTAATCTAGTCAACTAGAGTATTGTTCCCATGAGGAAACTATTACTTCTGAAGCTTTTCATCTCCGGGCTGTGCTGTGTGCCATCTGTGATGTTTTTTTGTGCTTTGTGTTTCATGTTATTTGCTGCGTAGTACTGTCTCTTTAGCTTTTTATTATAAGACTTTTGCTGTCAAACTATAATACAGGTATTTGGTCCACCTTCAAGGACGTTAAACAAAAGGGCTCTTGGGAGACAACCCATTTGGGATCATTTGGTTCCGTTCTTTTTTGTTATTTTCTTTGCTATATTTTTGTTGTGCTGGGATCCTTTTAATCGCAGGTCCGCATCTATTGGAGCACGGCGGGATCACTGCCTTCTGAACAAAACGCCATATCTTCTGGTATGCTCATTTCTGAGCATGGGGTAATCTCTCCTCCTAGCCTTCTTAAGCTTATGCCGCTATCGAACATGTTTTTTTTTTCTTAGTATAAGTCTAGGGGAGTGAGAGTTATCGTTACCTCGTGCACAAGCACAGTGCACAGCATACTAGGATTTACACTGTGTTATATTGTAGCATTGTTCATCTCATGGCACACCACGACACCCACGTGAGCGCAATTAACTGTAGGCGCGCGATGAGTCTAACTAGTCTCGGTTGTGTGAATGGGAAATCACGGTGCTGGGTTAGGATTGTGAGATGAAGTACTTTGTTGACTCCTGTAGTGCTCCAAGTCGAGTGCTCATGTCTCGTAGGAATTCGTGTAGATTCAATTTCTTTGTATGCTTTTAGTTTACATTTTTCTACTAGCGTAAATATTGTTTACTTTACTCAATTTGGTGAATCCAGTGTGAATCAAATGGTAGCATAGGAATGTGTGTAGACGTTCATTAGTCTCGTGTTGCCCGAGTCGGGAGGAAGGATTATCTTTCTCAGTGGCTAGAACTCGCCCCAAGCGATTCTTGAAACATGGGTATACGGTTGGTCAACTGCGTGAATGTGATATAGGCCCTCATTTTGGCCCGGTTGAGCCTTTGCACCCTTTCCTATCGATATATCCTCGTTAACCCAGTTGTGCCTACCCGTTCTTTGATTCAGCCCCACTTGTATCGCACCAAAGCCCAAAAGCCAATCCTAGTCACACACCCAAATCTGAGCTTTAGCTGTTTATTATTTTTGTGAGTTGGATTGTTGATGTGGTGACATGTTTGTGAAGTGGTGGATATGTTTTATTGTTTATTCGCTGAAAATGATAAGAAAAGAAAAAAAAATGAAAAAGAGAAAAAGATATGATTTTGAATGAAAAATTCATTTGTAGAAGTATAAGTTGGGAGTAGGTGGTGCACGCACCCATGTTGTTAATTTCAAGTCTGGGGGTGTAGTGTACCCGCATGTTTGTGTGGTGATGAGGATAGTTTTCGGTGCTAGCTCATTTGGGTTTAGTGTCTGAGCCGTCACTTTTATCTTTGTTTACCTCACCTAAACCCAAGCCTCATCTCAAACCTAAAGTCCTATTGATTCACGCATTTGAGTCATACCAGTGTCGTGGAGAGAGTGCGAACGGGCAAGCCTATGGCCACCGACATTGATGGATTTCAATGGAGTTGTCCCGAGTCCCGATCTTTGGCAACGCTCGCCTCAGCGTTCAGTTTACTTTCTTCCTATGTACGACCTTATGATTCACCGTGATTCACTCGTTGAGTAAACGTAATATATAACCACGCTCTTAGAAAATTATAAACAAATATGTATAATTAGAAATTTTGTCTACTAGATTTCTATGCACATGCGTATGAGACTTCGCATATTACTCCGCCCTTGCAATTTCTAACCCAACTATGTCTTTTCTCGCTCCGCCGGATTTGTTTGCTCGGGACGCGCAAACAGGTAAGTCTGGGGGTGTGATGAGTCTGGTTTATACAGTGATTTCTGGCCTCATTTGGGTTTATTTTAGTGTCATTGCACTTCATTTGCTGTTTATATACGCTTATAGTGATAACATGGCGTTTCTGTGCCTTTTGTGCAATCCTTTCCCCTTTGTGGCATATTTTTCCTATATATTACTGTATGCATGTGTTATGGATCCGGTGATGTGCACGGATCGGGGTTATTTGTACTTTTCCTGCAGGTCCTGGGGTCGTGTGCACGTTCGGGATGGTGCGGGGTGATTTTTGGCCTAAAAAGCCTCTGATCGTGCGCATTCCTTCGCGCACGATCAGGCGCACGATCATTGATCGTGCATTAATTCCCAGCCCAGATCGAGATCGGACCAAAGATATGTGCACGATCACAGGCCTTTCTTCGCGCACGACCACTGGTCGTGCGCCCCTGACCGTGCGATGTTTTCTATTTTTCCTTTGCTACAGGTTGACTGCGCACGATCACAGTCATTCCTTCGCGCACGACCATTGGTCGTGCGCCACTGACTGTGCGCAGTACTTATTCTGCTCCCTATATAAGGCGCTGTTCCGCGATTTTAGGTATTCCAGCGGGTTTTTGGCGCGATTTCTGAGCGCGACTCCGCCGTTCCACCTCTCCAAGGTCCCTCCTTCCATTCCTCCCCTGGGAAAGCTTCATCCATTGATCCTAAGGTCATTCTAGGGTTCCGGAAGCATTCTCCGCCATCTACGGCCAGCATTCCAAGAGGAAGACATCTCCATTGGGTGAAGGAGAAGTGAACCCGGCTCTGAGAAGAAGACGGGCAGCGGTTAGAGGTAGTGACAGCCTCTGCATCCCGGAAGCAACCAAGGACTAAGCTCGGAGGAGGCGTGACGACCCCCCATTCCGACCACGATCCGCGGCGAGGCTTCTCATCTCGTGGTTACTTCTACCCCTTCTCTTTTTGTGATTTGTACTCTTAATGGTTGTAATGAACTGAATGAACATCTATTTGTCTATGAATGGAAGTTTAGTTATGAACTTGTCTTTATGTTATGCTGTGTTGTGATGCGCTCCGCCCCCGCTCCACTTACACCCACACGTTCCAGCACCCGCTCTAGCAAAAGCTGGAAGCGATAGCGAAGAGGTGCCTTCGACCCTCAACCCTCACATCTGCACTCACCTCATCCATATGCTCACCGGCCATCCGCTAAGCGAAGCACGGCATCGGGGCCTGCACTAAACCCATCCACCAAGCGACGCGGTGATTGCGACCCGCATAGTGTTTAGTTTTCTTATTTCCCGCTCTATAAAATCAACCAAACCCCCTTCTTGTTTTGTTAAACTTAGAACCCCCATAATTAGTTTCCTAACGAGCAAATCGTATTCCCTAACTTGCGGTCCTTTGAGAACGATATTCGGGGAGCTACTCCCTACTTTTATTACTTGACAACGACCGGTGTACTGCCGTCATACCGCATTTCGTGCCCACTAATTAGCGGTGTGGAAATAGCGTGTCATCAGGCATGCCAACTTGGCACGCAAACCAAGACCATCTTTAAGAGCATATCTAATAAAGATTCTTCTAGGTGACTATTTATGTTGCACATGGATTTGTTTGGTCCTATGTCAGTTCTCAGCTTAGGAGGGAAGGCTTATACCCGTATAGTAGTTGATGATTATTCAAGATTCACTTGGGTGTTCTTCCATAAAAAGAAGTCAGATACCTTAGACAACTTGAAGAACTTTGTCAGGCATATCCATAATGAAATGAGTTGTATTGTGGTCAAATTCAGAAGTGACCATGGTACAGAATTTAAATCAGGAGCCATGACAGAATTCTGCTAAGAGCTGGGTATCTCCCAAGAATTTTCCTCACCTAGAACTCCTCAACAAAATGGAGTTGCAGAGAGGAAAAATAGAACTCTAATAGAGGATAGCAAGATAATGCTGAGTGACTCCTCTCTACCAGAATACTTCTGGGTAGAGGTTATGATGAGTCTGATTTATATAGTGTTTTTCGGACTCATCTGGGCACTATTTCACTCACTTACACTTCACTTTTAGTTCATTAGTGCTTATATTTCACTGGTTCACTCTTCTCACACGAAGTGAACATTTTTCTCCATCGAGGTGTGCAATTGCGCATTCTATGCTGAGGGTATGCCTTCAGGGGCTCCCCATGCATGTCTTGTTGTTATTTTGGATGCTATTTATATTTCCTATGTGGTAGGAGTTAGGGTTTTGATTGTATGCAGGTGGATTGTGCCCATGAGCTGAGCATTGTAGTCTGGATAAATCGCACGCCCATGCCATTATTGTTAACGCACGATCTAGGCGATCATGCGATTTATTCAGAACTCTATGTGATGATGCTCATCGTGTGTTTTTCTTAACGTACGATTGATTCCAATAGTGCATGAAGGTAATCGCACGACCTACCTGAATGCCATCAAAACCAGCGGCCTATCCTACCTCGTGTGTTTTTGGTCGCACATGATCATGTCACTCATGCGTGAACAAAAATGCACGACCTTCATGTAGCTCCAGTCTCTGTTCGTCTCTTTAAATCGCACGTTCCAAACGCACGGGCATGCATTTTGGTCGTGCGTTTCATAAATTTAACGCCTATATTTAAGTCGCAGGTCTTCTCCCTAAAAGGAATCGATCGATCATCTTCTCCGCCTATTCGAGCTCTACTCTGCCATTTTTCGCCGTTCCATCACCACACACCATTTGGAGGTGCTACGGACACATTCTTGGCTCAAATCTTGAGTCGGAGTATCTTCTCGGCCTCCTCCATCATTCGGAAGCATCGACGCTCAATTTTGAGAGATTACTTGCTATACCCTTGGATTTCTCCGGCGAGATCGTGGTCAAAGGTGATTCACGAAGAAGATGGGTCCATTGGGAGGAAGTGACAGCCCTCTTCTACCCCAGACGTCAGTCGTGGACCGAGCTCGGACAAGGATTGATAACCCTTGATTCCGGCCATGAATCCCGGCAAGACTTCATGGTTTGGTTGTAATCTTACCTCCTCCTTATTGTTTTAGATATTTTTATGTGATTTGAGTAGTTTGTATACTTTCTTATGAACGATGTTCATGAACCATAATTATTATTAGTGTTTTTTGCCTTGTCCATGTGGTTGTTTTTGTGGTTCATGTGAGTTGACGAGCGCCCCCATTCCATCCTCCATCCCGCCATCACGTTCCTGAGCCGCACTAGCAATTGCTAGTGGCATGCTTGGTGACGAGGTGATTGTGACCCTCATTTTGCCAGTGCGACCCACTTCATCAGCAAGCCTTCTCGTCCACCGTGCATCAAAGCGGTGCTAACGACCCGTATAATCCATCCGCCAAGCCAAGAGGTGCTAACGGCCCTCACTCCTTTCTGCAGTTACTCTCTCCTCATCCGCTTGCCTACTCTTCCATCTGCCTTACGAAGCAATGCATAGTGTCCTGCAGAGTTTCCATCCGCCCGGCGAAGCAGTGCATAGCGGCCTGCATAGTAGTTTATTTTCGTTATTTTGTTTTTCTGCAAACCAAACCAATCCTAGCCATTCGCATCCCTTCCGACCTGAAATACTTAAATCTCAAGTCTTTCCTCGATAGTTAACTCCACCTTACTGTGTTCCTTTGAGATTCGATACTTGGGAATTACTCGCCCATTTTATGTTACTTGAACGATCGGTACACTACCATTTCGTGTCGCAGTCTTGCTACCTCCTATAGCGGTGTGCTAGATTTGTGCATCAAGTTTTTGGCACCGTTGCCAGGGAACACAGTCGTGTGAGTTTCTTGAGAGAGAGAGTTGAGAGATAAAGTTTTTTTCCATTTGTTTATCGCATTTGTTTTAATTTAGTGCATGTAAATTCTCTAATTATCTATTTTAAGTATTTCAAAAAAAAATCAGGTTTCCGCTGATTTAAATTTTACTTTGTACATACTTAGTTCATTTTCTCCTTATATTATTTGTGAATCCATCTTTGCACTACTATGTATTCTTATCAACAATGTAAATGGTGCAAAGCATTTAACCATTCTCATGATGATTGCCATCTAGGAAGCCATGATTATAATTGGTATGGTTCATCGTATGGAGAATCTAGATCTTCATACAATGAACCTACCTATTATAATTTTGTGTCCCCATTGCGAGCATCGCCTTCACCAGGTGGTTTGACTTTTCCACAGTCAAAACCTACTGGGAAGCGATGCTTGTGTTGTCAGAGTTTTGATCACACGCTAAAGGACTGTGAGAAATGGAAATTGCAATTAGAAGAGGAAGATGAGTCAGCACTCATCACCATTCCACCATTTCCTTGTCACACTACTCCTTCAATCGTTGGGGGCATTGATAACTCTATTTTTATCATAGTTTTTAGTTAGTTTTTAATTTAATAATCAATCAATTTTTGTTTTAATTATTAGAATATTCTCCTTAATTTATTTATTTTACCTTTTCAGGAAAATATGGGCTGCTGATAGCATTTCTGGGCTAACAGTGTTAATCAGGAGAAAAATTGAGCCAGTTCTGAGAAATTGTCAAGTACACGCCCCCCGGTCACGGGCATGACCAATGGGCGTGACCATTGTCACGGGCCGTGGCCCCTTCTGCGCCAGGAGATCTGCCACGTCGGATTAATATTACACGCCCCAAGGTCACGGGCTTGACTATGGGGCATGACAACCATTGTAGAAGCCAGCTCAAGCCACGTCGGATTATTATTACACGCCCCCAAGTCACGGGCGTGACTAAGGGGCGTATCCTCTTCTAAACCGCCAAATTAACTCCAGCTCAAGCTGTTTCCCACCATTTGCAGATCAAGCTAAGATATGCCCTAAGGTCACGGGCGTGACCTAGGGGCGTGACCAATAGATTTATGAATTTTGGCGGTTTTCCTCCCGAACATTCCCGGGTATTCAAGACAGCGTTTCCGTACCTTACACGCCCTAGGTCACGGGCGTGACCTAGGGGCGTGTCTCCCCAACAATTTCAACTATAAATTGCTGCCTTGTCCAGATGCCAGGGGGAGGATTTTGGAGTTCAATTGCTGTAATCCTGCACTGTTTTATTGTAATTTCTAGTTGTTATTTCTGAATTTTGTGTCAAGTTGTAGTTCTCGTTCAAGCTATTTCAATTTAAGTACTCTTTATTTTACCAATCATGTGTCTTTTCCTTATCATATGTATTTCCTTCATCATGATGAGTAGCTAAATTTCAATTAGCACTTGATCATGATGAACTTTGGAATAAAATAAACCTTGCTTTGTTCTTATAAAAATTAGCAAACTCTCTATATTATTTCGCTTCGATTTATCTTTGATTCTAATTGCTTCGAATTCATATGTCGCGAATATGTTTTTTTCGATCTAAGATTCGTATGCTAGTGATCGAGAGATCCATGCAAACGAGGAGATCAATCAAAGATAAAAAGAATTTCATGCATTCCTCGAGAGAGGGTGATATAATTCTTCCGGACTGGAATCAAATCCAGTAGAGGGGTTCACCGCCTAAAGCAAGCTTAGGGGTTTCGACTGGCCGAGGGGTCTTTGAAAGTGGAGTGTTTTAGTTCTCATTTATTTTATTAAAATAACTTGATTAAGTTTTGGTTTCAAAATAAATGATATGTATATTTATATGTGTTTGCTGAAAGAGTAATTAACACAAGCAGTGAGAATGCATAAAAACAAAACAAACATCCAGATGACACAAGATGTATAGTAGTTCCCCTCAACTGGGTACATCTACTCTTCTACCCACTGGTAGGGATCCACTATGAGGTTGTTGATAAGGTGCCCTCACACCAGGTGAGCTGTTGATAAGGTGCTCTAACCAAACTACAGGTTTTTGCTAAGGTGCCCTTTCACCGAGAGTTAACTTTTGAAGAGAGTTATAACCCTGTACAAGATGGGAAGGAAAAAGGAAAGTGAAAAACAGAAAATATAATGTTCTTCTCTATATGAGAAGACTCTTGAAGATCCTGATATGGTGTTGAATGGATCTGAATATTGTGTTGAAGAGCTCCCCCTGTCTGATATATAAGGATGACAGTTCTGGAGGTCTCTCCTCTTGATTGTACACAGCTTCTTTCCTTTTGTGCAGTGATGATCCTGAGTAAGTAGTTGTGATTTGTGTCTCAGGATGTATGTAATCTGCAGGAAAGTGTTAGCAAAGAAAAGAATAGATTTTTGCTCTCTGTGTTTCGGTCGTGTGTGTACTTCATATCATTTTCTTTCTCCTTTCTGTTCTTCTTTATAATCTGAGGACCCTTGCCCTGAACTTGAATTCTTCTCTCGGGAAGAAGGAAAGAGCTTAGGTCTCCATCAATGATTTGACTCCTCGAGAAGATAACCTGTCGTTTCTGTTCATTAAAGCTGATCTGCAACGGCTATAGTATTTATTGACCTGCAACGGCTAAGTTAAATATTATAGAGAAAGATAGCAGAGTAAAACAATATTAGTCGAGCTCTGGCTAGAATTTGTCGAGCACTGAACGGCATTTGTCGAGCGCCTTTTGATGTGCTGAGCAATTGTCTTCACTTGTCGACCGCTGAGACTGGCTGGATTGAGTTTGTCGAGTGCCGTTCAGAGAATGCCTGCCCGCTCCAATTGTTTTGACTGGATTCGTCGAGCGTCGTTCGCTATTTATCGAACGCTGTTCTGATGAATATTTGTCGAGCGCTGTCTGGCTATTTGTCGAGCGCCGTTCGACATTTGTCGAACGTAGAGAACTTATATTATTTGCTTAAGTATATTCTTCGATCCGATCGTATCATATTTAATTTGTGTTAATTTAGATTGATCTAAATTATTAGATTTTAACAAAAGGATGGATCCTAACTCAAATCAAAAGCTATGGTTCCAACAGTCTTAATCAATCAACCTAAGGTTAGTTGATAGTTCTCTCGAGAGAGGTTCTATCATATTTTGGGAACCTCCACTGTCGAAGTAAATAATTAGAAGTTTGCAGTTTAATCTTTTAATACGTTTATTTTAATCCAAAGGGATTCTATTCTAATTATCAAATTTCTTTTTTAAGCCAAAGTCGTTTCTTTTCTTCGCTTCCCAAATCGAAAATTTCCGTTAGATAAAATAACAGCTCTACTTTGTGAGTACAAGTACTCGACAACCCCGAGTCAAGTACGACACTTGATCCTATACTTTAAAACGATAGGTATACTTGCCTTATCTGTTTATTGTTGGAATTGCGCTTCAGCAAAAGCATAGAAAATATTTATCAGGCATATACGACATGCCCCGTGTCCTCATGGGAGCACGATGGATGCATCCACTAGTGTCGTTTTTGATCATTACGATGACATTTTGGAGTTTTCTTCCTCTATTGTGTCGTCATTTCCTGTGGATTCTGTATCTGAGGATATTTCTTCACTCCTATCGGACTCTATCTTGAGCCCTATCTCTACTCAGATATTTTCTTATATCAGTATGCATATATCTTCTGCTCTTATTGCTGAATTGCTAGATGTGCGGGATGAGCATATGGAGCCCGAAGCTGTGCCAAGTTGCGCTGAGGAGGATATTTTCCTTAGTGAGGAGCTTTCTACCTCATCACCGAAGGAGAAGGTCCAACTCATCACCAAAGTTCCTAGCTGCTCATTTTTTTCCTACAGCAATCTTAATGTGATCGCCAATGATCCATTTGTGGAATCAGATGGGAGTGACACCGGGGCCACTCCTCCTATATTTGAATTTTTTAGTTCTTCGTCCATTTTATTTCATAATAATCCTTCTTATAATGCTCATATTGATAAATTCATTCTTCCTGCTTCCCCTCCTGCTATAATTTCTAATATTTCGTATATTCCCTTGCAGGTGCATGAGTTTATGAACCCATTTTTGGGTGATTCTGAGTGGCAATCTTGGAAGGGAAAGCAGATGGCAATGATGAAATCAATCGCATATTCCACTTCATCATCATTGTTTGCGTTTTCCTTGAAAGACTGGGTGCAGGGTGGTAAACGTTATTTCATCAATGACCGCCATTTGGAGGAGATGAAGAGGACGAAGACAGATGAAATTTGGAGATGGAAAGCTTCTGATCTTCTGGACTGTTGTTGTTGGGTCTTCGGACCCATTTCTTTCATTTCTAGTTACTACTTTAAATCAACTTATATTTGATTATTTTGCTGAGCATGTAATAATAATTAGCATTTATTAACTTTTGCTTTTATGCTTAGACAATTTTGTAAAACTGCATAATACAGGTATTGAGTCCAGCTTAAGGACGGTAAACAAAAGCGCTAATGGGAGATAACCCAGAGTTAGTTGTTTGTATTTCTCTAATCCGCTAATAGTTTAGTATTTATACTTGCTTTTGCTTGAAGCTGTCTTCCCTACAGGTGTTACCGGCCCGTATAATCCATCCGCCTAGCTCAGAGGTGCTAACGGCCCTCACTCCTTTTCACAGTTACTCTCACCTCATCCACTTGCCTACTCATCCATCCGCCTTGCGAAGCAGTGCATAGCGACCTGCATAGTTTCCATCCGCCCGACGAAGAAGTGCATAGCGTCCTGCATAGTAGTTTATTTTAATTATTTTGTTTTTCCGCAAACCACCAATCCTAGCCATTCGCATCCCTTCCGACCTGAAAGACTTCAATATCAAGTCTTTCCTCGATAGTTAACTCAACCTTACTGTGTTCCTTTGAGATTCGATACTTGGGATTTACTCGCCCATTTTATATTACTTGAACGATCCGTACACTGCCGTTTCGTGCCGCAATCTTGCTACCGCCTATAGCGGTGTGCTAGATTTCGCATCATGCTGTCAATACAGCTTGTCATGTGATAAATATGGCCTCCATCATCAAAGACCACAAGAAAACTCTTTATGAGCTGATGAAAGGCAGAAAACCTACCTTATCCTACTTCAGAATCTTTGGTAGCAAATGTTATATACTTAACAATGGAAAATCCAAGATAACTAAGATTGCTGAGAAAAATAGTGAAGGTATTTTTGTTGTCTACGACTCCTATAGCAAGGCTTATAAGGTGTACTACATCAGTACCCAAGCAGTAGAAGAATCTGTGCATGTTGTTTTTGATGAGATTAGCCTTATTCACAAAGGTTGGTCTAGTTCATTACTGGAAGCAGGTACATCAAAGAAAATGGAAAAGATATCCATTGAAGACCAGGCTGAAACTTCAGTGAAAGATAAAGGTGATTCAGTGGCAGTTGAATTGGAAGAAGATGTTGTAGAAGGCTTGGATACTGCAGAAGAAGAACAACCAGGAGAACCTGCCACTAAAGAAATCCCTAGAAGACTGCCAGCTACTCTGAGACATGTCAGACATCATCCACAAGAGCAAATAATAGGAGATGTCAATCAAGGAGTGTTGATAAGGAGCAGAGCATTAAATGAAGCATTGTACTTAAGTTTTCTCTCTCAAATTGAACCCAAGAAATTTGAGGAAGCGAATCTGGACCCATTTTGTAATGCAGCAATGCAGGAGGAACAAAATCAATTCAAGAGATGTAATGTGTAGAAGTTAGTTCCCAGACCCCAAGGACACAATATAATTGGAACAAAATGGGTCTATATAAATAATCTAGATGAGAATGGAGTAATTATAAAGAACAAGGCAAGGCTAGTTGTAAAGGGCTATAGACAGGAGGAGGGCATTGATTTTGACCAGACCTTTGCTCCTATTGCAAGATTGGAAGCAATCAGAATTTTCTTAGCCTATGCAGCGTATAAAGGATTAGAAGTCTATCAGATGGATGTCAAGTCAGCTTTTCTGAATGGAGATCTTAAAGAAGAAGTGTATGTAGAATAACCCTCAGGTTTTGTTGATTCTGAACACCCTGATTTTGTTTACTTTCTTAGAAAAGCTTTATATGGTTTGAAACGGACTCCTAGAGCCTGGTATAAGACTCTATCAAACTTTCTCATTGAGAACAAGTTCTCAAGGGAAATGATTGACAAGACATTGTTCTTAGGGAAAGTAAAGGGCAAGATCTTTCTAGGGTAGATCTATGTGTATGACATTATTTTTGGCTCTACATATGACAATCTCTTCAAAAAATTTTGTTAACTTGATGCAGGGAAAGTTTGAAATGAGCTGAATGGGAGAGCTCAAATACTTCCTAGGACTTCAAGTGAAACAATCTGAAGATGGTATATTCATCTCACAGACCAAATTCACTAGAGACCTAGTCAAGAAATTTGGATTGAAGAGTGCTTCTTCTATGAAAACTCCCATGGAATCCAATGTGTCTTTGGACAAGGATGAAAAGGGAATACCCTTTGATGAAACCATGTATAGATGCATGATTGGATCTTTGCTTTACCTAACAGCTAGTAGGCCTGACATAATGTTTGTCACATGTGTTTGTGCTAGATATCAGGTGAAACCTAAGGAATCTCATCACTCCTCTGTCAAGAGGATCTTAAGATACCTGAAGGTTACACCCAATCTTAGCCAATGGTACACTAGGAACAATGGTTGTGAACTAATAGGTTATTCAGATGCAGACTTTGCAGGTTGTAAGGAAGATAGAAAGAGTACTTCAGAGACATGCCAATTCCTTGGAGGAAAGCTTATTTCATGGAGTAGCAAGAAGCAAACCAGTGTAGCAATCTCCACAGTAGAATCAGAATACATATCTGCTGGGAGTTGTTGTGCTCTGCTTTTATGGATCCAGCATCAGCTTCAAAACTACAACCTGAAGATGACCAAAATAAACTTGTTTTGTGACTCTTCTGTTGGATCTGTAGGCGCCCTTAGAGGGGGGTGAATAAGGGTTTTCAAAACTTTTATTATATTTTGAAATACTTGAAAAGGCTAAGAGATTAAAATAATGATTTTGAATAAAGATCTAAATTTATTTATAATGAAAGAGAAGATAATAAACAATTTAGAGAATTGAATAACAAGTCAATTTTATCACACAAAGAGAGACGTGATTACTATTAATAAAATTGATTACAAAAATAGATTTCTATAACGCTAGACATCGAAGGCGAATAGTAAAAAGACCTTTTTTGTTTCCTATCCTGACTTGTATCCCCACGAACCGGTGGCTTTAGCCTATCCTCCCTTGGATACGACCTCAAGCCACTCTAGCCAATCCTCCCTAGGATACAGCCTTGAGCACCCACTAGATCTACACCCTATACCTAGTTGCCAATACGAGGCGAATTTCTGCCCTAAGTCTACCTAGACCTAGTGGCCAACACGAGGCGAATTTACTACGTGATTACAATGATAAAGAGACAACAATATGAAAAACTCCCTCTTTGTGGATCTCTTGGAGAAGTAGACAAAGACCCGCAGAGTATGATCATAGTCGATGCGGTCTTTCGTCACGATGATGACGCGTGTTGAAATCTTCTCTATGGATCTCCTTAATCCTTCATGGATTTGTTGGAGTATCTCTCTAAACCTTCATCTATATGATGTGGCACGAAGCTTTGGAATTTAGGGGTGTGAGGTGATAAAAAACACAATGCCAAGGGGTCCTTTTTATAGCCTTAGAGCTAGCACATGCGCTAGCGCTACCGCCAGCGCTATCCTTATTTAGGCAATATTCTGCGTGTGCGTATCTTCATTCCAAGGAAACCATTCTAAAAATCCTCTTGTGCTCCGCGCTAGCGCCTGCGCTATCCGCAACCGCCTGGCTCTATCGCCTTCTATACTTGTTGTATGAACTTGCCTAATCAGAGCTAGCGCATGCGTTAGGTGCTACCGTCGACGTTAGTGGACATGTTGGAATTATGGCTTCAAATTTTGGGCACAACCTTCTTATGTTATCCTTAAGTCATATGGCTTGGTTTCTTGCACACTTAAATACATAAGATCAAATACACATAGGATTTGTTATTCTCAAACCTAGGAGATGCGTAAGACCATGTTCCAACATCTTCAAGTGCTATCTCAATTGCTAAGAACCCTGTATCTCATAGCAGGACTAAGCACATTGAGATCAGGTATCATTTCATTAGGGAGCATGTGGAGAATGAGGATATCATCCTTGAGTTTGTCCCTACAAACAATAAGTGGCTGATATATTCATCAAGCACCTAGATGAAACTAAGTTTAACTTCTTCATGTTCAAATTAGGGATGTTTAAATTATAGTAGATTCTAACCCCTATTTAATGTGATATCATCCATTTATTATCACTGATTACATTCTTGATAAGTGTTGCAGTAACCTCTCAAGAAGTGCTGAAAATTCTCTCAAGTCAGATAAATATCTGGTGGTCGTTTCAACGACACAGATGGCTTCTCAACGATACATAGTAAAATGTCTCAGCGACATAATCAAGTGTCTCAACGACAGTGCAGAAATCTCAATGACACATGGATTTAGTTGGAAGGAGGCTTGGCGGCGATAGATTTTGACGACAAGAATGCGTATCGCTGAAACAGAATCCAGATACTTATTGCAATATTGGATATTTTAATCAGAGTCGTCCAATGGTTTTTAATCTATTAATCAGAACAAAAAGGTGCACGCCCCTTAATCTACCTCTACAATAAATAGAATGAATGTTTAGGACAAAAATTACACTTTCATTTGCCCTAATTCATTTTCGTGACAAACCTCCGTTCCGTCTCCGATAATCATTATTTCTCGACATTCTGCTCCAATGGCTCTTAGGAAGGAAGAAACTTCAGTCATTTCTGGTTTTGAGCTTCAGAGAGGAGGCTTCAACTCCTGTTCTGAAGAGATTAGGTCAATGATTAGGTTGCAAAAATTGACTGGGCTGGAGTCTCTGCTCTGTGAACCCTTTGTTCTTATGAACAGAGAGCTCCTGGAGTTCTTTGAAGGAGCAAGAGTCAACCATTCTGAATCCTCTCTGAAATCAGTTGTGGATGGGAAGAAGGTAAAGGTAGCTGCCAAGAGCTTTGGAAAAGCGTTGAGACTGCCAAAGCTGGAGGCAGAAGTTGAAGAGGAAGGGTTGACTACTAAAGACCTTTCTGTAGGGTATACCTGGTGTGGTCATAGTGGAAAGACCTATGGGTCTATAAAAAGGGAAGAAATCAGAAAGGAAAGTTTTTAGCAGATATAGTTGGAATGGTTCTGTTGTGCAAGCCTAGTTCTCATGGCAGGATTTCAAAGGAAATGTTTGACGTGATGTGCAGGGTTATTCTCTCTAAAAAGAGAGACTAGAGGGAATTTGTATTTCAATGGATAAAGAGCAATCTGAAGACCCCTTCATTTGGAAGAATATTGTCTATCTTCCTTCTGAATTCCATTGGGGAGGTGCTGAAAAGGAAGATACGAGTGCCTCTGCACTATTCTAAGAGGTTGGACTTATTGAATTTTTGAAGTAGAAGTGGAAGGGTTCTGGGCGGTCTGAAGGAAATGAGACCGCGCGGTCTGCGTGGATGTTCTGGCCGAGTTCTGCCTTGGCCGGTCTGTTGTCCAAGTGCTGAGATCGGGCGGTATGTCTTGTGAGACCGCTCACAGTCTGGTTGGCGGTTAGTGTATCTCTTTTTGAGCGGTGACGACATCCATCAGCTTGACTATAAATAAAGATGCATGGCTCATCATTTGTAGCACAGAAATATAAGAACTACAGCTTGGGTTGTTTGTGTCAGTCTCATCTTTGAGGTCGCGCGGTCTGGAAGTGGTTTGACCGTTTGTTGTGTTCTCAGGTTAGCGCCCAGCAAGTGTGGTCTTATTCCTTGATAACTTCCCAGTTGTGAATAACCAGTTCACTAGCGGCTTTCCTCTGGGCGATCTGTGGTATAGTTCTTGGGTTGTTCGCGGTGAGCTTGGCGATCAGGCGACCTCAGCGGTCAGGCGATCTCAGTTTGCGGTTTGGCGATAGCTTGTGCAGTTTTCTATTTTCTGTTCGCTGAAGCTTCTGTGATCAGGCGACCTCACGGTCAGGCGATCTCGAAGTGTGGGCAAGTGTTTGGTTTTCAGCAGTTGAATAAGGCAGTAGGTTATGCGGTCTGTGGTTGCGTTCTGACAGTTCGCAGGTCATCAAGCTTACTATGTTTGCGCGGTCTCAGGGATAACCGTGCGGCTTGGATGTTCGAACGGTCTGGCGGTGACTGTTTTGGCAGTTCGCTGGAGACTTGTTTTTTGTCTTGTTCTTCTCTTCTTTGTGATTCTTATAAATCATGTCTTGCCATGTATGTCTCGAGTTGTAAAGAGATAGTTAATACAAGAGCACTATTTTGTCTTCTCATTGTCATTGGTTGTCATACTTGTGGATTGTGTTGAAGTGTTCCGCATTATTACTTCACTTCTGAACCTCTAAAAATTTAACATGGTATCAAAGGTAGGTTTCTGAGCAGTAATCAGCGTTGTCCTCTGCTTTGGTTTCTGCAAGTGGATTATCAATCAGTGAGATAGAAATGTAAGGAGGATATGCTAGAGGTCTTGGTATTGAGCTCCTTATGCAGACTAACTTTAAAAAGTGGAAGTCGTGCATGGAGAGCTATCTTCTTGGCGAATACTTATGAGAGGTAGTTGGAGGAAAAGCAAGACAACATGTTGTTCCTGCTGAGGGGAATGCTGAGTTCACTCTCAAGCGAGCTATCATTCCGGCGTTGTTTGATCACATCATCAGATATAGATCAGCTGCTGAGATTTGGACAGCCTTGGATGGCTTGTTCAATAAGAAGAATGTAGCTCGGCTACAGTTCTTTGAAAATTAGTTGGCTAAGGAAACTTAAGGTGACTTGTCCATTTCAACGTTCTTATTGAAGATGAAGAACCTATGCACAGAGATTTCAGCATTGGACCCAGATGAGCCTATCTCAAAAGCGAAGCTGAAGAGGCACATAATCTGTGGCTTGCGGAGGGAGTATGTGGCCTTTGTTACTTCTGTGCAAGGCTGGGCCAATCAGCCATCGTTGCTGGAGCTGGAAAACTTACTTGCTTCACAAGAGAGTTTAGCTAAGCAAATGGCGGGGATGTCAGTCTCTGGGGTAGAAGGTGAGGTTCTCTTTTCTGGAAAGAAGAAGAGATGGGACAAAAAGAAGAATTCATCTGGTAACGATGGTCCATCTTCTTCATATAAGCAAGAGAGGAGTTATACTCCTAAGTCTGAAGGGAAGAAGAAGGAAGGGCCGAGGTGTTACAGGTACAACAAACTTGGTCACTTCAAGAGAGATTGTAAAGTCAATCTTCAGCCAGGGCATGCTGCAGGAAAAGAGGAGGCTGGTTCCAATGCTGGGGTAGTTGGGGTGGTGGAGGTGCTTTCATGATGGGCACTTGTGTTTGAGCATTGGATTCCATCAACTGTCAAGATGATTAGAAAGTGGACTCAGGGAGTGGTCATCACCTCACCGGTGATGAGTCAAAGTTCTCTTCTTTACAGACATACTCAGGTAATGATGCAATTATTACAGCTGATGATATTGTGCATGCAGTAGAGAAGGAGGGTGTTGTCTCTTTAGGCAGTGATAGAGGTCCACTCACCTTGAGGAGTGTTAATCATGTGTCGGGAATGAAGAAAAACCTCTTCTCAGTGACCAATGTTGTTGATGCTGGTTATCACGCTCTGTTTGGTCCAACAAAAGTGAAATTTCTCCGGAATGTTTCAGCCGTGAAAGTTGTGGTCACTCATGTAGTGAGACGGGTGAAGGACTTGTTTGTTCTATCAACAAGCTCCTATGTTGATAAGATGAGGGCTAACGACAATGTTGCTATCTGGTATGAAAGACTCAGGCATGTTGGGATGGATAAGCTAAAGGCTATGCCGGGAAGAGGCCTTGTGAAACGTCTGCCTAGTCTATCATCTTTCGGTGATGGTCACGTTTGTGTAGGTTGTCAGTTTGGTAAGGCTCAACGTCTTCTGTTTGACAAATCACAAAGCAGATGCAAAGCACCATTAGAATGTATTCATGGTGATCTGTTTGGACCTACCGCAACTGCTAGTCTTGGAGGTAGCAGGTATATGCTGGTCTTGATTGATGACTTCACCAGATATACTTGGGTATATTTTTTGAAGGAGAAGTCAGAGGCGTTCGAAAGATTTGTGGAGTTCAAGGAGCTGGTGGAAGGTCGGCTTAACCTGTGGATCAAAAAGTTCAGAACTGACAATGGAGGGGAGTTCACTTCCAATGCCTTCTTCAACTTCTGTAGGAAGCATGGCATACAGAGAGAGATCTCTTGTGCTCACACTCCACAACAGAACGGGGTTGCAAAGCGGAAGACCAATCATCTGATGGAGACCTGCAAATGCTGGCTTCATGTCAAGAGTATTCCAAAGTCCTTCTAGGCAGAGGGAATGTCTTGTGTGGCCTATTTCATCAATTGGATGCCTCTCAGTCCTATCAATATGAAGACTCCTCATGAGTTGATGTTCAAGGAGAGACCAAGTGTGGAACACTTTTGAGTGTTCGGATCTACCTGCTACGTGCATGTTCCTGATGCTCTCAGAACGAAGCTAGATGTGAAAGCAAGGAAGCTAGTTTTCATCGGTTATGATGACCGGAAGAAGGGATGGAGATGCATGAATCTTGAGACACAGAGATATGTGGTCTCAAGGGATGTGGTATTTGATGAGCTGACGTCATACCAAGGTAGTTTTTCTGTTGAGTTACAAGAGAGCAGGTCAGATGGTGGACTTGGAGAAGCTGCAAGGGAAGTTCTGGTGGAGTTACATGTTTCTCCAGGTTCTTTAGGTGCTTCTAGCTCTGGGTTAGGTGCTTCAGGTTCTGGAAGCAGGGGGAGCGATGCTCCAAGTGTGCCCGGGAAAAGTTCTAGTCCAGAAGTTGTAGTTGATGAGGTGGTTAAGAGTCAAGCTCTAAGGAGGTCCAAGAAGACTATCAGTCCACCAGATCGGTATACAGGGGGAAATTTGGTGAGCTTCGTCTCATGTTTCTTCGCAGGTCCCCTAGATGAGAGAGAGCCATCTTGTTTTGAAAACGTCGTTAGAGTCAAGGAGTGGGAAGGAGTCATGGATGAAGAGATGGCTGCCCTCAGGAAGAACGAGACTTGGGACTTGGTGCCTAAGGTTGAGGGAGTTACTCCAGTGACTTGCAAGTGGGTTTTCAGACTGAAGAAGAAGGCTGATGGTAGCATTGAGCTGTACAGGCTCGCCTTGTAGCTTGGGGATTCTCTCAGAAGTATGGTTAAGATTATGAAGAAACCTTCAGCCATGTTGCCAAGATGACTTCGGTTCGGGTGGTGATCGCGTTGGCAGCTTGCCAAGGATGGAAGATTTGGCAACTCGATGTAAAGAATGCTTTCTTATACGATGAGATTGACAAGGATATCTTCATGGATTAGCCACCTGGTTATGTTTCTGAAGAGCACCCAAGATTTGTGTGTAAGCTCAAGAAGGCTCTTTACGGCTTGAAGCAGGCGTCTCGGGCGTGTTATGGGAAGATCGCAGAATACCTCCAGTTTTGCGGATATTTTGCTTGTTATTCTGATTCAAGCTTATTCGTAAAGAAGGCGGGGGAGCTTCAGGTCTTGGTGCTGCTATACGTTGATGATATGATCGTCACGGGGAATTCTAAAGTGGAGGTAGCTAGACTCCGAGCTGAGTTAGCAATCAGATTTGAGATGAAGTACTTGTTGGAACATGGTCTTCCGCATCTCCTAGGTTTGAGAATAACAAATCCTATGTGTATTTGATCTTGTGTGTTCAAGTGTGCAGGTTAAACATAGTCCATATGACTCAAGGAGTACTCATGATTACTGCCCCCAAAATTGAAGCCAGAATTCGAAGAGGCTCACTAGAGCCGGCGGTAGCACCTAGCGTCGGGCGCTAGCGATGAATAGCGTAATTCCAGGAGCTGTTATAGAAGGCGCTAATGCCTGGCGGTAGCGGATAATGTCGGCGGTAGCGATGAACACAGAAGGAATAAAAGCAAGGTTGCCGCGGATTGAAGATCCTGCCGCGCAAGAAGTTTCTTAATCGGGGATAGCGCCGGCGGTAGCTACTAGCACCGGCGGTAGCGTGACGCACATAAGGCATCGAGCAAAATGTTGTCGTGGATGAGAGATCCTGCCGCGTAAAATCTTTCCTAATCCGGGCTAGCGTCAGCGGTAGCGCTTGGGCTATAAAAGGACCCCCTCTCCTCTTGTTTTCGCACACCCATTGCATACACCTCAGAGAGAGAGTACTAGAATTCCAAAGGCTTGTCTTAGCCGAAATTTGAGGTCCCAGCGAAGCTCTGCCAATTTCTGAAGGAGAATTCCATCACGCCGAATCCAGACGAAGTCCGCTTCAACAAACGCTGATTCTACAGCGGATCTTCGTCTCCGACTTCAGAAGTTCATCTTAAGGGAGGTTTTGTTATTTTATTTCTCTTTCTTCATTGTAAACGGTAGTGAAATTACCTCGTGTTGGCGACTAGGTCTGGGGTAGACTTAGGGCTGAAATTCGCCTCATGTTGGCGACTAGGTCTAGGGAGTAGATCTAGGGGGTGCTCGAGGCCTTTCTGGGGATAGATTGGCTAGAGCGACTTGAGGACGTATCTGGGGAGAGATCGGCTAAAGCCAACCGGTTCGTGGGGATACGAGTCGGTATAGAAAACAAAAAGAGCTTTTTTATTATTCGCCTCCGATCTCTAGCGTCATCGATATCAAGTTTTGTAAAACTTATTTATCATTAATAAAGCTTGTCTCTCTTTTTTGTTTTACTTAACTTCTTTCATGTCATTAATCTTGCAATAATTCAAAGTTTTCTAAATATAATCTAAAGTTTTTGAAAACCTTATTCACCCCCCCCCCCCCCTCTAAGGGCGCCGACCGATCCAACAAGTGGTATCAGAGCTAGGTTATTCCAATCCGCTTAACAACCGGGAATAATGGCAGCTCATGATCTCGCTTCAACTAGTGGGGCAAATTTCTGTGAAGATGAAATATCACATAAACCACCCTTGTTTGAAGGAACAAATTATAAAGGATGGAAAATCTTAATTGAAAAATTTATTAAAACTTTAGACATCGAAGTATGGAACTTAGAAATTATAAGACTTGTGGATGAATCAAATAAAAAAGAACGTCAGCTAAATGCCAAAGCCAAACACTATCTATTTTGTGCACTATCTAATGAAATTTTCAAATTCATATATTGCTTTTCTAGTGCATACAAAATATGGCACTTTCTTGAAGAAATGTATGATCTTCCTCTCGCAAGTGTGGAACAAACACAGGAGGAAAAGAACGTACAAGAATCCATTATCATCCAAGAAGATCTCTCTCGGAGCAAAGTCATGGACAATATTGAAATAAAGAAAGAGAACAATACATCAAAAGAAGATGAAAACTCATCTATGATCGAGGAAGGACTAAAAGATGACAAAGGAACTTCATGCTCATATTTTGCCTCCTCTAAAAGCGCTGTAAGAAAGACTAAATCTTCGTCTTGTGTAATAACCTCTATCTCTAGTTTCAACATATTAAAAATAGCTAAACGAAAGATCAAAAAATTGAAAATTGCTAATAAAAATTTACGTTTAGAAAATAAGAGGCTAAAGGCAAATGAATCAAATTGTGATGTGTCTTCATCATCTTATTTTTTACTTGAAAATACAAAATCTTGTTTTGATGGTAATAATATTAAAGAAAAAGTCAAAGAACTTGAAAAAGAAATTATTTATGTGAAAGAACATAATGAAAAATTATGTTTAGGAAATTCATCGTCGAAGAATGATTGTGCTAAATGTAAAGACTACGAGATTGAAATTAAAGAGATAGACGAAACATTTGATGAATATAGGGATGAATATGAAAAACATATTGAATCAATTGCTACCACTCTTAAAAATAGCACAATCGCTTACAATAAAGCCAGACACAATTTACAAACTAAGAATGATGAATTAAATGCTAAAATCAACTTGCTCAAGGAAATCATAAAGAAAAACACTCATTCACAATACCATGATATATCTAAAAGCAAGTTAAATATAAATTCTCAAAATATTAATAAATCAAACAATGGAAATAAAAGACATCAACAAATTAAAAATGAAATTCCAAAGTACAATTATTATCATCAAACTTCTCCCAACATAAAACTTCACAAATTTCCTATGAAAAATGCTTTCTATAATCACTACAATTATAATCCTAAAGATAATGAGTATCACAATAGCAATTTGACTCATAATAATAATATTAAACCACAGTTTGAATGGAGGCCCAAAACCAAAGATGAAACACAAACACCACAAAAAGGGGCCCATTCATTTCCATCTCCCCAAAAGCAAATACGTTGTATTTGGGTACCCAAAGGAACCATCACACCCGGTCCTCTTTGGATACCTAAATCTCTCTTTCATTAGGTACCACAAAATGCATGAAGTAGAATATTTTCAAAAGAGAAATATATAATTTTTCTACTTCATGATGTGCTTTAATGTCTTTAAATCTTCTTTGTTTTCTTACTTCTTTGAAATTATCATGTTATGGTCATCTTGTATAGGAAACATGATCAAAAATTTTAATGAGCCTATAACTCAAAAATCTTATTAAGATGACCTACTTATTATTCATATATTCATTATACATATATTTATCAACGATTAAATTCAAAATCTTCTATGCGGTGGTAAAATATTTAAGATTTCAAAAAGGTATACCACATAAAAATTCTTCCTAAATATCACCACTTCATAACATCAAATTATAAATAAAACATTCTAGTCAAACATCCAAAAGATAACAAAATAAACATAATTCAAAGAACAACAACATCCAAGACATAGGTTCAAATTCCTGAATTATTACATAAAAATTGTTCTTCTCACAACTACTCCTCCTCATCTATGTCCTCCACACTAGGACTCGGGGAGCGTCTCCTGCGAATCCTCCGGATCGAGTGGCGGGGCGGATCTAAAACTGGACTCTCCCACTCCCTCCGCTCTGGTGTAGATGGGTTTAACTTTAAAGCCTTCATCATAAACTTCATCATTTTTTTGATCCCTGTGACATCCTTCCTTATCACAGAAACATCCTCCTCCACCTGTGTCATCCGCTCACCCATCTCCTCTCGAAAGGACCCATATGGAGCATCTCGAGCCCCTCGATAAGATGCTCCTCGCCGGAGTGGTGGTTGAGTTGATGATGATGGCTCGTCCGAGACAAAGGATGTTCGCAAATGCGAGGTACTATAAATAGGAGGATAGCAATCAACTAAAAAGAAACCTAAGTCAATAGTAGGATACAAAACCTGAATAACTCGCTGAATGATGCCACCCAGGGGCAGGTTGTTGAATCTCTGACGGGTTGGTTGTCGCAACTTGTAGGAATAACAGATCAAGGAGAGTAACAAATCCGCCACATCAAACTTCTCCCTCTCTAAAATAAAATAGGTAACATAACTTAGTTGCGCTGTGGCCTTGGCATTATCACCCAACTTCAGTAGGATTGTATGGCGCAACACATTTTGCACGACCAAGGCATCCACGGTGAGAGTCGAAACGGAAGAGATCAGACTCCTGCAATCCTTGTTATGCAGCGCCATGTTCACTTGAGTCCAATCTCTGTCTGCCCTGAACCTCTCAACAATTTCCAATCTATGTGAATGCTGAGTCAATCCGAACACGATCCTCAACTGCTCATGGGTAATAGTAACCATCTGCCCCTGCACTTGTGACTGGACTCCTCCATCCATCTCTGTCGTTGATGGATCTTCCAAGTGCATGTAAAAATCGCGCACCAACTCAGAAGAAAATCTGTCAGGAATAAACAAGCTCAACACCTCTGCGGCAGCAAATAGCTCCATAATGTGATGGTATCGCGGCAAGTCGAACTCCACGACGTATGGCACTCCCACTACAGCTGCCTCTACGGCCAACTCAGTATTCTTCTTTCCCTTATAACTCGGTGCCATCTGCAACATTTCAAAAAATTATTAAAACAAGAAAACAAAATCCTCATCTAAAAACAAAAATTTTTATATCTCCTTAAAATTAAAATACGTTCATATCCTAACTTAAAACCAAGAAATCCACATATTCAAAACCAAAAACCTTATCAAAACCACAAACCTTAGAGAAAACCTAACGGTGTAGATCTAGTTCCTAAATCTACCTAAAAACTTCAAATATCTTCATCTCTAACATCAAAATCAAGCTTTAAGACAAAAATCGTAAGAAAGGATGAAGAATTACCTCAGATCTGCGCGTAGAATGAGTCATCTTCTAGGGTTTTTCGGGAGGAAATGAAAGATAATGACGGATCTGAAAAAAGAACTCGGTTTTAACAAAAGCCTCGATAGCGCCAGCGCTAGCGCTAGCGCAGGCGGTATCGGACCCTTTTGAGTTTTTCATAGAACAAAATTCTATAAAATACCTAAATTTATTATCTGCTATATGTACTAGTTGGTGATGCAAGATTTCATTTATTTTAACTTGTGTTAAGTGTCCTAGATCTTTCAAATTAACACAAATTCAAAAATGCAATTTTTGGTGTTTAACCATCAAAAACATCTCCTTAAATTCTGCAATTTCAGCATAAAACTACTATTTGGACACCTAATCAAGATCAAGAATCAACAATTTCAAAATCTTCAAAAATCACTTACTGTCTCCCGCGCTAGCGCTACCGCAGGCGCTAGCGTCCATGTTCTTTTTTCTGTATTTTTTAAATTTCTAAGAATCCCTTAAAATATATAAATCTATATTTTCTACTTAGTTTGTGCACTTCTGTGTTCCTTTATTTTTTGAAAAATCAAATACAAAACTACAAAACCAAATTACAAAAAATATGCTTTTTTCGCTTGTGTTGTTTCTTTTGTTTAAAGTTCATCTTTATGCAAAAATCAAATATAAAAATTACAAAAGTAAAAATTACACAAATATGCTTTTCTTTGCTAAAATCAAATACAAAAATATAAAACTTTAAACCAAACAAAAAAACTGTATGAGTTTTTCAAACATGAGTTAATCTATTATTTCGAAATTCTACAATGTTACAATTTATCTTTTCAAACTACTTTGGACATTGTCTTTCTTCATGCTTTGATATATCTATTCAAATGTGCATCAATTATAGTTTAAAAGTTGTGTAGGATCAAGCTTAGCATGTGTCTAAGTATGAGAAATGCTTTATGTTTGATAATGATATTTATTCACTCACTTTTTTTTGGCATTGTCTACATATGTATTTAATCTAAGAATGAGTGTGTATGTTTTGTATTAGTACAAATAAATTAAAATTGCACAAGTATCTTACCTACACTCCTTATTTTGCACTCTTAAAAATTAAGAAAAGTGGTTATGTTTTTCATAAATTCTATTGATTTGCAAAACAAGTGTATTCGGAGAACTTTGTACAAAACAAAAGTATAAAATAAATGACAAAGATAACTCCACCAAGCACTACTTGAACCTCCTGATAAGCCTTAATAAGCATTGTGAGGTTGAGCACCTTGGAAAGAATAGTAAAGTGTCTTGTGCAAATCAAATCTTTCTTTCAAAAATAAGAAAAACCACTTACTCTTAAGTACACCGGATCACTAGTCTCAAAATTCAAAATAAAATATGTGATCCCCCAAGCACTACTTTGCACCCTGATAAGTCTTGATGAGCATTGTGTGTGCAGAGTACATTGGTAGTTGTACTTTTTATTGTGCATTAAAGTGTGTGGAAGTAATCTTATTTGTGTTTTATTATGCTCGTACTTTACATATATCTTGTATTTTTTATCAAACCATTTGTTTACATTCCTCAAAAATACACTTATGTGCACATCATTATCTTCCATAACACTTCTTCTCATGAGTATTGGATCCTAATGCTAATTCTATATTACTTTTTATTTATGAAATGCACTAGATAACCTAGCATGTGTTCTACAATGTTTTGTATGTCTTTGGAATTATGAATTAAAGTAACATTGTAGTAAATTCTTTTGATAAACATTAATTCATGCTTGGTTAGGTCTAACTGCAAAATGATTTACAAAAACATCATCTTTTGTGAACGTTAACTCAGATTTTTTGGATTATCATTTTATGTTGCTATAAGTCTTCCGCATCTTAACCATATAAGTGTTTTACCTTGCGCTTTCATGCTTACTTAATATCTTGTATTCTTTGCATCATCACATATTCTTAAAAATCCCTATCTTTCATTAGGTGATAGATTTACTTGGAACACTTTTTATTGGTTACTTCAAACATAAAAATCTTTTATGCTACAAACTCTGAAAATTTGTAATGCTCATAACTCTGATCTATTTCAATGAAAAACAATTCTAAAACTCCTTATCATTTACTTAAAAAGCTTAATCATGTCTTCTCTTCTATTTACAAATTCTTTGGTGCTCTATTTCCCTACCCTCTTTTGCTAATAACAAAGGGGGAGAACTAACATGATAAATATAACCCGCTATCATAAACCCAACATGATAAATTCAGATGATAGCTTACATATTAGGGGTGCACTCACTTAGGGGGAGCATGTATTTAGGGGGAGAAATTCTAAATGCTAAAATCAATAATTATCCTAAGTCATCACTCTCACACACACACAAATAGAGTTTCATCATGCTTATCTATTAATGCTTTGATTTATCATTAATGGATTTGTTATTATCAAAAGGGGGAGTTTGTTGGAACATGGTCTTCCGCATCTCCTAGGTTTGAGAATAACAAATCCTATGTGTATTTGATCTTGTGTGTTCAAATGTGCAGGTTAAACATAGTCCATATGACTCAAGGAGTACTCATGATTACTGCCCCCAAAATTGAAGCCAGAATTCGAAGAGGCTCACTAGCACCGGCGGTAGCACCTAGCGCCGGGCGCTAGCGATGAATAGCGCAATTCCAGGAGCTGTTATAGAAGGCGCTAACGCCTGGCGGTAGCGGATAACGCCAGCGGTAGCGATGAACACAGAAGGAATAAAAGCAAGGTTGTCGTGGATTGAAGATCCTGCCGCGCAAGAAGTTTCTTAATCGGGGATAGCGCCGGCGGTAGCTACTAGCTCCTGTGGTAGCGTGATGCACATAAGGCATCGAGCAAAATGTTGCCGCGGATGAGAGATCCTGCTGCGCAAAATCTTTCCTAATCCGGGCTAGCGCCGGCGGTAGCGCTAGCACCGGCGGTAGCGCTTGGGCTATAAAAGGACCCCCTCTCCTCTTGTTTTCGCACACCCATTGCATACACCTCAGAGAGAGAGTACTAGAATTCCAGAGGCTTGTCTTAGCCGAAATTTGAGGTCCCAGCGAAGCTCTGCCAATTTCTGAAGGAGAATTCCATCACGCCGAATCCAGACGAAGTCCGCTTCAACAAACACTGATTCTACAGCGGATCTTCGTCTCCGACTTCAGAAGTTCATCTTAAGGGAGGTTTTGTTATTTTATTTCTCTTTCTTCATTGTAAATGGTAGTGAAATCGCCTCGTGTTGGCGACTAGGTCTGGGGTAGACTTAGGGCTGAAATTCGCCTCGTGTTGGCGACTAGGTCTATGGAGTAGATCTAGGGGGTGCTCGAGGCCTTTCTGGGGATAGATTGGCTAGAGCGGCTTGAGGACGTATCTGGGGAGAGATCGGCTAAAGCCAACCGGTTCGTGGGGATACGAGTCGGTATAGAAAACAAAAGGAGCCTTTTTATTATTCGCCTCCGATCTCTAGCGTCATCGAGATCAAGTTTTGTAAAACTTATTTATCATTAATAAAGCTTGTCTCTCTTTTTTGTTTTACTTAACTTCTTTCATGTCATTAATCTTGCAATAATTCAAAGTTTTCTAAATATAATCTAAAGTTTTTGAAAACCCTTATTCACCCCCCCCCCCCTCTAAGGGCGCCGACCGATCCAACAGGACTTGGGTGAGCTCCACCATTTCCTTGGACTCGAAGTGAAGAGGAAAGAGAGCGGTATGCTTGCTTCCCAGAAAGGCTATGTAGATCGGATCGTGAAGAGGTTTGGCATGGAGGGGGGGGGGGGGGAGCAGCTCTACTCCACTGGAGGTTGGAGTTCATCTTCGACGAGATGAGGGGAAGATTCTTTCTGATCCTTTGGTGTTCCAAGATTTAGTCAGAAGTCTGATATACTTGACGATCACGAGGTCGGATATTGCTTATGCAGTTGGCAGGGTGAGTCAGTTTATGGCAGAGCCTCTAAAAACTCATCTTATGGCGGCTAGAAGTATTTTTATGTATGTCAAACCCACCTCGGATTTGGGTCTCTTTTATGGGAGAGACTCAGGCTTCTGTTTACATGGATACATGAATGCTGATTATGGTGGAGATTCAGATGATCGGAGGTCGACCTCTGGATATGTCTATTTGACAGGCTCTTCAGCTATCTCGTGGTGTAGTAAGAAGAAAGATTTTGTTTATGTCTCTACTATGGAAGCGGAGTTCAAAGCTTCGGCTTTGGTTGCTCAGGAAGCCATTTAGCTTAGGAGGCTACTGGAGGACATTCATGGGGAGGTGCAAGGTCCTACTCTGCTACGTGGCAACAATGAGAGTGCTCTCAAACTGGTGAACAATCCAGTTTGTCACGCACGTACGAAGCACATAGAGATTCATCAACATTTCATTCATGAGAAGGTGTTGGAGGGATCTCTGATTGTGGAGCATGTGCAGAGCAAGGATAATATTGCTGACATCTTAATAAAGTCGTTGTCAAAGGGACCATTTGGTCGATTGCGGAGTTTGCTTGTATTGACTTCCACTTCCCACTTCAAGGGGGGAGTGTTGAATTTTGAAGTAGAAATGGAAGGGTTCTGGGTGTTCTGAAGGAAATGAGACCGCAGAGACCACGTGGTCTGCACAGATGTTCTGGCTGGTTTCTACCTTAGACGGTCTATTGTCCAAGTGCTGAGAACGGGCGGTCTGTCTTGTGAGACCGCTCGTGGTCTGGTTGGCGGTTAGTGTATCTCTTTTTGGGCGGTGACGACACCCGTCAGCTTGCCTATAAATAGAGGTGCAGGGCTCGTCATTTGTAGCACAGAACTGTAAGAACTACAGCTTGGGTTGTTTGTGCCAGTCTCATATTTGAGGTCGCGCGGTCTGGAAGTGATTTGACCGTTTGTTGTGTTCGCACGTTAGCGGCCAGCAGAGTGCGGTCTTCTTCCTTGGTAACTTCCCAGTTGTGAATAACCAGTTCGCCAGCAGCTTTCCTCTGGGCGATCTGTGGTGTAGTTCTTGGGCTGTTCGCAGTGAGCTTGGCGATCAGGTGACCTCAGCGGTCAGGCGATCTTAGTTAGCAGTTTGGCGATAGCTTGTGCAGTTTTCTATTTTCTGCTCGCTGAAGCTTCTGTGATCAAGCAACCTCGCGGTCAGGTGATCTCGAAGTGCGGACAGGTGTTTGGTTTTCAGCAATTGAATAAGGCAGCAAGTTGTGCGGTCTGTGGTTGTGGACTGACAGTTCGCAGGTCATCAAGCTTGATCTGTTCGCGCGGTCTCAGGGAGAGCCGTGCGGCTTGGCTGTTCGAGCAGTCTGGCGGTCACTGTTTTGGCTGTTCACTGACAGCTTGTTTTTGTCTTGTGCTTCTCTCCTTTGTGATTCTTATAAATCATGTCTCGACATGTATGTCTCGAGTTGTTAAGAGATAGTTAATACAAGAGCACTAATTTGTCTTCTCATTGTCATTGGTTGTCATACTTGTGGATTGTGCTGAAGTGTTCCGCAATATTACTTCACTCCTGAACCTCTAAAAATGTAATAGGACTCCAAGATGCTAAATATGTGGGATAGAGTGATATCTAAGTGACCTTAGGATGCTCAATCTATGAAAGAGAAGAAGAAGAAAGCAGTGCATGTTCTAGATTCAGAGGGGGAAGAGTCCTCAAGCAATTCTGAAGAAGGAGAAGCCTCATCAATTCTAGACCCTAATTTGTCCAAGGATGCTGAGGAGAGGAGGAGCCCTATTCAGTGTAGTGATCCAGTTGAGGGTGAGTCCATGTCTAGAGCTCAGCCCAAGATACTAAGAATGTTGAGGGTGAGAGCAATCTGGGGTGCTCTACCCTAGGAGATTAGGGTGAAGAAATTGGTGCTAGAAAAGTTGGGACTCCTGTTGAGGAAGTAGTCCAGGAGAAGGTTGTTGGAGCTTGCTTTCCGCATCTCTTGGTTTGAGAATAACAAATACCGTGTTGTATTTGATCTAGTCTTTTGTGTGTTTATAGTGGCCAGGTTGTACAAGTTCAATGAAGAGACAAGTCCTCGTTCATGGGCATGATCCGAGAACGACAAGTCTCAGGTTGGATGAGTTTTATGTGCTGATCTTAAAATGGCCATAACTTTCAATCCAGGAAGAGTTACAGAACGTGCCACCCCATTTCGGAGATGAGAACGACTCAATCTACAGTCTGGAGTAGTTTTGGACGGCAAATATGAAGAGGAGCTGTCGCCCAGGCGACAGCGGATGTCGCCCAGGCGACAGCGGATGTCGCCCAGGCGACAGCGGATGTCGCCCAGGCGACAGCTGAGAAGTTACAACTACTTCCCCCACGGCAGCACGACGAAAGGCAATTTTGAGCTGTCGGAAATCCGACATCGATGTCGCCCAGGCGACAGCTCGGAGGTTACAACAACTGCCCACGACAGCACCACGACCGGCAGTTTTGCGCTGTCGGAAATTTCCGACAGCTGATGTCGCCCAGGCGACAGCAAAATTCTATAAATTGGCTCATCTTGTTCGTGCATTCAAGGCTTTGAAGATTCTAAGTCCCTTCCTGAGTGCATTCCATCCAGAGAGCTCCAGAACCTAGTGAACTCTCATTTATGCTGAGAAGGTTTGAAATTGAAGACGAGATCGGACGCGCTTCTACATCAAGGATCATCTCGAGGCTTCAACCTTCCTTTCAGAGATCTGAATTTCTAGGGAGTTCTTATTTTATCTTGTATTTTCATTTATATACATTTTACTTTGTATTGGTAGGGAAAATCGCTTCCTTGTGCGGAGCGTCTAAGTCCTTGCGTGGCTTAGGGGAAAATCGCTTCCTTATGCGGATCGTCCAAGTCCTTGCGTGGCTTGGTGGGAAATCGTGGTCTTGTGTGCTACGTCTAGATCTTGGGAAGATCTAGAGGATAGGATTGGGCTTGGTCTAGGGAGAGACAAGTGATAGCCTTCCGATCCTTGGGAGAAGGATTGGTAAACAAAAAAAAATTTACATTTGTACGCCTCCGATTTCTAGCGATATAGAAATCAAATTTATGTAAACACTTTTTCATATAATATAATCATGTCTCTTTTGTGTTTACTTGATTTCTATCATTTGGCATAATCTCTATTATATTGTGTTCTAAGTTTTCAATTCTAAATCTAAATTGTTTATTTCAATCTCCTTCATTATAAAACAATTTAGTAATTATCTTGAAAATTATAGAAAGAATTTTATTCCCTTATTCACCCCCCCCCCCTATAAGGGCGCCGTAAGATCTAACAATTGGTATCAGAGGAAGGTTATTCCAAATCGGCTTAACAACCGGGAATAATGGCGTCTCTTGATCATGATCTCGCTTCTACTAGTGGGGAAAATTTTAATATAAATGAAAAAATATTATCACCACCTTTATTTATGGGCAAAAATTTTAAAGGGTGGAAAATATCAATGAAAAATTTTCTTAAGGCCTTAGATGAAAAAGTTTGGAATATTACTATTAAAAATCCATCTATCGTACTAACTAGAAACGAAATTATTTTAAATGCAAAATCTATGAATAGTATATTTTGTGCGTTAGACCAAAATATTTTCAAACTTATTTATACTTTACCTACCGCATATGAAATTTGGAGTTTTCTTGAAAGAACTTATGATTCTCCTTCTACAGGTACGGAACATTCACAAGAACCGGAGAATATGCAAGCCTATGCAAATATTCAAGAAAGCTACACAAAGGATGGATCCATAGAATGCTCATCAAGCGGAAAGGATGATGGACACTCTTGTTTGGAAGAGGAAGATGAAGAAGACAACGTCACAATATTGGACTCATTTGATGGCAAAACATCAAGCAAAAGAGAAGACAGAAACTATACCAAGGTAAGAAAATCTAAATCTTCTCTTTTAGTAACTAATTCTATTTCTACATTTCGTGTGCTTAAATTTGCTAAACGTAAAATTTCAAAGTTGAAACATGCTAATTCCAAATTACGTTTAGAAAATAAAACTTTAAAAGCAAACACTAAAGTAGAATCTTATATTGATGTTTCAAATTCTTGTTCATGCTCTTTAATTGAAAATGATAAACCTTGTTTTGATTATAATTCTTTTAAAGAAGAACTCAAGGTTTTAGAAAAAGGACTTTTAATTTCAAAAGAACATAATGAAAATTTGATAAAAGAAAATGATAATTTAAAGGATAAACTAGAATCATTAAAAATGTTTATTCAAAAAATTTCATATAATGAAAAATCTCTTTTTTCTAGTTTATCAAATTTTCAAAAGTCTAAAAGCTTAACTTCATATTATAAGAGTAGGTCTATAAGAAAGAGTGGAAACGAAAATCATCTAAATAAGGACCAATCATTTAAAACATTTTGTAACTCACTCTTTCAACATTCAATTCTAAAGAAAGACAATCACTCTTATAAATTTTCAAAGAATCCATATAATAAAATTCATTATGATTATCAACATCAATCTATTTTGAAAAATAATTTGAATAAGCATAAATCTCAAATGAATTATTTTTCAAACAAATACAATCATATAAAGATGTCACATAATCATAATATGAATTTTAAAGATAAACAACTAAGGTATGAATGGAGACCCTTAAAGAAAAATGACACATCAAATTTAATAGAAAGGGCTCATTTATCCTTGTCTCCTAAAAAATCATCATGTCGTATTTGGGTACCCAAAGGAACCATCCCTCATGGTCCCCTTTGGATACCTAAATCTCTTATTCATTAGTATCCTATCATTTGCATGAAGTAGAAACAACTAAAAATGAAATATCAATTCTCTACTTCATGATATGCTTAATTGTTTTTTCTTTTGTTTATTTTCTTATTTTTGAGCCAACACGCTAAGGTCACTTAGATATATTATGAAATATGACTTTTACATTTTAAGCCTAATGTTTATCAAATCAAAATTGAATTAAATTAAACATAAAGTCATAATTTTTAAGTGATCTATCTTTTCTTTTTGTTTTATCCTTTTTAAATCCTTTGCCTATAAATGTCTTATATTATCATTATAAATTGAATGCTAAATTTTCTAAATGATATTATCAAGACTAATGAAATTACTTTCATAATTGGATTTAAATGGATTTTTAGGGGTCTTAGGCTAAAATATTAAATGCGCAACTAATTGCATATTTGTCTATTTTTCGTTGCTGCATATAATAGCCCCTATATTGAAAATCATAATCGAGAAAAATCAGAATCAAATAATATCAAAAACAATGTGTTTTAAATCAAATATAGTAACTCTGTTGCTAACGCCAGGCGTTATCACTAACGCTGGCGGTAACATATTTTCCTAAAAATTCTGATTTTCTCTAAAAAATTATTTTTACTATCATTGTTGTCAAATACCTTGTATTTGTTTTGTCTAATTTCTAAAAATAAAATCAAAAAGAAAATTTACAATAATGATGAATATGATTTCACAATCACCACCATGATCTATTAATATCCTATGCTAAAATTCACTATAATCATATATCATAATTCATGATCCATCAAGACCTATCTTAAATCAACTAATTCTATCAACCTTAGGAATTATGAAATATATGATTGCAATTGGTATTATAGTTTCATATCTTGTTTTGTGTGTGTGATGTGCATCTTTATTGTTTGCATGAATCTCATTATCTTTAGACCTATGAATTAACTTGATATCAACAAGATGAAATCAAATAGAATTGTCACTTCTTTCTAGGTCTATGAAAATTCAAAACTCTATGTTTGAATACATGCAACTCAATCTTATATTTGTCCATCTTTACTTAGCTTTGC
The DNA here is from genome assembly GCA_033032865.1 of Dactylorhiza incarnata. Classification (NCBI taxonomy): domain Eukaryota; kingdom Viridiplantae; phylum Streptophyta; class Magnoliopsida; order Asparagales; family Orchidaceae; genus Dactylorhiza; species Dactylorhiza incarnata. Next base: position 12,177,411 of record JAWHQI010000043.1, on the reverse strand, counting down.
ACCATGTTGTCCTAATTCATCACACTAGCATTATCACGTACCATAGATAGAAATCAATGCTCATGCTAGTTATATCTTGCAATGCTAAAGTAAATTATATCATTAAAATATGAAAAAACTTATTTTTTCCTTTGTAGTTATTTGCATGAATAAAACTTTTCTAAATGGATTTAAAATCAACAATCTTCGATAAAATTGTAAATCCAAAACTAATCATGAAATTATAACACAGTTAATATATTTAAGGCTTACACGCTTAGTATGTCTATAATCAATAAACCTATGACATGTGTCTCATAATAGCGAGGGCGTAGGATTGTGTGCATTAGAGATCTAACCTCTAAGTCATGTCTTGTCCTTAACCGGGGAGTGTTCCAGTGGGGCCTTGAGAGGCACTGGGGGGAAAGAGTGCTAGGTTGAGCGTCGTCTTTTGTATGCATATGGGATTAACACCCCAACCTACGGCATGTGTGCAGCTCCTCATGCCCATCCGTCACTTAGTACGGGGCTAGAGTGTAGTCATGTAGTTAAGGTATCTTGATCTTAGATATACTTATATTATATTCATTGCATGAACATTATCTCACTCTTTATACATAAATCATGCATATTTTTTTTATTCCAACATTGCATCATGTGTTTGCATATTTTAATATTTCGAGCTTTAATGAGTTTACCAAACACAAGTATTTGAAAAATCACCAAATACATGCTAAAAGAGCCTTCAAATCTAATCAATATACTCTGAAATTTCAACTGAAGGAAGGTCTCTTTATAATACAAATGAATTGAGAAAAATATTTTTCAAAACATCAAGAAATGCAGTTCTATTTTGGCGTTAAGAAGTTAATGCCTAGCGTTGTCTCATTTGCTCCAAAATATATTTTTTTTGTTTTGAATTATTTCTGGTATTATTTTAATATTTTGTGTGTTTGTACAAAGTTTTCTATCTTTTTATTCCTTTTAAAACAAATTTTATTTCTTTAAAAAATATATATATATATGTATTTTCTCATACATTATTTTTGTTTTTTTTTTCTCTGGCATAGAATATCATTTACTAAAAGGGCTATTAAAGACTTCTATGATTTCCAGAGAATATATATATAAAAAAAAAATTTACAAAATTACAAAACAATTTTAAAGAACAAAAATATGTTTTTCTTTATGTGTGTTTATTGTTTTGTGCATATATAAAAAAAATTCAAAGCTTTATAAAAAAAAACTGATTGTTATTCATTGCCATTGTCAAGGATGGATGATTAATTATATCAATTAAAGATTAAATACAATGTTTAATTTGACTTTGAAGTTTCTTAAAAAACATTGTTTTGTATTTGACATGCCTTGAAAATTATCTTGTTATGTGCAATGAAATTGATTGTAGATAAACATGTGTAGAAATGTTTAGCATGCCTCTAAGTATGAGTAATGTATTATGTTTGATAATGATTCATTCACTCACTTATTTTTGATAACCTACATGTGTTTACAATCTTATTCTTACATGATTGTGTAGTGTAATAACTTAAATAATTAAAATGCCTAAATAGATTACCTACACAACATTGAATTGGTTATTACAATTATTTGTCTTTCATGCACTTATTCTTTAGAGAAATGTGGTTTACAATGCTATGTTTGCAAAACAAGTGAATTCGGAGTCCTTAGTCACTAAACTAAAAAGCAAATAATAAATGACAAGGAAAACTCCACCAAGCACTACTCACCCTCCTGTTAAGTCTTAATGAGCATTGTGAGGTTGAGCACCTTGGCTAAGAATTGTAAAGTGTCTTGTAGCAAACAATTTCTACACCACTTCTCTTTAGTACACCGAATCACAAAAAATTTGAAAATAAAGCTAAAAAAGTATAAAAGTGATCCCCCAAGCACTACTTTGCACCCTGATAAGTCTTAATAAGCATTGTGTGTGCAGAGCACCTTGATAGTTATACTATTTATTCATTTGCATTGAAATAGTGTGGAAGTAATATTATTTGTGTATTTTAATGTTGTGTTATTTCATTATATATGTCATGTGTTTTTGATTGATTCACTTGTATACTTTATCAAAACACTACTTTGTACACATCATTATCTTTCATAAAACTTCTACTCATGAGAATTGGATCCTAATGCTCATCTACTCAAATCTCTTCAAACTTAAGTAAATACACTAGATAACAAAGCATGACCGCTACAATGTTTATGTTTACTTGAAATGAAAATTTTATTACATTGTAGTTTGTGTATCTTTTCTTGATATTATGAAATCATGCTTGCAATTTTTTTTTATCTTAATGGAATAGCATCTCTTCAATCTTTAACTCAAACATCAACTTTTCAAATTTAAAACTCATTATCCTTTATATGGTTTTATCTTCTAAAATGATGTTTATGTTTAAGAGTGCTTATTATTTTTAACACTGTGTTTTCCTTTAAGCAAGTGGTATCTTAAAATAGAATGCTTACTTTATCATGTTAGCTATGATGCTTACTACTTTATGTTACATCATGCCTATATTTTTCTCAACAAGTAGTATTTAACAAGCTTTTTATTGCATCCTATTTTTCTTCTCGACATAAAATCTATTACTCTTATATACTCCCATATTTATTATTTCTTCATAATTATTCATTCTTTATTTCAAAATAACTTTTGATAATTTCAAAAAAGGGGAGAAATATAAATTCAAGAAATCTCTTACTAATCTCAATTTTTTAGAATGCACCATTGCAATTAATTATAACATTTAGGGGGAGCATACATTTAGGGGGAGAATACAATTTAGGGGGAGTATATTAAAAAGTTTTCATGGAAAGCATCTATGTAGAGGGAGTGATATTGCTCGATCATGACAACCCACTTTTGGTAATAACAAAAGGGGGAGAATAAAATGAGAAATCTAGTGACATAGATATTTAGGGGGAGTAAAATCTATCACGCAGTAAACCTTTTATTCATGCATATCTTTAATCGCACTTATCTATAAACTCACTAATTTCTCATATGGGTATTTGTTATTATCAATAGGGGGAGATTATTGGAGCTTGCTTTCCGCATCTCTTAGTTTGAGAATAACAAATACCGTGTTGTATTTGATCTAGTCTTTTGTGTGTTTATAGTGGCCAGGTTGTACAAGTTCAATGAGGAGACAAGTCCTCGTTCATGGGCATGATCCGAGAACGACAAGTCTCAGGTTGGATGAGTTTTGTGTGCTGATCTTAAAATGGCCATAACTTTCAATCCAGGAAGAGTTACAGAACGTGCCACCCCATTTCGGAGATGAGAATGACTCAATCTACAGTCCGGAGTAGTTTTGGACGGCAAAAATGAAGAGGAGGTATCGCCCAGGAGACAGCTGATGTCGCCCAGGCGATAGCTGATGTCGCCCAGGCAACAGCGGATGTCACCCAGGCGACAGCAGAGAAGTTACAACTACTTCCCCCACGGCAGCACAACGAAAGGCAGTTTTGAGCTGTCGGAAATCCGACATCGATGTCGCCCAGGCGACAGCTCGGAGGTTACAACAACTACCCACGACAGCACCACGACCGGCAGTTTTGCGCTGTCGGAAATTTCTGACAGCTGATGTCGCCCAGGCGACAGCGAAATTCTATAAATTGGCTCCTCTTGTTCGTGCATTCAAGGCTTTGAAGATTCTAAGTCCCTTCCTGAGTGCATTCCATCCAGAGAGCTCCAGAACCTCATGAACTCCCATTTATGCTGAGAAGGTTTGAAATTGAAGACGAGATCGGACGCGCTTCTACATCAAGGATCATCTCGAGGCTTCAACCTTCCTTTCAGAGATCTGAATTTCTAGGGAGTTCTTATTTTATCTTGTATTTTCATTTATATACATTTTACTTTGTATTGGTAGGGAAAATCGCTTCCTTGTGCGGAGCGTCTAAGTCCTTGCGTGGCTTAGGGGAAAATCGCTTCCTTGTGCGGGGCGTCCAAGTCCTTGCGTGGCTTGGTGGGAAATCGTGGCCTTGTGTGCTATGTCTAGATCTTGGGAAGATCTAGAGGATAGGCTTGGGCTTGGTCTAGGGAGAGACAAGTGATAGCCTTCCGATCCTTGGGAGAAGGATTGGTAAACAAAAAGAAATTTACATTTGTATGCCTCCGATTTCTAGCGATATAGAAATCAAATTTATGTAAACACTTTTTCATATAATATAATCATGTCTCTTTTGTGTTTACTTGATTTCTATCATTTGGCATAATCTCTATTATATTGTGTTCTAAGTTTTCAATTCTAAATCTAAATTGTTTATTTCAATCTCCTTCATTATAAAACAATTTAGTAATTATCTTGAAAATTATAGAAAGAATTTTATTCTCTTATTCACCCCCCCCCCCCCCTCTAAGGGCGCCGTAAGATCTAACAAAGGTTGTCCCAGAAGAAGAAGTGGTTGCAAGCCAAGGGCCAGAAGAGGAAAGTGCAGGATAAGTGCCAGGGAATGAAGTTGCAGGAAAGGAGCCAGAGAGAGTTGAAAGTGCTTAACCCCATGCTGGACTTGATATAGTTTTTTTCAAGGGCAAGTAAGTGTTGATGGAAGAAGAGCAAATGCAGGTAGACTCTCCTGACTTTCAGGGTCATGATAGTGCTCCTAAAAGTGCTCCAGAAGAGGATGTTGCTCTAGAGGTGAATGTTGCTGGAAGATCTTCTGGTCAATCAGTTCCCTATTCCATATAATCTCAACATTGCTGAATGTTCAAAGGGAGAAAATGGAAAGATTCATTCAGTAGACAGTGGATGGCCTAAGACAGGAGATGAAGGCTGGGCTGCAAAGTGTGAAGGATGAAATGCATCATCTCAACACTCAGCACACTCATTTCCTTCACATTACAGCTCTAGTCATGGATCATATTGGTGAGCGGATCAACTTGGTTGGGCATTTAACTTACCAAATCATTTAGAATTAGGGCACTATATCAGGTGATACTGAGAGGGCTTTTCAACAGATAGCAGACTTCATGAATGAAGATAGAGAGCAAATTCTGAACAGAGTGGATGTGAATACTCAGACCCTAGATGGTCATTTGCTAGAAGTAAGAAATAATTTGGATGAGGTTGAACAACATTTGGCTGAAAGAGTCACTTTGGTTCAAACATCTTTGGATGATCACATTGCTGAAGAAGTCCTAAAGGCGCAGAAGGCAATAATAAATGCAGGCTCAAATCAGGCAATGTGGATTGTAAATCAGGTCAAGCAAGCCATACTGAAGCCTCCCTCTGTTTATGAGTTAGCAGAACCATCTGAAAGCACTGCTTCAGAAGAATATGGTGTTGAAATTGGAGAATATGTCAATTCAAGGAAAAGGAAGAGAGTTTGGAGCAAAAAGTACAGGCAGAAAAGGTTAAGGGAAATTGAGTAGGATCCACAGTTAGGCAAGTGGAGTCCTAACTCTAGGACCCTTATCTCAGAAACTTGGATGGAACTTGGATACCCTCAAGATGGGTCAGAAAGTGTCTATTATTCTGCTGACTGGAATCTTCATCTTAATCAAATGGATAAAATGAGGAATTATAAGCTAGCATTCCCTCATGGTCCTCCTCCTTCTCCAAAGAAGATACCCAAGCCAATCAGCTTCTATGAAAGGCAAAAGAAGCAGCAGCAGGACATAAGAAACACATATGTTTGTTTTTGAAACTAGCATGGGCAAATGATTGTAAAGTTTTGTTTAAAAACATAATATCTATGTATACAATGTTGGTAGTTGAATCACTTTGTATTGCCCGAGTTTTGTTAATTTTGATTCTTTCTATGTTTAGAATTTATCATTGAAGTGAGTTATGACTTCTTCAAATAGGGGGAGATTGTTATGAACAGTGTCCAACAATATTCCTAATTTGAAGAAGTGCTCAGGTTAATGATAAAAGCTCTGTATATTTGATGGTGGGTCTTATTTATGAGTACAGAGAATAGACTGTATGTCCAGTACTTCTCTAATCTCTCTAAGTCCAAAATCATTGAGAAGGATTGGACATATTGTAGAAATATGTTGAGAATGTAAGGCTGTCATTGGAAATATAGTCTTACATAAGTTCTTCAGGAATCTTGAGTTAACTATCCAGCTAAGTCGACGACATCATCGTAAAGGAGCTTTATCGTCGAGAAGACCAAGTTGTATTAGTGGAAAAGGTTGTAGTTGAAGTGTTCAGTATCATCTAGATGATCTCGATAATATCGACGAGAAGTCAGGATGATCACGACAATATCGATGAGAAGACCTCATGTCAGCAAGTTGATCTCGAAGATATCGACGAGAAGTCAAGCTGTTCACGACGATATCGATGTAATGACTTCATATCGTCGTGACTGCAAGTGTAGCTGAGTTAGTCCTTATCATTGATATGTCCCTCTCAACAGAAGACTTGAAGATTTGTCTAAGTCCAAGATGGATCCCTGAGATGTCAAGCTCTGTCGTCGAGATGTTGCTTATATCGTCGAGGCAGGCCGAGATTTTTTGAAATGCGCTATCGGCATTTAATGTCGCCGCCTGGTGATCCAATTAATTCATTCTGTTAAGGAATGGGCCTCTGATACTTAAAGGACATCTGAGTAGACTGTTAGACGGTCCCTCAGTCATTTAAATGGGATTAGTGTCTGCCCTAATTCACAAGAGGGAGAACCATCGACTGAATCGAATAGAGAAAGTGGTTGTGTGATGAAGGAACAATCCCCAGAGAACAACATTCTTGATTTCTGTTCTCTAAGTCTCAGTCAAGCAACATCGACTAATAAGTTGTGTTCCAGATTGAAGGAAAGATTGAAGAGAAGCATATGCTGTGAAGAAAAGATCTCTATTGCATTCTCTTCAAGTCTAGAAGCTGTCTTCATCAGGCTTCAGATGAACTTTGCAGTATTCTCTTTATTGTGTATAGAGTTCTTCAATCTTGTATTTCATTCACTCTCTGTAGGGATTTTACAAGTCTGGTTTATAGGGTTTTGTGAAAACCTGAGGCAGGTTCTGAGTCAGATCTGAGTTGTAGAGCCTGGAGTGCCTGAGTCGTAAGGTTCCTGGAACCTGAGGTAGGATCCTAGAAGGATCTAAGTTGTAGGGCCAATACTGTCTGAGCTGTAAGATCTGAGGAGTAGATCTGAGATTTGGTGGAGATTGCTGACTCTAGCACACTGTTAGATAAGCGTAGAGGGACAGTGGACTACTCAAGACACATTATCTTGAGGAACCACTATAAATCTGGTGTCCTTGTGTGTTCTGATTTGTAGTTATTTATTGTGTTGTGATTTGGTTTACCTGTATTTGTGCATATAATTTAAAACAGCCATATCACCTATCCCCCCCCCCCCCCCCCCCCCCCCCCCCCTCTAGGTGATAGTTTCATATATAACACACATTAATGCACATGTCCTCCGCCAATAAGTTCACGAGGAGGTATACAGGTCTGAACAAGATGAATCTATAGCGATTTTGATTGAAAAGTTTGTGGTGGAGGTTGCACAGACTTATTTTATAGTGGGGAACGAGGTCTTGGTGCCCTCATCTATTATAAGTAAAGTGGCGGAATTCAACATTGATGAAAATTCCTCTCATGTCATGGCGGAGATGGGATGAATTATGGGTGGTACTTCTGAGTGCGATGAGGATGGACATAAGAAGGTTGGATAATAGGATTCTCCCCTCATTGCATTCAACCAATTGAGTAAGAGAGGAGACAAATCCAGGGTTGGTTGTCTCTCCTTCAATAAAATGATTCACCATGTTTATCAATTCTGCATAAGAGTCTGGTGGTCACTGACTGACTTCGAACTTGAAAAGTTCTTCTTGGAGTTCGAACATTTAGGCCACTTGGTACATGGTGGGATCTACATCATGTATTCTAATAATTTCTTCTTAGAACCTGTCAATGTAGTGGCTAAGGGTTTCATACACACCTTACTTGACTTGAAGGGGTACTTGAAAGCCACTCTTCTGTTTCATTGAGGTTGCAAACCTTGGAAAAAATTCTTGTCAATGTTCCTAAAAAGAATTAATTGATCAAGCAGTAAACTTGTAGAACTATTCTTTAGTTTTCCATCAATGGTCATGGGTAAGAATTTATAGTGGATGCCGTCGGAGAGATTCCGCAGAGAGATTGTAGATTTAAAGGCTTGTAAATGATGAGGAAGATCCTCTCTTCCAGTGAATCGAGAGAGGTGGGGATCTCTTAGTCAAATTGGGGTTGGTTCCCTTTGGATGACATTAGTAAAATGAGAGGGTTCTTCGTGTTCAGGTTTTGCAAGTTCCTAAAAATCTAAGGTCGTGTGTTTGTTCACCAATTCTATGGTGAATGTCAGGTGTCATGATTTCTATGGTGAGGGATGCCACCTATTCAAAAGGCCAAGTTACCAAAGTCATTAGTAGGTTGAACCCGCCTCTTATAATCAACTCATCATAGTTGTTGTGAGAACCTTCTGGCGACTTCCCAGATGTGTCTCATCCGACCATTGTGATTAGTTGTTCACCAACCACTCCAATTTGAAGGTCCTTTGTTTGTTCTGTTGAGATTGAAAGTGCCTCAACTCCACACTCAGACGAAATAGAAAAGGAATGGGTGCTGCAAATGGAAGGTTACTTTTACTCGTGAATACTTGGACAGGGGAAAGAACTATCCATAGTGAGGCAATACTTCACACAACGTGGACCATTAGCAAGAGTTCAAATTACATTCAATTTTACAAGTTTTTTTGAAGTTCCAAGCGGACTCATAGAACCTCTTTTAGGACGAGTGAGTACTGTGAGAAATCTAGCACAAGTTTTGATGCCCTTCTGGCTATTGTTCATGCCCTTCTGGCTACTCCTGCACAAGTTTTGAGTCTCTCCTACTGTTCACTAACCACTTAAATGGGGATGCCCGTTTACAAAAAAGGAAAATGAAAGAAAAATAATAAGTACAGGAATTTAAAGGGATTGGCGTGTCCGCTTATGTGGTCGGTGAGTTCCTTTGTAGTGTCTGCGAGAATATTTCAATTTAAAGCCCGACAAGACTGTTCCAGTAATTTGCTGGTTCTGTCACATGGTCAATGAAATTTTCCAGTTATCGGGTTCCGTCAGATGGTAAGCGAGTTCTTCCAGTTGTTGGTGAGTTCATGAGTAAGATCCAAGTGATGGAGACACGTGTGAACCAACCGATATCGGCGAGCATCGCGGAACTAGGGTACTCACTGAGACTTCATTTTTTTGCTTTCCCGTCGACCACTTCACTGTAGCGGTTTTATGGTGGTTTGCAATAAGACTCCTTGGTCTGTGCTTGTTTCCTCAGGGGTCTTCAAACAGCTCATTAATAAAAATCTCTTATGTGTGGTGGGACCTCCGGTGATATCTGCCGCTTCAATCATTTTAATCAAGAGTAAGATCTTCTCTAGTTCACGAATAGTCCATGACTAATGTACTATTATTTACATTCATGATAGTAGGTGAAGCTCTATAGAAGGTGATCAACATGGAGTATTCCAAACTTATTATACCAAAGCTTTTTCTTATAGTTGTACTAGCTACTTTCAGCATATTGTTGTATGATTTGTGTTGTATTCAGTGTACATATATTGGTACATGTTTAGCTCTAGTTTTCTTTAGTTTGTAATTTGGTATACATGTTGGTGTGTGAGCACACAATTTATACCTGGTATCATTTTTGGTATCTTTGTTTTGGGTTTTTTGTTATATTTCTCTCTATAATTAGTTAGGGTTCGTTCTACAGTCTAGAATTGGAATTGAGGAATTGAAATTCAGCCAATTTCAAAATTATCAGGAATTGGAATTGGTTGAATTCTAATTCTGATGTTCGGATGCTATGCAGAATTGGGCTTCAGGAATTGAAATTGGACAATTCGGTTATTCGGTTGCAGAATGGAATTCTGATTTGAAATTGAAATTAACAGAGTAGAAAAAAATAATACAAATAAAAGAAAGTCCATACATTTTTTTCCCGAGGATGACATAAATTAAATAACTTTTTATAAGTTGCGAGGTTATTGCCCTGCGTCGACCACTCCTTAAAGTGATATCGTGTCGAACGATAAGGAGATAGAAATCAAGAATCATTTATGTACCCGCATCAACAAAATAGTATTTACCTATATGTATATAATTTTGTATAAAATTAAAACAGTTTATAACATGGTTGACGTTAACAAAATATAAAGTTTTGGAAACGTAATTTACCATTTGGTACTACGAATCGATCTGGCCTCTCCATTGCGTCACGTAAAACTTTTGAATCTGAAGAGGAACCTTCCCAACCAGGCAAATATATAAAAACTTTATGATGTTATCACAAACAACGAGAACATTAGTGGTAATTGCATGCTTACGATTTCTAAATCTATCCCGATCTTTCGTTGGAACAGTAACTTCAATATTAGTTCAATTTAGTGCGCCAACGCAGTTCTCAAACCACCTCCAACTTGATTTTTGTTTGAATTCAGGCAACTTAATATAATCTTTTCTTATTTTTAGAAGTGTTCTCAACACTATACCAAACTGTCTACTAATAGTGTCAGTGGACCTTAAATAGGTACAACCAACATCACGAAATTTTTTGTTGTGAGTCAGGATATATAAAAACAATGCAACTGATTCTTTCACGAAAACATATAAACTTTTGTTCACTAAATTTGTTACACATAGGATAGCACATAACTCTCCAAAAGATGATTTGCTGATACGTAGCAAATTGAAACAATTGATATTCGGTCTATTATAAATGTGAGCTAGTAAAATAGTTCGAAACACACTATTAGATGCAATGTGTACTGATTCTTTTGGAATGAACTGTATTGCGACTTGTTACGACAACACTTTTAATAATTACTTCGGTTTCATAATCAGAATCCGAGTCAAATTCATATTCATCGTTCTAAAAAAAGAAAATGACAACACATAAATACATAGAAAAAACATGTCCATTAGCTTTTGATTATAAGATCAAAACTAGAAATTGTCACTCATTAGTACTTGTTATTAGCTTTTGATTAGTCATCCAAAATTACATGATCGAAACATGCAAGGGTAAGTCATTAATACATAATCACAGATTACTGTCAAGAACTCTGAAATCACACAAAATTGCAACTCTCAATCGAAACACTGAAATTTGCAAGAATTACTCATCAACAATGAAATCAACAACAAAATAATTCACGTTTCTGTGAGTTAAGCCCTCAACTCTGAAATCACACAAACAAATTCATTGTGCAGCAAGATCGGCTATCGACAGGGCAGAAAATGAGATCTGCTACCGACGGGGCTCGACTAGGAGGAGAAAATGAGATCTGCTACCGACTGCTGTTCGAGGAAGAAGTTGCAAGCCTAAAATTTAAATAGGAGCGGCGAGCCTGACGAAGAAGAAAAAATTTCAACGGCTATTATTCGGGCGACGTTGGATCAACGAACGGAGAAAATAAGATCAACGACGCCTCCCGGCGAAGAAGAAGAGGAAATAGGAGAGGGGGAGGAAGAGTTTACCGGCGGAGGAGGATCGAGGGAGAGCGATTGGCGGCGAGGAAAACTATTGCGTGTAGGGTTATCGAGAGAAGCAAGAGCCGCAACAGGAGTCGAATAGGTCGAGACGCGTGAATTCCAGCTAATATCGCGCCTTACCCCTAAGAATTTGGGGAAGGCTAATTTCAATATCTTGAAATTGGCCGAATTCTAAATCCGCGCCAATTCTTTTGTTCCGAACATGAGAATTGGAATTGATATGGCCCAATTCCAATTCCGAGGGGTGGAACGGGCCCTTAGGGTCCGTTCGGCGCGCAGGTAATGGCTTTCTAGAATTGGCTTTGGCCAGAAAACCAATATCTGCAGGAATTGGTTTTGTGCATAAAATCAATTCTGATGTTCGGTTGCAGGATGGAATTCAGTGAACAGAATTGGAATTGATATCTGTAAGTTGTTCGGCTGCACGATGGAATTCGCTTTCTGGAATTGAAATTTTTAAAATTCAAAATTTTAAAAGCGCGCGCCCGGGCAAAAAATGCGCGCCCGGGCTAAAATATCGGCGAAAAAATAGCGCCTGCGCGAAAAAAACCGCGCCCGGGCCAAAAAATCGCGCCCGGGCGAAAAAATCGAGCCCGGCCGAAATAAACGCGCCCGGGAGAAATAAAACGCGCTCAGGCAAAATAAATGTTCCCGGGCGAAAAAATTGCGCACGGGCGAAAAAATCGCGCCCGGGAGAAAATATGCGCCCGGGATAAATAAACGCGCCCGGGCTAAAAAAATCGCGCCACGGCGAAAAAATTGCGCCCCGGCGAAAAAATCACGCCCGGGCGAAAAAGTCACGCCCGGGCGAAAAAATCGCGCCCGGCCGAAAAAATCGCGCCCGGCCGAAATAAATGCGCCCGGGAGAAATAAAACGTGCCCGGGCGATATAAAGGTGCCCGGGCGAAATAAACGCGCCAGGGCAAAAAAATCGCGCCCGAGCGAAAAAATCGCGCCGGGGTGAAAAAATCGCGCCGGGGCGAAAATATGCGCCCGGGCGAAAAAATCGCGCCCGGGCGAAAAAATCGCGCCTGGGAAAAAATCGCGCCCGACCGAAATAAACGTGCCCGAGAGAAATAAAACGCGCCCGAGAGAAAAAATCGCGCCTGGGCGAAAATATGCGCCCGGGTGAAATAAACGCGCCCGGACGAAAAAATCGCGCACGGGCGAAAAAATCGCGCCCCACTGGCGAAAAAATCGCTCCAGGGCGAAAAAATCGCGCCCGGGCGAAAATATGCGCCCGGGGTGAAAATATGCGCCCGGGCGAAATAAACGCGCCTGTGCGAAAAAATCGCGCCCGGGCGAAAAATCGAGCCCGGGCGAAAAAATCGAGCCCGACGAAAAAATTGAGCCCGGGCGAAAAACGCCCGCCCGGGCGAAAAATTCGCGCCCGACCGAAAAACGCGCTGGTTAAAAAATGTGTGCCCGGGTCAAAAAACGCGTGCCCGACCGAAAAAACGCGCTCTCGGGCGAAAAACGCGCGCCTGAGCGAAAAAAGAGCGTCCGGGCGAAAAATGCCCGACAGGCCGAAAAACACCCGATCGGCCGAAAAACGCCCACCCTGGAGAAAAATACGCGCCCGGCTGAAAAACGTGCGCTCGAGCGAAAAATCACGCTCCCGGTCGAAAAACCCCCGCCTGGGAGAAAAATGAACTTCCGGTCGAAAAGCACGCGCTCGACCGAAAAACTTGTGCCCGACTGAAAAACACACCTTGCAGGAAAACGCACGCTCGGGCGAAAAACTCGGGCGTATGTCGAAAAACTCTAGTGTAAACATTTGATTATGCGGAAAACTTATGGGCGGAGGTAAGAATTGTTATTTGATTTTTTAGTTTATAGTAAAAGTCATGGGTTTTCACATGAAAGCCAATATTCGCTTAAATTTCGTTGCGCCGAACACTAGAATTGGATTTCTAATCTTCAATGCCAATTCCAGAAAGCCAATTCCGTCCAAACAAACGGACCCTTAGAGATTTCACTTTCATTTCTTTTACTGTGCATACTTAAATATAACAATGATGTAACAATAATCTTGTATAATAATGATCCTAATATTACAACTTTAATTAATGTGATAGAGCCCACATCATCTAATGAGCCGGATTTAAATATAACACGATGTAACAATAATCTTGCATTCTAATGATCCTAATATTTCGACTTAGAGTTACCTAATGTGATAGAGCCCGGATATCTCGAGTCGGATTAGGGCGCTGGATTTCTTATCTAAAAGAGGAGAAAAAAATTGTACGCGCACAGCAACAATCATCTATGTGCGGGGGAAATCCGACCGCCAAAATAGTGCAAGCAAAAATTTTAACGAGGAAAATCCAAATTAAATTTGAATCGGGCTGGATTTTCCGATTGGAAAAATCCAACTCAATTTTTCAGATGGATTTCAACAATCACATTACCGACTTTTACAATCAGATTCTCCCTTCACATGCAAAAAAAATTCCCAAGAGGGAGTGAATATACACCCAACTATATGTTAACCAAATTAATGGATGGATCATGGAAAGTTCGCGAGGCTTTCGAATTCAAAATTTATTTAAATCCATTTTGCCTCCTAAATTCGACAATTGCTAAATTCTCAAACGAAAATGCTCCATAAAATAAACTGCAACAAAATCGCTGCACTGCAGCCAAGTGATTACTACTACAGTCCAGAACTCTAACCGCCGAATTGGACCACGGCTATCACCACCACCGAACGCCCGTTCATCTTGGCGTTCCCAGCCGCTCCAGACAGTCCACCACCACCCTCATTCTTGGCCGCGCCTCTTGATCCACCTCCGTACATGCCAGTGCGGTATGAAATACTGCGAGTACCTCATACTTAACATGCACCTCCTTCAGCAGCACAGGGTCCACCAACTCCGACAGTGGCAGCGCCTCCTTGAACGCTCGGCGTACCCACTCTTCCAACCCCGCTTCCGCCCTTCTCCCCGTCACCACTTCCATCATTACCAGCCCGAACGCGTACACATCATCTCTCTGCGTCCCCGCCATCGCCGACTGAAACTTCTTCGACCCTGCTCCGAGGCTCCGCTGCAACTGAACTATCCCAAACCCCGATAAAAATGGCCGAAGTTCGTCATCGAGTAGAATCTTTGAGCTCTTCACGTTTCCATGGACAAGCTTCCTTGTGCTGCATTCATGAAGGTAAGCCAGCCCCTGCGCGGCTCCTAATAAGATCGAAACCCTAGCTTCCCATGGAAGCGACGGAGGAGCAGACGCGGTCTTACCACCGTGCAGTGCAGTGAAGAGATTTCCGTTCGGGATGAAGTCATAGATTAGGAGCTTCTCGTCCGGGGCATAATAGAAAGCTTGAAGCTGGACGAGATTAGCGTGCCGCGTGCGGCCGATTGCCATAGCCTCTGCCTCAAAGGCGCGGCGGCGACGCAATTCGTCAATGGGGTCTTCACCATCATCAATCTCGCTGAGGCGGCGGACGGCAACGGAGGGGCCACGACTAACAACGACTTTGTAGACGATGCCGCTCCTGCTCTTCCCGACCACATAGGCAGATGCACGGAGGAGCTCCTCCAACTCGAGATCGAAGCTCTCGTCCATGGCCATGTAGATCTCGTCTGGATTCTGCACCTCCCGCCGCTCGTTGCACGTATTAAACAGCTTTTCTTTTCCCAATTGCTTCCCTTCGCCAACTTCACCGCCAACAACAGAACGACGGCTGCGGAACTGCCAGTTGAGGACGAGGACTGAGCCGAGTGCGACAATGACGATTACGGTGAGGATCACGATCATCAACGCCGTTCTGTGTTGGTTCTTGCCAGTCGTTGCACGCTGGGTAGGGGATCTGAGATTGAAGCTAGGGTTTGCTACTGGGAAAGTAGAGTCTTCACTCGGTTCATCACAGGCATACTTGAGCGGAAAGCCGCAGAGGCTTGGATTTCCGGCGAAGGCAGTTGGGCCCTGATTCAACAGCGAGCCAACTTGCGGTATCTGACCAGAGAGTTGATTTTGTCTCAGATCCAAGCTCACGGAGACTGGAATGTCACCGTAGACTGGGGGTATACGGCCGGAGAAGAGGTTGCAGGACAGGTTCAGCACACCAGATAGTCGCGGGAGCGTGGCGATCTCAGGCGGAAGTGACCCGTTGAGGCGATTAGATGAGAGGTCGAGAGTAACGAGGGATTCCAACTGGCCGATCTCAAAAGGCACAGGACCTGAGAAGTCGTTGTTGGAGAGTTCAAGTGATACCAAGCTTCTGATCTCACCGATTGACGACGGGATCTGCCCGAAGAAGCGGTTGTACGGAAGCAAGATGGATTCGAGCGACGAGAGCAGGGAGAGCTCGGAGGGGAGGTAGCCCTCGAGCGAGAAGTTTGCAAGGGAGATGGAGGTGACCCGACCATCTCGGCATGAGACACTTCGCCAGGCGCAGGGGTCGCCGTCTGAATCTATCCAGGAATCAAGCACGCCGTCGGGATCGAACGACACCGCAGCTTTGAGAGCGAGGAGGGAGAGGCCGTCGGGGGTCATCGCAGCGACCGGCAAAATGGCCGAAAAAAGAAGAAACAGAACCCAACTGGATATGAAAAGTGAAGTTTCAGTAATGATGGCCATTTTCCCCCTCTCTCTCACTCTCTCTCTCTCTCTCTCTCTCTCTCTCTCACACACACTCTCTGTATACTATGCCGCCATTAATACAAGCAGAAGAAGGGCGAGTTTCGAGGGGGCGACGGAAAAGACTTCAATAGTGTTCTCCTTCAGTTGACGGAATCTGTCTGGGTTTCAAGCTACGATGACTAATTCAGTAATTTTAGTTGGAGAAGTATGTGTTTTTGAAATGATTCAAATTTGCTCCTGCCTCTGTCTGCGGTAACATGGGCAGCCCGGGAATTAAAATAACCGCGCATTTGAAAAAGAACCGCAATATACCGTACGTGAGCCCGCGCTTTTATTTTATGCGAGACTAATTTCCTTCTAGGGGTGAGCATAAAAAACCGCAAACCATAAAAACCGCCCGCACCGCACAAATCGCACCGATTTTTAAACCGCACCGCGTAGTTTCGGTGCGGTGCGATTTTGAACTTCTAAAAATCGAGCACGGTTCGGTGCGGTGCGGTTTTCGAATCTTGAAAACCGCAAAAACCGCACCGCACCGACTAATTACTTTTTTTTAATTTTCATAAACACGTGACATATAACATACATTTAAATAAAAGTACAACTTATAAATAATTAATTAATAATAGTAGTTAACTAATTATATTAGTGTATATAGTTGTTTTCTTGCTTTAGTTGATTTAGTTTGTTTGTTCTCTTTCGATTTATTGATGAATTTGCTGATTTGCAAACTTTTGTTAAGTGAAAATAGTTTCATAATGGTTCATCTAACTATAAATGTGTATTCACTAGCCTTCTCTTAATATTTCATTGTTTGAAGGATAAATAAAGCTACAATTATATGGGTGATGTGCATTTCTAGGACTTAAAGTCATTCAGATTCATTATATTTGCATTTGATGTGTCATTTCATATGCAACTAAAGTAGTCATATCATGAGGATTTTATTATTCGAATCTCTATTTTTAGCTCGTGCTTGATTTTGTAATATTTGTATTTTAAAAATATATGCATTATATATTTTTTCATGATAATATAACTCATGTAATTATGTTTTTACCAAAATTTTACATCTTATTTTACCTAACATTATTTTTTAGGTGTCTATGTATAACGCATGCTAAAAATCGCACCGAAACCTCAACCGCACCGCAAAAAACCGAAACCGCACCGCATAATTTCGGTGCGGTGCGGTTTTGCTCTAGCCAAAACCGCGCCCTTGCGGTGCGGTTGCGGTTTGGGCCAAAACCGCACCAAACCGCACCGCGAACAACCCTATTTCCTTCTAATACACAACGGTCCGGAGACGTACTTGAGTTTTGTGGGCTTAGAAGTTTATATGGCAGCCTCCATAAAGCCCGGCAGACCCAGGCCTGGCCCGGGCCTTTATCTCGCTAGGCATGGGCATGATTTTTGCTAGGCTCTGGCCGGGCCCAAGCCACTCCTCCAAATGGGGTCTCTTTAAGCTTTGTAGGCCCACGTCGACTACTAACTTGGCCCGTTCTGCAAGAATTTAATAAATTAATGTGTAAATTCCGCCAATTTACACAGGTTGATCTTGCCAGGACGAGACGTAAATCTCTCCTGGAGGGGATTTACAACATGGCACCAGGCCAGGCCTGTGCTAGGCCTGGTGCCTGGGCTGGGCACCAGACCAGGCTTTTGGCCAAAAAGGGGGCCTTGTTAAGCCTAGCCTGATCTCGAGTCTTCCATGGCCCAGGCCTAGCCGGGCCTTTCCAGGTCGGGCCCAGATGGACTTTATGGGCTCGGGCTTTTTGGACACCCGTAACTGTGAGGGTGAAGTACGATTTCGCCCCTTGGCATGACCAATATATATATATATATATATATATATATTTATTATATAAGTGAATATAACATGCTCTTACCGTGCTTTCATTTATCACCGTTGGATCTTTCACATGTTTTATCCGAAACATCTTTAATATAAAAAAATAAAAATAAATTTTCTATGAGAGAGATAGTGGGAGAGAGAGAAGAGAAGAGAGAGTGGGAGAGAGAGAAGAGAAGAGAGAGTGGGAGAGAGTGTGGCGGAGAGGGAAAGAGAGAGAGAAAATAATCTTTTTAAGTATTTACGTCTTTTTTTACAAAATAAATATTGTAATATTTATGTATATTTTTTTACGGTCATTTCATATACTCATATGTATATGTTGCGGGCGCAGCCCGCAGACGCATCGAACACGGGCGAAGCCCGTGCTGAGGCGGGCAAATCCCGCCTGAATGCGACCGAAGCCCGCCCGACAGCATCGCGCCGGGGGTGGGCGAAGCCCGCCGTCGTCGGTCGGGTACTCTCGCACTTGGCCGTAGGGGCAGAGCCGTCGTCGGTCGAGCACTTACCCGTGGAGCATTCTTGTTCGCCATAGATCTGAGATTTCACTCGGATAGAAAGAACCACAACGGGCTGTTCTTTCCAGATCTGAAAACGGCTCGCGATTCGGAGCTTCAGATCCCCGTCAATGGCAGAAGAAGTCTTCTTCTTCCTCCTCGGCTTTCTTCTTCCTCAAGCTTGAAGAGAGATCAGATTTAGAAATAAAGAGGATAAACCCTCCTCTGGTCAGACCCTAAGAAATACGGGAATAAATCCCAAGCATTGGATCTAAAACCTTTGGATTTGAAGGCTACGATCACAAATCACGGGTCTGTATCGCAAAAACCGCTGAACTGGACAACGTTCGACGAACTGACAGGCATTCGTCGAACGGGCTGTCGGTCATCGAACGCAGCCAGGCTGCCGCTCGTCGAACGCAGCCAGGCTGCCGCTCGTCGAACGCAGCCAGGCTGCCGCTCGTCGAACGCAGCCAGGCTGCCGCTCGTCGAACGCAGCCAGGCTGCCGCTCGTCGAACGCATCCAGGCTGCCGCTCGTCGAACGCAGCCAGCAGACCAAATCTGCTTCCAGAATTTGGGGTGTTTCAACTCCACCCCTCTTAACAGAATTTCGGCCCGAAATTCCCAAAACAGAAAGGTACAGGAAAATAGGTTATACCTGAAAGGAAAAGCTCAGGGTACTCAGCAAGCATGGTTTTCTCTCTTTCCCAGGAGAGTTCCTCTTTTCCGTAGTTGTCCCAACGGACCTTTACCATTTGGATGGCTTTGTTCCGCAATTATTTCACCTCGGTATCTTTGATGCGTATGGGCTTGACTTTCGTCTCTAGCCCAACACCAATCGGCACCTCGTCAACTGCAACAATATGCGTAGGCTCTTTCACAACCTTTCTCAAAACGGAGATGTAGAATACGTCGTGCAGCCCGCTTAACTCATCAGATAGAGCAAGCCGATTGGCAGCCTCGCCAATGCGTTCTAAAATCTCAAACGGTCCTACGTACCTTGGACTCAGCTTTTTCAAGCGTCGGATCCTCGATACTCCCTTGAACGGTTTGATCTTTAGGTACACACGATCACCAATGGCAAACTCAACGTTCCGGTGATGCGCATTGTAATACTTTGCCTGCCTATCTTGAGCAATGAGCAACCGCTCTCGTATTGCCCGAATTGACGTGTTCGCTTCATCCACATCCTTGCGCTTCAACAACTTTGCGTCGGCCGTTTCAGCCCAAGCTAACGGCGTACGACATTTCCTAACGTAAAGGGCTTCGAACGGAGCCATTTTCATACTTGCTTGGTAGCTGTTGTTGTAAGCAAACTCAAACATATAGAGATGATCCTCCCATCTCTTTCCAAAATCCAGGGCGCACATCCGGAGCATGTCTTACATCGTCCTATTGGTCCTCTCGGTCTGTCCATCCGTTTGCGGGTGGAAGGCCGTGCTAAATTTCAGCTTAGTACCCAATAGTTGGTGGATCAATTTCCAATCATTAGATGTGAATCGCCCATCACGATCGCTCACGATGCTACGGGGAACTCCGTGCAATCGTACGATAGTTTCAACGTATAACTTTGCGAGCTTTTCAACAGAATCGTCCTTCCGATTCGGAATAAAGTGTGATACCTTTGTTAAACGATCTACGATCACCCAGATGGCATCGTTCCCATGTTGTGATCTCAGCAACCCATGCACGAAATCCATCGAGATGTCTTCAAGCTTCCACTTCGGAATCAGTAGACACTTCAGAAACCCACCAGGCCTTTGACATTCAGCCTTCACTAACGCGCATGTATGACACTTTGCCACGAAGAGAGCAATGTCTTTCTTCAAAACCTGGCCACCAGAAGAGTTTCTTCATATCCATATACATCTTCGTGCTCCCCGGGTGAATCGAGTACTTTGTAAAGTGAGCCTCGCACATCAATTCTCCCCGTAAATTAGCCACTTTTGGGATGCACAATCTCGCAACTTTCCATAAAAGGCCATCGTCGAAAGAGAATTCAGCGCTAGACCCATCCAAAGTCTTCGCCTTGTAACGTTCCATGCTTTCATCCAGCTCCAAAGCTTGGCAAACTCGGTCGGCAAGGTTGTATTTGTGAAAATTTCCGTAGACCATTATGGAGCGAGCAGGAAACGTGCAACTTAGAGATTCAAGCCAACCAACCAGAAGCAAATGGAGGCAAACAAGTAATCTTTATTGATACCATAAACTTCATTACAGGATGAGGTATGCTTGACGAGACATGATTTCGCCAGCATACAAAACCAAAGAGGAAATTACAAAAAACTTGAAGGAAGATAAATGAGACCGCTCCAGACCGCGCGGTCTCCTAGATGATCTCAGCAAGCTGCCTAACTGCACAACACTGCCGGTTAAAGAACACCACCTCAAGCCGTTGAGCAGACCGCACCCTCCTTTCGAACTCTACTGATTCTCCCGAACTCCAGCAACCCACACTGCAAGTCGCAGACCGCCTGAACACTTTCAGAGGAAGAGGTGATCGCTGCAGACCGCACTATCCACAGAAGCTGCACAAGAAAAGTTCAATCAGCAGACCGCCCGGTCACAATAATACAGAATGCAGGAATTAGGATAAACTCAGCTTACACTTGGTGTGTCTAATTTGCTGCTACAGTGACTCCTATTTATAGGCGTGGGACCTGATCCAGTCACCATCCTATGAGATAGGATCACCACCTCCAGATCGCGTGACCAGATCGGTCAACCCGCGCGATCAGCAACAGTTCTTTCGGCTTCATTTGATGAGCTTGCCGGCTTCACCCCAAACCGCGGGAGATCGCCACTCCCTCAGTCAGATCGCGACTCCACAGTGAGATCGCCAGACTGCCAAGAAGCCGCCCATTACCAGTGTTTGCTCGAGACCGCAAACATTGTCTGTTCTCCACAAGACCGCGAACACCAGTTCACATACCTGCCCCCTCCTGAGACCGCGAACAGAGACCGCGTGACTAAGATTCTTAGTCCGCGAACACCACCAGAAACCCCGGACAGTCATCAGACCGGATTCCTGGAAAACTGGACCAACCTGTGCGGTCACACCAGACCGGCACAGCCTTAAAGAAATTAGCCTGCCACGCGGTCACAGACATACCGCGCGACCTCACCTTCAGCCGCCTTGGATAGAAACCAGCGGTCATGCCAGGAGACTGCGGCTAGGCTAAGACAAGCCAGACCGCAAGACAGATCGACAGGTCGTGCGGTCTCCCCAGACTGCCCGACCTCCTCCTAGACCGCCCATATCCAAAAGCTCCACAAAACTTCCACTTCAACATTTTCAACACTCCCCCTTGAAGTGGGAAGTTGAAAACAGCCCCAGTAGGCTCCTTAGCCGTGTGAACGACCCCTTTGCCAGCGCCTTTGTGAAGATGTCAGCGACATTGTCCTGACTCCTAACATGCTCGACCGAAAGACAGCACCTTCTCCCGAATGAAGTGATGCTCGATCTCAATATGCTTGGTCCTCGCGTGACAAACTTGATTGGTCACCAGTTTGAGAGCACTCTCATTATCACCGCGGAGCAGAGTCGGCTCCCGAACCTCCTTGTGGACGTCTCCCACCAACCTCCTAAGCTAGATAGCTTCCTGAGCTGCCAAGGCCGAAGCCTTGTATTCCGCTTCTGTGGTGGAGACCGATACGGAATCCTGCTTCTTGCTGCACCATGATATCGCCGTAGGGCCCGCCATGAAGACGAATCCAGATGTCGACTTCCGATCATCCGAATCTCCCCCGTAATCAGTATCCATGTATTCATGCACCTTGAAGCCCGCATCCCTCCTATACAGGAGACCCATGTCCGAGGTCACCTTGACATACTTCAAAATGTTCTTAGCCGCTAGCAGATGAGGCATCCGTGGCTCCGCCATATACCGACTCACTCTGCCAACTGCATACAATATCCGGCCTAGTGATCGTCAGATAGATCAAGCTCCCGACCAGAGCTCGGAACACCAATGGATCTTGCAGAATCCTTCCCTCATCCTTCCCTCATCCTTCCGAAGCTTCATAGCCTTCTCCAGAGGTGTGGAGATGCACTTCCCTTCCTTCATGCCGAATCGCTCCATGATTCACTCTGCATATCCAGCCTGGAATACTAGCACTACACTCTCCTTCCTCTGCACCTCGAGTCCAAGAAAATGGTGGAGTTCACCTAAGTCCTTCATCTCGAACCTGATAGATAGCTCTGTCCGAAGCTTTGCTACCTCCTCCTTCGAATTCCCCGTCACGATCATATCGTCGACGTATAGCAGCACGATGACTTGAAGCTCCCCGCTCTTCTTGACGAATAAGCTTGAGTCTGAGTCTGAAGCACCAAATCCACTGAATAAGAGATATTCTGCGATCTTCCCGTACCACACCCTCGACGCTTGCTTCAACCCATACAGGGCCTTATTCAACTTGCAGACATAGTCCGAAAATTCTTCAGATACGAAGCCTGGTGGCTGGACCATGAAGATGTCCTTGTCGATCTCGCCGTACAAGAAAGCATTCTTGACGTCAAGCTGCCAAATCTCCCATCCACTGAACGCCGCCAAGGCAATGATGAATCGAACTGAAGTCATCTTCGCCACCGGACTGAATGTCTCTTCATAGTCTTCACCGTATTGCTGCGAGAATCCCCGAGCCATAAGGCGAGCCTTGTACTGCTCGATACTGCCGTCAGCCTTCTTCTTAAGCTTGTAGACCCACTTGCATGTTACAGGAGAGGTGCCCTTGGCCCTGGGCACCAGAGAGCAGGTCTCATTCTTCTCGAGAGCTGCCATCTCTTCTTCCATAGCAATGTCCCACTCCTTCACGCCTCTGGCCTTCTCAAAGCTCGACGACTCCCTCTCATCCAAGGGACCAGCAAAGAAACACGAGACAAAGCTCACCATGTTTCCTCCTGTATAGCAATCAGGGACAATGATAGTTCGCTTCGATCTCCACAACGCCTTCCCCTGACTCGCAGTATCCTCAGCTGCTTCTTCCCTAGCTCCCCTTCCAGACGTACTTGGAGCATCGCTCCCCCTGCTTCCTGATCCAGAAGCCTCCGTCTCTGAACTAGAAATGGATGGACCACCTGGTGACATAGGTAGTTCCACCTGACGATTTTCCACAGCTCTCTCCGGCTCCTCCACCCTGCTTTCTGGTAGCTCAACACCAGAACTTCCCTTGTAAGATGTCACCTCGTCGAACACGACGTCGCGAGATACAACAAATCTCCGCGTCTCCGGATCCATGCACTTTCAGCCCTTCTTCCGGTCATCATAACCCACGAAGACTAGCTTCCTTGCCTTCGCATCTAGCTTCGTCCGAAGCGCCTCTGGAACATGCACATAGCAGGTGGAACCAAACACCCGAAGGTGTGCCACACTTGGCTTTTCCATGAACATCAGTTCATGCGGGGTCTTCATATTGATGGGACTAAGAGGCATCCGATTGATGACGTAGGCAGCACAAGACATTCCCTCCGCCCAGAAGGACTTTGGGATACTCTTGGCATGTAGCCAACACTTGCAGGTCTCCGTCAGATGACGGATCTTCCGTTCTGCAACTCCGTTTTGTTGTGGAGTATGCACACAAGTAAGCTCCCTCCGGATGCCCTCCTTCCTGCAAAAAGTAGAGAACTCACCAGAGGTGAACTCCCCTCCGTTGTCAGTCCTTAGCTTCTTAACCCGCAGTCGAAGCCGGCCCTCCACGAGCTCCTTGAACTCCACAAACTTGGCAAACGCCTCCGCCTTCTCCTTCAAGAAATATACCCAGACATATTTGGTGTAATCATCGATCAACACCAGCATATATCTGCTGCCTCCGAGGCTTGGGGTTGCAGTCAGTACCATCAAGTCACCGTGGATGCACTCCAACGTCACACTACTCCTTGTCTGCGACTTGTCAAATGGTAGTCGATGAGACTTGCCGAACTGACATCCCGCGCACACATGACAGTCTCCGTAGGAAGATAAACTAGGCAGGCCCTTGACCAGACCTCTCACCGTCATAGCCTTCAACATGTCCATCCCTACATGCTCCAACCTCTCGTGTCATATCACGACACTATCGTTCGTCCTCATCTTGTCGACATAAGAATTTGTCGATAAAACGAACAAGTCTTTTGTCCTCCTCCCGACATGAACTACCTCCGCCTTCACTGCTTCAACATTCCGAAGAAACCTCACCTCTGTTGGGCCGAACAGAACGTGATACCCAGCGTCAACAGCGTTGGTCACGGAGAAGGGGTTTTTCCTCATTCCGGGCACATGATAGACACTCTTCAAGGTTAGTGGCCCCCTATCACTGCCCAAGGAAACAACCCCCACCTTCTCTACAACATGTACGGTATTATCAGCAGTAATAATGACATCATTACCTGAGTACGGCTGCGCAGAAGTAAGCTTCGACTCGTCTCCGGTGAGGTGATGACCACACCCTGAGTCCATGATCCAGTCCTCCTGATAGTTGATAGGAGCCTCAGCTCCAACAGAAGCCGAGAAGGCTCCTCCCCATCCTCCATCAACCTGCCTGGCTTCAGCTTCCCCCTTTCCTGCAGCAGCATGCCCCGACTGAAGATTCACTCGGCACTCCTTCCTGATGTGACCAACCTTTCCGCACCTAAAGCACTTGGGACCTTCCCCCTTCTTCTTTCCTTCAGCCTTAGGATCATAGCCCCTCTCCTGCTGTCCAGAAGTTGAAGGCCCATTGCCTCCTCCAGCGGTCTTCTTCTTATCCCACTTCTTCTTCTTTCCCGTGAAGATAACTTCGCCATCTCCCCCAGACACTGACACCCCCGCCATCTGCCTTGCCAGACTCTCCTGCGAAGAAAGCAGATTTTCCAGCTCCAGCAGAGATGGCTGATTTGCCCAACCCTGCACCGACGTCACAAAGGCAACATATTCCTTCCGCAAGACACGAATGATGTGCCTCTTCAGCTTCGCCTCAGAAATTGGCTCATCAGGATCCAGCGCTGAAATCTCGGCGCACAAGTTCTTCATCTTCAAGAAGAACGTAGAGATAGAAAGTTCACCTTGAGCCGATCTGGCCAGCACATTCTCCAGGAATTGAAGTCTTGCCACATTCTTTTTGTTAAACAGCCCATCCAGGGCTCTCCAGATCTCTGCAGCTGATGCACACCCCAAGATGTGATCAAACAGA
Source organism: Dactylorhiza incarnata (assembly GCA_033032865.1). Taxonomy (NCBI): domain Eukaryota; kingdom Viridiplantae; phylum Streptophyta; class Magnoliopsida; order Asparagales; family Orchidaceae; genus Dactylorhiza; species Dactylorhiza incarnata. The sequence continues at coordinate 12,151,831 of JAWHQI010000043.1, read as the reverse complement.
TCAGGTGATATTGCCCTCTTCAGGGCGAACTCTGCTTTGGCATTAAGCCGCCTCCAGTTCCTCACCTCATGATGATTAACTCCAACCAGAAAAACTTCCTCCGAGCTCTCTCCTCCAACTACCTCCCAGAGGTCCTCACCCAGAAGATAACTTTGCATACACGACTTCCACTTCATGAAGTTAGTCGATGTAAGCATCTCAATTCCAATACCCCTCGCTTTCATGGCTCTACCAGTGGTTCCTTCTTCACAAAAGCGATGGCTACTCTATGTTGTTCACTGCTCTATCCACTCCAACCTACCTCTGATACCATGTGAAAATTTCCGTAGACCTTTATGGAGCGAGCAGAAAATGTGCAACTTAGAGATTCAAGCCAACCAACCAGAAATGGAGGCAAATAAGTAATCTTTATTAATAGCATAAACTTCATTACAGGATGAGGTATGCTTGGCGAAACATGATTTCGCCAGCATACAAACCCAAAGAGGAAATTACAAAAAACTTGAAGGAAGATAAATGAGACCGCTCCAGACCGCGCGGTCTCCTAGACGATCTCGGCAAGCTGCCTAACCGCACAACACTGCCGATTACAGAACACCACCTCAAACCGCTGAGAAGACCGCACCCTCCTTTCGAACTCTACTGATTCTCCCGAACTCCAGCAACCCACACTGCAAGCCGCAGACCGCCCGAACACTTTCAGAGGAAGAGGTGATCGCTGCAGACCGCACTATCCGCAGAAGCTGCACAAGAAAATTTCAATCAGCAGACCGCCCGGTCAGAATAATACAGACCGCAGGAATTAGGATAAACTCAGCTTACACTTGGTGTGTCTAATTTGCTGCTACAGTGACTCCTATTTATAGGCGTGGGACCTGATCCAGTCACCACCCTATGAGATAGGATCACCACCTCCAGATCGCGCGACCAGATCGGTCAACCCGCGCGATCAGCAACAGTTCTTTCTGCTTCATTTGATGAGCTCGCCAACTTCACCCCAAACTGCGGGAGATCGCCACTCCCTCAGTCAGATCGCGATTCCACAGTGAGATCGCCAGACCGCCAAGAATCCACCCACCACCAGTGTTTGCTCGAGACCGCAAACACTGCCTGTTCTCCACAAGACCGCGAACACCTGTTCGCATACCAGCCTCCTCCTGAGACCGCGTGACTAAGATCCTTAGTTCGCGAACACCACCAGAAACCCCGGACAGTCATCAGACCGGATTCCTGGAAAACTGGACCAACCTGTGCGGTCACACCAGACCGGCACAGCCTTGAAGAAGTCAGCCCGCCAGGCGGTCACAGACAGACCGCGCGGCCTCACCTTCAGCCGCCTTGGATAGAAACCAGCGGTGATGCCAGGAGACTGCGGCTAGGCTAAGACAAGCCTGACCGCAAGACAGATCGATAGGTCGTGCGGTTTCCCCAGACCGCCCGACCTCCTCCCAGACCGCCCATATCCAAAATCTCCATAAAACTTCCACTTCAACATTTTCAATAGTATTGAACCTCCGTCCAGTTCAAGCATGCAGTAGAAGACGCTCTCTTATCGACACAAGTGATATCCAGAGATTCCAAATAACGGATTAGACGCTCATCATGCATTCCAACTTGCTTGCGCGGGAGCCCGCCGACTCAGCGCATCTACAACCACATTCCCCTTTCCAGGAGTGTAACGAATATCAAATGTGTAGTCCCCCAGGAACTCCATCCACCTCCTTTGTCGCATATTCAACTCCTTCTGATCAAGCAGGTACTTGAGACTTTTGTGGTCGGTAAAGATGTCGATCTTCACGCCTTATAAGTAGTGCCTCCATAACTTAAGAGCAAATACCACGGCCGCTAACTCCAAGTCATAGACCGGGTAGTTCCTCTCATGTACCTTCAACTGTCGGGAGCCATAAGCGATCACATTTCCGAACTACACCAGAACGCAACCCAAGACACTCCCCGAGGCATCGCTATATATTTAATAACCTTCTGTTTCACATGGCGAGCATAGAATGGGCGTCGTGGTCAGGCGTCTCTTCAGTTCCTGAAAAGCTCGTGCGCACTCAAACGACCAAGCGAACTTCTGATCTTTCCTAGTCAGCTTAGTGAGAGGAAGTGCGATCCTCGAAAAGTTCTCCACGAAGCGCCTATAGTAACCGGCAAGTCCTAAGAAGCTTCGGACTTCAACCACGTTTTTCAGCACAGGCCACTCTCGGATTGACGCTATCTTCGACGGATCGACTGTTATTCCTTCCCCACTAACGACATGACCAAGGAACGCTACTGATGGTAGCCAAAACTCGCACTTGGAGAATTTGGCATATAACTGACTCCTCCTCAAGGTGCTCAACACTGCGTGCAGATGTTATGTATGCTCCTCTTCAGACTGAGAGTATACCAAAATATCGTCGATGAAGACGATCACAAATCGGTCCAAATACTCTCGGAATGTTCTATTCATCAAGTCCATAAATACCGACGGCGTGTTGGAAAGGCCGAACGGCATAACCGTGAACTCATAGTGCCCGAAGCGGGTACTGAACGCCGTCTTTGGAATATCGCATTCCCTTATACGAAGCTGATAATAGTCGGACCTTAAGTCTAGCTTCGAGTATACCGTCGACCCAACCAGTTGGTCGAATAAGTCGTCGATTCTTGGAATCGGATAGCGGTTCTTCTCGGTCAGCTTATTCATCTCTCAATAGTCGATGCATAGAGGCAAGCTCCCGTCCTTCTTTTTCACAAAGAGAACTGGTGCACTCCAAGGGGATGAACTTGGACGTACATAGCCTTCCTCTAGCAGTTCCTGCAGCTGAACTTTCAACTCTGCCAACTCCTTTGGCGCAATCCGGTACGGTGAGCGGGCCATAGGTTTGGCACCTGGCACCAACTCGATACAGAAATCGATCTCTCGCTGGGGCGGAGCCCCAGGGATTTTGTTAGGAAACACGTCCACATACTCTGCCACCACAGTAACATCAGTTAAACTGGGCTTAGGCGTCCAAGCCTCCAACAACGTGAAGAACAACTCCCCGCCTTTTCTCACCGCCTTGACCACCTAGAGAGCAAACATCGGCGTCCTGCTTGCTCCTCGCATACCCACAAATGTGGTCTCGTCACCAGTGTTCTTTCCCAGAGTAACCTCCTTTCGATTGCAATCTATGCATGCTCGCTGCTTCGAGAGCCAGTCCATGCCAAAGATTACGTCAAACTCAACTAGTGGTAGTACTGATGCTTCCAATTCGAAATCCTGATTCCCAATCCGCACCTTTACACGACTCAACCTATCCGCGCTCATCCGAGATCCATTGGGCAACACTACCTCCAGTCTATCCTTCACCAGGATAGACGGTACTCTGATTCGCAAAATGAAGTCCTTAGACAAGAAGGAGTGCGATGCTCCCATATCGAAGAGAGCTCTCGCCGGATAGTTGAAGATTAGAACGAAGCCTAAAAGCACATCAACAAAGGTATAGTCGTACATACAGTATAAATTAAGTTAAGCTGTAAAAGCTAAATTTTACTTCATACCTGTGACGACGTCATTTTGTCGGATGGCTTCTTGCTGGCCAAGCGAATAGACTCTCAGCTGGGTCAGAGTTTGCTGGGAAGCAGAAGACTCCGCAGCTTTGCCTTTCTACACATAAGATGAACCCGCCGCACGAGCATAGTCCACCGCTCGATTTCCTGCCTTCGGGGGACCACTTCAACACACCGTGGCTTTTTGTCCCACCTTCCCGCAGGTGAAACACGTGATAGGACCCCGCACAGTAGTTGCTCCCGAAAAATTAGAAGGAGCTGGTTCCGCGAACCTAGACTTCCTCTTATTTTTCCTAAACTCAGGCTTTACTCGAGAGGTCGGCGCGAGAAATTCTGGCTTCTTGTTGAGGCCTTTTGCGCGTTGCACTCTCTGCATATCTAGCTCCAGTGATCTGGCAGTTTGCACCAAAACCTGAAAACCAAGAGTCATAGGGCCTGCCAAAAGCAGCCTTAACTCATCTCGAAGGCCTTCATATAATTTACTCATCTTATCTTCCTCATCTTCTACCAAAGATCCCGCATAGCGACTCAGTCTCGTAAACCCATGCATGTAGTCATCCACCGAACGGTCGCCTTGAGTTAGCCGTAGAAACTGATTTTGCAATGCACGGCGCTGGGCAGAGGGAATAAACCTCTGGAGGAACAGACCTGTGAACTCTGCAATCGAGACCTCGGTAATAACTCTACCGTCCAACTTGTGCGCTTCCAGTTCCTCCCACCAAAGCCCTGCCTCTCCATTCAGAGGGAAAGTGGCTAAGATGACTTTCATCGCCTCTTCAGTTATTGTTGCCCTTAGGGTCTTCTTTACTATTGCCAGCCAATCCTCAGCCTCTGTTGGGGACTCGGTCCCAAGGAAGGTTGGAGGGTTGAAGCTTAGAAAGTGCTTCAATTGCTGGCCGCGCGCTCGCCCCACAGCCACATGTTCCACTCTCGGTTCCACCCTGGTCTCTACCACAGGTTCCGCTCTCGGCTCCACTGCAGTAACAGGCACTGGGGCCACCTCTGGAGTAGGAGTAGTAGGCTGTGCAAGCCGTCCAGCTTGGTTATTGATCATCGCGAAGACCGCTTCAACGACTATTCTAACCATCTCAGCAGAAGGAGTGGTCGATGGTACCTCAGCGGACACACTACTTTCAGCAGTGTTACGGGGTTGAGACTTCCCCGCGCCACTCCTAGTCACCTATAATCGTGCGAAACACAGATTAAGGACCGAAAACATAACAACAAACAAGCAAGGAACGCTCAGGTTCCACAAACAAGCATGATTTTCATTCCTAAGTGGACATTCTTGTTAGTTTTGAAATTGTTTTAGGTGAACACACAACACGTGCACTCCATCCCTTAAAATGAATTCAGCCTCAAATTCACGAAACTACGGATCGATTCCTTAAATCCGATACCAAATTGTAACACCCTGCCAGTACAAATAATATAACAGTAGGTCCGACCGGGACCCCACGTCATACTATACACACTAGCCAGGCATTATACGGTGATAAACAGAAAGAGCTACAACTACAACAGAGTGAATAAAACGAAAGCGGAAGCATTTGATTAAAAACACCTTTTAGAACTGTCCACTATCCCATGAATGAAATAATAGAGTTACGACCTTAAGGCCTTACATTGAACAATGTATTTAAACTCAAACATATATCGGCACGCAGGCCGGCATTTTAAGGAAAGCAAAAGAGGGGATTATGGCCTTCGAGGGCCAACACAACATAAGCTCCAGCAAGCTATTTCCCGCTTGGCTCACCTGCACCTGCAACAACGATCCACCAAAACGTGGAAACAAGTAACCGGTCAGCTAAAGCTGACCAATATTATAACGACCCCACCCCCATATACGGGGTGGCGGTGCTCCTTCCCTGCAGCAGACAGTATAGGCATGGATTGTCAAGGCGCGTTCAAGCACCACATGTATAAGCAATCAACACCAACGTTGGCACGCACGGCCACACGTTTCGTGCTCTCAAGGCACTCCCACGGTGTACTCCCCGAGCCACACCTAACAACTCCTTAAACAAAGAATTCGCATGAGCTTAGACCGCCAAGACTATCTTGTCTTACAGACTAATCCCAACATCTTACGGTGCACCGAGGAGCTACCTCTTCACCGACTCGGTATGGGAGCGGGGTTGGATCAGCTTTACCCATGCTCAAATCGTCGACATCAATCGGCACGACACGGGTACAACTTCACCTCAGCCCGAGCAACGAAAGGAGGTATCACACCTCAACAAACAGCTTCCTGGGAGCTACCGCCGGCGTTAGCCCTAACGCCGGGCGGTAGTGACAGATCAACGGATCCACCCACAACTTCGGGTATTTCCTGGAGGTTAACTCCAGGACTCCCTGCAATACTCAACAATACGCAGAACCCAAAAATAACACATACCAGATCACAGAGTCTTCTCCAGCACAATCAACAATATAGCCATCACCAATCCAGACCAACCTGTCCAGATGGGTTTCACACACAATGCCTATGTCCGTACTACGATTCCGTATGCTAACCAAAGGGGATCGAAATGATCAACCCGCTAGAAAACTCCATTTTCTCCACCAATCGATGGGGCATTCTCCATGCAAACATGACATAAAAAGGAGGACTTCACTTGTCCAAGTAGAAGATCGTTACCCTTGGAGCTTTCTTGTTTGCCATAGATCTGAGATTTCACTCGGATAGAAAGAACCGCAACGGGCTGTTTTTTCCAGATCTGAAAACGGCTCGCAATTCAGAGCTTCGGATCTCCGTCAATGGCAGAAGATGTCTTCTTCTTCCTCCACGGCTTTCTTCTTCCTCAAGCTTGAAGAGAGATCAGATTTAGAAATAAAGAGGATAAACCCTCCTCTGGTCAGAACCTAAGAAATCCCGAAATAAATCCCAAGTATTGGATCTAAAACCTTTGGATTTGATGGCCACGATCACAAATCACGGGTCTGTATCGCAAAAACCGCCGAACTGGACAGCGTTTGACGAACTGACAGGCATTCGTCGAACGGGCTGTCATTCGTCGAACGCAGCCAGGCTGCCGTTCGTCGAACGCAGCCAGGCTGCCGTTCGTCGAACGCAGCCAGGCTGCCGTTCGTCGAACGCAGCCAGGCTGCCGTTCGTCGAACGCAGCCAGGCTGCCGTTCGTCGAACGCAGCCAACATACCAAATCTGCTTCCAGAATTTGGGGTGTTACAAGTTTAGTTACAGTTTAGATGCAACATTTGAGGTGTTGCGGTTCAAATAAGTAAACTATGAATTATGGCCAACCATCAAGCACTGATCAGGTAAAAGAAAATATATATGAAAATTAATTAGTAAGCAAAGATCTATGAGCAGGTGAAAGGAAAATCTATATGAAAGTAAATTAGCAAAAATGTTCTCTCTAAATTCTAGTTTTAAATGAAAGAGATAGAGAAAATTGCAGCGAGCAAGCATATCCAATCTAAGAGATTTAAACTCAAGATAGAAGAATTTGAATGATGCAGGAATTCTATGGGATTTTTTTCGATACATGTTCTCTCACGGGTAGAGGAAGCACATCTCCCACGAGTACTTAAGAGGATGTAAGATATGAAGCCAAGTTGATAACATGAAAGCACCAAGTAATCCCTTTGTCCATAAAAAATGCTATATTGATCTAACTCAATAAACCAGCCTATGTCGGTCCTAAGCTCGAATAAAAAATGGTGAGGGTTATGTTAGGTTGACAGTCAGCTTAAAATTTAGTCACCCTTATGAATATGGATCATTTGAGAAATTATGCAAAAGCTAGGTCGTTCCCCATAAGGATCGCACCATATGGTCTGAATGCGGCATCTTGGCAAGGATCTCTAGATCTCCAGGACTTGGGTATAGTGTTAAATATACAAGAGTCCTCATCGTATGGTCCAAATGCGACGTCTTGGCAAGGACCGTTTCACCTCCAAGAGGACTTTGGTGTAGTGTCAAATAGGCAAGAGCCCTCACTTATTAGATTTCCTAGAAAAGTAGATCATAAAATTTGTGATCGACTTAAGTTTGGAAGTTGGAATATAGGTACGCTAACGGGAAAATCGATGTAAGTAGTGGTTATGATGATTAGGAGAAGGATTGAAATCTTATGCCTGCAAGAGACTAGATGGGTGTGTGAGAAAGCTAAATTTTTAGACAATTCAGGTTTTAAATTATGGTACACAGGAAAAAATAAAACAAGCAATGTATTATGTATTATTGTGGATACTACTTGGAAGGATGGTTTTGTTGGGGTAAGTAGAAAATGCGATAGATTCTTAGCTCTTAAATTGGTCATAGGAAATGAAACTATTAATGTGAGCATTGCTTATGCGCCACAAATAAGATAAAATTATGTTATTAAAGTGTCATTTTGGGAAGACTTGGATGATTTAGTAAGTAAAATCTCACAAAGAGAGAAGATTTTTTTAGGAGACTTAAATGACACTACTAGAAAATTGATTTTTAGCTACATATTTTTTTGCCGGGGTTCAAAAACCGTTGCTAATACAATAATATTAGCCACAGAATAAAAATTGTGGCTAATAGTAATTTATTAACCACGGTTTACAAAATCGTGGCTAATAGTCCAACTATTAGCCTCGCCATATCAATTCATGGCAAATAATATTGTTATTAGCCACGGTTATTTTATTCATAGCTAATAATTATGTTTTAGCCACCAAAATCGTGGCAAAAGTTCTCACTAGCCCTTAAAATTTAATCTTTTTCTCGATACACTTTGTCACGTTCTCCTTTCTCACTTGGTTATCCTCCATCGATGCTCGATGACGATGACCTTTGCTCTGAGGCGTAGGATGGATGAGAGCATATGTGTCATGCAAGGGGAAGGTCGAAGTTGGGAAAGGCAGGCGAAGCGCACATGAGTGGGTGGATAGATCTCCTGCAGTCCTCGACGAAGTTATTCGAGCAGGCCTCGCCGTCGGCCCATTTTCCCCGCTCCAGGTCTCCTTCTCGTCCTAGTTTTATCGCTTTTTTCCATCTCTCCCATGCGCTCCCTCACGTTACTTTATCCAAATCTCTGCTCGTCACAGAAAAATCTGGACCAGTTGGAGTCTCTCTCGAAGAAGCTCAAGGCTAAAACCCTATGGGACGAGACCTCCCTATGTCCATGGCCGCTATCAGGTACACTTATGCCATTGTTTAAATTCCTGGAGGTTGTTTCATGTGCTGGTTTTGAAGTTGTCGATCCCCATCTATGGCATCGGCCTGAAGAAATCAGTCCATAAGTTGCTTTTGTCATGAGGAACTCCATCAATTGCAAGGTATAGAACAAGCCTTCATATCCAAGCGAGTTTTTGACACTCTGTTGTATCTACCCACAAGGTATTTCCTGCACTTGATCCTTTTCTTCAATTGTAGAGATCAAGTCAATTTTGTAAGACCCCATTTTTTTGCTACAAAACCCGGTCTTATGCCCAGAACTGCCGCTTTGCGGTGACACCCTCACTCGGGAAGGTTTCCACTACAAAACACCGATCTTGCCGGCCATATCGATCACCACAGAAGAAAAGTTTATATTTGATTAACTAGAAATCAAGTCCACATCACGTGAATATAATATCTCAGAAATAAAGAGGTCCACATATAGTAACTGAAATGGAGATAACAATAATAATAAGGGCTCCTGCCCGATACATCAAATCCTCACTACATGTTCTCTCGCGGAAGCAAAACTAGTATTTAAACTTATGGATCCTGAGACTGGTGCTCCTGTGCTAGACTGTCCCGCCTCCATCTACACCGGCCTCTAGTGCTGCAGCGTCTCCTCGGTCCCCTAAAATGATAAGGTCCACCGACCGTTAGTCAAAAGACTAAGCCAATCCCCCACCCCTCCCCCGGTGTCTCCTAGGTACCGAGCGGGAGGAATGAAGCGGAGGACAGCAAGGGGTATAAACAATAGCAGGTGAAAGTGAATGTAATCTACAAGGATTGTCTACCACTACGCAGTATAAATTACAATTGAGGTTGTAAATAAAGCACGGTAAGAACAAGTAAAGTAACAAGTAAAGTATCAAGTAGAACAAGTAAGTAAAGGTAAGTAAAGAAGAGTAACCTTGACTTATAGGAATGCCCAAACAAACCTATAGACCAATGGGTCATTTAGCAGGGCCTATCGTATAAAAAGTCCCATAACCAATTTATACGATAGGCGTAGGGGTTGAAATGCAATGCTTATGCTATGTCATGCATGATTATGCAGTTTAATGTTATGTTCATACAAGTGCAACTCACACACTCCGACTCTATGCGCACATACTTTTAGTTCCCCCTTTTTAGAGCGAGCAAAACTCCCAGGATACTCCCGTAGTGGCAAACGAAAGAGGTGGGTTGGGCCTCACCCACCTCTAGGTTGGTATCTGCACTACCTAACCTAGACCTATCGTACGCCTCAATGCTAAGAACACAACAGCGGAGCTCCTGCGTACTCATACTAGCTAGTCCACCAGACTTTTCTTTGGCAAAGTGTTAACCACACTTACCGAGCAAAAGTATCGACATCGGTGCGATGACCGTCAATACTAATGACCCACCACCTTTATGCACATACAATATGATTACCATCTATCTCCGAGCCATAAGCTCCCTGGGCTAACCCGCCCGTCACCATAACCTTTTGAGCCACTGGCTCGCCGGACCAACCCGTCCGTACCAGCAAGCATTACTGAGTCCTAAGCTCACCAGACTAATTAGTCCGCTGCTACAACCACCAAGCCTACCGCTCGTAAAACCAAACCAACTAACCTCCCGTAACCACTGGGTGTGGGTGAGTGTATTATTAAATTAGTCTTGCATAATGGTTTTACTCCTACGATTTAGGGTTAATCTTGGACTTCCCGAGGTCTACCCTGTGAGAGGCTCACAACGGTACTAGGAGGTGCATGTGATGATAGCCCAAACCACCCTTTCCAAGACACTTAATGTTATTGGTAACTACCCATAAGAATACCCCTCTTATTATTACACTTGGGTTAACCCTAATTCTTGTATGACCCACTAAGGGAAAGACGATCTTTCGTCAACCCCGATCACAACCTTACCCCTTAGCTTATTGGGTACACTCAACATATAGACCCCTAATGGTGACCACACATCTTCTCAACTTGACTAGGTACACCATCTACCTTCCATTCCCACCTAATGATCCACAAGTTACTCAAGTTTTACATTTTTACTATACGCAGACCAAATCAGTTATATGAGTTGCATGAGAGGAGGTACTCCAAATATTCATCTGAATGACCCAAGATAATTACTAGGTGTCTATCATAATATTATAAGACTACATCCAGGGAATCATATTTTTCTTTATTTATTTAGCATTTAATACCAAAATTATCCATGCTTGAATTTGAACATGAAGTGTAAGATCTCCTTATGATATAAACTCCACAAAAGTATGGAAAGTCTATGATATCAAAATAATAGCAAATACATAATATCACAATTTTACAGTAAGGCATTGACCTCTAATTGAAATATTGAATAATTATCCAAAATTGGAGGCTAATGATGGTACCACCAAAAATACTTATTCAAAAATTATGGTAAAATTACCAGACCTCTATAATGATCAGAAAAGTTTACTGACTGAGTTTTATAATTTTTAAAATCCATTTAGTCACATAAATAAATATCTCAAGAAAATCCAAACTAGGGCACATTGTGAAGTAACCTAGTGATAAATACTTCAAAAAATTAAACAAAACTTCACAGAGCTTTCTAATGCCCTGAAATGTGTTAACACCAAGTTTCACAATTTTCCAGAGGACATTTGGCCCTCATTTATTTATCATAATCATAAGACAAAAAAGATGACTTGTGAATGAAGTACTAATTAAATCAATTCAAAAATTATACAAAAATTACCAGAGGTTTATATCATGATTATATGAGCACTACCAAACTTTCATCAATATCCAAGATAAATTGAGCATGTAAATCCCTCTCATAAGAAAGTGCCCTAATTGGTTATAACCAAATTCAGAGGGGGGCAAATTGTTCCTAAAATTCTCATAAAATTACCTAGGGCATATTTACACCCTATGAACCTCTCTACGAAATTTTAGGTCAATCCAAGGACATATGAACATATGTCCTTCAATGAGTTCAATATATAACCCTAAGGTCTAAACTAGGAAACTAGGGCACATCTACTCCAATCAACTCCAAATCTTGGGTGGAGGTGTTTTATGTGATATTAAACTAGTTGCCAAGATCTCACATAATTTTGATGAGATTTGGCCACTTAACCCAACAAGTGCACTTTTGACATTTTAACCCTTAGTTTGACCAATATTGGGATGGTTAAATACCCAACCAAATCAATCCCAAATAGGATGCAATTTTTACCAGAGTCATATCATGACCCTAAGGACCACCCACCAAAATTTGGAGGGGTTTGGATGCCATTAGGCCATACAATTAATTTATATATGAATTATTAAATTTTTACAAAAACCTTTGAAATTAGGGGGTAGGTATAATTAGACTATGCTCCAAATTTCAAGCCATTTAGATGGCTGGATTAGTGGGGGCACTGAGATCAAGGTCTGGTCAACCCTTTGGATATGTTGCACCATTTTGAGTGTTGAGGTCAGCCTAGTGGTCCAAACTTGATGAAAATAATTTTAAATAACACTAGACTCCATGACCTACAATATTGATGTTGAACATTTTTCCATCAGATGGCATGTAGTATTTTTAATAAATAATCCAAACTACTGCATAAAATTCTCATAAAATGAATAATCAAATAATTAATACTATGGTCAGCACGAATCTTGGCGCATCCAGGGACGACATCGAGTTTTCTTCAAGCTCGAGCCGATAGTACCGATTGCCCGCGTTTGTGGCTCCTTCCACCTTATTTTCCCGGCCACCTGGGTGCCTGTAAGACCCCCTTCCCGAAACACAAGACACGGCCGAGGGGAGTCCTATGCCCAGGACAGCCGCCTTGCGGAAGTGCCAGCACACGTGCTAGCCCCCTCCACAAGACGCCTAACCTGCCGGCTATTCCCACATATCATCATGCCAACCCATCAATAATAGAACAATAGAAGCCATTTATTCACAATTAAGTAACAATGTCCAAACAGTACAAAAAAACAGGAAGCTACACAAGCTCCTGTATATCATCAGAGTATAAACTTGCACTAAGGCTACATTATAACCACTCGCTCAAATCTGCCACGGATGGTAGCCAAGGTATCGTAATCACCAACACTATCACCCTGGCCTGGCTGTCCTCCTGTGTAGTACGATGCTGCTCCTAAAAGTAGTGGTGTAACAACCGTTAGTCATAAAGACTAAGTGGCTTCACATCCTCTCCCCCGATGACTCCAAGTCACCGGGCGGAAGGGAATGAAGAAAAGCTGCAATATAGTCAGTAGTAGCAAAAATAGGTGACAAGGAAAGATGTAATTACAGCAGTGTATCAAATGTATAAGAAGTACATCTAACAGGTAATATGACAATGGCAGAGTATAAGCAAGTAGTGAAACAACACAGAAGAAGTAAGTAGTTCATATCGTACCTTAACTTATTTGAATGCCCATACAAACTTATAAGTTAAGGTTTCCATGTTGGAACCCATCATATAAAAGAGCCCATACTAATCTATATGATGGACTCGATGCGGTGCAATGCTATGATTATGAATGATGAATGCAATGCAATGATTATGATATGATGACTCACCCATGCATAGTTGCTATGTCGACATAGACCTACAATTCTCGCTTTTTAAGAGGTAGCTAACCACTCAGGCATCTCCCATCGTGGCCAAACGGAGACAGTGGAACGAGCTCCTCCACTACTAGGAGGGTATGAACATTACCAGTCCTAGTGTAACACCCCCATCCGTTCGGGAGCATATAACAGAGGGTCCGGCCGGGGCCCCACGCCATATACTACAAAACAAATGGGAACGTCACTTAATTGAAATATCGAACGACACAATACAACGATGCCTAACTCAGAGCATTCTATGCGGTAGCTGAAAAGAGACAAGATAAACCCCAAAACCCGTACCCGGGTATGTCCAATTTTACTAAAATAGGAATAAATGTTTTATAACACAAAATTTAGGCACGACGGCCTTACAATTTACCAACATCGGCGCGCAGGCCGACCATACATGAAAAGCAAAAGAACATCAAAAGGCCTTCAAGGGCCGCAGCAGCACAAGGCCTTCAGCCCGCTAAGAGCCCGCTATGTTCCCGCTCGGTCCAGCACCTGTACAAAAGGCCCACCAAAAACGGTGGCAAAACAGGGCAACGGTCAGCTAAAGCTGACCAAATTATAACGACCCCACCCCTTCGAGGGGGTGGCAGTTTCCCGTCCCTGCAAGAGCATCACAACATATATATAACAAAATGAAGCAGCTAGCAAAGCCCACAACAGTTCATATATATGCAACAATCAGAAACGTGGGAATGGCCTCCACGTCTCGTGCTCTCAGGCACTCTTTGGTGTACTCCGCCTTCCACCACCATCCATTCTGGATGGCTTTGCCCTTCGAGGCTAAAGTCGGTGGCCCGAATACCAGGGCTCCCCCGTACTTTAATTGTGAACATCCCGTAGTCCGAAGACTCTTTCCCATTGCTTTCCGACATGCTGTACGAGACTCACTAATCAGGTGCTGCAATGGTGCGGTTTCAGGTTCGCCAAATGCCCGTTGTTCACAGCTCTCGTTGTACAACACGAAGAGCGGGTATGGCGTCCCCTCAGCCCAGGTATTCTCAATTAGCCGGCTCTATGGGCCACTAAGTCATCCACCAGGACACCCTCACAGGTCGGGCACACAGGCCTCAGGTCCTCTCAACAGGTGGGCACGACAACATCACCAGAACCAAGTCTGGGAGCTGTCGCCTGGCGATATCCAATATCGCCAGCGACAGTGAACAGAACTCCATTTTGGCTTCAAGCTATGGGTGCTTCCCGGGGCACACCCCCAGGCATTGCTGCACATGCAGTAGCACTCTCACTGCCTCAGAACGCACAAAATCACCAGAACCAAGTCTGGGAGCTGTCGCCTGGCGATAGTCAATATCGCCAGCGACAGTGAACATAACCCCTTTTCTGCTTCTAACTTTGGGTGCTTCCCGGGGTACACCCCCAGGCGTTGCTGCGCATGCAGTAGCACTCTCTAGTCCTACGAAGCAGGATATCAACACGGAGTTTTCCCCCGGAATACACAATATCAAAAAGCATCACCAATCCGGACGAACCGTCTCGGATGGGCTTCACACAGCGCGCCTACGTCCATTTCACGCATGGACTCTACATGTATGCAAGATTTGACCGGGATAACACAAATCGACCCGTCGGAGGCCACGACCTCACCCTTTTGGGTAGGGGCCTCAACGATGCACAGAACGGACTAGAACATGTCCAAATGAGGGTAAAGAGGATCGTTACCCTTAGACGCCACTTAGAAGCCATGGCTTGGTTTTTTGGCTCGGTTGGAAAGGAGCGTCTTGCCCTCCTCTACGCGTAGCCACCAACGTCGAGGGAATCGGAGTAGTGTAGCTCCACCAAATCCAAGCTCTAGGCTAGGGTTTACTATTGGATCTCCTTCTCCAAGCTCTCCCTCTCTCTCTTAATTAAAACCCTTAGTGAATAATGGGTTTCAAGTGATTTTCGGCCTTTCTATGCCAGCCACCGAGCCTCCCTCTCCAAAACAAGGCCCCAAAGTCAATGTGCCATCAATGGCCTCGATTTCGGCTGCAAAGTACAATTTGGAGCTGTCGCCCGGCGATAGCCGCTGTCGCCTGGCGACAGCGGTAAAGAAGAACCGACTTCGACCAGTCAACGCCACCGCTACGAACAGTGCATGACACGTGTCACGGTGTCGCCAGCGTTAGACTTGCCGCCGCGCGATAGCCTCTCGACAGAGGCCCTCACGCCAGACCGCTGTCGTCGGGCGATAGCCGATATCGCCAGCGACAGCGCTGGATTCCAGAAATCCAACTTTCTGAAATGGGGTCTTACAACCCTCCCCTCCTTATAAAAATTTCGTCCCAAAATTTGTAAAAACAGGCATATATATCCAAAAAGGTCTTTACATAAGGGGAAAAAGAGAGATAAACGTCACCGAAACAGCTCGGGGAACTCCTCACTCATGGTCTGCTCACGCTCCCATGAGAGTTTCTCGCGACCGCAGTTGTCCCAACGGACCTTTACCATACGGATCGCCCTATTCCGCAACTGACGCACCTCAGCATCCTCGATGCTAACGGGCCTGACCGCTGTCTTAAGCCCACTATCCACGGGCACCTGATCCGCCGCGACCACCTGCGTAGGCTCTTGCACTGCCTTCCGCAACACAGAGATGTTGAATACATCGTGTAGCCCGCTCAGTTCAGCCGATAGTGCAAGCCTATAAGCCGCCTCGCCGACGCGCTCGATGACCTCAAACGGTCCAAGGTATCTCGGACTCAGCTTTTTCAAGCGTCGAATCCTGGATACACCCTTGAACGGCCTGATCTTCAAGTCAACCCAATCGCCAACGGCGAACTGGACGTCGCGGTGCTTCGCATTATAGTACTTCACCTGCTTATCCCGCGCAACCAAAAGCCTCTCCCGGATCATACGTACCGTCGAAGTTGCCTCTTCGACGTCTTTCCGCTTGAAGAGCTTCGTCTCGCCCGTTTCCGCCCAAGCTAAGGGAGTGCGGCACTTCCTGCCATAGAGGGCCTCGAAAGGCGCCATCTGACTACTCGCCTGGTCCCGCTCGGTCCAGCACCTGTACAAAAGGCCCACCAAAAACGGTGGCAAAACAGGGCAACGGTCAGCTAAAGCTGACCAAATTATAACGACCCCAACCCTTCGAGGGGGTGGCAGTTTCCAGTCCCTGCAAGAGCATCACAACATATATATATAACAGAATGAAGCGGCTAGCAAAGCCCACAACAATTCATACATATGCAACAATCACAAACGTGGGAATGGCCTCCACGTCTCGTGCTCTCAGGCACTCTTTGGTGTACTCCGCCTTTCACCACCATCCATTCTGGATGGCTTTGCCCTTCGAGGCTAAAGTCGGTGGCCCGAATACCAGGGCTCCCCCGTACTTTAATTGTGAACATCCCGTAGTCCGAAGACTCTTTCCCATTGCTTCCCGACATGATGTACGAGACTCACTAATCAGGTGCTGCAATGGTGCGGTTTCAGGTTCTCCAAATGCCCGTTGTTCACAGCTCTCGTTGTACAACACGAAGAGCGGGTATGGAGTCCCCTCAGCCCAGGTATTCTCAATTAGCCGGCTCCACAGGCCGCTAAGTCATCCACCAGGACACCCTCACAGGTCGGGCACACAGGCCTCAGGTCCTCTCAACAGGTGGGCACGACAACATCACCAGAACCAAGTCTGGGAGCTGTCTCCTGGCGATATCCAATATCGCCAGCGACAGTGAACAGAACTCCATTTTGGCTTCTAGCTGTGAGTGCTTCCCGGGGCACACCCCCATACATTGCTGCACATGCAGTAGCACTCCCACTGCCTCAGAACGCACAAAATCACCAGAACCAAGTCTGGGAGCTGTCGCCTGGCGATAGTCAATATCGCCAGCGACAGTGAACAGAACCCCGTTTCTGCTTCTAACTTCGGGTGCTTCCCGGGGCACACCCCCAGGAATTGCTGCGCATGCAGTAACACTCTCTAGTCCTACGAAGCAGGATATCAACACGGAGTTTTCCCCCGGCACGCACAATATCAAAAAGCATCACCAATCCGTACGAACCGTCTCGGATGGGCTTCACACAGCGCGCCTACGTCCATTTCATGCATGGACTCTACATGTATGCAAGATTTGA
Organism: Dactylorhiza incarnata; assembly: GCA_033032865.1. NCBI lineage: Eukaryota > Viridiplantae > Streptophyta > Magnoliopsida > Asparagales > Orchidaceae > Dactylorhiza > Dactylorhiza incarnata. The sequence goes on along the minus strand of JAWHQI010000043.1, from coordinate 12,134,466 downwards.
CGGGGATAACACAAATCGACCCGTCGGAGGCCACGACCTCACCTTTTTGGGTAGGGTCCTCAACGATGCACGGAACGGACTAGAACATGTCCAAATGAGGGTAAAGAGGATCGTTACCCTTAGACGCCGCTTCGAAGCCATGGCATGGTTTTTTGGCATGGTTGGAAATGAGCGTCTTGCCCTCCTCTACGCGTAGCCACCAACGTCGAGGGAATCGGAGTAGTGTAGCTCCACCAAATCCAAGCTCTAGGCTAGGGTTTACTATTGGATCTCCTTCTCCAAGCTCTCCCTCTCTCTCTTAATTAAAACCCTTAGTGAATAATGGGTTTCAAGTGATTTTCGGCCTTTCTATGCTAGCCACCGAGCCTCCCTGTCCAAAACAAGGCCCCAAAGTCAATGTACCATCAATGGCCTCGATTTCGGCTGCAAAGTACAATTTGGAGCTGTCGCCTGGCGACAACGGTAAAGAACCGACTTCGACCAGTCAACGCCACTGCTGCGAACAATGCATGACACGTGTCATGGTGTCGCCAGCGTTAGACTTGCCGCCGTGCGATAGCCTCTCGACAGAGGCCCTCACGCTAGACCGCTGTCACCGGGCGATAGCCGATATCGCCAGCGACAGTGCTGGATTCCAGAAATCCAACTTTCTGAAATGGGGTCTTACACCGAGGCCTCTGTACGCCTTGACGCTAAGAACACACAACGGAGACCCTACATACTGCTCGCATCATGCTGAGCCTTCAAGGACACAGAAGGGGACTTGGGTAGGTGAGAACCAAGAGTCCAACCCAACCGGTATAGAGTCTAACTGTCAGCTTCTGTCAGTGCCACGACTAGCAACCCCGTAGACCCACCACAAGTAATCCTCCAACCAGGATAATGACACCACCATGTTTAAACCATGCACATTCTTGTAATTCCCATGCACCACCCGTACTGTCAAGCACCCAAGGACTCGCGAAAGGAGCCTTATTACATTTCTCCTCACGCAACCAATGTCGTTGCTAATTAGTATCCAAGGCCCTACCAACCGGGTCCTTCACCTCTCAGGATATAACCATACCCTATCCTTGAGCTCGATTCACAACTTTCCTTGATCACCATTAACTTCATAAGCATCATTCGATCACGCCTAGTCTATACCAATTATCTCACTCCCGTCCTCTTTAAGGATTATCAATCATAATCTCTACTAAGCGGTTATCACAATTCATAACTATTTGATAGATTTCTGAATGATATGTGTATGGTTTTGTGTACGTTCCCAAATTCCTTGTCTACGTGAGCACCTTAACATTTTGATTTAGCTTAATAAATTATAACGACACATTTAATTATGGGTTCATTTCGAAACCAAATCCACTGAAACTTCCACCATAAGTCATCAATAATGCCTGAATCATTACCACCAAATTTTGACCTCATCGTATTATACAATACGTATTTATGGTGCTCCACCATTATATGATCATTATACATATTGCTAAACGTTTAAACCTCGCCCATAATCAATGCTATTTATCCTCACCATCAACCACACATGCCCTATTTATGGTCCCACCTAAAACTAACAATTGAAGGTTTATTTAAGGAGTCATCTCAACATATATAAATCTTAAATCATTATCATAGGTCAATACTAGCATGCGCATGACTCATACAAAGTTTCGGCCCAATCGGGCTTCACATTCAGCAATTATATCTCCTTCAAATTATAAAACGAAACAGCAATAGCTTTAATACTACTTATCCAAAAATTATGAAATTCAACAGGGATCTACACATTGTTATCACCTATGTCTCCACCAATTTTCATGAGCATCCAACCAATATCTTAAGAGAAATCCACAAAATATTGAGATCGGAAGTCTTATGACACAGTTTACTGAAAACCGGATTTTTGGGTGCTACAATTGTCCAAAAATCATGATCCACCACATTTTGGAAAGCTAACATCAAGGGCTACAACATTCATGTTGAGTCCTAAACCCAGATCCAAGTAGGTCCTATCTAAAATCTACTCTGAAGTCAACTGCAGAAATCTGGACAGCAAAACAGCACGCACTTAACACCTCCCAGCTTTCTGGACAGTCCACTCGACTAGACTTGTAGGGAGCTACAGGTAACTTCAGAAAACGGGTAACCTATCGTCGGAAAGCTCTTTCTAAGGGATACAACTTCCATGTTGATCCCGAGGTTTAATTCCAGTGGGATCAAGCCTAAAAATTGGCTCGAACCCAGCTGCGCACAATTTTACCACTTAACAACCAAGTGCAATGATATAATTTGAAAACTTCTTTAGCAAGGGGCTATCATTACTTTTATCACACAATTATATAATTAAAAACCCTAATTAACAGAGGATTTTTAACAGAGAATTACTCACTATCTTTTTGACATAATAAATAATTTAAAATCCTACATAACATGGGACTATTCATCATCTTCCCCAAAAAGAAAGTGTTAGGTTATTACAACTTCTCTCATCCAATACTCCCTCCATAGACCATGGATTTCAACGAAACCAAATCCTATCTCTTCCTTTTGGAGAGAAGAAGTGATTGAAGGAACTTTCGCGGCAATCGGTGCCCTAAAAAGAAAGATCCAATTTGGTCTTTTCCTACGAAACTCCATTAACTCACAAGCCAAGCTCTTTTGAGCTCAACACCTCTCCTAATTTTTTTTCTCTACGATCTAGCACCAAGGGAGAGGGGTCGGAAGTCACCTGATTTTTGGCCGACGATCGCGGTTGTCTCCTCGGCGGCATGACGGCAGTTGGCCAAGCTCAATCCTTCTCCGATCTTTGCTCCTTCAAAGATCCAGGGATGAAAACCCCTTAGGGTGAAAGAAGAAAATGGAGAAGAAGAAGATAAGAAGAAAGGAAGAAGAAGATGAATACGTGTTCTACTACTTTTGGCTTAATAGAGAAGAGATAATGGGATTTGAATTGATAGGTAATTTGGAGCATTAATGGCACTCCAACTTCCTGAGCAATTTATTGAAACCCCAAGTCCTAACGTCAGCTTCCTATTGGACAACAATTCCACCTCTAGCCTCAAGAATTAAACACTTTAAGACAACAGCAGAAACTCCACACAGGACCCGCACTTTCGTCGAACGGGACGATTCTTTTGTCGAACTAACGGCTATAACTTCGTCGACCGATGATCGACTGCCCCTTCGACGTTCGTCGAACGACGGCAATGTCGTCGTTTGACGAATGGCTGCCCCTTCGACGTTCATCGAACGGAAGCACCTTAGTCGATCGCCGATCGGTTGCCTCTTCGACGATCGTCGAACCGCAGTACCTGCCCCTTCGACGTTCGTCGAACGAATGTTTGACTTAAAAGCAGCTTACTCTGCTGCTACTGCCCATCGACGGGATGGGAGGTCGATATCGTCTTAAAGTTTACCAAATCCCGAGCTCAAACTCAGCTCCAGAACACAAGAATAAGTTTCAATTAGGGTAAGTAAATTAATCATCACTTACTGACCGTGACTCAAACCTGATCACCTCGGGGTCCTAGGGATTCTACCGAGTCTGAGTCAACCTCCGGTGACACAACACACTCATGAGGGGTCTAGCGCGCACTGGGATGTTACAAATCTAATAAACGAATAAACAATTTTGTCCCAGAAATTTAAGTTGAGGTTAGGGGGTTTAAGTTCAGATCACAAAATTCATCTGGAGTACACTTTAAATCACACTCACCACTAGTGAGGGTCACAACTCATTCACATCACCTCACTTCCAATTTCTCCCGAGTGTACTTCTGTTATACTTCATGACACTTATAATCCAAATTAGGCACAGAGAAATCTTAAGTGTCTCTCATCCTGATGCAAACACAAATATTGTGGTGATAAGACATAGTTGGGTTTGTAGCCACGCCCACTCTACGTGCAGGTTGGAAACAATTGAAACCCATACTCCCTTGTTCCCTCACCTTAATAAAGCAACTTTCATTGCACCTTTGATCTAAATCCCCTTAAGATCGGTGACCCCGATACATATGAGGTTACTACTCGTACCTCCGGATAAAATTTAGAATCCTCCACCAAAGGAGTCATGTGCTTTAGATTTGCAAAAATAAATTGATTCTTCCAATCCCAAGCATCGTTATCTAAATAACTGTAGCACTTTCAACATCATCACTTCTGTGCATCCAAAATTTTTTGCATTAAATGAGGATGGCCCCAAAGTCAAACGGGTGATCAACCATAATATTCACGATGTCATATCCTTGGGTCAAACCTCAAATACCCAAACAGTTATTGTACCCGCAAGATCGTCTCTCTTATGTATTAAAAATGTAGAAGCAAGTCTTAATCTCATCTTCTAGTACAACCATCATTATCTATATCATTATCATTCGTTTCCATCAATGTCATCTCGTCCGAGGCGATCATTCATACAACACACATCTCTTACACTTAGCACGGTATCCACTTGATATTAAGTTTCAACAACCGTTATGATCACGTTATAATAATTCATGTGCAAGGGTATTCATGCAAAAGACACCAACCAAGCCCAATATCAAGTTATGACAAGATAATTACAATGGTCAGACTTCATGGATGTTTACCGCTTGACTTCAAATCCACATAATAGTCAAGTCCCGCACTCACGCCACCGTACTTTCCATAACATTATGCCCTTTCAATCCATCAACTACCAAAAATGATGCTACTACCTCAAGGGTTTAAGCTCAGAAAGCATTTTTGTTTCCGAAAAGTTTCCAAATTCCACACGTGATCATCCGATGATGCTTATCATTTGGTTCAGGTGATATTATGAATCGTTATCGAGGCTCAAAGTAAGGTGAATCAATGACTCTGCACCTCGCATGGGTGATAATCACGTCATTCCCTTCTAATAACACGTGACCTCGAGTCAAGTGTTACTTTTGTCTACTCACGGTTCTACTTTGATTTGCACCAGATTCAAAAATTGGCGCCACTTTTATCCCGTGATTTAAATCATTTCATTTAAGGGCTCCTCAACTGTGAACATATACCTTATCCAACAGTTGGGTTTCGGTACTGAGCCTTCAGAAATCTACCTTGTCGAGGTAAAACGCTACACGTATTATTCAAATAAACAAGATCTAAGGGAAAACGAAGTCGATACGCAAATAGTCCAATAAACGAAGGGACACACCCCGTACGTTTTTGGACTAAATTTCTTCCACCGCCCATATGGTACATTCATCTCACGTATGAGCACAAACCTTAGGGGCATATCGTCCTCGACTTAGAGTTCTTACCCTATAGATCCCCGTATCGACGCACTTATATACCCGGCGTAATGTAGAAATTCAAATTTTCACGACGACGCCCAAGCTGCATCTCATTGCAATGAGAGCATGTACAAATAACATCCAATCATCCGGTACATTTATATATGTTTGAACTCAACATGAACCAAGGTGCAAGGCTCGGGATGATTTCCCTTCGACACGGGTTATGCGACTACCAAAAGTAGGTCATACTTCACAATATGATAAACTAAATCAAATCCATTCCAAGCGCCCTACCATCCCTGCCAACGATCATCCATGACATGTTTATTTTATAAATTTTTTTAGGATTTTAGATCATCAATCAAGTCATATTAATCTTGTTGACTCCACCGCCTAACACTTATTAATTTCCCAATGTCAAGTAATCACAACACTAAGGGAATGTTCACCAAGAATTTCCAAACTCAGGGGTAGTTTATCATCATACCAGCAATGCATGCACAAAATTTCATTAACTTCCCAGTTATAATGTTATCACAACATAGCGGCACATCCCCAAAGTGTTAATTTACTACTCTCCTCGTTACTTATCCACATAATCTTAGAACAATATAGAGAAAATTATCATCTTTAAAATGCTTTCCTCTCTTATAACGCTAATAAAATTCCTATCAACCCAAATATAGCATTAGCAGTCTGCCTTGCTTAAGGTGAACTAACTTCTCAAGGATCAAAACTTCCAATGTAAAAAATTACAAAGATTCTAACTCCTCAAGGAACCCAAGACGGTACATAACTAGCCCAATAAACGAATAGATAAGCCCCCGTATCTCTTTGGCTGAGTTTCTTCTACATAATTAGAAGGGGGAGGTATTCACATACCGTATAAAGACATGCTTAGTGGTCTTTTACTAAGCTGATAATAGACTACAGGCACCAATCTCATTGAGATTGTCCTAATATTTTGGGTAAGGTGATAATATTACTCCATATCTGAGATAGAAATCTCAGGGTGTGAGTTTCTAGCATTTACACTCACGTTGGACTCTTCGCTTAGTCATTTGTGGTCACTTATTGCTTGGCCACATCATCCCTGAGATCGGTATAAGGTAAGGTATGTCACGACATATCCTGCTAAGTTGACCAAAGTGGTATCCTAGTTAGGTTGGCGTAATCCTATGTCAAACCAACTCTAATTGTTGGAATGGGAATACTAATTACTGTCTCAGAATGAGCCAACATCTATACATAAGGGTACGAGTTTGGCTTAGGTTGACACTTCCTATAGGAAAAAGTGGACATACTTAATGTAAATCACACATGGGCACACCACCGCTTCCGCTGCATCAGTTTGTCCTCAAACTGATTTAGCTAACATGGTGGCCTAGTGGTTTAATGAACTTCTTTATCTCAGGATCGTTGCAAGCTGATACCATTTGTAAGACCCCCCTCCTAGAACATAAGACACAGCCGAGGGGAGTCCTATGCCCAGGACAGCCGCCTTGCGGAAGTGCCAGCACACGGGGTAGCCCCCTCCACAAGACGCCTAACCTACCGGCTATTCCCACATATCATCATGCCAGCACATCAATAATAGAACAATAGAAGCCATTTATTCACAATTAAGTAACAATGTCCAAACAGTACAAAAAAAGGAAGCTACACAAGCTCTTGTATATCATCAGAGTATAAACTTGCCCTAAGGCTACATTCTAACCACTCGCTCAAATCTGCCGTTGATGGTAGACAAGGTATCGTAATCACCAGCACTGTCACCCTGGCCTGGCTGTCCTCCTGTGTAGTACGCTGCTGCTCCTAAAAGTAGTGGTGTAACAACCGTTAGTCATACAGACTAAGTGGATTCACATCCTCTCCCCCGGGGACTCCAAGGCACCTGGCGGAAGAGAATGAAGAAAAGCTGCAATATAGTCAGTAGTAGCAAAAACAGGTGACAAGGAAAGATGTAATTACAGCAGTGTATCAAATGTGTAAGAAGTACATCTAACAGGTAATATGACAATGGCAGAGTATAAGCAAGTAGTGAAACAACACAGAAGAAGTAAGCAGTTCATATCATACCTTAACTTATATGAATGCCCATACAAACTTATAAGTTAAGGTCTCAATGTTGGAACCATCATATAAAAGAGCCCATACTAATCAATATGATGGACCCGATGCGGTGCAATGCTATGATTATGAATGATGAATGCAATGCAATGATTATGATATGATGACTCACCCATGCATAGTTGCTATGTCGACATAGACCTACAATTCTCGCTTTTTCAGAGGTAGCTAACCACTCAGGCATCTCCCGTCGTGGCCAGACGGAGACAGTGGAACGAGCTCCTCCACTACTAGGAGGGTATGAACACTACCAGTCCTAGGCCTCTGTATGCCTCAACGCTAAGAACACACAATGGATACCCTGCGTACTGCTCGCATCATGCTGAGCCTTCAATGAAACAAAAGGGGACTTGGGTAGGTGAGCACCAAGAGTCCAACCCAATCGGTCTAGAGTCTAACAGTCGGCTTCTGTCCGTGTCACGACGAGCAAGCCCGTAGAACCGCCACAAGTAATCCTCCAACCAGGATCATGACACCACCATGTTTAAACCATGCACATTCTTGTTATTCCCATGCACCACCCGTGCTGTCAAGCACCCAAGGACTCGCGAAAGGAGCCTTATTACATTTCTCCTCACACAACCAATGTCGTTGCAAATTAGCATCCAAGGCCCTACCAACCGGGTCCTTCACCTCTCAGGATATAACCACACCCTATCCTTGAGCTTTATTCACAACTTGCCTTGATCACCATTAACTTCATAAGCATCATTCGATCACGCCTAGTCTATACCAATTATCTCACTCCAGTCCTCTTTAAGGATTATCAATCATAATCTCTACTAAGCGGTTTTCACAATTCTAAACTCTTCGATAGATTTCTGAATGATATGTGTACGGTTTTGTGTACGTTCCCAAATTCCTTGTCTACGTGAGCACCTTAACATTTTGATTCAGCTTAATAAATTATAACGACACATTTAATTATGGGTTCATTTCGAAACCAAATCCACTGAAACTTCCACCATATGTCATCAATAATGCCGGAATCATTACCACCAAATTTCGACCTCATCGTATTAAACAATATGTATTTACGGTGCTCCACCATTATATGATCATTATACATATTGCTAAACGTTTAAACCTCGCCCATAATCAATGCTATTTATCCTCACCATCAACCACACATGCCCTGTTTATGGTCCCACCTAAAACTAACAATTGAAGGTTTATTTAAAGAGTCATCTCAACAGATATAAATCTTAAATCATTATCACAGGTCAATACTAGCATGTGCATGACTCATACAAAGTTTCGGCCCAATCGGGCTTCACATTCATCATTTATATCTCCTTCAAATTATAAAACGAAACAACAATTGCTTTAATACTACTTATCCAAAAATTATGAAATTCAACAGGGATCTACACATTGTTATCACCTATGTCTCCACTAATTTTCATGAGCATCCAACCAATATCTTAAGAGAAATCCACAACATGTTGAGATCGGAAGTCTTATGACACAGTTTACTAAAAACCGGATTTCTAGGTGCTACAATTGTCCAAAAATCATGATCCACCACATTTTGGAAAGCTAACATCAAGGGCTACAACATTCATGTTGAGTCATAAACCCAGATCCAAGTGGGTCCTATCTAAAATCTACTCTGAAGTCAACTGCAGAAATATGGACAGCAAAACAACACGCACTTAACACCTCCCAGCTTTCTCGACAATCCACTCGACTGTACTTGTATGGAGCTACAGGTCACTTCAGAAAACGGGTAACCTATCGTCGGAAAGATCTTTCCAAGGGATACAACTTCCATGTTGATCCCGAGGTTTAATTCCAGTGGGATCATGCCTAAAAATTGGCTCGAACCCAGCTGCGCACAGTTTTACCCCTTAACAACCAAGTGCAATGATATAATTTGAAAACTTCTTTAGCAAGGGGCTATCATTACTTTTATTATACAATTATATAATTAACAACCCTAATTAACAGGGGATTTTTAACAGAGAATTACTCACCATCTTTTTCACATAATAAATAATTTAAAATCCTACATAACAGGGGACTATTCATCATCTTCCCCAAAAAGAAAGGGTTAGGTCATTACAACTTCTCTCATCCAATACTCCCTCCATAGACCATGGATTTCAACGAATCCAAATCCTATCTCTTCCTTTTGGAGAGAAGAAGTGATTGAAGGAACTTTCGCGGCAATCGGTTCCCTAAAAAGAAAGATCCGATTTGGTCTTTTCCTACGAAACTCCATTAACTCACAAGCCAAGCTCTTTTGAGCTCAACATCTCTCCTAATTTTTTTTCTCTACGATCTAGCACCAAGGGAGAGGGGTCGGAATTGGCCAAATTGGTGGCCCCATGATGGGGCTTTTTGGTCCAATGGGTCCTTAATATTCTCATAAGGGTAGGGGCAAGGTCAATTTGGCATGGTTGAGGCCAATTAACCCTAATTAGGCTACTTTGACCAATTTTGGGTTAGGGTTGACTTTGGTCAAATTGGACTCTTTGGTTGACCCCAATGGGTCCTTGGTGCTACAAGGGACCCTAATGGGTTAGGGATGCTATGGTGGGGTCAAAGGGTCAAGGTTGTGAAATTTTCCGTAGATCTAGGAGTGAGCAGGAATAGAACAACTCAAAGTTATAGCCAACAACCAGAAGCACATGAAAAACTCAATCTTTATTGATACTTACAGAAATCTTCATTACAGAGCGAGATATATATGGCGAGACATGATTTTTCCAGTACACAAACCAAAGAGAAAATACAAAGCTGAAAAGATAACTGGCAGTCAGAAAACTGAGACCGCCAAACCGCGCGACCTGCGAGTCCGCGCGACTAGAACACGAGACTGCCCGAACTGCCTGCCTGCGACCTGAACAACACCAACCAAGAACTCTGCGACCTCCACTGATTCTCCCGAACTCCAGCAACCCACACTACAAGCCGCGAGACCGCCCGAACACCCTAGAAGAAGAGGTGACTGCTGCTGCCCGCACAATCCGCAGAAGCTGCACAAGGAAAGTTCAATCAGCAAACTGCCCGGTCACGAAAGTGAGACCGCAGGAAAAATACGCGAGCTCGGCTTACACTTGGTGCGATGATATTGCTGCTACAGTGACTCCTATTTATAGGCGTGCGACCTGATCCAGTCACCACCCTATGAGATAGAGTCAACGACCTCTGACCGCTTGACCAAGACCGGTTAACCCGCATGGTCAAAAGATCGCTCTGCGCCGTGAGCTTGCCGACTCCCCCAAGAAGCAGCGCGATTATGACAACTCTCCCCGTCATGATGCTCACTACCTGTGTTCACCACACGAGGACTCCTCCAGAGACTGCGAACATAACCAGGTCGACTAAGGCAACAGCCCGCCAAGTCGACCAATACCAGTGACCGCATACACTAGCAGATCGCCGAAGGATCAGCTATGTGATCACAAACCGGAGATCGCGTAAATAAGAAGACCTTAGTCCGCGCGCACCACAGGAACCTAGACAGCCACCAGACCGCACTGCCCCTTCCAGAGAACAGATCGTGCGGTTAACAGCTTAACCCGCACGGAACAGAACAGCACGCCACGCGGTCTCACAAACCAGACCACGCGGCCTCACCTTGGCACCTTGGACACAGAACGACGGTCAGGCCGAAAAGACATGCGGCTAGACCAAAGAGATCAGATCGCGAGTTCGTGCGGTTAGGCAGACTGCGCGATCACCCCTTCAGACCGCAAACTTCCACTTCAACATTTTCAACACTCCCCCTTGAAGTGGGAAGTTGAAAACAGCCCAAGTAAACACCTTAGCCGAGTGAACGACCCCTTCGCTAGCGCCTTTGTAAAAATGTAAGCAATGTTGTCCTGACTCCGAACATGCTCGACCGAAAGAGACCCCTCCAACACTTTCTCACGAATGAAATGATGCTCGATCTCGATATGCTTGGTCCTCGTATGACAAACTGGATTAGTAACCAGTTTGAGAGCTCTCTCATTGTCGCCGCGGAGCAGAGTCGGACCCCGAACCTCCTTATGGACGTCTCCCAGCAACCTCCTAAGACAGATGGCTTCTTGAGCTGCCAAGGCCGAAGCCTTGTATTCCGCTTCTGTGGTAGAGACAGACACGGAATCCTGCTTCTTGCTGCACCATGATACAGCCGTGGGGCCTGCCATAAAGACGAATCCAGACGTCGACTTCCGATCATCCGAATCTCACCCGTAATCAGCATCCATGTACCCATGCACCTCGAAGCCCGCAAACATGACCCAACCTCTCGTGCAATATATTCTTGGCCGCTAGTAGATGAGGCATCCGTGGTTCCGCCATATACCGACTTACCCTGCCAACTGCATATGCAATATCCGGCCTAGTGATAGTCAGATAGATCAAGCTCCTAATCAGAGCTCGGAACACAAGCGGGTCTTCCAAAATCCTCCCCTCATCCTTCTGAAGTTTCATGGCCTTCTCCAGAGGTGTAGAAATGCACTTCGCTTCCTTCATGCCGAACCGCTCCACGATTCGCTCCGCATATCCAGCCTGGGACACAAGCACTCCACTTTCCTTCCTCTGCACTTCAAGTCCAAGGAAATGGTGAAGCACACCCAGATCCTTCATCTCAAACCTGATAGATAGCTCAGTCCGAAGCTTTGCTACTTCCTCCTTCGAATTCCCCGTCACGATCATATCATCGACGTAAAGCAGCATGATGAACTGAAGCTCCCCGCTCTTCTTGACATACAAGCTTGAGTCAGAGTCTGAAGCACCAAATCCACAGAATAGGAGATATTCTGCGATCTTCCGGTACCACGCCCTTGGTGCTTGCTTCAACCCATACAGGGCCTTCTTCAGCTTACAGACATAGTCTGGAAAATTTTTAGATACGAAGCCTGGCGGCTAGACCATGAAGATGTCCTTATCAATCTCGCCATACAAGAACGCATTCTTTACGTCGAGCTGCCAAATCTCCCAACCCCAAAATGCCGCCAAGGTAATCACAAACCGAATTGAAGTCATTTTTGCCGCCGGACTGAATGTCTCTTCATAGTCTTTACCGTATTGCTGCGAGAATCCCTGAGCCACAAGCGAGCCTTGTATCGCTCGATAGTGCCGTCTGTCTTCTTCTTGAGCTTGTAGACCCACTTGCATGTCACAGGGGTGATACCCTTGGGCTTGGGAACCAGAGACCAAGTCTCATTCTTCTCAAGAGCAGCCATCTCTTCTTCCATAGCTGAATCCCACTGCTTCACGCCTTTGGCCTTCTCAAAGCTCACTGGTCCCCGCTCATCCAGGGGACCAGCAAAGAAACATGAGACAAAGCTCACCATGTTTCCTCCTGTATAGCGATCATGGGCAATGATCGTTCGCTTCGATCTCCTCAGCTCCTTCCCCTGACTCGCAATATCCTCAGCTGCTTCTTCCCTAGCTCCCCTTCCAGACGTACTAGGAGCATCGCTCCCCCTGCTTCCTGATCCAGAAGCCTCCGTCACAGAACTAGAATTGGATGGACCACCTGGTGACAAAGGCAACTCCACCTGAAGATTATCCACAGCTCTCTCCTGCTCCTCCACCCTGCTTTCTGGTAGCTTAACACCAGAACTTCCCTTGTAAGACATCACCTTGTCAAACACGACGTCGTGAGATACAACAAATCTCCGCATCTCCGGGTCCATGCACTTCCAGCCTTTCTTCCGATCATCATATCCCACGAAGACCAGCTTCCTTGCTTTCGCATCTAGCTTCGTCCGAAGCGCATCTGGAACATGCATAGCAGGTGGAACCAAACACCCGAAGGTGTGAAACACTTGGCTTTTCCTTGAACATCATCTCATGCGCGGTCAACATGTTGATTGGACTGAGAGGCATTCTGTTGATGACGCAGGCAGCACAAGACATTCCCTCCGCCCATAAGGACCTTGGGATACTCTTGGCATGCAGCCAACACTTGCAGGTCTCTGTCAGATGACAGATCTTATGCTTTGCAACTCCGTTTTGTTGTGGAGTATGTGCACAAGTAAGCTCCCTCCGAATGCCCGCCTTCTTACAAAAACTAGAGAACTCACCAGAGGTGAACTCCCCCCTGTTGTCAGTTCTCAGCTTCTTAACCCGCAGGCCTAGCCGACCTTCCACAAGCTCCTTGAACTCCACAAACTTGGCAAACGCCTCCGCCTTCTCCTTCAAAAAATAAACCCAGACATATCTGGTGTAATCATCGATCAGCACCAGCATATACCTGCTGCCTCCGAGGCTTGGGGTAGCAGTTGGTCCCATCAAGTCATCGTGGATGCACTCCAACGACACATTACTCCTCGTCTACGACTTATCAAACGGTAGTCGATGAGACTTGCCGAACTGACATCCCTCGCAAACATGACCGTCACCGTAGGAAGATAGACTAGGCAGGCCCTTGACCAGACCTTTCACCGCAATAGCCTTCAGCTTGTCCATCCCTACATGCCCCAACCTCTCGTTCCATATCACGACACTATCATTCGTCCTCATCTTGTCGACATAAGAACTTGTCGATAAAACGAACAAGTCTTTTGCCCTTCTCCCGACATGAACGATCTCGGCCTTCACCGCCTCAACATTTCGAAGAAACTTTACTTCTGTTGGGCCGAACAGAACGTGATACCCAGCGTCAACAGCATTGGTCACGAATAAGAGATTTTTCCTCATTCCGGGCACATGATAGACACTCTTCAAAGTTAGTGGCCCTCTATCACTGCCCAAGGAAACAACCCCCACCTTTTCGATACTATGCATGGTATTATCAACAGTTATGATGGCATCGTTACCTGAGTAGGGCTGTGCTGAAGTCAGCTTCGACTCGTCCCCGGTGAGGTGATGACCACACCCCGAGTCCACGATCCAGTCCTCCTGATAGTTGATAGGAGTCGCAGCTCCAACAGAAGCCGAGAAGGCTCCTCCCCATCCTCCATCATTCTGCCTGGCCTCAGCTTCCTCCTTCCCTGCAGCAGCATGCCCCGGTTGTAGATTCACCCGACAATCCTTCCTGATGTGACCAAGCTTTCCACATCTGAAGCACTTGGGTCCTTCTTCCTTCTTCTTCCCTTCAGTCTTAGGAGCATAGCCCCTTTCCTGCTGACCTGAAGTTGAAGGCCCATTGCCTCCAGTGGTGTTGTTTATGGGGGTGTCTACTTAATCACCTAGAGGGGGGGGGGGGGGGGGGGGGGGGTGGGGGGTGAATAGGATTTTCTGTTTATATTAGCCCCCTTTAGGATTTTCTTAGTTTCTGGTTAATAGATCTAAAAATAAAGAACAAACCACAGAAAGCACGCAATGATCTATAGAGGTTTCTCAAGACCGGGTGTCTTGAGTAGTCCTTTTTCCCTCTGCGCCTACCCAGCAGTGTGCTAGGCTCGGCAAACGCCGCCAAAAGCTTCAGACCCTCAAGACTTACAACACGGACCCGCAAGTCCCAACAACCTAGGCCCTCAAGCCCCTACTGCCCCCGAGCCCGCAAGCTCGACACTCAGGCCCTCAAGCCCTACAAATTAGACCCGCAAGTCCCAACAGCCTAGGCCCGCAAGCCCCTACTGCCCCCGAGCCCGCAAGCTCGACAGATCGCACCCGCAAGTGCACTGCCATGGACCTCAAGCCTCACAGCTCTCCAGCCCTCAAGCTAGACCAACTTGGACCCGCAAGTCCACTGCCCTGACCCTCAAGCCTCACAGCTCTCCAGCCCTCAAGCTAGACAAATAGTCCCGCAAGCCTTACAAGAAATTATGGATTTAAACTATTTCTTCTGCCTGATGTTGATCGGCAACTTAGCCTGATGGAGATCGGCTTCTTGAGTTGAAGAAGTTGCTTCAGATCTGAACTTTACATCATGTCTCTTCCTTCAGACTCCTTCTTACCCAGATGACAAACGACTTCTTATCAGTCAATGAAGATAACTGATTCTTTATAGAACACTTGATTATTGTCGTCTCCTTGTCCTTCCTCTTCTACGCAGAATATATTATTCAAGAGTAGCGGCGGGATACTTTATTGCTATGATGTTTGAGAGAGTTCCTAGGGCACCCATCATTCCTTTTTATAGGACAGGAATCACACAACGGTCACATGCAATGTCCTATTCTGTCAGATGCCCATCTCATTGGAGCACGCACTGATGGCTCCATTCCTTAGGTGCACGCACTGATATCTTTATTTCTTTTGGAGTACGCACTAATACCTCGATTCATTAAGTGCACGTGCTGATTGGACAATCAGGCGACAACATTAACTGCTGACATCACGTTCGATATTTGAATTCTTTCTTGAAGATATTTGCATCATTACGACGACAAGCTATCTCTGACTTTGTCGTCGCGATCTTCCTTCTGCCTCTGATGGTGGTATCTCGACGATACAAGATATCCTGGCAATTCTGTATTACGACGATCTTCTTTCTATGACAGTGTCGTCGTGAGCTTCCTTCTTGCATCATGTAATCGTAATTATATGTTCTCTCGACGACATGAGTTCTACACGATGATGTCCTGTGTCTTCTCTGCGTTCGACGAACAGCATTCTGCGATCGATGAACTTGCCATCCTTCGTTCGACGGTCGCCATTCCTCGTTCGACGATCGGCATTCTTCGTTCGATGATCTCGCCATGTCTTAGCGGTCGACGAATACTTTGCTTCTCAGCGGCTTCTTGCTCTGCCCGACATTACGACGACAAGCATGCTTTGTCGACAATATCTCATATGCTTCTCGACGATATAGTACTTAGTTAAATAACTAAGGTGCATGACTTATTGTCGATTCCTGCAAGTATGAACTAAGTGCAATATCAAATACAAAGTGAAGTATTCTTGACTTGTTGACTTCTTCAAATCAGGAATCATGTGAGCAGGATTCCCAACAATCTCCCCCTATTTGAAGAAGTCAGAATCTCAATTAAAGACTACTTTCACTTGACAGTAATTATTATATTCTTGCATAGAAGGCTCTTTATTTAAGAGTTTACTTATCTTTTGCGGAACATATGAGTACATCAATCTTGTGGCTCCCCCTAGATTCGATGCCTCTTCTTTTGTGGCTCCCCCTTCTTCTTGTCATCTTTGCTCCCCCTATCTTTGAGGTCTTCTTGAGCATCTTAGTCTTGAGCATATTGATGCCATTCTCCCCCTTTCTGACTTCTTTCCTCCACTTGAGATTTTCTTGATTGAATGGCTCCCCCTTGATGTGATAACGCTCCTTAGACTAGTGCATCTTGACATGGGGTTAGGATTTCTTTAGTCCAGAGTTGACCCTGGATCACTTATGGTCCATTATCCTTGCGTGCTGCTGATTGGCTAAATTGACTTCCCTACAAAACCGATTTAAAATCCCTTAGGAACCCAAGGTCACTTGGGTCCTAGGTTCTTGTTAGCCCAGTAAGGAATTCTTATACTTACCTCAGCCGCTCCGGAAGGTCTCTTCTTTGTACTGGGCACACTAGTGTTGTGCCAACAGTCAATGGCAAAGTGTCCTGTTTTTCCACAGCACCAGCATTCAAACCTGTTGTATCTTCCCTTCTGTATGACTGTATGAGCAGGGGTTCTTTGTGTGCGAACGACTGAATGAAGCAAAGAAGGTGAACTGTGCTGATGGTGGACATGATTTTTGTTGTTGTCAACCACAGTTATCCTTCTAGAGTCAGTGCTTTTTAAGGATTTCTCCTCTTCTCTGAGCTCAACATATTTTTGCCTCCTCACACCTTTCTGGGGCTCTTTGTAGATTCTAGGCATGATCTTGGATTTGAAGGAGCTTGCAACAGGCTTCACTTCAGTGACAAGCTTATCCTCCACCCTTCCGGTGTTGTCATTCTTGACCTTCTAGACATTGACCTTCAGGACATTGTGCTGCATTTTGTCCTTCTTCAGAAGAACTACTTGTCTGGTGAGTGAGCGGCCAGCTCCTTGCTTTCAATCAGCGCCTTCAGAGTTTTCCCAAATTTGTCTATCAATTCCTTTTTGAGTTGACAAAACTCAGCATTCTCTAGAGTTAGCTTTTCTGCTTTTTGTGAGAGATCAAGATTTCTTGCTTGAAGAGAGGAGATTTTTGCATCCTGCTGCTTGCACAACATCTTGAGAGTCTTGACCTCTTCTAGAAGATAATTGTGCGATTTGGACCAGTCATCATTGCTGGATGAGTTTGTCTCCGAATTTGAGACTGAAGTAGAAAGAGGAGCCCTTATGCGCTTTGGACAAACCTCATCCTGATGACTCTCTTCTTCTGACGCAGATAAGACGGTCAGTCCAAACTCATCCAGATGACTCTCTTCTTGAGATCCTTCCAAAAGGACGGTTAGAGAGTTCCACATCTCTTTCGCTGTCATGCAGTGAGCCAGTCTCTGGAACGTGGAGATATTAACTACACCAGCAATAATGTCTTTGGCTTTCTTATCCAAGTTGTCTAGGATTTTCTTGGACACTGACTGAGAGAAATAAGCCCCTTCTTGAACAACTCTGAACATTCTAGGATCTATTGCCTCCATGAATATTCTTACTCTTACTTTCCATAGGGCAAAGTTCTCCCTGGAGCATTCAGCTATTCTTGATTCCATAGCCTATGGTACTTAGACACCCACTGGCAGATCTGTTCAAGCTGTTAGGCTTTTCTTTGAACAACCTGTCTCTGATACCACTTGTTGTTTATGGGGGTGTCTACTTAATCACCTAGGGGGTGAATAGGATTTTCTGTTTATATTAGCCCCCTTTAGAATTTTCTTAGTTTTTGGTTAATAGATCTAAGAAATAAAGAACAAACCACGGAAAGCACGCAACGATCTATAGAGGTTCCTCAAGACCGAGTGTCTTCAGTAGTCCTCTTTCCCGCTGCGCCTACCCAGCAGTGTGCTAGGCTCAGCAAACGCCGCAAAAAGCTTCAGGGCCTCAAGCCTTACAACACGGACCCGCAAGTCCCAAAAGCCTAGGCCCTCAATCCCCTACTGCCCCTGAGCCCGCAAGCTCGACACTCAGGCCCTCAAGCCCTACAAATTGGACCCGTAAGTCCCAACATCCTAGGCCCGCAAGCCCCTACTGCCCCCGAGCCCGCAAGCTCGACAGATCGCACCCACAAGTGCACTGCCCTGGCCCTCAAGCCTCACAACTCTCCATCCCTCAAGCTAGACCAACTTGGACCCGCAAGTCCACTGCCCTTGCCCTCAAGCCTCACAGCTCTCCAGCCCTCAAGCTAGACAAATAGGCCCACAAGCCTTACAAGAAATTATAGATATTTAAACTGTTTCTTCTGCCTGATGTTGATCGGCAACTTAGCCTGATGGAGATCGGCTTCTTGAGTTGAAGAAGATTCTTCAGATCTGAACTTTACAGCCATGGCTCTTCCTCCAGACTCCTTCTTAGCCAGATGACGAACGACTTCTTATCAGTCAATGAAGATAACTAATTCTTCAGAGAACACTTGATTATTGTCCTCTCCCTGTCCTTCCTCTTCTCCGCAGAATATATTATTCAAGAGTAGCGGCGGGATACTTTCTTGCTCTGATGTTCGAGAGAGTTCCTAGGGCACCCATCGTTCCTTCTTATAGGACAGAGGAATCGCTCAACCGTCACATGCAATGTCCTATTCTGTCAGATGCCCATCTCATTGGAGCGCGCGCTGATGGCTCCATTCCTTAGGTGCACGTGCTGATATCTTTATTTCGTTTGGAGTATGCGCTAATACCTCGATTCATTAAGTGCACGAGCTGATAGGACAATCAGGCTGTGACATTAACTGCTGACATCACGTTCGAGATTTGAATTCTTTCTTGAAGATATTTGCATCATTACGACGACAAGCTGTCTCTGACTTTGTCGTCGCGATCTTCCTTCTGCCTCTGATGGTGGTATCTCGACGATACAAGATATCCTGGCAATTCTATATATACGACGATCTTCTTTCTCTGACAGTGTCGTCGTGAGCTTCCTTCTTGCATCATGTCGTCGTAATCATATGTTCTCTCGACGACATGAGTTCCACACGACGATGTCCTGTGTCTTCTATGCGTTCGACGAACAACATTCTGCGATCGACGAACTTGCCATCCTTCGTTCGACGGTCACCATTCCTCGTTCGATGATCGACATTCTTCGTTCGACGATCTCGCCATGTCTCAGCGGTCGACGAATACTTTGCTTCTCAGCGGCTGCTTGCTCTGCCCGGCATACGACGACAAGCATGCTTTGTCGACGATATCTCCTATGCTTCTCGACGATATAGTACTTAGTTAAATAACTAAGGTGCATGACTTATTGTCGATTCCTGCAAGTATGAACTAAGTGGAATATCAAATACAAAGTGAAGTATTCTTGACTTGTTGACTTCTTCAAATCAGGAATCATGTGAGCAGGATTCCCAATAAGTGGTCTTCTTCTTCTTATCTCATTTCTTCTTCTTCCATGTGAAAAGAACTTCGCCATCTCCCCCAGACACTGACACCCCCGCCATCTGCCTTGCCAGACTCTCCTGCGACGCAAGCAGATTTTCTAGCTCCAACAGAGAAGGATGATTTGCCCAACCCTGCACCGACGTCACAAAGGCCACATATTCCTTCCGCAAGCCACGGATGATGTGCCTCTTCAGCTTCGCCTCGGAAATTGGCTCATCAGGATCCAGTGCTGAAATCTTGGCGCACAAGTTCTTTATCTTTAGGAAGAACGTAGAAATAGAAAGATCACCCTGAGCCGACCAAGCCAGCTCATTTTCCCGGAACTGCAGCCTCGCTACATTCTTCTTGTTAAACAGCCCATCCAGGGCTCTCCAGATCTCCGCATCTGATCCACACTCTAAGATGTGATCGAACAGGTCAGGTGATATTGCCCTCTTTAGAGTGAATTCTGCTTTCACATTAATCCTTCTCCAGTTCCTCACCTCATGACCATTGTCCCCAACTGCGACAACCTCCTCTGTACTATCTCCTCCGACCACCTCCCAGAGGTCCTCACCCAGAAGATAACTCTGCATACATGACTTCCACTTCTTAAAGTTAGTCGAGTTGAGCATCTATATTCAAAGACCTCTTGCTTCCATGGCTCTACCACTGGTTCCTTCTTCACAAAGGCGATGGAAACTTTGAGTTATTCACTGCTCTATCCACTCCAACCTACCTCTGATACCATGTGAAATTTTCCGTAGATCTAGGAGTGAGCAGGAATAGAACAACTCAAAGCTATAGCCAACAACCAGAAGCACATGAAAAACTCAATCTTTATTGATACTTGCAGAAATCTTCATTACAGAGCGAGGTATACATGGCGAGACATGATTTTGCCAGTACACAAACCAAAGAGAAAATACAAAGCTGAAAAGATAACTGGCGGTCAGAAAACTGAGACTGCCAAACCGCGCGACCTGTGAGTCCACGCGACTATAACACGAAACCGCCTGAACTGCCTGCCTGCGACCTGAACAACACCAACCGAGAACTCTGCGACCTCCACTAATTCTCTCGAACTCCAGCAACCCGCACTGCAAGCTGCGAGACCGCCCGAACAGCCTAGAAGAAGAGGTGACCGCTGCTGCTATCACAATCCGCAGAAGCTGCACAAGGAAAGTTCAATCAGCAAACCGCCCGGTCACGAAAGTGAGACCGCAGGAAAAATACACGAGCTCGGCTTACACTTGGTGCGATGATATTACTGCTACAGTGACTCCTATTTATAGGCGTGCGACCTGATCCAGTCACCACCCTATGAGATAGAGTCACCGTCCTCTGACCGCTTGACCAAGACCGGTCAACCCGCCAGGTCAAAAGATCGCTCTGCGCCGTGAGCTCGCCGACTCCCCCAAGAAGCCGCACGATTATGATAACTCGCCCGGTCATGACGCTCAATACCTGTGTTTGCCACACGATGCCTCCTCCAGAGACCGAGAACACAACCAGGTCGACTAAGGCAACAGCCCGCCAAGTCGACCAATACCAGTGACCGCATACACCAGCAGATCGCTGAAGGATCAGCTATGCTATCACAAACCGGAGACCGCGCGACTAAGAAGACCTTAGTCCGCGCGCACCACAGGAACCCGGACAACCACCAGACCGGACTGCCCCTTCCAGAGAACACACCGTGCGGTTAATAACTTAACCCGCACGGAACAGAACAGCACGCCACGCGGTCTCACAAACCAGACCGCGCGGCCTCACCTCAGCACCTTGGACACAGAATGGCAGTCAGACCGAAAAGACCTGCGGCTAAACCAAAGAGATCAGACAGCTGGAGGAGACCGCGAGCTTGCGCGGCTAGGCAGACCGCGTGATCACCTCTTCAGACCGCAAACTTCCACTTCAACATTTTCAACAAAGGTGAGGCCCTTAAGACCAACCCTAGGCTTGGTATCTGAAAATTGTTATTTGCAGACCACTGTGGTTTTCCTTTTTCTTGCCGAAGTTCTCATGGTCTTTTGTGTTTCCTATGGTTTTGTCATGACCGAGTTATTACAAAAGCAGTTTAGGGGTCTAGTTGTTTGGGGGATATTACAAATCCCAATACATAAAAATAAAAATCTCGTCCCCGAAATTCAGGTTAGGCCTACGGGGTTCCTACCGCAAGTGATTAAACATAACATCCCAAAAATTTGAATTATACCTATCGTGAAGAGCTCCAGATACTTTTGCTGCATCAATTTTAATGGCTCCCAAGTGTGCTCCTCCTGTCCATGGTTTCTCCACAGGACTTTGACTAATGGAGCCTTCTTACGCCGCAGGACTCGCATCTCCGTATCGTCTATCCGAACCGGCTTTAGGTGAACCGATCGATCAGTAGCTACTGAACCCTCTGTAGTAGATATCTGCTGCTCTAGCCATAGTAGAGCCCTCCTAAGTTTGGAGACGTGGAAGACGTCGTGCAACCCTGCTAACTCTGGCAGTAGCTCCAGCCTGTAAGCCAAGGGGCTGATCCGCTACAGGATCCTATAGGGCCCCATATACCTTGGACTGAGCTTCTTACATCCGCGTACCCGCGAGACTCCATGCATGAGACGTATCTTCAAGAATAACCGATCTCCCATCGGAACTCTACAAGAGTACCAGCAGGTGACAGTGAATGTAATCTACAGGGATTGTCTACCACCACGCAATATATATTACAATTGAGGCAGTAAATAAAGCACGACAAGAACAAGTAAAGTAACAAGTAAAGTATCAAGTAGAATCAAGTAAGTAAAGGTAAGTAAAGAAGAGTAACCTTGACTTATAGGAATGCCCATAACTACCTATAGACCAACGGGTCATTTAGCATGGCCTATCGTATAAAAAGTCCCATAACCAATTTATGCGATAGGGGTAGGGGTTGAAATGCAATGCTTATGCTATGTCATGCAAGGTTAGGCAGTTTAATGTTATGTTCATACAATTGCAACTCACACACTTCGACTCTATGCGCACAGACCTTTAGTTCCCCATTTTTGGAGCTAGCAAAACTCTCAGGATACTCCCGTAGTGGCAAACAGAAGCGGTGGGTTAGGCATCGCCCACCTCTAGGTTGGTATATGAACTACCTAACCTAGACCTATCGTACGCCTCAGCTCTAAGAACACAACATCGGAGCTCCTGCGTACTATTACTGTCTAGTCCAACAGACTTTTCTTTGGCAAAGTGTTAACCACACTTACCGAGCCAAAGTATCGACGTCGGTGCGACGACCGTCAATACTAATGACCCATCACCTTTATGCACAGACAATATGATTACCATCTATGTCCGAGCTATAAGCTACCCGGGCTAACCCGCCCGTCACCATAACCTTCCGAGCCACCGGCTCGCCGGACCAACCCGTCCGTACCATCAAGCATTACTGAGTCCCAAGCTCACCGAACTAATTAGTCCGCTGCTACAACCACTGAGCCTACCACTCGTAAAACCAAACCAACTAACCTCCCGTAACTACAGGGTGTGGGTGAGTATATTATTAAATTAGTCTTGCATAACGGTTTTACTCCTACGATTTAGGCTTAATCTTGGACTTCCCGAGGTCTACCCAGTGAGGGGCTCGCAGTGGTACTAGGAGGTGCGATGGGATGATAACCCAAACCGCCCTTTCCAAGACACTTAATGTTATTGGTAACTACCAATAAGAATACCCCTCTTATTATTTCACTTGGGTTAACCATAATTCTCATATGACCAACTAAGGGAAAAACGATCTTTCGTCAACCCCGATCACAATCTTACCCCGTAGCTTATCGGGTACACTCAACATATAGACCCCAAATGGTGACCTCACATCTTATCAACTTAACTAGGTACACCATCTACCTTCCATTCCCACCTAATTATCCACAAGTTACTCAAGTTTTACAGTTTTACTGTTTTACTATACGCAGACCAACTGAGTTATATGAGTTGCATGAGAGGAGGTACTCCAAATATTTATCCGACTGACCCAAGATAATTACTAAGAGTCTATCATGATATTATAAGACTAAATCCAGGGAATCATATTTTCCTTATTTATTTAGCATTTATTATATTTTATCCAAATTTATCCATGCTTAAATTTGAACATGAAGTGTAAGATCTCCTTATGATATAGACTCCACAAAATTATGTAAAGTCTATGATATCAAAATAACAGCAAATACATAATATCAGAATTTTACAGTAAGGTATTGACCTCTAATTGAAATATTGATTAATTATCCAAAATTGGAATGATGGAACCACCAAAAATACTTGCCCAAAAATTATGGTAAAATTACCAGACCTCTATAATGATCAGAAATGTTTATTGACTAAGTTTTATAATTTTTCAAAACAATTTAGTCACATAAATAAATATCTCAAGAAAATCCAAACTAGGGCACATTGTGAAGTAACCTACTGATAAATACTTCCAAAAATTATTCAAAACTTCACAGAGCTTTCAAATGCCCTGAAATGTCCTAACACCAAGTTTCACAATTTTCCAAAGGACATTTGACCCTCATTTATTTATCATAATCTTAAGACAAAGCAGATGACTTGTGAATGAAGTACTAATTAAATCAATTCAAAAATTACACAAAAATTACCAGAGTTTATATCATGATTATATGAGCACTACCAAACTTTCATCGATATCCAAGATAAATTGTGTGTAACGCCCTGCCAGTACAGATAATATAATAGTAGGTCCGTCTGGGACCCCACGCCATACTATACACACTAGCTAGGCATTATAAGGCGATAAACAGAAAAGAACAACAACTACACGAGCGTATAAAAACATAAGCGGAAGCATTTTGATTAAACATCTTATAGAATTGTCCACTATCCCAGGAATGAAACAAATAGAGTTACAGCCTTAAGGCCTTACATTTATCAAATGTTTAGAAACTCAAAACATACATCGACACGCAGGCCGACAATACATGTAAAGCAGAAAAGAGGCTGGCCTTCAAGGGCCAACACAGCAAAAGGGCCACCGCCCGCTATTTCCCGCTAGGCTCACCTGCACCTGCAACCAACATCCAATAAGAGGTAAACGAGGGTCAGCTATGAGCTGACCACAAAATGCGTAACGATCCCACCCCCCGGCCATCTAGCCGGTTCAGGGGCGTGTCACCGCTAACCTGCAAGCAAGTCGTACATGCAACATGTAATAATATAAAGAAAGTGCAAACTACACTACACAAGGTGAGGTTTCAAGCACAATCAATCTTCTAGGTTGAGCATCAAGTAAAAGGGAACCTAGGTATGCACATGATGCTTGTTGTTTCACCCAAAGGTTCCCCACAATCGTCTAAGCAACCACATGAGGCTAACATAACATCAATTCATCACAAACACTCCACCCTAAGGACATAGCCTTAGGTGGGGAAAAAGAGCTTTTGGTCGGTCTAGGTAAGACACCTTCCACGACCTCTCCCATGATCACACGACTTACATGAGGTATGGACCTCTCACTGATTTGCATGGAAACATGATCGGTTCAGCTTTTCCCGTGCTCTAACCGTCGCGATCTATCGCACGACGCGGGTACGGCTTCACCTCGGCCTGTAAGGGTTTAGCACATCAAGTGCCCACATAATTAAGCTACGTATCTAATCCTTTCACGCGGACTTAGACTTCGCAAATAACAACCAAGTAGGAGGTACAAGACCACTCATCTTCAAATCTAGTGGTGAAGGTTTGCATTCAACCACCCAAGCAAGGGGCTTCCGTTAGGCTCTCAAAAGGCACCTAAAACTCAAGTCCCGCAACACAATAGAAGATCCCACAGAGACATTCTCCAACACGCATTCTAGGCTTAACCTAAATGCAACGTCGCAATCCAAGCATCACCGATCCGGGCTCACGACCACGAATAGGCTTCACACAAAATGCCTAAATCCGCACGACTACCGGATTTCTAAATGCAATATGCCGGGGACAGACATAATCGACCCGGAGTTCCGAAGAACTGGAGGAAATCCTACACTTCACCCAGTTGGTGAAAGGGATTCCTCATGCAAGCATAGAAAAAGGAATGAGAGGACAAAACACGTCCTAAGACCGGGAGGAAGGATCGTTACCCTTGGAGCTTTCTTCTTCTCCATAGATCTGAGATTTCACTTGGATAGAAAGTTTCGCAACGACCTACACTTTCCAGATCTGAAAATGGCTCGCGAATCAGAGCTCCGAAGCTCCGGCAATGGCAGAAGACGACTCCTTCTTCTTCCTCGCTGATCGTTGTTTTTCTCTCGGCTTCCATCTTTCGCACTTTTAGAGATAAAGTTTTGGGCGTTAAAGAGAATATATAAACTCCTCTGTACGAACCCTAAGAATAGCCCAAAAGTAAATCCCAACCTTTGGATTTAAAGATCTGGATCTGACGGCCGCAAAAACAGAGTCACGGGTCTGTTATTTTGCAAATCGCTGAATCAGACTGCGTTCGACGAACAACTTTAAGACTGCGTTCAACGAATGGCAGTAAAGCTACGTTCGACGAATGGCAACAAAGCTACGTTTGACGAACATCTAAAAACCCTGCGGTGGACGAATGGCAGTAAAACTGCGTTCGATGAACGACTAACAAACCTGCGTTCGACGAACGGCTAACAAACCTGCATTCGATGAACGGCTACCTGCATTCGACGAACGGCAGTAAAACTACGTTCGACTTACGGCATCCTGCGTTCGACGAATGGCTGCTAAACCTGCGTTCGACGAACGGCTGCCTGCGTTTGACGAACGGCGGCCTCCGTTCGACGAACGGTTGCTAAACCTGCGTCCGACGAACGTCTGCCTGCGTTAACGGCGGCCTGCGTTCGACGAATGGATGCTAAACCTGCGTTCGACGAACGGCGGCCTACGTTTGACGAACGGCGGCCTGCGTTCGATGAACGACTACTTGAAGGCATTTCTTGTTTCCCGAGAACTGGCACTGCCTGCCCTTATAATTTCTCGAGAAGAAAACTCCTGCCATTTAATTTCTCGAGAAGTAAACTCCTGCCATTTAATTTCTCGAGAAGTATATGTTCTGCCTAATTGATTTCTCGAGAAATCAATTCTTCTGCTTAAATAATTTTGATTTCGAGAAGTATTATTCCTGCACTTTAATTTCTCGAGAGCTATAATTCCAGCCTTTTAATTTCTCGAGAAGTATACTTCAGCCTATGGATTTCTCGAGAAGTTAATTTTGGCGTGTTACAAATCTCCCCTCCTTTAAGGAATTTCGTCCCGAAATTATGAAAACAGCAGGAACAGAATTAAAAAGAAATACCTGGGAGAAAAAGATCTGGGTACTCTGCAAGCATTGTTTGCTCTCTTTCCCAAGAGAGTTCCTCTCTTCCGCAATTATTCCAACGGACCTTGACCATCCGAATGGATTTGTTCCGCAACTGCTTTACTTCTGTGTCTTCGATGCGATTGGGCTTGACTTCCGTCGTTAGCCCACCATCTACCTACACTTCGTTGACCGCAACTACATAACTAGGCTCTTTGATAGCCTTCCGCAACACAGAGATATGGAATACATCATGCATCCCGCTCAGCTCCGAAGATAGAGCAAGCCGGTAGGCAGCTTCACCAATGCACTCCAAGATCTCGAACGGTCCTAAGTACCTCGGACATAGCTTTTTCAAGCGTCGGATCCTCGATACTCCTTTGAACGGTTTGATGTTCAGGTAAACCCAATCACCAACGGCGAACTCGACATTCCGGTGATTTGCATTGTAGTACTTTGCCTGCCTATCTTGGGCAATGAGAAACCGCTCTTGTATTGCTCGGATTGATGTATTTGCTTCATCCACGTCCTTGCATTTCAACAACTTCGTGTCGCCCATTTCAGCCCAAGCCAACGGTGTACGACATTTTCTACCATAAAGAGCCTCGAAAGGTGCCATCTTTATACTAGCTTGGTAGCTGTTGTTGTAGGCAAACTCAATCATATAGAGATGATCTTCCCATTTCTTTCCGAAGTCCAGGGCGCACATCCTTAGCATGTCTTCCATCGTCCTATTGGTTGTTTCGGTCTGTCCATCCATTTGCGGGTGGAAGGTTGTGCTAAATTTTAGCTTGGTACCCAATAATTGATGAATCAGCCTCCAGTTGTTTGATGTGAACCGCCCATCACGATCGCTCACGATGCTACAGGGAACCCCGTGCAACCGTACGATATTATCAACGTATAAATTTGCAAGCTTTTCCACGGAGTCATCTTTCCGGTTCGGAATAAAGTGCGAAACTTTCGTCAATCGATCTACGATCACCCAGATGGCGCATTTCCATGTTGCGATTTCGGCAATTCGTGCATGAAATCCATCGAAATATCGTCAAACTTCCATTCCGGGATCGGTAAGGACTTTAGAAACCCACCAGGTCTTTGACATTCAACCTTCACCAATGCGCAACTGTGACACTTGGCCATGTAGATTGCAATGTCTTTCTTCATTCCTGACCACCAAAAGAGTTTTGTCATATCCATCTACATCTTTGTGCTCCCATGGTGGATCGAGTACTTGGTATAGTGAGCCTCGTACATCAATTCTGCCCGCTATGTACCAACATTTGGGACGCACAATCTGCCATTTTTCCACATAAGATCATCTTCGAAGGAGAAATCAGCGTTTGACCCATCCATGGTCTCCACTTTATATCTCTTCATGCTCGAATCCATCTCCAAAGCTTGTCGAACTCGGTCGGCCAGGTCGTATTGAACCTCCGTCCAGTTCAAACATGCTGAAGGAGACGCTCTTCTATCTACACAAATGATCTCCAAGGCTTCTAGCTCCCGGATTAGACGCTCATCATGCATCAAAATCCAGTTTGCCTGTGCAGGAGCCCGACGACTCAACGCGTCCGCAACCACATTTCCTTTCCCAGGAGTGTATCGAATGTCAAAGGTGTAGTCCCCAAGGAACTCCATCCACCTCCTTTGTCGCATATTCAACTCCTTCTGATCAAGCAGGTACTTGAGGCTTTTGTGGTCCGTAAAGATGTCGATCTTCAAGCCATACAAGCTGTGCCTCCAAAGTTTAAGAGCAAATACCACGACCGCTAGCTACAAATCATGGACCGGGTAGTTCCTCTCATGTACCTTTAACTGACGGGAGCCATAGGCAATTACATTTCTGAACTACACCAGAACACAACCCAAGCCACTCCCCGAGGCGTCGCTATATATTTCGTAGCCTTCCGTTCCACATGGTGAGCATAGAATGGGCGCCGTGGTCAGACGACTCTTCAGCTCCTCAAAAGCTCATGCGCACTCGGGCGACCAAATGAACTTATGATCTTTCCTAGTCAGTTTAGTGAGAGGAAGTGCAATCCTCGAGAAGTTTTCCACAAAACGCCTATAATAGCCGGCAAGTCCTAAGAAACTTTGGACTTCCGCTACATTTTTCAACACATGCCATGCTTGGATTGCTTCTATTTTCGAAGGATCAACTGCGATTCCTTGTCCACTAATAACATGACCAAGGAATGCTGCTGACGATAGCCAAAACTCGCACTTGGAGAACTTGGCATATAGCTGATTCCTCCTCAGGGTGCTCAAAACTGTGCGCAGATGCTCTGCATGCTCCTCTTCCGACTGAGAGTATACCAAAATGTCGTCGATGAAGACGATCACAAATTGATCCAAATACTCTCAGAACGTTCTGTTCATTAAGTCCATGAATACCGACGGTGCATTAGACAGACCGAACGGCATAACCGTGAACTCATAGTGCCCAAAGCGGGTACTGAACGCTGTCTTTGGGATGTCACACTCCCGAATACGAAACTGATAATAGCCGGACCTTAAGTCTAGCTTGAGTATACCGTCGACCCAACCAGTTGGTCGAATAAGTCGTCAATTCTCAGAATCAGATAATAGTTCTTCTCGGTCAGCTTATTTAGCTCTCGATAATCAATACATAAACGCAAGCTCCCGTCCTTCTTTTTCACAAAGAGGACCGGTGCACTCCAAGGTGAAGAACTTGGACGTACATAGCCTTGCTCTATTAGCTCTTACAACTGAACCTTCAGCTCTGCCAATTCCTTTGGCGCTACTCGATATGGTGAGCGTGCTGCAGGCTTGGCACCTGGCACCAGCTCAATACAGAAATCAATCTCTCGCTGAGGCGGAGCCCTAGGGAGTTCGTTAGGAAACACATCAGCATACTCCGCTACAACTGGGACATCACTTAAACTGCGCTTTGGCTCTGAATCCTCCAACAAAGTGAAGAACAACTCCGCGCCCTTTCTCACCGCCTTAACCACATGGAGAGCAGACATCAGTGTCTTGCTCGCTCCTCGCATGCCCGCGAATGTGGTTTCGTCTCCGGTGTTCTTTCTCAGAGTGATCTACTTTGAATTGCAATCAATGCACGCTCGCTGCTCCGAGAGCCAGTCCATGCCGAAGATCACGTCAAATTCAGCTAGCGGTAATAACGATGCTTCCAAGTCGAAGTCTTGATTTCCAATCCGCACCTTCACACGAATCTTCCTATCCGCACCCATGCGAGATCCATTGGGTAGCACTACTTCCAATGTATCCTCTACTAAGGTAGACGGCACTCTGATTCGCACCACGAAGTCCTCAGACAGAAAAGAGTGTGATGCACCCGTATCAAATAGAGCTCTCGCCGGATAGTTGAAAATTAGGACGAAACCTAATTGCACATAAAGTTGCACAACGGTATCATTCATAAATAGCTGTAAAAGCTAACTTCTAATCCATACCTGTGACGACATCAGTTTTTCGTATGTCTTCTTGCTGGCCAAGCGAGTAAACTCTCGGCTGGGTCGGAATGTGCTGGGAAGCAGAAGAATCTGCAGCTTTGCCCTTTTCCGCATGACCTGCAGCACGAGCATAGTCCATCGCTCAGTTCTCTAGCCTCGGGGGACCACTTCGACACACGCGTGCTTTGTGTCCCACCTTTCCGCAAGTGAAACATGTAATTGGACCACGTGCAGTCGTAGCTCCCGACACACTTGAGCGAGTTGGTTCCACAGACTTGAACTTCCTTTTGTTCTTCCTGAACTCAGATTTGGATTGAGAGGTCGACACATGAAATTTAGGTTTCTTTGCCACGCCCTTTGCTTGCACTCTCTTCATGTCCAACTCCAGAGATCTGGCGCTTTGCACCATCACATGGAAGCCAAACGTCATTGGGCCTACAAGGAGCAGCCTCAACTCGTCCCGAAGACCTTCATAAAACTTGTTTGTCTTCATTTCCTCATCTTCCACCAAAAACCCCACATAGAGGCCCAGTCTAGTGAACTCGTGCAAGTACTCGTCCACC
The DNA here is from genome assembly GCA_033032865.1 of Dactylorhiza incarnata. Taxonomy (NCBI): domain Eukaryota; kingdom Viridiplantae; phylum Streptophyta; class Magnoliopsida; order Asparagales; family Orchidaceae; genus Dactylorhiza; species Dactylorhiza incarnata. The sequence continues at coordinate 12,103,437 of JAWHQI010000043.1, read as the reverse complement.
GAGCTATCGCCTTGAGTTAACTTCAAGAAGTGGTTCTGCAATGCAATGCGTTGGGCAGAGGGAATATATCTCTGAAGAAACGACTTTGAGAACTCCGCCAAAGTGATCTTGGTAATATTCTTACCTCCAAACTTATGCGCTTCCTGTTCGGCCAACCAAAGCTCTGCTTCTCTGTTAAGGAGAAAGGTGGCTAGGGTGACCATCATAGCTTCTTCCGTTGCTGTCGCCTTTAGAGTTTTTCTAACTGTTGATAGCCAGTCCTCCGCCTCCGTTGGGGATCTAGTCCCCGAAAAGGTTGGAGGATGGAAACTTAGAAAGTGCTGAAGTTGTTGATCACGCGCTCGTGCAACAACTACTCGCTCTACTCGACATTCCACCCTTGGATCCACCGCAGGTTCCACTACATCCACTGGTATAGGGATCTCCACCCTCGGTTCCACTGCAGGTTCCAATGCGGCAGCTGCCAGCGGGGCCACATCCGGAGTAGGCATAGCAGGTTGTGCAACACTTTGAGGTTGAGTGTTGATCATTGCTAAGACCTCTTCAGATATTAACCTGATCATCTCAGCAGGAGGAGTGGTCGCTGGCACCTCAGCCGATGCACTACTTTCAGCGGTGTTACGGGGTTGAGACTGCGCCGCAGCACTCCTAGTCTCCTATAATCGTGCAATACACAATTTAGTGACCGAAAACATAGCAAACAACAATCATGGAATGCTCAAGTTCCGCAAACAAGTATGTTTTTCCATTCCAAAGTCGACATTCTTATTAGTTTTTTGTCGTTTTAGGTGAATGCACATCCCGTGCACACCACCCCTTAAAAGGAATTCGTCCCGAATTCGCTAAACTATGGATCGACGCCCTAAGTGCGATACCAAATTATAACGCCCTGCCAGTACAGATAATATAATAGTTGGTCCGACCGAGACCCCACGCCATACTATACACACTAGCTAGGCATTATAAGGTGATAAACAGAAAAGAACAACATCTACACGAGAGTATAAAAATGTAAGCGGAAGCATTTGGATTAAACATCGTTTAGAATTGTCCACTATCCCAGGAATGAAACAAATAGAGTTACGAGCTTAAGGCCTTACATTTATCAAATGTTTAGAAACTCAAAAACATACATCGGTACGCAGGCCGACAATACATATAAAGCAGAAAAGAGGCTGGCCTTCAAGGGCCAACACAGCAAAAGGGCCACCGCCCGCTATTTCCCGCTTGGCTCACCTGCACCTGCAACCAACATCCAATAAGAGGTAAACGAGGGTCAACTATGAGCTGACCACAAACTGCGTAACGATCCCACCCCCGGCCATCTAGCCGGCGCAGGGGCATGTCACCGCTAACCTGCAAGCAAGCCGTACATGCAACATGTAATAATATAAAGAAAAAGCAAACTACACTACACAAGGTGAGGTTTCAAGCACAATCAATCTTCTAGGTTGAGCATCAAGTAAAAGGGAACCTAGGTATGCACATGATGTTGGTTGGGTTCACCCAAAGGTTCCCCACAACCGCCTAAGCAACCGCATGAGGCTAACATAACATCAATGCATCACAAACACTCCACCCTAAGGACATAGCCTTAGGTGGGGAAAAAGAGCTTTTGGTCGGTCTAGGTAAGACACCTTCCACGACCTCTCCCATGATCACACGGCTTACATGAGGTATGGACCTCTCACCGATCTGCATGGAAACGGGTTCGGTTCAGCTTTGCCCATGCTCTAACCGTCGCGATCTATCGCACGACGCGGGTACGACTTCACCTCGGCCCATAAGGGTTTAGCACATCAAGTGCCCACATAATTAAGCTACGCATCTAATCCTTTCACACTGACTTAGACTTCACAAATAAAAACCAAGTAGGAGGTATAAGACCACTCCTCTTCAAATCTAGTGGTGAAGGTTTGCATTCAACCACCCAAGCAAGGGGCTTCCGTTAGGCTCTCAAAAGGCACCTAAAACTCAAGTCCCGCAACACAATAGAAGATCCCACAGAGATATTCTCTGACACGCATTCTAGGCTTAACCTAAATGCAATGTCGCAATCCAAGTATCACCGATCCGGGCTCACGGCCACGAATAGGCTTCACACAAAATGCCTAAATCCGCACGACTACCGGATTTCTAAATGCAATATGCCGGGGACGGACACAATCGACCCGGAGTTTCGAAGAACTGGAGGAAATCCTACACTTCACCCATTTGGAGAAAGGGATTCCTCATGCAAGCATAGAAAAAGGAATGAGAGGACAAAACACGTCCTAAGACCGGGAGGAAGGATCGTTACCCTTGGAGCTTTCTTCTTCTCCATAGATCTGAGATTTCACTCGGATAGAAAGTTTTGCAATGGCTTATACTTTCCAGATCTAAAAATGGATCGCGAATCGGAGCTCCAGAGCTCCGGCAATGGCAAAAGACGACTCCTTCTTCTTCGTCGCTGATCGTTGTTTTTCTCTCGGCTTCCGTCTTTCGCACTTTTAGAGATAAAGTTTTAGGCGTTAAAGAGAATATATAAACTCCTCTGTACGAACCCTAAGAATAGCCCAGAAGTAAATCCCAACCTTTGGATTTAAAGATCTGGATCTGACAGCCGCAAAAATAGAGTCACGGGTCTGTTATTTCGCAAATCGCTGAATCTGGCTGCGTTCGATGAACAGCTTTAAGACTGCATTCGACGAATGGCAGTAAAGCTGCGTTCGACGAATGGCAACAAAGCTGCGTTCGACAAACATCTAAAAACCCTGCGGTCGACGAATGGCAGTAAAACTGCGTTCGACGAACGGCTAACAAACCTGCGTTCGACGAACGGCTAACAAACCTGCGTTCGACGAACGTCTACCTGCGTTCGACGAACGGCAGTAAAACTGCGTTCGACGAATGGCTGCCTGCGTTCGACGAACGACGGCCTGCGTTCGATGAATGGCTACTAAACCTGCGTTCGACGAACGGCTGCCTGCGTTCGACGAACGGCGGCCTGCGTTCGACGAATGGATGCTAAACCTGCGTTCGACGAATGACTGCCTGCGTTCTACGAAGGACGTCCTGCGTTCGACGAACGGCGGCCTGCGTTCGACGAACGACTGCTAAACCTGCGTTCGAAGAACGGAGGCCTGCGTTCGACGAACGGTGGCCTGCGTTCGACGAACGGCTGCTTGAAGGCATTTCTTGTTTCCCGAGAACTGGCACTGCCTGCCCTTACAATTTCTCGAGAAGAAAACTCCTACCATTTAATTTCTCGAGAAGTAAACTCATGCCATTTAATTTCTCGAGAAGTATATGTTCTGCCTAATTGATTTCTCGAGAAATCAATTCTTCTGCTTAAATAATTTAGATTTCGAGAAGTATTATTCCTGCACTTTAATTTCTCGAGAGCTATAATTCCAGCCTTTTAATTTCTCGAGAAGTATACTTCAGCCAATGGATTTCTCGAGAAGTATACTTCAGCCTATGGATTTCTCGAGAAGTTAATTTTGGGGTGTTACATTGTGCATGTAAATCCCTCTCATAAGAAAGTGCCCTAATTGGCTATAACTAAATTAAGAGGGGGCAAAGTGTTCCTAAAATTCTCATAAAATTACCTATGGCAAATTTACACCTCATGAACCTTTCTCCCAAATTTTAGGTCAATCCAAGGACATATGAACCTATGTCCTTCAATGGGTTCAATATATAACCTTAAGGTCTAAACTAGGAAACTAGGGCACATCTACTCCAATCCACTCCAAATCTTGGGTGGAGGTGTTTTATGTGATATTAAACTAGTTGCCAAGGTCTCACATCATTTTGATGAGATTTGGCCACTTAACCCAACAAGTGCACTTTTGACCTTTTAACCCTCAGTTTGACCAATCTTGGGATGGTTAAAAACCCAACCAAATCAATCCCAAATGGGATGCAATTTTGACCAGAGTCATATCATGACCCTAAGGACCACCCACCAAAATTTGGAGGGTTTGGATGTCATTAGGCCATACAATTAATTTATATATGAATTATTAAATTTTTACAAAAACCTTAGAAACAGTTTATCCAAAAATTCCCATTATTGGATATGATTAGGCGGTAGGTATAATTAGACTATGCTCCAAATTTCAGGCCATTTGGATTGCTGGTTTAGTGGGGGCACTCAGATCAAGGTCTGGCCAACTCTTTGGACATGTTGCACCATTTTGAGTGCTGAGGTCAGCCTATTGGTCCAAACTTGATGAATTTTTTTTACATAACACTAGACTCCATGGCCTACAATATTGATGTTGATCATTTTTCCATCAGAAGGAATTAAGTATTTTTAGTAAATAATCCAAACTACTGCATAAAATTCTCATAAAATGAATAATCAAATAATTAATACTATGGCCAGCACGAATCTTGGCGCATACAGGGACAACATCGAGTCATCTTCATGCTCGAGTCGATGGTCCCGATTGCCCGCACCTGGGCCTCCTTCCACCTTATTTTCCCAGACATCTAGGCGCCACCCCGGCCGGCCAATGCCACCACCACCTCCGTTGAGGTGGTGGCCGGCGATTAGGGGTGGTTGGCCGCCGGAGTTGGCCGGAACGGGGTGTTCTAGCGGGGGAAATAGGCTCGTAAACGAGCCCTTTGGGGAGCTTGATTCGAGCCCGATTTGGCTCGAATCAAGCCCCAAATTAGATGGGGATCTAGCATTAGGGGAGGAAGGGAGGATCAGACCTGTGTGGTGGCCTAAGGTCGCGTATTCCGGCGGGTTGCCATGGCCGGAACTTGAGATTTTGGTGCCATGCCTCTTTTGCACTTGGAGAGCTTGATTTCTTCTGGTGATTGGGGGAAAGTTCTCCTCTCACTCTTCTGAAGGAGTTATAGAGTCCAATTGGGGGAGATGGAGAGCCATGGCATCAATTGCCATTAACACCATTAATGGTGATTTTCAGTCACCTCTAAATCCCCATGAATTCAGCCCTTTGTGGGCTAGAAAACCCCCCAATCTTCTTGTAACTGCAAGAGGAGAGGAATCCCCATCAATTGGGAGCTTAATTGGCCACCCTAGGCCATGAATGTCATTACTCTTCTTTCTCTCTCTCTCCACCATTTTGGGGGGAAATCGGATTTCTCTCTCCTAGTCACCTTTTACAGAAATTAAGTGGCAACTCCTGGTAATTATCAGCCTCCTAAGCTAATGGACTACTCCAATTAGGCTAAGCCCAAGTGGATTGGGCTTGGTTTGGGCAAAATGGGGAATTTTGAACTAAAATTAAGGTGGAGTTGACTTTGGTCAATTTTACCATTTGGGTTGACCCCAATCGGTGTCTAGTAACCCATTGGCCTCCCTTAAGGGTTATGAAGGTCTAGGTAGGGTCAATTTGGCAAGGCGAGGGTCAATTGACCCTTAATATACCACTTTGACCAAAATAGGGATATTGTTGACTTAGGTCAAATTGACCAAATTGGTGGCCCCATGATGGGCCTTTTTAGTCCAATGGGTCCCTAATATCCTCATAAGGGTAGGGGCAAGGTCAATTTGGCATGGTGGAGGCCAATTGACCCTAATTAGGCACTTTGACCCTACTGCAGTGAGCCTCCATCATGATGTCCTCCCGAATCCAGCCTCCTGCCGGTATATATACCCGACCTCTAAAACCCAAGAGGCCATCCTTCAATGAATAGTCTCCGGTCGAGCCTGCCTCCAAGGCCCTGAATATCGCTCTAGCTTGGCATCCCGCTTCTGCCCATCCCTGATGCAGTCTCGGATGTCATCTGTGGTACTCATTGCCGCCAAGTACTCCTCATACTCCGGATCCTCCTCGGATAGATCTGCATGTACTCGAACATCCGTATCAGCTCCATGACCATCAACTGGGGCTCCGCTCCCTATGTGGTAGCTCTCCTACCCAGTGCGTCAGCCACCACATTCACCTATCCCGGGTGGTAGTGCATGGTATACTAATAGTCCGATAAGAACTCCACCCATCGTCTCTATCAGATGTTAAACTCCTTCTGTGTATCTACGTACTTTAGATTTTTGTGGTCTGATAATATGTCGCAGTGGATGCCATAAAGGTAGTGCCACCAGATCTTCAGAGCAAGTATGACCGCTCCCATCTCCAAGTCATGCACAGGGTAATTTCGCTCATGGTTCTTCAGCTGGTGGGAAGCGTATGCTATCACATTCCCGTTCTGCAACAGAACAACACCCATCCCCTGGTATGACGCATACGTATACACCTGAAATCCATCCTTACCCGATGCAAGGGCAAGGATGGGGGCCATCGTAAGCCGACCCTTCAGCTCCTGGAAGGCCTCTTCGCACTGCGACGTCCAAATGAAGGCAGTATCCTTCTTCGTCAAAGATGTGAGCAGGTGGGCTTTATGGGAAAACCCCTATACGAACTTCCGGTAATAACCGGCAAGTCCCAAGAAGCTCCGCATGTCAATGGCCGTCTTCAGTGGTGGACAATCCCGTACTACTTGGATCTTTGCTGGATCCACTGCTAGACCAGCTCCACTGATAATATGACCTAGGAAGACCACCTCCTTCAGCCAAAAATGACACTTGCTGAACTTCGCATACATGCGGTGCTCCTGAAGCTTCTCCAACGTTAGTGCCAAATACCGTGCAAGTTCTTCCTCCATCCTCGAATAGATGAGGATGTCGTCAATAAACACGATGACAAAGATGTCAAGATAAGGCTCGAACACCCGATTCATCAAACTCTTAAATGTTGATGGTGCAATCGTGAGCCCGAAGGGAATCACTGTGAACTCATACAGTCCGTATCGGCTGCTAAAAGCCGTCTTCGGAATGTCCTCCTCCTGTATCCACAACTATTAATATCCTGACCTTAAATCTAGCTACGAGAAGCAGTGGGATCCCTCTAGCTGGTCAAATAACTCGTCTATCCTTGGCAATGGGTATGTGTTTTGCACCGTCAGCGTATTCAGGGCTCTATAATCAATGCAGAGTCTGAGCAACCCATCCTTCTTCTTTACAAATAACACAAGAGCTCCCCAAGGCAAGGAACTCGGTCTGACGAACCCAGCTTCCACCAGCTCATGCAGCTGGCTACAAAACTCCGCTAGCTCCTTTGGGGCCATCTGATAAGGAGCTCTGGATACCGACTTATCCCCGGCACCAGTTGGATCTGAAAATCCTTCTTGCGGTGCGGTGGCAGCCCTGACAACTACTCCGGGAATACGTCAGCAAAATCCCGTACTACTGAGATGCTGGCCATAGAATCCTTTGCCTCGATCGCCTCGAACAACACCTGGTATACTTCATCTCTCTGTAGATGGGCCTTGGCGGCCTGAATAGATGATAATAAGAGGTGGGAGGGGGTCTGATACCTTCGACTACTACTTATGTGTCCTCATGCTTTAGGACAATCCTCCTTGCCAGGCAGTCAATCCTTACCTGGTTCCCATGCAGCCAGTTCATGCCCAGGATCAGGTCAAAGTCTTTCATCTTCAAGAGCATCGTTGGCGCTTCGAACAGCTTCCCTCCAATCTCCACGTTTATATTGCAGTTAGCATTCGTTATTATCTCTGACCCGTCCGGGAGTCGCACCCTCCTGTGGATGCCCTCGAAGTGCAAGAATTGGTCCAGATCGTACATGAATTCTTCCAAGACGAACGAGTGCGAGGCACCCGTATCGAATAGAGTGTATGCGGGATTGCCGCAGATGAGTACTATACCTGGGTGAATTTGTTATTGTTTGGTTCAATGCTAAGGTTTGCTAGGCACTAGTAATTATTAACAAGAAAAACATTAAAGGTACCTGTAATGATCCTTGCCGGGTTTCGAGGCTGTGCTAGGTCCAGGGCGTACATCTGATCCCTGTTCTGTCTCCGGTCTCTGCCCTAAAATCCACGACCTCGTCCACGTCCTCGACACCCAAAATGCTGGGCCGGTGGGGCAGCCTGTAGTGCTGATGCTGCAATCCTCTGAGGGCAGTTCCTTCGGATGTGGCCCGACTGATGACAGTGGTAGCACTCTGGTGGGGGAGGTGGACCACCTCCTCCTATCCTCATCACCTACCGCATCTGTAGAGGTTGGGGAGCCAACAATGTCAGCTCCCTCTGCTCCTGCCTCTCCTCCTGGCGGGGTAGTTCCTCCGTTCTTCTTTCTCCAATGAAACGACCCCTCTGCTGTTCCCTCCTGCCACTCCTTCCCTAGTCCTCTGTCGGCCTCTTCCTACCTCGAAAAATGTGCTGGCCAGCTTCCAACTTCTTGGACATCTCCAGGACCTTGGCCAGGCTGCCATCAGAGACAAATAGGAGGGCCTGCCTCAGGTCATCATGGAGGCCCTTATAGAACCTCTATGCTTAGCCGCATCATCCAGCTGGTAAGAGTCCTCAAACCGGGCTAGGTGTGTGAACTCTCGGTGATACTCGACCACTGTCCTGCTACCCTGCCTCAACTGCAGGAACCTGTCTTCTAGCTCATTTTTTGTTGGCAGCGGTACGTAGTGCTCTAGCAGCGCCATATTGAACTCATCCCATGAGATGTAAGCCGCCTCCAATCCATCATAAGTGGTGTCTAGTAGTGACTTCCACCACCTCTTTTCATGAGATTCCAAGCACGAAACCACCAATGGTACTGCCATATCCATCGGGCACTGAATCCATGCCAGCATCTCGTACATGATGTCTACCCACTCCTCAGTCTGAACAATCGTCTTCGTCCCGAGGTATGCTAGAGGGGAAAGACCTCAAAAGGCACTCATCTAGTTGGCCTCGGGGATTGGCTGAGGAGCCGGTTCCTGTTGTGCTCTAAATGCCTCCAGTATAACAGTCAATGTCTGCCACATCTCCGTTTGCTGGAACGGGGTAGGAGCCGGTGGCGGTGGGATGACATTTGGAGTTGGAGGCGCTCCATGCTGCGGGGTAGGGTTCGTTGCGGGCTACAAAAGGAAATTGGCACTCATAAGGAGATTTGGCTAAAACAAATTCAGTTACAAGTGGACTTTTTCATGTGAATCCATTTATGGGCACACCATTGCTTCCACTGCTAGTTTGCCCTCAAACTAATCTCGCACGGGGTGGCCCGGGATTTGTGGACTTCTTTTCTTTGGATCGAGGTTTCCTCTAATACCAGTTTGTAAGACCCCATTTTTTGCTACAAAACCGGGTCTTATGCCCAGAACCGCCACTTTGCGGTGACACCCTCAATCGGGAAGGTCGCCACTACAAAATGCCAATCCTGCCGGCCATATCGATCACCACAAAAGAAAAGTATATATTTGATTAACTAGAAATCAAGTCCGCATCACATGAATATAATATCTCAGAAATAAAGAGGTCCACATATAGTAACTGAAATGGAGATAACAACAATAATAAGGGCACCTGCCCGATACATCAAATCCTCACTACATGTTCTCCTGCAGAAGCAAAACTAGTAGTAACACTCACGGATCCCGAGACTTGTGCTCCTGTGCTAGACTGTCCCGTCTCCATCTGCACCGGCCTCTGGTGCTGCAGCATCTCCTCGGTCCCCTAAAATGATAAGGTCCACCAACCGTTAGTCAAAATACTAAGCCAATCCCCCACCCCTCCCCCGGTGACTCCCAGGCACCGAGCAAGAGGAATGAAGCAGAGGACATCAAGGGGTATAAATAATAGCATGTGACAGTGAATGTAATCTACAGGGATTGTCTACCACCACACAGAATAGATTACAATTGAGGCAGTAAATAACGCATGGTAAGAACAAGTAAAGTAACAAGTAAAGTATCAAGTAGAGAAAGTAAGTAAAGGTAAGTAAAGAAGAGTAACCTTGACTTATTGGAATGCCCATAACTACCTATAGACCAAGGGGTTGTTTATCATGGCCTATCGAATAAAAAGTCCCATAACCAATTTATACGATAGGGGTAGGGGTTGAAATGCAATTCTTATGCTATGCCATGCAAGGTTAGGCATTTTAATGTTATTTTCATACAAGTGCAACTCACACACTTCGACTTTATGCGCACATACCTTTAGTTCCCCCTTTTTGGAGCTAGCAAAACTCTCAGGATACTCCCGTAGTGGCAAACGAAAGCATTGGGTTGGGCCTCGCCCACCTCTAGGTTGGTATATGCACTACCTAACCTAGACCTATCGTATGCCTCAACGCTAAGAACACAACAACAGAGCTCCAGCGTACTCTTACTGGCTAGTCCACCAGACTTTTCTTTGGCAAAGTGTTTACCACACTTACCGATCCAAAGTACAATATGATTACCATCTATCTCCGAGCCATAAGCTCCCCAGGCTAACCCGCCCGTCACCATAACCTTCCTAGCCACCGGCTTGCCAGACCAACCCGTCCGTACCAGCAAGCATTACTAAGTCCCAAGCTCATCAGACTAATTAGTCTGCTGCTACAACCACCGAGCCTACCGCTCGTAAAACCAAGCCAACTAACCTCCCGTAATCACGGGGTGTGGGCGAGTGTATTATTAAATTAGTCTTGCATAATGGTTTTACTCCTACGATTTAGGGTTAATCTTGGACTTCCCGAGGTCTACCCTGTGAGGGGCTCGCAGCGGTACTAGGAGGTGTGAAGGGATGATAACCCAAACCGCCCTTTCCAAGACACTTAATGTTATTGGTAACTACCCATAAGAATTCCCCTCTTATTATTACACTTGGGTTAACCATAATTCTCTTATGACTCACTAAGGGGAAGACGATCTTTCGTTAACCCCAATCACAACCTTACCCCTTAGCATATCGGGTACACTCAACATATAGACCCCTAATGGTGACCTCACATCTTCTCAACCTGACTTGGTACACCATCTACCTTCCATCCCACCTAATGATCCACAAGTTACTCAAGTTTTACAGTTTTACTATACGCAGACCAACTGAGTTATATGAGTTGCATGAGAGGAGGTACTCCAAATATTCATCCGAATGACCCATGATATATACTAGGAGTCTATCATGATATTATAAGACTAAATCCAGGGAATCATATTTTTCCTTATTTATTTAGCATTTATTATATTTTCTCCAAAATTATCCATGCTTGAATTTGAGAGGAAGTGTAAGATCTCCTTATGATATAGACTCCACAAAATTATGGAAAGTCTATGATATCAAAATAACAACAAATACATAATTTCACAATTTTACAGTAAGGTATTGACCTGTAATTGAAATATTGAATAATTATCCAAAATTGGAATGATGGAACCACCAAAAATACTTACCCAAAAATTATGGTAAAATACCCGACCTCTATAATGATCAGAAATGCTTATTGACTGAGTTTTATAATTTTTCAAAGCAATTTAGTCACATAAATAAATATCTCAAGAAAATCCAAACTAGGGCACATTATGAAGTAACCTACTGATAAATACTTCCAAAAATTATACAAAACTTCGCAGAGCTTTCAAATGCCCTGAAATGTCCTAACACCAAGTTTCACAATTTTCCAATGGACATTTGTCCCTCATTTATTTATCATAATCTTAAGACAAAACAGATGTGTTGGAACCAAGATTCGGCCCAACGAATAATTCGGACCCCAAAGATGGGTGCAACTCGCGCTTACTGATCCCTTAGAGAAACTTTGAAAGTGAGTTTAGTTCTTAATATTAAAAGGTTTTGACTTATTACAAAATAATGATATATAAATATGTGTAAAAAGTGAGTTATAAAAACTTAAATAGAGAAACACACAGCACAACACATTAATAAAAAGAAATAAGACAGGCAACCAGAAGACACAAGAAATATAGTAGTTCCCCACTCAATCTGGGTACATCTACTCTTCAACCCACTGGTAGGAATCCACTACAGGTTTTTGATCAGGTGTCCTGCCACCATATGAGCTTTTGATTAGGTAACTCAAAAACCAAATCACAGGTTTTTGCTAAGGTGCCCTGTCACCGAGAGTTAACTTTTGAAGGGAGTTATAACCCTGTACAAGAGGGGAATAAAGAAAACAAAAGTATATATATTGTTCTTCTCTTTTCTGAGAAGACACTAGAGATCCTGATGGGTTGTTGAGAGTGGATCTTTGATGATGCTGAAGAGCTCCCCCTGTCTGATTGAGATTAGATGACAGTTTGAGTAAGCTTCTTCTCTAGGATGTGGTAACTCTTTTTCTTCTTCTTCTGCAGTAGAGATCCTGAGCAAATGATATTGTTTAAGTGTCTCAGGATGAATATGATCTGCAAAGAGGAGTTAGCAAAAAGAAGATAAATAATATATTAGATCTGCTTCTTCTTTTTGCTTCTCTGTTTTTCTCTTCTTGTTCTGTATTTTCCTTTTTCTCTTTTCTTTGTTCTGCCTTCTTTTCTTCTCTGATCTTCTCTCTGAATATATAATCTGGAGAGCTGTTCGACTCATTTTAATTCTTGCCGACCAGAGAGGAAGGAGATAATATCTCTTTAATTTCCTCAAGCAAACAAATTGCTGTCTTTAGCTTTTCTGCCACAGCTATATTATTTAATGCTTCTGCCAACGACTATAATATTTAATGCTTGCAACAGCTGTAATGTTAAGGCAGTAATGTATAACAATATATAAATAGAAATGATAAAATATTGCTTTAATCAGATATAAGAATATTAGTCGAACTGAGAACATCTGAATAATAAATCTGGTAGAAATTCGTCGAGCTCAGCTTCAAGTTCGTCGATCTAAACATTTAATTTGTCGTTCTGAGCTTCTGCTGAATATTCGTCGAACGCAGACTTGAGATCGTCGAACGCAGCTTTTCGTCGATCGCTGAGATAGCTGGATTTCGTCGACCGCTGAGACAGGATCATTGACCGTTGAGATAGCTGGATTTCTTCGACCGCTTAGATAGCTGTTCTTCGTCAAGCGCAGAATGAATAATTTCGTCGACCGCAAAGCGCCGTTCGTCAAACGCAGATAACCGTTCATCGAACGCAGAGAACATATATAATTTTTATCTTTCTCTTATTTTCTCAGCCTATTAATTATATACATTTTCAGCCTTCTATCTTAATGGGATTTGTTCTAAGTTAGAAGATGTGTTATGATAAAAACTTAGACATTAAAGATGGATCCTAACTCAAATCAAAACTAAGGTTCCAACAATCTCCCCCTATTTGAGTTGGGATCCTAATCCAAATTAAGACTAGGTTCTAACAATCTCCACCTATTTGGTTTAGGATACCTAAGCATAAAGAATCTTGAATAACTTAAGGCTTAAGGGTCAGAGATTATTTCTGAGAATAATATAAAGTTTGTTATTGGATTCAAAGGAATTTTTAAAATCAGAAAAACATTGCCTGATACCTTCTTTCTATAGAATCCCCTTAATCAGAAGAGACTCACACTCAGTGCTCTGATCATTTCTGATCTATGCAATCTGAGTAGAATGCTCAACATGATTTTGGAGAAAATCTGTAAGAATGTGAAGTTATCTGACTTTGTTTTTAAGATAGAAAAATTTAAATGAATCTTTATAATTGCTGTTTAATTATAAAAGTTTTAAAATAGATAAGAACAAATGCTTTATAATTAGATATATTGGCCTTTTTATCTCATTAAAATATAAATTTATAAAATTTCTTTGATTTTGCTGAACATAAAATATTTCTTTTTCCTCAGATTGTTTAAACTTTTCAGCCTTAATTATCTTATTTTTCAAAGAAATAATTTGTCTTTCTGAGTTTTCAAATTTTCCTTAAGTTTATTATTTTCAGCAATTAAAATGTTTATTTCTATTAATTCTTTTATAATTTCCTTCTCAGATTTTATTATATCTGTATATAGAATTTTAAAATCTGATTTGTAATTTTCAGAGGTAGAGTTGGGATTTGAAGTTACCTCATTTACCTCATTTTCATCAGATTCAGATTCTGCATCTGAGTTGTGGTGTGAGCCATATATGGCCAACATGCAGAATCTTCTAGCTTTTTGTTCTTCTTTTTCTTCTTCTTCACTTAGACTAGATGATGGTTCTGCATCAAAAATACAGTTAGTGGAAGAAGTAGAAGAAGATTCATTTACCATCCTTGAGAGGGAGTTCCAGATGCCCCTTGCTGAAGTGCAATCAGCCACTCTTTGAAGAATGTCTTTTGACATTGATTGAGCCAATATGTCCATGGCCTTTGCATCAAAACTTATCAACTTCTCTTGATCATCTGTTGAAGAAGTTGAAGTTGAAGGTCCTGTCAAAATAGAATTGTAAATATCTTCATCTATGACATTCATATATAATTTAATTCTAACTTGCCATAAATAAAATCTATCCAAATTACAGATTGGTGGATTTGAAAATTCTACTTGTGCCATTAGATTTTAGAAAAACCTTTAAAAAAATTTAAGAACTAAGTGATCTTTATGATTCAGGTGTTAGCCTGTATAAATAATCAACCTGCTTTGATACCAATTGAAAGTGCAATTGAGTATCAGTTGAAGGTGATTAATATAATCAACCTGCTTTGATACCAATTGAAAGTGAGTTTAGTTCTTAATATTAAAAGGTTCTAACTTATTTCAAAATAATGATATATAAATATGTGTAAAAAGTGAGTTATAAAAGCTTAAATAGAGAAACACACAGCACAACACATTAATAAAAAGAAATAAGACAGGCAACCAGAAGACACAAGAAATACAGTAGTTCCCCACTAAATCTGGGTACATTTACTCTTCTACCCACTGGTAGGAATCCACTACAGGTTTTTGATCAGGTGCCCTGCCACCATATGAGCTTTTGATCAGGTAACTCAAAAACCAAATCATAGGTTTTTGCTAAGGTGCCCTGTCACCGAGAGTTAACTTTTGAAGGGAGTTATAACCCTGTACAAGAGGGGAATAAAGAAAACAAAAGTATATATATTGTTCTTCTCTTTTCTGAGAAGACACTAGAGATCCTGATGGGTTATTGAGAGTGGATCTTTGATGATGTTGAAGAGCTCCCCCTGTCTGATTGAGATTATATGACAGTTTGAGTAAGCTTCTTCTCTAGAATGTGGTAACTCTTTTTTTTCTTCTTCTTCTGCAGTAGAGATCCTGAGCAAATGATCTTGTTTAAGTTTCTCAGGATGAATATGATCTGCAAAGAGGAGTTAGCAAAACGAAGATAAATTATATATTAGATCTGCTTCTTCTTTTTGATTCTTTGTTTTTCTCTTCCTGTTATGTATTTTCCTTTTTCTCTTTTCTTTGTTCTGCCTTCTTTTCTTCTCTGATCTTCTCTCTGAATATATAATCTGGAGAGCTATTCGGCTCATTTTAATTCTTGCCGACCAGAGAGGAAGGAGATAATATCTCTTTAATTCCCTCGAGCAGACAAACTGCTGTCTTTAGCTTTTCTGCCATAGCTATATTATTTCATGCTTCTGCCAACGGCTATAATATTTAATGCTTGCAACGGCTGTAATGTTAAGGCAGTAATATATAGCAATATATAAATAGAAATGACAAAATATTGCTTTAATCAGATATAAGAATATTAGTCGAACTGAGAATATTTGAATAATAAATCTGGTAGAAATTCGTCGAGCTCAGCTTCAAGTTCGTCGATCTAAACATTTTATTCGTCGTTCTGAGCTTCTGCTGAATAATCATCGAACGCAGACTTGAGATCGTCGAATGCAGCTTTTCGTCGACCGCTGAGATAGCTGGATTTCGTCGACCGCTGAGACGGGATCGTCGACCGCTGAGATAGCTGGATTTCTTCGACCGCTGAGATAGTTGTTCTTCGTCGAGCGCAGAATGAATAATTTCGTTGAACGCAGAGCGCTATTCGTCAAACGCAGATAGCCGTTCGTCGAACGTAGATAACATATATAATTTTTATCTTTCTCTTATTTTCTCAGCCTATTAATTATATACATTTTCAGCCTTCTATCTTAATGAGATTTGTTCTAAGTTATAAGATGTGTTATGATAGAAACTTAGACATTAAAGATGGATCCTAACTCAAATCAAAACTAAAGTTCCAACAAACTTGACCGAAAACTTGGAACTGAGACCCTTGGCGACAGTGTGGAGGTCCCACCACACACCCGGAAGATCGTAGAGCGCTTCCCCTCCCAAGCCAAGAACTGAAGCCGGGAACCTTGGAGAGCTCTGAGAATGCTAACCAAAGATGACCTAAGGAGAGAGAAGCCAAAAAAGAAGTGTCTATCCAAAGGTGCCCTTAGGGTCTTATTTATAGTTTTCCTGAACTGGTTTGCTGATAACGGTGTTTTGCCTTTTGATTTTACTACTCGCACCCCAATTTGGCCTGTTAATAGCCAAACTCCGCTGTTCTGAAGGGATACTGGCAGACCACCAAGGGCAGAAGAGTAATTTCACCTCCTTAATCCTTGGACAAGTGGCCTGCGAGAGCGCCACTCCTAGGACTTCTCGCGAGTACTGCTCGCGATCCCTCCTTAGGCGAGCGGACAGCGAAAGCCCCGCTCTCCATCCTTCTGACGACGATCCCCCGGGCCAGGTCTCACATTCTACCCTACGAGATCACCCTGGCTCGCCTGGCCTAGATCTCGCGAGAGCGCAGTGGCGAGGTGACCACTGCAGCCTAAACCACTTCTTTGAGCCTTATTCCCTCAGGCGAACACGGGGTTGTACACAATCCCCGCTCTTTGCGAGGTTACTCTAAGCTTGCAAAGAATCGTCCAACCTCGGGTGTTCGCCGACGACTGCTGATCTATCGGGAATCTTTTTGTGGGTCCCACCCCACAACTATAAATACCACCCAAGTCGAGGTGCCACACCATATTTTTCTATACTCCTCCTTTTCCTGCTACTATAGCTGCCGGAAAATGCCCCTAACAGAAGAACTCTAAGCTCGCCCGAGGGCGTCCAAGGCGTGCGAGCTCTCCACCATGGCCAATACTACCTTTTGGATGACCCACAAGAACACCCCACCACCGCCCAAGATGAAAAAGACGAAGCCAGTCCGCCTACCCCTTGGGGGGGGGGGGGGGGGAACGAGACTGTACTACTGGACTCCTCTCCTGATAATAGGCTCACCGGAGAGGAAAGAGCTATTCTTCTCGCTTAACTATTCATTTGATTTCTCTAAGCCTCGCCTGACTGCAGGACCCACCTCCTATTGACAAGGGCGCGAGCGAAGACTTAACTGGGTCTCGCCCCGATCCTCCGGCGAAGACTGACCTCGCTAACGGGAAAGCTGCTAGTAAGTTACCCACTCTTACCTGCCCAAATTAATATTTTGATTGACAACCCTCTTACTTCTTACAGCCTCCCCCATGCGACCCTGGTCGCCAGAACTCGCGGCCCCAGTTGCCGATCCTCCCTGACGCGACCCTTAATACCCCGGGGTTGAATCTCCTGAGGGGGAAGGTATCTGGTGGCTCGCGACCAACAACGACCACTCCTGTCGACGACGCCACCCACCGTGCTGGTCTAGGGAAGTCTGTCTCGCTTCCCTTTACCACTCTTTTACAGGGTCGGCCTAATACCTCTCGCCGACCTCCCGGTAAGGATTCTACCGCTTATGAGGGACCATTCCGCGCGACACTAAGAGAAGGTTTTTGCTACACTTAGATTTCCTCGTAGGTGATTCTGAGACCCTCCCCCCCCCCCCCCCCCCCCCCCCCCCCCCCCCCGACTCTAACTTTGGGGAGGAAGAGATGTCACCCCTTCCTTTGCCGAAGCAGGTTGATGATTTCCTGGGTGACCTGTGAGACCCCGAGGCCATGAAGAGGCGAACTTTAGAGTTGTTTCAGAAGCAAGGGCGAATGCTACAGGACCTTCACCTCCAAGCGAAGAGGGACAGAGAGGTTGCCGAGGAGCGTCATGCCGCTTTACTGGATGAGTGCGCTCGGCTCCGCGCCGAGATGCCGCAAGATCTTGGTGAGACGACCACTTCCCCAGGGACACACCTCGCGCGAGTGGAAGATTACACTCACTTGATTCAACACGAGGCTTGTGCCGTCAGCGCCTATCACTATCTTAGGATTCCGCCGCGGTCAGGAGTGCGAGTTCATGGTAGATGGAAATGGATACATTACTGATCTTCGCTCGCACTCTTTGCCCGGCAAGCCTTCCGACAATGCATTAAAACTTTGTTTAATCTCGCTGGACAATCTCCTTATTCTTCTCTTTTATTAACTATTTCTCACCCACTGTCGGGGCTCTCGCATACTTATTACTTGTTAATGCGACAATTACTAGTGATGCTCGCTCTATATTTTATTTCTGTTTTTCTTTTCCTCGTGTAAAAGTTTTGTTTATACTAACCTCGCGAGCTGATCTCGCTCGCTAATATATCTGGAGCTACCTTACGTTCTCGCATGCGGTCATCACACTGGGCTTTACCTAACCACACCCCCCGTCGCTTCGACTTCTTTCCTGTGCTTTTCATTTCCTATTAATATGTCACAGCGCTGAACTCACCTACCACATTTAACGCTAGCCCTTCTTCTTTCTCTATCTGTGAGATCTCGCGTTCTCTCCTTCGCGCCTCTTGCTCTTTTTTCTTCACAGGTTTTAACCATGGTTAGTGACGCCAGCGAGGCGAAGGGCCGGCTGAAGTGTGCCTGGGCCTTTACCGACCACACCTTCTTCAACAACAACCAGACCGAGACAGAGTACCTCGCCGTCGTCGCTGACTTTATACCGTCGGGGTTCTCTGCTCGCTACCCTAGCGAGGACGAGGTGATCAACGTCCCCATGCAATATGAGCTCGTCATCCATACTGTTGGATCGGTAGGCGCCCTTAGAGGGGGGGGTGAATAAGGGTTTTTAAAACTTAAGTTATATTTTGATTTTCTTTGAAATATTGCGTGAATAAGAAAGTGAGAAATCAAACAAAGCAATTAAAATAAAGTGAAGACATGTTTTATTGATATGAAATAAGGTTTTACAAAAGTTGATTTCTATAATGATAGAAATCGGCGGTGAATAATAGCAAGCTCTTTTTGTTTTCTATCCCGACTCACATCCCCATGAACCAATGGCCCTAGCCTATCCTTCCCCGGATTTGGCCTAAAGCCGCTCTAGCCAATCCAACCCTGGATATGGCCTTGAGCACCCCCTATACCTAACCTAGATCTAGTCGCCAAGGCGAGGCGAGTTTCTGCCCTAAGTCCTACCCAGACCTATTCACCAACACGAGGCAAAATCTCTAACGGTTTACAACAAATATGAAATGATAATAATAAAAACTCCCTCTTGAAGAACTTCTGATGTTGGAGACGAAGATCCACTGTAGAATAAGCGTTGTAGAAGCGGACATCGTTTGGATCCGGCGTGAAGAGATTCTCCTTCAGAAATCCGCAGAGCTTTTGTAGGACATCAAGTTTCGGCCAAATCAGCCTCTGGAATTCTAGCACTCAATCTCTCTCTCTCTCTGATGGGTTAATGAAATGAGAGAAGAGGGGTCCAATTTATAGACTCAGCGCTAGCGCTACCGCCGACTCTATCCCGTATTAAGCATTATTCTGTGCGGGGGAATCTTCAATCTGAGGAAACATTTCTCTCTTGCCTTATGTGCTCCGCGCTACCGCCTGCGCTATCCGCTACCGCCAGGCACTAGCTCCTTCTATATTTGCTCCAAAATTGCGCTGATCATCGCTAGCGTCGGGCGCTAGGTGCAACCAACGACACTAGTGGGCATGTTAGATTTGTTGGCTCAAATTTGGGGGCAACCTTCTTATGTAATCCTTGAGTCTTATGGACTTTGTTTCCTGCACACATAAACACACCAGATCAAATACACATAGGATTTGTTATTCTCAAACATAGGAGATGCGGAAGACCATGTTCCAACAAACTCCCCCTTTTGATAATAACAAATTCATTATTGATAAATCAGAGCATTAATATTTAAGCATGATGAAACCTACTTGTGTGTGAGTGAGAGTGATGACTTAGGATAAATAGTTGAAGTATCTAGTTGCCTACCTAAATCACCTAGAGGGGGGTGAATAGGTGATCTCTACGTCTTTTGCAGAATTAAAAATTAAACGTAAAGCACAGCACATAAAATAGATCACAGCCACAGATAACACCAGGAATTTATAGTGGTTCCCCGTACTTGGGTACTCCACTGCCGGCCTCGCCAATCTAGCACCACAGCTAGACTTGACTACTCACTAAATCTCGGATCAGAATGGTCCTACAAACTCGGAGAGAACCTCTCTTACAACTCGGAGAAAAACTTCTCCTACAACTCGGAGAACAACCTCTCCTACAGCTCGGAGATAACAACTCCTACAATAGATGATAAAAGGTTTTGAACAATAAGATACCAGATCTGAATAACAGAGGCGTTTTCTTCCTTCTTCTTGAATGGCTTTTGAGAACGATGAGGAAGAACAACAATCCTTCAAATCTGTCTTTTGCCATCCGAAACGATCCAATAGAGGTTGTAGAATCAGAACACGGATCGATCGAATCCTTCTTTGATAGAAATCAGCAACTCAAATGAGTAGATTGATCTTCAATCGTAGGCGACGGCGAGGCGGCGCTTTTCTCGTTCTTTTTGATCGGGAGAGAAATTAGGGTTTAGAATGATTCGAAAACTTGTTGTAAACAACCCAAGAGCAATCCTATATATAGAGGGCAATGATTAAGGGCTAAATCGACCTTACACGCACTCAATATAGCCGTTAGGATCGGGAAGGAGCGTTTACGATCCGTCAAGAACAGAGGAAAAAAATTAGAGAAAAACGGACAGAATTCTCGAGACATAAGGATCTCTCGAGAACTAACGGATCTCTCGAGATATGAAACAAAGAGAGCAGGAAAGGGATGTCTCAAGAACTCGATGATCTCTCGAGACATTACAAAGATTTCGGTCTTAAGGACTCTCGAGACAAGCTTGATCTCTCGAGTCATCAAGAACAGAAATACCGAGATCAAAAGAACTTGCCTCTCGAGACATGCCAGAACTCTCGAGACATGCATGATCTCTCGAGACATATCCTTAGAGAAATTGTTTTCAGAAATTTTCTTTTCTTCTCTTGAACACTTGCTGCAACCGCACTCCAAAGTCTTCAATAGTCTTGAAAATGAAGTGTACCCCAATAGAGAGATCACACATGAGTCATCACCATGTTTCATATAATGAGGAATTACATTGTATGAAACTGTGTTTGCAGACCCATTGTGACCTGACATTGATTTACACTTAGCAATGATAATCTGCAAGACAATACTAGAAAAGCATATCAAATACAAAAGCAATTCAATCTTCGTTTAAGGGTGACTTCTCACAAATCAAGGTAATTGTGAATACAATTTCCAACAATCTCCCCCTATTTGTAGAAGTCAGAACCCTATATACTAAGTTGAATTACAGCAATATATAATAAATATGCTACACTACACAATGATATGAAAATGAACAAGTAGAGAACATCAAATCAACAATTATATATATATATATATATATATGTCTAAATTGAATTGTTAAGAAGACTTGATGTTCACAAAATCAGAACCAAAGCAAAATATGTCTTGTCAGCATCAGCATTATCCTTCAAGAACTCCTTTTCCTCTTTTCTTCTTGTCTGGAGAAATAAGCATAAGGCTTGGGATGGTAAAACGGAGGTGGATCCGGAGCATCAGAATTATTATAACCAAATGCCCTGAAATGAATTCTTCTCTTCCTTTGAGCTGTCTCATGTTTTTCCCATTCAAGTGAGCTGTAGCATTCAGATCTATTCATTTTGCCTTCATGGACTAACTTATAGGATTCAAGAATTATGTCTTTTGAGACTGGGCTCCAGATTTTTGGTAGAACCTTCTCAACCTGAGCTTTGCTAAGACCTGCAGAGCTAGAATTCAGAACAGATCTACTCGCAGAAGGACCTTCACCATGATTTCTTTTTCTTTTGGTCCCAGCTCTATCTGATTGATCTTCAACTATAGGAGCCTTCCCAAGTAGTTCTTCTGGCCTTGGAGAAAACTGAGGAACAGGAACATCTGGATCAATTTCTAACTCAGGAAAAATCTGATTATGAAGCCACGTTGCTGTTTTGAAGGAATAAGCATTAATATCAGCAATTTGCTTCAGCACCCTGGAAGAGAATTGATCAAACTGTGATTTCCATGAGCTTTGAATAGCTGACACAGAGCTTTCCACTAAATCTGTCATTCTTTCCATTAAAATGTCCTCCCCCTTTCTGACTTCTACAGATAGGGTTTGGAGAGTATCATCTTTGAAATTTCCGACTTCATCAACAATCCAGAATGTATGTGCTTCAGCCTTGTCAGACAATGAGTCTTGAAGCTTTGTCATTGTAACAGTCTGAGCCAACACTGTGCCTATACCTTCAGTTGCATGTTCAATTTGCTTGCTCCCTAGACTCATCAAATCAGAGAGATTTTCATAATTTGATTTGATTTTAGCTAACTCCCTACACAGATCACTTTCAACTGAGGCAATCTTCCTGTGAACAGTTGTCAAAGAGTTCTCAAACTGTTCACTCTGCTTCTTGAGCATAGCTTCAATCTTTCCCAGAAGAGAATCTGCATCAAGGATTGGAGGGGAAGGATGAGAAGAAGGAAGAGTAACAGCAGGGCAGCAGCAGGAACAACATCAAGGAGCTCTTCAATCTCAAGAGAGTGAACCACATTGTCTTCTTCACAACCTAGCTCATCTGGAGCATTCTTGGTTGTATCTAACTCTGACTCCCCCTCAACATGTACTAGGGGAGGTGATAATTCATGAACGGAATCATCATCATCATCTTCAAAAACAAAATCAGCACCAGACCCTGCCTTTTGGCCACTGGGACTGTGCACTTCAGATATTTCTTGTTGAATATTCTTTAGGACAGCTGAAACTATCTCATTTGCTAAAGAAGTTTCTGCTTCAATAACTGATGGAGAAGGAGGTGGTGGTGATGGAACTGAATCTGGAATGTGAACATGAGAGGGTGATGGAATAGAATCTGAAGGATCTGACTGTGTCACTAATGAAATGAGTTCTGTTGGAGCTGATGAGGGCTGACCTTTGGCTTTGGAACGGATTGGTAGCTTGGCTCGACCTGAAGCTTTAGAGAGAATCCGTGGAGGAGGAGGAGATGATGTAACTTTGGGTACCTGACCTTCAGAAGATGGAATTGGAATTTCTGCTTCACTTGCAACTGCAGACTGATGAGTCTCCCCCTCAGAAGTAGCACTAGCCACTCCCGGCTTCTTGATTCGAATGTCCCATCTCTGCATGGAGAGGACATCGATCTTCTTGAGATGATGGATAACTGTACCTTTGGACATGTCAAAGATAGCTGGGTTGAACTGATTCAGGAACAATGAGATGATCCGGGCAAATTTTGGAGAATTAATGCAAGCCTTAATATTGGAGAATGAAGTATCTAGTTGCCTACCTAAATCACCTAGAGGGGGGGTGAATAGGTGATCTCTACGTCTTTTGCGGAATTAAAAATTAAACGTAAAGCACAGCACACAAAATTAATCACAGCCACAGATAGCACCAGGAATTTATAGTGGTTCCCCGTACTTGGGTACTCCACTGCCGGCCTCGCCAATCTAGCACCACAGCTAGACTTGACTACTCACTAAATCTCGGATCAAGAACGATCCTACAGTCTCGGAGTCAAACTCCTACAAGCTCAGAGAGAACCTCTCTTACAACTCGGAGAAAACTTCTCCTACAACTCGGAGAACAACCTCTCCTACAACTCGGAGATAACAACTCCTACAATAGATTGAAAAGGGTTTGAACAATACTAAACCAGATCTAAATAACAGAGGCGTTTTCTTCCTTCTTCTTGAATGGCTTTTGAGAACGATGAGGAAGAACAACGATCCTTCAAATCTGTCTTTGGCAATCCGAAACGATCCAATAGAGATTGTAGAACCTGAGCATGGATCAATCGAATCCTTCTTGATAGAAATCGGCAACTCCAAAGAGTAGATCGATCTCCAAACGTAGACGACGGCGAGCGGCGTTTTTCACGTTCTTTTTGATCGGGAGAGAGAGATTAGGGTTAGAACGATTCTTGAACTTCTTTTAAACAATCCTATATATATGGAGAGGAGCAATTAAAGGATTAATTAGCCTTAAAAGCGCTCCATATAACCGTTAGAAACGAGAAGGGGCGATCACGATCCGTCCAGAACAGAGAAAACGAAACAGAAAATTTATGGACAGAAGTCTCGAGACATAAGGGATCTCTCGAGACATAAGGGATGTCTCGAGACATGAAACGAAGAGCAGGAAAGGGATGTCTCGAGAACTCGATGATCTCTCGAGACAATGCAAAGAATTCAGACTTAAGATCTCTCGAGACAACCACGATCTCTCGAGACATGTCTGATCTCTCGAGACATATCCTTAGGAAAAATTTGTTTCACAAAAATTTCTTTTCTTCTCTTGAACACATGCTGCAGCCGCACTCCAAAGTCTTCAATAGTCTTGAAAAAGAAGTGTACCCCAATAGTGAGATCACACATGAGTCATCACCATGTTTCATATAATGAGGGATTACATTTTATGAAACTGTGTTTGCAGACCCATTGTGACCTGACATTGGCTTACACTTAGCCATGATAATCTGCAAGACAATACTAGAAAAGCATATCAAATACAAAAGCAATTCAATCTTAGTTTAAGGGTGACTTCTCACAAATCAAGGTAATTGTGAATGCAATTTCCAACAATCTCCCCCTATTTGTAGAAGTCAGAACCCTGTACACTAAGTTGAATTACAGCTGTTAAAGAATAAATATGCTACACTACACAAAGATATAGAAATGAAAAAGTAAAGAACATCAAAACATAAAAAATATATATATATATCTAAATTGAATTGTTCAGAAGACTTGATGTTCACTAAATCGGAATGAAAACAAAATATGTCTTGTCAGCATCATCATCATCATCCTTCAAGACCACCTTTTCCTCTTTTCTTCTTGTCTGGAGAAATAAGCATGAGGTTTGGGATGGTAAAACGGAGGGGGTTCCGGAGCATCAGCATTATTATAACCAAAAGCTCTGAAATGAATCCTTCGCTTCCTTTGAGCTGTCTCATGTTTTTCCCATTCTTGAGAGCTGTAGCAATCAGATCTGTTCATTTTACCTTCATGAACTAACTTATAGGTTTCAAGAATAATGTCTTTTGAGACTGGGCTCCAGATTTCTGGAAAACTTTTCTCAGCCTTAGCTTTGCACTGACCTGTAGAGCTAGAACTAGGAACTGATCGACTGGCAGAAGAACCTTCACCAAATTTTCTTTTTCTTTTGGTCCCAGCCCTATCTGATTGATCTTCAACTATAGGAACCTTCCCAAGTAGTTCGTCTGGCCTGGGAGAAAACTGAGGAACAGGAACATCTGGATCAATTGCCAACTCAGGAAAAATCTGATTATGAAGCCACGTTGCTGTTTTGAATGAATAAGCATTAATATCAGCAACTTGCTTCAACATCCTGGAAGAGAACTGCTCAAACTGAGAATTCCATGAGCTTTGAAGAGCAGAAACGGAGCTTTCAATCAAATCTGTCATTTGAGCTACTATATTTTCCTCCCCCTTTCTGACTTCTACAGATAGGGTTTGGAGAGTATCATCTTTGAACTTTCCGACTTCATCAACAATTTTGAATGTGTTGGCTTCAGCCTTGTCAGACACTGATTCTTGAAGCTTTGTCAGTATAACAGTCTGAGTCAACACTGTGCCTACACCTTCAGTTGCATGATCAATTTGCTTGCTCCCTAGGCTCATCAAATCAGAGGGATTTTCATAATTGGATTTTATCTTAGCTAACTCTCTGCCTAGTTCACTTTCAACTGAGGCAATCTTCCTGTGAACAGTTGTCAAAGAATTTTCAAACTGTGCACTCTGCTTCTTGAGCAGTGCTTCAATCTTTCCTAGAAGAGAATCTTCTGCACAACCTAGCTCATCTGGAGCATTCTTGGTTGTGTCAAACTCTGACTCCCCCTCAACATGTACTAGGGGAGGTGACAATTCATGAACTGACATGACATCATCATCATCTATGTTAAAAAAAAAATCAGCACCAGACCCTGCCTGTTGGCCACTGGGACTGTGCTCTTCAGATACTGGAATGGATTCTGTTGGAGCTGATGAGGATTGACCTTTGGCTTTAGAACGGATTGAAAGCTTGGCACGACTTGAAGCTTTAGAGCGAGTCCGAGATGAAAGTGGAAATGATGTTACCAAGGGTGCTAGATCTTCAGAAGAAGGAGCTGGAGTTTCTGCTTCTCTTGCAACTGCAGATTTAAGAGTCTCCCCCTCAGAAGGAGCACCAGCCATTTCCGGCTTCTTGATACGAATGTCCCATCTCTGCAAGGAGTTGACATCGATCTTCTTAAGGTGATGGATAACTGTACCTTTGGACATGTTGAAAATAGCAGGGTTAAACTGATTTAGAAACAGTGAGATGATCCGGGCAAAGTTAGGAGTGTTTATGCAAGCTTTGATATTTGAGAATAAGATTGAGGCCCAATCTCTCTTCTTTCCAGTAACAATGCCAATCATCAACAGAAACATCTCTTCAGACACATGTCCTTGAGAGCCTGTCTTGCAGAAAAGTGCCTTTGAGATAATGTCCAGCAGGAGCTTCCCCACAGCATTCAACTTATTCCTTTTAACTGTAGAAAAATCTGAATCAAGACCACAGAACCTTGTTGTAGTCAACCAATCAATGTCAACTAGCTCTTCTTCAGCTTCCACTTCAGACAACTGCAAATACTTAGCGAGAGTCTCTGGAGAGACTTTGATTTTGATACCCTTAACGAAAGAGATCAACATACTTCCTTCCTTGATGGGCTTTACATTGATGAAGAATTCTTCAACCTCATCAAACAAAATCCGGCAAGGATGCTAAAGAACGAAAGTGAGACCGGCGGCATCAAGTAAGTGAAACAGAGACTTGAAATCATCGGATAAGCTTGCAAGACCTGACCGAATAACCTCGTTGCCGACTCCAATTTTCGGATGAGGAGAGGGAGCCATAGCAACAAGAGGGAGGGAGAGATGCCGACGGAGAGAGCTGAAGCACCAGGAGCCACCGAGAACCACCGAAAACCGCCGAAACGCTGAGTCGAGTCGCGGACGATCACTACTCGAGAGGGAGACGAAAGGTCGAGGAGGTCTCGGGAGATGATTCGCGTGAACATCAAGTTTCCGATTTCGTATTTATATATATATATATTGACTTTACGAAAAATAGAAAATTAGAAATAGGAATTAGCGCGTACCTGACGTTTGGGATTCCTTTTAAAAAAAACTTATGTCTCGAGACATCGGCTATGTCTCGAGAGCTCAGGAGATATTTTCTTCATTGATGTCTCGAGAGATTACCCGTGTCTCGAGACATCACCTTATCTCGAAATCTTCTTCTTGTCTCGAGAATCCTGCCAGGTCCCGAGACATGACTTGTCATAAGAAAACTTCCTGTCGCCAAGGTTTTGATTGACTTGACCATTACTCCATGTTGAGCATTCCAAGTTCCGTCTTGAAGAAAGAGAACTTGGTCTCATCCAGTGGCTTCGTGAAGATGTCTGCAATTTGCTTATCCGTGGGGACATAACTCAGATTTATGTCACCCTTCTCCACATGCTCCCGGATAAAGTGATATCGTAGCTCGATGTGCTTTGCTCGACTGTGAGAGACTGGATTATTTGCGATAGCAATTGCACTGGAAGAGTCGCAAAACATAGGAATGTCTTTGAGCTTCATGTTGTAGTCTTGAAGTTGATTTCTTATCCAGAGAAGTTGTGCGCAACAACTGCCAGCAGAAATGTATTCCGACTCGGCGGTTGATATTGCAACACAATTCTGCTTCTTGCTACTCCAGGAAATAAGTCTCCTTCCGAGGAATTGACATGTCCCAGAAGTGCTTTTCCTGTCGTCTTTGCTACCTGCAAAGTCTGCATATGAAAAACCAATTAGTTCGCTATCATTACTTCTTGGGTACCATAAGCCAAGATTTGGTGTGCCTTTAAGATATCTCAAAATTCGCTTTGCAGCAGTATAGTGGGATTCCTTAGAGTTCACCTGATATCTAGCACATACACATGTAGAGAACATTATATCAGGTCTACTGGCAGTAAGGTAGAGCAAGGAGCCAATTATGCTTCTGTACTTGGTTTCATCAAAAGGTTTCCCTTTCTCATCCTTGTCCAGAGACGTAGCTGAGCTCATTGGAGTCCTCATAGAGGTTGCACTCTCCATTCCATATTTCTTAATCAACTCCTTAGTGAACTTTGTCTGAGAAATGAAGATTCCATCTTCAGACTGTTTCACTTGAAGTCCTAAGAAATATTTCAGCTCACCCATACTGCTCATTTCAAATTTCCCTTGCATAAGTTTAGAAAACTTTTTGCAGAGGTTATCATCCGTAGAACCAAATATGATGTCATCGACATAGATTTGCACTAGCAAAATCTTGCCTTTTACTTCCCTAAGAAATAATGTCTTATCTATCTTTCCTCTTGTGAACTTGTTTTCAAGAAGAAAGTTAGACAGCGTCTCATACCAAGCTCGAGGAGCTTGTTTCAAACCATATAAAGCTTTCTGTAATAAATAAACATGATTGGGATGATCAGGATTAACAAAACCTGGGGGTTGTTCAACGTATACTTCCTCTTTAATGTCTCCGTTTAGGAACGCGGATTTGACATCCATTTGATATACGGTGAAACCCTTGAAAGCAGCATAAGCAAGGAAGAGTCTGATCGCTTCGAGCCTTGCTACTGGAGCGTACGTCTGATCGAAGTCGATGCCTTCCTCTTGTCTGTACCCTTTAGCTACAAGTCTGGCTTTGTTCTTTATGATTGTTCCTTCTTCATCCAGCTTGTTTCTATACACCCACTTTGTTCCAATGACATTTTTGTCCTTGGGTTTTGGAACAAGTGTCCATACTTTACATCGTTTGAACTGATTTAATTCTTCTTCCATAGCAATTATCCAGGATGGATCTTCATTTGCCTCTTGGAATTTCTTTGGTTCGACCTGCGAAAGAAAACTTAAATGCATATTTTCGTTAATGGTACCTCGTCTTGTTCTTATTCCTTCATGAGGATCTCCTATGATTTGATCAACTGGATGATCCCTTATGTGTCGTAGCCCGAGGTTTCTTGCATGATTTGGACCAATAGGAGTTTCTTCTACTGTTGGAGTATCTTCCTCCACTTGGAGTGGCTCTTCATCAGGATGATCTTCTTCATAGGTAGTTATTAGGGGAATCTTGATGAAGTGTTGAGAATTTTCTTCAACTGGCTGATCCAAGCTTAAGTCCTGCAGCTTTGAACCTGTGTCTGCAGAAGAAATGCTAGAGGAGCTGCTTTGTAGCATGCTCGTCTCATCAAATACAACATTAATAGATTCTTCTACCACCAGGGTTTTCTTATTAAAAACTCTATATGCCCTACTATGACTACTATAACTTACAAAAGTACCTTCAAAGCTCTTTTCACTGAACTTAGTTTTGTAATGCTTTCCATTGTTTAGCACAAAGTATTTACTACCAAAGATTCGAAAATAAGAAACGGTCGGTTTCTTGCCTTTTAGAAATTCATAAGGAGTCTTTTCATGGTTTTTGTTTATGAGTGCTCTGTTTTGCACATGGCATGCAGTATTGACAGCTTCAGCCCAGAAATATTCAGGTAGTGAAGAGTCACTCAACATGGTTCTGCAAGCCTCAATAAGTGTTCTATTCTTTCTCTCAGCTACTCCATTTTGTTGTGGAGTTCGAGGAGAGGAAAACTCATGAAAGATACCGAGGCTTTCACAGAATTCTGTCATGGCTCCAGATTCAAATTCTGTACCATGGTCACTTCTGATTTTGACCACCGAACAGTTAAATTCATTCTGGACTTGCCTGACAAAACTAGTGAAAGTGTCAAAGGTATCTGACTTATGTTTCAGAAAGAATACCCAGGCAAAACGAGTGTAATCATCTACAATAACCAATGTGTAAGATTTTCCTCCTAAACTTCTAATTTGCAAAGGACCAAACAAATCCATATGGAGTAGGTATAGACACCTGGTTGAATCTTTGCCAATAATGCTCTTAAAGGTAGCTCTTGTTTGCTTGCCTTTTACACATGCATGACAAGGTCTATCTTTAATGCACTTAACATTTGGTGCATCGCGCACTAAGTTTTGAGAAAACAATTTATTAATAGTTTTGAGATTTATATGTGCTAATCTCTTGTGCCATTGGTCAACAAGAGATGCACTATCTTTTGCCAAAAGACATACTGGTGTAGAAGATGATATGCAAAGAAAATTTAAACAAAATATGTTTCTACAGCGAATGCCTGATAAAATCGTTTCATGATTTTCAGCCGACTTTATCAAACACTTATCTTTATGAAAATCGACAATGTATCCTTTATCACAAAGTTGACTTATGTTTATCAGATTATGTTGTAATCCTTCCACATAAGCTACATCGGAAAACGATACATTTCCATTAGAAATCATACCATAGCCTTTAGTTATTCCTCTGTCTGAACCGCCAAAAATAACTTTTGGACCGTTCGCAACTGGAATGTAGTTTTGCAAAAGGCTTCTTGTCCCGGTCATATGCCGAGAGCATCCACTGTCCAAGTACCAGATTGGATTTTTATTGGCCTTTGGACATACCTGCAAAAACAAATCATTTCTCCTTAGGAGCCCAAACAGATTTGGGTCCTTGGTCCCGTGTCAGTTGAGCACCACGATAAATGTTAACATTGCGAGTGGTCTGCCTTGCAACGTTCACTTGTGGTCTCCTAGTATACGTTGTATTAAACCAACAATCAACGGCAAAGTGACCAATTTTACCGCAGCACCAACAGTCGAATCTGTTGTACCTTCTCTTTACACTCTCCTGCTTAACTTTTTGAACGTTAGCTCTTGCAGGAGCAGCCCTTTTAGATGAGGATGCCTCATGGGGGCAACACACACAAGGTGGTACTGTCCTCTTCAGCTTTGGTGCAACAGCCTTCACTTTTGGTGCTTTCTTACCACTCGGACCATGAACAAATGGACCGTACCCTTTCCGATTAATCTCTTGATAGGGTGCGTGAAAAGCACTATCACCAAAGTTTCGGGGAGGAGCCCATTCCTTATGATCATTCACAGGTGAAAAAGGAATTGGTCGTGTGAAATGACCATAGGAACTCTCCAAATCATAAGCATTCGTAGGGAATATGACTCTCTTGAATGCTACAGGCTCTTGATGAGCTTTCCCTTTTTCTTTGGTAGTAGCTTTCTTAGCAACCAGACCATTCTTCTTAGCAATTGTATTTTTTGAAGAATTGCTAGTACTAGCTTCATGCCCTATACCGCCTCCTTTTGCCTTAGTGGTAAAAGTACCAATAATTGGCAGAACAGTTTTAGGTTGAGAGAATGCTTCAACCAACTTCTTCTCAGCCGCAAGCTGTTCCTCCAAGACTTTTATCGAATTATCTCTCAAGGCAAGAGTCTCTTCCGAGCTTTTGATCTTGTCTTTCAAGGCTTGGACTTCCTCTTTGAGAGAAGAAAGTTCTTCAACTTCTTTTCTCAAGTTAGATTCCACCTCCTTGAGAGCCATGATCTCCTTACCCTGAGTTTTGACAACCTTTCGGCACTTGTCAAAGCTTTGGAGCATTTTGGTATATTGAGACATGAGCTCAGATTCATCGTCTGAGAGGTTATCCTTTTGTTTAGCCGAAGCATAATCAGAATCAGATAGGATAGTGTGATCATTTACCTTTCCGGCGTACGGGGGTGCTTCTTCATCATCAGACATAGCCATCAGACTGAAGTAAGCTTCTTCTTCATCACTCGACTCATCGGAGTCACTGTCGCTCAGAGTTTTGGCTTTCTTAGCGACGAAGCTTCTATCTGATTTCTTCTTTCCATGAGTGGATTTCTTGTCTTCGTTTCTTCCACCTTCTTTCTTTTTGTAGGGACACTCAGCAATTATGTGCCCTGGCTTATTACAACAGTAGCAAATAATGTCAGAAGAAATGTGTTTGTTCTGTTTGGATTTATACCTGTCATTATTGCTTGAGCCCTTCCTGTGATATTCGCCATCACGACGAGAATATTTATGATCCGAGGAAGACGGCTTGTTGTTCATGTGCCTCCGCTTGTTCAGCAGTTTCTTAAACTGACGGGAGATTAAAGAGAACTCCCCATCAGACAGTTCGGAACAGGAGGAGCTGGCTTCCGATTCTTCTTCAATATCAGATTCCTTTTCTCTGATCGGTATCACTGCTTTGCTCTTCTTTGAATTCTCTGCCTTCAAAGCTAAGGTTCTTTCTTTGCTTGAAGCTCGATTTACATCCTCTTCAGACTTTCGGATGTTCATTTGTAATTCATGAGACAACAGCTTCCCGAACAGATTTTGAGGTTCTAGACTTGGCAGTTTTCCAAACTCTCTTATGACAACAATTTTGCTATCCCAGTCTTTCTTTAGGGAACGCAAGAATTTGTCATTTAGTTCACCGTTTGTGAACTCCCTGTCGTAGTTCCTCAAACCATTGACTATCTTGAAGAATCTTTCGTACGCATCAGCAATGCACTCCTTCTTATTCTGCTTAAACGCCTCGTACTCTTGATTAAGTAGAGACCTTCTATCTTCTCTTACCTCGTCAGTACCTTCCATTAGAACAATTAAGGATGTCCACATCTCTTTGGCTGATTTGCAGTGAATTAAGTTTTGCAACATGGAATCGTCCACTACACTTGCAATTATGTTTTTAGCCTTCTTGTCAAGAGCAACAAGAGCTATCTCATCCTTAGTCAAATCCATCATTTTCTTAGGTATCTGAACAGTAGGATTTGTTGACGAAGCAGTCATTGGCACATGGGGACCTTCTTCCACGACTTGGAAGATTCTGGGATCTGCAGCTTCCATATAAAAACGGACTCTTTCCTTCCACATAGGAAAGTTGGCCTTAGTGCAGATGGGCAATTTCAGAGAGGATTCCTTGACTCTATCCATGGCTTGCTAGCAACTAGAAGGATGGATCCTGTTCAAGGTGTTAACCTAGCAACGAACAGCGACCCTCTGATACCAATTGAAGTATCTAGTTGCCTACCTAAATCACCTAGAGGGGGGGTGAATAGGTGATCTCTACGTCTTTTGCGGAATTAAAAATTAAACGTAAAGCACAGCACACAAAATTAATCACAGCCACAGATAACACCAGGAATTTATAGTGGTTCCCCGTACTTGGGTACTCCACTGCCGGCCTCGCCAATCTAGCACCACAGCTAGACTTGACTACTCACTAAATCTCGGATCAAGAACGATCCTACAGTCTCGGAGATTTTTATCTTAATGCCCTTGACGAATGAAACCAACATTCTCCCTTCCTTAATAGGCTTCACATTGATAAAGAACTCTTCAACCTCATCAAACATAACCCGGCAAGGATGCTCAAGAACGAAAGCAAGACCGACGGCATCAAGCAAGCAAAATAGGTTCTTGAAGTCATCGGATAAACCGGCGATACCTGAGCGAACGACTTCATTGCCGACCCCAATCTTTGGATGAGGAGAAGGCGCCATTGAAGCAAGAGGTAGAGAACTGTCGAATGGAGAAGATGAAGAATCGAGAACCACCGAGAACCACCGAAGCACAGAGACCTGTCGCAGACTGTCGCCGCTCGAGAGAAAGTCGAAAGGTCGGGGAAGTCTCGGAAATGGATGTCGTGAACATCAAGTTTTCGATTTCTTATATATATATATAATTTTGATTTGACGTTAAAGTGACATTTTGAATAAAATTAGACGAATGAACAGCGCGTACCTGACGTTTGGAGTTCTTTAAAAAAAACTATGTCTCGAGACATCGGTTATGTCTCGAGAACTCAGGAGTTTCAGCAAGTTATTTCCTTCATTGATGTCTCGAGTGATAACCCGTATCTCGAGACATCACCATATCTCGAGATCTTGAACTTGTCTCGAGAAAACCAGCCTGTCTCGAGAAATCCCAGAAGTTCTTTGGATGTTGTCGAGACTTAAAGTGATTTATGTTTCGAGAAAAAAAGAATGTTCCCGAGACAACATGTAGTTCTCGAGATATAAGCCTGAAGTTTTCAGGAAAAGTTCTGAATTTTTGTAATCTTCATGTCTTCATGGTTTTGCTTGATTTGATCATTACTCCATGTTGAGCATTCCAAGTTCTGTCTTGAAGAAGGAGAACTTAGTCTCATCCAGTGGCTTCGTGAATATGTCTGCAACTTGCTTGTCCGTGGGAACATAACTCAGATTTATGTCACCCATCTCCACATGCTCCCGGATAAAGTGATATCGTAGCTCGATGTGCTTTGTCCGACTGTGAGAGACTGGATTATTTGCGATAGCAATTGCACTGGAAGAGTCGCAAAACATAGGAATGTCTTTGATCTTCATGTTGTAGTCTTGAAGTTGATTCTTTATCCATAGAAGTTGTGCGCAACAACTGCCAGCAGAAATGTATTTCGACTCGGCTGTTGATATTGCAACACAATTCTGCTTCTTGCTAATCCAGGAAATAAGTCTCCTTCCGAGTAATTGGCACGTCCCGGAAGTGCTTTTTCTGTCGTCTTTGCTACCTGCAAAGTCTGCATCTGAAAAACCAATTAGTTCGCTATCATTACTTCTTGGGTACCATAAGACAAGATTTGGTGTGCCTTTAAGGTATCTCAAAATTCACTTTGCAGCAGTGTAATGAGATTCCTCAGAGTTCACCTGATATCTAGCACATACACATGTAGAGAACATTATATAAGGTCTACTGGCAGTAAGGTAGAGCAAAGAGCCAATTATGCTTCTGTACTTGGTTTCATCAAAAGGTTTCCCTTTCTCATCCTTGTCCAGAGACGTAGCTGAGCTCATTGGAGTCCTCATAGAGGTTGCATTCTCCATTCCAAATTTCTTAATCAACTCCTTAGTGAACTTTGTCTGAGAAATGAAGATTCCATCCTCAGACTGTTTCACTTGAAGTCCTGAGAAATATTTCAGCTCACCCATACTGCTCATTTCAAATTTCCCTTGCATAAGTTTAGAGAACTTTTTGCAGAGGTTATTGTCCGTAGAACCAAATATGATGTCATCGACATGGATTTGCACTAGCAAAATCTTGCCTTTTACTTCCCTAAGAAATAATGTTTTATCTATCTTTCCTCTTGTGAACTTGTTCTCAAGAAGAAAGTTAGATATCGTCTCATACCAAGCTCGAGGAGCTTGTTTCAAACCATATAAAGCTTTTTGTAATAAATAAACATGATTGGGATGATCAGGATTAACAAAACCTGGGGGTTGTTCAACATATACTTCCTCTTTAATGTCTCCGTTTAGGAACGCGGATTTGACATCCATTTGATATACGGTGAAACCCTTGAAAGCAGCATAAGCAAGGAAGAGTCTGATCGCTTCGAGCCTTGCTACTGGAGCGTACGTCTGATCGAAGTCGATACCTTCCTCTTGTCTATATCCTTTAGCTACAAGTCTGGCTTTGTTCTTTATGATTGTTCCTTCTTCATCCAGCTTGTTTCTATACACCCACTTTGTTCCAATGACATTTTTGTCTTTGGGTTTTGGAACAAGTGTCCATACCTTACAGCGTTTGAATTGATTTAATTCTTCTTCCATAGCAATTATCCAAGATGGATCTTCATTTGCCTCTTGGAGTTTCTTTGGCCGACCTGCGAAAGAAAACTCAAATGCATATTCTCGTTAATGGTACCTCGTCTTGTTCTTATTCCTTCATGAGGATCTCCTATGATTTGATCAACTGGATGATCCCTCATGTGTCGTAGCCCGAGGTTCCTTGCATGATTTGGACCAATAGGAGTTTCTTCTACTGTTGGAGTATCTTCCTCCACTTGGATTGGCTCTTCATCAGGATGATCTTCTTCATAGGTAGTTATTGGGGGAATCTTGATGAAGTGTTGAGAATTTTCTTCAACTGGCTGATCCAAGCTTAAGTCCTGCAGCTTTGAACCTGTGTCTACATTAGAAATGCTAGAGGAGCTGCCTTGTAGCATGCTCGTCTCATCAAATACAACATTAATAGATTCTTCTACCACTAGGGGTTTCTTATTAAAAACTCTATATGCCCTACTATGGCTACTATAACCTACAAAAGTACCTTCAAAGCTCTTTTCACTAAACTTAGTTTTGTAATGCTTTCCATTGTTTAGCACAAAGCATTTACTACCTAAGATTCGAAAATAAGAAATGGTCGGTTTCTTGCCCTTTAGAAGTTCATAAGGAGTCTTTTCATGGTTTTTGTTTATGAGTGCTCTGTTTTGCACATGGCATGCAGTATTGACAGCTTCAGCCCAGAAATATTCAGGTAGTGAAGAGTCACTCAACATGGTTCTGCAAGCCTCAATAAGTGTTCTATTCTTTCTCTCAGCTACTCCATTTTGTTGTGGAGTTCGAGGAGAGGAAAACTCATGAGAGATACCAAGGCTTTCACAGAATTCTGTCATGGCTCTTGATTCAAATTCTGTACCATGGTCACTTCTGATTTTGACCACCGAACAGTTAAATTCATTTTGGACTTGCCTGACAAAGCTAGTAAAAGTGTCAAAGGTATCTGACTTGTGTTTCAGAAAGAATACCCAGGCAAAACGAGAGTAATCATCTACAATAACCAATGTGTAAGACTTTCCTCCTAAACTCCTAATTTGCAAAGGACCAAACAAATCCATATGGAGCAGGTACAAACACCTGGTTGAATCTTTGCCAATAATGCTCTTAAAGGTAGCCCTTGCTTGCTTGCCTTTTACACATGCAAGACAAGGTCTATCTTTAACGCACTTAACATCTGGTGCATCGCGCACTAAGTTTTGAGAAAACTATTTATTAATAGTTTTGAGATTTATATGTGCTAATCTCTTATGCCATTGGTCAACAAGAGATGCACTATCTTTGGCTAAAAGACACACAGGTGTAGAAGATGATATACAAAGAAAATTTAAACAAAATATGTTTCTACAGCGAATGCCTGATAAAATCGTTTCATGATTTTCAGCCGACTTTATCAAACACTTATCTTTATGAAAATCAACAATGCATCATTTATCACAAAGTTGACTTATGCTTATCAGATTATGTTGTCTTCCACATAAGCTACATCGGAAAACGATACATTACCATTAGAAATCATACCATAGCCTTTAGTTATTCCTCTGTCTGAACCGCCAAAAATAACTTTTGGACCGTTCGCAACTGGAATGTAGTTTTGCAAAAGGCTTCTTGTCCCGGTCATATGCCGAGAGCATCCACTGTCCAAGTACCAGATAGGATTTTTATTGGCCTTTGGACATACCTGCAAAAACAGATTATTTTGCCTTAGGAGCCCAAACAGATTTGGGTCCTTGGTCCCTTGTCAGTTGAGCACCACGATGAATGTTAACATTGCGAGTGGTCTGCCTTGCAATGTTCACTTGGGGTCTCCTAGTATACATTGTGTTGAACCAACAATCAACGGCAAAGTGACCAATTTTGCCGCAGCACCAATAGTCGAATCTGTTGTACCTTCTTTTTACACTCTCCTGCTTAACTTTTTGAACATTGGCTCTTGCAGGAGCAGTCCTTCTAGATGAGGATGCCTCATGGGGGCAGCACACACAAGGTGGTACTGTCTTCTTCGGCTTTGGTGCAACAGCCTTCACTTTTGGTGCTTTCTTAGAGCTCGGACCATGAACAAATGGACCGTACCCTTTCCGATTAATCTCTTGATAAGGTGCTTGAAAAGCACTATCACCAAAGTTTCGGGGAGGAGCCCATTCCTTATGATCATTCACAGGCGTAAAAGGAATTGGTCGTGTGAAATGACCATAGGAACTCTCCATATCATAAGCATTCGTAGGGAATATAACTCTCTTGAATGCTACAGGCTCTTGATGAGCTTTCCCTTTTTCTTTGGTGGTAGCTTTCTTAGCAACCAAACCATTCTTCTTAGCAATTGTGTTCTTAGAAGAATTGCTAGTACTAGCTTCATGCCCTATACCGCTTCCTTTTGCCTTAGTGGTAAAAGTACCAATAATTGGCAGAACAGTTTTAGGTTGAGAGAATGCTTCAACCAACTTCTTCTCAGCCGCAAGCTGTTCCTCCAAGACTTTTATCGAATGATCTCTTAGGGCAAGAGTCTCTTCCGAGCTTTTGATCTTGTCTTTCAAGGCTTGGACTTCCTCTTTGAGAGAAGAAAGTTCTTCAACTTCTTTTCTCAAGTTGGATTCCACCTCCTTAAGAGCCATGATCTCCTTACCCTGAGTTTTGACAATCTTTCGGCACTTGTCAAAGCTTTGGAGCATTTTGGTATATTGAGACATGAGCTCAGATTCATCGTCTGTGGGGTTATCCTTTTGTTCAGCCGAAGCATAATCAGAATCAGATAGGATAGTGTGATCATTTACCTTTCCGGTGTACGGGGGTGCTTCTTCATCATCAGACATGGCCATCAGGCCGAAGTAAGCTTCTTCTTTATCACTCGACTCATCGGAGTCACTGTCGCTCAGAGTTTTGGCTTTCTTAGCGACGAAACTTCTATCTGATTTCTTCTTTCCGTGAGTGGATTTCTTGTCTTCTTTTCTTCCACCTTCTTTCTTCTTGTAGGGACACTCAGCAATTATATGCCCTGGCTTATTACAACAGTAGCAAATAATGTCAGAAGAAAAATGTTTGTTCTGTTTCGATTTGTACCTGTCATTATTGCTTGAGCCCTTCCTGTGATAGTCGCCATCACGACGAGAATGTTTATGATCCGAGGAAGACGGCTTGTTGTTCATGTGCCTTCGTTTGTTCAGCAGTTTCTTAAACTGATGGGAAATCAAAGAGAACTCCCCATCAGACAGTTCGGAACAGGAGGAGCTGGCTTCCGATTCTTCTTCATTATCAGATTCTTTTTCTCTGATCGGTATCATGGCTTTGCTCTTCTTTGAACTCTCTGCCTTCAAGGCTAAGGTTCTTTCTTTGCTTGAAGCTCGATTTACATCCTCTTCAGACTTTCGGATGTTCATTTGCAGTTCATGAGACAACAGCTTCCCGAATAGATTTTGAGGTTCTAGACTTGGCAGTTTTCCAAACTCTCTAATAGCAACAATCTTGCTATCCCAGTCTTTCGTTAGGGAACGCAAGAATTTGTCATTTAGTTCACCGTTTGTGAACTCCCTGTCGTAGTTCCTCAAACCATTGACTATCTTGAAGAATCTTTCGTACGCATCAGCAATGCACTCCTTCTTATTCTGCTTAAACGCCTCGTACTCTTGATTAAGTAGAGACCTTCTATCTTCTCTTACCTCGTCAGTACCTTCCATTAGAACAATTAAGGATGTCCACATCTCTTTGGCTGATTTGCAGTGGATTAAGTTTTGCAACATGGAATCGTCCACTGCACTAGCAATTATGTTCTTAGCCTTCTTGTCAAGAGCAACAAGAGCTATCTCATCCTTATTCAAATCCATCATTTTCTTAGGTATCTGAACAGTAGGATTTGTTGACGAAGCGGTCATTGGCACATGGGGACCTTCTTCCACGACTTGGAAGATTCTGGGATCTGCAGCTTCCATATAAAAACGGACTCTTTCCTTCCACATAGGAAAGTTGGCCTTAGTGCAGATGGGCAGTTTCAGAGAGGATTCCTTGACTCTATCCATGTCTTGCTAGCAACTAGAAGGATGGACCCTGTTCAAGGTGTTAACCTAGCAACGAACAGCGACCCTCTGATACCAACTGAAGTATCTAGTTGCCTACCTAAATCACCTAGAGGGGGGTGAATAGGTGATCTCTACGTCTTTTGCGGAATTAAAAATTAAACGTAAAGCACAGCACACAAAATAGATCACAGCCACAGATAACACCAGGAATTTATAGTGGTTCCCCATACTTGGGTACTCCACTGCCGGCCTCGCCAATCTAGCACCACAGCTAGACTTGACTACTCACTAAATCTTGGATCAGAATGATCCTACAAACTCGGAGAGAACTTCTCTTACAACTCGGAGAAAAACTTCTCCTACAACTCGGAGAACAACCTCTCCTACAGCTCGGAGATAACAACTCCTACAATAGATGATAAAAGGTTTTGAACAATAAGATACCAGATCTGAATAACAGAGGCGTTTTCTTCCTTCTTCTTGAATGGCTTTTGAGAACGATGAGGAAGAACAACAATCCTTCAAATCTGTCTTTTGCAATCCGAAACGATCCAATAGAGGTTGTAGAATCAGAACACGGATCGATCGAATCCTTCTTTGATAGAAATCAGCAACTCAAATGAGTATATTGATCTTCAATCGTAGGCGACGGCGAGGCAGCGCTTTTCTCGTTCTTTTTGATCGGGAGAGAAATTAGGGTTTAGAATGATTCGAAAACTTGTTGTAAACAACCCAAGAGCAATCCTATATATAGAGGGCAATGATTAAGGGCTAAATCGACCTTACATGCACTCAATATAGCCGTTAGGATCGGGAAGGAGCGTTTACGATCCGTCAAGAACAGAGGAAACAAATTAGAGAAAAACGGACAGAACTCTCGAGACATAAGGGATCTCTCGAGAACTAACGGATCTCTCGAGATATGAAACAAAGAGAGCAGGAAAGGGATGTCTCGAGAACTCGATGATCTCTCGAGACATTACAAAGATTTTGGTCTTAAGGACTCTCGAGACAAGCTTGATCTCTCGAGTCATCAAGAACAGAAATACCGAGATCAAAAGAACTTGCCTCTCGAGACATGCCAGAACTCTCGAGACATGCATGATCTCTCGAGACATATCCTTAGAGAAATTGTTTTCAGAAATTTTCTTTTCTTCTCTTGAACACTTGCTGCAACCGCACTCCAAAGTCTTCAATAGTCTTGAAAATGAAGTGTACCCCAATAGAGAGATCACACATGAGTCATCACCATGTTTCATATAATGAGGAATTACATTGTATGAAACTGTGTTTGCAGACCCATTGTAACTTGACATTGATTTACACTTAGCAATGATAATCTGCAAGACAATACTAGAAAAGCATATCAAATACAAAAGCAATTCAATCTTAGTTTAAGGGTGACTTCTCACAAATCAAGGTAATTGTGAATACAATTTCCAACAATAGTGATTGTAGAATTTTAGAATTGCTCCCTCTAATTACATGCTCCCCCTAAGTGAATGCTCCCCTAATATGTAAGCTATCATTTTTAATCAATCAAGTTAGTTTTCATTTTGATAGCGGATTTTATTTATCATGGAAAATCTCCCCCTTTTGTTATTAGCAAAAGTGGGTAAGGAAGCAAAACACATAGAAATTTTGATAAAGGTATGACCGAGCTTTGAGAATAATTTTCATAGAAATAGATCAGAGTTTTTAGCATAAGTATTGTTATAGAAATAAATCAGAGTTTTTAGTTATTTTTAAAAAATGAAATGACATTTACCATGCAAGTCTATCATTTAAAAAATTTGAGTTTGAAAACTTGAGATAAGCATGAAAAGTACACAAGGTAAACGTAATGTAGCGGAAGACTTAGAAAGATACAACAAACATCTTTTTGTAAGACATGATAATTCATAAGTTGACAAAGATGTTTTTGACAAAAAATTTCTTAAAAGGATTATCATGAAGTAACCAAGCATGAAAGAGATGTACGAAAGAGAGACTACTACAATGTTATTCAAATAAAGTCAAAACACACCAAATTGTAGAAAGCATGCTAGGTTATCTAGTGCATTTTAGATATAAAAAAGTTTTATAGAATTAGCATTAGGATCCAATACTCATGAGGAGAAGTGTTATGGAAGATAATGATGTGCACAAAGTGTATTTTGAAAAAAAAGTAAACCAATGTTATAATCAAATATACAAGACAAATGTAGAGCAAAGTGCACAATAAAACACAAATAAGATTACTTCCACACACTTTTATGCACAAAGAAATATGTACAACTACCAAGGTGCTTTGCACACATAATGCTCATTAAGACTTATCAGTGTGCAAAGTAGTGCTTGGGGGATCACACAATTTTATTTTTTCAGTTTTGTTTTTGATCCGGCGTACTTAAGAATAAGTGGTTTATTTCTTGAAATGAAAGTTTGCGCAAGATACTTTACTAATCTTTCTAAGGTGCTCAACCTCACAACGCTTATTAAGACTTATCAGGAGGTTCAAGTAGTGCTTGGTGGAGTTATCTTTGTCACTTTATTGCAATTTTTTGTTTTTGTACAAAGTTTTCCGATTACACTTGCTTTGTAAATCAATTGAATTTTGAAAGTACAACCACTTTTCTTTATATTTAATAGTGCAAATAAATGTAGTGTAAGTAAGATACCTGTGCAAATTTAATTTATTTTACAGTTACAATATATAAGCAAGCTATCTGCGGCTATTTCTTAAACAATATATAATACCTTATGGTCTTATATAAGACCTTATAGGAATTAGCCGCCGCAGATAATAGAAATCAAATTGTATTGGAATTGTTTTGCAATAATAAAACCATAATGTTTTGCAATAATAAAACCATAATAGAAATCAAATTATTTAGGAATTGTTTTGCAATCTTAAGGTCTTATTGTTAAGGTCTTATATAATGATCCTATAAGGTCTTATTGTTAAGCCGATTGGAATAAAACCGCTCTGATACCACTTGTTGGATCGGTAGGCGCCCTTAGAGGGGGGGGGGGGGTGAATAAGGGTTTTTAAAAAACTTATATTATATTTTGAAATACTTGCTTATGATGAGAGATCAAAATAGTGATTTTGAATAAAGATCTAAATTGTTTTATAATAAAGGTGAGGATAATAAACAATTTAGAGAAATGAAAAAAAAATCAATTTTATTACACCAAGAGAGACATGATTATTATTAATAAAATTGATTACAAAATTTTGATTTCAATGACGCTAGAAATCAAAGCGAAATGTGAAAGACTCTTTTTGTTGTTTATACCGACTCGTATCCCCACGAACCGGTTGGCTTTAGCCGATCCTTCCCCAGATACGGCCTCAAGCCGCTCTAGCCAACCCTTCCCCGGATATGGCCTCGAGCACCCCCTAGACCTACACCCGAGACCTACTCGCCAACACGAGGCGAATTTCAGCCCTAAGTCCTACCCAGACCTAGTCACCAACACGAGGCAAATTTACTACTCGATTTAAAAGAAAAGATGTGAAATAAAAAAGACAATAATGAAAGTGGAGGTTAGATCTTAAGTTACTCTAGGGGGGGGGGGGGGTGAATAGAGTATTAAAACTTTTCCTTAGTTTTTATAGCGGAATTAAAATTGTATTATATATAAGTGTAAGCAGTGTGAGAATTATATATAAAAAAAATTAGTAAATGAAATCACAAAATAAACAGCACAAACACAGAAAATGACCAAACACAGAAGACACAAGGAGCTATAGTAGTTCCCCAATAAATCTGGGTACGTCTACTCTTCTACCACCTTTGGTAGGAATCCACTAGGAGGTTGTTGATAAGGTGCCCTCTCACCAGGTGAGCTGTTGATAAGGTGCTCTAACCAAACTGCAGGTTTTTGCTAAGGTGCCCTGTCACCGAGATTAACTTTTGAAGGGAGTTATAACCCTGTACAAGAGAGGTAAGAAAGAGTTTATAGTGTTCTTCTCTGTCAAGATGCTGAGAGAAGACTCTAGTGGATGTTGTTGTAAAGCTCCCCCTGTCAGATTGAAGTATTTGACAGAAGATGAAGAAGCTTTCTCTTGAAAACTAAGATCTCCTGTAGCAGATTGATCTGGAAGAACAGGTTCTTCAGATTGCTTGTTGCTCTTTTTAGAAGATCTGACTTTGCAGCAGATTCTGAGTGAATGCTCTTGAGGATGATGTTCTCAGAAGTTTTTTGCTGCTTGTAGAAGAAGATCGATCATCTTACTTTTTGAGATCTATATATATATATATATATCCTTTGCATTCTGTAATAGAATGACGTTTGAATTCATACGATTTTGGCAGGTCCTTTTTTTTTTACCGTGAAAAGATTCCTTTTCATTAAATGTCAACGACTATTGCTGCCTTGGAAAAAGGAAAGAAGGGAATATATTAACTGAGTTTAATATCCTTCCTTATCTGTCAGAATACGTCCAAGGATATTAAATAGATCTGTTATATTCGTCGTTTTGCTGTTAGGATAAATAGAATATAGTTGATAACAAATCTGGGCTTCAATAAATGTTCTGTCGAACGCTGGCTATAATCTGTCGACCGCTGTCCAGAAGATGTTGAACGCTGGCTGGAAAACTGTTGAGCGCTGTCCAGAAGATGTTGAACGCTGGATATAATCTGTCGAGCGCTGTCCAGAAGATTTTGAACGCTGGCTAAGAATTGTCGAGCGCTGTCCAGAAGATTTTGAATGCTGGCTAAAAACTGTCGAGCGCTGTCACCAAAAACTGTCGAACGCTGGGAGCCATCTGACCAGCACGGCTAGCCATTAGTTGAGCGCTGGGAACCTTAGATTTAATCTTAAGTTCTAACTAATTTATCAGCCTAAAG
The DNA here is from genome assembly GCA_033032865.1 of Dactylorhiza incarnata. Taxonomy (NCBI): domain Eukaryota; kingdom Viridiplantae; phylum Streptophyta; class Magnoliopsida; order Asparagales; family Orchidaceae; genus Dactylorhiza; species Dactylorhiza incarnata. The sequence continues at coordinate 12,059,090 of JAWHQI010000043.1, read as the reverse complement.
ACTTGACCCTTAAACTATACAATGGGGTCAACTGATCCTAATCAGTACATAGTGATCCTAGCCCAAAACAGTAAAAGGGTTGCTCCAACAATCTCCCCCTATTTGGGTTAGGATACTATTTGACAAGAAAAATTAAATAGATACAGCAGAAAGTATAATCAACATAGCAACAATGAAATGAAATATATCTGATAGATTAAAATAGATCATCAGATAAGATAAAAATAAATGCTCTGAGTTTAGAAACTTTACATTCATAACCAAGCAATTTATTTAAGGCTTTTTGTCCTGAGAAGGTGGCTTGAATATGATTTTCCTGTTGGGGTCTTCTGATTTCTTTTTGCTGATAAACAAATCTTGAGCACCAATGATTTTCTGTTCTTTAACATGAGGGATAAATGCTTCTGGGTGCATATCAATATATTCCTCAGTATTGAATGCTTTAACTGTTTTGTATTTTTCAAGTTCTTTTCTTCTGTATTCTGACATGATTGAGAAACTTGAGAAGTCTTTGCCTTCTGCTTTAGCCTTTTTAATCTGTGCATATCAATTGTTTCTCTCAATCTTGCCATCTGACAGATTTTCTCTTCTTCTGGATCTGGAAAGTAATAAATATCTTCTGAATCATTTTTGTCTTGAGTGACCTTTTGAGGTACTCTATCTCTGTGAAGAGATCCATCAGAAATGTGATGTTTGTATTCTGAAGATATTTGAGAAGAAGAAAAGGTTTGACTTTCTTGAAAGATAGGAGCTGATTTCTTAGAGGAAGGAGCACTGGCTGATCCAGAGGCTTGAGAACCACTAGAACTACCAGGTCTCCCTGAATGTTGAGAGCTTGGCTTCTGAGAGGAAGATGATACACCTGCTGATCCTGTTGCACCAGCTGCTGGAGGAGGAGGAGGAGGATGATTGAGCTTGACTGGTTTGTCAGGGATGTAGCCAGTCTTCTTGAATTTCTTCCTCCTATTGTTCTCATTTCTGGAGAGCTTCATCCAGTGAGGAGTTTTCTCATCAAGAGGAACATTATACAAAATGTACAGAGGAATGTCATTATTTGGATTTGGGGGCTTGGGAGCAGCCTTTGACTTAGCTATTCTTTTCTTTCTTTTCTTTGAAAGTGTATCATCAGAATCACTGTTGTCATCATCATCATCAGAGTCAGAAGATGAGATTGGCTTATTGTATAGATCATCAATTCTCTTGATTGCTTCACGAGCCTTTAATCTTTCTTCTTCAGCTTTGTCAAACTCTGCATCTGCTTCTCTCCAGATTTCATCAAAGCTTGGCATTGGTTCTTCATTCCATACAGGAATTGGAGGTGAAGAAGTAATTTGTGGGGTTGTTGTATCATCAAGGAATTCTGCAAGATCATCTTCATATTCTGCAGAATGATCCTTTATTTGAATGTCTTGAACAGTGGATGAAGAAATAGAGGATATGTAATTTTGTATGATATCAGAATGAGTTTTCTGAGGAAGGCAAATCAGAGCCTTTGATAGATCCTCTATGTATACCTTTGGTGATACCCTTGAAGTATATGTGACATCAATTTTTGATAATAAGCTATATAGATCACAGGATGGATGAATGCATATATTATTTATTTCTTCTACAACTTGTGTATCTGAATCAATTATATCTGTATCAAAAATTGTAACTTCTGTATCTTCTTCTGGAGTTTCTTCTGTTTCTGGAGCTTCTTCATAGGACATCTCCCCCTGCCTAGCTTCAGGATAGCCTGAATCTAGGCCCCTAGTAGAAGGGACAGCATTGGAGGAGGGAAGAGAAGCTATCTTAGCAGATAAAGTAGAAAGTGCCTGAAGAACTGGAGCAAGTTTTGCATCCAGGAGCTGGCTCATTTTAGGAAGGATAAGATCAAAAACTTGATCAGCAATAGAGGAGAGGTTGAGGGATGGATAATCTGTTGGATGGCTAGTGGATGGTTGTGAAGTGGATGGAGATGATATTGGAGGAATGATATTGCTGATGTTGGTGGTATGTGTGGGAATGTCTAGATGGATTGGACTAGGAGAATGAATAGGTGAATGATATTCATTGTGTATTGGAGAGGCAGGTGTGGTAGGTAGTGGTTCTGAAGATAGGCGTGGAGGTGGAGCATCACTGATGTGGGCAGTTGAGAGTGGAATATCATTGATGAGTGATATTGCAGTTGAAGGAGGGGATGAAGAATGAGAATGTGCAGGAGATTGTTGAGCAGGTGGAGAGAGGATATGAGAGGAAGGAGGAACTGAGGAAGGATCTTCTAGAAGGGTAGAGGGAGTGACTTGATCAGTCCTTGTGTCCTCAGAAGCTTTCCTTTTTCTGGAGGCCTCAACTCCTGTATTCTTCTTGGGAATTACTCTATCCCATTTAGCAAAGAGTGCTGAGGTCAGCCTCTTGCTGGCATTTATTGTTACTTTTGGTGACACCAGAAGCTCTGGATGCCTTTCCTGCAGAAAAATCCCTAAAATTCTGCCAAAGCTAACATTCTCCTTGGAAAGCTTCTTCTTAATCAAGTTAAACAGAAGTGATCCCCAGTTCACTTTCTTTTTCTCCATCAAGGCCACCATCAACAGAAATTGGTGCCTTTTAACATAGTCATCCTGTTGTTTTTCCTAACAACACTTTGCCAACTATATCTGATAAGAATTTGTATTCCAAAGACAGATTTTTCTTAAGCAGATGATTAGGGTTTCCAGAGGAGTGACCCATTTTGACTAAAGCTGCTTCAAATTCATCAGAACTAATTTCTATATCGTCATCACCATTCACAAGCCCAAAAACTTCAGTTAGAAAGGTAGGTGTAAGAGAAACCTAGTGTCCTGAGATTGTGCCCGTCAGACATTCATCTTCCTGCTTAACTGTGAAACACCATTCTTTGATTTCAGCTGTGTGAAGCTTTATCCTCAAGCTCATTAACTTCCTCAACTGTTGCTCTTCAAAGAGTTGAAGGATGTCCTTGAAGATTTGATCAAATGTTGCGAAGGATTCCATATCTATGTCGAACCCAGCATCGAACTTCATGGAATAGAGCGAGGCTTGAGAAATCGCCATTGAGTCCTGCAAAAGAAGAGAAAGATCAAGTGCAAAAGGGGAAGTGGAGGAAAATGATTTCTGTAGGCGCGAACTTAGAATGAAGTAAAATAGGTGTTATATAGTCGAGGAAATAGGGAGGAGAATTCGAGGAGCGCTGTTCGGCAAAACCTAATTAAATCTGAAGTCGAACCGACTTTAAAATTTTGTCGGACAGTGTTAAAAAAATATCTTTTTCGTCGACCGCCGTTCGACAAACGAGATTTTCTTCACTGACTCTGAATATGAAGGTTTTTGTCGACCATCGTTCGACGAATAAAAATTTGTCGTTCTTCGTTCGACAAAAAATTTTGGATAAGATAGAAAATATAATTTTCAACAAATTGAGTCTCCATCTATCATTCCCAGTTGATTCATAAAGAAGATATGTTTCTTTTCATCCAAGGGTGATGGCGTCGACGGCCCACAACAACATGAATTGGATGGCGACGGCCCGCAACAACATGAATTGGATGGCGACGGCCCGCAACTTGAAGATATGATGGAAGGCGCACTTATAGATGATGGCGCCACTTCCACCAAAGATTCCCGCAACCGCCGCCTCGGTGACACGCATGATGAGCGGCGCTACAACCTTCGCCCGAGGCGCCCGCTTTCGAAATAACTATCTTTATTCTTACGTTATGCTAATTTTATTTTGATGTCATGTTATTTTTATTTATTTACTTGGACTGCGCTTAGCATGATATTTGGGCTGCGTTTAGCCGCCATTGTGTGTAAGCCTATATATAGGCCTAACTCTTGTTATTTTAAGGGACACATTTTTGATGAAAAGAAAAACAAAACCCTAAACTAATCTCTCTTGTGCTCAGCCGATTCTCTCCTCCTCTCCCTCCTCACCGTTCCCTCTCTTTCTCTCGACCGGCAAGGAGGCCGCACCCCCCCCCCTCTCTCGCTCTTTCTCTCGATCGGCAAGGAGGCCGCACCTCCCTCTCCAGTCGGCGCCCCCTCTTGAAGCCGCACCCTCACCTTCTTCCTCCTCCTGAAGGTTCGGCCATCAAGGAGCAGCCGCCCCTTGTTGTCTCCACCCAGCAGCCGCCCCCTCTCTTCCCGTCCCCTCTCCAAGTTCGGCAAGGCCGCCCCACCCTCCCCCATACTCGCTCCCTTGCCGCTGGCCTCACGAGGAGCAGTCGTACCCTTGCATCCAATCTACCCGGGACAAACGTGAAGACGAAGACGGCGTTCAAATCTCCCTCCGGCGACGCAACTCCGGCGGATCCGTGGTACGGCAGCCGGGCAAGAGTTTGCTTGAGGCCAATCCTATCTCAAGCGGGTAACGAACTAGCCACTCAACGTGATTTCCCTCTTAGATTATTGTGTGGTGGATTCTGTGGTGTGATCTTCGTATCACGATTGATTTTTCGTTGGTCTTCTCATTTAGAGTCTTGCATACATCCTCGTTGTTTTAATCGTCGAAAGGGGTGTGGCGACCCCGCTTTTGTTGGGAGAGGTCTACCATTTTTCGATCGTATCTTTCGGTGGATCTCTTTTGGTACAACGCATAGCTCGTTCGGATCGGGTGGGTCCTTTTGCTTGATCAAACATCGGCTAATCGCCCTTGGGAGATCTCAAGAGGTTTGGCAACCTTCGTTGGCAATTGTTTCTCTTTGCCTAGTCCGGTGCACTTGCACTGTGCGGCTTGCATTCGCATCATTCTTCTTTTGTCTCGCGTATTAGTAACAGTCCATCGGCAAACGCGGCGTCGTGAGCGAGTAGCCTACATCAACTTTGGTATCAGAGCTAGGTTGTGTTGATTTCTCAATCGACACCATCCTTCTTTTCCGTGGGTCATCCGCCCTCACTTGGGTGTGCACCGTAGTTAGCCAAAATCTGAAGTTTTCTTTTGAAATCTTGAAATTTCCAAAAAAAAAAATCCTTTTTCTCTTTATTTTCCAAACACAAAAAAAAAAAAGAAGAACTCTTTTATCAAATTTTCAGGTCAAAATTTCTGTCTGAGTGTTTTACACTGCCGCGCACTTGAGTGTGTATGCGTACGAGACAAGGGACGGAGTATCCCACGTCCTCCTCTCAAATGTCGGACGGGCGGGGCACGGGTCACGATCCAACACCGATTGATGAGCTCCGCCAGGAGTTTAACGATCAGATGACGGATATCCGGGAGATGCTGCATGAGATCAGGTTAGCCCAACAGGCGCCTCAAAATAATGCCGCCCGCCCACGCGAGGAGGGAAATATCCCTCATAATCCTAATAACCCGAATCCCGAGCAAGCCCCCCGAGCACCGTATGAGTTTGATATTACTCGAGTCGTGCGGATTAAACCGCCCTCATATGATGGGTTAGGTGACCCTCAAGTCTTCTTAGATTGGATCACAGAGATTGAATGCTACTTTCAATGGCACAATCTGAACGATGGGGATAAGGTGCGCGTAGCCCGAATGAAATTGTGGGGTAGAGCTAAGACGTTTTGGTTAAATGAGGAACGACGACTAGCCGCGGAGGAAAGAGGGGCACCCGTCGGGTGGGCTGAAATGAAGGCCATTCTGACTACTCAATACGTTCCAACCTACCATCGAACCCAAATGTTTGATGAGTTGGCGTCCTTAAGGCAAGGAACTAGATCGGTAGCTGAGTACATGGGCCTATTGAAGGACATGATGGTTAGGTGCGACGTGAGAGAAATGCCCGAGATCACCCTTTCCCGATTCCGTAAAGGGCTAAACCCTAATATCCAAGGAAAACTCCTCCGCTATGGGCACACTGATTTAAGCACTACCTACAACGCTGCGTTGGATATTGAGCGACATCTTGCTCACAAATCTAAAAGCCATGCTATTCAAAAAAACAAGTCCATCTTAGGACCCCCACCTACACCCACTCATAAGGATAAGGGCACGTTCCGGTCCACGGATTCAAATTCGGTGGTCATTACGGCTAGGAATGCTCGAAACCCGACCGGTGAGAGAGTACCGGTGGGCAGGATTAGTAAAACTAACGCTACTTGCTTTACTTGTGGAATCCAAGGGCACTACGCTAGTGAGTGCCCCACTAAACCGCGACCTCTAGCTCTGCTAGACACCACTGATGAACCCGCCGATATTGTATATGAGGCCGACGAAGATTCCGGGGAGGAAGGAGTGCCGAGTGATCTTGAGGATGATGCGAACATGTTGGTCATGCGTTGCATTTTAGCCACCCCGCGGCCGTCCGATGATTGGAACCGGACGAACATCTTTTCGTTAAATTTTAAGAGCGGCGAGAAATGGTGCAAGCTCATCATCGATAGCGGTAGTTGCATGAATGTTATATCGGAGAATGCGGTAGTCCGGATGAAGCTAACTACCGAACCGCACCCCCACCCATATAAGGTGGCATGGGTCAATAAAACTTCCCTTCCGGTAACTCGGCGTTGTCTAGTTCCCCTCACCATCAAAACCTATTCGGAGAAGGTGTGGTGCGACGTCATCCCCATGGATGCATGTCATGTATTGCTTGGACGCCCGTGGCTATATGATCACGACGTCACACACTTTGGGCGAGCCAACACTTATGAGTTCAAGTTTACGGGCAAGACCGTTACCTTGAAGCCTTCACCTCCTAAGGACCCCTCGTGCGCCTCGAAGGACACCGTTGTGCCGGTCGAGAAAAAGACATTAAGTCTACTAGGCAAGAAAGAGTTCACTCGCCAATCCTTTTTGGATGGGGTCCTATACGCTTTAGTGTGCCTTCAAGTCAAAGAGGATACGCCGGTGTTTGACAATCTACCTCCGGCGCTTCGTACCTTATTAAGAGATTTTGAGGATGTCTACCCGGACGAGTTACCGCCTACGCTTCCTCCCTTACGAGACATCCAACATGCCATAGACCTCATCCCGGGCTCTTCTTTACCCAACTTGCCCCATTATCGTTTGAATCCGTCGGCACACACGGAATTACAAGCACAAATTTCTGATTTATTGCAAAAGGGGTTTATACGCCATAGTAAGAGTCCGTGTGCCGTGCCGGCCTTGCTAGCACCTAAGAAGGATGGCTCGTGGCGAATGTGCGTCGATAGTAGAGCTATAAATAAAATTACCATCAAATACCGATTTCCCATCCCGCGCTTGGACGACTTGTTGGACATGTTAGCCGGAGCCACGATTTTTTCTAAATTGGATCTTAGGAGTGGCTACCATCAAATTAGAATCCGGGAGGGTGATGAGTGGAAGACCGCTTTTAAATCTAAGGAGGGGCTCTACGAATGGCTTGTGATGCCCTTTGGGTTGTCCAACGCCCCCAGCACGTTTTCTAGGATGATGACGCATGTCTTCCAACCCTACATGGGAAAATTTATAGTGGTCTATTTTGATGATATTCTTGTTTTTAGCACGTCTACGGGCGATCATGAGGCGCATTTGAGGACTATTCTAGCGACGCTTCGTGCGGAAAAGTTGTACGTTAACATCAAGAAATGCACATTTCATGTTACCTCGGTCGAGTTCCTCGGGTATATTGTGAGTTCGGAAGGCATTTTGGTGGACCCAAAAAAGGTCCAAGCCATCCAAGATTGGCCTGAGCCCGCTAGTATTCGTGACGTTCGTAGTTTCCACGGGTTAGCTACTTTTTACCGTAGGTTCATTCGTGATTTTAGCAGCATCATGGCTCCGATCACTGAATGCATGAAGAAGGGCGATTTCACTTGGACGAAGTCGGCCGCTGCGGCATTTCACACCATCAAATCTAGAATGTCGGAAGCCCCCCTATTACGGCTACCCGATTTTAGCAAGGTGTTCGAGTTGTCCTGCGACGCCTCGGGGGTGGGCATAGGTGGCGTGTTGAGTCAGGAGGGCCACCCTGTTGGGTATTTTAGTGAGAAGTTGGCGGGTCCCAAATTGAATTATTCCAATTATGATCGTGAATTTTACGCCGTGATCCGTTGCCTCCAACATTGGAGGCACTATCTACTCCCAAAGGAGTTTGTCATCCATTCCGATCATGAGGCGTTACGATTCGTCAACTCCCAAAGCAAAATCAGCCCCCGACACGCAAAGTGGGTCTCCTACCTTCAGGAATATGTCTTCATCATAAAACACCTCAAGGGAAACCTTAACCGTGTGGCGGATGCCCTTAGCCGCGTCTCGTTATTATTGTCTACTGTAGAGGTCAGGGTTATTGGGTTCGAACGCATCAAAGATGAATACGTCAACTGTCCGGATCTCAAAGATATATACATGTCCGCTAGCGGCGACCATCCGAACACTATTTCGGCGTACTACATTCGCGACGGGTACTTATTTAGGCACGCCAAACTTTGTATTCCCCGAACATCTCTTCGCCACTTCATTGTGTGGGAGTTACATAGTGGTGGGTTAGGTGGTCACTTTGGGCGTGACAAGACCATCACCCTCGTGGAGGATAAGTTTTATTGGCCGGGTCTCAAGTCGACCGTACATAAGATTGTGAGTAGTTGCCGTACGTGTCAATTGTCCAAGGGGAGCAAAACGAACGTGGGGCTTTATACTCCTCTTCCGATCCCCTCTGTCCCATGGGAAGACATTAGTATGGATTTCATCCTGGGTCTCCCTGTCACCTTTAGGCGCCACGATTCCATCTTAGTGGTTGTTGACCGCTTTTCTAAAATGGCTTATTTTATTGCGTGCAACAAAACCGATGATGCTTCACACATTGCAAGGTTGTTTTTTAAGGAAGTCGTGGGGCACCGGGGCGTTCCCAAAACGATAGTCACGGACCGGGATGTCAAATTTACGAGTTATTTCTGGAAAACTTTATGGCGAATCATGGGCACTAAGCTCTTATTTTCTTCGGCATACCATCCACAGACGGATGGGCAAACAGAGGTTGTCAATCGGAGTCTAGGTAGTTTACTTCGCTGTCTCGTTGGTGACCATAAGGGCACGTGGGATCTCATTCTCCCTCATGCTCAACTGGCGTATAACAATTCCAAAAACAGGTCCACCGGGCTTTCTCCCAACGAGATCGTGCATGGCTACAAAGCGCCGGTGCCCATCGACTTAGTCCCTTTACCTCCGTCCTACAAGTCGAGTCAGTTCGCCCAGGATTTTGCATACCATATTCATGAACTTCATAAGCATGTTAGGGACAAACTTACCACTCAATATGCATCCTACCAATTGCAAGCTAACGTGCACCGGAGAGCCTCCCCCCTAAAGGTTGGCGATTGGGTATTGGTACGTCTCGTCCCTGAACGGATGCCTTCGGGCACCATAAGAAAGTTGGCTAATAAGCGAACCGGCCCATTTCGAATTTTAAAACAATTTGGAGATAATGCATTTCTATTGGAACTACCTTCTGATTGGGGAATTTCCCCTATTTTCAACGTGTCGGATTTAACGCCATATGTGTCTCCACCGCATGATTTATCTATCTGCCCGTTTAATTCTTCCACATCTTCTAATGGGTTTGGGGGTGAGATAGTGCCTGGTTCGTCCTCTTCCACGGTCCCCGCGGGAGGTACGTCTGTTGGTGGTGATGTTTGTTCTTCTTTTTCGGCTAACGTTTTTCCTAGTTTCCCCAAAACCACATTTGTACCAGACAGGATTCTCCGTGACGAGGTGCTCTCCACTCCTGCCGGTGCTCTCCGCCGCTATTTGGTCCGTTGGCGTGACCGCCCGGCTTCTGACGACTCTTGGATATTTGAAGAAGACTTGATCTTGCTGGATAAAGTTCTCCGCCACCGCTATACTCAATCCAACTCACCGGTGATGAGTCCTTTTGAGCGGGGGAGGATTGATGGCATCGACGGCCCACAACAACATGAATTGGATGGCGACGGCCCGCAACAACATGAATTGGATGGCGACGGCCCGCAACTTGAAGATATGATGGAAGGCGCACTTATTGATGATGGCGCCACTTCCACCAAAGATTCCCGCAACCGCCGCCTCGGTGACACGCATGATGAGCGGCGCTACAACCTTCGCCCGAGGCGCCCGCTTTCGAAATAACTATCTTTATTCTTACGTTATGCTAATTTTATTTTGATGTCATGTTATTTTTATTTATTTACTTGGACTGCGCTTAGCATGATATTTGGGCTGCGTTTAGCCGCCATTGTGTGTAAGCCTATATATAGGCCTAACTCTTGTTATTTTAAGGGACACATTTTTGATGAAAAGAAAAACAAAACCCTAAACTAATCTCTCTTGTGCTCAGCCGATTCTCTCCTCCTCTCCCTCCTCACCGTTCCCTCTCTTTCTCTCGACCGGCAAGGAGGCCGCACCCCCCCTCTCTCGCTCTTTCTCTCGATCGGCAAGGAGGCCGCACCTCCCTCTCCAGTCGGCGCCCCCTCTTGAAGCCGCACCCTCACCTTCTTCCTCCTCCTGAAGGTTCGGCCATCAAGGAGCAGCCGCCCCTTGTTGTCTCCACCCAGCAGCCGCCCCCTCTCTTCCCGTCCCCTCTCCAAGTTCGGCAAGGCCGCCCCACCCTCCACCATACTCGCTCCCTTGCCGCCGGCCTCACGAGGAGCAGTCGTACCCTTGCATCCAATCTACCCGGGACAAACGTGAAGACGAAGACGGCGTTCAAATCTCCCTCCGGCGACGCAACTCCGGCGGATCCGTGGTACGGCAGCCGGGCAAGAGTTTGCTTGAGGCCAATCCTATCTCAAGCGGGTAACGAACTAGCCACTCAACGTGATTTCCCTCTTAGATTATTGTGTGGTGGATTCTGTGGTGTGATCTTCGTATCACGATTGATTTTTCGTTGGTCTTCTCATTTAGAGTCTTGCATACATCCTCGTTGTTTTAATCGTCGAAAGGGGTGTGGCGACCCCGCTTTTGTTGGGAGAGGTCTACCATTTTTCGATCGTATCTTTCGGTGGATCTCTTTTGGTACAACACATAGCTCGTTCGGATCGGGTGGGTCCTTTTGCTTGATCAAACATCGGCTAATCGCCCTTGGGAGATCTCAAGAGGTTTGGCAACCTTCGTTGGCAATTGTTTCTCTTTGCCTAGTCCGGTGCACTTGCACTGTGCGGCTTGCATTCGCATCATTCTTCTTTTGTCTCGCATATTAGTAACAGTCCATCGGCAAACGCGGCGTCGTGAGCGAGTAGCCTACATCAAAGGGTTTGGTGAAAATATCTGCTCTTTATAAATCAGTGGAGATGAACTGTAGGCAAATTTTATTTTTATCCACATTATCTCTGATAAAGTGGTGCCTTATTTCTATGTGTTTAGTCCTACTATGGAGAACTGGATTTTGTGCTATAGATATTGCACTAGTATTGTCACAAAATATAATTGATTGATTTAAGTTGATACCATAGTCTAGAAGTTGATTTTGTATCCACAGTATCTGTGAGCAGCAACTGCCTGCAGCAATGTATTCTGCCTCAGCTGTTGATGTGGACACAGATGTCTACTTCTTACAAAACCAAGACACAAGCCTATCACCAAGAAACTGACAAGTTCCTGATGTGCTCTTTCTGTCTACTCTGCATCCAACATAATCTGAGTCTGAGAATCTAGTTAATTCAAATTCAGATGCTGTTGGATACCAGAGACCTAGATTAGGACAGCCCTTTATATATCTTAAAATTCTTTTTAATAAAGATAGATGAGATTCTTTAGGGTTAACTTGAAACCTAGCACAAATACAAGTAGTAAACATTATATCAGGCCTACTTGCTGTCAAATATAGTAATGAGCCAACAATTGCTCTAAACACCTTCTGATCAACAGGTTTCCATGATTCATCAGCATTAATGACAGTATTAGAAGCCATGGGTGTTTTCATGGGAGAGGAATCAGACATTCCAAACCTTTTTACTAATTCCTTAGCATACTTGGATTGTGAAATGAAAATTCCTAATGAGGTTTGCTTCACTTGAAGACCAAGAAAGTATGATAATTCACCCATGCTACTCATTTCAAATTTAGATTGCATAAGCTTAGAGAACTTTTTGCATAAATTTGAATTAGTAGAGCCAAAAATAATATCATCTACATATATTTGAACTAGCAGTGTTTGATTTTTATGTATTCTGAAAAATAAGGTTTTGTCTACTAAGCCTCTACAGAACTTGTTTTCCAATAGAAAATTAGCTAAGGTCTCATACTATGCCCTGGGAGCTTGTTTGAGACCATAGAGAGCTTTATTAAGCTTGAATACATAAAAAGAGTGAGTTGGAGAGATGAAACCTGATGGTTGTTCCACATAGACTTCTTCCTTGATATCTCCATTTAGGAATGCACTTTTTACATCCATTTGATATACCTTAAACTGTTTGTATGCAGTGAATGCTAAAAATATTCTGATAGCTTCAAGTCTTGCCACAGGTGCAAATGTTTGATCATAGTCTATGCCTTCTTCCTGTGAATATCCTTGAGCTACTAGCCTTGCTTTATTTCTCACAATATTTCCTTGATCATCATGTTTGTTCCTGAATACCCACTTGGTGCCAATGACTGGATGGCCTCTTGGTCTTGGAACCAAATCCCAAACTTTGTTTCTTTCAAACTGGTTGAGTTCCTCTTGCATTGCAAGAATCCAATTTGGATCTTGTTCTGCATCTTTTATGCTTTGAGGTTCAACTTGTGATAGAAAGCAAGTATGCATCTGATTTTGGTGTAGTTGATGTCTTGTCTGAACACCTGCTGAAATATCACCAATCACTTGTGAAATTGGGTGATCTCTAACTGTGATGTGATCAACAGTTGGAGTTAATTCTGCAGTGGTATTTATTTGGGGATTTTGTTCAGTAATTGTATCCTGTGGAGGATGTTCTGCTGTTGCTTGATTCTGATAATCAACAAGATCTGGATGATATTCTTCTTCACTATCTTCAAGGTTTTGAGCTAATGGTTGCATTGAATCTCCTGACTGTAGATTTAGTTCATTAAGCTCTTCACATAGAGCTGGTACCTGCAAAGCATTCTTGGTAGAAGAGTTCTTCTCCTTGTAAGACATGTTAGTTTCATCAAAGGAAACATGCATGGATTCTTCTATCTTAAGAGTGGATTTGTTAAATACCCTATATGCTTTGCTAACTATTGAATATCCTAAGAAAATTCCTTCTTCAGATTTTGGTTCAAATTTTCTAAGATATTTCTTATCATTGTTATGAACAAAACATTTACAACCAAAAGTTCTGAAATAGTCAATTTGAGGTTTCTTCCCTTTAAGTAATTCATAAGGAGTTTTACCCTTAAGTTTGTGTATCAAACTTCTATTCAGAACATAGTTTGCTGTGCTAACAGCTTCTGCCCAAAAGGATAGTGGCAAATTAGCATCTACAAGCAATGTTCTTGCTAATTCAATTAGGGTTCTATTTTTCCTTTCAACTACCCCATTCTGTTGAGGAGTTCTAGGAGCTGAGAAGCAATGCCTGATACCTTCCTTCTCACAGAATTCTTGCATAAGAAGAGACTCAAACTCAGTGCCATGATCACTTCTGATCAATGCAACTACAGTAGAGTATTCAATCTGTATGCTCTTAAGAAAGTCTGTAAGAACTTTAAAGTTATCTGACTTTTCTCTCAAAAAGAATACCCAAGTGAATCTAGAGAAGTCATCTACAATAACTAGAGTGTAAGACTTCCCTCCCAAACTCTTTATTGCTATAGGTCCAAAAAGGTCCATATGTAGCAAAAATAAGATTCTAGGTGAATCACTTTTAGATAAGGATTTAAAACTGTTTTTGGTTTGCTTACCTAGCTGGCATGCCCTACATAAACCTTCTTTCTTATATGATCCTGATGGTAGACCTCTAACAAGATTATCTTTAGATAGTTTGGCAATTGTTCTAAGATTTACATGCCCTAATCTTTTATGCCATAGTTCACTAGGTTTGCTTAGCTCATTAAACAGGCAAATTTCTGATTTAGAGGAATTGAAATTTACTAAATATATATTACCCTGTCTAATACCTGATAAAACAATGACATTATCAGATGACTTGATAATGCATTCTGATTTATTAAAGGTTACCTGATAACCTTCATCACATAACTGACTTATGCTGATGAGGTTGTGCTTTAGACCCTTCACATAGGTGGCTTCCTTGAATGTTACTGCTCCAACCTTGATTTGACCAAGGCCTTTGGTTTGACCATGGTTGGAGTCTCCAAAGATCACTTTGGGTCCAAGCTGTGCCTTGTAATTTTTCAGATTGGCCTTGTTTCCTGTCATGTGCTTTGAGCAGCCACTGTCCAAGTACCATTTTTGATTTAATCTTGGATGGCCGTGTACCTGCAAAGACAAAAACATAAACTAGTTGTTTTTGACCCAGACTACCTTGGGTCCTTTTGTGTTACCACAAAATTCAGAAATAAATGACATTTCAGGCTGGTCCTTATAGCCTTGTGGATGATATCTCCTTGGAGGTATTATCCATTCAGTGAAAGGATTTTTAGTTTGTTTGGAATTAAGATTTCTAGTATTTCCTGTATAGTATCTGTTCGACAAATTTGGATAAATTGGTCGACTATTGTTCATCTGATGACTATACTGAAAATCTGTTTTCAGACTTCGTCGAGCTCCGTTCGACAAATTTGAATCTTTTTGTCGATCTCCGTTCGACGAATTCTTTTGAATTCTATTATCCTTAACAGACTTGCTTGAAATATCTTTATCTCTTTTTGCAGCTTCTTTGCTTTTAGCAGAAATAAATTTTATAGGTGAGGAGAGGATATTTCTCTTAATCAGAGATGGCTCACTTGATGAGGCACCCAAGCCCAGTTTGCTATTATTAAGTCTAGCATTGACTGTGCTTGTGATGTCCATCAGTTTGATACTTCTCCCATTTAGGGATTCTTCAAATTTCTTGGCCTCAGAAAGTTTATTCTCAATGAGAACAATGTGTTCTCTGGAGGCAGCCAGATCTTTCTTTAGATTTGCATTTTCTTCACTCATCTTTTTTCATTTCAGCTAACTTACATCTGAGTGAGGTTATTTCTTTCTCAGAGTTGAGTAAGTCTGAGCAAAGGACTTTGAATTCAGCCTTGAATTCATCTGAAGTAAAATCAACATCAGACATTACCTGATCTGCATCATTTTCTTCTTCTGATTCTAAATTTTCTTCATCAGATTTGTTGGCTGAGGCATTGATTGCCATCATGCAGAAGTTCTTTTCTTCTTCATCATTACTGGAGCCTGATGAAGATTCAGATTGTGACTCACTGTCTGAGTCATAAATTGCCAGTAGACATTGGCTGTTCTCTTTTATTTCTTCTTCATCAGAAGAGCCAGATGAAGATTCTGATTCAGATTCTGTTTCACTCCAGGATGTTGCTACAAATCCTCTTCCCTTCTTTTTGTGTGAGTGGTAGGAAGATTTGCTAGAACCTTTCCTTTCTTCCTTTTCTCTTTTTCTCTCCTTTCTGTCCTTTTTGTTTTGATTCTCTAGACATTCAGGAGTAATATGTCCTGGCTTCCTGCAACCAAAACATATAATTTCATTAGAGTGATTTTTGTCATACCTTGGCTTGTCATAGCTTCTGGATGACTTCTTCTTGAAATCTTTCTTAGCCATATTATAGAATCTTTTGGCTATGAAGCTCATCAACTCCTCTTTGGTAGGAGTTGGTCATCTTCTTCTGCAGCCTTGAAGGCTATGATTCTCTCCTTCTTGAGTGCTGGGGATGAAGTGGATTCTTCAGCTTCCCTACTCTTGACGAGCTGCTCATAAGATTTGAGCTTGCCCAACAAGGCTTTAGTGGTGATCTCATTTAGGCTTCTGGCTTCTTTGATTGGCCAGACTCTGGAGTCCCATGTGCTGGGAAAGCACATAAGAATTTTGTCATTGATCTCTGTGAGTGAGATCACTTTGTCCAGAGACTTTAGCTCATTTATTATGAGGCTGAGCCTATTGTACACATCAGCAACATTTTCTGATTCTCCCTTCTTGAAGTTCTCATATTGAGAGATCAGGTGAGATCTTCTATCTTTCCTTTCATCTGCTGAGCCTGCCACCATGTTGTTGAGAGATTCCCAGATTTCTTTTGCTGAGGTGCACTCAACTACTTTCTGGAATATGTCACCTGACATAGTTAGGGCTAGAATGTTCATGGCCTTTGCATCTGCATTTCTCTGCTTCTTCTGAGCCTCAGTCCACTCAGGAGGTGGAACAGCAGTGTTATCTGTTGTTGCAGTAGTACTAGTTGTTGCTATAGGTGTTGGAGGTCCTGTAAGAATAACATTGAAAATCTCCTCATCAATAGAGTTCATATAAAGCCTAATCCTTGCTTTCCATAGTGCAAACTTACTGAGATTGCACATAGGAGGTCTTGTGCTAGAATATTCCTTGTTTTGTGCCATGAGTTTTGAATGATATAAAATTCTTAGATAAAGAAGCTCTTAGACAAATTAAGATCTGGTTGATCTTTGTGATTCAGATGTTAGTCTGTAAAGAATCAACCTACCTCTGATACCAATTGAAAGTGGAGGTTAGATCTTAAGTTACTCTAGAGGGGGGGGGGGGGGGGGGGGGGGGTGAATAGAGTATTAAAACTTTTCCTTAGTTTTTATAGCGGAATTAAAATAGTATTATATATAAGTGTAAGCAGTGTGAGAATTATATAAACAAAAAAAAATAGTAAATGAAATCACAAAACAAATAGCACAAACACAGAAAATGACCAAACACAGAAGACACAAGGAGCTATAGTAGTTCCCCAATAAATCTGGGTACGTCTACTCTTCTACCACCTTTGGTAGGAATCCACTAGGAGGTTGTTGATAAGGTGCCCTCTCACCAGGTGAGCTGTTGATAAGGTGCTCTAACCAAACTGCAGGTTTTTGCTAAGGTGCCCTGTCACCGAGATTAACTTTTGAAGGGAGTTATAACCCTGTACAAGAGAGGTAAGAAAGAGTTTATAGTGTTCTTCTCTGTCAAGATGCTGAGAGAAGACTCTAGTGGATGTTGTTGTAAAGCTCCCCCTGTCAGATTGAAGTATTTGACAGAAGATGAAGAAGCTTTCTCTTGAAAACTAAGATCTCCTGTAGCAGATTGATCTGGAAGAACAGGTTCTTCAGATTGCTTGTTGCTCTTTTTAGAAGATCTGACTTTGCAGCAGATTCTGAGTGAATGCTCTTGAGGATGATGTTCTCAGAAGTTTTTTGCTGCTTGTAGAAGAAGATCGATCATCTTACTTTTTGAGATCTATATATATATATATATATCCTTTGCATTCTGTAATAGAATGACGTTTGAATTCAAACGATTTTGGCAGGTCCTTTTTTTTTACCGTGAAAAGATTCCTTTTTATTAAATGTCAACGGCTATTGCTGCCTTGGAAAAAGGAAAGAAGGGAATATATTAACTGAGTTTAATATCCTTCCTTATCTGTCAGAATACGTCCAAGGATATTAAATAGATCCGTTATATTCGTCATTTTGCTGTTAGGATAAATAGAATATAGTTGATAACAAATCTGGGCTTCAATAAATGATCTGTCGAACGCTGGCTATAATTTGTCGAGCGCTGTCCAGAAGATGTTCAACGCTGGCTGGAAAACTGTCGAGCGCTGTCCAGAAGATGTTGAACGCTGGCTATAATCTGTCGAGTGCTGTCCAGAAGATTTTGAACGCTGGCTTAGAACTGTCGAGCGCTGTCCAGAAGATTTTGAACGCTGGCTAAAAACTGTCGAGCGCTGTCAACAAAAACTGTCGAACGCTGGGAGCCATCTGACGAGCACTGCTAGCCATTTGTTGATCACTGGAAACCTTAGATTTAATCTTAAGTTCTAGCTAATTTATCAGCCTAAAGAATTGACCCTTAAACTATACAATGGGGTCAACTGATCCTAATCAGTACATAGTGATCCTAGCCCAAAACAGTAAAAGGGTTGCTCCAACAAATAATATAAAAACTCCCTTAATGTGGATCTCTTGGAGAAGTAGACGAAGACGTAGAGTATGATCGTAGTCGATGCGGTCTTTCGTCACGATGATGACGCGTGTTGAAATCTTCTCCACGGATCTCCTTAAGCCTTCATGGATTTGTGGGAGTATCTCTCTGAACCTTCCTCTCTATGCTGTGGCATGAAGCTCTGGAATTCTGGATCTCAAGAGGATGAGGAAGACGGAGCCGATGGGTCCTTTTTATAGTCTCAGCGCTAGCGCCTGTGCTAGTGGTACCGCCGGCGCTATCCCATATTAGGACATATTCTGCGCGGCAGAATCTTCAATCCGAGGAAACAATTCTCTCTTGCCTACTGTGCTCCTCGCTATCGCCTGTGCTATCGAATATCGCCTGGCGCTATCTCCTTCTATAAGTTCTCCCGGCAATTGTGCTTAAGCAAACATTTCGTCGATCGAAATTTCGTCGAACGCAGTAAAGAGTTCGACGATCGAATTTTCGTCAAACGCAGCTATGAGCATTTCGTCGAGCGCCGCTAACAGTTCGTCGAACGACAGCTAGCGCCTGCGCTAGTACTACCGCCAGCACTAGTAGGAGTTTTGGATTTGATGGCTCAACTTTTGGGGCAACCTTCTTATGTAATCCTTGAGTCATGTGGACTTTGTTATCCTGCACACTTAAACACACAAGATTAAATACACATAGGATTTGTTATTCTCAAACCTAGGAGATGCGGAAGACCATATTCCAACAGAGAGGAGTCACTTAGCATTGTCCTCCTAGCTTCTATCAAGGTTCTGTTCTTCCTTTCAGCAACCCCATTCTGTTGAGGAGTTCAGGGTGAGGAGAATTCTTGGGAGATACCTAGTTCTTGGCAGAATTATGTCATGGCCCCAGACTGAAATTCTGTCCCATGGTCAATTTTGAGTTTAACCACAGTACAGTCCATCTCATTCTGGATCTACCTGACAAAATGTTTCAATATATCTAGGGTATCTAACTTCTTTTTGAGGAAGAATACCCAAGTGAACCTTGAATAATCATCAACAACTACAAGGGTATAGGCCTTCCCTCCTAAGCTATGAACTGACATAGGACCAAATAAATCCTGGTGCAGTAGAAATAAGCACATAGTGGACTCTTTGTTAGATATGCTTTTAAAGCTGGTCCTAGTCTGCTTTCCAAGTTGGCAAGCTTGACATGGACCATCTTTGATGCACTTAATATCAGGTCCATTTCTAACTAGGTTTTGTGAGAATAGCTTGCCTATTGTCTTATAGTTGATGTGTGCAAGTCTCTTATGCCATTGAACACAGAGAGCCTCTTTACCATCAGCCACAAGAGATATGGGCTTGGAAGAATTTGTATTGAGAAAATTTAAACAGTAAATATTCCCACTCCTAGTGCCAGTTAAGGTAGCCTCAGAATCTAAGGATTTCTTAATTAGACACTGGTCCTTGTGGAAGGTAATAACAAAGCATAAGTCACAAAGTTGACTTATGCTTATGAGATTGTGTTTCAATCCCTCCACACAAGCTACCTTTGTGATTGTAACTAACCCATTTGAGATGCTACCATAGCCCCTGGTCACTCCCTTTTCTGAACTTCCAAAAATCATTGTTGGTCCATTCTCCACAGGGGTGAACTCTTTCAAGTACCTTCTGACTCCAGTCATGTGCCTGGAGCAGCAACTGTCCAAATACCAAATTGGAGATGGGTTGGCATTTGGACCTACCTGTAAGACAAATTACTTCCCCTTAGGTACCCAATATAGAATTGGTCCTCGGTTTCTGTTAGGTTGGTATAAAGGAACACTAAACCACGGAGGGTTCTGCACTCTATTTGCATTGAGCCCTGTTGGGTTGAACCAACAGTCCAAGGAAAAGTGGCATGCTTTCCTACAGTACCAGCATTCTTGTATGTTGTATCTTCTCTTCTTCTTCACCATCTGAGTGGGGTGGCAGTGCTGATGAGCAGAAGAGCATGATTCTTGCCTAACAGATCTTGGGTTAACTTCATATGTGTGAGTTTGAAGTGGAATCGGTCTCACCACATTTTGATTCACCTTCTTGGGAATAGGCTTTGTAGGAACAGCCTTTCCCCTACTCTTGATTGCTGTTACTGCAGGTTTGTGGGCTGAAGGACTTGACACTAGCACCTTCTTGTAGGAAGGTCTAGCTTCAGAATATTTGCCCTTAACTGTCTCCTGATTAAAACCAATACCATCTCTGAACTGTCCAGAGAAGGTGTCAATGATAAGCATGATAGTTTTGGGCATCGAGAAGCTGGATGCCAGTTTCTTCTCAGCCAACAACATTTCCTCAAGGTCCTTGATGACCTTGTTCTTCTGTCCCAATTCAGCATTTTTAAGCCTTATTGCTTCCTTGAATTTGTTCACTTCTTTGCTCATAGCAGCCAGCTTCTCAGCTGTCTCCTGGAGCTCAGATTGAACATGCTTCAAGGAATCTAACTCCTTGGTCTAGACTTTGAGGACTTTCTTACAGCTTTTGAAGGCTTTCCATATGGCTTTATATTGCCTTAGTTGTTCAGATTCAACATCATATTGGGATCTCGAGGCCGTGTTGTTGGCAGCAGACACACCCTCATCTTCAAGCACAAAATCTGCTACTGATTCAGAATCAGAGTCAGATAGAGGAGTTCTGTTGTTTACCTTCCCAGGAGAGATGTCATCCTGGTTGTCTTCACATATGGCCATCAAGCCAATGAGTGCATCTTCCTCAGTGCTAGAGGAACTTGAGTCAGAATCACTCAGTGTTCTGACCTTCTTTGCCATGAATCCTTTATCTGATTTCCTCTTGCTCCTTGAGCTTCTTCTCTCTTCATAGTTCCTTGACTCCTTCTTCTTAGAAGGGCAGTCAGCAGCCATGTGACCTGCCTTGCTGCAGGAATAACAGACAGTGTTATTTAAATCTTGTTTACCAGAGTTAGACCTGTACCTTTCCTCCATGGGGGCTCTAGATCTGTCCTGATAATCGGATCTTCTGGTACTTGAGTAGGAATTTCTGTGATTATCCCTACTCCTTCTGTGTATCATCTTCCTGAATTGTTTTGAGAGAAGGGCCAACTCTCTATCAGTATCATCAGAATCAGAGGAGCTGGCTTCTGATTCATCACTGCTCTCAGATTTGCTCTGAGTTGCAAAGGTCTTGCCCTTGGCTCTTCTGGTGCTCTCAGCCTTTAGAGCCACAAATCTTTCTCTTGAGCTCACCTTTGAGCTTTTTTCTTCAGCTTTCCTGGTGTTGAGCTGAAGTTCATGAGACAGCAGCTTCCCATACAGATTTTTGGGCTCCATGACGCCTAGCTGACCCATCTCTCTGATGGCACAGATCTTGATGTCCCATTCTTTTGTGAGGGATCTAAGAAACTTGTCATTAAGATCTGAGTTTGTGAACTCTCTATCATAGTTTCTCAATCCATTCACTATCTTGAAAAATCTCTCATAGCAGTTGGAGATTATTTCATTCTTGCCTTGCTTGAAGGCCTCATACTCTTGATTGAGAAGGGATTTTCTATCATCCCTAACCTCTTCAGTGCCCTCCATGTACACGATCAAGGAGTCCCACATCTCATTGGCTGTTTTGCAGTGAATCAGATTCTGGAGGGTTGAATCATCTATGGCACTTACAATGACATTTTTTGCCCTCTTATCTAGGCCTGCTTCTTTATTGGATCAGCTCATCCTTGGTCATGTCCTCATATTTTTTTACCACCTTCTTTATTGGATCAATGGTGGAAGTAGTTGTAGGGATGAAGGGACCCTGTTGGATTGTCAGATAGATTCTTGGATCAGCCGCTTCCATGAACAACCTAACCCTTTCCTTCCAGATAGGAAAGTTCTCCTTTGAGCAGATTGGAAGTTTCATGGATCTCATCTCCCGATTCTGATCATCACCAGCCATAGTAAGTCGTTCCACGATCTAGATCAGATGGTTAAGTCTTCTTTTGAACAACCTAGCTCTGATACCACTTGTTAGTAATGGAACGTACACCTAGAGGGGGGGGGGGGGGTGTTAGGTGATCTGGGTTCTTTTGAAATTATTTGCACGAGTTTCAAATATTCAAGCACAACACAAAAATATCGCACAGATAAACACAGATAAAACACACTAGACGACACAAGATTTATAGAGGTTCCTCAAGACCGGGTGTCTTGAGTAGTCCTCTGTCCCTCTGCACCTACCCAGCAGTGTGCTAGGATCGGCAAAACTCCACCAAAAACTTCAGGCCCTCAAGCCTTACGACATGGACCCGCAAGTTCAACAACCTAAGCCCGCAAGCCCCTACTGCCCCCGAGCTCGCAAGCTCGACACTCAGGCCCTCAAGCTCTACCTAGCTCAGACCCGCAAGTCTAGCCTCTCCCCCGACCCTCAAGCCTCACAGGTCTCAATCCCTCAAGCTTGACAAACAGGTCCGCAAGCCTTACCTAGCCAGACCCGCAAGTCTAGCCTCTGCCCTAGCCCTCAAGCCTCACAGGTCTCAATCCCTCAAGCTTGACAATCAGGACCGCAAGCCTTACCTAGCCAGACCCGCAAGTCTAGCCTCTGCCCTGGCCCTGAAGCCTCACAGGTCTCCAGCCCTCAATCTAGACAGATAGGCCCTTAAGCCTTACAAAGAAATTACAGTAGAAAGACTGTTTCTTCTGCCGGATGAAGATTGGCAACTTTAGCCTGTTGAAGATTGGCTTCTTAAGGTTGAAGAAGATGCTTCTGAGTCAAATCTTGAGCGCACAGTTCTTCTTCAATCTTTTCTTGGCCTGATGAGGATTGGCTTCTTAACAGTCGATGGAGATGACTGTTTCTTCTTTTTCTCTTTCTTTCTTGCGCCGCTTGTACTGTTCTATTCGCTGTATGCGCAAGTTCTTTCTTGTTGATTGACCTTTTTAGGGCGACCTCTTATCTATTTTATAAGACTTCGAGGCTCCCAACGGTCTTCTAAAAATATTCCTTAAGTGTAAGACGCTCCATTCTTTAAGAGCACGCGTTGATTGATGACAGCATTAATTGCTGATAGACGATCAGGCGACGGCATTAATTGCTGACAGCGCGTCCACAGCTTTTGAATCTGTCTTGACGATACTTCCATTGTTACGATGACATGGACAATATCTCGATGACAGGACTTTGTCGATGCCTTGAACTTTGGTAGACCTTCAAATCTCCTTGCTTCTGCCTCTGAAGCTGGTATCTCGACGATACGAGACATTCTGGCGATTCTGCATATACAACGATATGTTATCTTTGACTGTGTCGTTGAGATCTTCTTTCTTGCTATCTGTCGTCGTAATCATGTTGTTCTCTCGACGACATGAGTGATAGCATGTTGACAGATTATACTTTAGTAACTTCTTGACTTCAGATGTTCTTATTTAGTCTTCTCGACGACATGCCTTCTTTACGACGATGTCTAATGCCATCAATCATACTTAGCCTTTTCAGCGACAAGGCTTCTTCACGATGATGTCTATTCTTCTTGACGACATTTCTTCCTTTGTCTTCATTCTTCTCTGTGTTCGACGAACAACATTCTATGTTCTACGAACTTCTTTATTCTGTCCTGTCTCTGCGTTAGACGAACTCCATCCAGCGTTCAACGAACACGCCAAGTCTGCGTTCGACGAACTTGCTTCCGCGTTCGATAATCTTTCCGAGTCTCAGCGTTCGACTAACGTGCCAAGTCTCATCGTTCGACGAACATGCCAAGTCTCAGCGGTCGACGAACACATCAAGTCTTAGCGGTCGACGAACACCATTCTTCGTTCGACAAAATTCCTTCCGCGTTCGACGAATTTTGTTCTTCTAATTTCCTGAGATTTATAAGCTAGAGAAGTGATTAAATACAAAGTGAAGTATTCTTGACTTGGTGACTTCTTCAAATCAGGAATCATGTGATCATGATTCCCAACAACCCTATAACTTCCTTTCCCACCTACCGGTCTTCAATTTACCCAAGTTTTTAAGTTTTACTATACGCAGACCAAATGTGTTATATGAGTTGCATAAGAAGAGGTACCCCAAATATTCATCCACCTGACTCAAGAGTATTACTGGGAGTCTATCATGATATTCTAAGACTAAATCCAGAGGATCATATTTTCCCTTAACTATTTGGCATTTATTATAATTTTTCCAACATTGGCCAAGTATGAAATTGAACATGAAGTGTATGGTCTTCTTATGGTATGGCCCCCATAAAATTATGGAAAATATATGATGTCAAAAAAACAATAAATACATAATATCACAATTTTGCAGTAAGGGGCTGGCCTCTAATTATAATATTGAATAATTACCCAAATTAGAATTTAAAGAAAGAACCACCAAAATACTTGTCCAAAAATTATGGGAAAATTACCAGATATTTATATTAATTAGAAAAGCCTACTGGCCAAATTTCAGAATTTATCAAAACTAATTAATCACATAAATAAATATTCCACGTAAACCTTTACTAGGGAAAATTGTGAAGCAAACTACTGATAAACAATTTCAAAAATTGTACAAAAAATCCCAAAGCTCTCTAATGCCCTAAATTTTCTTACCACCAATTTTCATAATTTTCCAGAGGATATTTGACCCTCATTTATTTAACATATTCTTAAGACAAAATAGATGACTTGTGAATGAAGTTCTAATTAAATCAATTCAATAATTACACAAAAATTACGAGAGGTCTATATCATGATTTTATGTAATCTACCAAACTTTCATCTACATCCAAGATAATTTAGGCATGTAACTTCCTTTTATAAGAAAGCTCCCCAAAAAGGTTATAACCTAAATCAGAGGGGATAAGTGTTCTTAAAATTCTCATAAAATTTCCTAGAGCATATTTACACCATATAAACTTATCTACCAAGTTTCATGACCATTCAAGGACATATGCCCCTATGTTATTCACAAGGCTTAAAGTGCAACCCTAAGGTTAGAACTAGGGTCCTAGGGAACATCCACCCCGCATCACCCCAAATTACTCATGGGGGTGACTTTTGTGATCCTAAACCAGTGGCCAAAGTTTCACATCATCTTGATGAGATTTGACCACATAATTCCATCATATGCACTTTTGACCTAGTTTTACCTAACTTGGGTTAACTAATTAGCCAACCAAATCAGTCCCAATTGGGCTGAAATTTTTTACCAGTGTCATATTATGATCCTAAGGACCTCCCACCAAAATTTGGAGGGGATTGGATGTCATTAGACCCTAAAATTAATTAATATATGATTTATTAACTTTTTACAAAAACCTTAAAAAAGATTCTCCAAAAATTTCCTTTTTTGGATATGTTAAGGGTGTAGGTATAAACAACCTATGTTTCAAATTTCAAGCCAATATCATTATCCCATCAAAAGTTATTTAAGAAATAGTGGTTGTCCCATCCTACGGACCAACCCCACCAAAATGGCTCTGTAGGGAGCTACACTACTCCTTTTGGGCTGAAACAAATTTTAAATTAAAGTACACACCAAGGGCTACAACTTTGGTGTTGGCCACTTTTTCATCAGGGCGGTATGTATTTTCTATAATTATTTCTAACTACTGCCAGTAAAGGGACAAAAATAGGAATATCAAATATATCACTACATAACTAGCACAGATCTTAAAGCACAAACAAAGGGCATCCCTTCATCTTCTTTAATCAGCCAACGGCCACGGTTGGCCCGCCCTGTAGCAACTTGGGAGGTGATTTCCCGGCCACCTAGATGCTCTCTCGGTCGGCCAATGCCTCCACCACCTCCGTTGAGGTGGCGGCCGGCGATGTACGGTGGTTGGCCGGCCGGAGGCGGCCGGAATCAAGAATTTAAATGAGGGAAGAAAGCTTGATCACAAGCTTCCGGCCAAGCCGATTCAAGACCAATTGGCCCCAAAACTAGTGGCCTAAATGATAAGATCTACCCACTAAGAAATAGACTAGAGGGGAGGACCTGAATTGCGGCTTGTAGTCGTGTCGATCGCCAGTCCGCCATGGTTGGTCGAGAGCTCTTGTGTGTCATGCCGGTAGGTGCCTAGGTATGAGAATTCTTATAGAAAATAGGGGAAACTCATTCCCTCCACCCCTTGATCCCTTTTATAGAGCCAAATCCTGGTGCGGGGGAGGGGGGGGAGATGAAGCTTGGGATTCCTTCATTAACACCATTCATGGCGAAAATTTCGGCCATCTCCAAAGGTCACTCATTTCACCCTCCATAAAGGTTGGAAAAACTCTTAATATTCTTCTAATTGATAGGGGCAATGAACCCCCATCAATTGGGAGGACTTTTGGAATCCCTTGGCCAGCAAAATGAGTCCCGACCGTCTCCCGTCGATTTAGCTACCACCGGCGCTACTACTTGCGCCAACATTAGCCCCTCGACGGCGTAACGCTTGCCGGTATGGCAACCGTCAGGCACTACCAGTACGCCAGCGTTAGAACTAGCGCATGCGCTAGCGTTTCGACAGTATTTGGTTCATCTCAGTGGTTAAATGTTCATCTCAACGGTTCACCTAAACCACCACTACCGCCAGCGCTAGCCACTAGCACCGACGCTAGCCACTAGCACCGGCGCTAGCGCCGTATTCAATATACCCCTTTCTTTCTACGTTTGGGTAATGGAGGTACTACGAGGGGACCCATTTACTGGGTTAGACACGTCATGGTGGGGTCATGGGTCACGACGATGCCCTAAGGCCAAGCTTAGGCTTGGTTACTGGAAATCACTATCCGCAGACTATGGCAATTTTCATCTCATGCCTCAGCTCTTATGTTCTCTTTGCGCATCCTAGGGTTTTTCATGACCTAGTAATGACAAAACTGTCCTAGGGGTCTAGTCGTTTGGTGGATGTTACAAATCACAATACATTAAAATAAAAATTTCGTCCCCGAAATTCAGCTTAGGCCTGTGGGGTTCCTATAGCAAGTGATTAAATGTAACATCCCGAACAAAAATAAGTTATACCTATCGTAAAGAGCTCCGGATACTTTTGATGCATCAAGTCCAGCGGCTCCTAGGTGTGCTCCTCCTATCCATGATTCCGCCATAGGACTTTGACCTACGGAACCTTCTTGCGCCACAGGACTCGCATCTCCGTGTCGTCTATCTGGACCAGCTAGAGGTTAACTGACCGATCAGTAGCTACCAGCCTCTCTATAGTAGATATCTGCTGCTCTGGCCATAGTAGAGTCCTCCTGAGTGAGTAGACGTGGAAGTCATCATGCAATCCTGCTAACTCCGACGCTAGATCCAGTATATAAGCCAAGGGGCCGATCCGCTCCAGGATCCTATAGAGCCCCATATATCTCGGACTGAGCTTCTACCGCCCGTGAACTCGTGAGACTCCATGCATCGGACGTATCTTTAGAAATACCCGATCTCCCACCTGGAACTCTACCATACAATGCCGCGCATTGTAATACTTGGCCTGCCTGCTCTGGCCTCCAGCATCCTGTCACGAATCAGCCTCACCTGAGCCTCCGTGTCCTCCACGAACTCTGAGCCAAGCGCCTTGGGATCCTCATCCTGGATCCAAGATAATGGGGTCCTGCACCTTCGTCCGTATAATGCCTCGTAGGGTGCCACGCCTATGCTAGCCTGGTGGATATTATTGTACGAGAACTCGACCAACAGCAACAGTCTCTCCCACAGTTCCCCGCGGTCCAGAATGCATAGACGTAAAATATCCTCCAATGTCTGGTTGGTACGCTCCGTCTGCCCGTCTGTCTAGGGGTGGAATGCAGTGTTGAATGTTAGTCGTGTGCCCAAGTAAGCCTGCACCTCTCTCCACTCTCTTGATGTAAATCGTCCATCCTGATCCGACACAATCGTCCTAGGCACGACATGGTATCGAACAAACTACTCCACGAACCTTCGTACCAAATCACCGACCGATGTGTCCTTTTTGACCGGAACGAATCAGACCACCTTCGTCAAGCTGTCGATGATCACCCATATCGAGTCATTCCCCGGATGTTATCGGGGAAGACCATGTATAAAGTCCATCGCAATGTCGTCGAATTTCCACTCCGGCACAGGGAGTGGCTGTAATAATCTGGCCGGGTTCATGCATTCTGCCTTCACGAGCTGGCAGGACTCGCAGTGGGTCACAAAATATGTGATATCCCTCTTCATGCCCGACCAATACATGGTCCTCTTCATGTCCGTCGTCATCTTGGTGATTCCCGGGTGCACCGAATACCTACTACAGTGAGCCTCTGTCATGTTGTCCTTCCGAATCCGGCCCCATGCAGGTATATATAATCGGCCTCTAAAGCTCAACAGGTCGTCCTTCAACAAATAGTCTCCATCCGAGCCTGCCTCCAAGGCTCTGAATATCGGCCCTATCATGGCATCCTGCCTCTGCCCATCCCTGATGCGGTCTCAGATGTCATATGTGGTACTCATCGCCGCCAGGTACTCCTCATAAAGCTCTGGATCATCCTCGGATACTAAGGAGATCTGCTTGTCCTCGAACATCTGTAGTATCTCCATGGCCATCAACTGAGGCTCTGCTCCTGACATGGTATTTCTCCTGCTCAGTTTGTCTGCCACCACATTCTCCTTCCCCAGGTGGTAATGCATGGTGTATAGGTAGTCTGATAAGAACTACACCTAGCATCTCTGTCGAATGTTTAGCTCCTTCTACGTATCTACGTACTTCAGATTCTAGTGATCTAAAAATATGTCACAGTGGACGCCATAGAGATAGTGTCACCAGATCTTCAGAGCGAATATGACCGCTCCCAACTCCAAGTCATGCACCGGGTAATTCCGCTCATGGTTCTTCAATTGGCGGGACGCGTATGCTATCACGTGCCCATTCTACATCAGAATGACACACATCCCCTGCTATGATGCATCTGTGTATACCTGGAATCCTTCCTTTCCCGATGGAAGGTCAAGGATGAGGGTCGTCGTAAGCCGACCCTATAGCTCCTGGAAGGACGCCTCACACTGTGGCATCCAAATGAAAGCAGTATCCTTCTTCATCAGGGATATGAGCGGGAGGGCTATCTGGGAAAACCCTTGTACAAACTTCCGGTAATAACCTGCAAGCCCCAAGAAGCTCTGCATGTCGGTGGCCGTCTTCAGCAGTGGCCAATCCCGTACTGCCTAGATTTTTGCTGGATCCACTGCTAGAGCCGCTCCACTGATAATATGACCTAGGAACGCCACCTCCTTCAGCCAAAACTAACACTTGCAGAACTTCGCATACAGGCGGTGCTCCCGAAGCTTCTCCAATGTTACTGTCAAATGATGTGCATGTTCCTCCTCCATCCTCGAATAGATGAGGATGTCATCGATGAACACGATGACAAAGATGATGAGATATGGCTCAAAAACCCAGTTCATCAGGCTCATAAATGTTGATGGTGCATTCTTGAGCCCGAACGGCATCACAGTGAACTCGTATAGTCCGTATCGGCTGCTAAAAGCCATGTTCGGGATGTCCTCCTCCTGAATCCACAGCTGGTAATATCCTGATCTCAAATCCAGCTTTGAGAAGCAGTGGGCTCCCTCTAGCTGGTCAAATAGCTCGTCTATCCTCGACAAAGGGTACGTGTTCCACACCGTTAGCCTGTTTAGGGATCGATAATCAATGAAGAGTCTGAGCGACCCATCCTTCTTCTTCACGAATAACACCGGAGCTCCCCAAGGTGAGGAACTCGGTCTGACGAACCCAGCTTCCACTAGATCCTACAGCTAGGTCCAAAACTCTGTTAGCTCCTTCGGGGCCATCCGATAAGGAGCTCTAGATACCTGCTTAGCCCCCGACACCAATTGGATCAGAAAATCCTTCTCACAGTGCGGTGGCAGCTCCGACAAATTCTCAGGGAATACATCGACAAAATCCCAAACTACCGGGATTCTGGCCACAAAAACCTTTGCCTCAATCGCCTCGAACAGCACCTGGTATACCTCATCTCCCTGTAGGTGGGCCTTGACGGCCTAAACAGATGATAATAAGAGACAGGAGGGGGTTTGATACCTTCGACTACTACTTCTGTGTCCTCGTGCTTGAGGACAATCCTCCTCGTCGGGCAGTCAATCCTTGCCTGGTTCCCGTACAGCCAGTTCATGCCTAAGATCAGATCAAAGTCCTTCATCTTCAAAAGCGTCGCCAACGCTTCGAACAGCTTCCCTCCAATCTCCACATTCATGTTGCACTTTGCACTCGTTATTATCTCTGATCCATCCAGGAACCGCACCCTCCTGTGTATGCCCTCGAAGTGCAGGACTTGGTCCAGATCGTCAATGAATTCTTCTGAGACGAACGAGTGTGAGGCACCTATATCGAATAAGGTGTATGCGGGCTTGCCGCAGACGAGTACTATACCTGGGTGATTTTTGTTTGTTTGGTTCAATGCTAAGGTAAAGCTAGGGTTTGCTAGGTACTAATGAACATAAACCAAAAAGACATTAAAGTACCTGAAATGACCCTTGCGGGGTCCCCAGGGGCTGAGCTAGGTCCAGAGCGTACATTTGGTCCCTGTTCTGTCTCCGGTCTCTGCCCTGAAATCCATGGCCTCGACCACGTCCTCGACACCCAAAATGCTGGGCCGGTTGGGCAGCCTGTAGTGCTGGTGGTGCATTCCTCATAGGGCAGTTCCTCCGGATGTGGCCATTCTGGTGGTAGTGGTAGCACTCCGGTGGGGGAGAGTGGCCCACCTCCTCCAATTCTCGGCATCTCCCGCATCTATAAAGGCTGAGGAGCCAACACTACTGGCTCCCTCTGCTCCTGCCTCTCCTCCTGGCGGGGTTGGGTCTTCGTCCTTCTTTCCCCAGCATCTCGGCCTCTCTGTTGGTCTCTCCTGCCACTCTGCCCCTGATCCTCCATCGATCTCTTCCTCCCATGAACGGTGTGCTGGTCTGCTTCCAGCTTCTTGTCCATGTCCAAAATCTTAGTCATACTGCCGTCAGAGACGAAGAGGAGGGCCTGTCTCAGCTCGTCATGAAGGCCCTTGTAGAACCTCTTTGCATATCCTGCGTCATCCAGCTGATACGAGTCCGCCAACCGGGCCAGGTGGGTAAACTCCCAGTGGTACTCCAGGACTGTCCTGCTCCCCTGTTTCAACTGCAGGAACCTGTCTTTCAACTCATCTCTTGCAGACTGCGGCACAAAATGCTCCAGCAGTGCTGCCTTGAAGTCATCCCAGGAAACATCAGCAGCCTCTAATCCAACATAAGTGGTGTCCAGCAGCGACTTCCACCATCTCTTCACATGGGACTCCAAGCATGAGACCACCAGTGGCACCTCCATCTCTGCCTAGCACTTAATCCCTGCCAGCATCTCATCCATGATGTCTACCCACTCCTCTGTCCGCACAACTGCCGCCATCCTGAGGTATGATGGAGGAGAGAGACCTTGAAAGACACTCAGCCAATTTCCCCAGGGTTTGGCTGAGTAATCAGTGCTTACTGTGCTCTAAATGCATCCAATATGGCTGTTAGTGTCTGTCCCATCTCCGTATGATGGAAAGGAGTAGGAGCCAGTGGCGGTGGGATGACGTTTGGAGTCGGAGGCACTCTATGCTGCGGAGTAGGATTCGTCGTAGGCTACAAAAGGAAATTGACACTCGTAAGAAGATTAAGCTAAATATAATTCAGTTAACAATGGACTTTCTTTTCATCTGATTCCCTATATGGGCACACCATTGCTTTCGCAGCTAGTTTGTCCTCAAACTAAGCTCGCGCGGGGTGGCCCAGGGTTTGTGCACTTCTTTTCTTCGGATCAAGGTTCCCTCTGATACCAGTTTATAAGACCCCATTTTTTCCTTGAAAACCAGAGTCTTATGCCCAGAACGCCGCTTTGTAGTGACACCTTCACTCGGGAAGGTCGCCACTACAAAGTGACGATCCTGTTGGCCATACCGATCACCGCAGAAGAAAAGAAACATATCTGTTAAACTAGAAAATCAAGTCCACATCACATGAATATAATAACTGAATAAAGAGGTCCACATAGAGTAGCTGAATAAAAGATGACAATAATTAAAAGGGCACCTGCTCGATACATCAGTTCCTCATTATAAGTTCTCTTGCGGAAGTTAATCTAATATAACACTCATGGATCCTGTCATCGGTGCTCCCGTGCTAGACTGCCCCACCTCCATCTGCACTGACCTATGGTGCTGCAACGTCTCCTCGGTCCCCTAAAATGATATGGTCCACTGACCGTTAGTCAAAAAGACTAATCCTCATCCCCCCCATCCATCCCCTAGTGGCCCTAGGCATCGAGCGGGAAGACGAAGCAGACGACAGCAAGGGGGTATAAAACAAAGTAGATGACATGGCCTAGCTACAGGAATAACTACCACTACACAAGTGTATATATATAATTAAAGCATAAAGCATAATAAGCAGCATGTAAAGGACAGTAAGTAAGAATAAAAAAGTAACCTTTGATTTATAGGGATGCCCACACAAACCTATAGACCAAAGGGTCATTTAACAGGCCTATCGTATAAAAAGTCCCATAACCAATTTATACGATAGGGGTAGGGGTTGAAATGCAATGTTTATGCTATGTCATGCAAGATATGAAGTTAGATTTTATGTTCATACAAGTGCAACTCACACACTACGACTCTATGCGCACAGACCTTTAGTTCCCCCTTTTTGGAGCTAGCAAAACTCCCAGGATACTCCCGTAGTGGCAAATGGAAGTGGTGGGTTGGGCCTCGCCCACCTCTAGGTTGGTATTTGCTGATGCAGGCTATGCTCTCCGACACGATCGCTACGAACACGCACGCGTTCCCTCTCAACGTTCACAAATTTTACGTTCGCACAAATTACTCGCAACGTACACGCTATGCAATATTTATTAATTAAGTCACGCCGTTAGAGGTTGAATAGATGGCTATAGGCCAAAATTCTTCCCGACTAAAAGGACCTACCCGGTCCGAACGAGCTTGAGTTGTACCAAAAGAGATCCACCAAAAATTACGATTTCAAAAGGGTAGATCTCTCCCAACAAAATGTCGAGGTTCGCCAATCCTCTTCGAAAATTAAAAGAAATAAGAAGAGCGCTCAGATTGATCGAAGAAAACCACGACTATTCAAGTGATTCGAAGATCACGCCAAAATTACCACCACAAGAAATTAACAAGAGGGAAAATTCTCACGAGTAGAAATTTCCTTACCCCGCTTGAGATGGGATTATCCTCAAGCATGCACTCGCCCGAATCATTCTTCTACGGATCCACCGGAACTGCGTCGAATGGAGAGAAACTCGTTCGGCTTGATTGCTTCACGCCGGATCTTGATTTCCCGGGGCCACGACTCGTTCTTCTTCCTTCTTCACCTTGGCCGAAACTTCTCAAGAAGAGGGAGTATGATGGGCGGCAATGAGAGGGGGCTGAAGTTAAGGGAGAAAAGAAATAGGGGGAAGGAGAAGTGGTGGCCAGCGGCCAGGAGGAGGGAGGAAGAGAGATGGGCGGCCAAGAGGGGGCCGAAATCCAATGAAGGAAGAAAGAGAGAGGGGCGGCTAGGAGAGGGAGAAACTCAAGAGGGAAATTTAGGGTTTAGGTTTTTTTCTTATCATTCAATCATATAAATCTAATACAAGATGGACTTTTATAGGCTAGCCAACAAACATAGCTAAACGCATTCGGAAATTAAAATAAAACATGAGCATGACTAAACACAGTCCAAAATTAAAATAAAACATGAACATAAACAAATTCCAAAATAAAAGACAAAGCTAGATAATATTTTAATTAATAATTATAATAAAATAATTATAATTATTACTTATTAATCTTGCGCCACGGATGAAGGTTGTAATGGAGATGGCGTTCGTCATGACGGTGCGGCGATGGCGTTCTTCAAAATAATTGTCGCGGCGATGGTGTACACCATGATTGTTGTTGTGGCATCGTCCATCCGAGTCTTTAAATGTAGTGTGTTGCCGCAGTGATTAATATAATTCGTCGAGTCAGCGTCGTCAAGGAACTGGTCACAAACATATGGCGGGGCGTCATCGCCATCATCTGCACTACCTAACCTAGACCTATCGTACGCCTCAACGCTAAGGACACAATAGTGGAGTGCCTGCGTACTCTTGCTAGCCAGACCACCAGACTTTTCTTGGTAAAGTTCCATACCGATCCAAAGTATCGACGTTGGTGCGATGACCGTCAACACTAAAGACCCACCACCTTATGCACACACATTTATGAGTCCTACTTGTATCCCGAGCCATAAGCTCCCCGGACTAACCCGTCCGTCGCAATAACCTTCCGAGCCACCGGCTCGCCGGACTAACCCATCTGTGCCAACAACCATCGAGCCTACCGCTCGTGATTCTAAACCCACTAGCCTCCCATAAACATGGGGTGTGGGTGTGTGTATTATTAAGTTAATCCTGAATATCATCTTATTCCTATAATTTAGGGTTAACAGTGGGCTTCCCGAGGAATACCCTGTGAGGGGCTCGCAGCGGTACTAGGAGCTATGATGGGATGACACCCCAAAGCTCCCTCTTTCCAAGGCAGTTAATGTTATTGGTAACTACCTATTAGAATTAGCCTTCTTATCATTACACTTGAATTAACCTCCTAAGTGTTTTCGGACTCCCCACGGGAAAGACGATCTTTTGTCAATTCCGAGCACAACTTAACCCTTAACTCACGAAGCACACTCTCATCACATAAACTCCTTTTGGTGACCTCACATCTTCTCAACCAGACTAGGTACACCATCTACCTTCCATTCCCACCTATTGGTCTTCAATTTACACAAGTTTTACAGTTTTACTATACGCATACCAAATGAGTTATGTGAGTTGCATAAGAGGAGGTACCCAAAATATTCATTTAACTGACTCAAGATTATTACTGGGAGTCTATCATGATATTCTAAGACTAAATCCAGAGGATCATATTTTTCCTTAACTATTTGGCATTTATTATAATTTTTTCCAACATTGGCCAATTATGAAATTGAACATGAAGTGTCTGGTCTTCTTATGGTATGGCCCCCATAAAATTTTGGAAAATCTATGATGTCAAAACAACAGTAAATACATAATATCACAATTTTGCAGTAAGGGGTTGGCCTCTAATTATAATATTGAATAATTACCCCAAATTAGAATTTAAAGAAGAAACCACCAAAATACTTGTCCAAATATTATAGGAAAATTACCAGACCTTTAAGTTAATCAGAAAAGCCTACTGGCCAAATTTCAAAATTTAACAAAACTAATTAGGCACATAAATAAATATTCCACGTAAACCCTTACTAAGGAAAATTGTGAAGCAAACAACTGATAAACAATTTCAGAAATTGTAAAAAAAGTCACAGAGCTCTCTAATGCCCTAAAATGTCCTACCACCAAGTTTCATAATTTTCCAGAGGGTATTTGGCCCTCATTTATTTAACATATTCCTAAGACAAAATAGATGACTTGTGAATGAAGTGCTAATTAAATCAATTCAATAATTACACAAAAAATACCAGAGGTCTATATCATGATTTTATGTCATCTACCAAACTTTCATCAACATCCAAGATAATTTGAGCATGTAAATTCCTTTTATAAGAAGGCTCCCCAAAAAGGTTATAACCTAAATCAGAGGGGATAACTGTTCTTAAAATTCTCATAAAATTTCCTAGAGCATATTTACACCCTATGAACTTATCTACCAAGTTTCATGACCATTAAAGGACATATGCCCCTATGTCCTTCACAAGGCTTAAAGTGCAACCATGAGGTTAGAACTAGGGTCCTAGGGCACATCCACCCCGCATCACCCCAAATTACTCATGGGGGTGACTTATGTGATCCTAAACCAGTGGCCAAAGTTTCACATCATCTTGATGAGATGTGACCACCTAATTCCATCATGTGCACTTTTGACCTAGTTTGACCTAATTTGACCAAACTTGGGTAAACTAATTAGCCAGCCAAATTGGTCCCAACTGGGCTGAAATTTTTTACCGGTGTCATATAATGACCCTAAGGACCTACCACCAAAATTTGGAGGGGATTGGATGTCATTAGACCCTAAAATTAATTAATATATGATTTATTAAATTTTTACAAAAACCTTAGAAAAATGTTCTCCAAAAATTCCCATTTTTGGATATGTTAAGGGTGTATGTATCAACAGCCTATGTTTCAAATTTCAAGCCAATATCATTATCCCATCAAAAGTTATTTAAGAAATAGTGGTTATCCCACCCTACGGACCAGCCCCACCAAAATGGCTCTGTAGGGAGCTAAACGGCTTCTTTTGGGCTGAAATAAATTTTAAATTAAAGTACACACCAAGGGCTACAACTTTGGTGTTGGCCACTTTTTCATCGGGGGCGGTATGTATTTTCTATAATTATTTCTAACTACTGCCAGTAAAGGGACAAAAATAGGAATATCAAATATATCACTACATAACTGGCACAGATCTTAAAGCACAAACGAAGGGCATCCCTTCATCTTCTCCAATCAGACAACGGCCACGGTTGGCTCGTCCTATAGCAACTTGGGAGTCAATTTCCCATCCACCTAGATGCTCTCCCGGTCGGCCAATGCCCTCACCACCTCCGTTGAGGTGGCGGTCGGCGATGTACGGTGGTTGGTCGGGCGGAGGCGGCCGAAATCAAAAATTTTAATGAGGGAAGAAAGCTTGATCACAATCTTCCGGCCAAGCCGTTTCAAGAACAATTGGCCCCAAATCTAGTGTCCAAAATGATAAGATAGACCCACTAAGAAATAGACGAGAGGGGAGGACCTGAATTGCGGCTTGTAGTCGTTTCGATCGCCGGTCCGCCATGGTTGGTAGAGATCTCTTGGGTGCCATGCCGGTAGGTTCCTAGGTATGAGAATTCTTCTAGAAAATGGGGGAAAATCATTCCCTGCACCCCTTGAGCCCTTTTATAGAGCCAAATCCTGGTGGGAGGTGGGTTGGAGGTGGGGAAGATGAAGCTTGGGATTCCTTCATTAACACCATTCATGGTGAAAATTTCGGCCATCTCCAAAGGTCACTCATTTCACCCTCCTTAAAGGTTGGAAAAACTCTTAATATTCTTCTTAATTGATAGGGGAATGAACCCCCATCAATTGGGAGGACTTTTAGACTACCTTGGCCATGAATTTGGCCAGCAAAATGAGTCCCGACCATCTCCCGTCGATTTAGCTACCGCTGGCACTAGTACTAGCGCCAGCGTTATCCTCTCGGCGGCGTAACGCTTGCCTGTTCCGCAATCATCAGGCGCTATCAATAGCACTAGCACTAGCGCCTGCGCTAGCGATTCTATGGTATTTGGTTTGTCTCATCGGTTCAGTGTTCGTCTCAGCGGTTCACCTAAACCACCTCTACCGCCACCGCCAGCCACCAGCGCTGGCGCTAGCGCCGTATTCAATATACCCTTTTCTTTCTATGGTTGGGTAATTGAGGTACTACGAGGGGACCCCTTTACTGGGTTAGACATGTCATGGTGGGTTCATGGGTCAAGTCGATGCCCTATGGCCAACTTTAGGCTTGGGAACTAGAAATCACTATATGAAGACCATGGCGATTTTCTCCTCATGCCTCAACTCTTATGTTCTCTTTGTGCATCCTAGGGTTTTGTCATGACTTAGTCATGACAAAACCGTCCTAGGGGTCTAGTCGTTTGGGGGATGTTACACCACCTTTGCCTGAGTATTTCAACAAGTAGACTCTTAGAACCACCGATCTTATGATAAGGAGATCATGAACCAACCAGATCTTTTGATAAGGAGATCTTGAACCAACCAGATCTTTTGGTAAAGAGATCTTAAACTACTGAATCCTTTAGAAGAGGGATTCTCAAAACTCTTTTACAGTTGGGAATGAGAAGGAGAAAGAAGAAGGGGGAGGAAGAAGAAGAATTATGTTCTCAGAATTCTTATGAAGCCTGTATTAAGAACAACTTCTATATCCTTTCACTGGATCTGCTGATGTTGAACTCTTGCTTAAGATTGTAATTGTTTGTAGGAGCTATGATTGTCAGATCCTTTTTCTCCTCCTTCTGATTGAACTCTGGCTGCTATGTGATAGTGATGATGAACAACCTTCAGTTGTTCTACAATAAGAGAGGGATAGCAGTTGTTCTTTTCTTCTCTGTGTTTTCTCTATTAGGGTTCCTGAAGGAGAGGAATCCCTAATAGAAAGTTGTAGCCGATTGTGATCAATGCTCTATCTTTCTATTTCTTTTCTTCCCTTTTATTGTCCATCTTCAATTTGAATTGATTTCCTTTTCTGGTAGGTCCTGAAAAGGTATATTTCTCTGGACAATTACTCTTTCCTTCCTTCTTTAATTCCCGACCCGTCCACCAACTATAAGCTTGTTTCCAAGAAATTTTTTCTGTCCTCTTTTATTCTTCATTATATTTGAGGCAATTAATGAGCCGTTGGAGAAAGGTCTTGAGTATTATGGGCCATGAGAGAGAGTCCAAAATGACAGCTGAAAAGGTTTCCTTTTCAGATTGTAATCGACGTAGCGTCGAGTTCTCTTCCTCTCTTATCGATGCACCTTCGAGTTCTTGTAGGAGCAGCTTCGAATTCATCCTTACTCTGATTGAACTCTGCTAGTCGATGTTGCGTCGATACCTTATCGACGTAATCATCGAGTTGAAGGCATGGATATCAACTTCATTATCTACATCGAGATGAAGTCGATGTTGTGTCTACTTTAGATGGCTTCGATAGATATTTCCTTCCGTGTTGAGTTGAAGTAGAAGTTGCGTCGACTTCTCATGGTACTTCGATAGATCCATGGCCTCTACGTCGATGTCTATTCGACGTAACGTCGACTTGAATTACTTCGACAGAATGGTTGGACCACTTGGACTTCTAGTCATAGTAACATCGACATCCACTCGATGTTGCGTCGACTTCTATTCGACGCAAATGTTAACTATGCCCAAATTGTGCTTCTCTTGATCTTGTCTTGACACCCTAGGTTGAGTGTGACATCCTATGACATCTAATAACCAGATTACCCTTACTATACAATGGGTAATTCAACCTAAGAGATAAAATTACTTTTAGGTAATTTGTTAAGTTAAATCAAAGGGTTTTTCCCAACAATCTCTCTTATTTATCTTAATAAATTTTATAGATTATTCAAAGTGATTTTACACATTCCTTTTATATAAAAAATACATTAAAGACAGCATATACATAAGAAAATGACAGACTGTTATCACAATCCATTTCATTCAATTGTCAAGAACTATATATAGATCCCCATAGCTGTTTTTAGGAATTATTAGACTTTACAGAGTACCTGAACCTCATTGCTCCTTCTCAGGGGTTATTCTTTTACTTGAAAATACTTTTGGAGTAAATTTCCTTGGAGAAATCTTCAGAGGCTCACCAACTTCATGGGACATTTCCACTTCTTCAGCAATGTTGTCAGTGAGGAGCTCCCCCTGACTGTGTGCATTCAGTTCAACAAAGTCAACAGTTTCCTTGGCAATCTTTGCCACTTCATCTAGTAAATCTTCTGCATGATGCTCCCCCTGGGCCACTGCTCCACCTTTCTATTGGGTTGTATATTGAGGTATACCAGGGAGCTCCCCCTCATCTGTCAGATACTGATGTACAAATTCCATCTCTTTGTCAATCAGCTCCCCCTGAGTAGATGGGAGCACCTCCTGATTATCCACTTGATTTTCTGGCTCATTTCCTTTTTCATTCCCTTTTGGATATTCTGGAACTAGCTCCCCATGGATATTTGGACATTGAAAGATGGTCACTTTATCAGGGGCTGCATCATCTTTCATCTGATCTTGGCCACTAGACTATGGAACAGTCCTTTCCTCCTCCTGACCATTCTCCCCCTTCTTAACCTTGCTGATAAGATAGGTTAAGAAGCCCTTTGTCACTAGGGAGGAGGATATGAAATATTTAATTCCCTGTAGAGATCTTTTGGAATTCATGAGTTCAGACTCCACTCGAGAGTACTTTTTCTCAAATCTTCTTGTTTGAGCAGCAAGAAGATCTGCAAAGGTGCTAAAAGCTAGCCCTAATACTTTTGAAATGACTTGCTCAAGGTCAATTGAAGTGATAGGTGTGGTAGATGGAGGAGGTGATGGAGGTAGATCTTCTTGGATTGGGGAGAGTGCATGGTAGATTTCTGGTGACACATGAATTGGTGGTGGTGGTGGTGGATCAAGCTTAGAATCTGGGGTATAGGTGGATGGTAGCTAATGGGAAATTTGAGGAGATGACTCTGAGGCTGAAGTGGATAGTATGGATTGAGGGATTTGTTGTTGTTGTTGCTGAGGAGATAGATGAGATGGAACATCTTCCTGAGGAGTTTGAGAGGGAGGAGGTGGTACATTATCCCTTGGAGGATCTGGTATCTTCTCTCAGAATCTTGAGGAGGAGGAGAGGGAGGAGGTTAAGCTAGAGCTTGACCAGGCTTTAAGATCTGCCCGGTCCACTTAGAGAATATTCCTATGTTTATTTTCTTTCCAGGAGGAATGGGCACTCCTTTTGACTTACACACTGCAGGGAAGTGGTGAAGCAGCACCTGACTCATTATCCTCATATAAGCATTTTCTTTGTGGGCATATTTGTGCCCAATCATCCTTAGGAGGAATTTCCCCCAGTTTATCCTTTTCTTTAGAACTAGAGCTCTCATAATTTGAAGTTGTTGCTTTGGAACAACATCATGTGCTGAGATTTTACACAACAATACCTTCCCTACTATATCAGCTAGGAACCTATATTCTTCTCCAAGGTCGATCTTTTTCAGATTTATGGGCTTATCTTTCTTGAACTACATGAGCTCAAGGGCCCTCTTGGTATCATCCCCTGTTAGTTCATCTGACTCATTTCCATTTAGGAGATCATATGTTTGATTTAGTAACTCCTCTGTTATCAATACATCTGTGTCAGAAACTTTTCTCGTGAGGGTTCCATCCTCTTCTATTTGCAAACTATCTTTAAACTCAGTCAGTTCAATATCCAAGATCTTGCATCTTGTGGACATCAGCTTGATTAAGCCAGCATCTTGAAATAGGCCAAGAATGGCCTTGAAGATTTCGGCCGCAGCATTGAACGAATCAATGTCGACGTCAAATCCTGAGTTAACCTTGGGTGGGGCCTTTTGATCGATGGTACCTGCTAACACGGAGAGAAAACGGAGAGAAAGAGGAAAAAATGCAAGAAAGTTGGTGTAGAGAAGAGCAAGAGAGCAAAGAGAGAAAAATTCGAAAGCGTAAATGTTTCGACGCAGTAATTGCTTAAAAGCTGATGAATCATCGCAACTTAGGGTTTAGGTCGACGCACTGTCGATAAAATGTATTATTTGGGCTGCAAAGCTGTGTCGAGATTGCTTCTAGAAGCAATTCTGCGCGCACTGTTATATCGACATTGCGTTGACTAGAATTCAACATAACTTCGAGATTGTTCAGCAGGCCTTAAGTCGATGTGGTCCTGTCGACGTTAAGTTGATTTCCAATCGATGTAACTTTGAATTTGATCAGCGTTCAATAAGTCGACGCATACATCGATACGAACTTGACGCAACATCGAATTTGAGCAGCGACCAATGAGTCGATGCATAAGTCGATATGAACTTGACGTTGCGTCGAATTTTATTCAAATTATCCACTCTGAGTGATTCTTGACGCTGTCGTCGAGTAGAAGTTGATGGTACGTCGACTTCTATTCGATGCACCTCTAAATGAACAGATCTATTTCCTTACAAAAATTTTGCTGTTTCTCCCAGCAATTATATTTATTAAAAATAGATTATGATATTTAGTTAATAAACAGTGAGGAAGGCTCAAGACAGAAATCACTCCCTTGGATAAAGTTTGTTCCTTGTACATGACCTACATCTATCTTCCCACTCCATTTTCTCCTAAGTGGGACCCTACCTAATCCTGCACAAGTAGTCCAAACATTAGAAGGGACCCAGGTTACCTTGGGCCCTTTGCTTTTACCATTGTAGGGTTCAATGAAGGAATAGAAAGGTCTTTCATGATACCCTTGGGATGATAAGGAATGGGTTTCCCAAACATATGTTTGTTATTCTGATATTTGAAATGTGTGTAGAATTTATCTAAGTATAGTAGATCAACAGAATGTCTTATTATCCTAGGTTTGTCTTTAGCCTTTTGGTTGTGGATATTTAATTTCTCTATATTGTTCTTGCCTAAGGGTTTTTCTTTCTTATTCAGATGTACTTTGTTGGGTTCATCTATCATATTTGAGTCACTACCAGCCTTACCCTTAACTGATGTATTTTTCTCACTTGGTTGGTATTCATTAGGTCTAACAAAAGATACTGGATTTTTCCAAGCAGGTTTTCTAGGTGCTTCTGTGCTGGTGGAGGGCTCTGCTCCTAACCCTAGGTGATTAAATCTCATAGAGAGATTTTCTGTGATGTCTTTGAGCTTCTGACTCCTCCCATTGAGTGAGTCCTCAAAGGCCTTTGCCTTTGCTAGCTCTTCTTTCAATTTAATGTTTTCTTCTCTAAGTTTAATCAATTCTAACTCTTTATTATTAATTTCATTTGTTAGATTTTGATTTCTTAGGTATATTTCATCTTTCTTAAGGTTTTCTAATTCAGTCCTAGCTGTGTCTAATTTTTTTTCTACCCTAAGATGATCAATGCAGAAATCTTTAAAACAGGTTTTAAACTCATCTGAACTGAAATTAAACTCATCAAATATAGATACCTATTCATCTTCATCATTTGATGACATCCCTAGTGCCATCTTGCAGGCTGCTTCTGCTTCTACTTCATCATCACTTTCAGATGATGAGGAGCTTATCTCAGCTTCACTGTCACTCCAGGTTTCAGCTAAGAAACCCTTGGCTTTCTTCTTGTGTTTGAAAGACTTCTTCTTCTTCTTTTCATCCTTGTTGTTGCTTCCGCCCCTTTGTTCTTGTGGGCACTCAGGAGCTATGTGCCCTGATTTGTTGCAAGTATAACAGATAATCTCCTTCGTTGGAGTTTTGTCATACCTGGGCCTTGAGTCTCTTTCTCTTCTCCTTGAGTCTTCTATCTTGACCCATTTCTTGAATCTCCTTGCTAGGATATTGAACATTTCATCCTCAGGAGTAGAGGTGTCTCCTTCAGTAGCTTTCAGAGAAAGGCTCCTTTGGATGGAAGATTGAGTAGTTTCCCTTTCTTCTGACTCAGGCCTGTTCTTTAGCAGCATTTCATATCACTTAAGCTTTACTAGAAAAGCTTCAGTACAGATTTCTCTGTGGCACCTGGACTCTCTGATTGCCCAGAATCTAGAATCCCATGAGCTAGGGAAGCACATGAGGATTTTATCATTAATTTCAGTCAAGAATATCTCCTTGTCCAAGCCTCTGAGCTCATTAATGATAATGTTGAACCTGTCATACATATCAGCAATAAATTCTTCAGCTTTCTTCTGAAAGTTATCATACTGGGATATGTGAAGGGACTTTCTATCCTTTCTTTCATCAGCACTTCCTTCCACCATTGTGGTGAATGAATCCCATATATCTTTTGTTGATTGGCATTCAACAACCTTCTGGAAAATGTCATCTGACATTGTTGAAACTAGAATG
Organism: Dactylorhiza incarnata; assembly: GCA_033032865.1. NCBI lineage: Eukaryota > Viridiplantae > Streptophyta > Magnoliopsida > Asparagales > Orchidaceae > Dactylorhiza > Dactylorhiza incarnata. The sequence continues at coordinate 12,015,688 of JAWHQI010000043.1, read as the reverse complement.
TTCATGGCCTTGGATCACATGCCTTGACCTTCTTCTCAGCTTCTGTCCATTCATTTCTTGGGACAGCCTTAGTTGTTGAAGATTCTCTTGCCTTTTGTCTGACTGGAGCTGGAGGACCCGTAAGAAGAACATTATAGATGTCTTCATCAATGGAATTCATATAAAGCCTTATTCTGGCCTTCCAGAGTGTGAACTTATTCAAGTTACAGACTGGGGGTCTGGTAGAAGCATAATCCTTATAACTCATTTTCTTTTAAAAAATATTTGTAATAGAGAAATAAGTGAAGGAGGTCTTTTTGATCAAGGTGTTAATCTTTTAATGATCAACCTCCCTCTAATACCAATTGAAAGTGCAAAGTGTGCCTCTGAGATATACTCTAGAGGGGGGAGGGGGGTGAATAGAGATTTAAAAATATTTCTATCCTATTTGCGCAAACACAATAAAAACCTAAGTATTATGCCCAACAATTCCTCAGACAGAATAAAACAGTGTTGTTAAGTAAATCAGGAAAATAGTAAAGGAAAAGCTAAACTATATGGGACAGCACAAAAAATTTCACAACCAGAAGACACAAAGATTTTATAGAGGTTTCCAAAAATGTGGATAGTCCTCACTTCTACCACCTGGTAGGAATGCACCACCTATGCCCGAGTCTTTTGACAAGGAGACACTTAGAACCACTGATCTTTTGATAAGGAGATCATGAACCAACCAGATCTTTTGATAGGAGATCTTGAACCAACCAGATCTTTTGGTAAGGAGATCTTGAACCAATGAATCCTTTGGAAGAGGGATTCTCAAAACTCTTTTATAGTTGGGAATGAGAAGGAGGAAGAAGAAGGGTGAGGAAGATGAAGAATTCTATTCTCAGAATTCTTATGAAGCCTGTATTAAGAACAACTTCTATATCCTTTCACTAGATCTGCTGATGATGAAATCCTGCTTAAGTTTGTGATGGTTTGTCACACCCCAGGCTTCGCTCAAGCTGCTTCTCAAGAAATGAAAGGCATGGTCAAGCTACTTCTCGAGAAACAGCTACTTCTCGAGAAACAACTACTTCTCGAGAAACCGCTACTTCTCGAAAAATGCAGGGTTAAGCTACTTCTCGAGAAACAGCTATTTCTCGAGAAGTGAAGGCAGGAAGTTCGACGAAAAGAGAGTTCAGAATCGTCGGGCCGTGAGTTGGTTTCATCGAACGGAGTTCGATGAAGAGCTAACGCCAGAGTTCAACGCCAGAGTTCGACAAAGGGAGTTCGTCGAACAAAGTTTGACGAAGAGTTCGACGAAGGGAGTTCGTCGAATAGAGTTCGACGAAGGGAGTTCGTCGAACGGCGTTCGACGAAGAGTTCAACAAAGGGAGTTTGTCGAACAGAGTTCGACGAAGAGTTCGATGAAGGGAGTTCGTCGAACGGAGTTCGACGAATAGTTCGACGAAGGGAGTTCGTCGAACGGAGTTCGACGAAGAGTTCAACAAAGGGAGTTCCATAAGTAGCATTTCCTGGACGCCCGATCTGTTTGCATCTTGATCCTACGGTCTAGATAAGTGCATCCCAAGGTCTTATTTAGGGCAAAGAAGTTCTTTTCACTTTTCGGGAAGTCCTTTGTGCTTTTGGAGGCGTAGAAGAGAGGAAGGGTTTGGAGGAAGAATAAGGCTAGATCCCCATTGTTGGAGCACCGGAGCTCCGTTCGCCGATCCGAGACCAGATCCGTGGAGAGGACTAGAAGGCGTTTCTTTCTATCCGTGCCTGTCAACCGATCCATGGCGAGGAAGAGAACTCTTAGGGTAATGACATCTCTCCTCCCAGTTTTAGGATGCGTGCATGGCATCTATGCTTTTACTTTCCTTTTTCTGAAATTTATGGCACCAGATCTCTCAAATGAGAGGGGTTTGGGTCGCCTTGGTTCAAGAGAAACATCGGTTTGATTGAGTCCGTCCCCGACATGATTTTTGCACTAGAGATCCGCTCCGTTAGTGGATTAGGCATTGTGTGTGAAGCTGAAATCGTGACCGGTGGTCCGATTCACTGATGTTGCTTAACGTGCATTTTAGGGATTTTGTTAGAAATCCGATAATGGTGAAAACATCGTATGTGTTGCCCTTATGTTGGTGTGAGAATGAACGTTGGTTTGGAAAGGGTAATTGTTATTTGTATGTGAAGGCATGGTTTGTCATTGTGGTCGGCTGGCTAGCCCGTGAATGCTTGGATTCATGTGGGGAGAGTGTCCCGGCAAGACAAGTCCCCTTCTGGGCTAACTGACAAGAACAAGTATGCTGGTGCGCCCATTGGCAAGATGAGCCATGTAAGGGGTGAGGTCCCAGTGGAGTTCTTGGCTTTTAGTATAGTGATTGAGGCGAGAACAAGTATGCTGATGCGCCCGCTGGCAAGTGAGCCATGTAAGTGGTGAGGTCTCAGTGGAGTTCTTGTCCTTGGGCTTGCACGCTAGTGGGGGAATGATAAGTACCCTTGGTTGGTTATGAAATGTTGATGTGTGTTATTATGTTAGAAACATACATGCCATAGGGTGCCTTGGGTGAAACCCAGGTTTGCATACTTGTTGCTTTGCTAGATCCCTTTACTTTTATTGCTCAACATAGAAATGTGAATGATGCTTGTGACACTCATGCCTGTCATGTTTATGTTAATACTGTTTATTACATTTGCATACAAAGTGCTGACTTGCAGGGTGATGTAGTTCCCTGGGGTCCGCTAGTACGACTGGAGGAGGGGTGTTGTTACACCGTTGTTCATCAGCCAAAGCTGACCCTCGTTATACCGCTCTTTGTGATTTTGATGCAAGGCTAGGATCGTAGGCTGGACCTAGCTCGCCGGCCAGAAAGGCCTAAGCTCATGAAGTGCTCTATTCATGCTTTCTTGTTTGATTTGATGTATTTACCTGTTCCGGCTTGCATGCCGAGGTAGCTTAGGATTGTGATGATCTGTTGGACATTTTTATGCCCTGTTCTGGCTAGAGTATGAGTTTTGTAAGGCCTTTAGGCCGTAGTACTCTTATGTAGATGTGGACAACTTTTGTGGTTAATTTTATTGTTTTTGCTGTGTTGGTTCTGAGTTTTGAGATGGTTAGATCAATATCACTTTTTAATACTAAAGCTGTCGCGATTATATGATGTGGGGTCCCGGCCAGACCTATATTATATAGTCATTGCAGGGGAGGTGTTACAATTTGGTATCAGAGCTAGGTTAGCGTTCTTGTTGAGGTTTAGCGTGGTCGTATCGCGTTAAGAGGTTGTCCACATAGGAGTACTTTGCGAGACCATGAGTGTCCTTGTGTTCGAGTCTTGCGAATAGAGTTTGATTTGTTTTTCCTTGTTTATGCTAGGATGGTGACGACGATGCAGGGATGTCGAGGTGTCAAGAAGAGCCGTCAGCAAGCAGTGCAACGACCCCAGCCCTTGTGAATATGGGTGTGTCCCCGGCAGACTTTTGTCGTATGCTAGGAGAGGCGATGGTGGCGTCTCAATCTGCGGCGATGCCACAGATTGCAATGCCTGTTGTGCAGGCTGCGACTCCTATTACTACGGTAACTATGACGCTAGAAGTGGGAGTAAGGCAGGTAGAGCCGTTAGCCGAGAGAACGGTTGGGCAATGCGATCGTGAGATGAAGTACTATCTGAGTTTCCATCCTCCGACGTTCAAAGGAGTTGGCACTCCGACAGACACTGAGGATTGGTTGGTGAGAATTTATGAACTCCTGAAAGCGGCAGAGACCCCAGAAGACAAGCAGTCCCAGTTCGCAACATTTATGTTAGAAGGCGACGCCAAGATGTGGTGGGTAAATCATAGCGGTCGTCATTTCCCTGGACGTGCCCCGTCCATGGAAGAGTTAGGGAATGCCTTCCTGAAGCGCTATATCCCCTCTTCGATGAGGTTAGCCCTTAAGCGGTAGTTCTGGCACTTGGTGCAGCATGAGAAAACATAGACGAGTACTCGCAGGAGTTTACTCGGTTGGGTCATTACGCGGGAACGACCATGGCAGACGATGAGGACAGGGATAATCTCTTCTATCAGGGTCTGAGAGAGAATTTAAGGAAACCTCTGATAGACTTATAGAATGCGGGGTTCAATGAGTTAGTTGAAGCTGCTCGAACTTTGGAGAACGATTTGGAGAGAACCCAGCGCCGCAAGGGCTTGGCGGCAAAGCAGGGAGAAAGTAAGCCATTTCAGTCTCAGGGGAAGTTTGAGAGAAGTTGGTGGAAGAAAAAGCCCCGTCCTTTTAAGACTGGCGAGGGGAGCGGTGCGACTTCTGGACAGTTCTGTTCCAAGGGGACAGTGACATGCTACAAGTGTGGCAAAGTGGGCCACATAGCTCGGGTCTGTTTTGAGAGTGGAGTTGAGCCAGAGTAGAGGCAGGAGTAGTCGGTGCATTCCGGTCCTAGTGTTGGGGAGAAAGGGAAGGCGGCGGAGTCCAGTGCTTCCCATTTCCCTCCTATGCAGCCTAGAGCGTACAACCTCGGGCAGCACGAAGCGATTTGTCAACCTGACGTGGTGATAGGTATGGAAGTTCTAAGTTTCGTTTAATAATTTTAACCTATTTGCGACCTTTCATATTCGTTATATGCGTGTTAGGCTTCGTGCTAGTGTTTGGATACCCCTCTAGAGTGTTGTTCGACATAGGAGCATCACACTCTTGATGCAGGACGTCGGGGCCCCGACCACACCCCGTAGCATCACACCAGCTAGCGGACCATGGCCAAGCATGCCTGCCAGAAGGACTGCAGTCCAGGCACCCCAACCCGTCTTCGCGCCTGTTCTCAGCACGGCGGGTTGTTGAGGCCGGGGCTCGATCCTCATACCTCCTTGATAAGAACCTCTCCTATTAGCCCGTGTCATGCTAAGTGGGTATCTTTCCTGCAAGGTTACACGTTTAATCTTAAGCACCTTAAGGGAGCTGATAACCGAGTCGCGGAAGCTCTTAGTCGCCTTACAATTTTGCTTACTACTATGGAGGTTAATGTTGTAGGATTTGAGCGCATTAAGGATGAGTACGCTACTTGCCCAGATTTCCAAGATTCATATTTATCTGCCCAGGATAGTTCCCCCACGACTATATCTGCGTTCGTTATTAAGGATGGCTATCTATTTAGGCATGGGAAGTTATGCATCCCGCAGTCATCTTTGCGTCTCCATATCATCTGGGAGCTGCATAGCGGAGGGTTGAGTGGCCATTTCGGTAGGGATAAGATAGTTACGTTAGTTGAGGAGAAGTTTTTTTGGCCTAAACTTAAGGCGATGGTGGGAAGGGTAGTGAGTAGTCGTCGCACCTGTCAGGTATCTAAGGGCACAAAAACCAATGTAGGATTATATACACCCTTGCCATCCCTGTTGAAATTGTTGAAGTGGAAGTGGAGGCTTTTGGACCTGGGCGGTCTGGGAGGAGGTCGGGCGGTCTGACGTGACCGCACAACCTGGCGGTCTGCATCCGCGGTCTGGCTGATCTTAGCCTAGCTGCGGTCTCCCGGGTTGACCGCTGGTCTTGTCCAAAGTTTGCTGAAGGAGCCGCGCGGTCTGTGCGTGACCGCGTGGCGTGCTGTCCTCTTCAAGGCTGTGGCGGTCTGGTGCGACCGCACAGTTTGATGCAGGTTCTCTCCGGAATGCGGTCTGGTAGCTGACCGGGCTTTCTGGGGGTATTCACGGACTAAGGAATTTAGTCGCGCGGTCTCAGTGCGCGGTCTCAAGAGGAGGCTGGAATGCGAGCTAGTTGCTGTTCGCGGTCTCAGGAGGAGATCGGCATTACGACAGGAGTTCGCGATCTGATGGCGAACTGACTGTGTTCGCGGTCTCGTGCGAACACAGGTGGTGAATAGCTTCGGGCGGTCTGGCGAGCTCTTTGTGGAGTCGCGGTCTGCTGTGAGAGTGGCGGTCTCTCATGGCGACATTGAAGCTGGCGGGTTCACCAAAAATGAAGCAGAAGTAATGTTGCTAATCGCGCAGTGTGACCGGTCAGGTCACGCGGTCTGAGGGGTGGTGATCCTATCTCTAGGGTGGTGACCAGATCAGGTCTCACGCCTATAAATAGGAGCCACTGTTGCAGCAAAGAGGGCGACACCAAGTGTAAGCTGAGTCCGGCTTGTTCCTGCGGTCTGTCTTATTCTGACTGTGCGGTCTGCTGATTGAATTCCTTTTGTGCAGCTTCTGCGGATAGTGTGGGCAGCAGCGATCACCTCTTCCTCTGAAAGTGTTCGGGCGGTCTGCGGCTTGGAGTTGTGGTGCTGGAGTTCGGGAGAATCAGGAGGTCAGAAGAAGGGAGCGGTCTGTGCAGCGGTCTGGTGGTGTTCTGTGGTTGGCAGAGAGTTGCGGTCTAGCAACTATCTGAGATCGCAGGGAGTTCGCGCGGTCTGGAGCGGTCTCAGTTATCTGCATTTCCTTGTTTTTTTCCTTGTTTGATGTTTGTGCTGGCGAAATCATGTCTCGCCAAGCATGTCTTGCCCTGTAATGAAGTTTTATGCTATCAATAAAGATCACATATTTGCCTGAAGTTTGTTTCTGGTTGCTTTGGCTAGTATCTCTAGTTGTTATTCCTGCTTGCTCTCACAAGGTCCGAGAAATTTTTACATGGTATCAGAGGGAGGTTGGAGTGGATAGAGCAGTGAATAACTTAGAGTAGCCATCGCCTTTGTGAAGAAGGAACCAGAGGAAAAACAATGGAAGGTGGATTTGCAAGAGGTCTTGGTATTGAGATGCTTACATCGACTAACTTCAAGAAGTGGAAGTCATGTATGCAGAGCTATCTTCTGGGTGAGGATCTATGGGAAGTTGTTGGAGGAAATGAGACAGAAGAGGTGAAGGCAACGGAAGCTGGTGACAATGGTCCGGCCGTAAGGGCGTGGAGAAAGACCAATGCCAAGGCCGAGTTCACTTTGAAGCGTGCCATTTCACCTGATCTATTTGATCACATCTTAGGGTGTGGATCAGCTGCCGAGATCTGGAGAGCCCTGGATGGGCTGTTTAATAAGAAGAATGTAGCGAGACTGCAGTTCTTGGAGAATGAGCTGGCAAGGTCGGCTCAGGGCGATCTTTCTATCTCCACTTTCTTTCTGAAGATGAAGAACCTCTGCGCTGAGATATCAGCATTGGATCCTGATGAGCCAATTTCTGAGGCGAAGCTGAAGAGGCACATCATCCGCGGCTTGCGGAAGGAATATGTGGCCTTTGTGACGTCGGTGCAGGGATGGGCAAATCAGTCGTCTCTGTTGGAGCTGGAGAACTTGCTTTCTTCGCAAGAAAGCTTGGCAAGACAGATTTCGGGGTTGTCAGTGACTGGGGGAGATGGCGAAGTTCTCTTCTCGGGGAAGAAGAAGAAGTGGGATAAGAAGGAGAAGACCACTGGAGGCTATGGGCCTTCAACTTCTAGACAGCAGGAGAGGGGCTATCCTCCTAAGGCTGAGGAGAAGAAGAAGAAGGAAGGTCTCAAATGCTACAAATGCGGGAAGGTTGGGCACTTCAAGAAGGATTGCAGAGTGGTCACTCAAGCAGGGCATGCTGCGGAGAAGGAGGAAGCTGAGGCCAGACATATAAATGGAGGATGGGGAGGAGCCTTCTCGGCTTCTATTGGAGCTTCGGCTCCCATCAACTATTTGGAGGACTGGATCGTGGACTCGGGGTGTGGTCATCACCTCACCGGAGACGGGACCAAGCTTTCTTCTGCACAGCCCTACACAGGTAACAATGCAATCATTACTGCTGATAATACTATGGATCCAGTAGAGAAGGTGGGGGTTGTTTCTTTGGGCAGTGATAGAGGGCCACTTACTTTGAAGAGTGTCTATCATGTGCCCGGAATGAAGAAAAACCTCTTCTCCGTGACCAACGCTGTTGACGCTGGGTATCACGTTCTGTTCGGCCCAACAGAAGTGAAATTTCTACGTAATGTAGAGGCCGTGAAGGCCGAGGTCGTTCATATCAGGAGACGGGCAAAGGACTTGTTCGTTTTATCGACAAGTTCCTACGTCGACAAGATGAAGACGAATGATGGTGCCGTTATATGGCATGAGAGGTTGGGGCATGTAGGGATGGACAAGCTAAAAGCTATGGCGGTGAGAGGCCTGGTCAAGGGCCTGCCAAGTCTATCTTCCTACGGAGAAGGTCATGTTTGCGCAGGATGTCAGTTCGGCAAGTCTCATCGACTACCGTTTGACAAGTCGCAGACAAGGAGTAGTGTGCCGTTGGAGTGCATCCACGGTGACTTGATGGGACCAACTGCTACCCAAAGCCTCGGAGGCAGCAGGTATATGCTGGTGTTGATCGATGATTACACCAGATATATCTGGGTTTATTTTCTGAAGGAGAAGGCGGAGGCGTTTGCCAAGTTTGTGGAGTTCAAGGAGCTCGTGGAAGGTCGGCTAAGACTGCGGGTGAAGAAGCTGAGGACTGACAACGGAGGGGAGTTCACCTCCAGTGAGTTCTCTACTTTTTGCAGGAAGGCAGGCATCCGGAGGGAGCTTACTTGTGCGCATACTCCACAACAGAACGGAGTTGTAGAACGGAAGATCCGTCATCTGACAGAGACCTGCAAGTGTTGGCTGCATGCCAAGAGTATCCCAAAGTCCTTCTGGGCGGAGGGAATGTCTTGTGCTGCTTACGTCATCAACCGGATGCCTCTTAGTCCCATCAACATGTTAACTCCGCATGAGTTGATGTTCAAGGAGAAGCCAAGCGTGGCACACCTTAGGGTGTTTGGTTCCACCTGCTATGTGCATGTTCCAGATGCTCTTCGGACGAAGCTAGATGCGAAAGCAAGGAAGCTAGTATTCGTGGGATACGACGAGCGGAAGAAAGGATGGAAGTGCATGGGCCCAGAGACGCGGAGATTTGTTGTATCTCGCGACGTTGTTTTTGATGAGGTGACATCTTATAAGGGGTCTTCTGGAGTGGAGCTACCAGAGAGCAGGGTGGAGGTGCCAGAGCAAGCAGTGGAAGATCTTCAGGTGGAGCTACCTGTGTCACCAGGTGGTCCATCTCCTTCTAGTTCCGAGACGGGGGCTTCTGGTTCAGGGAGCAGGGGGAACAATGCTCCTAGCACGTCTGGAAGAGGAGCTAGGGAAGAAGCAGCTGGAGATAATGCGGTTCAGGGGAAGGAGCTGAGGAGGTCGAAGCGAGCAATCGTTTCCCCTGATCGCTATACAGGAGGAAACGCAGTAAGATTTGTCTCATGTTTCTTCGCTGGTCCCTTGGATGAGAGGGAGTCGTCGAGCTTTGAGAAGGCCCAAGGCGTGAAGGAGTGGGATGTTGCAATGCAAGAAGAGATGGCAGCTCTTGAGAAGAATGAGACCTGGTCTCTTGTGCCCAAGCCCAAGGGCACTACTCCTGTAACATGCAAATGGGTCTACAAATTGAAGAAGAAAGCTGACGGCAGTATCGAGCGGTACAAGGCTCGTCTTGTAGCTCGGGGGTTCTCGCAGCAATACGGTGAAGACTACGAAGAGACTTTCAGTCTGGTGGCAAAAATGACTTCAGTTCGGTTCATCATTGCCTTGGCGGCATTCAGTGGATGGGAGATTTGGCAGCTCGACGTCAAGAACGCCTTCTTGTACGGTGAGATTGACAAGGACATCTTCATGGTCCAGCCACCAGGCTTTGTGTCTGAAAATTTTCCGGAGCATGTCTGCAAGCTGAAGAAGGCCCTGTATGGGTTGAAGCAAGCGCCAAGGGCGTGGTACGGAAAGATCGCAGAATATCTCCTATTCCGTGGATTTTGTGCTTCAGACTCAGACTCAAGCTTGTTCGTCAAGAAGAGCGGGGAGCTTCAAGTCATCGTGCTGCTTTACGTCGACGATATGATCGTGACGGGGAACTCGAAGGAGGAAGTAGCTCAGCTTCGGGCCGAGCTGGCTATCAGGTTCGAGATGAAGGACTTAGGTGAGCTTCACCATTTCCTTGGACTCGAGGTGCAGAGGAAGGAAAGTGGAGTGCTGGTTTCCCAGGCTGGATATGCGGAGCGAATCGTGGAGCGATTCGGCATGAAGGGAGGGAAGTGGATCTCTACACCTCTGGAGAAGGCTATGAAGCTTCGGAAGGATGAGGGGAGGATTATGCAAGATCCGTTGGTGTTCCGAGCTCTGGTTGGGAGCTTGATCTATCTGACGATCACGAGGCTGGATATTGCATATGCAGTAGGCAGAGTGAGTCGGTATATGGTGGAGCCACGGATACCTCATCTGCTAGCGGCCAAGAACATTCTGAAGTATGTCAAGGCGACCTCGGACATGGGTCTCCTATACAGGAGGGATGCGGGCTTCGAAGTGCATGGGTACATGGATGCTGATTACGGGGGAGATTCAGATGATCGGAAGTCGACATCTGGATTCGTCTTCATGGCGGGCCCTACAGCTATATCATGGTGCAGCAAGAAGCAGGATTCCGTATCGGTCTCCACCACAGAAGCGGAATACAAGGCTTCGGCCTTGGCAGCTCAGGAAGCCATCTGGCTTAGGAGGTTGGTGGGAGACGTCCACAAGGAGGTTCGGGAGCCGACTCTGCTACGCGGTGACAACGAGAGTGCTCTCAAACTGGTAACCAATCCAGTTTGTCACGCGAGGACCAAGCATATCGAGATCGAGCATCACTTCATACGGGAGAAGGTGCTGGAGGGGTCTCTTTCGGTCGAGCATGTGCGGAGTGCGGACAATGTCGCAGACATCTTCACAAAGGCGCTGGCAAAGGGGCCGTTCACACGGCTAAGGGAGCTACTTGGGCTGGTTTCCACTTCCCACTTCAAGGGGGAGTGTTGAAATTGTTGAAGTGGAAGTGGAGGCTTTTGGACCTGGGCGGTCTGGGAGGAGGTCGGGCGGTCTGACGTGACCGCACAACCTGGCGGTCTGCATCCGCGGTCTGGCTGATCTTAGCCTAGCTGCGGTCTCCCGGGTTGACCGCTGGTCTTGTCCAAAGTCTGCTGAAGGAGCCGCGCGGTCTGTGCGTGACCGCGTGGCATGCTGTCCTCTTCAAGGCTGTGGCGGTCTGGTGCGACCGCACAGTTTGATGCAGGTTCTCTCCGGAATGCGGTCTGGTAGCTGACCGGGCTTTCTGGGGGTATTCGCGGACTAAGTAATTTAGTCGCGCGGTCTCAGTGCGCGGTCTCAGGAGGAGGCTGGAATGCGAGCTGGTTGCTGTTCGCGGTCTCTGGAGGAGATCGGCATGCGGACAGGAGTTCGCGATCTGATGGCGAACTGACTGTGTTCGCGGTCTCGTGCGAACACAGGTGGTGAATAGCTTTGGGCGGTCTGGCGAGCTCTTTGTGGAGTCGCGGTCTGCTGTGAGAGTGGCGGTCTCTCATGGCGACATTGAAGCTGGCGGGTTCACCAAAAATGAAGCAGAAGTAATGTTGCTAATCGCGCAGTGTGACCGGTCAGGTCACGCGGTCTGAGGGGTGGTGATCCTATCTCTAGGGTGGTGACCAGATCAGGTCTCACGCCTATAAATAGGAGCCACTGTTGCAGCAAAGAGGGCGACACCAAGTGTAAGCTGAGTCCGGCTTGTTCCTGCGGTCTGTCTTATTCTGATCGTGCGGTCTGCTGATTGAATTCCTTTTGTGCAGCTTCTGCGGATAGTGTGAGCAGCAGCGATCACCTCTTCCTCTGAAAGTGTTCGGGCGGTCTGCGGCTTGGAGTTGTGGTGCTGGAGTTCGGTAGAATCAGGAGGTCGGAAGAAGGGAGCGGTCTGTGCAGCGGTCTGGTGGTGTTCTGTGGTTGGCAGAGAGTTGCGGTCTAGCAACTATCTGAGATCGCAGGGAGGTCGCGCGGTCTGGAGCGGTCTCAGTTATCTGCATTTCCTTGTTTTTTTCCTTGTTTGATGTTTGTGCTGGCGAAATCATGTCTCGCCAAGCATGTCTTGCCCTGTAATGAAGTTTTATGCTATCAATAAAGATCACATATTTGCCTGAAGTTTGTTTCTGGTTGCTTTGGCTAGTATCTCTAGTTGTTATTCCTGCTTGCTCTCACAAGGTCCGAGAAATTTTCACAATCCCTTCCACACCATGGGAGGACGTGAGCATGGACTTTGATTTAGGCCTACCCACCACTTTACGCCGTCTCGATTCTATTCTCGTAGTAGTGGATAGGTTCTCCAAAATGACATATTTTATTCTGTGCACCCCAACGATGCATCTCACGTAGCAAAATTATATTTTAAAGAGGTCGTTAGCCATCGCGGAGTGCCGAAGACAATTGTCTCGGATAGGGATGTAAAATTCACTAGTTATTTTTGGAAGACTTTATGGATGTTGATGGGAACGAAGTTACTATTCTCCGCTGCTTATCACCGGCAAACCGACAGGAAAACAAAGGTGGTCAATCGGAGTTTGGAGAACCTCCTTCGGTGTCTTGTGAGTACAAAGGCATGTGGGATCTACTGCTGCCCCATGCCCAATTGGCGTACAATAACTCTAAGAATAGGTCCACGGGTATGTCACCTAATGAGATTGTTCACGGGTATAAGGCTCTGGTGCCTCTTGACATGGTTCCGTTACCACCAACATATAAAACAAGTCAATTTGCACAATCCTTCGCCCAACACATTCATGATCTACATGCACGTATACGGGCTACTTTGACTTCTCAATATGAGTCCTATCAAGCGCACGCTAATCTACATAGGAGAGTGTCACACTTTAAAGTCAGCGATCTGGTTTTAGTCCGATTATTTCCCGAACGACTGCCATCTGGCACCGTTAAAAAGTTAGCACCAAAGCGCGCCGGCCCTTTTCGGATTATAAAGAAACTAGGTGACAATGCTTTCGTTTTGGATTTGCCTGCGGATTGGGGTATCTCCCCCATTTTTAATGTTTTGAATTTGACATTGTTTGTTTCGCCTCCACTTGAGTTGTCTTCTTTGTCATCTTCTCCCTCCACTAAAATTTCTAATGGGTTGCGGAGTGGTAGTTCGGATGATCTCTCTCTTTCGGTCCCCACAGGTATATTATCGGATGGTGAGTTGCATTCTTTTATTCCTATTGCTGACATGTTTCCCAGGTTTCCCAAGACATTTCTCACTCCAGATACGATACTTGCTGCTGAGCCACTTGCGACTACTGATGGTGATACCTACCGCTTCTTCATCCGTTGGCGTGACCGCCCCCCTTCGGACGACTCATGGGTACTCGAGACGGAGCTTCGACGCTTGGATGCCGACCTTCTCCACCGCTATCTCTCGGACCACGCATCGGAGATACGTGATTTTGAGCAGGGGAGGATTGATGTCGCAACCCCTCCACCACTACTTGATGATGATCCGGTCGCCGAATCGCAACGACATAAATATTTTCGGTGCCATGTTGACGCTAATGGAAGACAACGTTACAACCTCCGCCCGCGGCGTGTTAAGCCCACTTGAAGGCCTATTTTATTTAATTATAATGCTTTTTGTTATTTTATATTTATGAATATAAAATTATTCCATGTTTCGGTAATAATTTTATATTCATATAAGCATTTATCTATTTTATTTCCTGCACTTTAAAAATATTTGGTGTGTATTTAACCGCTCGGATGGTAGAGATTACATCTCCATCTTGGACGGTTATGTGTTGTTTGTAACTCCTATTTAAGGAGGCTTGTTTTGAGGATTATGATAAGAAAGAATTAAACTCTAATCCCCCCTTGAGAATTTCGGCCAAAGAGGAGTTCCCTCCTTGCCGCCGCCCCCTTGGTTGGAGTGACTCCAACGATTTCTTCCTCCACCCCTCTTCGGTGCGACTCTGGCGTGGATTCCTTCGGTGCGACTCCAAGGAAGAAGGTTGCAGCCCCATTCGGTGTGACGCCGGTGAATCCGTGGAGAGAGTGATTCTCCCACATATCTTGTGCGATTGTAGATCCGGGTTGGGTAACATCTCTCTTTCCTTGTGATTTCTTGCTTTAGATTTGTGGAGGTTTAGCATCCGTTTTATCCGCGATTTTCATTATTATCGAACTCTTTATTTCCGGATCGGGTAGGTCCAATTTGCTTGAGCGGATCTTGTCCTCTAGCCTTGGTTTTGCTCTCCAAAAGGATTGGCAACCTTTGTGTTAACTTTTGGGAATAATACAACTCCTTTCCGATCATTATTTTAGAGTCGATATTTCCTCCTTTGTGATGTATGTGATGCGTTAGATGCGAATGTATTGCGACGATAGATGCCTGTGTAGGTGCGGTAGATCTAAACGTGAAAGTCGTAGAGAGCGTTGTTTTCGTAGCGATCTCCATCTCATGGACATCCCTACATCAACTCTTTTCTCGCGGAAAGATTTATCCGGAGGATCGGTGTTGAGATTATCGAGGTAGAGGCAGAGCATAGTATGCGCATGACGAATGGGTCTTTCATGACCACTGGAATGAAAGGACGCATTGTGCTAATGATTTGTGAGTGTGATTTTGAGTTGGTAACAACAATTCTACCACTAGCCGAATTTGACATCATCCTTGGGATGGACTGGCTTGCAGAGCAGCGAGCTAGTATTGACTGCCTGTTGATGGTGGTGACCTTACGGAGGGAGGGAAGAGCGGAGGTCAAGTTCGAGGGCCTATGCGGAGTGGCCTGCTCCCTGATTTCTGCCGTGCAAATGGTGCGTGTGGTGAATCAAGGAGGTGAGGCATTTATTGATTTGTTGGAGACTCACTCCACAAAGTTGGCGATCGGAGAGGTGCCAGTGGTGGAGGAATTCGAGGATGTGTTCCCTGGGGAGCTTCCGGGAGCGCCTCCTCAGCATGAAATCGACTTTTCAATTGAGTTGGTGTCAGATGCGAGGCCGGTGTCGCGTACTCCATTTAGGATGTCACCGAAGGAACTGGCTGAGTTAAAGGTGCAGTTGCAAGAGTTGCTCGAGCAGGGGTACATTAGGCCCAACTCCTCACCTTGGAGTGCGCCGGTGTTGTTCGTTAAGAAAAAGGATGGTAGTATGCGGCTGTGCATAAACTATCGGGAGTTGAATAAGTTGACCATCAAGAATAGGTACCCGATTCTGCGAATCGATGATTTGTTCGATCAGCTGGTGGGGTCGACGGTGTTATCCAAGTTGGAATTAAAGTCGGATTACTATTAGTTAAGGATCTGAGAAGAGGACATTCCCAAGACAGCATTTGGGATGAGATATGGTCACTTTGAGTTCTCAGTGATGCCGTTCGGTTTGACGAACGTGCCATCAGTGTTCATGGATTTAATGAACCGAATGTTTTGACAATACCTGGATTCGTTCATGGTGGTGTTCATTGACAACATCTTAGTGTATTCAAATTCGAAGGCGGAGCATGAGTCTCATCTGAGATTAGTATTGCAGACATTGAGGGAGAACCAGCTTTATGCGAAGTTCTCTGATAGTGCATTATTTATAGTTATTTTTATATAGTATTTTAGTAGTAATTAATTAGTTTTTATATAATTTTAGTTTAATATATATCTAATTCGCTTTATTTTGTGTTTTCAGGTAATCTGGGGCTGCTAATAGCAAATTCAAGCTCACAGCCATGTTCAGGGGAAAGAATGGAACAAGTCTGCAAAATTCTTCAGTACACGCCCTCGGTCACGGCCATGACCAAGGGCGTGACTTCAAGTCACGGCCATGACTCAACCCAGCCATCTTACATCTGCCAGATCATGCCGCCAGCCCAATTTAGTATTACACGCCCTCGGTCACGGCCATGACCAAGGGCGTGACATCAAGTCACGGCCATGACTCAACCCAGCCATCTTTTAGCTGCCAGAACACGCCGTCACATCATTTCCAGCCTACACGCCCCAGGTCACGGGCGTGACTCTATGTCACGGCCATGACCTAGGGGGTGACCCTTCCCGCAAATGCCAGAATAACTCCAGATCGCGCTGTTTCAAGATTTGGTCAAGTCACGCCCTCTGTCACGGGCGTGACTCCATGTCACGGCCATGACCTAGGGGGTGACCCTTCCCGCAACTGCCAGAATAACTCCAGATCGCGCCGTTTCCCGCCGTTTCCAGATTCGGTCAAGTCACGCCCTAGGTCACGGGGGTGACCGAGGCCGTGACCCGTCGAGATGATTAATTTTGGCGGTTTTTCTTCCCCAACGTTCCCGGGCTTTCAAGACGCAATTACGCAGCTTACACGCCCTTGGTCACGGGCGTGACCAAGGGCGTGACTCACCAATTTTCTGCCTATAAAAGCCAGCTGCTGCCAAAGTGATGGGGATCCGATCCTAGCTTAGATTGGGTCATTTTTAGATTAGTTTTTCAGCATTTTCTTATTGTATTTTCTTTATGCAGATTTACTTTATGTCTTGCAAATTTCAATTCATAGTTTAGATTTCCAATTCCTGCAATTGTAATTCTCTTTACTTAGTTATAAAAATGTTTCTCTTTTCAAATATGTTTAGCTGAATTTATAGCATTTGATCGGATGAATTCTTAAGCTTTTCTTATTTTGTAATCTCTCATTGTCGTAGCTTTAGTTTAAGAATTATTACGATCCACTTTTGATTTTTCTCGATTGATCTCATATTGCCGGTATATGAATATCAATTCTTGATCCATTTTCTAGTGATCGAGAGATCCATGAATTTGTGTAGATCATTCATTAGTGGAAAGAGTTGCATGCATTCCTCGAGAGAGGGTGACACAAATCTTTCGGATTGGAGTCAAATCCAATAGTGGGGCTCACCGCATAAAGCAAGCTTAGGGGTTTCGACTGGCCGAGGGGTCTTAATCGATCAACCTAAGGTTAGGTGGTAGTTCTCTCGAGAGAGGCTCTACCATATTTTGGGAACCTCCACGGTCGAATTATTCTATCGCTTTTGGTTATGAATTTAGATTTTACAATTTATTTAACTCAAGAAGGATTTCCGATCAAATGCTCTTTTTTCTTTTCTCTTTTATTATTCTAAAAATCTTCTTAAATCTAGATAAAATAATATTAATTTGCGTGAGTAGAAGTAATCAACAACCCCGTGGAATACGACACTTGATATTTATTTCTAAATATCCTATACTATGAATGATAGGTGCTCTTGCCTATAGTTCGTAGAATTTGGAGAAATTTTATATCCTAAGTTTTACGTATCAAGTTTTTGGCGCCGTTGCCGGGGAATATTTTTGTTGATATTTTGAAAGCGTGAATTTTATTACTTTTATCATTCTCTTTCTCCACCCCCATTTCTCTTTTTGATTTATTTTCAAATTTCATTCTATTAAGTGACGATTGTTCAATTTTCTTTCTTCAAAAATGTTATCTCAATTGGCCGCCAAAGTTGCCGAGCTTCAAAATAAAGTCAATCTTTTGGAAGCCGCACGGAAGCGCCAAGTTAATTGTAATTTTTGTGGAGCACCGCATCGAAGTGAGGATTGTTATATTAATTTTTACTCTCAAAATTTTTCTTATGGAAATAATTTTGAGTTTATTTATGAAAATAATTATTCAAACTTTGATGAAAATAATTCATCTAGTTTTCATGCGAATGATTTTTCCGATTCTAATAATATTTCTTCTTACTCCGATATTAATTATTCATGGTGTCAAGATCACCCGGATAGTTTTCGGTGCGATGAAGGAAATTCAGTCAATCAAGATTTTCATTCCTCCTCTTTTACCCCACAAAATTCATTTTCTTCTACTCTTGGGTATTCTCCAGATTCTATTTATCAAAATTTAAATATTTATACCCAAGCTCAAGAAGAACTTCTTTACCACGAATTTAAAAGAGTCATGGAGACACCGGACGAAATTGATGAAGAACATGTTTCTTCACCTCCTCCGCCCGAATCTCCTCTTATTTTTCATGAATTTTCTCTCTCGCCAATTATTCACTTTGAAAGTGAAATTCATGAAAATATTGTGTCCCATGAATTTAGTCCACTTGGAATTTCAAATAAATTTTTGGATACAAATTTTATTTTTGAAAATGAACAACCGGAGCTTAATCATGTGTTTTCACAAGAAACTCCTCCTTGTGAAATATTTTCTGACTCGCTTAATTTTGATTCTTTTTCTTCTAACGATTTTCATGTAGAGGATGAGCCGGTGCAACCAAACGTCTTCACCGATCCATTTGCCGCTCATCTCCAGCAATCCAAATTACCTAAGGTATGTATAGGTAATTTGGATTCACAATTTCGCGCTAACGGAAAACAAAAGAATCAGGATTATAGCGGAGGAGTCGTCGGGCAACAGTTTTCGGCATTTTCACATCAGCGTGAATTAAGGGAGTTGTCCGTGCATTTTCAATTTGAATATCCTTTTAGCTAACCCTTAACGTCTAGCTAAAAGACGTTAAACAAAGCGCTCTTGGGAGGCACCCCTTGCTTATCTTTATATTTTTGCTATTTTTCTTTTATTTTATGCATTTTCTTTTCCTGTTTGGCCTTTCCATTCTTATTTATAAACATTGGAGACAATGTTTATCTTTAAGTATGGGGGGGTGTTCTCTAATGTTTATTTTTATAAAAAAATCAAAAAAAAATTGAAAACATGTTAAAAATCATAAAAAAATTGTTTCTTTGTTTTCTGTTGCAATTTTGATTTAAAAATATGAAAAATACAAAAAAAAAATTGTTTTATTTTAAAATGTTTAAAAAACTTATAAAAAAAACTATTTTTCCAATAAGATAAATTTTGTAATTTTAAAATTCTCCAAACTTTATTTATGCAAAATTAATTTTAATTATGAGTTGTCTTTATAGGTTTTTTTAAGAGTTTTCTTTTTATGAATTTTTAAATCATATATTTCTCTTCAAAATATGTTAGATTTAATTTTTAGATGAATTTGATTTAATGAGTTTTTCATTATTTTGATTTGTTTAGAATATTTCTTAGTTTTACTTTCTCTCTTTAAAATATCATAATTCAATTTTGTAGTAATTGTGTTAAATATCTTTAGATTTTACTTATATTAACTTGAACTCATAGTTTCTTATAGATTGCTCAATTTATTTTCTATGCTCTTAAAATATTTCTTTGGAATTTTTGTAGCCTTTAAACCCTAGCCCTTCCCCTACCTTTTTGTTTAACCCTTTTATTTGGCATATAAAAAATATTTGAAAAGATCATATGTCATGGAAATGAAAGGATAAAATTCATCATTCCTAAACATATGCACCCAAATTAGTAAAAGATTATATGGCATGGAGTTGAGAGGATAAAATTCATCACTCCTAAACATATACATTTGGGATATAAAAAAAAAAGAAATTAAAAAAAGATGGAAATGAGAGGATAAAATTCATCATTTCCTATATGCAAAGTAACTTCTTCAATGCCAGCTTTACCCCAATTAGCCAAGTTTATTTGCTTATCCTAAGATATTTTTGAGAGAGCATAGTTAATATTTTGTAGTTTTCTAAAAGTTTCTAATGATGTTTAAAGTTTCTATAATTTTAATCTTGGTTATTTTACTTAATTCAATGCAATTTTGTTTATGAAGATTTAGTTAGAGAATTTTGAAACTAATATTTATTCTACTCATCTCAATTTATGAATTATAAATTATTTCTTATAAATCTGAATTTTAATTTCTTAACTTATTTTGACATGAGTTTTATAAGATTTGGAGTACATAATTAGAAGTAAATCTTTTTGGAAATGTCCTATAAATTCTTCTCGTACTTATAAATTAGTTTTTGCTCTGGAATAGCAAAAGCTTAAGTGTGGGGGTATTTGATAGTGCATTATTTATAGTTATTTTTATATAGTATTTTAGTAGTAATTAATTAGTTTTTATATAATTTTAGTTTAATATATATCTAATTCGCTTTATTTTGTGTTTTCAGGTAATCTGGGGCTGCTAATAGCAAATTCAAGCTCACAGCCATGTTCAGGGGAAAGAATGGAACAAGTCTGCAAAATGCTTCAGTACACGCCCTCGGTCACGGCCATGACCAAGGGCGTGACTTCAAGTCACGGCCATGACTCAACCCAGCCATCTTACATCTGCCAGATCATGCCGCCAGCCCAATTTAGTATTACACGCCCTCGGTCACGGCCATGACCAAGGGCGTGACATCAAGTCACGGCCATGACTCAACCCAGCCATCTTCTAGCTGCCAGAACACGCCGTCACATCATTTCCAGCCTACACGCCCCAGGTCACGGGCGTGACTCTATGTCACGGCCATGACCTAGGGGGTGACCCTTCCCGCAAATGCCAGAATAACTCCAGATCACGCTGTTTCAAGATTTGGTCAAGTCACGCCCTCTGTCACGGGCGTGACTCCATGTCACGGCCATGACCTAGGGGGTGACCCTTCCCGCAACTGCCAGAATAACTCCAGATCGCGCCGTTTCCCGCCGTTTCCAGATTCGGTCAAGTCACGCCCTAGGTCACGGGGGTGACCGAGGCCGTGACCCGTCGAGATGATTAATTTTGGCGGTTTTTCTTCCCCAACGTTCCCGGGCTTTCAAGACGCAATTACGCAGCTTACACGCCCTTGGTCACGGGCGTGACCAAGGGCGTGACTCACCAATTTTCTGCCTATAAAAGCCAGCTGCTGCCAAAGTGATGGGGATCCGATCCTAGCTTAGATTGGGTCATTTTTAGATTAGTTTTTCAGCATTTTCTTATTGTATTTTCTTTATGCAGATTTACTTTATGTCTTGCAAATTTCAATTCATAGTTTAGATTTCCAATTCCTGCAATTGTAATTCTCTTTACTTAGTTATAAAAATGTTTCTCTTTTCAAATATGTTTAGCTGAATTTATAGCATTTGATCGGATGAATTCTTAAGCTTTTCTTATTTTGTAATCTCTCATTGTCGTAGCTTTAGTTTAAGAATTATTACGATCCACTTTTGATTTTTCTCGATTGATCTCATATTGCCGGTATATGAATATCAATTCTTGATCCATTTTCTAGTGATCGAGAGATCCATGAATTTGTGTAGATCATTCATTAGTGGAAAGAGTTGCATGCATTCCTCGAGAGAGGGTGACACAAATCTTTCGGATTGGAGTCAAATCCAATAGTGGGGCTCACCGCATAAAGCAAGCTTAGGGGTTTCGACTGGCCGAGGGGTCTTAATCGATCAACCTAAGGTTAGGTGGTAGTTCTCTCGAGAGAGGCTCTACCATATTTTGGGAACCTCCACGGTCGAATTATTCTATCGCTTTTGGTTATGAATTTAGATTTTACAATTTATTTAACTCAAGAAGGATTTCCGATCAAATGCTCTTTTTTCTTTTCTCTTTTATTATTCTAAAAATCTTCTTAAATCTAGATAAAATAATATTAATTTGCGTGAGTAGAAGTAATCAACAACCCCGTGGAATACGACACTTGATATTTATTTCTAAATATCCTATACTATGAATGATAGGTGCTCTTGCCTATAGTTCGTAGAATTTGGAGAAATTTTATATCCTAAGTTTTACGTATCATTCTCAAAGTGCGAGTTCTGGATAGGGAAAGTGGCATTCTTGGGCCACGTGATTAGTGGAGATGGGGTGGCGGTGGATCCTGTGAAGATTGAAGCCATTAGAGAATGGCCTGTACTGAGAACCGTGACGGAAGTCCATAGTTTCCTTGGGCTAGCCGGTTATTACAGAAGGGTTGTTGAGAACTTTTCGCGGATGGCTTTGCCCCTCACCATTCTTACCCGAAAGGACCAGAAGTTTGTGTGGACGCCGGAGTGTGCCCGTGCGTTCGTGACCTTGAAGGAAAGATTGATGTCTGCTCCAATCCTAAGTCTTCCTAGTGGGACTGAGGGATTCCAAATTTTCAGCGATGCGTCAGGGTGCGGTTTGGGTTGCGTGCTTGTGCAGCGTGGCAACGTGATAGCTTATGGGTCGAGGCAGCTAAAGCCTCATGAGAAAATTACACTGTCCACGACTTGGTGTTGGCGGCGGTAATTTTTGCGTTGAAGTTGTGGCGGCACTACGTGTTGGAACCTTAGTTTTGATTTGAGTTAGGATCCATCTTTAAGGTCTAAGTTTCTATCATAACGCATCTTATAACTTAGATCAAATCTCATTAAGATATAAGGCTGAAAATAGATATAATTAATAGGCTGAGAAAATAAGAGAAAGATAAAAATTATATATGTTCTCTGCGTTCGACGAACGGCTACCTGCGTTCGACGAACGACGCTCTACGATCGACGAATTATGTTCATTCTGCGCTCGACGAAATCCAACTATCTCAGCGGTCGACGATCCCGTCTCAGCGCTCGACGAAGAACAGCTATCTCAGCGGTCGATGATCCCGTCTCAGTGGTCGACGAAATCCAACCTCTCAGTGGTCGACGAAAAGCTGCGTTCGACGATCTCAAGTCTGCATTCGACGAATCTTCAGCAGAAGCTCAGAACGACGAATTGAATGTTCAGATCGACGAACTTGAAGCTGGGCTTGACGAAATATCTTCAGCATTATTTTAATATCATTTTCAGCTCGACTAATATTATATATGCTGACAGAGCAATATTTTGAATAGTTTCAAATTATATATTGCTGCCTTACCATTATTGTCGTTGCAGCATTAAATGTTATAGCCGTTGCAGCAAAGCCAAAGACGACAATTTATCTTCTCGAGGATCTAGGAAATCAAAGTGACATTATCTCTTTCCTCTTTTGTTGGCAAGAATTCAAATCAGCCTAACATCTCTCCAGAATATATACTCAGAGAGAAGATCAGCGAAGAATAATAACAAGGAGAAGAAATAAGAAAAGACAGAACAAGAATAGGAAGAAGGAAATATACATAAGCAAAAAGAAGCAGATCTACAGTGTTCTTGATAAGAACAAATATTATTTATCTTCTTTTTGCTAACTCTTCTCTGCATATCATCTTTACCCTGAGACACCAATCAAGATCATTTGCTCAGGGATATAAACTGCAAGAAGAAGAAAAATAGTTATTACAATCAGAAGAAGAAGCCTCCACAAGCTGTCATCAATTCAATCAGACAGGGGGAGCTCTTCAACATCATCTTCAAAGATCCAATCTCAACAACCCATCAGGATCTTCAAGAGTCTTCTCAGCAAAGAGAAGAACAATATATCTTTTCTCCTTTACCTCTTGTACAGGGTTATAACTCCCTTCAAAAGTTAACTCTCGGTGACAGGGCACCTTAGCAAAAAACCTGTGGTTTGGTTTTGAGCACCTGATCAAAAGCTCTGTGGTGTGTGGACACCTGATCAAAAACCCCTTGGTGGCAGGGCACCTGATCAAAAACCTGCAGTTGATTCCTACCAGTGGGTAGAAGAGTAGATGTACCCAAGTTGATTGGGGAACTACTATATTTCTGGTGTCTTCTATGATGCTTGTTTATTTTCTATTTGCTGTGCTGTGTTGTTGTGCCTTCTTAGTGTTTGTTTTTATTACTCACTATCAGAACTACACATATATATATCATTATTTTGAAACAACCTAAAAGATATTAAGAACTAAACTCCATTTCAATTGGTATCAAAGCAAGGTTGATTATATTAATCACCTTCAACTGATACTTAATTGCACTTTCAATTAGTATCAGAGGTATCAATTGGCTTTCGATTGGTATCAGAGGTATTAATTGACTTTCAATTGGTATCAGAGGTATCAATTGACTTTCAATTGGTATCAGAGGGTAGTTGATTTTATATACATGCTAACACCTGAATCATAAAGATCATTAGTTCTTAAATTTAATTTAAAAGGTTTTTCTAAAAACTAATGGCACAAGTAGAATTCACTAATCCACCAATCTGTAATTTGGATAGATTTACTTTATGGCAAGCTAGAATTAAATTATATATGAATTAAATTACAATTCCATTTTGACAGGACCTCCATCTTCAACTTCTTCATCAGATGATCAAGAGAAGTTGATTAGTGCTGATTCAAAGGCCATGAACATATTGGCTCAATCAATGTCAAAAGACATTCTTCAAAAAGTTGCTGACTGCACTTCAGCAAGAGCAATCTGGAACTCCCTCACAAGGATGGTAACTGAACCCTCTTTCACTAACTGTATTTTTGATGCAGAACCATCAGCTAGTCTAAGTGAAGAAGAAGAAGAAGAACAAAAATCTAGAGCTTTCTGCATGATGGCCATATATGGCTCATATCACAAATCAGATGCAGAAGCTGAATCGGATGTGGTAACTGAGGTAACTTCAATTCCTAATTTTACCTCCGATCCATTCAAATCTGTTCTCAAATCACCATTTACAGATTTAATAAAATCTGAAAATGAAATCAGAAAAGAGTTAACAAAAATAGATAATTTGACTTCTGAATATAACAAACTTAAAGAAGATTTAAAAGTATCAGAAAAGAAAATTGTTTCTTTGAATAATAAATTTGAACAACCTTGTAAGAAGTAAATTATGTATGTTCAACAAAATCACAGAAATTTTTCAAATTTATATTTTAATGAGATAAAAAGGCCAATATATCTAATTATAAGGCATTTGTGTTTATCTATTTTAAAAGTTTTATAATTAAACAACAATTATAAGATTCATTTGAATTTCCTATCTTAAAAACAAGTCAGATAACTTCACATTCTTACAGATTTTCTCCAAAATCATGTTGAGCATTCTACTCAAATTGCATAGATCAGAAATGATCAGAGAACTGAGTGTGAGTCTCTTCTGATTAAGGGGATTCTATAGAAAGAAGGTATCAGGCAATGTTTTCTGATCTTAAAATTCCTTAGAATCTATTAACAGCTAGCAATTCATAATATTAAAATCCTACTTAAATCAAAATCTAGGAATCAGAATTGCCCAAATGTATTTTAAAAGAAGAAGAAAATAATATAATTTATGATTAAATGCTTTCAAAAAGGACAATAAATTCTCAGAAATAATCTCTGACCCTTAAGCCTTAAGTTATTCAATATCTTTTTATGCTTATGTATCCTAAACCAAATAGGGGGAGATTGTTAGAACCTAGTCTTAATTTGGATTAGGATCCCAACTCAAATAGGGGGAGAATGTTGGAACCTTAGTTTTGATTTGAGTTAGGATCCATCTTTAAGGTCTAAGTTTCTATCATAACACATCTTATAACTTAGATCAAATCCCATTAAGATAGAAGGCTGAAAATAGATATAATTAATAGGCTGAGAAAATAAGAGAAAGATAAAAATTATATATGTTCTCTGCGTTCGACGAACGGCTACCTGCGTTCGACGAACGGCTACCTACGTTCGACGAACGGCTCTCTACGATCGACGAATTATGTTCATTCTGCGCTCGACGAAATCTAGCTATCTCAGCGGTCTACGATC
Organism: Dactylorhiza incarnata; assembly: GCA_033032865.1. Classification (NCBI taxonomy): domain Eukaryota; kingdom Viridiplantae; phylum Streptophyta; class Magnoliopsida; order Asparagales; family Orchidaceae; genus Dactylorhiza; species Dactylorhiza incarnata. Next base: position 11,990,533 of record JAWHQI010000043.1, on the reverse strand, counting down.
CCGTCTCAGCGGTCGACGAAATCCAACCTCTCAGCGGTCGACGAAAAGCTACGTTCGACGATCTCAAGTCTGCGTTCGACGAATCTTCAGCAGAAGCTCAGAACGACGAATTGAATATTCATATCGACGAACTTGTAGCTGAGCTCGACGAAATATCTTCAGCATTATTTTAATATCATTTTCAGCTTGACTAATATTATATATGCTGACAGAGCAATATTTTGAATAGTTTCAAATTATATATTGCTGCCTTAACATTATAGTCGTTGCAGCATTAAATGTTATAGCCATTGCAGCAAAGCCAAAGATGGCAATTTATCTTCTCGAGGATCTAGGAAATCAAAGTGACATTATCTCTTTCCTCTTTTGTCGGCAAGAATTCAAATCAGCCGAACAGCTCTCCAGAATATATACTCAGAGAGAAGATCAGAGAAGAATACTAACAAGGAGAAGAAATAAGAAAAGACAGAACCAGAATAGGAAGAAGGAAATATACAGAAGCAAAAAGAAGCAGATCTACAGTGTTCTTGATAAGAACAAATATTATTTATCTTCTTTTTGCTAACTCTTCTCTGCAGATCATCTTTACCCTGAGACACCAATCAAGATCATTTGCTCAGGGATCTAAACTGCAAGAAGAAGAAAAAGAGTTATTACAATCAGAAGAAGAAGCCTCCACAAGCTGTCATCAATTCAATCAGACAGGGGGAGCTCTTCAACATCATCTTCAAAGATCCAATCTCAACAACCCATCAGGATCTTCAAGAGTCTTCTCAGCAAAGAGAAGAACAATATATCTTTTCTCCTTTCTCTCTTGCACAGGGTTATAACTCCCTTCAAAAGTTAACTCTCGGTGACAGGGCACCTTAGCAAAAACCTGTGGTTTGGTTTTGAGCACCTGATCAAAAGCTCTGTGGTGTGTGGACACCTGATCAAAAAACCCTTGGTGGCAGGGCACCTGATCAAAAACCTGTAGTGGATTCCTACCAGTGGGTAGAAGAGTAGATGTACCCAGGTTGATTGAGGAACTATTATATTTCCGGTGACTTCTGTGATGCTTGTTTATTTTCTATTTGCTGTTCCGTGTTGCTGTGCCTTCTTAGTGTTTGTTTTTATTACTCATTATCAGCACTACACATATATATATATATATCATTATTTTGAAACAACCTAAAAGATATTAAGAACTAAACTCCCTTTCAATTGGTATCAAAGCAAGGTTGATTATATTAATCACCTTCAACTGATACTTAATTGCACTTTCAATTAGTATCAGAGGTATCAATTGGCTTTCAATTTGTATCAGAGGTATCAATTGACTTTCAATTGGTATCAGAGGTATCAATTGACTTTCACTACGTGTATGGTGCGAAGGTTGAAATCTTCATGGACCACAAAAGCTTGATGTATCTTTTAGATCAGAAGGATCTTAAGATGAGGCAGCGTAGGTGGGTCAAGTTCCATGGGGACTACGACGTAGTGATTCAGTATATGCCAGGCAAGGCCAATGTGGTGGCTGACGCCTTGAGTAGGAAGTCCTCTGGGCAAGGAAATTGGAGTGAAGCGCATGATGAGCGTTTGGTGCTAGAGTTTGACTCTCTTGGCATTGTGTGTGTGGCTAAGGGTGAGTCCAGTGCAGCTCGGCTGAACTGGATCGAGATGCAGTGTGATCTAGTAGATCGAATTCGAGAGGCAACCTGTGCAGACGAAGAGTGTCAGCGATTGGCATTGGAAGCTTAGCAAAGTGAAGGCAGTGCTTTGGAGATGGTCAGTGGACTTTTAAAGAGAAATAGAAGGGTGTTTGTCCCTCATTTTGGCAAGCTCCGTAAGGACTTGATGTTTGAGGCTCACTTCACGAAGTACTCCATTCATCCAGGGAGTACAAATATGTATTTGGATTTGAAGAAATTCTTTTGGCGGCCTGGGATGAAGCGGGATGTAGCTTTGTATGTAAGCCGGTGTCAGACGTGCGCCTTAGTGAAGGTGGAATGCTAATGGCTGGTTGGATTCTTGAAACCTCTTCCTATCCCCAAGTGGAAATTCGACGACATCTCCATGGATTTTGTGCTTGGTTTACCTCGATTGTGGCAAGGTAACGATGCAATTTGGGTGATTGTGGATCGCCTGACCAAGGTATCCCACTTCATTCCAAATCGAAAGGACGAATAGCCTGGAGAAGCTCGTGGAGCTTTATGTTCGAAACATTGTGCAGTTGCACAGAATTCCAAAGAGCATCATTAGTGATCGCGATGGACGATTCATGTCCAAGTACTGGAGGTTAGTGCAACGAAGTTTGGGCACAAAATTGAAGTTTATTACCGCGTTCCATCCGCAGACCGGTGGCCAAACGGAGAGAACGAATCATACGATGGAGGACATGTTGAGAATGTGTACTCTCGATTTCGGTAAAAGATGGGAAGACCACCTCTTCATGGTGGAGTTTGCCTACAACAATAGTTTTCAGGCGAGTATCAAAATGGCTCCATACGGGCTTTATATGGAAGGCAGTGTCGAATGCCGATGTCTTGGATAGAGGCGGGAGACACCCAGTTGTTAGGAAAAGAAGTGGTGGAAGACGCTTGTGAGTTGGTGCGAACGATCCAGGAGCGCATGAAGGTTTCTCAGGATCGGCAGGCAAAGTATTTTAATGCGCGCCACAGAAATGTGAAGTTTGTGGTGGGCGACATGGTCTACTTGAAGATCAAGCCATTCAAAGGCATTTCGTGAATTTGACGACTCAAGAAATTGAGTCCGAGATATTTGGGTCCGTTTAAGGTTACTGAGAGCATAGGCGAAGCAACCTATCAGTTGGCGTTGTCTGTACAGCTAAGCGGATTACATGATGTATTTCATGTTTCGGTGCTGAGGAAAGCATTGGTGTAGCCAGAGGATGTGGTTGAGTCTTCGACAGTTCCTGTTACCGAAGATCTGAGGACGATGGTTCGTCCTGTTTGCGTGGAAGATTCTGAAGTCCGGCGGTTGCGGAACAAAGAGGTCAAGCTGGTGAAAGTGCATTGAGATAATTGCGGCCGAGACGAGTTCTCATGGGAGCGATAGTAAACATTGCGGGATAACTTTCCGGAACTATTCGTTTCAGGTATGTGTGTTAGTTGTGCTTTTGGTTAACGTTTTAAATTTCGAGGATGAAATTCTTTTAAGGGGGGTGGATTTGTAACACCCCAGGCTTCGCTCAAGCTGCTTCTCGAGAAATGAAAGGCAGGGTCAAGCTACTTCTCGAGAAACAGCTACTTCTCGAGAAACAGCTACTTCTCGAGACACAGCTACTTCTCGAGAAACAACTACTTCTCAAAAAATGCAGGGTCAAGCTACTTCTCGAGAAACAGCTATTTCTCGAGAAGTGAAGGCAGGGAGTTCGACGAAGAGAGAGTTCAGAACTGTCGGGTCGTAAGTTTGTTTCGTCTAACAGAGTTCGACGAAGAGCTAATGCCATAGTTCGACAAAGGGAGTTCGTTGAACGGAGTTCGATGCCAGAGTTTGACGAAGGGAGTTCGTCGAACGAAGTTCGACGCCAGATTTCGACGAAGGGAGTTCGTCGAACGGAGTTCGATGAAGGGAGTTCGTCGAATGGAGTTCGACGAAGAGTTCAACAAAGGGAGTTCGTCGAATGAAGGGGGTTCGTCGAACGAAATTTGACGAAGAGTTCGACGAAGGGAGTTCGTCGAACGGAGTTCGGCAAAGAGTTCGACGAAGGGAGTTCGTCGAACGGAGTTCGACGAAGAGTTCGACGAAGGGAGTTCCATAAGTAGCATTTCCTAGAGGCCTGATTTGTTTGGATCTTGACCCTACGGTCTAGATAAGTGCGTCCTAAGGTCTTATTTAGGGCAGAGAAGTCCTTCTTTTCTCCTTTCGGGAAGTCCTTTGCGCTTTTGGAGGCGTAGACGAGAGGAAGGGTTTGGAGGAAGAAGAAGGCTAGATCTGCCATTGTTGGAGCACTGGAGCTCCGTTCGCTGATCTGAGACCAGATCCGTGGAGAGGACTAGAAGGCGCTTCTTTCTATCCGTGCCTTTTAACCGATCCATGGCGAGGAAGAGAACTCTTAGGGTAACGACATCTCTCCTCCCTGTTTTAGGATGCGTGCATGGCAATTATGCGCTTATACTTTCCTTTTTTTTGAAATTTATGGCACCAGATCTCTCAAATGAGAGGGGTTTGGGTCGCCTAGGTTCAAGAAGAACCACCGGGTTGATTGAGTCCGTCCCCGACATGATTTTTGCACTAGAGATCCGCTCTGTTAGTAGATTAGGCATTGTGTGTGAAGCCAAAATTGTGACCGGTGGTCCGTTTCAGTGATGTTGCTTAACGTGCATTTTAGGGATTTTGTTATAAATCCGATAACGGCGAAAACGTCGTATGTGTTGCCCTTTTGTTCGTGTGAGAATGAATGTTGGTTTGGAAAGGGTAATTGTTATGTCTATGTGAAGGCGTGGTTTGTCTTTGTGGTTGGCTGGCTAGCCCGTGAATGCTTGGATTCATGTGGGGAGAGTGTCCCGGCAAGACAAGTCCCCTTCTGGGCTAACTGACAAGAACAAGTATACTGGTGCGCCCGTTGGCAAGATGAGCCATGTTAGGGGTGAGGTCCCAGTGGAGTTCTTGGCTTTTGGTTTAGTGATTGAGGCGAGAACAAGTATTCTGATGCGCCCGTTGGCAAGATGAGCCATGTAAGGGGTGAGGTCTCAGTGGAGTTCTTGGCCTTGGGCTTGCACTTCCGTGGGAGAATGATAAGTACCCTTGGTTGGTTATGAAATGTTAATGTGTGTTGTTATCTTAGAAGCATACACGCCATAGGGTGCCTTGGGTGAAACCGAGGTGTGCATACATGCTGCTTTGCTAGATCCCCTTACTTTTATTGTCAACATAGAAACGTGGATGATGCTTGTGACACTCATGCCTGTAATGTTTATGTTAATACTGTTTATTACATTTGCATACGAAGTGCTAACTTGCAGGGTGATGTAGTTCCTCGGGGTCCGCTAGGACGGCCGGAAGGAGGGGTGTTGTTACACCGTTGTTGGTCAGCCAAAGCTGACCCTCGTTGTACCGCTCTTTGTGATTTGGATGCAGGGCAAGGATCGCAGGCTGTACCTAGCTCGTCGGCCAGAAAGGCCTAATCTTCATGAAGTGCACTTTTCATGTTTTCTTGTTTGATTTGATGTCTTTACCTATTCCGGCTTGCATGCCGAGGTATCTTAGGATTGTGATGATCTGTTGGACATTTTTATGCCCTGTTCTGGCTGGAGTATGAGTTTTGTAAGGCCTTTGGGCCGTAGTACTCTTATGTAAATGTGGACAACTTCTGTGGTTTATTTTATTATTTTTGCTGTGTTGGTTCTGAGTTTTGAGATTGTTAGATCTATGTCACTTTTTAATACTAAAGCCGTGGCGATTATATGTTGTGGGGTCCCAACTGGACCTATATTATATAGTAATTACATGGGAGGTGTTATATGGTTTGCAGGAGCTATGATTGTCATATCCTTTTTCTCTTCCTTCTGATTGAACTCTGGCTGCTATGTGATTGTGATGATGGGAAGCCTTCAGTTGTTCTGCAGTAAGAGAGGGAGAGCAGTTGTTCTTTTCTTCTCTGTGTTTTCTCTATTATGTGTCTTGGAGGAGAGGAAGCCCTAATAGAAAGTTGTAGCCGATTGTGATCAATGCTCTATCTTTCTCTTTATTTTCTTCACTTTTATTGTCCCTCTTCAATTTGAATTGATTTCCTTTTCTGGTAGGTCCTGAAAAGGTATATTTCTCTAGACAATTACTCTTTCCTTCCTTCTTTAATTCCCAACCCGTCCACCAACTATAAGCTTGTTTCCAAGAAAGCTTTTCTGTCCTCTTTTATTCTTCTTTCTATTTGAGGCAATTAATGAGTCGTTGGAGAACGGTCTTGAGTTTTATGGGCCATGAGAGAGAGTCCAAAATGACAGCTGAAAAGGTTTCCTTTTCAGACTGTAATCGACGTAGCATTGAGTTCTCTTCCTCTCTTATCGACGCACCTTTGAGTTCTTGTAAGAGCAGCTTCGAATTCATCCTTGCTCTAATTGAACTCTGCTAGTCGACGTTGCGTCGATACCTTATCGACGTAACCGTCGAGTCGAAGGTATGGCTATGAACTTCATTATCTACGTCGAGATGAAGTCGACGTTGCGTCGACATTAGATGGCTTCGATAGATATTTCCTTCTCCGTTGAGTTGAAGTAGAAGCTGCGTCAACTTCTCAAGGTACTTCGACAGGTCCATGGCCTCTACGTTGATATCTATTCGACGTAAAGTCGACTTGAATTACTTCGACAGAAGGGTTGGACCACTTGGACTTCTAGTCAGAGTAACGTCGACATCCACTCGATGTTGCGTCGACTTTATTCGACGCAAATGTTAACTTTGCCCAAATTGTGCTTCTCTTGATCTGGTCTTGACACCCTAGGTTGAGTGTCACATCCTAAGACATCTAATGACCAGATTACCCTTACTATACAATGGGTAATTCAATCTAAGGGATAAAATCACTTTTAGGTAATTTGTTAAGTTAAATCAAAGGGTTTTTCCCAACAGACTGAAATGGTAGAATAAAATGCTATAAATGCTCACACCTTTTTGGAACTTGCAATATTTGGAAGTATATAATATTCTTCATTAAATATTGTGTAACGACTATATTCTGCAGAGAATATATCAATAATTATTCCTTAATTAGTGCACAAGATAGGCGGCGTGCACATTCCCTGAATAACAATTTCCAAGAAAATTTGTGCATTAAATGCAGCTCTGCATCTGTTAAGTCGATATCGTCTTGATTAATCTAAACTATATATATTCTTCAAACTGATATCGTTGTTGAAACCAGGACTTGGCTTCTTTGTGTAGCTCAGGCTCTCAACAAGTTGAGGGGCAGCTAGCACTTACTGATTCCTGGGAAGGAATCAACCGGAGACTCGGAACTAAACACAAACCCTTGGTCGCAGCGAGGAGGTCCCACCACACACCTGGAAGATCTTTGATCACTTCCCCTCCCAAGCCAAAGCTGAGACTGGGCACCTTGGAGAGCCTAAGAGCTAAGCCAAGATCACCTAGGGAGGAAGAAGCTCAGAGTACTGAGATTGGAATCTCTCCAAAGGTGCCCTTAAAAGTCTATTTAAATTTTTTCAAGTCTGGTCTACTAATAGCGGGATTCCGCCTTACACTTTTGCTATACGCAGTCCAAAATGGTCTGCCAACAGCTAAACTCCGTTGTTTGGAGGGGCTAACTGCAGACCATCAGTGGTTTTGGGGTAAAAATGATCATGAACCCTTCCTGGGCGAGCCCCCCATAAGGGCCTCTCTCGCGAACCGAGAGGCTCGGCTCGCTCACCTTCCTGCGGGCGACCGACGAGGTCCTGACCCGCACGCCCTCACGCGAGTGGCCCGCGAGAGCCTGGCTCTCCCGAACCGCTGGCTCGCTCGCCTTCTTACTCTTTTCGCATGTTGGTTCCTTTGACTCTGCTTTCTTCATGGCGGACACCGGGGTTGTACACAATCCCTGCTCTTCACGAGGCTACTTTAGGCTTGCGAAGAAACATCCAACCCCTGGTGTTCGCCGGCTCCTTGGTGACGTGGTGAAAATATTTTGGGGGGCCCCATGCCCAAGGCTATAAATACAATCCTCTCTAATCGGTGCATGAACTTTTTCTTCCCTATCACTCCTTTTCCCGCTCGCCACTGTTCCCTGCGAGATGTCCAAGGAGGAGGAGATACTTGCTCGCCTCAAGGCCTCGCAGATGGTCCATAGGGCTAAAGCGGTCGAACTCGCTCCATGGATCTCTCCACAACCTTTCCCGCCCCCATCTCAGGTTAAGAGGGCTAAGACCATCTGACGCTCGTCCGGGGAGGATGAGTCATCTCCGCTGTTTCTCTCTCCCCAAAACGAGCACGCCTCACAGGTTCTGCTAAAAAGGACTCGATATCCCAAATAGTATTAGCTTAACTTTGTTTTCTTGCTCGCAGGACCCTCCCGTAGAGAAGAATCTTATCAGGCCATCCCCAACGGGGTCTCTCCCGCCGTCCCCATGGAGGATTGATCCCCCCTGATGTTAGGACCTCTGGCCTGCGAGCCTCACCCTCGCGTCCCGGTAAGCCATTCCCCTTATCCTCTCTCGCTCTTCTTTGATCGCTGATCCACAACCTCTTCTTCACAGGGTCTCCTCCCTCGACTCTGGAGAAGAAAGTACCAACTCCGGTGGGCTCGCCCCGCCCACCGAATCAGAACATCATCACTCCGGAGTTCGGCACTCTGGGCCAATGGAGCCCAGGAGGATCGCTGCTTGCCAAGCCCCAGGTCGCAAACGAGGTGACGTACCACCCTGGCTTAGGGAAATCCATTACCCCAGCCTTCACTGAATCATTCCAAGGCCAACCAAGTTTTCTCGCCTGCGACCCCGTACCATTCTTGTCTCGCTTGGTTAAACACTTTCTGCCGACTGCCTCTGTTATCGCCTCTTATGTTGATTTCGTTGGAACACGGTTCTTCCACATCCCTTTGATTTGAGAATAACAAATCCTACTTGTATTTGATCTTGTTTGCCATTGTGTTTTTAGCATGCAGGTTTGAACATATATGACACTAGGTTGCTGCAATATTAGTCTGGAACTATCCACAAGAAGAAAGAATGAAAGATGTCTAATGCTAGGTGTTAGTACTTAACGCTGTGCGTTAACGATCGACGGGATGGTATGTCGATCGACGGGATGGCTTGCCGATCGACGGGATGGCTTGCCGACGATAAAAAAGAGAAAGAAGTATAACTCAGGTGTTAGGACGTAACATTGGCGTTAACGATCGATGATTATGGCAAGGAGGAATGCAACCGTGATTGAAGGAGCACTTTAGGAATGATCTGACTTAACACCAGAGTTAGCATCAACACCAGCATTTGAGTTGCCTAAAATAAATACTTCCAAAAATACAAAATCTCCTTCCAATTTTGTAGATCTTGCCATCAAGTTATTTCTATACTGGGTCAACGCCCGATGTTAACTCTTAACGCGGGCGTTAGCTTCCAGTCCTATAAAATGATGGATTTCGTCTTCTCCAACTACTGATTGATTCGATCCTTACTCCAGCACTCCATAAACTCAATCAAGGCCATATTTTCCAGACCTTCATCTCCCGCACACATTCGAGCGAAGAATTCAAGGAGAACAGGATCAACGCTTCCTCAACGCGAAGAACGCGCGCTTCGACTTCAAGAACTTTCAGCGGCCTTCGCCATCTCCAGAATTCTTCATAGGGAGTTATAGTTTTGTGTTCAAATATTTATTTGTAACCTTTTATTATTCTCTTGGAAGTAAATTCGGCTCGTGTTGGCGACTAGGTTTGGGTATGACTTAGGGGGCAATTCGCCTCGTGTTGGCGACTAGTGATAGTTTATTTAGGATATATTCTTGGTTACCTAGAGGGGGGTGAATAGGTTTCTATTATTTTAGGCTAACTATTTTCTGATTTTAGGTTAGTAAAATATCAAGCACAGAAAACACACAAAGATTTATATAGGTTCCTCAAGAGAGGGTGTCTTGAGTAGTCCTCTTTACACCCTTCACCATTCTAACAATGTGTTAGATAAGGCCAACTTCTCCAAGCTCATCTCCAAGAGCCTACAGCATAGATCCCTCAGGATCTCTCAGGTTTTCCCAAACCCTACCTCAGGCTCAATAGCCCTACCTTAGATCACACAATGATCCTACACTCAAGCTGACCTCTCAACTCTACAGCTCAGGCCAAACATCCCTACACGCTCAGGCAAAGATGCCCTACAATCTCAAAACAATTAAGTTCCTACATAATTGATAAGATGGGATTACAATCAGAAGATAGAAGATTTGGTCTTCTGCTTTTGAACAACTGTTGTCGCAGTCTTGAACCAGGGAGGAGTAGAAATTCCCCAACCTGATTCTTCTTGATCCTGAGAGGACCCAGCGCCACCAACTACACCAAAAGACCGGTCTTTTGGTGTAGTTGGTGGCGCTGGGTCCTCTCAATTGGTATCAGAGGAGTTGATTTTTCACACAGGCTAACACCTGAAATCACAAAGATCACTTTTAGTTCTTAGGGTTTTCAAAATGGCACAAGAAACCTTTCTGTTCTCAGATCCACCCATATATAATTTAGATAATATCTCATTATGGCAAGTTAGAATTAAGTTATGTATGAATGCAATAGATGAAGATATCTACAAATCTGTTTTGACAGGAACTTCATCTTCAACTTCTTCAACAGATGATCAAGAAAAGTTGATCAGTGTTGATGCCATAGCCATGGAGATATTGGCTAAATCAATGTCAAAAGACATTCTTCAAAAAGTGGCTGATTGCACTTCAGCAAAGGGCATCTGGAACTCCCTCGCAAGGATGGTAAATGAACCATCTTCTTCCTCTTCCACTAACATCATTTTTGATGCAGAACCTTCATTCAGTCTAACTGACGAAGAAGAAAAAGAAGAACAACAAGCCAGAAACTTCTGTTTAATGGCTATATATGGTTCAGATTACATATCAGATGCAGAATCTAAACAAGAAAAGGTAAAAGAGGTAACAACATTTCCTAATTTTACCTCTGAAAATTTCAGATCTGTTTTCAATTCACCTTGTGCAGGTTTAAAAATTTCTGAAAACAGAATCAGTAAAAAACTAATAATAAACAAATTAATTTCTGATAAAATTAAAGAAGATTTTAAAATAACAGAAAAACAAATTATCTGTTTAGAAAATAAGTTCATTAAGGCTGAAAACTTTAAACAATTAATTAAAGCTAAAGAAAAAGAAATTTCTTATGATCAGCAAAATAAAAATAAGTTTACAAAGTTATACTTTAATGAAATAAAAAGGCCAAAATATCTATCTATCAGGCAAATCTTTAAACTTTTTAATATTTTAACTCAGATTATAATTAAACAGCAGTTTTAAGATTTTTGAATTTTTTATCTTAAAAACAAGTCAGATAACTTCACATTCTTCTAGACTTTCTCCTAAAATCATGTTGAGCATTCTACTTTAGTTGCATTGATCAGAAATGATCATGACACTGAGTGTGAGTCTCTTCTAATTAAAGGGAATTCTATAGAAAGAAGCTATCAGACTTTGTATTTATGATTTTCAAATTCTTTGAATCTATAACAGCTAGCAATTCACATATTAAAATTCCTATTTAAAATCAAGATTTAGGAAAATAATCTCTATCCCTTAAGCCTTAAGTTATTTAAAGACTTTTTATGCTTAGGTATCCTAAACCAAATAGGGGGAGATTGTTAGAACCTAGTCTTAATTTGGATTAGGATCCCAACTCAAATAGGGGGAGATTGTTGGAACCATAGCTTTTGATTCGAGTTAGGATCCATCCTTTTGTTAATAAGTCATCTAATAATTTAGATCAATCTAAATTAACATAAATATGATGCGATCGAATCGGAGAATATACTTAAGCAAATAATATAAGTTCTCTGCGTTCGACAAATGTCGAACGGCGCTCGACAAATAGCTAGCCGGCGCTCGACAAATTCAAGACAGAACAGCGCTAGACAAATCTCTATCAAAACAGCGCTCGATGAATTCAGTCAGAATAATCTCAGCGGCCAGGCATTCTCTGAACGACGCTCGACAAACTCAATCCGGCGCTCGACAAATCTATTTCAGAACAGCGCTCGACGAAAATGTTATCAGCAACATTATTAAATCAATTTATACTGTTCGACTAACATTATTATATTATTATACATGCTTTTCTGATATAGCCGTTGCAGTCAATAAAGATTATAGTCATTTGCAAAAGAGTCAAATACGGCAACACCTTTTCCCAAGGAATAAAATAAAAGAGACTTTATCTCTTTCCATATTCCCCAGCAAGAATTCAAATTAAAGTAAAGGCTCTCAGGTTATAAAGAGACAGAAACAGAGAAAGCAACATGCACGAGACACAACAAAAATAGCACATCTTTGATTGCTAACATCTTCCTGCAGATTACAAACATCCTGAGACACAAATCACAACTACTTGCTCAGGAATATCACTGCACTAGAAGAAAGAAGTGTTTGAAAGGAGAGATCTCCAGAACTGTCATCAACCCATATCAGACAGGGATAGCTCTTCAACATCAGATCCATTCAACACCACATCTGGATCTTCAAGAGTCTTCTTATACAGAGAAGAACATTACAATTTCTGTTTTTCATTTTACTTCCTTACCCCATCCTGTACAGGGTTATAACTCCCTTCAAAAGTTAACTCCCGGTGACAGGGCACCTTAACAAAAACCTGCATCTTGGTTAGAGCACCTTATCAACAGCTCACTTGGTGAGTGGACACCTTATCAAAAACACCTTGGTGTGAGGGCACCTTATCAACAACCTCCTAGTGGATTCCTACCAGTGGGTAGAAGAGTAGATGTACCCAGTTGAGGGGAACTACTATATATTTTATGTCATCTGTGGATTGCTTGTTTTATCCTTTTGTTTTACTTCCTGTGTTGTGCACTTTAACTGTTTGGTTTTATTACTCATACAAAAATCAGCAAACTCACTTATATATAAATAGATATATCACTTACTTTGAAAATAAACTTAAACAAGATCTTTTAATAAAAGGAATAAGAACTAAACCTCCACTTTGAAAGTGAGATGAGACTGTAGCAGCAGGTTGATAGCGTTGAGAAGATTCTCATTAGGTGAGTTGGAAGTGGAGGCTTGCTGAATATTGATCATTGGGGTTGGGGGCCTTGGTGAACTTGGAGGATTGATAATGTTGAGCATTAGGTTGACTGGAGGATCAGGCAAGACTGCAGTTGGGGCATTCACCAGCTCAGCAAATGATGTTGTATCATCAATGTGATCAGGGTGGAATTGATAATCATCTAGACCATCTTCATCACCATTATCTTGACCCTCCCCCTCAGAGAGAGCATCCTTGTCATATGAGTCCAGGAAGGCTGGGTCAATTAGTTAAAGTTAGAGTTAAATACTTAGAAATTCTAAAGATAAGATTGTTAGGCTTACCAAGAACTTCATCTTTCTCAGCAGTTGGCTATTTCTGCTTCTCCCCCTAAGATGGGGCACTAGATTTTCCTGGTGAAGGTAAGGACCAGAGGGCTGGTTCATTATCAGTATTGAGTCTAATTCTTTCTTCAAGATTGAAGATAAATTTGTCAATCTGACCTTGCAAATCCTGAGGTGATTGTCTTTTGTCCTCATCAGCATCATTGATGTTTGTAATGTCTAAGGGGGATGGGTCTTGTTGATGCTCCTCCTCAGTTGGAGTACCCATTCTTCCTTGAGGAGATATGGTCCACATTATGTAAATGTCAGAATTGACTACCTAATTGATTGGTTATGATTTATTACTTAAATGAGTAGTTTGAAGTTTGAAAGATTAGTTACCAGGAGTTATATCCTTGTCCAGCTCCTGTGGATGGATATTGTCGATTGGCCTATCATCCTGTGGAGCATCCTTGTCAAGATTATTGGGTGAACCAATGTCAGCACCAGCATCTTCATCTTCATCTGAGTGGTCAGACTCAGAGCTTGACATAATTAGTCTAATTTTCTTTAAGGATTTGGATGCTATCTTTTCTTTTTCTTTTGCTACAGTGGGCTGACTCATTGGAAGTACCCTGGAGAACCTGTCCAGGGTCTTGATATCCATCCTTTTTAGATAGTGAAGGCTTGAACCCTTGGAGCTGCTGAACTTCTTAGGGTATGATTGGATTAGGTACAGGGACAGGATTCTACCCAAATTTGGTAACTGCAAACATTCATTGATCCTTTGGAAAATCACTGCTCCCCAAGATGTTTTTCTTTTCAGTATGATCCTGGTCATGAGGTCCAACATATATTGTGAGATCTTGTCATGGGATCCAGGTTTGCAAAGTAAGGCTTTTCCCACAATATATGATAATAGCTTCCCCCTCTTGTTGAAGAATTTCCTTTTTAATGATCCACTCTTGGCATCATTATATTCTGTCCATTTTAATGCTTTCTTCTTGTCCTTCTCAGAGATTTCTTCCTCCTTACTTGAGCTGCAGGAAGGAAGATGAAGGGCTTTCTCTATCTTGACAGGGGTGACTTTTATCCTCTCTTCTCCTATTTTTGATTTGATGGATGACTTGGAGGAGGATAATTTGTTATTGTTAAACCATTCCAGAACTTCAGTTCTGAGAATGGTACTTGGTTCAGATACAAGGAATTCCAGTCCTTGGTCTTCAAGGAGTTGAATCATTCCCTTGATTTCTTCAGGAGCATGGGCAAAGCCATTCCTGACTATCTTATATCCTTCAAGAAGATCTTTAGAACTTTTGGGAGCCATTGCTATGGTAGAGGAATGTGCTGGGTCGGAAGAGAAGGTGATTCGTCTCGGCGGCTAGAAAATAAGGGTCGTGAACCTTTCACTAATTAAGATAGACTATTTATATAACCTTATTTTGGTATAATTAACCCTAATAATTAGATTTAATTTCTCTTATTATTGTAAGTGGAAATGGGTCAATTTTGGGTTGCATTTAGATAAAGTATAATGAAATCAACCCGTCTCAGTGGAACCGCTGAGACGGCGACCTAGCCGCTGGGACAGAGCACTGTCAACCGCTGGGAAAGATTTAGCCATCTCAGCGGCTCAGCTGAGAATTTTCCCAGCTGTCTCAGCGGCTCAGCTGAAACAGACTATTCAGTTTTAGCTGATCTTACTACCTAACCATAAATTCATTTGAAATTTGATTGTTTGAAGGCCTAATCATGTCACTAATAGAGTTGATGTGACAACACTTTAAGTTACAACAAGACATGCATTATATCATATATGATTGAAAGAGAGAAATATTTTACACTATTCAACATTTAACATTTCTAGATCAATTTTGAAAGCATTAAACTTGGCCTCATCCAATGGATTTGTAAAGATATCAACAACTTTATTGTCAGTGGGGACAAATTCAAGGCAGATATCTTTACATTCAACATGTTCTCTTATAAAATGATACCTTATCTCTATGTGCTTGGTCCTGCTATGAGAGAAAGGATTCTTAGCAATAGAGATAGCACTGGATGAGTCACAATAATGGGGATACTCACTGACCTTGAGGTTGTAGTCCTCTAACTAGTGTTGAATCCACAATAGTTGTGCACAACAACTTCCTGCAGCAATGTATTCAGACTCAGCAGTGGATATTGCCACACTTGTCTGCTTTTTGCTGCTCCAAGATATCAACCTTCTTCCTAGGAATTGACAAGTGCCACTTGTGTTTTTCCTATCTTCTTTGCAGCCTGCAAAATCTGCATCTGAAAATCAAGTTAGTTCAAAATCATTGTTCTTAGGGTACCAAAGGCCAAGATGTAGGTTGCCTTTAAGGTATCTCAAGATCCTCTTTGCAGCTGAGTAGTGAGATTCCTTAGGACATGCCTGGTACCTAGCACACACACATGTAGCATACATAATATCTGGTCTACTAGCAGTTAAATATAATAGGGATCCAATGATGCACCTGTTCATGGATTCATCAAAGGCCTTGCCCTTCTCATCCTTGTCCACGGGAATGTTGGACCCCATGGGAGTTTTCATGGTGGAAGAAGATTCCATCCCAAACTTCTTGATAAGCTCCCTAGTGTACTTGGTCTGAGAGATGAATATACCCTCATCACACTGTTTCACTTGGAGGCCTAAAAAGTACTTGATCTCTCCCATACAGCTCATCTCAAACTCCCACTGCATTAGGTTGGCAAACCTTTTGCAGAGGTTGTCATCAGTAGACCCAAATATTATGTCATCAACATATATTTGGACTATAGGACACTTGCCCCTTGTTTCCCTAAGAAACAATGAACTATCTATCTTTCCCCTCAAGAACTTGTTCTTAATGAGAATGCTAGACAAAGTCTCATACCAAGCCTTTGGGGCTTGCTTTAGACCATAAAGAGCTTTCCTAAGTAAATATACATGATTAGAGAGGGTTGGATGCACAAAACCTGATGGTTGTTCAACATATACCTCTTCCTTCAAGTCAACATTAAGGAAGTCTGATTTGACATCCATTTGATACACTTTGAACCCCTTGTGGGCAGCATAGGCAAGGAATAGCCTAATTGCTTCTAACCTTGCAACTGGGGCAAAGGTTTGATCAAATTCTATCCCTTCTTCCTGTCTATAGACCTTGGCTACCAACCTTGCCTTGTTCTTTATGATTGTGCCATTCTCATCTAACTTATTCCTGTAAATCCATTTGGTGCCAATAATATTATGTCCTTGAGGTTTTGGCACCAACTTCCATACATTGCATCTCTTGAATTGTAGAAGTTCTTCTTGCATTGCTTGAATCCAAAAGGTGTCTTGGTTGGCTTCTTCAAACTTCTTGGGCTCCATATATGATAAGAAGCTCAAGAATAGGGCCTCATTATGAGCCCTACTTCTAGTCAGTACACCTTAGTTCTGGTCTCCAATAATTTGTTCTCTTAGATGATCTCTTAGGTGCCTTACAACTGGAGGCAATCTGTCCTCAGCTTGCTGTAACATTTCTGCTGGTTCAACATTGTCTTCAGCACCTTGGATCTCTTCCTCTTCAGGGATTGCTGCATCTGTCCTTCTCATTTCCTGTCAAAATAGAAGAGCTAGACCAGCCTTTATATATTAGGCTGGTCTCATCAAATACAACATGCATAGACTCCTCTACAACATGATTTTTCTTGTTATACACTCTATAAGCTCTACTGTGTGAGATATAGCCAACAAGAACCCCCACATTGCATTTCTCTGCAAACTTTGTTATTTGATATTTTCCATTGTTTAAAATGTAGCATTTGGAACCAAAGATTCTAAAATATGAAATTATAGGTTGTTTGCCTTTCAGAATCTCATAGGGGGTTATTCCATGAACCTTATTGATGGAAGCTCTATTGAGAACATAACATGCAGTGTTGACTGCCTCAGCCCAGAAGTATTCTGGGAGTGAGGAGTCACTAAGCAATGTTCTCTCAGCTTCTATCAAGGTCCTATTCCTCCTCTCAGCCACACCATTTTGTTGTGGAGTCCTTGGGGAGGAGAACTCTTGGGTGATACCATATTCTTGACAGAACCTTGTCATGGCTTCAGATTGAAATTTTGTGTCATGGTCAGTCCTACTCCTGACCACAACACATTGTAAGTCATTCTAAATTGCTTTGACATGATTTATAAAGACATTCAAAGTATCAGACTTCTTCCTAAGGAAGAATACCCATGTATATTTTGAGTGATCATCAACAATCACCAATGTATACAACTTCCCTCATAGACTCTGAATTGGCAAAGAACCAAACAAATCCATATGCAAGAGACAAAGACATCTTTCAGTGTCTTTGGAGCCAATACTTTTAAAGGCAGCCCTTGTTTGCTTACCCATTTGGCAAGCATGACAAAGACCACTTTTAATACATTTTAAATTAGGACTATTCCTAACAAGGTTTTTAGAGAATAGTCTATACATTGTCTTGTAGTTAATGTGAGCAAGTCTCTTGTGACATTGAACACAAAGAGACTCATTCTCATTAGCTACAAGACATACTGATGTAAGATAATTACTGCATATAAAGTCTAAGCAAAAAACATTCTCACTCTTGGTGCCTGAGAGAATGGTCTCTAAGTCATTAGACTTTTTGATGAAGCACTTGTCATTGTGGAATTCAATGACATAGCCTAGATCACATAGTTGACATATGCTTACTAGGTTGTGTTGTAACCCTTCAACATAAGCTACACTTGTGATTGAGACTATGCCATTGGAGATCATACCATATCCCTTAGTGATTCCTCTTTCAGATCCCCCAAAGATAACTTTGGGTCCATCCTTCACATCCTTGTAGTCATGTAGATGATTTCTTGTTCCTGTCATGTGCCTTCAGCACCCACTGTACAAGTACCAAATTTGGTTGAGGCTGGTACTTGAACTAACCTGCAAGAAGGAGTTTAGTTACCCTTAGGAGCCCAAATAATTTTGGGTCATAGGTCCTTGTTTGCATGATGATATGACCTCACACAAGTTGCACTCTTTGCAGGAAGACTCTCCTTTGCACTTGGCATATTGGGATTGTACCAGCAATCTATGGCAAAGTGTCCCACTTTACCACAACACCAACATTCATGAATGTTGTATCTCCTCTTCTGAACATTTCTTGAGGAAATAGCATTGTTGTCCCTGTATTCAGGAGGGGAGACAGCTGTAGTTTTCCTATTTCTTTCATCAATGATTTGACTGAATGTCAACCTATGTGCAGTCTTAATGCCCTTTGTCCTAATGGCATCTGCTTGCTTTGGCTTGGCAGCTATACAAGATCTGATGGCATCTGACACTAAGCAGCAAGTCTTGTCAATAGTTTTGACATCAGCCAATGTCTTTGCTGTCAGAATTTGGAAGGACCTGCCAGCTTATTCTTGAATGTAGGTATTGGAGTACCAAATACAAATGGTCCATGTTGGGCCATTTGGATTTCTTCATGGGGAGCCTTCATAGCACTCAATCCCATGCCCTTTCTTCCACTATGGGAAGGATTGTTTTCCTTCCTATAGGAGTTTCCATTCTTCCAGTGACCATACATATTGTCATGGTTATACCTATTAGAAGGAAGCAACACCTTATGAAAGGTGGTATGAGGCTTATCCTTGTTCGTGATCTTTTCTCCACTTCCTTCTCCTACTTCCATTTTATTGAATCCTAGTCCTCTCCTATTGGATTGAGAAGAAAAGGAGTCAATAATCGGGAGCACAGATTTTGGCTTGGAGAATTTAGCCACTAGGCTTCTTTCTTTCACAAGCTTCTCCTCAAGGTCTTTGATGACCTTGTTCTTCAGGGATATGGTGCTCAAATGCACAATTGTTATTCCCTTTAAATGGCTTATCTGTCTACCCATCTGTGCCACCATGGTGGTTGACTAAGTGCAATCATTTTCAGCCATCTTAAGGGAAACAATTTCCTGGGCTTGCCTCTTGGCCAGCTTTTTGCTCTTTTTCAAAGCTTCCAAGAGAGCGCCATACTTGTCAATCAATTGATTGCCATCTTCCTCAGTTTGTGAAACACTTCCACCAATTGATGAAGGTTCTCCAGATTCTGGGTCAGTCTCATAATCAGAAGAGGAGATGGAGTGAATTAATACCTGTTCATTGTCAGAGATATTCTAACTGTCCTCCTCATCAATGATGGCCATGAGGCCTAACTGAATATTGTCCTCTTCATCCTCATCTAAATCATTGTCTAAATGTGATAGAGGGGCCCTGATTCCAATTCTGGCAGCAGGATAATCATCTTCCTTTTCTGCTGCAAACAACCCAATATAGGTTTCTTCTTCAACATCTGAATCTGATGATGAGGATTCAGACTCACTCCAGCTTTTTCCTTTCTTTGCAAGGAAGGATTTTTCACCCTTCCTATCCTTTTGGTGGTGATGCTTCTTATCACCCTTTTCCTTCCTTTTGACTGGACAGTCAGCTATGACATGTCCAGGCTTACTGCAACAATAGCAAATGATGTTATTTGAAACATGTTTACCAGATTTAGAATCATACCTGTCACCCTTTGGGTGCTCCCTTTCAGATTTGGTGTAGTCTTTCTTGGAGGGTGAGGAGGAGGTGGACTTGTTCTTCCACTGTTTTCTCCTCATCATCTTCTTGAAATGCCTTGAGAAGGCAGCAAACTCTTCATCAGAGGAAGAGCTATCTGAGGTGCTGATTTCATATTTCTCAGATTCAGCAATCCTCCTTGGAGGAGACATCATCCTGCCCTTGCTTTTCTTGGAGCTGTCAGCCTCGAGAGCCACAGATTTCTCCCTTGCATTAGCCCTTGTTGAGGTGTCCTCTTCCTTTCTTGCAGATAACTGCATCTCATAAGAGAGCAGCTTTCCAAATAGTGTATGAGTAGGAGTCTCACCAAGCCTTCCCACTTCCCTGATTGCACAAATTTTTGTGTCACAATCCTTAGTTAAAGATCTAAGGAACTTATCATTTAGCTCATAATCAGTGAACACTCTCTCATAGGTTCTTAGTTCATTTACTATCCTAAAGAACCTTTCATAGCACATGGAAATGCTCTCCTGGCTCAGCTGTCTGAAGGCTTCGTATTCTTGATTGAGGAGTGACTTTCTATCATCCCTCACCTCAGTTGTTCCATCCAAATATACTACTAATGTATCCCACATTTCCTTGGCAGTTGTGCAGTGTACCAAGTTCTGAAATGTATAGTCATCAATTAAATTAACAATTTTGTTTTGTGCTCTTTTATCCATAATAAACAGTGCAAGTTCATCCTTGGTCAATTCATTGAAGGCCTTGGCCACTCTCCAAGTTGGATCTATGGAGGAGGCAGTTTGAAAGGTGAAAGGCCCTTGTTTTACTGTGATGTAAATCCTTGGGTCAGATGCTTCCATGAACAATCTAACCCTTTGCTTCCATCTGCCAAAGTTTTCTTTATTGCATATGGGCAACTTCATGGATCCCATCTCCTTCTGCAATCCAAAGGAGGCCATTGGATTGAGATAAGACTATTCCTTTATAGGATCTGGTCAGACAGTTATGTCCTTCTTGACCAAGCTAGCTCTGATACCACTTGATAGTTTATTTAGGATGTAGTCTTAGTTACCTAGAGGGGGGCTGGGTGAATAGGTTTCTTTTATTTTAGGCTAACTGTTTTCTGATTTTAGGTTAGTAAAATATCAAGCACAGAAAACACACAAAGTTTTATAGAGGTTCCTCAAGACAGGGTGTCTTGAGTAGTCCTCTTTCCCCCTTCACCTTTCTAACAATGAGTTAGATAAGGTCAACTTCTCCAAACTTAGCTCCAAGAGCCTACAACACAGATCCCTCAGGATCTCTCAGGTTTTCCCAAACCCTACCTCAGGCACAACAACCCTACCTCAGGCTCAACATCCCTACCTCAGATCACATAATGATCCCACACGCAAGTTGACCTCTCAGCTCTACAGCTCAGGCCAAACAACACTACACCCTCAGGCAAAGATGCCCTACAAACTCAGAACAATTATATTCCTACAGAAGTGATAAGATGGGATTACAATCATAAGATAGAAGAGGTGGTCTTCTGCTTTTGAACAACTGCTGTTGCAATCTTGAACCAGGGAGGAGTAGGAATGCCCCAACCTGATTCTTCTTGATCCTTTTCTTCAGATGATGGACTGGATCAGCTTGCTTTTTCATGAGTTGAACAACAGGAGCAATCTCTTCTCTTCTAGCAGCCTCAGGTAATCAAGAAGTGAAAGCTTCTTGGCTTCAGACAATGGAATAGTAATGTTCTTCTTCTTTTGTGTGCTGGAGAGTAAAAAGTAGGAAGTGTTTTTCTTTTTGCAAAGCCCTAACTTATTCTTCTTATACTCTAATGATCTTCAACGGCTCTTAGCTGTCCTTCTGACAAGTATGGGTGTGATTGGTGGACCATAAGAAGCCTTTTTGCAGCTTGTGCCAAAAGCAGAACCCGCCAGATCATTTTGAATTTGTCTCAGCGGTTGGGCTGAGATGGCCTGCTGTCTCAGCGGCTACTTCTGTCCCGTCCCAGCGGATCCGCTGAGACAGACAGTTGTCTCAACGGTTTTCTTCTATCTGCAGCTTAGCATGCCCAGACACCTTCTCAGTGGCTCCTGCCCTTGTCTCAGCGGTTCAGCTGAGACTGAGAGCTTATCTCAGCGGTTTTTGACAGTAAACCAACTGAACATACATCACACTATAGTATGACCTAACCATGCATGGTCATGAAACATAATGGGGTTTATTAAATACAACTTGCACTTAGCATTGAGTGTGAAGCTTCTTCAAATCAAGGGAACATTGAGGGTCATTTTCCCAACAACTAGGTCTAGGAAGTAGATCTAGGGGGTGCTCGAGGCCTTTTTTGGGGATAGAAAGGCTAGAGCGGCTTGAGGTCGGATCTGGGAAAGATCGGCTAAAGCCAACCGATTCTTGGTGAGAAGAGTCGGTATAGAAAACAAAAAAATTATTTCATATTTCGCCTACGATTTCTAGCGTTATAGAAATCACAGTTTTGTAATCATAAATTATAATGAAAATCATGTTCTTACTAGTTTGTTTTTAATTGATTTATTCCTCTTTAATTTAGATTCAAGTTAATTTAAAGAAAAACCACGAAAGTTTTTATATTAAATAATAAAGTTTTAAAAACCCTTATTCACCCCCCCCCCCCCCCTCTAAGGGCGCCTCACGATCCAACAAGTGGTATCAGAGCTAGGTTATTCCAAAATGGTCTAACAACTGGGACTAATGGCGTCTCGTGATCTCGCTTTTCATTAGGGGATGTAATAAGTAGACCTCCACTTTTCACCGGAACTTACTACAATTATTGGAGAACGCGAATGCGTTATTTTCTAATTAATTTTATTTAGACGTCGGGGCTAGTGTTGAAACACCGTATGCGACTCCTACTTATATTGTTGGAGAAGTAACCATAGAAAAGCCTAAAGATACATGGGATGATGGAGATAAAAATAAATGTAAAAATAATGCTAAAGCCATGAATGTTTTATTTTGCACATTAGATAGGACTGAATTTAATAGAGTTAGTGCTTGTGAAATAACTCATGAAGGTACCTCGCAGGTCAAAGACTCAAAGCTATTCCAACTGGAATCGGAGTTTGAAATGTTCAGGATGGATCCAAATGAGGACGTCGACTCAATAATGTATACTCGCTTCACCAAGATTGTCAACGCCTCAAAGATTCTTGGAAAAACATTCTCAAACAGTGACTTGGTGAGAAAGATCCTTCGGTCTCTTCCTCCGAAGTTCAATCCAAAGGTGACTGCAATTTTCGAATCCCATGATCTAAGGCGGCTCCAGATCGAGAGCCTCATTGGGAATCTCAAAACCAATGAGGTCGAACTCAACATTCAAGATGAAGAATACAATAAGGAGCCAAAGAAGAAAGCCTTGGCACTAAAGTCAAGAAAAGAGGATGACGACGAGGAAGATGATGAGTAGAGTCTCTTTGTGAAAAACTTCACAAAGTTCATGAATAATCCAGAGAGAAGGAATACTTTCCGTAAGTACTTTCGAAAAGGATCATCTTCCAAAAAGGAGAAAAAGGAAAAATCAAGCGACGAAGATGAAGAGCGCCCTCCTCCCGAGTGCTTCCATTGTAGGAAGACCGGGCATATAAGAAGACAATGCCCAAAATACCTGAAGGAGCAAAAAGAAAAGCGGCATAAAGGAAAGGAGAAGAAGAAGGTCTTGAAGGAGGCAACATGGGATGATTCTTCATCCGGATGCTCAAGCGAATCAAGTTAAAGCGAGGATGATGAGGCAAACTTGTGCCTCATGGGGAGGAACCAAGAATCAACTGATGACGAGTGCAGTGTCGAAAGCGACACTGAGGTAATCCCTTCTACTTATGATGATCTTTATGTTGAATACTTAAAAACATGCAAATCGTTTAGTTGAAATTTAAAAGATCTTGATCTTCTTAAAACTGAGAATAAAATCCTTTTAAAACAAAATCAAAAATTAAATAAAGAAATGATGTCATGCCAAAAGAATGACAATCATTTGACAAAGGCAAAGGAACTTGAAAACGCTCTTTCTAAGGCTCTCTCCAATATCGAATCACTCATGAAAGAAAAGAGAGACTTAAAAAGAAGGTTGAAAATATCACTTTCCCAAATTGAAAATAAAAATTTTGCAAAGAGATGTGGAAATTTAGTAAGTGAAAACTTCGCCTTAAAAGCCCGAATAAATGATCTTAATGTGGCAATAAACAAATTTGGGGTTGGCCAAAAATCACTGGACATGATTTTGGGCAACCAGTGCCATGGTTCTGCTAAGTTTGGGCTGGGATATGTTTCTGAAACCTACCTCCCAATGTTGACTACTAACGCTGGTGTTAGCTCTGTTTCCAAATTTCACAAATCTTTTCATAAAAATAATTTCGTCACTCCCTCTAGCTCTGTGTATACCAGCAAGGGTCAACAACAGTCTCTGAAAAAGGTCTCAACCCCTTTTGTTTCTTGTGCCAATTGTTTATTCTTTGGGCACACCACAGACTCTTGCAAGAAGAAGGGAAAGCGCACTTTAAAGCAAATCTGGGTACCTAAGGTCTCCACCTATATTATGGGAGGAACCTCATGGGTATCCGGATCTTCACTAACATTTTCTTCTTAGGTATGTTGGCAGGCTAAGGACAAAGAAGACATGTGGTACTTGGACTCAGGTTGCTCCAAGCACATGACAGGCGATAAAGCAAAGTTCCTTAGCCTCACTAAGAAAAAATAAGGAACCGTGACGTTTGGTGACAACAGAAAAGGAAGAATATTAGGCATTGGTACAATGGGTATCGATTCTTTCTCTCTTACAAATGTCTTATTTGTATAAGGCATAAAACACAACTTAATTTCTATTAGTCAATTATGCGATAAAGGTCCTAATGTGTTATTTGATTCCTCTACTAAATTGTGCAAAATCATTGATCCTAAGTCTAATAATATAGTACTCACTGCACCAAGATTTCATAATGTTTATTTAATTGCTTTTCACGATCTATCACGTGCATCACTTAAATGTTTTATTTCTAAAATTGAAGAACATGAATTATGGCATAGGCGTCTTGGTCACTCTAGCACCAAGTTGATTTTAAAATTGTCAAATAATAAAATTATTAGAGGGTTGCCAATACTAAATGGAAACCTATTTTCTTTATGCTTGCTGATGACTGATATTTTAGTCATCGTTTTAGGCTAATATCTTATTAGATATTTAAATAAATTATCGCATTTTGTTCGTTGTTTTTATAAATTTTCGTAAAAATAATATTTTATGTTCTAACTCATATATTTTCTATTTTGTAAGGATTCGGCAGGCCTGGGGGAATTTATGTGCGAAATCTCGATGTCGCGTCCAAGACGCGCAAGCTGACATACATATCTACATATATTTATATATATATATATATGTTTATATATATACGTTTATAGATATATATATTATATATATATACGTTTATAGATATATATGTTTTATATATATACGGGCCACTGAATATACGCGCAGCGTGGAGGAGATTTGATACGCGTTGTCGGGAGATCGACGAACTGCGTTTAATGAAAGTGCGGGAGATCGACGAACTGTCGCCTGGAGGCCTCCGATTGATGAACGGGCGAGAGTTCGATAATCTGCGTTTGACGAATGGGCGGGAGATCGATGAACTGTCTCTTGGTGACCTCCGATCCGGTCGAGGAACGGGCGAGAGATCGATGAACTACGTTCGGCGAATGTTCAACAGCACCGTCGTTACCTCCATGCAGTTACGCCACCGCCACCGCCACCTTACAGCAATCCGCCCAAGCTCCTCCACGTCAGCGGTCCGGCTACCTCTACTCCCATGTATGCCACATCAGCAATCCATGTGTGCCTCCTCCAATGTCCAGCAAGCAGCAGCACCTCCTCCGCCCAAGCTCCACCAGCTGTCCGGCCTGCTTCAAGAAACGTCTCCATTAAATCAGCTACGACCCCACCCTATTGATTACCTTTCTACAAATGCTTGGGCCGGCTGTTATTGTTTTGCACCTATAAATAGGGCTCATTGGGGGAGAGAGGAGGGGGATGTGATTATTTTAGTGAGAGATTAGAGAGAATTTTTGATTAGATAATTTCATTTTGGTCGCTCCAGAAAGTTGTTATTTTTGTCCATTTTAGTTGTTCAATCAACATTCTGTACTTCTCGTTTCGAATTTCATCAACTTGTAACTTTGCCCTTTTTATTTACTAATTTTATTTCTTGCATTTCCTTTATCGTCTAGTAATAAAAATTGCAGGTTATATTTGAATTTAAAATATTTTCATTCCCTAGTTTATATTTCGTCTCTCAACACTCTCGTTCTTTTTCTAACATGTCATATTTTTTATGTGAATGAGTCCTCCATCTCCATGAGCGGCTAATTTTTTTGGTGCTCGATCGCGATGATCCGAGGATGAGATAATATTGTTATAACTTATGAAATTGCTTTTCTCTAATTGTTGAACGCCTACGATTTACCTTTGATCTAAAAATTATTACGAGGCAATATCATCAATATATAGTCTTCATATTGTTTTCGTTCTTTAGTTAGCCGAGACGCTCGTAAGACGAATCGATCGCTCATTGGTAAAAGGAGTAGAATGCAACCCTCGAGAGAGGACGACGTAACTCTTTCGGATTGGAGTAAATCCAATAGTGAGGTTCACAACCTAAGGCAAGTCTTAGGCGATGTGATTTGAGAATGAAAGTTCGGTCGATACACCTTAGCTTAGTTGAACCTAAACCTCGAAATAGGGGTGTTCATATTTTGGGAACCTCCACGGTCAAAGCCTCTTCAACAAGAGATTTGCATTTTATTCGCATTTCAATATTCTCTTTTTCCGAGATGATTCAAAGATCGGGTGTTAGCTTTTGAACCATCAAATTAATTTTATTAGCCTTTCTAGTTTTTATTGTTCGCAACCCAACTCCAAATTTCTATTTGATAAGATAATAACAATTTTTTTAAAGTAGAATTACTCGACCTCCCCGAGTCTAATACGACCTTGGTTTCTATAACCTATACTACATTCGATACGGTACACTTGCCGTTGTCATTTGCGGATATAGTTTTGTGCATCAAGTTTTTGGCGCAGTTGCCGGGGAACTTGGTCTATAATTTTAAAAAGAAATAGTTAATAATTTTATCATTCTCTTTCTTCTCACCCCTTTCTTTTAAAAAATTTAAAAATCTTAAAAGGTGTAATCTAAATTCATGGAAAGGATGCTTTGGGCTTGATTTCCCATCACAGCCTCTAGTACCTTGCGAGCCCTTCACCGGGTTAACCTTGGGAAGTCCAAGACTAATCTTAAATCACCTAATTAAAAAAAATCTACATTAAAAAAATAAAAATAAAAATATAATAAATATATTTATCTAAAATTATATTTTGCTTTTTTTTTTCATTTCTACATCTTTTTCTCTTCTTTTGGTTTATGACCCGAGGGAACTCTTCAAATAATCTTGAATTGTGTTTTGATCCAGAAATCGAGTGCACCTTGCGGCGACGTCTCCGATTTAGTGATCTACCAATAATTCGAGAAGAGTCAATCGGAGAAACTAGCGAAGTTTTAATGGATAACCCCGACCATAATGAGGCCCCGCTACGACTGTCTCAGCGGTTGGGCTGAGACGGGTAAGCCATCTCAGCGGTTTTCTTCTATCTGCAGCTCAGCTCAGCCACCCCAAATTTAGCGCTTCAAGTAGAAATGCTTACTAAGCAAGTGGCGGAGATGTCTGCTTCCTCCGCCTCTACATGGGCTAATAATAATAATTTTAATAATAATAATAATAATTTTATTCAAGAGCACGTAGATTATATGGGGAACTCCTATCGTCCTCCTATAACCCAAATAATAAACTTCCGTTAAATAATTGTTATAATCTGGCTATAATTGTTATAATCCCTTCTGGCGGGTTCTGCTTTTGGCGCAAGTTGCAGAAAAGCTTCAGGGGACCACCTATGTCTCTCATACCTCTTTGGGAGAGCAAATTAGAGCCGTTGAAGATGAGAGAGATATAAAAGAAGATGTTATGTCAACTTTGTGACTACTCCCGATAACTTGCAAAAAGCTTTTCAAGCCATTGACGACAGAAGAAGCTCTCGACTTTCTTCCTGCTCACTGAAACAGGAGAAGAAACTGAGAGAAGTAGATAGCTCATCCACCAGAAGGGGCAAGGTGATCTTTCTTCCTTCTATTGGAGAGGAAGATCAAGTTGTAGCTATTTTCAACATCTTCAGCAGTAGGAAAGCACAATCTGTGCAGGATATACAGGAGAGTAATTTCTGCTGTAGATATTTTCTAAGACACTTTATTTCTGTAAGGCTTTTTTCCTGAGTTGTAAGGCATAATTGCCTGAGCAGTAGGAGGATGATTCCTCTGAGTTGTAGGATCTAGAGCTGATCTGAGGTAGGGTTGTTAAGCCTGAGCTGTAGGGATGTTTAGCCTGAGTGGTAGGACCTGCTGAGGTCTGAGCTGTAGGAGGTGGATTCCTCTGAGGTAGAGCTTGTAAGCTTGAGTTTGTAGGACCTGCTGAGGTCTGAGTTGTAGGATCAGTTGCTGATCTGAGAAGTTCTGAGGAACTTGAGTTGTAAGCTCTTGAAGCTGAGTTGGAGGAGTTGGCCCAATCTAACACACTGTTAGAAGGGTGAAGGGGGAAAGTGGACTACTCAAAGACACCCTGTCTTTGGGGAACCACTATATATTCTTGTGTGCTTTCTGTGTTGCCTGATTCTTTGTTTAGAATAATTTTAAATAGGCCATAACTATCAAGTTAAACTCTAAAGACCTATTCACCCCCCCCCCCCACCCCCTCTAGGTGAATTAATTAGCATACCTATAATCTTTCAAGTGGTATCAGAGACAGGTTGGTCAAGAAGGACTTAACAGTCTGACCAGATCCTGTATAGGTATTGTTGATTCAAAATCTGATGGCCTCCAGTGGAGTGAAGAAGGAGTTGGGATCAATGAAATTGCCATATGCTCCAAAGAAAACTTTGGAATATGGAAGCAAAGGGTAAGGCTGTTCATGGAAGCCTCAGACCCAAGGATATATGTAACAGTCAAGAATGGACCTTATACCTTTGAGAAAGCCTCCACTATTGACCCTACTAGAAAAGTACTCAAGGTACTTGCTGATCTGTCCAATGATGAAATGGCCTTATACATTATGGACAAAAGGGCCCAGAATATAATTGTTAATGCAATTGATGACACTACATTTCAGAACTTGGTACACTACACAACTTCCAAGGAAATGTGGGACACATTGGTTGTTTACATGGAAGGAACAGCTGAAGTAAGGGGTGATAGAAAATCACTCCTTAACCAAGAATATGAAGCCTTCAGGCAGCTGCCCCAGGAAAGCATATCCCTGTGCTATGAGAGGTTCTTTAGGATAGTAAATGAACTAAGAACCTATGAGAGGGCATTCACTGATTATGAGCTGAATGACAAGTTTCTTAGATCGCTAACTAGGGATTGGGACACAAAAATCTGTGCAATCAGGGAAGGGGCAAGACTTGGAGAAACCCCCACTCACACACTGTTTAGGAAATTGCTCTCATATGAGATGCAATTGACTTCAAGAAAGGAGGAGGATACTTCCTCCAAGACTCACACAAAAGAGAGAACTATAGCTCTCAAAGCTGAAAGCTCAAAGAAGAACAAGAGCAGGTTGCAGTCACCTCCAAGAAGGAAAGCTGAATCTGAAAAGTCTGAGAGCTGCTCTCCAGACAGCTCTTCTTCTGATGAAGAGTTTGCTGCCTTCTCTAGGCAGTTCAAGAAGATGATGAGGAGGAATCAATGGAAGAGCAAGCCATCCTCCTCATCATACTCCAAAAAGGATCACTTCAGATCTGAAAGGCAGCACCCCAAAGGGGACAGGTATGATTCCAAAACTAGTAAACATGATTCAGCTAATATTGTTTGCTATTGCTGCAGCAAGCCTGGGCATGTCATTGCTGACTGCCCAGTCAAAAGGAAAGAAAGAGCTGAAAAGAAGCCTCATCACAAGAAGGAGAGAAAGGGAGAAAAATCCTTTCTAGCCAAGAAAAGCAAGAGCTGGAGTGAATCTGAATCTGAATCTTCAGATTTAGATGAAGAAGAGACAGCCTACATAGGGTTGTTTGCTGCTCAGGAGGATGAAGACTATCCTGCTGCTGGGATACGAATCAGGGCCCCTCTTTCACACTCTGATAGTGATGAAGAGGAGGATGAAGAAGACTGTGTTCAGATAGGCCTTATGGCCTTCACTGATGAGGAAGACTGTCAGAACTGTTCTGACAATGATCAGGTATCAATCCATTCCACTTCTTTTTCTGATCATGGTGCATGTCCAGAATCTGAAGCACAGTCATCACATGATGGAAGTATTTCAGAAGCTGAGGTAGATGTCAATCAATTGATTGACAAGTATGATGATCTTGTGGAAGCTCTGAGAGAGAGCAAGAAGCTTGCCAAGAGGCAAGCCCAGGAAATTGCCTCCATTAAGATGACTGAAAGTGACTGCACTGGACTTATCTCCCTGGTGGCCCAGATGAGTAGACAAATAAGTCATTTAAAGGGTATGACTGCTGCTCAATTGAGCACCATTTCCCTGAAGAACAAGGTCATCAAGGACCTTGAGGAGAAGCTGGTGAAAGAGAAGAGCCTGGTGGCTCAATTCTCCAAGCCCAAATCTGTGCTTCCCCTTATTGACTCCTTCTCCTCTCAAACCAATAGGAGAGGACTTGGATTCAATAAGTTGGAAGTAGGAGAAGGGAGTGGAGGAAAGAGGAAGGAGAAGGCTAAGCCTCAAACCACCTTTCAAAAGGTGCTACTTCCTTCTAACAGGTATGACCATGAAAGCATTTATGGTCACTGGAAGAATGGGAGTTCCTATAGGAAGGAAAATACTCCTTCTCATAGTGATAGAAAGGGCATGGGATTGTGTGTAATGAAAGCTCCCCATGAGGGAAATACAAATGGCCCAATCTGGACCATTTGTGTTTGGTGTTTCAGCATCTTCAGTCAAGAATAATGAAGCAAGCACTTCCAAATCTGCTTCAGCAAAAAGCAAGACTGCTGTCAAAGCTGCTGTCAAGGCTTGCTGTCCAGTGATTGATTCCATCAGATCTTGTATGGCTGCCAAGCCAAAGCAAGCTGAGGCCATCAGGACAAAGAACAGCAAGATTGTCCACAGATTAACCTTCAGTCAGATTATTGCTGAAAGAAACAGGGAGAATGCTACTATCTCTTCTGCTGAACATGTGCACAGTGTTGTACCAATTCAGAAAAATGTTCAGAAAAGGAGATACAATATTCATGACTTTTGGTTTTGTGGCAAGGTGGGACACTTTGCCATAGATTGTTGGTACAATCCCAATGTACCTAATGCAAAGAAGAGTTTTCATGCTAGGAGTGCAGCAAGTGTGAGATCATCTCATCAAACTAACAGACACCTAGAACCCAAAGCTTTTTGGGGTCCTAAGGATAACTAAATCTTTCTTTGCAGGGTAGTTCAAGTACCAGTCACAACCAAATATGGTACTTGGACAGTGGGTGCTCAAGGCACATGACAGGAACTAGGAGTCTTCTAAAGGATTACACAAGCCTATAAAGAATGGACCCAAAGTCATATTTGGAGGGGCTGAAAAAGGAGTCACCAAAGGCTATGGTATGATCTCCAATGGCATAGTTACAATCACAAGGGTAGCTTATGTTGAAGGGTTGCAACACAACCTAGTAAGCATAAGTCAACTATGTGACTTAGGCTATATCATTGAATTCCACAATGACAAGTGCTTGATCAAAAAGTCAAATGACTTAGACACTATTCTCTCAGGCACTAGGAGTGGAAATGTTTATTGCTTAGATTTCATTTGCAGTAATTCTCTTACTTCTGTTTGTCTTGTATCTAATGAGAATGAGTCTCTTTGTGTTCAATGGCACAAGAGACTTGCTTATATTAACTACAAGACAGTATATAGACTTTTCTCTAAGAATCTTGTTAGGAATAGTCCAAATATAAAATGTATTAAAGATGGTCCCTGTCATGCATGTCAAATGGGTAAGCAAACTAGGGCCACCTTTAAAAGTATTGGCTCCAAAGACTCTGAAAGATGTCTTTATCTCTTGCATATGGACTTGTTTGGTCCTTTGCCAATTCAGAGCCTAGGTGGGAAGTTATATACCTTGGTGATTGTTGATGATCACTCAAAATATACATGGGTATTCTTCCTTAAGAAGAAATCTGATACTTTAAATGTCTTTATCAATCATGTCAAGGCAATTCAGAATGACCTACAATGTGTTGTGGTCAGGACTAGGACTGACCATGGCACAGAGTTTCAATCTGATGCAATGCAAGATTTTGTCAAGAATTTGGTATCACCCAAGAGTTCTCCTCCCCAAGGACTCCACAACAAAATGGTGTGGCTGAGAGGAGGAATAGGACCTTGATAGAAGCTGGGAGAACATTGCTTAGTGACTCCTCACTCCCAAAATATTTCTGGGCTGAGGCAGTCAATACAGCTTGTCATGTTCTCAATAGAGCTTCTATCAATAAGGTTCATGGAATAACCCCCTATGAAATTCTGAAAGGCAAACAACGTACAATTTCATATTTTAGAATCTTTGGATCCAAATTCTACATTCTTAATAATGGAAAATTCCAATTAACCAAGTTTGCAGAGAAATGCAATGAATGTGTTCTTGTTGGCTATAGCTCACATAGTAGAGCTTATAGAGTATATAACAAGAAAACTCGTGTTGTAGAGGAGTCTATGCATGTTGTTTTTGATGAGACCAGCCTTATATATAAAGGCTGGTCTAGATCTTCTGTTTTGACAGGAAATGAACAAGAATTGGAAAGGATGTCTATGCAAGACACTCCAAGCTGCAACAAAACCATTTCTGATGCTGCCATCCCTGATGAGGAAGAAGTCAACCATGATACAGAAATAGCACAGCAAGCTGAAAACACAATGACTGCTAAACCTGCAGAAACAGCTCAACAAGCTGAGAACAGAATGACTGCAGCCACCAGACATCTGAGGGATCATCCCATAGAGCAGATAATAGGGAATATTCAGCAAGGAGTGACAACTAGGAGCAGGGCTCACAATGAGGCCTTGTTCCTCAGTTTTCTGTCACGGGTAGAGCCTAAAAGGCTTAAAGAGGCCAACTTGGATCCATTCTGGATTCAGGCTATGCAGGAAGAGCTATTGCAATTTAAAAGATGCAAAGTATGGAAGTTGGTGCCAAGACCAGAAGGACACAACATCATTGGCACCAAATGGATATTCAGAAATAAGTTGGATGAGAATGGGACAATCATCAAGAACAAAGCAAGGTTGGTTGCAAAAGGGTATAGGCAAGAGGAAGGAATAGACTTTGACCAAACATTTGCCCCAGTTGCAAGGTTGGAGGTCATAAGACAATTTCTTGCATATGCTGCTCACAAGGGTTTCAAAGTCTACCAGATGGATGTCAAACCAGCATTTCTGAATGGAAATCTGAAAGAGGAAGTATATGTAGAACAGCCATCAGGTTTTGTTCATCCTACCCTTAAATCTCATGTGTACTTTCTTAGAAAAGCCCTTTATGGTCTCAAGCAAGCTCCAAGAGCTTGGTATGAGACTTTGTCCAACTTTCTCCTCAAGAACAAGTTCTTGAGGGGAAAGATTGATAGTACATTGTTTCTTAGGGAATCAAGGGGCAAGTTTCTCTTAGTCCAAATTTATGTTGATGACATAATTTTTGGGTCTACTGATGACAACCTCTGCAAGAGATTTGCTAATCTAATGCAGGGGGAGTTTGAGATGAGCAATATGGGTGAGCTCAAATATTTCCTTGGGCTCCAAGTGAAACATTCTGATGATGGAATTTTCATCTCCCAGACCAAGTACACTAAGGAGCTCATGAAGAAATTTTGGATGGAGTCTGCCTCCACCATGAGAACACCCATGGGATCTAATGTATCATTAGACAATGATGAAAAGGGGAAGGCCTTTGATGAGTCCACATACAAGTGTATCATTGGATCCCTGTTGTACTTGACTGCTAGTAGGCCAGACATTATGTACTCTATATGTGTTTGTGCTAGGTATCAGGCCTGTCCTAAGGAATCTCACTACACTTCTGCCAAGAGGATTTTGAGATATCTCAAGGGCAGCCTGAATCTTGGCCTTTGGTACCCTAGGAACAATGATTTTGAACTAATAGGCTATTCAGATGTAGATTTTGCAGGATGCAAAGAGGACAAGAAAAGCACAAGTGGCACCTGTCAATTCCTAAGGAGGAGGCTGGTCTCATGGAGCAACAAAAAGCAAACCAGTGTGGCAATGTCCACTGCTGAGTCAGAATACATAGCAGCAGGTATCTGTTGTGCACAAATTCTGTGGATCCAACATCAGCTGGAAGATTACAACATAATGGTAAGTAAATCTCCCCTGCTGTGTGACTCATCCAGTGCAATTTCTATTGCTAAAAATCCCTCTCCCATAGCAGGACCAAGCACATAGAAATTAGGTATCATTTTATTAGAGAGCATGTCGAGTGTGAAGATACCAAACTTGAATATGTCCTTACAGACAATCAAGTTGCTGATATCTTCACTAAGCCACTGGATGAGGCCAAGTTTAATTCTTTTAAAATTGACTTAGGCATGTTGAATTTAGAATGAATTCATTTCTGAATTTATGTTCTCTGTGCTAAACTGCTTACGCTTTTACATGTTCAATTTATCATAAAATATAATGGCATGATAGATTAATATCTGAATTGATCTTCCCTCAATAGGCATAATCCACACCATGGGTAGATAATCTCCCTATGTTACTAAATGTAGAGTAGCTTCAAATGGTCAGCTGGATCAGAAATATCTAATTGCTGAAATTCTAGCTTTCTTTTCAACAAAGGTGCTCCAATTAAGGGGGAGCTAGCAAGCTCCTGCTCAAATTGAGGGGGAGTTGGCTATAGGTTGAGGGAGAGATAGCTAATATTCAGTAGGTCAGAGAGGATGTAGGTTGTCCTAAACCAGGATTTGGAAAATGATTTCTAACCTATCTTAGGATATGTTAGTAGTATCCAAAAAGGCGTAGTGGTTGGAGAATCCTATTCCCTAATGGGAAAGAGGCTGAAGAATCCAGAAAGGAGGAGATGACCAATGCTAAAATTGGTGAGGGGGAGTTGGCCAATGTCAAGACCAAATTTGGTCTTGCTAGATACAAATAGGAGAAGGTATGCCAGTTGCTAAGACCAAAGTTGTATTAGCCCTCTAGGTCAGTTATCATGACATGCTAGTAAATCTGAGTTAGAAAGAGGGAGATGCCCTAGGTGTTCATGTTTATCTTATAAATCATTTACATAATATGTCCTTCATATGGTATCATGATATGTTTTTATTGGCTATGTACATTAGCATTGGGGATGTTCTGCCTTCTTCAAATAGGGGGAGATTGTTGGGAAAACTGCCCTCAAGGTTCCCTTGATTTGAAGAGGCATCACTTCCAATACTAAGTACATATTGTATTTGATAAAGCTTTGTTTTTGTAAGTGAAACAAGCTTAGGTGTTTCAAGAGAAAGGGTTAATCAAGACCTAAGGTTTAGGAGAAATCTTCTCCTAAGTTGATGAAGGTATGTCTCAGCAGAACTGCTGAGACAAGCTCTCAGTCTCAGCTGAACAGCTGAGACAAGGCCTGGAGCCGCTGAGAAGGGGTATGGGCTAGCTGAGCTGCAGATAGAAGAAAACCGCTGAGACGGCTTACCCGTCTCAGCCCAACCGCTGAGACAGTTCAAATCTGATCTGGCGGGTTCTGCTTTTGGCACAAGTTGTATAAAAGCTTCAGGGGACCACCTATGTCTCCCATACCTCTTTAGGAGAGCAAATTAGAGCCGATGAAGATGAGAGAGATATAAAAGAAGATGTTAGGTCAACTTTGTGACTACTCCCGATAACTTGCAAAAAGCTTTTCAAGCCATTGACGACAGAAGAAGCTCTCGACTTTCTTCCTGATCACTGAAAGAGGAGAAGAAACTGAGAGAAGTAGATAGCTCCTCCACCAGAAGGGGCAAGGTGATCTTTCTTCCTTCTATTGAAGAGGAAGATCAAGTTGTAGCTGTTTTCAACATCTTCAGCAGCAGGAAAGCACAATCTGTGCAGGATATACAGGAGAGTAATTTCTGCTGTAGATATTTTCTAAAACACTTTATTTCTGTAAGGCTTTTTGCCTGAGTTGTAAGGCATAATTGCCTGAGCAGTAGGAGGAGGATTCCTCTGAGTTGTAGGATCTGGAGCTGATCTGAGGTAGGGCTGTTAAGCCTGAGTTGTAGGTCTGTTTAGCCTGAGTGGTAGGACCTGGTGAGGTCTGAGCTGTAGGAGGTGGATTCCTCTGAGGTAGAGCTTGTAAGCTTGAGTTTGTAGGACTTGCTGAGGTCTGAGTTGTTGGATCAGTTGCTGATCTGAGAAGTTCTGAGGAACTTGAGTTGTAAGCTCTTGAAGCTGAGTTGGATGAGTTAGCCCTATCTAACACATTGTTAGATTGGTGAAGGGGGAAAGTGGACTACCCAAAGACACCCTGTCTTTGGGGAACCGCTATATATTCTTGTATGCTTTCTGTGTTGCCTGATTCTTTGTTTAGAATAGTTTTAAATAGGCCATAACTATCAAGTTAAACTCTAAAGACCTATTCACCCCCCCCCCCTCTAGGTGAATTAGTTAGCATACCTATAATCTTTCAATTTTGAGATGCCATCCTTCACGATATTTGTATAGGAACCGTATCATTTAGGGTCATTTATATCGGGGTTGCACCTTGGTATAGCGACATTATTGACTATTATGATGACATCATTTGGAAGCTACTTAACTAGCCTTCGAGTTCATATAAGTAGAAAAAGATAGATTCCAATCAATGATAAAACTCAACTCAAGCCACCATTCTTTCAATCAATTACCAACCCAATAAATCCTCACAGTTGAAATGCAAGCAAGCAGAGTTTCAATGCCCATAAAACCTTCCAAAGGAACTGACATGACTTCCTTAACAGGAAGATAAGCCCGCTACCCGAGCCCTTTTGTTGAACATAACTTAGGGCAAAGTAATGAAGCAAAATAAAATGATAGCTAGAGCTGAAAGCAACAGTGAAGGAGAGGAGTAGTATCAAAATTCCAACTTCATAGACTATAAAGAATTTTTACACAAATTCAAATACTAGACAACCATCCATCAACTGTAGAAATCCCCCAATATTTACTCTAAATTTCCTGCATAGGAGCCGACCAGAAATTAAAGCAAAGCCCAAAAGTATAATCCGCAAACATTCATAGGAATGACTGGCCCAGCTAACCATAAAGAAAACCATATAGCTTCTACTTAACATCATCCTGCTAACCATAACCCACAACAGCTCTTCTAGGGTTTAGGGCCCCCCAAAGGAAAAGTCGTTTGCCCTATCTTGACAACTCCAACTAAGACATGAAGGAGAGCTTAACATAAAAGAGGGATTTCAACCCTAAATGACAACAAAACATCCATAAATCTCCCTGTACAAGTCGGCCAAGAAGATAAGAACGAAGTTCCCAAAAACTCACCAGCCGGCCAAGCAGAAAATCAATAGATTTTATAAAATTCAGCTCAAACCAACTATAATCTAGGCAAGAGGAAGGGAAATAGAGAGCTTACAGCGAAACTAGAAGAGTAGAAATACTACACCGCTTCAGCACATATACATACAAGTCCGACTAAGCCCAGGGCAAGCTACACATTGCCATTCTCTGATCCCAACAGCAGGTCATGGATCCCATTCGATATTGAAATTTAAGAGAGGGAGAGGAAGAGTACGTAGAATGGAGAAGAAGATCGGCGCCGTGCCGTACCGCGACAACGTCGAGAGCGAAAGAGGAAAATGGAAAGGTCGGTTTGTAGGATCGATCAGAAAAAACCCAAAACATCGCATATAAGCACCTCCACCGCCTAACATTATAGAAATGTCAGTCATGCACTATTAGCAGCCCACATTAAGCCTCTACCAGCTATGAGAAAACCTCTATTAGCACACCAAATCCAACTATGAGGAACTTCTAATAGCACACCAGCTCCATTACCAATATCCGCTATTAAGACACCAATGACAGTTACCAATAATGAACATAACAGCAGTCAACATATATATTCCAACCCAAACCATCCGGTTAGTTATTTAATATAGGATAAGTTCATATTTCGCTAAAACATGTCGAATGTCGCAATGTATCAACGACACTCATATTCAACTGTCACAGTGACGCCTCATTGACACTGATTTGTTTTTCATCATAGGGGACAACTTTTTATGTAATTTTATTATTCATCTCGGTGTCGTCTATCCGGACCGGCTCCAGGTGAATCAATCGATCGGAAACTACCGGGTCATCTATAGTAGAAATCTGCTGCTCCGTCTGTAGTAGAGCTCTCCTAAAGGAGGAGACATGGAAGACGTCGTGCAATCCCGCTAACTCCGGCGGCAACTCCAGTCTATAATCCAACGGACTGATCCACTCCAGGATCCTGTAGAGCCCCATCTATCTTAGACTGAGCTTCTTCCGCCTGCAAACCCGCGAGACTCCCTGCATCAGACGTATCTTTCGGCACACCCGGTCTCCAACCTGGAACTCTACCTGATGATACTACGCATCGTAATACCTGACCTGGCTGCTCTGGGCCTCCAACATCCTAACTCGAATCAGTCGCACCTGGGTATCTATGCCCTCAATAAATTCTGAGCCGAGTGCCTTTGGGATCCTCATCCTGGATCCAAGACAGTGGAGTCTTGTGCCTCCGTCCCTCTAAGGGTGGAAAGTTGTGCTGAACGTCAACCAAGAGCCGAGATAAGCATGGACTGATCTTCATTCTTTAGACATAAACTGTTCATCCCGATCCGACACGATCGTCCTGGGTACACCACGATAACAGACAAACTGCTCAACAAATCCCATCAAACACCAACAGGAGCGTCCTTCCAGCCCGGGGTGACCCTAGCTACCTTGGTCAATCTATCCTCGAGCTTCCACTCCCTAACTTGAGCAGTGACTATAGCAGTTCCCCAAAGACTCTTGCACCTGGCCTTCACCAGCTGACAGGCCTCATAGTGCGTCACAAAACCAATGTGGTCTTTCCTCATTCCGGGGAAATATGTGTTCCGGAATACACCATTTTTCTGGTGACTAAAACTTTTGTTTGTACGGGTAGACAACGCCTCTATAAAATGTTCTCTACACGTTCATATTCTTATTCCTTCAAGCGTATGTCTAAGTGATCAATCAACTCCACTCTTCAACTTATCCAGTTCTTACCATTGGTGGGACTGATCAGATCATCAAGCGTTCCAATCATCCTCAAAATTTCAGGGGTTGCACTTGTGAATCTTATGAGTATATGGTGACCAATCTTTATTAGTATTCATGTTTATAAGATGCCTCCCAATCACTTTCTATGTGGAGTTTGATTCATAAGGTATACGGGTAAAATTCTTTTGAAACCCTAAAATTTTTCACAAGTCCATTTCATCCAGGTAATATCATCGTGTTTATTTCACCATATTCCTATCACTTTCACATATGCTAGTCTTGATCACTTTCGGATGGTCCAAATTAAGATAAACATAGATCGTTCTTATCGTAGTAAACTCAAACACTATATTCTAATTCCAATAAGTTATCGTCTAAGATCTTTGGTTATTCACTATCATAGTTCCCAAGGTATAAGGGCTATTATTGTAGTTCAAATTTTCTACCATGATAGGGCGTGATTTTTAACAAATCATAAATTGGTCGCTTCTGAATGCCCCAAACCACAAAAATGTTCGGATATAACCATAACTTGTAAGATCTAATTTTTGTCCTCAACTTCTAGAATAGGACACCGGCATCCGTAAGTGATTAATCCTGGCGACTTTACATTTCTAATGCTTCAACTAAGGTCAAGTCATTGCTCGATCTACCTTTCATTACCCTGGTAATACTTCAGATCATCATTCCAGACCTACTGTTACACCATATCATCTTTGTCTGCATAACGTTGAATAAGATCGACCTCAAAATCACTATGTTTACGACGCAACATATTCTAAGTTAGATCCAAAGGAAACCCAAGTCAGTAATTAATTTGCCCAATAAACAAAAGGTAAGCCCCAATAAACAAAAGATAAGCCCCAATAAACAAAAGATAAGCCATTATCCATTTTGGGCTAAGTATCTACAATATCACCATGTTATATTCGTCCCAAGTTTGCAAACAATTCTTAGGGCACACACCTTAGACTCATCCAGGTACCCTTTTCGACAACCTTATCAAGGTCAACATATGAACCAATCTCAAACGGGTCCCTTCCGAACTTGAATTCTTATCCGACCCTCGGTGTTTGTCGTGGTGGTTGTCTCAATATAAACATGTCACCGGTATGAGGGATAGATCTACAAGTCCCCTACCATTCTGCTTATGTGTCAATCTCTCTTTCTCTAGCATCTTTGGGGTATCCTCGTACCTTCACCAAAATTATACATACGGTCTATTTCAGACTAGGGCATGGTATAAATTGTCATGGCAAGTCATGTGTCCTAGTGGGGTTGAGTCTAAATCATTGACTAAAGGACTATCTAAAGAGATCTTTGCAGCCGGAGGTATTCCCTGCTGGGGGCAGGGTTCGTCGCAGGCTACAAAAGAAAACTTGCTAAAAGGTTCAGTTAAACGTGGACTTTTTCATGTGATTTCCCCATATGGGCACACCATTGCTTATGCTGCTTAGTTTGTCCTCAAACTAAACTTATGCGGGGTGGCCCAGCGTTTGTGGCCTTCTTTTCTTCGGATCGAGGTTTGCTCTGATACCACTTTGTAAGACCCCCATTTTTTTTCTTTTTCAAACTTGGGTCTTATGACCAGAATGGTCGCTTTGCGGTGACACCTTCTCTCGGGAAGGTCACCACTACAAAACGTCGATCCTGCCGTCCATATCGATCACAGAAGAAGAAAAGCATAAATGAACAAATATAAGTTCAAGTCCACAATCACATGCTAATTAAATAAATGTCCACATAATATAACTGAAATAACAAAGTTACAATAATAAAAGGCTCGTGCCCAGTACATCAAATCCTCACTACAAAAATCACTCGCGGAAGCTAACTACTAATCACTCACTGATCCTGAAACTTGTGCTCCTGTAGTAGACTGCACCGTCTCCATCTGTACCGGCCTCTGGTGCTGCAGCATCTCCTCGGTCCCCTAAAATGATAAGGTCCACCGACCGTCAGTCAAACTTGACTCAGCCAATCCCCCACCTCTCCCTCGGTGACTCCTAGGCACCGAGCGGGAGGGGTGAAGTGGAGGACAACAAGGGGTATAACAAAAGTAGGTGACAGGGGTACAGGGAATGTTTCTACACTACACATGTATATATACATAAATGAAGCAGAAAAAGATCATAGTAAGAGCAGGTAAAGAATAAGTAAAGTGCAGTAAGTAAAGACATGTATATAATAGAGAAGTAACCATTGATTTATAGGAATGCCCATACAAACCTATAGACCAAGGGGTCGTTTAGCAAGACCTATCGTATAAGAAGTCCCATAACCGACTTATACGATAGGGGTAGGGGTTGAAATGCAATGATTATGCTATGACATGCAAGGTATGCTGTTTATGCTATGTTCATACAAGTGCAACTCACACACTTCGACTATATGCGCATAGACCTTTAGTTCCCCCTTTTTGGAGCTAGCAAGACTCCCAGGATACTCCCGTAGTGGCAAACGGAAGCGGTGGGTTGGGTCTCGCCCACCTCTAGGTTGGTATTCACACTACCTGACCTAGACCTATCGTACGCCTCAACGCAAAACCGCGGAGCGTCTGTGTACTCTTACTGGCTGGACCACCAGACTTTTATGGCTAAGTGCAAATTCCACACTTGCCGAGTCAACGTATTGACGTCGGTGTGAACGACCGTCCAATAAAGAAGACCCACCACCTTTATGCACATGCAAATATGTTCTACTATATCCCGAGCCATAAAATCCTTGGGCTAACCCATCCGTCATCATAACCTCCCGAGACAACGGCTCGTCGGACCAACCCATCCGTACCAATAAGCATTACTGAGTCACAAGCTCACCGGACAAACTAGCCCGCTGCTTCAACCACCGAGCCTACCGCTCGTACAACCAAACCAACTAACCTCCCGTAACTATGGGGTGTGGGTGTGCATATTATTCGGTTAATCTTGTATATCAATTTATCCCTACAATTTATGGTTAATCTTGGACTTCCCGAGGATTACCATGTAAGGGGCTCGCTATGGTACTAGGAACTATAATGGGATGACACCCCAAAGTCCCCTTTCTCAAGACATTTAGTGTTATTGGTAGCTACCCGTAAGAATACCCTTCTTGTCATTTCTCTTGAATTACTCTACGTATTTTATGACCTTCTAAGGGGAAAGACGATCTTTCGTCGGTCCCGGACACCACCTTACCCTTAACTCTCCAAGCACACTCTCATCACCTAAACTCCTTTTGGTGACTTTCAATCTCTTCAACCTGACCATGTACACCAACTACATGCCACTTCCACTTGGTAGGCCCCTAAATATCCAAATTTCACATTTTTACTATACGCAGACCAAACTAACCATATAAAGCTTATAAGTAGAGGTACTCCAAATATTCATCCAACTGACTCGAGATATTTACTGGAGGTCTATCATGACATTATAAGACTAAATCCAAAGACTCATATTTTTCCTTAATATTTCAGCATTTATTTAAATTTCTCCACTAATTGCCAAGTATGAATATGAACATGAAGTGTAAGGTATTCTCAAGACATGATCCTCATAAAATTATGACAAATCTATCATGCCAAAATAACAGTAAATAATGAATATCATAATTTTACAGTAAAAAAATGTCCTCTATTTTTAATATTTAACTTCTATCCAAATTTGAAGATTTATGAAGGAACTACCAAGAATACTTATGCCAAAATTATAGAAAAATTACCAGACCTCTATTATGTCCAGAAAAGCTCAATTACAGAGTTTCACAATTTATGGAAATCATTTCCTTACTGAAATAATTAATCCAAATAGTTCCTAATTTGCACATGTTGTGAAGTAGCCTGCTGATATCAATTTCCAAAAATTCTATAAAAATTCACAGAGCTTCCTAGTGCTCTGAAATGACC
Organism: Dactylorhiza incarnata; assembly: GCA_033032865.1. Lineage (NCBI taxonomy): Eukaryota > Viridiplantae > Streptophyta > Magnoliopsida > Asparagales > Orchidaceae > Dactylorhiza > Dactylorhiza incarnata. The sequence goes on along the minus strand of JAWHQI010000043.1, from coordinate 11,947,774 downwards.
TATTACCAAGTTGCACATTTTTCCAGAGAATTTTGGACCCTTAATTATATTTCTTAAGATTAAGGTAAAATATGTGCCTTATAAATGAAGTACTGGTTAAATCATCTAATAAATTTCACAAAAAATACCAGAGGTCCATAATATGATTATAAAGGCACTACCAAGGTTTCATAATCATCAAAGACCAATTGAGCATGTAAATGTCTCTTATAAGAAATTTCCCTAAAGGGTTTATGACCTAATTTAGGGGGAATAAATTCTCCTAAAATTCTTATAAAATTACCTAGGGCCTAGTTACACCCTATAAACTTATCCACCAAGTTCCAAGACCATACAAGAACATTTGACCTCATGTCCTTCACAAGGTTCAAGAGCAACCCTAAGGTTAAAACTAGGGTCCTAGGGCATATCCACCTCTACACCACCCCATCTTACTCAAGAAGGTGTTCTAGGTGATCCTAAACCAGTGTCCAGGGTTTCAACTCATGGTGATGAGTTCTGACCACCATACCCCAAGATAAACACCATGCCCTAACTTTGACCCAATTTGACCTAACTTGGGTTGACAAATTACCCAACAAAAACAGTCTCAATTGGGCTGCGATTTTTACCAGGGTCATGTTATAACCCTAAGAAGTACCCACCAAAATTTGGAGGGCATTGGAGGTCATTTGACCCACTAAATAATTAATACTTAATTTATGAAATTATTACAAAAACCTTAGAAAAAGGTTCACCTAAAATTCCCATCTTTGGGTATGATGTGTGGATAGGTATCCTACACTAGGGACCAGTCCCACCAAAATAGACCTACATGGAGCTACAGAACTCCTTTTGGGGTGAAATCAATTTCAAAATAAACTAGACTACAAGGGCTACAATTTTCTCGTCGGGCACTTTTTCATTTGAGGGGTTCTAGTATTTCTAATAATTAAAACAAAATACTGCAGGAAATAATTAATTAAAATAGAATTCTGCGTTCGACGAATTCTGAACTGCATTCGACGAAATCAACTCTGCGTTCGATGAACTCTGCTCTGCGTTAGATGAGCGCCATGCTTCAGTGCGCTCGACATCCGATCTTTATTCGACAAACCAATCCAGTTCGACGAATCAACTCCGTTCGACGAACTCCGTGTTCAGTTCGTCGAACTCAACTATCCGTTCGACGAATTCTAGAGGGAGTTCGACATACGAATTCCATTCGACGAACCCCGGGTTCTGTTTGACGAACTCAACTAATAGTTCGGTGCCTTAATTTCCATTCGACGAACGTCGGGTCGTGTTCGACGAACTCATCTATTCGTTCGATGAATTATTCTTCTACTCGGATCGACGAATTAATTAAATAGGAATATAACATAATCATGAAATAACATTATAACATATAACATAATCACGTAAATCTGACGGCTCGCAGTCATCGTCCCCGTTGGATGGACGGCGCGCGACAGCCCGTCCTGGGCTCCTTTGCAGGATGATTTCCCGGCCACCTGTGCCGCTTCCCGGCCAGCCAATGCCACCACCACCTCCGTTGAGGTGGTGGCCGGCGATAGGGGGTGGTTGGCCGGCCGAAGGTGGTCGGAATTGGGTTTTAGAGGAGGGGAAAGAGAGCTCGAAACGAGCCCTTTCGGAAGCACGATCCGAGCTCAATTGAACTCGGACCAAGCCCCAAATCATGAAGAGATCTAGCACAAATGGAGAGGAGGCGGATCGGACCTGTGTGGGGGGGGGGGGGTGATTCCTTGCCGATCTATTGTTGTCCATGGCCGACCTTGAAGCTCTTGGAGCCATTGCATCCTCCACACCAAGTTGCACGATTCCTTCAAGTGAATGGGGGAAAATAACCCCCTCTGTCCCTTGAAGCTTTTCAATGAATCAATTCGGGGAGGGGAAGTGTGTAACTCCCATTTGCCATGAATGGCCATTGATGGCCATTTTTGGCCATGGTGAAACTCCTCAAATTCTCCCTCTATGTGGCCGGCCCTGGCTATTAAACTCCTCCAAATTAATTGGGGAAACTGAATGGAGACATTTAGAGGAGGAATTGGTGGCTATTGCTCTCCCTAAGCCTTGAATGCCATTAATCCTCCTTTTCTCTCTCTCCGCCATTTTTGGGGGAAATGGAGCTCTCTCTCCTGGCCGAAATCCTTCAAATTGAATGGCCAACTCAGCAGCATTCAATTCCCATTAGGTGGTGGGCCACACCAATTGGGTCTAACTCAAGTGTGTTGGGTTTAATTTGGGTAAAGTAGGTCATTTTGACCTAAATTTAGGCTAAGGTTGACTTTGGTCAAATTGACCAAATTGAGGGTCCCATGATGGGGCTTTTGTTAGGTTTTTCTAGAACCATACATCACATGTAGGTGCAGTGGAAATAAAGAGAAACAACCCAAAAGACTTTGATCGGGCCATGAATATTAAATCAAGAAGTTAATAAAATGCTAGGTATGAAATTACCTTTGTGGAGTTGGATCGAATCCAACCTTGATGCTCCAAGAAGAAGATTCCTGTCGGCGGCAAAGAGAGTTCTCACGTAGAATTATGTCTACGTCTCTACAGTGATCCACACGAGCCAGGAGAAGAACGACTGCACCTTGCACTTCCACGAACTGCTAGGTTCGCTCCAGGAAGAACAAACACGGCGACGATCGCCGGAGAAGAGGTCGGCGGAGGCGAACGGGAGGCGGAACACTTCCGTCGGCTAGGGCGAGAGGCGGAACTCTTCCGTCGGCTGGATTCCTTCGTAAGTCCTAAGAACCCTAAAAGAAGGTCTATTTATACCCAAAGCATAAACAGGCTTCTAGAAGAATCGCTATCCGCAGACCACACAGCAGAATAGGGGCTTCTGTTACAATTCGTCGGGATTCCACGGAACAGCATTCGTCGAGTTTTCACGGGACAATCCGACGAATTCCGATGAATCACATCAGACGACAACAATTGCCGAGTTAAGGATCTCTGTAACAAAATATATATTTTACATGAAACCCACAAGACTCCCACTAGAGTTGATCACTCAGGTATCGTATACCCATTGATCTAGTATGACCATCATGCTTTCTCTGCGCGAGAGGCTTTGTCAGTGGATCTGCAATATTCTCCTCAGTCGGCACTCTGCAAATGTTCACATCTCCTCGTTCGACAATCTCACGAATAAGATGGAACCGCCGAAGTATGTGCTTGGAGCGCTGATGGGATCTAGGTTCCTTAGATTGTGCAATTGCACCATTGTTATCACAGTAGAGAACTACGGGACCAACAATGCTAGGAACTACATCTAGCTCGCCGATGAATTTCCTAATCCATACAGCCTCCTTCGCTGCATTTGCCGCAGCGATATACTCGGCCTCAGTTGTAGAATCAGCAACTGTCTCTTGCTTGGAACTCTTCCAGCTCACAGCTCCTCTATTCAGGCAAAACACAAACCCTGACTGAGACTTCGAATCATCCCTATCAGTTTGGAAGCTGGCATCCGTGTAACCACTTACAACGAGTTCTTCCTTTTCACCATACACCAAGAATACATCCTTAGTCCTTCTCAAGTACTTCAGGATATTCTTTACGGCTATCCAATGACATTCACCAGGATCAGACTGATACCTGCTAGTCATGCTCAAAGCAAAAGAGACATCGGGTCGAGTACATAACATTGCATACATGATTGACCCAATTGCCGAAGCATATGGAATCAACTTCATGCGGTTCTTATCTTCACAAGATTTTGGACACTGGTCCTTAGAGAGATTCACACCATGAAACATGGGCAAAAATCCTTTCTTGGACTCAAGCATGTTGAACCGCTTCAACACCTTTTCAATGTACGTACTCTGGGTCAAACCCAGCAACTTCTTCGATCTATCTCTATAGATCTTAATACCGAGTATGTAAGTCGCTTCACCCAAGTCCTTCATAGAAAAGCAGTTCCCTAGGTTGTTCTTAACAACTTTCAGGGTAGGTATGTCATTCCCGATCAGCAGTATGTCATCTACATACAATATCAGGAAGACAACAATGCTCCCACTGATTCGCTTGTAAACACACGGTTCATCTTCATTCTTGACAAAACCAAACTCTTTGATTTTCTCATCAAAACGAAGATTCCAACTTCTAGAGGCCTGTTTCAATCCATAGATGGACTTATTCAGCTTGCATATTTTAGTGGCTTCATTTGGAGATACAAAACCCTCGGGTTGTGTCATGTACACTTCCTCAAGGAGGTTTCCATTTAGGAAAGCCGTTTTGACATCCATCTGCCAGATCTCGTAGTCATAATACGCAGCAATAGCAAGCAAAATCCTAATGGACTTTACCATGGCAACAGGGGAAAAGGTCTCATCATAGTCAACACCATGAATTTGCTTGAAACCCTTAGCCACCAGTCGCCCTTTGAATGTCTGTACATTCCCATCCATGTCGGTCATCTTCTTGAAGACCCACTTGCACCCTATGGGTCGTACCCCTTCAGGTGGTTCCACCAAGTTCCAAACTTGGTTTGTATACATGGAGTCCATTTCGGATTTAATAGCCTCAAGCCATTTGTCGGAGTCCGATCCATTCATAGCCTCTTGGTGGTCGCTGGTTCATCATCATGATCCATAAGCAACACATTACCTATTTGAGACACGAGAAATCCATATCTTTCAGGCTCAAATCTTGGTCTACCAGATCTACGTAGGACTTGTGTCTCTTGAGCAGGTTCTCCAGCTACAACATCTTGTAGTCCTGGCTCAGAATCCAATTCCGGTTCATTCACTACTTGTGGTTCTTGAATTTCTTCAAGTTCTACCTTTTGCGTCTTTCTTGACAAGAACTCTTTCTCCAAGAAGACACCCGTCCTTGCGACAAACACTTTGCCCTCAGACGGTAGGTAAAAGTAATATCCTTTCGTTTCCTTAGGATATCCCACCAGATAACACTTATCTGATTTGGGTTCCAGCTTGTCAGGCATTTGACGTCGTACGTATGCCTCACAGCCCCAAATTTTAATGAATGACAAACTAGGACGCTTCCCAGTCCATATCTCATATGGTGTCTTTAGAACCATTTTCGTTGGAGCGCGATTCAGTGTCATTGCAGCAGTCTCTAAAGCAAAACCCCAAAAAGAAACAGGCAAGTCTGCATGACTCATCATCGACCGTACCATGTCTAACAGAGTACGATTTCTCCTCTCAGACACACCATTATGCTGCGGTGTCCTAGGTGGAGTGAGCTGTGATACAATACCACACTCTTTCAGATGATCACGGAACTCATGACTCAGGTATTCGCCACCTCGATCAGATCGGAGTGCTTTAACCTTTTTACCCAATTGGTTCTCCGCTTCATTCTTAAACTCTTTGAACTTTTCAAAAGTTTCGGATTTGCACTTCATAAGATACACGTATCCGTATCTACTGAAATCATCAGTAAATGTAACGAAGTAGAAATACCCACCTCTAGCCATAGAACTCATGGGTCCGCATACATCACTATGTACTATACCCAAAAGATCCTCAGCCCTCTCAGTATAACCAGTGAAAGGGGCTTTAGTCATTTTGCCTAATAAACAAGACTCGCATCGCTCAAATGATTCATAATCAAATGAGTCCAATAGTCCATCTTTATGGAGCTTGGATATGCGCTTCTCGTTTATATGGCCCAAACGACAATGTCAGAGATATGTAGGATTTGAGTCATTTGTTCTTAGTCTTTTATTATTATCTACATTATAGATCGGATGGTCCAGGTTCAAAACATAAAGACCATTAAATAATTGAGCTACAGCATAACAAACATCATTCTTAAATATAGAACAACAATTGTTCTTAATTATAAAAGAAAATCCAATCATGTCTAAGCATGAAATGGATATAATGTTTCTAGTTATGGCCAGAACATAATAACAATTATTAAGTTCTATAACAAGCCCACTGGGCAAAGAAAGACGGTAAACCCCTACGGCTACAGCAGCAACTCTTGCTCCATTGCCGACGCGCAGGTCCACCTCTCCTTTACTCAGCAATCTTCTCCTTTTCAGTTCCTGCACATTTGTACAAATGTGAGAACCACATCCGGTATCCAATACCCAAGATGAAGGAGCAGAAAGGTTTATCTCTATAACGTAAATATTTGAAGCGGAAGTCATACCTCCCTTCATTTTCCCCAGACCGTCAATGTACGAAGGACAATTCCTCCTCCAATGACCAGCCTTGCCACAATGGTGGCATTTCCCTTCCTTCACCGTGCTCTTCTTTTTCAGCGCAGAAGATTTGGGCTCAAGATGTGACTTAGGTCCCACCTTCGTCTTCTTGAAGCCCTTGGCCTTACCCTTGCCTTTATGTACCATCAATATGGGACTAGCAGGCTTGGCCTTCTTCATGTTTATCTCGGCAGTTCGCAACATGCCTAGGAGCTCAGGCAGTGTCTTGTCTATTTCATTCATGTTGTAGTTCAAGACGAACTGCTCATAACTATCCGGCAACGATTGCAGGATAAGATCTGTGGCCAACTCTTGACCCAGAGGAAAACCCAGTCTCTCCAGGTTCTCAATATACCCAATCATCTTGAGTACGTGAGTACCAACTGAGTCTCGAGCTCCCATTTTGCACTGAAATAAGGCCTTCGTGACATTGAACCTCTCTTGACGAGCTTGCCCTTGAAACATTTTCTTTAGGTGCTCGTCAATCTCCTTGCACCCCATGTTCTCGTGTTGCTTCTGAAGCTCAGAGTTCATGGTGGCAAGCATAAGGCACTCGACGTCTAAGGCGTCATCGGTATACTTCTTATAAGCATCCTTATCAACACGGGACGAGTTCCCGGTCGGCACCTCGGGGGCTTCTTCTTCCAAGACGTAGAGCTTTCGCTCTTGCCTGAGAACAATTCTCAGGTTCCAATACCAGTCCATATAGTTCGTCCCACTAAGCTTGTCCTTCTCAAGGATAGCTCTCAGGGACAAGATGGAATGTGAACCACTTGCCATGGAATTCTACAAGAATTCATGCAGAATTTAATCATTACCTTAATTTCAAAATACAATTTATTTTAACTTGGACTTCAATTAAATACTCCCACTATTTTATTCAAATTGATAGCCCTCACTATCAATTCGGAGAGTCCATGCGAGCTACTCTCTTAGTGGACAAGATCCGTATTTCACCAACACCACGAGTCTGCTTTGGCGTTCCTCTCATAATGCGGTTATTTAGGTAGGCAACGCTTGCCAATTGCATCCTCAGGCAACTCTTGTATGGTTGGTGAATAACTCCTTATTCGCATCCATCATATGGTGCATTCCAACCCTATGCCTCTAGGCACTCAACCTTTGAGGTCACCTAGTTAAGTTAGACCCGATGTCGACAGTGGGATATCACAATTATCCGCTCGCACCCTTACCAAGATAGATTAATGCACCTTGCTTTGGCAAGCCCACACTTCATCGATCGAGGCAGGAAGAGTGTCATCCATCGGAAGGCATCCGAACACTTAATATTTGATGAAGGGATTTTAATTTTAATAATAGGTTAACACTTAACCATGATCAACATTTGATCAAGTGCACATCAACAGAAAAACAAGCTTTCTAAAATCCACATGTATCCCTTATGTGCACAACATAAGACTATCAACCTTTGATAGACGAAAGGGCTAAATCTGGACATTTAGAACTTTTCCAAATCTTCAGATTTACATGCATTGGACAAAGGCAAAGACAACTCGACTTAAAGCAGTAGACAAGCTCGTCTCTCATTGTTGGATTCAAAATCCAAAACAATACAAGGGTTCATTAACCACTTGAGGGACGGTTACTGCTAAGGAGACAACAATTTCTAACAATTAGAAATTACCACAAAATCCCAGACGTTCCTGGCGGAGTTCCAAGGGGCCGCGTCCCTGGCGGTGGTCTCGCTGACCGATCACATCAAATATGATATTCCAAGAAGAAATCTTGACATTTAGAACGCTTCCAAATACCTAGATTTGCACGTACTGGAATAACCTAACTTCTGAAACAACATTCATGACCGCAACCTAGCTCTGATACCACTGTTGGGTTTTTCTAGAACCATACATCACATGTAGGTGCAGCGGAAATAAAGAGAAACAACCCAAAAGACTTTGATCGGGCCATGAATATTGAATAAAGAAGTTAATAAAATGCTAGGTATGAAATTACCTTTGTGGAGTTGGATCGAATCCAACCTTGATGCTCCAAGAAGAAGATTCCTGTCGGCGGCAAAGAGAGTTCTCACGTAGAATTATGTCTACGTCTCTACAGTGATCCACACGAGCCAGGAGAAGAACGACTGCACCTTGCACTTCCACGAACTGCTAGGTTCGCTCCAGGAAGAACAAACACGGCGACGATCGCCGGAGAAGAGGTCGGCGGAGGCGAACAGGCGGTGGAACACTTCCGTCGGCTAGGGCGAGAGGCGGAACTCTTCCGTCGGCTGGATTCCTTCGTAAGTCCTAAGAACCCTAAAAGAAGGTCTATTTATACCCAAAGCATAAACAGGCTTCTAGAAGAATCGCTATCCACAGACCACACAGCAGAATAGGGGCTTCTGTTACAATTCGTCGGGATTCCACGGAACAGCATTCGCCGAGTTTTCACGGGACAATCCGACGAATTCCGACAAATCACATCAAACGGCAACATTTGCCGAGTTAAGGATCTCTGTAACAATTCGTCGGGATTCCACGGAACAATCTGACGAATTCGACGAATTCCGATGAATCATATCAGACGGCAACATTTGCCGAGTTAAGGATCTCTGTAACAATTCGTCGGGATTCCACGGAACAATCCGACGAATTCCGACGAATTATATCCGACAAATTCCGACGAATTCTGACAGCAACATTTGCTTCACCTCCCCGATTCTATATGGTGATTGGTAACCTTTACCAACACAGCCAATCTTCCAACTTCTCCACATGCTCTTATGTGCGACCCTGCAGGCTCATATCGCGTTGGCAGTGACATTACATGTTTGACCACTTCTAGATCACAATGGTAACTCCAACAGCTTTTTGGTCCATTAAGTTCCTAATATCCTTATAAGGGTAGGGGCAAGGTCAATTTGGCATGGTGGAGGCCAATTGACCCTAATTGAGTTAGTTTGACCAATTTAGGGTTAAGGTTGACTTTAGCCAAATTGGCCTCTTTGGTTGACCCCAATGGGTGGATTATGACCCATTGGACTCCCTTAAGGGTTAGGAAGGTCTAGTTAGGGTCAATTTGGCATGGTGGAGGTCAATTGACCCTAATTAGGTTACTTTAACCAATTTGGGTTTAGGGTTGACTTTGATCAATTTGGCCTATTTGGTTGACCCCAATGGGTCCTTAGTGCTCTAAGGGGATCTCTAAAGGGTTAGGTATGCTATGGTGGGGTCAAAGGGTCAAGTTGAGGCCCTTAAGTCCAACCCTATGCTTGTTAACTGGAAATTGCTATTTGCAGACCACTGTGGTTTCCTTCTTCTTGGCTAAGGCCAAGTGGTCTCTTCAAGCTTCCTAGGGTTTTGTCATGACCTAGTCATGACCAAACCACTCTAGGGGTCTAGTCGTTTGGGGGATGTTATAGGTATCCTCTCCCTTCTGATGTCCCTCTTTTTTTTTCTTTTTCACTCACACCTATGGACGCTTACCTTTACCTTGATTCGCGCAGGTGAGCGGACTCTTCCACGACACCCTCCCTTCGCAGGGGGGAGCTCTTCATCCGCTCGTTGGTTCGTCGAGGAGGCTGTAGTTGCATGCTCCTTTGCCTCGGAGGTCCCTATGCCGAGGCAACGGAGAGAGAAGGAGTAGGTGGTGGAGGAGGCTACGCCTTCGTCCCCGCCAAGAGGACCAACAATGCGGCAGGGGAAGGCTGTCCACAGGGAGAACTTAGGGGTGGCGCCGAGGGAGATGGGAGAACCGAGTGATCCTGATGCATTGGCCAATCATCCCAACTTTAAGATGAGGGGAGAACGCCACCGACTCCTTCGGTGACCCTGTCCTTCACTGGGATGAGGTTACGAACCGGGTCTCGATCACCTCCCAGCAACCCTCTTGGATAGAGAGTGAACCACTCGGGGATGCCGCGTATAACCTCTCCTTTGTCCTCTATGGCTGGCAGGACACGGCCTCCTACAAGAAAAAGTCCACTCGTGACCTTGCCTGCATGAGCTCGCAAGCCCTGATTCGCACAGCCAAACTCTCGCATATGACTGCCCGTCGAGGTCTTAGTCTCTCGAAAAAGCTGAGGCAAGCCGAGGCGTTGAGTCAGGCTGCCGAAGAGAAGGCTGCCGCTCTTACCGCATGCCTAGTCACCGCTGAGAGGCTCTTGGAGCAGTCATTCGGAGGCCTGGTTCGTGCCTGCCTTGGCGACCCTTCCTTTCTTCTTCACCTTTCCTTTCCTCAACGGCTGTAACCCCTTTACCTTTCCTACTTGCAGGGACCAGAGGCTGCTGACTCGCTCCGGAGGCGATGCGAGGAGTCAGATCGAGAGGTGCATGATCCTAGGGCTCAGCTCGCCGAAGCCCAGAGGCGGTTGCGGGAGGGAGAGAGAGGTGAATCCTCGCAGGTGGCGACGCTCGTCCCACCTTCCCCTGCTAGGGCCGAGAGCTCCCGGAGTAAGATTGCGACGAAGACGGCCGAGGCCTTGGTGAAATCCCTTCACAAGGCGGACGCTCTTCGGGACGATTGGAGGGGGGGTCTCTACTAGCGATATCCTTTTCGAGTTTTACCCCTCCCCTGTGCATCCCAGCTCGTCCCTTTTCCAGCGGCGGCTACTTCCCCTGAGTGCTGGAGTTACCAGGAACCTCCTTTTTTTTCTTTCATAAGCAATGACTACTTTGTATTTTCATTCATGTACTAGCTATTAAGGGCAAAGCGCTTTCCTATGTAATCTATGTTATTACTGAACATGCAACCATTCATTGAACCTTTCAGCTCTTCGCTATTCAAGTAGAATAACTGCCTGGTTTGAGATCTCTTCCTGCGATGGAGAGAGTTTACCATCTTGCCATACCTTAAACCAACCTGTCAGGTCGACCAGAGGCGAAGAACCGGTCCACGTCCCAAGGGCTTAGCCAACCTGGAGGCAGAGGAATTCAACGCTTTTTCAAACCAATTGGGGGCAGAGTACCCATCCACGTCCTAGGTGCTTACCTTCACCTAGAGGCAGAGGAACTCCACACCTTTCCAAACCAATTGGGGGCAGAGTACCCGTCCACGTCCTAGGGTCCTTAGCTTACCTGGAGGCAGAGTAACTCCACACCTTTCCAAACCAATTGGGGGCAGAGTACCCGTCCACGTCCTAGGGTCCTTAGCTCACCTGGAGGCAGAGGAACTCCACACCTTTACAAACCAATTGGGGGCAGAGTACCCATCCACGTCCTAGGTGTTTGCCTTCACCTGGATTGCTTTTCCATGAAGGACTTGGGTGAAGCGACTTATATACTTGGTATCAAGATCTATAGAGATAGATCGAAGAAGTTGCTGGGTTTGACCCAGAGTACATACATTGAGAAGGTGTTGAAACGGTTCAACATGCTTGAGTCCAAGAAAGGATTCTTACCCATGTCACCTGGTGTGCGTCTCTCTAAGGACCAGTGTCCAAAATCTTTGGAAGATAAGGACCGCATGAAGTTGATTCCATATGCTTCGACAATCGGATCAATCATGTACGCAATGTTATGTACTCGACCCGATGTCTCTTATGCTTTGAGCATGACGAGCAGGTATCAGTCTGATCCTGGTGATGGTCACTGGATAGCCGTCAAGAATATCCTGAAGTACTTGAGAAGGACTAAGGATTTATTTTTGGTGTATGGTGGAGAGGAAGAGCTCAGTGTAAATGGTTACACGGATGTAAGCTTCCAAACTGATAGGGATGATTCAAAGTCCCAATCAGGCTTTGTATTTTGCCTTAATGGAGGAGTTGTAAGCTGGAAGAGTTCCAAGCAGGAGACATTTGCCGATTCTACGACAGAAGCCGAGTATATTGCTGTTGCAAATGCGGCAATGGAGGCTGCGTGGATTTGGAAATTCATCAGCGAGCTTGGTGTAGTTCCTAGCATTGTTGATCATGTAGTTCTCTACTGTGACAACAACGGTGCTATTGCACAAGCTAAGGAACCTAGATCTCATCAGCGCTCCAAGCACATACTTCGGCGGTTCCATCTTATTCGAGAGATTGTCGATCGAGGAGATGTGAGCATATGCAGAGTACCGACTGAAGAAAATATTGCGGATCCACTGACGAAGCCTCTTGCACAGAGAAAGCATGATGGTTATACTAGATCAATGGGTATTAGATACCTAAATGATCATCTCTAGTGGGAGTCTTGTGGATTGTATTTGTCGGTCGTTGACTGTTCATGTGATGGATATAGTACTTTATGTTTTATTTTACATCTATGGCAAGTTCTTTTATTATGTCAAATGTTTCTACTGTTAGATTAATTAGCATAATAAATGCCCTTAGAATGTTTTCTTCCATAGGAATTCAAGTACGTGACTTGAATGTGAGGGCCTATGTTTAAATGAAGCTTCATTCTTAAATGGTCCCTGGTCGAGGTATCATCCTAGAAATTAGGGCAAGGATGAGACCATAAGACTAGCATGTGCGTTGATTGATGACCGGTTCTCACAGATCATGATATTGTGATATCAAGTCATCACATGGGTACTTGTTAGGAACAAGTTGTACTGGACAGACCCACCGTGAGACTACTTTGTGGATTGTTATATAAACGTGTCACAAGTTGGTCTCAAGCGATAATGGTGTTTGTGGTCCTTTGACCTGAAGTCACAGCATTCATCAGGTGAGGAAGAACATACTTTGATGTCATCTAAAGTCTTCTCTTGAGAAAGGTTGACGATAAGGGTGGTTGTTGGGTATGTTACGAATCATTTGGATATTTGTGTGTGAGCAGAAATGGAATTTGTCCTCATATATGACAGGAATTACATCCATGGGCCCCTTGATGGAATGAGACTGAGAAATGCATGGTCATGCTTGGATGAGACAATATGTGATATTGTGCTCACCAATTTCAGACAGTCTATTCTAGATCAAGAAATTAGGATTGAACAATTACGAGGGTGACACGGTCCATGCCTCCAGTTCTATCCGGATGTAAGGGACAAAGGGACATGATAACACTGAAACATTGGTCAAGACAGGCTTCTTGAGATAAGAACTCTTATTGCTTGGGTAGCAATGATGCATTGCTAGATGCCACTCATTGTTTGTGAGACTTTTATTTGATACATTCAAGAACAAGCGGGAGACTGTTGGAGTTTCCATGGTGATCTGGAAGTGGTTAAATATCTAGTCTCACTGCCAACGCGATATGAGCCTATGAGGTCACACATAAGAGTGAATGGAGAAATTGGAGGAAGATTTGTATTAACAAGTGTGGATAAAAATTCGTTCGACGAATTCAAAGCCTGTTAGTCGAACGGTTATAATAGCGCGTTCGTCGAACGGCAATAATAGCGCGTTCGTCGAACAACTATAATAGCGCGTTCGTCGAAAGGCTATTATAGCCGGTTCGACGAACGGCTATTGTAGCCGGTTCGACGAACGGCTAATGCGTTCGACGAACGGTTATTGTAGTCGGTTCGACGAACGGCTATTGTAACCTTTTCGACGAACGGCTAATGCGTTCGACGAACGGCTATTGTAGCCGGTTCGACGAGCGGCTAATGCGTTCGACGAACGCTTGCTGATTTGTCGAACACAGTTTCCAACTTCAATTACATCGTGGGTGTGCGGATAGAGTCTCTTTCACGCTGGGTATAAAAGAATATGATTCTCTTCCGACCCATGGAGCGACCTAATTTTGCGAGAGACAAATAGAGGCGGAAGTGTTCTGACTAAAGTAATTTTTGACGGAAGAGTTCTGTTCCTCTCCCTCCGCCGCCGTCGCCTCCTCTCCCTGACGTCGGACCTAGCAGTCCATGGGAGATATAAAGAGCAGTTCTTATCCGACCTAGATCTTGTGCGACAAGAGACTAGGGTTCTCCAGCACTCGTGTGGATTTCCCGTAGAGGTGCTGATCTATTTCAGCGCTTGGAACTTATAAATTTGCCATTGGAGCATCTCGGTTAAGCTTAGACTTAAACCCCCTTCAGGTATAAATTTATGTATTGCATTGTGATGCTTTTATTCATTTCTTGAATCATGAAATCGCAAGATCCGAACTCTTTTGGGTTGTTCTAGTTATCGTTTTATTCCGCTGCGCATATTAGATATGCTGTTATCATTCTGAATGATGCGTAGAAATCCCAACACCTTTCAGCTCTTCAACTCTTCGCTATTCAAGTAGAATAACTGCCTGGTTTGAGATATCTTCCTGCGATGGAGAGAGTTTACCATCTTGCCATACCTTAAACCAACCTGTCAGGTCGACCAGAGGCGGAGAACCGGTCCACGTCCCAAGGGCTTAGCCAACCTGGAGGCAGAGGAATTCAACGCTTTTTCAAACCAATTGGGGGCAGAGTACCCGTCCACGTCCTAGGTGCTTACCTTCACCTGGAGGCAGAGGAACTCCACACCTTTCCAAACCAATTGGAGGCAGAGTACCCGTCCACGACCTAGGGTCCTTAGCTTACCTGGAGGCAGAGGAACTCCACACCTTTCCAAACCAATTGGGGGCAGAGTACCCGTCCACGTCCTAGGGGCCTTAGCTCATCTGGAGGCAGAGGAACTCCGCACCTTTCCAAACCAATTGGTGGCAGAGTACCCGTCCATGTCCTAGGTGCTTACCTTCACCTGGAGGCAGAGGAACTCCACACCTTTCCAAACCAATTGGGGGGCAGAGAACCCGTCCACGTCCTAGGGGCCTTAGTTTACCTGGAGGCAGAGGAACTCCACACCTTTCTAAACCAATTGGGGGCAGAGTACCCGTCCACGCCCGGAGAATGGTCTCTAGTCCGGGATCTTACCTATAGGTGTTACCTGAAAAATGAAATTGTTTTCATTCATAGTCAAGGCAATACAAGTTCATTACACCGCGCCTCCTTGTGCTTACTTGGCCACATACTCCCCGGCCTTCTCTTTCATCACCTCTTCCATCTCTTCCGCCTTCTTCATCCACTCGACCGCGTTGACTATTGTGATGTAGCACTGACGCGCCTCCCTGGGATCTCCCCTGACCCGGACCTGGACTCCTCCAGTGTTGTATTTCAAACACTGGTGGTATTAGGACGGCATGCACTGGTACGCGCTGATGAGGGGGCGCCCGAAGATGGCATTGTAACTACTTGGCGCGTCCACAATGACGAACCGGCAGTTTTTGGACGTACCCCCCAAAGTGACGAGGAGTTCGACTCCACCTTCCACTTCCTTCCTTTCTCTGGAGAACCCGAAGAGTGGCCCGTCTGATGCCAACACCCGCTTCGACTCGACCTTCATCATGTCAAAAGCCTTCTTGAACACCACGTTCACCGAGCTCCCATTGTCGGCCAGGATTCGGGAGACCGTGAAGTTTTCGATCGCGGCTTTGATGACGAGCGCGTCGCAGAAGGGATCCTCGTGGGCCGGCATATCTTGGGCCGAGAACGTGATCTTCTCGCCAGGGGGTGGGGATCAGGAGGTCGAAGCGATGCTTCAACGGTATATGGTATGGAGGCTCCCTTTTCGGGTGGCCTCTATACTCACTCCTTCGTGGATCACCCTGATCCCACCCAGGGCCCCCAGGTCGACCCTTTCTTCGCACGGGTCCTCCTCCTTTTTCTTTTTCCCTTCTCCTCTTCCCCTTGGAACCTCTAGGCAGAGTTGCTTTCCCCCCACTGAGGCGTTCCCTCCTCTCATCTCGAGGAATTACGGGCAGGCCACGGTCGCGTGACCTTCCTGCTGATGGAAGTCACAATACAACAGTGCCAGCTCGGCTGCCCCATTCCCAAGCGGGCCTTCTTCTTTTCTCCCTTCTTTCGGCTGATCGCCATGGACCGCAGGGGTTGGGCTTGCAGCGGCCTTGCGTCAGGCTACCAGCCTGCCGGGTTGAACCGTCTCTGCTTCCCCTAGCAACTTCCTCCTCCATGGAAATGGCCTCCTCCATGGAAATGGCCTCCTCCATGGAAATGGCCTCCTCCATGGAAATGGCCTCCAGGAGTGGCAAAAGACTGGTTCCACCAGCTCCCATAAGGTACCATCTACAGCTTCAAGGACCTGCGTCGGAGTTTCTTGTTGAGGTTCTCCACCTCAAAGAAGGGGAGGGAGGGACCAGAGTCCTTGTTCTTAATTCGACAAAAGCGCGGGGAGACGCTGGGAATCTATGAAGGCCGGTTTCAGCGACAAGTCCTTCACCTCCAGGCTGACCAGAGAAGCAGGAGGGACCAGGAGAAAGAGAAGGAGTAAGAAGACGAAGAAAGGAGAGGAGGTGATGGAGTAGATGGACGAGTTGCATGTGGCCAAGTAGGCGCAAGAATGCGCGCTGTAATATGTAACCTCCTCGCTATAAGTGAGAAATACTTAGAGGTAATATCTTAGGTAAGATCCCCGACTAGAGACCATTCATCGGGCTCAGTCATGCCGGCTGTGGGAGACTCATCGGGTCGACTCGCTACTTGCTAAGTAGCTTGGGAGGGTGTTGAGTTCCTCTGCCTCTGGGTGAAGGTAAGCACCTAGGACGTGGACGGGTACTCTACCCCCAATTGGTTTGGAAATGTTTTGAGTTCCTCTGCCTCCAGGTAAGCTAAGGCCCCTAGGACGTGGACGGGTACTCTGCCCCAATTGGTTTGGAAAGGTTTTGAGTTCCTCTGCCTCCAGGTAAGCTAAGGCCCTAGGACGTGGACGGGTACTCTGCCCCCAATTGGCTTGGAAAGGTTTTGAGTTCCACTGCCTCCAGGTAAGCTAAGGCCCCTAGGACGTGAACGGGTACTCTGCCCCCAATTGGTTTGGAAAGGTTTTGAGTTCCTCTGCCTCTAGGTAAGCTAAGGCCCCTAGGACGTGGACGGGTACTCTGCCCCCAATTGGTTTGGAAAGGTTTTGAGTTCCTCTGCCTCCAATTAAGCTAAGGCCCCAAGGACGTGGACGGGTACTCTGCCCCCAATTGGTTTGGAAAGGTTTTGATTTCCTCTGCCTCTAGGTAAGTTAAGGCCCCTAGGACGTGGACGGGTACTCTGCCCCCAATTGGTTTGGAAAGGTTTTGAGTTCCTCTGCCTCCATATAAGGTAAGGCCCCTAGGATGTGGACGGGTACTTCCGCCTCCAATCTGTAAGATCCCCGATTAGAGACCATTCACTGGGCTCAGTCATGCTGGCTGTGGGAGGCTCATCGGGTCGACTCGCTACTTGCTAAGTGGCTTGGGAGGGTGTTGAGTTCCTCTGCCTCCGGGTGAAGGTAAGCACCTAGGACGCGGACCAGTACTCTGCCCCCAATTGGTTTGGAAAGGTTTTGAGTTCCTCTGCCTCCAGGTAAGCTAAGGCCCCTAGGACGTGGACGGGTACTCTGCCCCCAATTGGTTTGGAAAGGTTTTGAGTTTCTCTGCCTCCAGGTAAGCTAAGGCCCCTAGGACGTGGATGGGTACTCTTCCCCAAATTGGTTTGGAAAGGTTTTGAGTTCCTCTGCCTCCAGGTAAGCTAAGGCCCCTAGGACGTGGACGGGTACTCGGCCCCTAATTGGTTTGGAAAGGTTTTGAGTGCCTCTGCCTCCAGGTAAGCTAAGGCCCCTAGGACGTGGACGGGTACTCTGCCCCCAATTGGTTTGGAAATGTTTTGAGTTCCTCTGCCTCCAGGTAAGCTAAGGCCCCAAGGACGTGGACGTGTACTCTGCCCCCAATTGGTTTGGAAAGGTTTTGAGTTCCTCTGCCTCCAGGTAAGCTAAGGCCCTTAGGACATGGACGGGTACTTCCGCCTCCAATCAGTAAGATCCCCGACTAGAGACCATTCACCGGGCTCAGTCATGTCGGCTGATGGGAGACTCATCGGGTCGACTCGCTACTTGGTAGCTGGATTGGGAGGGTGTTGAGTTCCTCTGCCTCCGGGTGAAGGAAAGCACCTAGGAAGTGGACTGGTTCTCTACCCCCAGTTGCTTTGGTAAGATGGTTGAGTTCCTCTGCCTCCGGGTGAAGGTAAGCACCTAGGAAGTGGACTGGTTCTCTGCCCCAGTTGCTTTGGGAGGGTGTTGAGTTCTTCTGCCTCCAAGTGAAGGTAAGCACCTAGGAAGTGGATTGGTTCTCTGCCCCCAGTTGCTTTGGGAGGGTGTTGAGTTCTTCTGCCTCCGGGTGAAGATAAGCACCTAGGAAGTGGACTGGTTCTCTGCCCCCAGTTGCTTTGGGAGGGTGTTGAGTTCTTCTGCCTTCGAGTGAAGGTAAGCACCCGGGACGTGGACTGGTTCTCCGCCCCCAGTTGGTTTGGGAAGATGTTGAGTTCCCTCCATCTCAGGTCGAGTGTGACTCGACTAGAGATGTTGAGTTCCCTCCATCTCGGGTTGAGTTCGACTTGCCTAGAGATGTTGAGTTCCCTCAATCTCGGGTCGAGTTCAACTCGACGAGAGATGTTGAGTTCCCTCCATCTCAGGTCGAGTTCGACTCGCCTAGAGATGTTGAGTTCCCTCCATCTCGGGTTGAGTTTGACTTGACTAAAGATGTTGAGTTTCCTCCATCTCAGGTCGAGTTCGAC
The DNA here is from genome assembly GCA_033032865.1 of Dactylorhiza incarnata. Taxonomy (NCBI): domain Eukaryota; kingdom Viridiplantae; phylum Streptophyta; class Magnoliopsida; order Asparagales; family Orchidaceae; genus Dactylorhiza; species Dactylorhiza incarnata. The sequence continues at coordinate 11,929,179 of JAWHQI010000043.1, read as the reverse complement.
TCGACTAGAGATATTGAGTTCCCTCCATCTCAGGTTGAGTTCGACTCGACTAGAGATGTTGAGTTCCATCCATCTCGGGTTGAGTTCGACTCGGCTAGAGATGTTGAGTTCCCTCCATCTCAGGTCGAGTTCGACTGGCCTAGAGATGTTGAGTTCCCTCTATCCCGGGTTGAGTTCGACTCGACTAGAGATGTTGAGTTCCCTCCATCTCCGGTCGAGTTCGACTCGACTAGAGATGTTGAGCTCCCTCCATCTCAGGTTGAGTTCGACTCGACTAGAGATATTGAGTTCCCTCCATCTCGGGTGGAGTTCGACTCGACTAGAGATGTTGAGTTCCCTCCATCTCAGGTCGAGTTCGACTCGATTAGAGATGTTGAGTTCCCTCCATCTCGGGTCTAGTTCGACTCGCCTAGAGATGTTCAGTTCCCTCCATCTCGGGTTGAGTTCGACTCAACTAGAGATGTTGAGTTCCCTCCATCTCAGGTCGAGTTCGACTCGCCTAGAGATGTTGAGTTCCCTCCATCTCGGGTTGAGTTCGACTCGCCTAAAGATGTTGAGTTCCATCCATCTCAAGTCGAGTTCGACTCGACTAGAGATATTGAGTTCCCTCCATCTCAGGTCGAGTTCGACTCGCCTAGAGATTTTGAGTTCCCTCCATCTCGGGTTGAGTTCGACTCGCCTAGAGATGTTGAGTTCCCTCCATCTCAGGTTGAGTTCGACTCGACCAGAGATGTTGAGTTCCCTCCATCTCAGGTCGAATTCGACTCGACTAGAGATGTTAAGTTACCTCCATCTCAGGTTGAGTTCGACTCGAATAGAGATGTTGAGTTCCCTCCATCTCGGGTCGAGTTCGACTCGCCTAGAGATGTTGAGTTCCCTCCATCTCAGGTCGAGTTCGACTCGACTAGAGATGTTAAGTTTTCCTCCACCCCAGGTTAAGCTTAGCTCGACCCAAGGTGTTGAGCTTTCTCTACCACCAGGTGAGCTCGGCTCACAGGAGGGTTGTTAAGTGGAGAAAGGTTTGCCTTCCAACTCAGGTCGAGTTCGGCTCGACTAGAGGTGTTGAGTTTTCCTCCACCTCAGGTCAAGCTTAGCTCGTCCCAAGGTGTTGAGCTTTCTCCACCTCCAGTTGAGCTAGGCTCACAAGAGGGTTGTTAAGTGGAGAAAGGTTTGCCTTCCACCTCAGGTCGAGTTCGGCTCGACTAGAGGTGTTGAGTTTTCCTCCACCTCAGATCAAGCTTAGCTCGACCCAAGGTGTTGAGCTTTCTCCACCTCCAATTGAGCTCGGCTCACAGGAGGGTTGTTAAGTGGAGAAAGGTTTGCCCTCCTCCTCAGGTCGAGTTCAGCTCGACGAGAGGTGTTGAGTTTTTTCTCCACCTCGGGTCGAGTTCGGCTCGACCAAGGGTGTTGAGCTTTCTCCACCTCCAGTTGAGCTCGGTTCACAGGAGGGGTGTTTAGTGGAGAAATTTTTGCCCTCCACCTCAGGTCGAGTCCAGCTCGACTAGAGGTGTTGAGTTTTTTCTCCAGCTCAGGTCGAGTTCGGCGCGACCAAGGGTGTTGAGCTTTCTCCACCTCCAGTTGAGCTCGGCTCATAGGAGGGGTGTTTAGTGGAGAAAGGTTCGCCTTCCGCCTCAAGTCAGGTTCAACTGAAAAACTCGGCAAGAGTAACCCGTTGGCAGGGCCCTCCCTAGATTCCCCTAAGGCCCCACCTACTACTCAAATAGGTGGGTTGGACTTTCTTTCCGAGTTTGAGACAAGGTCGAAAAGAGCGGGGATTGTGTACAACCCTCATATTTTCCGAGTCGGTGTGGCCCGACGTGGATAAGGTCGTGATAGAGAAGGTGACCGAGGCAAGCGGGTCGACCTCTCGAAAGCGACTGAGACCGGGCAGGACTAAGGAATGACCAGAGGAAGGGAGTAGCGGGGCAAGGGGGAGTCCTTCCACTCGACCGCCCCCTTGGGCTTGGGCGAGTGGGGGGAGCTATTTTTTCCTACTAATATTAAACTTACAACAGATATTTACAATATTATTTAGTCGGCTAACAAAGATGGTTATTTTTATGCAAGCTACTAACAATATCATGGAGCTTTGGATGCAAAAAATGATGGAACAAAGTTTTACAAAAAATTTTGTCGTGTGAAAGTGTTGACTTACAACTCATTTTTTTATTAACTAACTTGATTATAATGGTGAAAATATTTTTTTTTTTTTTTTGAGAGAGAGAGAGAGAGAGAGTGTGTGTGTGTGTGTGTGTGTGTGTGTGTGTGTGTGTGTGTGTGTGCGTGTGTGTGTGTGCGTGTGCGTGTGTGCGTGTGCGTGTGTGCGTGTGTGCGTGTGTGTGTGCGTGTGTGTGTGTGTAAGCAGAGTAAAGAATTTCATTTAATTACTTTTTTATTTCTTCTAAATTTTATATTCCAGTAACATATAACCTTAAGTGTGTGTGTGTGTGTGTGCGCGCGCGCGTGTGTGCGCGCACGTGTGTGTGCGTGTGTGTGTGCGTGTGACCCGATCAAAGCAGAATTAAGATAGGAGAGAGAGAGGGAGAGAGGGTGAGAGGGAGAGAGTAGAGCGAGGCACCAGGATCCTCTCCATTTCAATTGAAATGGATAGTATCCATTTCACGGTCGAGATCTTTTTAAGGCTGATCCGACGGGTTCACTAATCTCATCCTTTTATATTTTTGTTTATTTAAAAAATTCTAAATCATTAGATCAACTGAGAATGCATCTAGACCATGAAATGGACCTCCATTTAAGGTCCCAAATGGAGAGGATCCCGGTCCGTGAGTGAGAGGGTGGGGGAGAAGGACCCGGACAAAGGAAGCAAAATTAAGAATTTCATTTAATTACTTTTTTATTTCTTCTAAATTTTATATTCGAGTAACATATAACCTTAAATAAATATGCAAAATTTTCTCTTATGCAGCTTTTTTTTGAAAGATATTATTATGTATGAATATTAAACTAATTGTATTTTAATTTTCTGAATGTTTTTTCTAAAATATTAAAATTAATGGATCCGGATAAGTTTGCTTAATTAAAATTTATGCTTTTTTTATTAGTAATAAAATAGCTATTTGAGAAAACCTACTCAAATTGTTTTTATAATATAATAATAATAAATATATTTTAATAAAATATCCTATAGTAAATAACTTCTTATAATATAAAATTTTCTAAGTAGAGAAATTTATATAGATAAAAATTTGGGTGAGAAGTCAGATAAGCTTTTGAGTTATTAATTTTAATGAGAGAATTTTTGGATGAGAGAAACCTATAGTTAGATATTTTTTCTAGAAATACATTACATGAAGAAAATATTTTCTGGATAAAAAGTTTCACTGATATATCTCAAGCCTCGGGATGATATGTCACGCTCAAAACAAGAGCAGTTAGCTAGGGATTGCTAAATCCCTAGCAATGTCTTCTTGAAAACTAACATAACAACAATAACACGCGATGCGCCTGTACGCGCGCCTAGCAGTCCTGTGCTCGCGGCCATCGCACGCGCGCAATGTGCAACATCGCCCGCGCAAATGTTCCATGCAAAGCACGCGCGCATGCACCTCGTGTCGGCACGTGCGTGGGCCATGTGCACGGGCGTCTCCGCCATCGTTGCCGATAAACCTGCCCGGACCGCCCGAGTTTCCTGGACTGCCTGAGGGGCATGATCTTCATATATTCCAAAAATCGGTAATCCAGATGATCAGAATCGCAGGTTGCTATTCATCCGCTCAAGTGTCAAGAATTAATGCACAATTACCAGCACGACCCCAGAAAAACTATGAAAAGACACACATACCTTCATTTGCGAGGGACAAAAAAATAGAGAGGAATTCGAGCTCTGAGGTTTTCCATCGAAGACCTCCTCCTCAATTCTCACTCTCCTCCTCAGTACTCATCGTTCAGCTCAGCACACGCTCCTCACGTAACCACTTCGTTTTTAAGTCCACTTAGTACACTCTTCCCGCATGTCCGCTCCGACACCAAGTCGATCTGCTTCTGTCGTGCTCCCTGCGCGTCCACACTTATTCCAAGAAGTCTGCTTCAGTGCGCGCACAACGCTCCACTCAGCACGCGCTTCCTACGCGCTCCACTTTCAAGACTGCTCCGAAAGGCGCTTTGCGCATCGCTCCAGAACGCGCTTCGCCTCGATTCCAGAACACACTCTGCAGCCCTTAGCTCCATCAAACGCCCGACACTTAAAAACATACTGTAAACGAGATGTGACATGTCACCCGCTGGAAAGCTTATACATGTACTCAACATATATTAGTGGATTTCGTCAGAATTGGGCCTGCCTATGCGGTTTTTTCTTTTTCAGGTTTTTCTATGTAAAACGTATCGTTCTTTTACTGTTGGTACTTTCTTTAAATGTTTGCCCGTTTGGCACACTCTTGGACTAAAACGATCAATTTAACAACAATCACACATTTCAACTTAAATTTCAATAAAAAGAAAAATCATAGAACATCATAAATTTCAGCAAAATAAATAAGTTGGCGTAAACAAAAAATCATTAATTTTGTCCTCCTTGATCGTCATGATTTTCATATTCCTATAAACAAAAAAAATATCAAAATCAACATAAAGTAAAAAATGTAATTTTAAAAATGAAAATAACACAAAATAATGATTACTCGCCATTATCAAAAATAATGAATTAAATTGAACTTGAAACACCGACAATCGCACATTCTGTTTCTCCGGCGAACCGTGGATCCGGCGATCCTATATCGTCACAATATAAACTCAATTTTCAAGCTAGTGCGGTGCGAGTTAGTGCGGTGTCATTAGTATTTTTGGAAAAATAATTTAGATGTTAAATTAGGAGAAATTGCGGTACGACTAGCCAAAACAGCGGTGCCTTTAACAACTCCCTTAAAATTCTAACAGTAAAAAATATCAATAAACGGGCTTCGAACTCATGTTTAATTTTATTTCCAAAAATAAATAAATAAATATATATATATATATATGATAATATAGCTTCGAACTCATGCTTACTTTTATTTCCAAAAATAAATCAAGCATTTATAAATATCAGGAGATAAACATTTTCTTCCGTACCCTCTTTCTCTCTCTCTCTCTCTCTCTCTCTGTCTCTCTCTCTCTCTCTCTCTCTCTCTCTCTCTCTCGAACGCCCGCCCGCCGAGTTTCTTCCGCTCAAACGCCGGTCATGGATAATGTCGAGTTCGTGGATGAAACCATCCTCTTCAGTATGCGTACGCCGCAACACGGAATGATGCGTGCGCCGCCGTCATGGATGCCTGCTCCGGTGGCCCGGAGGTCTGCTCCGGTGGCCCGGAGGTCTGCTCCGGGGGCCCGGAGGGCTGCTCCGGTGGCGCGGATGCCTGCTCCGGTGGCGCGGAGGCCTGCTTCGGTGCCTGTTTACGGTAAAGTTTTTTTTTTCATTATAATCTTAACTTTATAATATTAATTGTAGAGAGAGAAAGAGAGAGGAGTTAATTAAGATTTGTACAGGGAGGCATTAGGAAAGAATTAAGAACCTGTAGAACCTCCTTAGTGGCTATAAATGCAATATTTATTAAATAAAATATACTTCAATTAATGGCGGGCGATTCCGATTTTCTTGGTTCCTAATATTCTCCCTATTTGGTTGCTCTTTCAAGTTTTTTTTTGGTATTTTTATTAGTAAAATTTACATACTAACTTTTAAAAATATTTATTTAAAAAAGAATAAGACGAATTAATTTACATATATATATATTTATAATTTTCTATGCAAATATTCAAATTAGCGTATATTTTTTTAAATTATGCAGGTGCCGTATCCTAATTAACTCTTGTTTTCTTCATGTTTTTAGGATATGGAATTACGCACAATATTAGATTAAACGCTGATATGGTATGGCGCATGGCAATGCTTGTCGATATACAAGAGATGCAGGTGATCTCTTGCTTAAAAGTGATATTCAATATATGTGTGATTTACTTTTGTTATATAAATAAAAGCTCATACTTAATTATTTTGATTGATCAACATTTTAAAAAAAAATCATTGCAGGCACGACCAACATTTGTGCCTGAAGAAATACCCACTCGGCGAAATGGAAGCGGTTTATCAGATTATATATCGGCATATTTGATGCGTAATAGAATGGGCTGTCAAAAAGCACACGAACATATTTCCACCATATGTTAAGTATTGAAATAACTTCTTAAAAGTGCTTTGTTTATATTTTTTTTATAATTCATACAAAAATATACTTATAAATTTGATCTAATTAATTTTGTAAAAGGCTGAAATCGAAGTGGAGGAGGAGATAACAACCTTGATCTGCAGTCTGCCGAGCATCGGCCATCCCTACCGATGGATGAATTTTGTCGCATAAATATGCAGTCCGATAAATGATATGTATGTACTAAATAGAAATATTAGATCAGACAGAACATTGTTAATTTGCAATATATTTTATCATATACATTACTATATATGATTAGAGCTTGCAGTTATTAAATATACAGATATATATAGTTTCAGCATTTTATTTTTCACATTTTAATCTTTAAATAATTAATCATAATATTAAATATGTATTATTTATTCCTTTGTCGCTGTTAGTTAACCTTGTTATATTTTCTTAAAAAAATTTAATATTTTTTTAAAACTTGATAAAAAAAATTGTGACGTTAATTCATAAGATTTTTTTTTAAATAATAGCTCTAAATTTTTTTTTACAAGGAATATGTTTTCCATTTTCGATGTTTATGAAAATGTCTTATTATAGTTAACTTGGTGCATCGAGTTTCGCTACTCCAGTCTGTATTGTTTGAAATTGTCTTATCCAAACAAATTACTTGAAATTATCCTTATAAAAAATGGTTGAAATTTTACGGTTTTATTGTTTTAAATATTTAACCCAAGAAAATTTTTAGCACAAAGGTTAAAATTCTATTTTAATTGTTCAATATTAAAATATTCTCTTTTACATATCAAAATAAAAAAAAATATCAAATGTTTTTCAAGCAAACTACGGATATGACAGTATCACAGACCTATTTGATTTAATATGTTTTTATAAAATGTAAATGAATAATAATTATAAATTAATTTTAAAATTGATGAGACTGTTGGAAGGAGATGAGCTTTTTTTTATATAAAAGAAGCAATTTTCATTCGTGGAAATCCATATGGTTAAGGTCTACAACATGAGAAGGTCCATGAAGTTGGGATAAGAAAGGAAATAGACGCAAGCACATGCGCGACTCGATTAGACTCGCGACGAGCAAAGTTACATGCCATATCTAAGATCGATATCCAGGATGATAGATCTGTCCAAAGAGAATAGTGCACTTGTCGATGCCAAATGGTGAATTAATGTTTGGCAATCACCCTCCACAATCACGGAACTCCATCCAAACTCCACAGCAACCTCCACCGCAAGCCGTACAGCAAGGGCCTCCACAACCGCAGGAGAAGACACATAAGAACATCATCTCGATCGCCATGCCAAACATTGGCCGGACGAATCACACGCAATAACCTCCATGCCTCCCAAAGAAACCCCAACCCGAAAAGCACCGTCAAAATTGATCTTAATAATGCCAATAGGGGGAGGAACCCACCTTTCAGAAGGAGGCACACCGAGCGCCACAGCATCCACAAAAGGTGTGCAAATAACCGATCGAGGAAATAAGATTCTCCCCCAGAGGTTGAAGGACACCCTCCTAAAACATACGGTTGCGCCGCCACCATAGACCCCAACAAGTCATCGCAAAAAGGTCAAAGGCATCAGATGGTAAGGAGTCATGAACTGATTGGAGCCACTCAAACCTTGGCCCCGACACGCCGTCAGAAGCAAAACTCGGAAGCATCAAAGAATGTCAAATAGGAGAACCATCGAACGGCGACCAAGAGCATGTCTGAAATCCTCATCGGGTAGACCGCAAAGAGGATACCCCACCATGCCCAAACAATGACGTTGTCGTAGAAAATTAGCAGTAGGCAGAAAATCCTGACCAAAAAGCCAAAGAAAATTCCGCACATTGGGCTGAACCCGCGCCTTCCAAATAAAATTCCAAGACGGCGGCATAGAGGAGGAAGCACCACCCGAAAGGCATCCGGATCCACAAGACGACCAAGAGGAACTGAGAGAATAGTCGCCGCATCATCATCTTTGAACAGCCGCAGAACAAGATCCTGGTTCCAATCGCGACAACCACCCAAATCAACTCAGAATTCCAATGAGGCCCCCCATTGGCAGGCCTAAGCGTCTGAACCTTGAAAGAAGTTGGTCTAGGAAGCAAACGGTCATTCTAAATGTCAATATTGGAACCCGTCCCAACAAATATGATGGATGAGTCCCCAATGAGGCCATAAAGAAATCCCCATCAGGAAAATAGCGGGCCCTGAAAATCTGAGCCACCAGAGAATGAGGCCTCGCCAATAGTCGTCAAACATGTTTGGCCAAATGGGCAGAGTTGAAAGCCTTAAGACTCCAAAAACCCAAGCCGCCCACCGATTTTGACATGCATTACGATCGCCAAGACCTCCAACTAGCTCCACGTTGACTCCCCCCCCCCTGTAAAATCCCCCTCCCGGTAATTGAGCACGGTTGAGGGGAAGTCTTATGCCCAGAACAGTCGTCTTGCGTTGGTGCCAGCACACGAGCCAACATCCACTACAAGACGCCTATTCTACCGACAATGTTCTATTCATCGCAATCCAACCACACAATGACATAATAATTAAAGAGCATGAAGTCAAAAAATTCACTAATAGTATAAAATGTCCACAATTATAAAATGATAATAAAGATAATGTCCGATAAATATTTGAATTACAATTTTCTTATAATAAACGCGGAAGCTCTCAAATCTCTCATCCGCTACAGAAGGGTATCGAGATGCACTGCGTCATGTCAGGCCTTGTCTCCTTGGTATGGAGGTCCTCCTGTGCAGGGTGTTGCTGCTCCGGCTGCACGTGCTCCTAAAATGATGTGGTACGATGACCGTTCGTCAAAAGACTAAGCGGTTTCGACATCCACTTTCCCGGCGACTCCTAGGCACCGGGCAGGAGGATGGAAGCAAAGACATACAATATAAGGAGTAGTGTATATAAAAGCAGGTGACAAGTCGAAGTATAATATATGTTAGCAGTTAATATTCAATGAGCATGGTATAAACAATTATATATATTGCAGCAATAATTAGAGCACGTAGAATCAACATAAAAGAGCAGTATGTAAAAGAGCAAGAAACATTGTACAAAGGTAGCTTAACTTATAAAGATTTTCATATAAATTTATAAGTTAAGGGTCATTTTAACAGGTAAGTAACTTATCATATAAAAAAGCTCATATTAATATATATGATGAGGGTCTTGTTGTATGCGATGAAATGAATGCAATGAGATGATATGAAATGATGACACACACATGCACTTACTCACACACACAACTCTACGTCGACATAGACCTTTAGTTCCCACTTTTCAGGGGTAGCTAACCCCTCAGGCACCCTCGTCGTGGTCAAACGGTGGCAGTGGAGCAGGCGTCTCCACACCTAGGTGGGTATACACACTACCCGACCTAGGCCCTACGTACGCCTCAACGCATGAGCATGCGGAGCCTCAACGTACTCTTGCTGGAACCCACGGGACCAAACCTCCATGGCTTAGGGAAGAGTCATCGGGAAAGCGTCTCCAAGACACCGGCTGAGCCAGTCCACTAAACCTCAACCCCTCTAGCCAAGTCTACATGCCTCCGTCGGTGTGATGACCGGACACGTAACGTAGACCCATCACAAGTAACCTCATGATTAGGATCTTCATGCACATGCTATCACCCCTTGACACATGTATGTTCAAATTATCGATTCTCGGGGTTATCATCCAAAGTCACTCTCTTTACCTTTCATTATTATAATATTTGCCAAAAGTGCACCCCTTTAATTTACATTGCATATATAGTAGATATTCACTTCGGTACAAGGGACTTAGTCCGAGACATTTCGAACGAGATCCTACGGATTACTTGTGATTTTGTATTATCATATCAATTTGCTTGTATTATAAGGGCCTAACGAATTACATTAATCTTGGACTTCCTGAGGTCTACCTGGTGAAGGGCTCGCAACGGTACTAGGAGATATGATGGGATGATGATGAGTCTGATTTATATAGGGTTTTTCGGACTCATCTGGGCTAGTTTTCACCCACTTGCAGTTCACTTCTAGTTCATTATTATTTATATTTCACTCGTTCACTATTCTCACACGAAGTGCACTTTTCGGCTCGTTGTGTTGTGTTATTGCGCAATATTCTGTTGGGAGTAAGCACATTGTGCTCCCCATCTTTTTATGTGCAGTTTTATGGATTTCTGTATGCTGGATGTCGATGCCCCGGTTGGTTGTTTTGTTGTGCAGGTGGGCAGATCACCAATTTGGTGGATTCATTTCCTGTGTGAATTGCACGATCGTGCGTTTCCTTGACGCACGGTCAGTGCGACCGTGCGCGTTCAACTATGCCCCAGAATAGTGATCTGCCCCCCCCCCCCCCTCCGGTCGTGCGTTTTGTTCTCGCACTATCGGTTTCGACCGTGTGTGAGTAAAATCGCACGAGCTTCTCTTTTTGTCTAAAAATTTTATGTTTTAATGGCCCGTGCGTTTCCTTCACGCACGTTTGGATTCAACAGTGCGAGAAGGAATCGCACGATCTACTCTTTTGACCTGGGTTTTCATTGATCTGCTTCTCCTCGTGCGTTTTGTTCGCGCACGGTCGATTTCGATCGACCGTGCGTGAGTAAAATCGCACGGGCTCTTCTTCCTTATCATCCTGGGCTATCTGCGCGATAAAAATCGCACGATCCACGCACGGTCGTGCGTTCGGGTCGTGCGTTCGACCGTGCGTGCCCAATTTTCTGACTGTTTACTATTTAAGCGCGGGATTTCTCCCTATTCTGGAGGATCAAAGATGCCCGCCATTTCTTCGCGCCAAGGCCCCCAGTTCCGCCATTTTTCATCGCTCCACCACCGCCCACCTTCGGGAGAAGCTCCAACCATCATTTTTTTGCAAATCTGAAGCTCGGACTTCATCTGTGGCATCCTCCATCGTTTGCTCTCTTTCAAGCTCCAGTTCAAGGGATTGCTTGCTGCATAGCTGAATTTCTCCAGCGAGGTCGTGACCGAAGATAACTGACGGAGAAGACGGGTACAATAGAAGAAGGTTGTCGCTCTTCTGAACCCTGGACGGCAGTTGGAAATCGAGCTCGGACAAGGCTTGGCAACCCTAGATTTCGGCCGTGAACCTCCAACGAGTCTCCTTCCCTTTGGTTGTGATCTCACCTCCTTCATTTTGTAGTATTTCTCTTATTGGATTCTTGTTTGAGTAAATGATATTTGCTAAACCTATTATGTTATTAAGTATTTTCATGTCTATGTGAAAATGTCTTGTGGTTTATGCAAGTGAGGAGCCGTCAAGACCGACGAGAACGGTGGAGACTTTGTCATGTTCTGGCGTGAAGTTGAGGTCAAAGTATTGCTCTGCCTTGGTGACTCACCCCATTGGATCGACGCCGGCGAAGGAGGGAATGTCGAGGGAGATAGCAGAGCAGCTCAGCAAGGGCTGTTGTGGAGGCTCGGTCGGTTGACTCGGCGGCACGGCGCCGAGAAGGGAACCCCCATTCGCGGGCGAGCCAGCGGCGGAGGCGGCGGCTGAAGCTTGGAGGGAGTCGAGTTTGGAGTGGAGGGAGAGAAGTGAGGCGTGCATGGAGGCGAGGAGTTAATCGTGGACCTCCACGCATCGGTTAAGGGCGTCAGAGGCGGTATCCGGTGCGGGGTCACCAGAAGAGCGAAGGTTGGGAGCCATGGGGCTGGATGGCCTGCCGGAGGTTGGACTGCACCGAGAGAAACGGTCGATTGAAACATGTTGAGGTTGACAGAATTTTTTACGCAGGTGGATACGGCGCTGGGGAGACGAAGTATCGGCGCTGGGTGTTGGCGAGCGAGACCGCCGATGTTGGACGCAGGCGACACGGGATCAGCCCAGAAGACGATAATCGAGAGCGGTGGAATGAGGGTTTGATGCAGGAGCGTTGATGCAGACGGAACAATAATGGCACTGGATGGCGAGCACGCGATCCAATAGACGGGCGAAAACCTTGCGCGGAAACGATGGCCGTGAAAGAGAGCACCGACGACGAAAGGGCGGGCGATGCGACAGGTCGGACCAAATTGTTACGATCCCGGAGAGGAATCCGGCAAGAGGGTCGTCGGCTAGGAGAGAGAGAAGAGGGGAAAGAGGAAAATAGAAGAACTATGGAGCAGCCCTAAAAATCCATTCATCCAAAGATAACAACCCTAATACAAGCATACAACACCCTTTATAGCAGAAGGGTGCGAATAATAATACGGTTTGCAAATAGTAAAAACCAAAACTACATTGATATAGAAATAATCAAGTAGATCGAGCATCGGCGGTCTCTTCCACGACCGGTGGTCTAGTATTCGTCGCCTTCCTACGCGTGTAGTCTCGCCACGACGTCTCATCGGCGTGCGCGATTGTAACGCAACACCTCCCCCTGAGCGACGTGATAAAGATATACCTCGCCGAGATCCTCCCCCTCCCACAAGAGGGAATCCCCATCGTGATTACGAGTATCGACAGGTCCCAGCGAGGAATTTCCGCCTTCCCAATGCACCTCGTCCCCCCCCCCCCCCCCCACACCTGGTCGTAAAGATCGGGCCCCACCCACACGATACGACTATGATTATGATGATCAGTATGATGACTACCGCGAGCCACGCCGCGGAATGACTCCAAACGAGGATAACATCACCCGACACATCCGCATTGACGCACCATCTTCGACGGTCACCTAGACCCGAAGGCATTTAGTGATTGACTTATGGACATGGATCACGATTTCGACTGATATGAGATGAGTGACGAGAGGCGTGTGTGGTTCGCCAAGATGAAGTTGTTAGGGCAGGCAAAAATTCACTAATCGAGCCTCGAGAGGTCACTCGAGCGAGACGAATATCATCCCATCACCCGGTGGGATGGGATGAAACAACGATTGAGAGATAAATATCTTCCCGCCTCATATCGTGATCAGCTCTTAGATCAGCTTTATGCACTTCGGCAGGAGACCCTTTTCGTTGTTGAGTACATGTCGCGTTTCGATGAGTTAGTGGTGCGGAGTGATATATTGGAGGGGCCCATTGCCACTGCATCCAATTTCCGGACCAGATTCGGAGCTGATATCGGAAGGGAGCTGATTCCCCACATGATTGAGACGGTCGAGCAGATTTTTTAGCTTGGGCTCTGAGCACAAGTAGTATTTGAGCCTTGCTAGCCCGAGGCAGGTCACCTCTCGACCTGATACCTCCACGAATAGGAGACCCACTCCTGCCACGACTACTACTCCTACCCCCCCCCCCCCCCCCCCCCCCCCCCCTCGTGCTCCCGCAGATGCGACGGGGAAAGCCATTGTCCCAGGAGGCCCCAAACAAGGTGGCGTCCAATGTTATCGGTGTTCTGGCCAAGGACACATCACGGCGCAATGCCCAATGAGGAATTTATTGATTGAAGAAGCGGGCGAGCCCAGCACTTAGGCTGAGGACATTGCTGCCGAGGAATTTATGGCTGTAGTAGAGGAGGGATGGGAGAGCGACGTTGAGAGGTCGCTAAAGCTGGGTGTAACATCCCCAATCCTTCTAGACCCCTAGATGGTGTCAGGGCATGGGTGGTGTGCAGAGTGACCACTAGGGCCCTTGGGCCAAGTGGAGTGTGCTAAGTGCACACCAAGGGCACAAAATCAACATAGCCCAATACCACTCCCTTAGGCCAATTGACCCTTAGTTCACCAAATTGACCTCCCCCATGCCACCCTAACCACTAAGGAAGACCATTACCATGAGAATTGCACTTGGGTGGGACCCAATTGCATGAAATTGACCAAAGTCAACATTAGGTCAACATTAACCAAACCAAGTCAATTAGGGTTCAATTGACCCTCAAATGTTCAAATTGACCTTGGCACCACACTATAAACACTTTAAGGAACTTATTGGACCCAAAAGCCCCATCCCTTGGTCAACCTTTTGACCAATTTGACCAAAGTCAATTTTAGCTCAATTTAGGTCAAAATCACACCTTAAGGCAAAATTAGCCCAATTGGAGCCCCACCATGGACCAACCTATGTTGGGTGAGGTTAAGGGACCCATGACCCCCAAGTGGGGTCAACCCACTCACCATGGTTGACCAAAGTCAACCATGGTCAACATAGCCTATTATAGGGAATTTCAAGCCTAAAGTGAATGGGATTTAACACCCCTTAATTAACCATTATACTTGGACTTAGGCCTTGCCCAATCAGCCCTTAGACTGAACCCTAAACTAGGGTATGATTAATCAATGGAGGGGAGGACCAAAAGCTTGATCTAAAAGCAAAAGCTTAAAGCAAAAAGAGAAAGCAAAAGCTTGGCCACCCTTTACACCCAAGCCAATCACTCTTGGGGCTTGGGAAATGTCCTGGCTGATTGCTGGAGGAACAGGATATAGCAGGGGGTGGCAGCCATGGTGATAACCAAGCAATCTTGTGAGCACCTAAGTTCAAAACCGGGTATACACTCCTCCCCACCCCATTCTATCCATCCCATTAGCTTCAGAGCACCGAGAGCAGTCGAAATCAGCTACTGGAGCGGGGAGATTGGTGGAGAATCGCGGCTGTGAGCAGGATCGTCGGAGCAAGGCACTTCCATGGCCAACCGCCGCCGGAGCCGCCGCCACGCGCCAACAAGAGTTCATTTCTCCTCCCCTCCCCCCGCGCTAGCTTCCCATCACAAAAGATTGAAGGATCGGGCTCAATTGAGCCCGAATCCACCCGCCGATTTCATGGAAATTGGCTCAAATCGAGCCACCCATGCTCGCCGGAAAACGTCCCCTCCGGCCGCCATGTCGCCGGGAGTTGTAGCCCCGACCACCACGAAGGTGGTGGCGGTGGTGGCTGGTCGTGGTGGCCACCAGGTGGCCAGGAAAGGGAGGCGCAAGTTGACCCAGATCGGGACAATCCTAGCCGTTGGCTGTAGGAGGAATATGACCCGCTACCCTTGGATTTGCTTGAAGATTTGTGCTGATCCTCTTTTACTTGCATTTATTTAATTCATTATATATGATATTCTGTCCTTATTGATCAGCCAACTTCAAATGGAAATTAAGGCCACTTAATGGCTGACTTAGAAAAAGTGCCCAACATGAAAGTTGTAGGCCTTGGTCTTAACTTTCATTTGGGCTTAAGTTTAGGTCATTTGATGACCTACAACTCCCTAGGGAGCTGTTTTACTAGGACTGGTCCTACACTAGGTCAGTCCATTAGAAAAATTGCCTAGGTCAAACCCCTCCATCTTTGGAGCTGTGCTTTTAACCATGGGTTGGTATACCCTAGGGGCACCCCCTGCCAAAGGGGCAGCCCTTGGTGGTCAATTTTACCTAGGGTTTTTGTGGTAGTTAGTATTTTTAAATTAAGTTGATTTTTGGAGCATATGATGTCCAAATAACACCAAACATTGGTGGATGGCTCTTTTATATGTGTGTAGTGACTACCTAAAATTTCACTCTATTTGGAGTTGATTTGATATGGAAAGTTGGAAACCCTAATGAGGACCTTTAAGGGTCAAAGTAGGGTTTGAAGCAATTTGAGGAGTTGAGTGTGTTAGCCTCCTCCCATCTTGTTGGTTATGTGGGTATAGCTATTCAAATGCTAGTGTCACGCCTTAATGGTCCATTTGGAGCCATTAGGGTGGGGTGACCTAAAACCCTAAGGGTGAACCCTTAAGGGTGCAAAGTTGGGTTTGTGAAGAACTTATGATCAAATGTACTTGCCTTGGCCTAGGATTTTATAGATAGCTATGTGGGAGTATAAAATGACTTGTAAATTAAATGAGGAATTTTTTTAGGGGTATTTAGGTGTATTTCTTCCTAATAAATGAAAGTGCCCCTTTCCTTAATAAAATAAAATGCAAGGTCATATGAACCTGTATGACTATGATATACTATCAGTGGGTGTGTTAGGGTGAAATAAGGTTATGGTAATTTTGTTATGATTTGTTGAAGCATTATTCTTTGTATGAGAAGCTTTAAGTGCTTGTTAGCTTTAGAGTAATTAATGCTTTCCAAATCATAGGGCAATCTTATGATACTCTGGATTCTGTCATTTTATGTCAAGATGAGCCCATGATATATGTTTAGGAGCTTGATGATTTCTATTTCTCATACTCCATGTGGAAAGTGAAATTTACATCACTAGTGTAATTAATCCTTTTAAAATACCAAATCATAGGGAAATGTTATGATACTCTGGAATCTGTCATTTTATGTCAATATGAGCCCATGATAAATGTTTGAAAGCTTGATGATTTCTATTTCTTGTACTTCACGTGGAAAGTGAAATTTACATCACTAGTGTAATTAATCCTTTTAAAATACCAAATCATAGGGCAATGTTATGATACTCTGGAATCTGTCATTGTATGTCAATATGTGCCCATGACAACAGTTTGGAAGCTTGTAGATTTATATTTCTTGTACTTCATGTAGAAATTGATATTTGCCACCTTTGGATGTTTAATCATTTTAAAATATCAAATCACATGGTATTGACACAATAATATGGCAGAGCCCTCTAGGTACCCATAGTAACACTTGGTAATATTTGTGGAATTTTCAGAAGTTAATTACTATTTTTCCTAATTATAGTGGCATTTTGGTTATTATACAATTATGATGATATGGTAGGCCAAATGACATCCTAGGGTCATAATACTCAGTGAACCACCATGATGTGGAATATTACCTTACTGATAATTCTCATGTAGCATGATGAATCTTTTTGAGGGTAGTTCATGTGTAATTTGGCTTAAGTCCTTAACTACATTAAATTATAATAAATACCAAATTAATATGGAAAATTATGGAAATTTGAACATAACTTATTGAGGTCAGTGAGAGTCTAGGATAATTATTCCAGACCCGGGTGATGAGTTTTTAGAAGGGTTCACTTGTGGGATTGATGGATAGTTCAATTTGGTGGTCTGCGTTTAGTAAAAACAGAATTTTGAGTTTTTGATAATTCAGATACCTAAGTAGTGTTTAGAAGTTATATCCATTCAGTAAATGAGTTATATCACACCATGATTCAAGGAGGGTCAATCCTAGGGTTGGTTGTGAGGTTGTATTAGGGTTAATGCAGAAGGAAAAGAGGTAGGTCCAACCCAATAGGGTCAGACGGGTCTGGAGCTAAATCACACTAAGCATATGAAATGATGAGGGCGAACCAAATGTTATAAACCAACTAAAGTAATTGTCTTGAAGATGATCGTGGGGTTGAGCCCATTGATCTGTAGTACCGTTAGGGGCCCCTTTACGGAGTACGCCGCGGGAAGTCCAAGATTCACCCTAAATATAACACTAACTAAGGTGTAGGCAAGAGTAGCCTAAGTGGGAATGCAAACTGGTATGGATCTCCTCCGGGAAGGAGATGGGTTGGATCAGCTTGTGTGTTAGTCCCTGAGCCGGAAGCTCGGGTGGACATGTTAACACCTGTTTCTTATTCAAATAGTGGCGAGTCTTCGGTACTAGGCTAGTCGTGTCACCGACGGTAGTACATTGACTTAGGTGAGGGTGAGGTGTAGAGGGCCGGTAAGTTTGAGTACCGCGGTCTGGAGGACGATCCCTAATAACCCACCCCGACCTTAAAGTCTGGTGGATTCCAGCAAGAGTACGCAGGAGCTCCGCTGTTGTGTTTTTAGCGTTGAGGCGTACATGAGGTCTAGGCTTGGTAGTGACTATACCCGCCTAGAATGTGGAGTGCCCGATCCACTACCACCGTGAGCCACTACGGTCGGTACCCGAAAGGTTGGCTTCCTTTCAAACAAATTGGGAACTATAAAGGTCTGTGCGCATAGAGTCGTGTGGGTGAGTCACATTTCATAAATTCATTTAAAACATCATAACCATAGCATAACATAACATACACATATCATACCCCATCATATAAATTAGTATGGGCTCTTTTATATGATGAGTTACCTAGACATCTTAACTTATCTTTCGTATGGGCGTTCATATAAGTTAAGGTACGAATCTGTGATGATAGTTTAGATTTACTTACTGCACTGCATTTCCTTTCTATTTACTGCTCACTTCATTGCTTTACTTTACTGCCTTATACCTGCACTATACTGCTAGATAGATTTTACTACTTTACTTACACCTGCTAGAGTAGTGACATGTCACCACCTTCTTGTTTACCCCTTGTTTGTCCTCCGCTTCTTCCTCCCGCTCGGTGCCTAGGAGTCGTGGAGGGAGGTGAGGACAAAACGGCTTAGTCTTTATGACTAACGGTCGGTGTGACCGCAGGAGTCCGAGGAGACAGAGTTGTCCCGCGCACAGCAGGACGAGACGGCAGGACCTGAGCAGCAGATGCAGCACACTACCACGACGCCATAGGTTGATAATTAGATAGCTAGTCTTCCACATTTTTGAGAGTTTTGATGTAGTCTTCCACATGTTGTAGTGAGAGAGAGATAGTACTTTATTTTGGATATGTATCGGGCATAAGCCCCCTTTAGTTGTACTTCTCTTGTGGACATTCTGTCTTCATTATATTTATATATGATGCTGTGATTGTGGACATGCCTCCTTTTTGTACTTACTTTTTGACATATTTTACTTATGATCGTATAGCCGGCAGGGTTGGTGCTGAGCGGTGTTAGTAAACCTGAGTGTTGGTGACACCGCAAGGCAGCGATTCTAGGCGAAGGTCCACCTCAACCGTCCGATACGGGAAGGGTTCGAGTTTTCAAGTACCCGAGCGGGTTTTGGAAAAAGAGACCTTACAAATGGTATCACTGAACGAACGATCATAAGAGAACAGTCCACAACATACTGGATCACCCCGCTCGAGTGTAGTTTGCGGACAAACTATGCAGCGGAAGCTGTGGTGTGCCCATATATGAAATCACATAAAACAGTCCATTAAGCAGCAAGTTTGGTCAAGTTTTGACTTACTTAGACAATTTAGTGACGCACCCTAGCCCAAAGAGCGACCTCGGGTCTAGATTTGGTTGAAGGTTAAGGATACCCAACGTAGCTAAGGGAAGAAGTTAGTATAAGTCTTGACGTTGAGACTTTCACGCTAAAGGTTTCGCTTTACTATCAAGTGGTAGGACCATATCGAGGAGATCGGGTGTCTGTAGTCTTCTTTAGAGTAATAGAAGACCCATAAGCATAACCCCCTTACCATAACTTGATACTTCCCAATACAGTAGGTTGAGACAACCACCATAAAATACCAGAGGTCTAATTGGATTTTGAATATTTTGTTTTGAAAAGGCCCCTTTTCCTAGTTAATCATATAGGGAACTCGGAAAAGTTAGCATAATTTATAGCATTGGGAGCCTAAGTTTTGTAATAACATTATGTCTCAGGGTGGAACACCAAGTCAGAGATTTTATGCCCTAAGGTTTATGTATGTATGTAAGATGAATATACCGTAGAAGTATTGAAGAGACATAGCCCAAATCGGTAGGGGCTTATCCTTTTGTTTATTGGGCCAATAAAATACCGACTTGGATTACCCCCTAGACTTTGTTTAGAAAAGGTTATGACATTTTCGTAGTAATCTCGGGTTTTGGAGTATTCAATGAAACTCAGGTGATGACGAGATCTTATTCATACACTTTTGCTTTGTGGACCAACCCTCCTTAGAAGTTTGAGACCCTTGGAGAATTTCTTCACCTTAAATAGCAGGAAGTGTTTATACCAAGTTGTGATCGCTTTAGTTATGCGAGCAAGTCAAGTGAATGGTACACTTCAAGAGTGAGCGTGCACTCATCTTATTGCTCCAAGGATGATTCTAAGGCGACAAAGTGATCAACTCGTTAATCATTTGGTTATACGTAAAGGGTTGTCCAGTGTATAAGCATAAGACTCTCGAAATCAAGAAAGTCAGGTTAAGAATTTAGGGAATTTCACTAACTTCCAGATCCAAGCAATGTGGTCTTGGCTTTTATAAGGATGTTTGGTCATCAAGCTCTTACCGGTCACAAAGGAAGAACGTCATAAACGGCAGATTCAGTGCAAGAACAAGTAGAATTTGGAATGGATAGAAGTAAGACTGGGTTATAAGTCGGCATGACCATAAGAAATAATCAGTTTACGTAACAAATGTGCAAGTGTATGGTTGTAGATACACCTTCTTAACCTCGAGACAACGATTTATAGAGTTATCCAATCAATTTACAATCATTAACGTCCGAACAAATGTCTCGATTTAGTCAAGTATTGAAAACAAGAAAGAATGCCAGGTTTAGTAGCTTGGGATAAATGTGTCACATCATGGAATTTTGAAGTTTGGAGTCAAGTTTTCGCAAGTAAAGATTACAACTAGAGTTTCTTGCACTCCAGGGCTTTCAAGGGTAATTTTCGGATAGTATTTTTAATTAAAATTCAAGCCCTCTCCGTAGTGAAAATTTAGTTAAGATCATTTTACTCTTAGAGTTGGTTTACGCATCACCAGAGAGCTTAGGAAGGTGACTCCTTGGATCTTGTAATACGATGGTTTAATCTATTTAGGGCTAAGATGGAGAATCTTACTATGTTCGGATCTCAGAAAATGTCAACGACCGTCACGTGGTGAAATATTGAGGAATGAGGAGTTTAAACGATTGAGTAGTGGCCGTTGTTATCAACTCCCGCTTAAGACTGTTAACTTTACTTGATGATACGCAGCGACGCATTTTTTTTGGATGACATAACTATGAGAAGGGTCGTTATGATGAAATCTTTAATTCACAATTTATAGCATAAGTGAGATGAGACCTCTTGTCTTTGAAAGTTTAGCCCACTCGTTATTGGAAATCTAAGGTGAAAGTTGGCGAATGATACATTGACGATATATAATCTACAAGAACCCTCCGATCTTAAGAACCAGAGATTTACGATTTCTCCGAAATTTATAACCTCAGTTAGGAAGATTTAGGAATGAGGGAGACAAGTTTGATTTGCAGATATAAATGGTGGAATTTCTCGAGGATTAATGGGTTTTAATGAGTCACCCTTCATGTTGAAATCATTTTGTGTCAAAACTTGTCATGATATAGAGGGTTTTACCCTCGTGAGTTATGAAACAAAGGGATTTGGAAATTTGTTGGGAGTCATCTCGCTAGCATCATTTTAAACTACAGACGTATGCTCCTCAAGAAAAGCTTGGAAGATATCTACATTTTTTTAACGTGTAGAAGCGATAACCTCGTGTAACATTCGTAGGACATAAGAGACTCTGGTCCAACTGTAATCAAGGGTTATGTTATTGTTTTGTAGCTGATAAACCTGACCTTGTATCCGCAGAATCGGAAACGGTTTATCAGCCAAGACCTCATGTGTTAAGGGATAAGGTCTCTTGGTGTAGGTGGTGATGAACACCTACGTGTGAGAGAATAGTATAGTGAAGAATCAGAATAGACAATGTTGGTTGGCTACTTGATCTCGTCCTGGCCATTCGGTCTATGAGCAGGGTATTTTTGTAATCATGGTTCGTGATTATAACCTTATGAAGTTAAGTTGAACACGAAGGTTTTCGGTGCCATCTATCGCGACAAGATAGTATAAATTAACTCGGTAGGATCTTATGTAGTACGGGTGGATCCTCCTTCAGGGAGGGTAGTGTTTGTGATAACACCCACACCTGGTTAGCTTGTTTTGATTTTTGAAGTGTCAATTTTCTATTTATTACCGGGATGGAGCAAGTAGAACCCGCATTATGATTAATGACACGATGGTCTGAGCGGCGGGGTAAACCTTCAATTAACCCCTAGTGGGAACATCGCCGACAATCTTAGCGAGGAATAGTAAAAGTGCAATGAGGAATCTTGGTAAAGAATGTTGCTTCAGTTTAAGTTTTCATACAGTAGAGGTCCGAGTTCTTTCATGGAAGGAGATTCTGTTGTCCGATTATTGCAGTTCAATCATGGGCAAGAGGAGCATAGCTGGGTGCCCTTGGACTCCTGATAAATAGAAAATATTGCATATTTTTAGTATAATTTCTAGCCTAATTTTGGGTATTTTTGTACATACAATATGCAAATTATTGAAATAATCACTTCTTTTTATATGTATATAAATATTCATATAAATTTTGTAAAAATAAGTAATTATACTTATATAAGAATAAATTTGAGAATAAGATAGTATTATGTATATAATATAAATATATAGAAATATATATAATAAATATAGTAGTATCATATATTAAATAAACATAGTAATAATCATAATGTATATATAATAGATAAATAAGATATATAATAAAATATATATTATAATAATGATAAGAATATATATACAATAATAATAATAATAAGTATATATAGTAATATTTAATAATAATAGTAATATATATAATAATATAGTAGTATAAGCTATTAGCATCATAATAATAATATTGAATAATAAATATGTTATAAATATAATAAAATGCTTATATGTATAATATATGTATGTGTATAAATATATATGTATTATATATGTATATGTATAAATATATATATAATAAATGTAAAATAATAATAGTATATAATATATAATAATAACATATATATATATATATAATAAAGAATAACATAATATATATTAAAACTTATAAATAGCTTTGTAAATTAAATGAAAATAAAATTAAAAAAATAAAACTCTGTAAATATATAATATAAATAAAATGTTCCCTTGCTAAACAGATAAGCTTGCTCGGTCCAGTGGTTTGGGTTTGGTTAACTTCGGCAAGGGGACGGGTTCGAATCCGGGCAAGCGCAATTTTGCGCCAATTTAATCTCCCCTGCCCGCGCCTGCCCGCCCCTGCCCGCGCCCCTGCCCGCGCCCGCCAGCTTCCAGCCAGCTCGCCTCCACGTGTCACGCGC
Organism: Dactylorhiza incarnata; assembly: GCA_033032865.1. Lineage (NCBI taxonomy): Eukaryota > Viridiplantae > Streptophyta > Magnoliopsida > Asparagales > Orchidaceae > Dactylorhiza > Dactylorhiza incarnata. Next base: position 11,906,243 of record JAWHQI010000043.1, on the reverse strand, counting down.
CCGCCAGCCAGCCAGCCCGCTATCCGCACCCCAGGCGCCAGCACACCCGCCAGGAGCTTCCTTCCAGCCTCTAACCGCACCCCAGGCCAGCTGCCCTTCCTCCAGCCTTCTAGAAGCAGCCAGCTGCCACCTTTTTTTTACTAAATGCACACCCCAATTCCTCTATAAATAGAGGGGGTGGATAATGTTAAAAGGGTTCAAGATTTTAATTCCTTTTCTTGAGATCTTGATCCATTTTTGCTCTTTTCTAGTTTTTATGTTTTTGTAATTTTGTGCACTTAATCTCTCTAGCTTTGTAATCCTTTTATGATGGAAATAAAATAGCTTGTTTTGTAAAAATTGTTCTCTTTGTTTTAAGTGTTGTTCTTTTTTTTTTTTTTTCTTTTCTTTTTATTTTTAGTTTTTTGTAACTTTGTAATTCTTGTTAAGTTCATCTTTTTAATTTGTGTGTGTGAGTGTATGAGAGTAATTATCTTGTTTTTAGCTTTGTTGTAATTTTTAGATGATTTGTTATTAGTGTGTGTGAGTGTAGGTGGTTAATTAAATTGTTTTGTTTTGTTTTGTTTTGATTTAGTGTTTTTACTTTCTTTTTGCTCTTTTTGTAAGTGTGTGTGTGTGTATGAGAGTAAAATATTCTTATGTTAATTTTATGTATTTATTAGTGTGTGTGTGTGTGTGTATGAGTATAAATTTTTGCTTTCTTTTAACTTAGATTTCAATTTCAAGTAGAGTGTGTGTGTGTATGAGTATAAAGTTTGCGCCTTTTTTGTAATCGAATAGTTTCCATTTCCGTCACGCATTTATTTCCCGCCTATCCGTTTGGATAGGACTTGCTCACGCATTTATTTCCCGCCTATCCGTTTGGATAGGACTTGCTCACGCATTTATTTCCCGCCTATCCGTTTGGATAGGACTTGCTCACGCATTTATTTCCCCTCTACCTATTTGGGTAGGGATCGCATTTCTTCAATTTCTGCAACTTACAGCTTTCATTTTAATTCCGTAGAGTGCGTGAGTTTTCAATTAGTGCGTCTTTTATTTTTTATATATATTTGCTTTTTGCTTAATTCCGCTACCCGCTCAATCGCTTATTATCGCCGTAGTTATCATTATCGTTTTATAAAATCCTAAAAAAATTCTAAGCAAAACTACTTTTTAAATTAACGTTTTCGTTCTTTTCCTTTTCATCGCTTTTCTTGGTTTTTGCTAAACGCACACCAAGCCCGCGATAGTTATCATTTTCATCACTAGCTTTTCTATAAAATCATAAAAATCAATTTCAAACTCTTCTCGATAAAATAATAGCGCATTCCTAAGAAGTAGAAATAATCGATACGACCTTGGAAAAATACGACCTTGATATTTCAAAAGAAATATCCTATACTACTATCGATAAGGTCCACTTGCCTTTATTGATTTTAGTCCGGATAATTACATAAACCCAAAAGCCTTCTCTCTAAAGCACTCTTTAAAACTCTTTTAAAAACACTAAAAAATTTGTTGCAACACCTCTTTGGTTGTTGCAACTAGCTCAAGGTAAAAGAAGTTTTAAAACGCTCTTAAAGAATTGTTGCAACTACTCAAAAAATTGTTGCAACAATATTTTCAAAAAGCTTTCAATTTTAATTTCAACATAAAGCCTTTCTAACCCTTTCTACTTAGCTTTTGGCGACGCGGCCAAAGAGTAATCTTCGATATTTCGAAAGAGGAAAAGGCCGTTACTTCTATCTTTCGATAGGATAACGAGTAATTCCTCGAAGTAGGATTACTCGCGGGACTCTTCGAAAACGCCGCCGAATTCTAATAAAAGAAGAAAGCAAGGCCACACATTTAAAAATAAATCTCAACGTATCAAGTTTTTGGCGCCGTTGCCGGGGACTTGTGTCGTTATTTTGAAATAGGAAACGCTATTAATTTTATCTTATATTTCATCTCTTTTCCTATCTAAAAAACCAAAAACAAAAAAAAAATATACTATCTAAGTAAAGAAAAATCAAAAAATATATATATATATATATACATATATTTTTCAATTTTCCTTTTTTACATATATTTTCGAATATAGCTACATATATTTTCATATAAAAGCCCCACAAAAATTAAACCCAAAAAAAAATATATATTTATATATTTTACTTAAGTAAAGAAAAACCCAAAAAAATATATTATTCTCTTTTACTTATTTTCCTTCCTTTTTCATCTTTGTAAAAATATTTCTAAAACAAAAACATCAAAAAAAAAATCTATAAAAGAAAAAAAAAAACTCTTCAAAAAAAAATTAATTAAAGAATAGTGTATGACCCGAGGAGAATCTTCGGATAATCCGACTATACCTTTTGATCCTGAAATCGAGCGCACGTTTCACGAGCGCCGCCGATCTCATAATCAAAATCTACAAATAGATCCCGAAGAATCCGTCGGCGATATACATATAGGCGTGATGGGCGATCCTAATCTAAATGCGGCCCCACAGCGGACCATGGCCTATTATGCTAGGCCAAATTTAGAGGATACAGGATCGAGCGTTACCCGCCCCGCGGTAGCTAATAATAATTTCGAAATCAAATCCAGTATAATTCAAATGGTACAACAGTCGATTCAGTTCGACGGTTTGCCAGATGAGGACCCAAACCAACACCTTAATAATTTTTTAGAAATTTGCGACACCTTCAAGATTAATGGCGTCAGCGATGACGCCATTCGCTTGCGCTTATTTCCCTTTTCCCTGCGGACAAAGGAGAAATCGTGGTTGACTTCTCTTCCAAGAGGGTCCATAACCACGTGGGCCGAATTGACGGAGAATTTTCTAACTAAATATTTTCCTCCGTAAAAAACCGCTAAATTACGCACCGATATCGCATCCTTCATTCAATTCGATTCTGAGTCTCTCTACGAGACTTGGGAACGTTTTAAAGAATATTTGCGTAGGTGTCCTCATCACGCGCTACCAACTTGGCTTCAGGTACAAACGTTCTATAACGGCTTGAATTTTTCAACGAGACAGATGATCGACGCAGCCGCCGGGGGAACGTTAAACAACAAAACCCCGGAGGCTGCTCAAGCTCTGATCGAAGAAATGGCCATGAACGCGTACCAATGGAACGTGCCAAGGTCGCGTCCTCCTAAACCGGCTGGTATTTTCGAAGTGGATGCCACTACTCACTTAGCCTCGCAGGTAGAGCGGCTAAGTAAGCAAGTGGCGGAGATGACTGCTTCCTCCTCCACTCCCGCTTGGGCTAATAATCCTAATAATAATAATAATAATTTTAATAATCCTAATAATAATAATAATAATTTTAATAATCCTAATAATAATAATAATTTTAATAATCTTAACAATAATAATCTTAATAATAATATTAATAATAACAATAATTTAAGCGAGGAATCGGTGGATTACGTGGGCAATCAAGTGCGGGCGCCCTTCAACCCATATAGTAATAACTATAACCCGGGTTGGAGGAGCCACCCGAACTTCTCCTGGAGTAACCCTAATAATGCGCAACGCCCTCCACCTGCGATCCCGCAAGGATTTCCGCATGGATATCCCCAAGGATTTCAGCAGGGTTTTGCGCCTCCTCCTCCAAAACCTTCTCCGCTCGAGGAGATTTTTGCAAAATACATGGCTTCCAACGACGCAAATATCCGGAATATAACCGGATCGCTAAAAAATTTAGAAATGCAGGTTGGACAGCTTGCAAAAATGGTCTCCGAGCGGCCACTTGGAGCACTGCCGGGGAACTCGGAGCAGAACCCGCGTGAAAATGCCCACGCCATTACCCTTCGCAGCGGCAAGGAGGTCGACTCCCCATTGCGGGTTGAGCATCAGGTAACTGTTTCGCCTCCGACCCCTGCACCCTCGTCTTTTATTTTATTAAATACGGAAAAAAAATTAGCGCCGGGCGTCTCGAGCCCGCAAATTCCGTACCCCGCAAAACTTAATAAAGAGAAGGAGGACGAACATTATAAAAAGTTTTTACAAATTTTTAAACAAATTCAAATTAACGTCCCCTTCTGCGAGGCACTCTCACAAATGCCGAAATACGCGAAATACCTTAAGGAGCTCCTTTCTAATAAAAAGAAGCTCGAGGGAATTTCGCGTGTTTCCTTAAATGCGGAATGCTCGGCGGTCCTACTTAATAAATTGCCGCCGAAACTAAACGACCCGGGAAGGTTTTCCATCCCGTGCCTTTTTGGCAATTTATTAATAAAGTACGCCCTAGCGGACCTGGGAGCGAGCATCAATTTGATGCCCTTCTCCCTCTTTAAAAAACTCGATCTAGGAGTTCCCACCCCAACGAAAATGAGCATCCAACTCGCGGATCGCTCGATAAAATATCCTATCGGGGTAGTGGAGGACGTTCTGGTCAAGGTTGACAAGTTTATCTTTCCGGTAGACTTCGTCATCCTCGACATCGAGGAGGACGCCGAGGTACCAATTATCCTCGGTCGCCCTTTCCTCGCGACCTCCCGCGCATTAATTGATGTGAGTAACGGTCGCCTCCTCCTTCGGGTAGGGGACGACGAAGTTACCCTTCTCATTAATCCCTCGATGCAAAATTCTTTATCGAACGATGATTCTTGCTTTCACTTAGAATCCGCGTTCGAGGATGAGTGTTCTTCGCTTGTAGAATTACTCGCTTTAACTTTAGACGAACCGGATTTGGCAGACCTCGCCCCTTTGGACGAGCTACCGCCAGATTCGTCTTTCGAATCCTTTAATTCTAAAAGTTTAAAAATTACAACTTCTTACGAAGAACCCCCGGTCCTGGAGCTTAAGCCACTCCCCGACCATTTAAAATACGCTTTTCTCGCCGCGGACTTAAAACTCTCGGTAATTATTTCGTCTTCTTTATCTGATTCGGAAACTTCCGAATTAGTTAAAGTTTTGTTCACGCATCGCCATGCAATTGCATGGCAGATTTCTGATATTAGGGGGATAAATCCCTCTTTTTGCACGCACAAAATCTTCTTAGAAGATAATTCCCGCAAAACCATCCAGCCTCAGCGACGATTAAACCCAAACATGCGGGAGGTCGTTAAGGCTGAAGTAATAAAATTAATGGATGCGGGGATTATCTACCCTATATCCGACGGCACGTGGGTTAGTCCCATTCATGTCGTGCCTAAAAAGGGCGGTATAACGATAGTGGCAAATGAACATAACGAATTAATTCCAACTCGTACTGTTACGGGTTGGAGGGTGTGCATCGATTACCGAAAATTAAATGATGCCACCCGCAAAGACCACTTTCCGTTACCGTTTATCGATCAAATTTTGGAGCGACTATCGGGTCATCCTTATTATTGTTTTCTCGATGGTCTATCGGGATTTTTACAAATTCCTATCTCCCCCGAAGACCAGGAGAAAACAACCTTTACGTGCCCCTTCGGTACCTTCGCGTACCGAAGGATGCCATTCGGCCTCTGCAACGCGCCAGCTACATTTCAACGATGTATGATGGCGATCTTTGGAGAGCTCGTAGAGGATATTATGGAAGTCTTTATGGATGACTTCTCGGTTTTTGGAAGCTCCTTCCAAAACTGCCTCCAAAATTTAGATCGAGTCCTCCAACGATGCGAAGACACGAACCTGGTTTTAAACTGAGAAAAGTCTAATTTTATGGTTCGAGAAGGCTTAGTTCTCGGGCACAAAATTTCTGAAAGAGGGATGGAGGTCGACAAGGCCAAGGTCGAAATAATTGAAAAACTCCCCGCGCCCTCAAATATAAAATCAATCCGTAGTTTTCTTGGCCACGCGGGTTTCTATAGGCGGTTTATTCAAAACTTTTCCAAAATAACAAAACCGCTAACCCACCTCCTGGAGAAAGAATCTCCATTCATTTTTGATAGCGCGTGCGTAGAGGCATTCAATGCCATAAAAAATAAACTTATCCATTCTCCCATTCTGGTGGCGCCCGATTGGACCCTTCCGTTTGAGATTATGTGCGACGCGAGCGATATAGCGGTAGGGGCCGTATTAGGCCAACGCGTAAATAAATATTTTCATCCTATCTACTACGCGTCCCGCACGCTCACGGCCGCACAGGCTAATTACACGACAACGGAAAAGGAACTCCTTGCCGTCGTCTTCGCCATAGATAAGTTTAGGCCCTACGTCACGCTTTCAAAAATTATAATATTTACCGACCACTCCGCCCTAAAATATTTATTAAAAAAAATGGACGCTAAGCCCCGCCTTCTTCATTGGATCCTCCTATTACAAGAATTTGATTTAGAGATCCGCGATAAGAAGGGGGCCGAAAATTTAGCGGCCGACCACCTTTCTCGTTTAGAACACCCAATCGCGGAAGCGCTCTTCGAACCATAAATCGATGATCGATTTCCCGAGGAGCGTCTTTTAGCTTTAAATAATTTAAAAACTTCTCCCTCGCCTTGGTTCGCAGACTACGCCAACTATTTAGTTGCGCGGGTGCTCCCGAAAGACTTTTCAAAACAGCAAAAGAAGAAATTCTTTTCTGATTTGAAAAACTACTTTTGGGAGGACCCTTTCTTATTTCGCGTCTGCGCGGACCAAGTCGTGCGGAGATGCGTTTCGAGCGAGGAGGGTGCGCAAATTTTGCGGCACTGCCACGAAGGGCCGGCCGGGGGGCATTATCAAGCCAACCGGACCGCGCAGAAGGCGCTGGAGGCGGGCTTTTATTGGCCCGCTCTCTTCAAAGACGCTCACACTTTTGTGAGCGCATGCGATAGCTGTCAACGGTCGGGTAACATCTCTCGTCGCGACGAGATGCCCCAAAATTTTTATTTAGAATGCGAGATTTTCGATTTATGGGGCATAGATTTCATAGGCCCCCTACCTCCTTCACATACAAATCGCTACATTTTAGTGGCGGTCGACTACGTATCTAGGTGGGCGGAAGCGCAAGCTCTCCCCACCAACGATGCGAGAGTCGTCGTCAACTTTCTTAAAAAATTATTTTCTCGCTTCGGCACGCCCCGCGCAATAGTTAGTGATAGGGGAACGCACTTTTGCAACGCCCAGTTTGCAAAAATATTATCTAAATATGGCGTCACGCATAAGCTCGCCACCGCCTATCACCCCCAAACAAGCGGCCAAGTGGAGGTAGTAAATCGGGAAATCAAACGCATATTAGAAAAAACCGTTTCAACTAATAGGAAGGATTGGGCGATTAAATTAGACGACGCGCTGTGGGCATATCGTACGGCGTACAAGACCGCAATCGGTTGTACGCCTTATCGATTAGTCTACGGCAAGGCGTGTCATTTGCCCGTAGAATTAGAGCACCGCGCTTTTTGGGCGTTAAAACTTTTAAATCTCGATCATAATTTAACCGCCGAAAATCGGAAATTCCAATTAAACGAACTCGATGAATGGCGTGCGAACGCTTACGAGAGTAATAAATTTTATAAGGAACGCTCGAAATTTTACCACGACCGGAAAATAAAATTTCCAAAATCATTTGCGCCGGGCGATCTCGTCCTCCTATATAACTCACGTCTTCGTCTTTTTCCGGGGAAACTAAAATCCCGTTGGTCCGGCCCCTTTCAAGTGAAAGAGGTTTGGCCATACGGGACCGTCCTTATCACCCACCCGGAAAAAGGCGACTTAAAAGTTAACGGTCACCGACTAAAACTCTACCACGCGGGGGATCATCTGGGAGGGAAGTTAAATTCCATACCCCTCCCCCACCTCTAAAAAGATCGTACCCCGCCAACGCGTCGAGCTACGAGACGGTAAACAAAGCGCTCGTGGGAGGCACCCCCATATTTATCCAATTACGCTCTTTTTTATAAAACCAAAAAAAAATGATGAAATAAATTTTCATTTCAAAAAAATAAAAACTTAAACAAAAATAATAATAATAAATAATAATAATAATAAATAATAATAATAAATAAATAAATAATAATAATAAATAAATAAAAAACAAACAAACAAAATGAAAAAAAAATATATAATAATAATAATAATAATATTAATAATTATGCATATTTTAAATTATCATTCTTTTTCAAAAAAGAAACATAAAACAAAACAAAATAATGCAAAAACTTTAAAACAAAAATCATAAAGAATTCTGGGAATTTTAAGATAAGACAATAGGAAGTTTCTCAAAGTAGGATTACTCGACAGACCCGAGAGGGGATTTTTGTCGATATTTCGAAACGAGAAAACCCCGTTGCTTTTACCTTTTTATTTCTCTTCTTTCTTCCTTGGTTTTTATCTTAAAGCCTTTTCTTTATTTTACCTTATTTTATCTTTCTTAAAATTTAGATATATTTTAAAACATGCATATTTTCAAATTAAAACCAAAACAACAAAAAAATACATATAATATAAATAATAACATAAAAAGATGATAAAAATTTATTTTTATCATACCAAAAAATATATGTTTTTTTAACTTCTTTTATACGTATTTTATTCGTGTTTTGTACATTTCGAAAAACTAAAACAAACCAAAAAACAATTTTGTATATATTCGTGGAGTCCCTTTTTTATTTTGTAACTATTCTTGTATATTTTTTTTCTTTCTTGTAATTAAAATCTTCGTCTTTTTTGTAAATATTTTCGTTCCTCACACTTACCTTCAACATTGAGGACAATGTTGGTTTTAAGTATGGGGGCGTGTTTTCCCTCTTTTTTGTAATTATTTTTGCCCCTCCCTTATCAAATGAAAAATCCAAAAAAATTTTACATGTTTTATATTTATGTCTTTATTTGTATATAAATAAACCTTATTTATAAAATCAAAATCCAAAAAAAAAAAAAAAGATGAAAAGTTTTACTAAAAAAATTTGTTACAACAAAATTCACAAAAATTTTGTCATAACATTCAAAAAAAAATATGTCTTTCTTTTTCTTTCTTTTTCCTTTTTTAGTATTAATGTAAATATATATGTATTTACTTATGTTTTTTTTTTGTTATAAATCAAAATAAAAAAAATGATGAAAAAAAAAAGTACTTAAAAAATTGTTATAACAAAATTAATTTTGTCATAACACCAAAATATTTATGTTCTTTTCTTTCTTTTCTTTCTTTCCTTTTTACCTTTTTTTTATATATGTACATATTTTTAACAAAATTAAAACAATCAAAAAAAATATATGAAAAAAAAAATATATCTTAGAAATATCAAGTTTTTGTATTTATATATGCATTTTGTTATAAAGAAAATCAAAAATCCAAAAAAAAAAATATCATATCTTAAAACAAAAAAAAATATTTGAAAAACTTATCAAAAAACCCAAAAATAAAATAAAACCCCTACTTAGCTTTTTGTTATTCCCAAGGCGAGGTTAGTTTTATCTCTAAGCGCTTTTCATTATTTATGATTTGCTAAATCAATTTTATTTATTTCATAGTTTGAAAAAATTTAAATCGAGGAATTTTCAGTAGTAAAGAAAATCTTGCGATCTTAATTTAATTTGAGAACAGAACTTTTAGCATTACCTCGGGTTTACCCTAAATAGATTCATTTTTGTATTATATTGGCAAACCATCTTTAGATTCAATTATTCTAACTCTAAACTTGTGAAACTTTAGGAATGTTTTTAATCTACTAAACTTGCTCTCAAAATCTTTCTTTATTAATCTAGAATTTCTTTTGAAACCCCCCCTTATAAACACCCCTTTAGCTTGGCATAAAAAAGTAAAAGAAGGAGTTTTAAAAGAAATCCTGTGTCAATGGGAATAAAAAGATTCCGTAAACACAGGCACCCAATATTGTTAAAAGAAATCCCGTGTCAATGGGAATTTAATTCCGTAAACACGGGCATTGGGTTAAGTTTAGAAAAGATTTCAATTATCCCGCGTAAACCAACGCTGGGAACCAAAGCAAAACCACCAAAAAGGTGGGGTGAGAGGATACAATCCGTCACCCCTAAATCCAAGCACTCTTCTTTTTGCCAAGGCTACCCTTTTTTCCCCTACCCCTTAGCCAATAAAATTGTACCTAGATTTTAATTTAAAAAAGTTGCGAGAGCATAATTAGTAGGCTTTATTTATTCTTAAAAACTTTCTTTAAAAAGGTTAAAGTTTTATATAATTCTATTCTAATTAAAAGGTACCAAAGACTGCAATAATCGACGCTATTTAGCTAACTTTAGAAGTCTCGCTAAAATTTTTTCGCTCTTTTTAAATTACTTTCATAGTTTTGGACTTACCTCTTTAAATACCCTAAATTTATTTCGATCTTACTTTTGATCTAATAAAAACTTTAGTAAATTAGAAATTTTATTAAACGTCTTATAGGTATCCCTTACTTTTGCTCTGGAATAGCAAAAGCTTAAGTATGGGGGTGTTTGATAAATAGAAAATATTGCATATTTTTAGTATAATTTCTAGCCTAATTTTGGGTATTTTTGTACATACAATATGCAAATTATTGAAATAATCACTTCTTTTTATATGTATATAAATATTCATATAAATTTTGTAAAAATAAGTAATTATACTTATATAACAATAAATTTGAGAATAAGATAGTATTATGTATATAATATAAATATATAGAAATATATATAATAAATATAGTAGTATCATATAATAAATAAACATAGTAATAATCATAATGTATATATAATAGATAAATAAGATATATAATAAAATATATATTATAATAATGATAAGAATATATATACAATAATAATAATAATAAGTATATATAGTAATATTTAATAATAATAGTAATATATATATAATAATATAGTAGTATAAGCTATTAGCATCATAATAATAATATTGAATAATAAATATGTTATAAATATAATAAAATGCTTATATGTATAATATATGTATGTGTATAAATATATATGTATTATATATGTATATGTATAAATATATATATAATAAATGTAAAATAATAATAGTATATAATATATAATAATAACATATATATATAATAAAGAATAACATAATATATATTAAAACTTATAAATAGCTTTGTAAATTAAATGAAAATAAAATTAAAAAAATAAAACTCTGTAAATATATAATATAAATAAAATGTTCCCTTGCTAAACAGATAAGCTTGCTCGGTCCAGTGGTTTGGGTTTGGTTAACTTCGGCAAGGGGACGGGTTCGAATCCGGGCAAGCGCAATTTTGCGCCAATTTAATCTCCCCTGCCCGCGCCTGCCCGCCCCTGCCCGCGCCCCTGCCCGCGCCCGCCAGCTTCCAGCCAGCTCGCCTCCACATGTCACGCGCCCGCCAGCCCGCTATCCGCACCCCAGGCGCCAGCACACCCGCCAGAAGCTTCCTTCCAGCCTCTAACCGCACCCCAGGCCAGCTGCCCTTCCTCCAGCCTTCTAGAAGCAGCCAGCTGCCCCCTTTTTTTTTACTAAATGCACACCCCAATTCCTCTATAAATAGAGGGGGTGGATAATGTTAAAAGGGTTCAAGATTTTAATTCCTTTTCTTGAGATCTTGATCCATTTTTGCTCTTTTCTAGTTTTTATGTTTTTGTAATTTTGTGCACTTAATCTCTCTAGCTTTGTAATCCTTTTATGATGGAAATAAAATAGCTTGTTTTGTAAAAATTGTTCTCTTTGTTTTAAGTGTTGTTCTCTTTTTTTTTGTTCTTTCTTTTTATTTTTAGTTTTTTGTAACTTTGTAATTCTTGTTAAGTTCATCTTTTTAATTTGTGTGTGTGAGTGTATGAGAGTAATTATCTTGTTTTTAGCTTTGTTGTAATTTTTAGATGATTTGTTATTAGTGTGTGTGAGTGTAGGTGGTTAATTAAATTGTTTTGTTTTGTTTTGTTTTGATTTAGTGTTTTTACTTTCTTTTTGCTCTTTTTGTAAGTGTGTGTGTGTGTGTATGAGAGTAAAATATTCTTATGTTAATTTTATGTTGTTATTAGTGTGTGTGTGTGTGTGTGTGTATGAGTATAAATTTTTGCTTTCTTTTAACTTAGATTTCAATTTCAAGTAGAGTGTGTGTGTGTATGAGTATAAAGTTTGCGCCTTTTTTGTAATCGAATAGTTTCCATTTCCGTCACGCATTTATTTCCCGCCTATCCGTTTGGATAGGACTTGCTCACACATTTATTTCCCGCCTATCCATTTGGATAGGACTTGCTCACGCATTTATTTCCCGCCTATCCGTTTGGATAGGACTTGCTCACGCATTTATTTCCCCTCTACCTATTTGGGTAGGGATCGCATTTCTTCAATTTCTGCAACTTACAGCTTTCATTTTAATTCCGTAGAGTGCGTGAGTTTTCAATTAGTGCGTCTTTTATTTTTTATATATATTTGCTTTTTGCTTAATTCTGCTACCCGCTCAATCGCTTATTATCGCCGTAGTTATCATTATCGTTTTATAAAATCCTAAAAAAATTCTAAGCAAAACTACTTTTTAAATTAACGTTTTCGTTCTTTTCCTTTTCATCGCTTTTCTTGGTTTTTGCTAAACGCACACCAAGCCCGCGATAGTTATCATTTTCGTCACTAGCTTTTCTATAAAATCATAAAAATCAATTTCAAACTCTTCTCGATAAAATAATAGCGCATTCCTAAGAAGTATTAATAATCGATACGACCTTGGAAAAATACGACCTTGATATTTCAAAAGAAATATCCTATACTACTATCGATAAGGTCCACTTGCCTTTATTGATTTTAGTCCGGATAATTACATAAACCCAAAAGCTTTCTCTCTAAAGCACTCTTTAAAACTCTTTTAAAAATACTAAAAAATTTGTTGCAACACCTCTTTGGTTGTTGCAACTAGCTCAAGGTAAAAGAAGTTTTAAAACGCTCTTAAAGAATTGTTGCAACTACTCAAAAAATTGTTGCAACAATATTTTCAAAAAGCTTTCAATTTTAATTTCAACATAAAGCCTTTCTAACCCTTTCTACTTAGCTTTTGGCGACGCGGCCAAAGAGTAATCTTCGATATTTCGAAAGAGGAAAAGGCCGTTACTTCTATCTTTCGATAGGATAACGAGTAATTCCTCGAAGTAGGATTACTCGCGGGACTCTTCGAAAACGCCGCCGAATTCTAATAAAAGAAGGAAGCAAGGCCACACATTTAAAAATAAATCTCAACGTATCAACTCCTTGCAACAACGTTTCCCGGAACTCATCACCTCAGGTGCGAATTGATCGTCTTTGAAATCTTTTACTCTTATAAGTACTTGCAACCCGTAGACCCAAACCTAAATTTCGAGGACGAAATAATTCTTTTTTTATTGGGATTTGTAACATCCCCAATCCTTCTAGACCCCTAGATGGTGTCAGGGCATGGGTGGTGTGCAGAGTGACCACTAGGGCCCTTGGGCCAAGTGGAGTGTGCTAAGTGCACACCAAGGGCACAAAATCAACATAGCCCAATACCACTCCCTTAGGCCAATTGACCCTTAATTCACCAAATTGACCTCCCCCATGCCACCCTAACCACTAAGGAAGACCATTACCATGAGAATTGTACTTGGGTGGGACTCAATTGCAAGAAATTGACCAAAGTCAACATTAGGTCAACATTAACCAAACCAAGTCAATTAGGGTTCAATTGACCCTCAAATGTTCAAATTGACCTTGGCACCACACTATAAACACTTTAAGGAACTTATTGGACCCAAAAGCCCCATCCCTTGGTCAACCTTTTGACCAATTTGACCAAAGTCAATTTTAGCTCAATTTAGGTCAAAATCACACCTTAAGGCAAAATTAGCCCAATTGGAGCCCCACCATGGACCAACCTATGTTGGGTGAGGTTAAGGGACCCATGACCACCAAGTGGGGTCAACCCACTCACCATGGTTGACCAAAGTCAACCATGGTCAACATAGCCTATTATAGGGAATTTCAAGCCTAAAGTGAATGGGATTTAACACCCCTTAATTAACCATTATACTTGGACTTAGGCCTTGCCCAATCAGCCCTTAGACTGAACCCTAAACTAGGGTATGATTAATCAATGGAGGGGGGGACCAAAAGCTTGATCTAAAAGCAAAAGCTTAAAGCAAAAAGAGAAAGCAAAAGCTTGGCCACCCTTTACACCCAAGCCAATCACTCTTGGGGCTTGGGAAATGTCCTGGCTGATTGCTGGAGGAACAGGATATAGCAGGGGGTGGCAGCCATGGTGATAACCAAGCAATCTCGTGAGCACCTAAGTTCAAAACCGGGTATACACTCCTCCCCACCCCATTCTATCCATCCCATTAGCTTCAGAGCACTGAGAACAGTCGAAATCAGCTACTAGAGCGGGGAGATTGGTGGAGAATCGCGGCTGTGAGCAGGATCGCCGGAGCAAGGCACTTCCATGGCCAACCGCCGTCGGAGCCGCCGCCACGCGCCAACAAGAGTTCGTTTCTCCTCCCCTCCCCCCGTGCTAGCTTCCCATCACAAAATATTGAAGGATCGGGCTCAATTGAGCCCGAATCCACCCATCAATTTCATGGAAATCGGCTCAAATCGAGCCACCCAGGCTCGCCGGAAAACGTCCCCTCCGGCCGCCATGTCGCCGGGAGTTGTAGCCCCGACCACCACGAAGGTGGTGGCGGTGGTGGCTGGTCGTGGTGGCCACCAGGTGGCCGGGAAAGGGAGGCGCAAGTTGACCCAGATCGGGACGATCCCAGCCTTTGGCTGGAGGAGGAAGATGACCCGCTACCCTTGGATTTGCTTCAAGATTTGTGCTGATCCTCTTTTACTTGCATTTATTTAATTCATTATATATGATATTCTGTCCTTATTGATCAGCCAACTTCAAATGGAAATTAAGGCCACTTAATGGCTGATTTAGAAAAAGTGCCCAAGATGAAAGTTGTAGGCCTTGGTCTTAACTTTCATTTGGCCTTAAGTTTAGGTAATTTGATGACCTACAGCTCCCTAGGGAGCTGTTTTACTAGGACTGGTCCTACACTAGGTCAGTCCATTAGAAAACTTGCCTAGGTCAAACCCCTCCATCTTTGGAGCTGTGCTTTTAACCATGGGTTGGTATACCCTAGGGGCACCCCCTGCCAAAGGGGCAGCCCTTGGTGGTCACTTTTACCTAGGGTTTTTGTGGTAGTTAGTATTTTTAAATTAAGTTGATTTTTGGAGAATATGATGTCCAAATGACACCAAACATTGGTGGATGGCTCTTTTGTATGTGTGTAGTGACTACCTAAAATTTCACTCCATTTCGAGTTTTTTTGATATGGAAAGTTGGAAACCCTAATGAGGACCTTTAAGGGTCAAAGTAGGGTTTGAATCAATTTGAGGAGTTGATTGTGTTAGCCTTCTCCCATCTTGTAGGTTATGTGGGTATAGCTATGAAAATGCTAGTGTCACACCCTAATGGTCCATTTGGAGCCATTAGGGTGGGGTGACCTAAAACCCTAAGGGTGAACCCTTAAGGGTGCAAAGTTGGGTTTGCGAAGAACTTATAATCAAATGTACTTGCCTTGGCCTAGGATTTTATAGATAGGTATGTGGGAGTATAAAATGACTTGGTAAATTAAATGAGGAATTTTTTTAGGGGTATTTAGGTGTATTTCTTCCTAATAAATGAAAGTGCCCCTTTCCTTAATAAAATAAAATGCAAGGTCATATGAACTTGTATGACTTTGATATACTATCAGTGGGCGTGTTAGGGTGAAATAAGGTTATGGTAATTTTGTTATGATTTGTTGAAGCAATATTCTTTGTATGAGAAGCTTTAAGTGCTTGCTAGCTTTAGAGTAATTAATCCTTTTAAAATACCAAATCATAGGGCAATGTTATGATACTCTGGAATCTGTCATTTTATGTCAATATGAGCCCATGATAAATGTTTGGGAGCTTGATGATTTCTATTTCTTGTACTCCATGTGGAAAGTGAAATTTACATCACTAGTGTAATTAATCCTTTTAAAATACCAAATCATATGGCAATGTTATGATACTCTGGAATCTGTCATTTTATGTCAATATGAGCCCATGATAAATGTTTGGAAGCTTGATGATTTCTATTTCTTGTACTTCATGTGGAAAGTGAAATTTACATCACTAGTGTAGTTAATCCATTTAAAATACCAAATCATAGGGCAATGTTATGATACTCTGGAATCTGTCATTTTATGTCAATATGTGCCCATGACAATAGTTTGGAAGCTTGTAGATTTATATTTTTTGTACTTCATGTAGAAATTGATATTTGCCACCGTTGGATGTTTAATCATTTTAAAATAGCAAATCACATGGTATTGACACAATAATTTGTCAGAGGCCTCTAGGTACCAATAGAAACACTTGGTAATTTTTGTGGAATTTTCAGAAGTTAATTACTATTTTTCCTAATTATAGTGGCATTTTGGTAATAATACAATTATGATGATATGGTAGGCCAAATGACATCCTAGGGTCATAATACTCAGTGAACAACATGATATGGAATATTACCTTACTGATAATTCTCATGTAGCATGATGAATCTGTTTGAGGGTAGTTCATGTGTAATTTGGCTTAAGTCCTTAACTACATTAAATTATAATAAATACCAAATTAATATGGAAATTTGAACATAACCTATTGAGGTCAGTGGGAGCCTAGGATAATTATTCCATACCCTGGTGATGAGGTTTTAGAAGGGTTCACTTGTGGGATTGATGGATAGTTCAATTTGGTGGTCTGCGTTTAGTAAAAACAGAATTTTGAGTTTTTGATAATTCAGATCCCTAAGTAGTGTTTAGAAGTTATATCCATTCAGTAAATGAGTTATATCACAACATGATTCAAGGAGGGTCAATCCTAGGGTTGGTTGTGAGGTTGTATTAGGGTTAATGTAGAAGGAAAAGAGGTACGTCCAACCCAATAGGGTCAGACGGGTCTGGAGCTAAATCACACTAAGCATATGAAATGATGAGGGTGAACCAAATGTTATCCACCAACTAAAGTAATTGTCTTGAAGAGGATCGTGGGGTTGAGCCCATTGATCTGTAGTACCGTTAGGGGCCCCTTTACGGAGTACGCCGCGGGAAGTCCAAGATTCACCCTAAATATAACACTAACTAAGGTGTAGGCAAGAGTAGCCTAAGTGGGAATGCAAACTGGTATGGATCTCCTCTGGGAAGGAGATGGGTTGGATCAGCTTGTGTGTTAGTCCCTGAGCCGGAAGCTCGGGTGGACATGTTAACACCTGTTTCTTATTCAAATAGTGGCGAGTCTTCGGTACTAGGCTAGTCGTGTCACCGACGGTAGTACGTTGACTCAGGTGAGGGTGAGGTTTAGAGGGCTGGTAAGTTTCAGTACCGCGGTCTGGAGGACGATCCCTAATAACCCACCCCAACCTTAAAGTCTGGTGGATTCCAGCAAGAGTACGCAGGAGCTCCGTTGTTGTGTTTTTAGCGTTGAGGCGTACATTAGGTCTAGGCTTGGTAGTGACTATAACCGCCTAGAATGTGGAGTGCCCGATCCACTACCACCGTGAGCCACTAAGGTCGGTACCCGAAAGGTTGCCTTCCTTTCAAACAAATTGGGAAATATAAAGGTCTGTGCGCATAGAGTCGTGTGGGTGAGTCACATTTCATAAATTCATTTAAAACATCATAACCATAGCATAACATAACATACACATAGCATACCCCCATCATATAAATTAGTATGGGCTCTTTTATATGATGGGTTACCTGGACATCTTAACTTATATGTCGTATGGGCGTTCATATAAGTTAAGGTACGAATCTGTGATGATAGTTTAGATTTACTTACTGCACTGCATTTCCTTTCTATTTACTGCTCACTTCATTGCTTTACTTTACTGCCTTATACCTGCACTATACTGCTAGCTAGATCTTACTGCTTTACTTACACCTGCTAGAGTAGTGCCATGTCACCACCTTCTTGTTTACCCCTTGTTTGCCCTCCGCTTCTTCCTCCCGCTCGGTGCCTAGGAGTCGTGGAGGTAGGCGAGGACAAAACGGCTTAGTCTTTATGACTAACGGTCGGTGTGACCGCAGGAGTCCGAGGAGACGGAGTTGTCCCGCGCGTAGCAGGACAAGACGGCAGGACCTGAGCAGCAGATGCAGCACACTACCACGACCCCACAGGTTGATAATTAGATAGCTAGTCTTCCACATTTTTGAGAGTTTTGATGTAGTCTTCCGCATGTTGTAGTGAGAGAGAGATAGTACTTTATTTTGGATATGTATCGGGCATAAGCCCCCTTTAGTTGTACTTCTCTTATGGACATTCTGCCTTCATTATATTTATATATGATGCTGTGATTGTGGACATGCCTCCTTTTTGTACTTACTTTTTGGCATATTTTACTTATGATCGTATAGCCGGCAGGGTTGGTGCTGAGCGATGTTAGTCAACCCGAGTGTTGGTGACACCGCAAGGCAGCGATTCTGGGCGAAGGTCCACCTCAACCGTGCGATACGAGAAAGGTTTGAGTTTTCAAGTACCCGAGCGGGTTTTGGAAAAAGAGACCTTACACTGGGAGTCCTCCGACGCCTTCTGGACACCCCTCGTACCGAGGAGGATTGGCGTTGTACCACAATTTTCTACACGTATTTTGCGAGCGCAGGAGGTCCTTGAAAGCTCGCTATTGATAGTGGTAGTTGCGTGAATATAGTCGCCAAGAAGGGCTTAGAGAGGATGCATCTTACAGCCGAGACACATCCTCATCGTGTCCTATGGGTGGACAAATCCACCATCCAGGTTGCATAGCGATGTCTGGTGCAGATTCGCTTAGCGTCCGCTGAGGACAAGGTCTGGTGCGACGTTATCCCTATGGATGTATCGCACATTTTACTTGGGCGACCTTGGTTGTATAACCGCGATGCACGTGTTATGGTCGATCCAACACGTGTGTATTCTTCGATAAAGGTCGAAAGAGTACCCCTACCACGACCCAGCCTAGGGATCCCCCCACAGTCAAGGCTGATTCTTCTATTAGTGCGGGTTCATCGAGACCTCTACATATCTTGAAGAAGGGTGACTTCATGAGAGAGAGTTTAGATGCAGGAGTTATGTTTGTAGTGGCATCCACGGTGGCTTCTGAGACCCCTACTGACACTGTGATTACTAATCCGGACGTTCATCAGTTGTTGGATGATTACGTAGATATCATGCCCGAGGAACTCCCTGATGAGCTTCCCCCATTTATGGGCATCCAGCATGCGATCGATCTAGTCTCGAGGACAACTTTGCCCAATCTACCCCATTGTCGCATGAATCTGACTGAGCATGCGAGCTGAAACGGAAAGTCGACGATCTTCTTAGGAAGAGTTACATACGAGAGAGCCTGAGTCCCTGCACAGTACCGGCCCTTCTCACTCAGAAGAAGGACGAAAGATGGCACATGTGCATTGATAGCCGTGCCATCAATAAAATCACGGTGAAGTATCGTTTTCCCATTCCCCACCTCGATGGCCTCCTGGATTCGATGGTCGGTGCCCAAATCTTTTCGAAGATCGACCTTCGTAGTGGGTACCATCATATTAGAGTTAGAGAGGGGGATGAGTGGAAGACGTCCTTCAAGACGAAGGACGACTTATATGAGTGGCTAGTTATGTCATTCAAATTATAAAATGCACCCATCACATTTATGAGGGTAATGACAAAAATTTTGCGGCCCTACATGGGCAAATTTCTGGTAGTGTATTTTGATGATATATTGATATACAGCCAGGGCCGCACCGAGCACTTGCACCACATCCGCCTGGTATTTGATATCCTATGGAAGGAGCATTTTACATTAATTTGAAGAAGTGCTCGTTCTTATCTGCGTCTGTCCACTTCCTAGGATATATAGTTTCTGCATTGTGTATCTCAGTTGACCCTGAAAAGATCAAGTTCATTCGTGAGTTGCCTACTTCGAAGAATATTCATGAGGCTTGTAGTTTCACGGACTTGCCACCTTCTATAGAAGGTTTGTCCGGGGTTTCAGTTCTATTATGGCCCCCTTCATGAGCTGCCTCCGTAAGGGATATTTTGTGTGGACGAAGGCAGACACACGGGCATTTGAAGAAATTAAAGAGAGAATATCGTCCGCTTCTGTCACATGCCTTCCAGATTTCTCCAAGGCCTTCGAGGTGGCCTGTGATGCATCAGGAGTTGTTGTCGGTGGATTTAGCCAGGAAGGTCATCAAGTTGCTTACTTCAGTGAGAAACTGAATGACGCCCGACAAAAAGTACTCAAATTATGACCGGGAGTTCAATACCATTGTACATAAATTCGTTATTGGGGTCATTATCTCCTGCATAAGGAGTTTGTTTTGTACTCTGATCACCAGACCCTGCAATATCTCGATTTACAGAAGAAGTTAGGCCACCGCCATGCGAAATGGGTGGAGTAAATGCAGGATTATCACTATGTTCTCAAACACCGAGCGGGTGTTGAGAAGAAGCCGGCTGACGTCTTGAGTCGCCGAGTCGGTATTCTCCATACCATGAGCACACGAGTTGAGGGCTTTGAGCGTATAGTTTATAAATACCCTGAGTGCCCAGATTTTAGTGATATTTATGTCGCGTTGTCGAGAGACCCCCCCCCCGATCTACGTGAGGATTATGTGATTTTCGATGGATACATATTCTTGGGCTCTCGCCTCTACGTTCCTCAGACATCCCTCAGAGATTTTCTTATCTGGGAGTTGCACGCAGACGGAGCAGCGGGACACTTCGGTCGGGACAAGACGGTCATTAGTTGAGGATTGTTTCTTCTGGCCTAGCCTGAGGAGGGACGTCACACGGTTCGTTAGGCATTGTCGGGTCTGGCAAGTCGCGAAGGGTTCATGCCAGACCACGGGTTTATACCTTCTGCTTCCTATCCCACTAAAGCCCTGGGCTTACATTAGCATGGACTTCGTGATCGGGCTCCCTCGCACCCTGAGGAAGCTCGACTCTATCTTCGTAGTTGTGGGCCGCTTCTCGAAGATGACCCACTTTATCCTGTGTCGTAGGACCGCAGACGCTTCTCATGTGGCCGCATTATTCTTTAAGGAAGTGTTTAAGTATCATGGGTTGCCCACTACTATAGTCTCTGACCGCGACGTTCGCTTCATGAGCTATTTTTGGAAGACATTGTAGAAGAAAACTGGTACAACATTGAGGTTTTCCACCGCCTACAACTCACAGACGGATGGACAAACCGAGGTTGTCAACCGTAGTTTAGGAACTCTTTTAAGATGTCTAGTTGGGGATATGAACCTAGAAAACTCATTGATCTGGTTGACGTCCCCTTAGGAGCCCGGCCCAGTGAGTCTGCGAAATCTTTCATTCAGCATGTGCATGCACTTCACGAGTCACTCCAGAAAAAATAGCAACAAGTAATGATTATTATAAAGCTCAAGCATATCAGCACAGAAGGGAGCAAATTTTTGAAGCATGGGAGCAAGTTATGATTTGCATGCGATCTGAGAGGTTCCACGGGGGACAGCAAAAGAATTAAGCGCTCGCCGAATGGTTCCTTATACAGTCATCAGACGGGTCGGTACAAATGCTTATGAGATCGACATCCCTCAAAATATGGGGAAACTAGGGTATTCAATGTAGAGGAATTAACTCTTTACTATGAGGAGCGCGTGTATGCGGATCCTTTCCCCACTTCCGCACTTGAGCCACGACATCCCTCATCTCCCTCTACCTCACCTCAGCCTCAGCATATGAAGTCGCACTTTAGGGATCACATTCCACCACCTACAGTTCCACCAGTTCAACGTCCATACGGAGTTGCATCTTCTTCAGAGTTACTCTCATCTGTCGGAGACATACTTCAGATTGTCACTCATAACTTCTCAGCAGTTAGCGAGCGAGGTACCCTACGATACCTCGTCTGTTGGAGTGGTCGCCCAATTTCTAACGATATTTGGATCTCTCCTGAGGATCTTGAGCAACTCGCACCCCAGCAACGTCGAGAATATGATCGTCTCTACTCACCGGAGATGAGTACTTTTAAGCCATGGAGAGTTTATGGAGACCATCGGCCCACACAAGTATATTCCCGCAGGCGGCAATGATCCGCTACCCGGTTGGACGATCCGAGTCTACGGATGCATCCAGACGATCGTTCCAAGTCATTTTTGTATCTTATATTTTTTATTTCGAGTTGTATTTGATACTCGATCGATTCAGACGTTATGAGTCGTCTGATTCGGGTTCCCTAGTCCAGCTTTTGTATTTATACTCATGCAGACAGCGGTGGGGGTATCGTGGTTTGCTTCAATTACGCAAATTGTCGGTCCTCTTCCTCGGTAGATTCTGAGCGGAACCTTGGTGGACTCAAAGGCAACGACTTTTCTCCCTATTACTCTCGTCGATCTCCTCCTTCGAGCAACCCGTTCCCTCCGACATTACCACAGACCTCAACAACCCCTTCGTCCACCCTCCTCAACCGCAAATCCCTCTCACGTAAGTCTTCTCCCCTATTTACCTAGTCGCAAAGATCCACCCCGCCCTGCTTTTCGTTTTGATTTCCCCAGCTGCCCATGATTTCCCCTAGCCGTAAACGCTTCCAACCCTACCCCTACCCTAACCTCAAAACCCCAACCAGCAACCTCAACCATTCGACCCCTCCCTATCCAACATTACCCACGCCCAACCCCCTCTAGTCCAGAATACCTTCAACTGCTTCCCCCAACCCCCCACAGCACACTAAGCCACCCCTCCTCCATCGGCCCTCCAACAACAGCCACACTTCCATTCTTGCAGCCATGCTACAGCCCACCACAGTCCTCCCGAATCCCGGAATCTCAACCATCACTCCACTCAACCACCGCCTGCATGCGTAAGTTATTATTAGGAGTTATTTCTTTCTATTATAGTGTATTTGAACCCATATTTTGTTGTGTGTTCCTTCTTAGAGTCGTTTAGTATTGTGAATTTGCATGATTTGCTGGATCTAATCATTGTGTGCTTAAATTGAATTGCGCATCTGTAGTTTTGTTGAATTTTACTTGTTCATCTTAATCAATACTTGTGAACGAATGTGCCATGTTATATCTTTATTATAATCTATTACTATTGCACTTTACACCGGACTGACAAATATATTTGCATTCATATTGGTAGCTGTCGGTAGTCATGTCGCATGTCATTTAGTTGCATATTAGGTCGACCTTTATTTTAGGCCTACCCCTGCATCACTTACCCTCCTCCGCTCCTACTTTTTTTACGGCCGGAAGTCTAGCGCATAAATTCCCAAAAGGCCCCAACATGTTCACTCTGTTGCTTTTCAGCTCATTTTGGCTCTGCCCAAGCTCGTGCCCCAACTGGCACGTTCTGATCACTATGGCAACATGCACGTTCGCTCTGCCTCGCTCAACCTTGAGAAGGTCAATTTGCAAGTCGTGGATGTTGATATATATACTTCCTGCAGACACGCGCGCTCGGACGACTATCCTCACTACACGAGAGCTCTCCCGGAGATGCGGTGACCTTTATGGATTATCTTATATTTCGCAATTAATTATGTAATCATCATTTTATGTATTTCGTCATGTAGTGACCTTGTCCTGTAAAAATGCACGGTAAGGTTTGCCTACATTTCACCCTTGTGGTGGGACACTTCCCCGGAAACTCGATGTGCGAGGATGCTTTGTGCACCGGGCTGCCCTTTAGTGTCCTTGTCCTGTAGTGGGGGTGACGCAAGACGGTCCTATATGACGGAAAAATAGTGAGTGAAACTTCTACGCGCAACCATGCATGAATCTGACGGTTTACTTGCAATAATTGATATTTATAAAGCAATATTAATTTGATTGACCACAAAGAGTTAAGACTTTCAAATATGGAAACACGTGATCGTAGAATTGCAAGAGTGCCAAAAAAATTAAATAGCTATTTAAATGAGAAATCACAAAGACCAAAATGATTGAAAACAAAACTTACAAATCACTTTCTCTACAAATAGAGAACAAACACGAGATCCAACGCTAAAAGAAATGAAAACAAACCTTGAAATATGCAAACAATGTAGAGGGGAGGGCTGGGTGCGCATTTTGAGACCTGCCGGGGCTGTATGGTGGCTGAAAGGGGGCTAGACAGTGACTGTAATGTGGGGCTTTGCTGCTTGGAAGTTCCAACAGCAATAGGAGGCTGGTAGAAGGGAGAAATGGAGGTTCTGGACTGTTTAGGGAATGAAATGGCTGCCAGGAATTTGAGTCCAACAAACAGGGGAAAAGAATTGGAATTCAATCTAGCAATGGAGAGGGGGGTGGAGATTAATTAATGGGCTATGGAATAGATTCTCACGTGAGAATGAGGAAGGGTGGGGGGTTGTTGTGAAGTAAGGAGAGGAGGAGGAATTATATCTCTTCCTGAACTGGGGACTTAGGGAAACCTGTTGGAATTAATTATGGAAGGGAGGAAAGGTTCGGTTGCTTAGATGAAGTGGAGGTAATGGGCTATCAATTAGGAGGGTTTATGTGGTTCCACGTGAGAGTTGGTTGGGAATTAGGGGAGGGCTGGCAGCTTTTGCGGGGGAAGTGGGGAGGAGTTATGCCTAAATTTAGGAAATGCTTCCTTTAATTTAGGAGAGTGGAAGTAGTGGGGTTCATGGGTGGTTATGAAGGTGGGTATGATAGTTATGAGTGGTGGTGGAGGTGGCTGGTGGTGGCTGGTGGTGGCCGGAGGTGGTTGCAATGAGTAGACTACAAACTATGAAGCACAAGCAAGGTCCCAATTACCTACTCTCATACCATGAAGTAATACTGAAAGTGTATCAGACGATGGTTCTGACAAATGTGCAATGGCGAGCGAAACATAGAGAATTGTGATTTAGGTCTGACAGTGTCATCTCCCTATGAGATCATGATCGAGGCAATGCACTCTAACAAGCAACACCAAAATAAATATATGTCCCAAAATATTGATGAAACCAATGAATGACAAATCAACACTTAAGTCAAAATCGGGTCCCATAAGTAGGTATGTAGTGATGAGCTAATTAACTACCTCTATAATATTCTAGTGATTTGAAGGTGGGATAGATTATTTTAAACAGAAGGATTATGAATACAAATGGTGGACCAAAGATAAGTTCGGATGTAGGTTTACAAACAAATTTGCATGCAATATGTTTAACACCTGTAACACTAAGTTGGAATGAATGAAATGTGATGATCCAATCATCCAAAAGCCGAACGAAAATAATTGGGATAAGATTAATGATGATGATGCCGCGAAGAGATTATGTCAAGTAAACAGTTTCATACAACAAATTTACGTGCAAAATATACTTAGCATCAAAAGTTACAATCTATTTCGAAAAAAAAACTATTGTGTTAATATAAGATAAAACGCCACAGAAGAAGTTGGCTTTAAATTTTTAGATACAAATATGCTGCGAAACAAAAAGTAAGTAAAGGTGCGAGTTTTCAACATATGGGTCATTGTTTGAAGCCCAAACCTGTAAGGAAATCAAGTAGAGAGATTCCAATGCCTGCTTGTGAATGTCTGGATTATCAACTGGTTCTCGTTCATGAGAAAGTGCATTAGCAAGTTCAAGAGGCATCTTTGACGTATCTTGTTCACTGTAAACCTGAGCAAGTATAATACAAGAGAAAAATCAGGGAAAGAGACGGGGAAGAAAAAGTATAATAAAGCTAACAATGCATTTATGGATCAATGATCAAGATGTTCCTATCCACCAAAATGGAAATTTCACCCAAGACATCAAACAAAGGGAAACAATCAGGAACATATTGTCAAAACTTAAGATTGCATTGTGATAATTTAAAATTCCAGCCGCACAAATAAGAGGTGTATAGAGTCCTTCATTCATTAGTTTTGAAAAAATAGCCACAATACATTGTCTATTAAAAAAACTGGTAATTCTTCAAATCTAATGGACAAATAGGCTACATTTCCAATAAAGGTCAAAATGTGCATTTGGCTTCCCCTGGATAAAGGTGGTCAGAGTAATATGCTTTGAACAACGCAACAGCCCCTTTATTGGACATTAGCAACAACTTGATTCCATGGACAACACATCTTTTGGATTAAATAAATCCACAGCAACAGAGAAGTTTTCGGGCACTGACAGGCAATTTCAGCAACCACCCATGACTGCGCGAAGAATTCCAACTGGCAATTCTAGCCTCTACTTCGATCTCACATGGTGTTTCCAGGTGGTACCAGCTTCTACCATCAATACTGGTGGCATTCAATGGCAGAAGACAAATGTAACAAATTGATAACACTCCTTTTGTAAAACTAATTCGACAAGAAAATAAAGAAGAAATATAAGTTTTAGGAGAAAATTTCAATATAGAATCTATTGAAATAATACATATAAAGGCCCATACAATGGCCAATTGGAGAGTCCATTAGTATATAAAATTTAGTCACACGTCTCAGGATGGAGTTGTAGCTTCACTCCTCCTTCCTATATATAAGCACAAATACTTGTAGTTGAGGTTCACGATGTTACGAGGAAAATAATAAGATATTAAAAATTTCCCTTTTTATTTTCATGTATTTTGTATCCTCTACATGGTAGAGAAGCTATCGATCTCTTGGCCTCTACGCGATTGAGATCCTGCTCTTGTGCATCTTTCACTTCGGGAGGCCTCCATAACAAAACCCGCCTGGGCTCCCCGGGCGGACTCCCTAACAAAACCCGCCCAGACCATCTCTACTTTTTTTGTGCCTTCTGCTGGGGCCCTCCTTGATTCTATAGGCCTCCTGTGCCGCTTGCTGGGATCCACCATCGCTTTGCTAACCGCTCAAAACCTGCGTGCGCGTTTACTCCTTGCGAGCACCACAGTGCGGACTCCTTCCTGGATCAGCCGCAGAGACCCCCCTCCTACCGGCAAGGTCGCCTGGACCTCTCCATTTATCCTTGTGGGACTTTCTTTGTGTCCACCCCCTAACTCTCTTTTTGAGGCTACCCTATTGCAACCGCCCGGACTCCTCTCTGACTCGTGCAGTGCGACTCCCTTTACCTTGGGCGGTTACTCTTTTAGTCCCGGCAGTTGCCTTGTCATCGGCTGTCATGGGCACCCCTACGGCCTCTTCTCTTGCCTCAGCTTCCCTCCCTGACGTGCGAGAAGAACTTCGGGTTACAACTATCTCCCTCAATGGGAAGAAAAATTTTGTGGAATGGGAGCACTCAGTACGACGTGTCCTTCAAACCAAATGGTTGTTTCATCGTATTACTCGTGCTCCACCTACCGAACCTACGAATGGCTCCGTGATGATGGTTGGGTTCAGTCTTGGCTTCTCAATTTTAGGGAGACTGAACCATATCGTATGGCCATGTACCACGAGACTGTCAAAGCCATGTGGGATGAGCTTCAGTCCCTTTACTCAGCTCCAGGATCCAACATCTCTTTGATATCTTTACTCAGCTCCAGGCGGTTGACCCTGGTGTGACTGGTGACCTGACCTCCTTTGTCGTCACGTCCAAGACCCTCTTTGAGGCATGGCTTCGGAACAAGCCCCATTCCTTGAATTTTGTTGTTCAGCGCGCGCAGAAGGAGGTTGTGGGCATTGCTCTCATGATGACGCGGCTACCTCCGCATCTTCGCAGTGTTCGGGCGACCATCCTCTCCTCTCCCACTGTTCTATCTCTTTTCGATGTGTGCTCCACAATTCTTAAAGTCACTCTGTCGCATGAAGCTGTAATGTCTCCTTCTCCTGCCCTTCTGCACCACTCCCCAGCTATGTGCCCTCCTCCTGGGTCTCGGGGTGGTCGCAATGGTTCTCGCGGCAGCAAATGTGATGATCGCAATCGCTCCTCTCGGCCGAACAATCATCTTTGTACTTATTGTGGCCGCCCAAATTATATTGAGGTCACCTGCTTCAAGAAACATGGGTTTACACCGCCGACATCCAATACGTCGACTCAAGCTTCTTCAGTCGTGGATGTTCCCTCCACTCGCTCCGACGTTGACATCTTACGTGAGGAACTTCAAAAACTTCGGAGGATGCTTACTCGGGCCTCCAACTCTGTCGCATCTACTTAAAAGGAAGGTCTAGCATGTTTTTCCCACAACCGTGTCTGGATAGTGGACTCTGGGGCTACCAAACCCATCACCCATCACAAACTTTCTCGGTATTTAGATACTTCTTCTCCAAAGTTTATCATGGTGGTCAATGGCGATACCACCCTTGTATCAGGTGATGGTTCTGACGAACATGCAATGGCGGGCGAAACATAGAGAATTGTGATTTAGGTATGACAGTGTCATCTCCCTATGAGATCGTGATCGAGGTATTGCACTCTAACAAGCAACACAAAGATAAATATATGTCCCATAGCATTGATGAAACCAATGAAGGATAAATCAACACTTGAGTCAAAATCGGGTCCCATAAGTAGGTATGTAGTGATGAGCTAATTAACTACCTCTATAATATTCTAGTGATTTGAAAGTGGGATAGATTATTTTTAACAAAAGGATTATGAATACAAATGGTGGACAAAACATAAGTTCGGCGGTGGTTTACAAACATATTTGCAAGCAATATGTTTAACACCTGTAACACTAAGTTGGAATGAATGAAATGTGATGATCCAATCATCCAAAAGGCGAACCAAAATAATTGGGATAAGTAATGATGATGATAATGACAACAGAGGACCATGTTAAGTAAACAGTTTCATGCAACAAATTTAAATGCAAAATATACTTAGCATCAAAAGTTAATATCTATTTTTGAAATAAAGACTATTCTGTTAATATAAGATAAAACGTCACTGAAGAAGTTGGCATTAAATTTTTAGATACAAATATGCTGCTAAACAAAAAGCAAGGTGCGAGTTTTCAGCATATGGGTCATTATTTGAAGCCCAAATGTAAAGAAATCAAGTAGAGAGATTCCAATGCCTTCTTGCGAATTTCTGGATCATCAACTGGTTCCCGCTCATGAGAAAGTGCATTAGCAAGTTCAAGAGGCATCTTTGACATATCTTGTTCACTGTAAGCTTGAGCAAGTATAACACAAGAGAAAATTCAGGGAAAGAAACGGGGAAGAAAAAGTATAATAAAGCTAACAATGCATTTATGGATCAATGATCAAGATGTTCCTATCCACCAAAATGGAAATTTCACCCAAGACATCAAACAAAGGGAAACAATCAGGAACAAATGACAGGTGTATAGAGAGTCCTTCATTAGCTTAGGAATTGTGATAATTCATTAGCTTTGAATAAATAGTCACAATACACTGTCTATTAAAAAACTGACAATTCTTCAAATCTAATGGACAAATAGGCTACATTTCCAATAAAGGTCAAAATGTTAAAATTAATCACAAATACAAGCGGGGGTGCTGGACAAATTTACCGAGATGAGAACAATTAGAATTGCATGAATTGACCTAAAAGAGTCTGATGTTGCTATGGAACCGCATGACGGGGAGACGGTGACAGCACACTTGGTGAGTGTACAAGCGCAAGGGACCATGTAACGCAGAGTCTGAGCGATTGGGCGGAAAAGAAGAACAGCCAGTGCGTGATTTTTTTCGCTCTCTTTTATTTATATGCACTCTTAAAGTTGAACTGTGGTTTTTATTACGATTTCACCCTAGCCCAAGGATTATAAGCATTGCATGTATGTTTGGAACTATCTTTGGAGTACTAAGTTATTGCTTGAGGGCTGCTCCAAGAGATTGACTCTTGGGATTTCCTCTCCACTTGCTTCCTCTTCCTCTCCCTCTCCTTCCCCTAAATCACACCCCACCAACCGTACCCCCGATCCCTAAGGAATAATAAATGGCCTCCCAAAGGAGGAACATGAATGACGAGAACCTATGGTTATATTGCCTTTAGGAACTCAAAAAAAGGTTAGCAAATTGGGACAATACTTAGATTAGCTTCGGGGTCCAACCAAACTCAATTACTCTTGAATGTGAATTTTACCAAATAAGGATAATTAAATTAGGAGAGATGATTATGTTCATTGAATGCCTAAGATGAGAATCTTAGGCCTGCACTTGGAATTCAAGAAAGTGTGCATTTGGCTTCCCCTGGATAGAGGTGGTCAGAGTAATATGCTTTGAACAACGCATACAGACCCTTTATGAGACATTAGCAACAACTTGATTCCTCAGACAACACATCTTTTGGATTCAATAAATCCACAGCAACAGAGAAGTTCTCGGGCAAAGCAATTTCAGCAACCACCCATGACTGCGCGAAGAATTCCAAATGGCAATTCCAGCCTCTTCTTCGATCTCACATGGTGTTTCCATTACGGATGCAGAGGGAGAAGGACGTCCACCGGTGTGGCAGATTTACCGACGTCGCGAGGTACCCACGAGCAACAAGTCCACGGAAGGTTCTTAAGTGTCGCGAGGGGTCGGGCAACGACTTGTATCTTTATTTTGTTGTGTTGTATTGGAATGGCACTATATAAACCCAAGAGGCATGTATTATCATTATCTTTGAAGTTGAATGAAAAAATGGAACCCTGGGAATTAATCTCTCATCTTCTTTCTCTCTTCTCTCCCTCTAATTTATCACGTCGGAATCTTTTCCGATCGGTAACATTTGGTCGCCTGAAGCATCACCAGCACCCCCTCGGATTTTTTTTAGTTCGGACAGAGACTTCGATGACCCGTCACTGTTCGCCTAACAATTTTTTCCCTTCGTTCTGCGCTCCTCGTGTTTGCGTTCTGCATCGACTGCCGTCGTCGACATCAGCTCTCCCGTCGAAGCTTCGACGACATCGACGTCGCATGTTCCGCCTTCGACGTCTGTGTCCACCCACCTATTCTGCCAGCACCGCATCTTCCCTTGGCCCTCCTGCGGTTCCGCCATCGAAGTCTGGAGCCCTCCTACCGCGGCTCTTTCTGGCGTCCTCCTCTTCGTGCATCCAGTCGAGCCTTACTCGTGTGCATGCCCCCTCGGTTCCGCTCCATGACACATTCTAACGCACTGACGCCTCCTCCTCCCGTTGATCCGACCATCCTCCACGCCTTGAAGTCACGATGACGCCATCGCCTTCCTCCAAGCACTCATGTTGCGGACAAACGCGAAGATTGATGCCATCATGGTCGGTTGCTCAAGCACGTTCGCAACCTCCAACACAGATTCCCCGTCCCTTCTTAGGGCACCCCCGGACTCTTACAAGGACCCCCACTCCACTGGATGCCGTTTCGTCGTCGGTTTTGCGGTCCTTCGATGTTCCGCCCTTCAACGGCACCGATCTCATGGGATGGATTGCCCGAGCGGAGCCGTTTTTCAATATTCAGCAGATCTCAGAGCCGCACAAAGTCAGTACAGCTCTGATCGGCATGGAGGGATCCTCCCTCCATTGGGTGCATTGGCTTCGTCAGTCCACACCGACTCTGTCTTGGTCCGCTCTCCAACATGAGCTCATTCGTCGATATGACACTCGCTACTCAGGCTCTACGGTGGAGCGCCTTTGTGGCGTCCGCCAGATGGGGTCCATCGACGGCTACATTGACGAATTCATTGCTCACGTTGCGCATGTGTCAGGCCTTCCGCCAGACCACTACCTCAACTTTTTCATGGGCTCTTCCCACATATTTGTGCCTGCCTGTGCACCCACCACCCGCCATCTATTGTCGAGGCCATGGACCTCGCCCGCTTAGTTGAAGTAGATTTCCAATTCCGGCCAGCGGACACTGGTTGGCCGCCCACTGTGACTTCTACTCGCCCGGCCACCAGACCTGTCGCGGCCTACCACCCCCCATAGCCGGAGGCGCTCCCTCCCCCAGGCTGGCTTGTCCCACTACAGTGTCTTCCAAGGCCAATGTCCCACCCCAGGTTATCCAACCATGAGTACCATGATCTTCGCACCAAGGGGCTGTGTTTCCGCTGCAAACAGCCTTACTCCCAGACTCACAGTTGTCCGTTGAAAGACCTTCGGGTCCTCATAAGTGAGGAGGAGCCCGAACTTACTCTCGTGGATTTTGAGGCACATTAAGTGGATCCTCCTGACGCGGACCCTCCAGTTGCAACCTGCCATCGCTTGGACCTACCACTATTTGTTATCGGCGGTATCTCGGGACCTTAGATGATGAAGCTCTCAGGGACACTCTGGGGGATGCCTGTGATCGTGATGATTGATAGTGGGGCGAACCATGACTTCATCTTTCAGCTCCCGGTGAATCGCTTACAATTACCTTTGAGCCCCTCTCCTCGCTTCACCGTTAGTTTGGGGGATGGTTGTCGTCGGGCCACGGGCAGCCTTTGCTCGGTTCTTTCCCTTATCGTGGACCCTTGCCCCTTTCGGGCGGACTTATATGCCTTTGCACTGGGCGGCATGGACATTATCTTGGGGTCGCATGGCTTCGCACCCTCGGCAACGTCGGCGTGAACTGGGATCACATGACTATGAGGTTTCTCCACGATGGCCCCCCTACCTGCTCAAGGGTGACTATGCCCTCTTACGCCAGACCGTCTCTCTTTGCTACCTTCAAAAGACGGTTGATGTTGATTGTGTTGCGTACATATGGCACCTCGTGGACCAGGGCGTGCCCCCTTCACCGACCCCTCCAGTCCTGCAGGTAGTCTTGGATCACTTTCCGGGTGTGTTTGCTGCCACACCCCGCTTTCCACCGCCCCGATCGACAGATCACCGCATCTCCCTACAAGGGGCGTGTCCTCCGTGTCTGTTCATACGTATCCGTACGATCACGCGAAAAAGGGTAAGATTGAGACACTTGTTGGGTGACATGCTCACCGCGGGTATCATTCTCCCCAGTGCTAGCCCCTTCTCGAGTCTGGTCATTGTCCGCAAGAAGGACAGCAGTTGGCATTTTTGCATAGACTACAGAGAACTCAACAAGATCACCATCCCGGACAAATATACGATTACGATCATTCAGGAATTTTTGGACGAGCTATGGGGTGCATCCTATTTCTCCAAATTAGAACTCCACGCGAGGTATCATCAAATACGGGTTCGGGAGGAGGACATCGCCAAGACAGCGTTCTGCACACATTACGACCATTATGGGTTCCTCGTCATGTTGTTTGGCTTGATGAATGCACTTGCCACTTTTCAGGTGACCATGAATGATTTGTTCCGGTCAGCCCTATGCGGGTATATCTTGGTCTTTTTTTATGACATCCTCATTTACAGCTCCTCCTAGCAGGACCACCTTCATCAGGTGCGGACGACTCTCGCCACCCTTCAGGAGCACGCTTTCCAGGTGAACCCCAAGAAGTGCACTTTCGGTCAGACCGAAATTAGCTACTTGGGACACACCATTTCGACGCAAGGAGTGGCCATGGACCCGGACAAGGTCCGCGCCATTCTTCAGTGGCCCACGCCTCGATCTCTTCGCGACATCCACGGCTTCCTGGGCTTATGGCCTTGGTTATGGTTGTTCAGCATTGGCGTACCTACCTGCTTTGCCGCCACTTTACAGTCCGGAAAGATCATCATAGCATCCGGTGCCTCCACCAGCAGAGGATTGTTACTTCGACTCAGTAAGTCTGGGTGGCCAAACCGTTGGGCTATGATTTTGCTATCGAGTTCCATGCCGGCTCATACAACCGCGCGGCCGACTCTCTGTCTCGGCAACTGCTAGTGCTAGTTTAGCCGCCATTTCCAGACTGGTTTGGGAGGATGCTTCTCTTCTCCAGCATGAGATGGTGGTTGACCCCCTCCTGCAGTTGATTGTTGCGGCCTTACGGGCAGATGCCACCGCCCGCCATACAGTCTCACGGGCGATTGCCTCTACTACTGCGGTCTTTTGGTGTTTCAGTCACGTCCCATCTCATTTCCCTCCTACTCATAGATTTCCACTCGACCCCCAAGGGGGGCCAAGACGGTATTTTTCGTACATACCCCCGCCTCGCGGCCTCTTTTTATTGGCCCGACATGTTCCAACAGGTCAAATCATTTGTGGTGGCTTGCTTGTCGTGCTAGCGGGCCAAGTATGAAGCCACTTTCCTTGGGGGTCTCCTCCAGCCACTGCCTATTTTGACCCGCATCTGGGAAGACATCTCCATGGATTTTATTTCCAAGCTTCCGCGTTCAAAGACATGGGATTGCATTTTGGTGGTGATGGAACACCTCTCCAAATATGTGCACTTCATCCCCTACGCCACCTGTTTACGGCTCCGGTGGTTGCTACATCTTTCATTGACAGGGTGGTTCGTCTAAATGGGTTTCCAAGCTCCATTGTGAGTGACCGCGATCCCCTATTCCTGAGCTCTTTTTGGCAGTCCTTATTTAAGATGCAGGGAACCCAGCTCCGCATGAGTATTGTTTACCACCCCCAGACGGACGGGCAGTCCGAGGTGATGAATCGTGGCCTGGAGACTTATTGTGGTGTTTTGACTATGATCATTCGCAAGCATGGGCGGATTAGATTTCCTGGGCAGAGTACTCATACAACACGTCCTTCCACACCAGTGTCGGCACCACCCCTTTCAAGGCGGTTTATGGCTGCCCACCTCCTTCCCTCACGCGTGCTCTTCCTAGTGAATGCGACGTTGCTTCTCTGTTCGATCTCCTCTGCGATCGGGACTCCATACTACTCCAGCTCCATCAACACCTCCAGCGTGCGCAGGACTGGATGCTGGCCTCGACCAACCGCCACCGTTGGGACATTCAAATGTTCAATTCACAGAAGAGATATGGTGTTTGTCAAGCTCCTCCCACACCGCCAGGTTTCAGTGACCCTGAGGGCCCATTCCAAGTGAGCGGCCAAGTTCTACGGGCCATTTGAGTTTGTAGCCCATGTGGGCACACAGGCATACCGCCTCCGCTTTCCCCTTCACAATCGTATCCACCTGGTGTTTCACATGTCCGAGCTGATGCGGGTCATTGGTGACCATCTTGTCGAGGCGGCGTTGCCTCCGCCCGCTCCTGGTGTCACCCCATCAATTTTCCTTCCCCAACGCATTTTAGACACGCGTACGATCCATCGCGCAGAGATTCCGATTCAGCAGTTCTTGATGTTCTGGCACGTTCGCACACCTTTGGAGGCCACATGGATGGACAGGTCAGATTTTCGTACTCAGTTTTTAGACTTCTTCCTTGAGGACAAGGCGAATTTTCTAGAGGGCGGCAATGTTACGAAAGCGAAGGAGGGGGAAGGATGTCCACCGGTGTGGCAGTTTTACCGGCGTCACGAGGTGCCCGCAGGAAACTCGTCGACAAAGGGTTATGTTGTATTGGACTGGACATTATATAAGTTCAAGAGGCATGTATTATCCACCTGGTGTTTCACATCTCTCATCTTCTTTCTCTCTTCTCTCCCTCTAATTTCTCCCGCTATAATCCTTCTTTTAGGATTGGTAACATACCAGCTTATTGCTTATTTGCTTCAATACTAAGTGGCATTCAATGGCAGAGGACAAATGTAACAAATTGATAACATTCTTTTCATAAAACTAATTCCGCAAGAAATGAAGAATAAAGATAAGTTTAAAGAGAAAATTTCAATCTAGAATCAAATCTGAATATTGTTACATCAAAGATCATTTAAATATGCAATCAAACCCCAAGGAGGAATTCATACTTGGATGTGGAAATGCCTTTTCTACAGTGGCTTTGATGAATCATTTGTTGTACTTAATATCACTTCTTTTAATCTGGAAGGTTTCCTTCTGACCAGGCCTAGGATTGGTAACCTTCTTCTCTAAAAGGAGATCAACATCCAACAACTCCTCTATTTCCATCAATAAATCATCAATTGGTGGAAAAACCTCATCAAGTTATCCACCAACACTCGTGGATCAAAGAGTCTCAACTTCTTTGCATTCACCAAGTAATATATTTTCGAATGTACGATGGGAGTTCTGACATGCATTGTCTTCAATTTTCTCTAAGATCCTGAACGGATCGTATCTGATTGATTACAACTTATTTATCTTCATCTTTGAAGACTGAAGAGATCTTTGCAAATTATTCAAACCTAACGCCTTGATGCCCAAAGCTGCTAGAATTTGGTTTTCTTTTACCTGTCTTGGCCAAGTCCTAGTTCTCCTCAGAGAGTAGCATCGAGGGCTACTTTTGTTTCTCCTCAATGGGTAGCACAAAGAGCTTCTTCTTTGGTTTATCCTCGGCGGGTAACACTAGGGGCATATTTTGGTACTTCTCTATGGGTAGAAACTATGAGTTCATGTTTATCCTTGGTTGGTAATGTTAAGCGTAGGCGGCATCTTCCCTTTTTCAAAGAAGTTACTGATCTCTAAATCAATCAATCAATTCTAGACAATGAATAATAATTTTTCATATTGTTCATGCATGATGTTTGGCATACATACCTTGTTCCTTCATTTGCTCTATTAAAATGACTAAGATTTTAATAGTGGACTTTTTCAAAATAGTGGATAATAATTTTTCATATTGTTCATGCATGAGAACACATTTCTTATGCAAACCAACAGAGTAGAACTGGACTTTTTCAAATAGTGGCCGACTCTTTTCCTTAGTATTTAAGAGCATGGGAAATTTGACCAATGGTTAACCTCAACAACAACATGAAATAATTAAAGACGAACCAGATGTATCGATGGAATATGACCTACAAAACGATCTAACGAGCTTGGAGAGATGCAACCCCTCGATTTTATCATCGCCAACCTAAGCGAGCAAGAACAACATAGGCTGAGATTAGCATAATGGAAGGAGAACCCTCATCTCATCCAGACAATAAGATTAGCATATTGCATTGACGATTGGGCGATACCTGCAGTAGGGAAACGATGCCGGAGTCCAACTGGGTAAGATTGACGAGAAGCATAACAAGGAGCCTGGATAGTTATGAATTGGAACCCCCTTGCCTGTAAATTACCTCCATTGCATCGTCGACGGCTCGTAGAGAGACGAGCTTCTCAGCGAGGTTAGGGTTTTGGGAGAGGTTGATGAGAGCCTCGGCGGCCGGGGAAGATACTTCGAGGGGATCGTGGAGTAGGAGGCAGAGCGGGGGGAGGGAGAAGTTGGAAAGCGAGGCCAGGATGTCGATGCCGCCATCGGAGCCGGTCAGACCGCGGACGATCTCCACAGCCGCCTTCTTCACCTGGAGCAGCAGAGGGGGAATAATCGTGTAAAATAATGGGAGACGTAGAGAAAGAGGGGAGGAGGGAGAGTAAGTACTTGGAGAGAAGGCGATGAGAGAAACCCCAGGAGTTCATCGAGTTCGTCCGCCATTGAAACAGAGTGAGCAACTCGAGAACGCAGACTCACATTTCAACAGTAGTTAAGAATCGTGACATTCGTAAAGCCATCCATCTCATCTAAAGTAACTCCAACAATTTTATTTATGTTTAAAATTGATAATAATTATATGCAGACCGACTTCAGCTACGTACAAATTATGCAATTTGAAAATAACATAGACTGCATACAAGTCTTGAACGGGTTCACACTTCCTATGAGTTTATGATTTGGCCTGCATTTATCCATAGACTGCATACAGCCAAAACTGGCGTCAGGGGCGGACCTACATAGGGCCGAGTGTGGGCGGCTGCCCACACTGAATTTTAAAAAAGCAATATTTCAGTAATAGAAAATGTGTTTATCATGACAAATAAGTTATAAACTAATATATAATAATAAAATATTTATATCCAAAAATCTCTCTTGGCTCAGTTGGTAGAGTGTCTTTTTTTTAATCCAATGGTCTAGGGTTCAATTCCTACCAAGAACAACAATAAGGTTCCGTTCGTTTGGACGGAATTGGCTTTCTGGAATTGGCATTGGCGATTAGAAATCCAATTCTAATGTTCTGCGCAACGAAATTTACGAGGATATTGACTTTTATATGAAAACTCATGCCTTTGACTTTAAACTAAAAAATCAAATTGCCAATTATTACCTCCACTCATGAGTTTTCCGAATAATCGAGTGTTTTTGCCAGAGTTTTTCGGGCTACGCGCGTGTTTTCTGCCGGGAGTGAGTTTTTCCGCCGGACACGTGTTTTTCGGTCGGGCATTCATTTTTTGCCCAGGCTGGCATTTTTCGGTCTGCCGTAGGTTTTTCGGCCGGACGGGCAATTTTAACCCGGGTGCGCGTTTGTTTTGCTCGGGCGCACTTTTTTCGCCCGGGCGAGCTTTTTTCGCTCGAACGCGATTTTTCCCAGCCGAGCGCAGTTTTTCCGGTAGAACGCGGTTTTTTCGGTCGGAAGCGAATTTTCTGGTCGGGCGCGATATATTTTGCCCGGACGCGATTTTTTTGCCAGACGGGATTTTTTTTCCCCCGAGCCCGTTTTTTTCGCCCGTGCGCGTTTTTTTCGCCGGGCCGCTTTTTTTGCCCGGGCGCGATTTTTTTGCTTAGGCGCAGTATTTTCCACCCGGGTGAGATTTTTCCCCAAGGCGCATTTTTTTCGCCCGATCGCATTTTTTTCGCCCGGTCGCGTTTTTGTCGCCCAGGCAAAAAAAAACACGCCCGAGCGAAAAAAATGCGCCCGGGCGAAAAAAAATGCGTCCGGGCGAAAATAAACGCACCTCGGCGAAAAAATACGACCGGGCAAAAAAAACACAACCTTACGAAAAAAACGCGACCGTGCGAAAAAATGCGCCCCAGCGAAAAAATGCGACCAGGCGAAAAAAACGCGCCCGGGCAAACAAAACGCGCCAGGGCAAAAAAAGCGCGCCCGGGAGAAAAAAAGCGCGACCGGGTGAAAAAAACGCGTCGGGCGAAAAAATCGCCCCCGGCCAAAAAATCGCGCCCGGGCCAAAAAAACGTTCACGGGCAAAAAAACATACCCAGGCGAAAAAATCGCGCCCGGGCAAAAAAATCGCGCTCGGGCGAAAAAAACGTGCCAGGGCAAAAAAAAATGCGCCCGGGCAAAAAAATCGCGCCCGGGAGAAAAAACGCGCACGGGCAAAAAAATCGCGCCCGGGTGAAAAAAATCGCGTCTGGGCGAAAAAAAAGCGCGCCCATGCGAAAAATGCGCCCCTGCGAAAAAATGCGACCGGGACAAAAAAAACGCGACCGGGCAAAAAAAGCGCGACCGAGCGAAAAAATTGTGCTCGGACTAAAAAATTGCGCCCGGGTAAAAAAAACGCGCACGGACGAAAAAAACGCATCCGGGAGAAAAAATAGTGTCCGGGCGAAATCAACGCGGTCGGGCGAAAAAATCGAGCCCGGGCGAAAAATTCGCTCCCAGGCGGAAAACACGACCGAGCGCGGGTTTTTCGCCCGGGCGCAGGTTTTTCGCCCGGGCGCGAGTTTTTCGCCCGGACGCGCATTTTTCGCACAGGCGCGCGTTTTTCGCCCGGGTGCGCGTTTTTCTGTCGGGCGCTCGTTTTTCGGCCGGGCGCGTATTTTTCGGTCGGGCGCGCGTTTTTCTCCCGGGCGCGAGTTTTTCGTTCGACGCACATTTTTCGCCCGGGCGCGCGTTTTTTGCCCGGGAAAAAATGCCCCCCTGGGCGAAAAAATTACTCTTGAGCGAAAAACGCGCGTTGTAAAACATATTATGCTATTTAATGCGTTCGACGCTAATGCCTTTTTTGAGTTGTATAAAATTATTGTATATTGTGAATTTCAATACCAATTCCATTATTCAGCCGAACAACTTTTGTGCCTCAATTCCAATTCTATTGACTGAATTCAATCTTACAGCCGAACAATAAAATTGGAATTCTGTACAAAGCCAATTCAAGTAGATATTGGTTTTCGTTGAAAAGTCAATTCCAGAAAGCCAATTCCGTTCAAACGAACGGACCCTAAGTTTTCTTATAAACAAGGTTGTTGTTATGCTATTGTTTAATAAATTTTTTTATAAACAAGCACGTTTTTTTTATAAACAAGCACGTTGTTATTTAAAGTTTTTTAAAAATATGTTTGTTGTTATATTGATGTTTAAATTTTTGTTATACACAAATTCATTGTTATATTTTTGTTAAAAAAATTTATAAATAAGTTTATTGTTATGTTTTATTTAATTTTTTTTATAAACAAGTTAATTATTATGTTGTTGTTTAAAATTTAATTTAAACAAGTTCGTTATTATATTGTTGGTTAATTTTTTTTATAAACAAGTTAATTGTTTAAAGTTTTTTATATAAACAAGTTCGTTATTATGTTATTATGTGAATGATAAAAATATTTAAAAGGGCCTGTGATATTTAAATAATCCATAAAGAACAATTAATTTAGGTAAATGATATCGTTTTTCACGAATTGATCAACTATTTTAAATAATTGTGTGATATTAATGTGTAATATAAACATATTTTTATTATATTTATCGATTTATTTTATTGAATAATTTTATACTCCGCCCACACTGAATATAATTTCTGCGTCCGCCACTGGT
The DNA here is from genome assembly GCA_033032865.1 of Dactylorhiza incarnata. NCBI lineage: Eukaryota > Viridiplantae > Streptophyta > Magnoliopsida > Asparagales > Orchidaceae > Dactylorhiza > Dactylorhiza incarnata. Next base: position 11,866,152 of record JAWHQI010000043.1, on the reverse strand, counting down.
AGTAGCCAGACCTTGGTTGGAGCCTGGAGCCGTTACGGTCGTCGGTCGATTCAATTACTTTGTCGCACGCTTCAAGGGTAACAATCTCTTTCATCGGGTTGATTGTGTCCGTCCCCGACATTAAATTGCATTAGAGGTCCGCTCGAGATGGACTTAGGCATGCTGTGTGAAACCTACCCATGGCAATAGGCCTGGATCGGTGATGCTTGATATGTGCATTTAGGCGATGATTTCTAAATGTTATTTCCATAATTTGTGTTAGGTAACTCTCTTTTGTAACAAACATGAAATTGTCGTTCCGAATATGAAAGACAAATTTGTTACTCGAGGGAGATCAAGACGTAAAACTGAAGAAACTACAAACCTTCATTTTTATCGTGTCGATATATTTTATGCAGTGATAGATCTACAACTTGTTGAGCTGAATAGTCGATTTGATGAGGTGAACACAGAATTGCTTTTATGTATGACATGTTTAGATCCAAGTAATGGATTTCTTGCATTTGATAAGCACAAATTGATTCGATTTGCTGAACATTATCCCATGGATTTCTCTCCAATAAAATTAATGGAGCTCGATAATCAACTTGAATGTTATATTTTGGACGTCCGCTTAAATGATGACTTCTCAGAGGTGGTTGGGCTTGGAGGATTATCTCAAAAACTAGTTGAATTGAAGAAGGATGTTCTTTATCCATTGGTATATTTGCTCGTGAAGCTAGCACTGCTATTATCTGTCACAACTGCAACTGTAGAAAGAGCTTTTTCTGCAATGAAGATTATCAAGTCAACATTACGTAATCGGATGGGGGATGAATGGATGAATGCTTGCTTAGTGACATATATTGAAAAAGACATATTTTCAACCATCAACAATGAGGACATTATGAAATGTTTTCAAAACATGAAAGCTCGAAGAGGAGTCTTGTAAAGTTGAAAGCAAGGTTATTTATATCTTTCTACTATTGTATGATTGTATATGCAACTTTTGTATAATTTTTGTCATATTAATGTGATTGTTTCATATTTTTTGATTTATTCTTTTTTTTTCAATTTTTAAGTCCGCCCACACTGGAAAAATTTCCTGCGTCCACCACTGACTGGCGTGCATATAACATGACCCTTAAAATTAGGGTAAATTTTTGGATATGTGTCCCGGAGCGAGATTTTGGTCTGGGAGTTATATGATTGTGACGTGTGGCATCACTTGATTAAAATATATTTCTAGCATAATATAATGTATGTTGTTTAGAGGCTTTGTTATAAGGTCATGAAGAAGAAGAAGTATGTCTTCAAACCACACATTATTAGTTCAAGATGTTACTTATCAAATATTTTTGCACACGCAAGTAGTGTAATATGCATTTTGGTTAAACAAAAAAAGTTGGTATTACATGAAGTCGGAGCTTTACAAATCTTTGAAGCCCCAAACTTCCGCAAAACATGCATTTGATATATGTTATGATGTCATGTTATGATGCTACGAGAAAAGTTTTTTTTTTGCTCTGAAGCGTTCTGTTTTTTATATTAATGGAGTAGCATTGATACTTGGTATGCCCAATTCGAGTGAAGATGTCAGGTGCGCAGCAAAACCATATGCAAACTCACTAGTGGTGATGTCATGTTACTTTTTAAAATCTATTTAAAAAGTAAATTGGATCGTATGCTAGCAAAACATTGGATATGGAAGTGAATGATTAGAATTTACATCTCTTATGCAACTTTTTGTCCCCTCTAGTGGTGATCGAATTCCATAAGTACTTTACAATTATGTGAGTCAACTGAGTTTGTTAGACATAATTAAGGTTATCAACAAAATTGAGTACATAAGGTTATTATGAAGTAATAGTCATCTCCACTGTTGTTATCATGTTTGATGAAAGCTCTACTGTGACTTTATTTGATTCAATTGACACCATCACCCAAGATTGAAAAAATAAAATAAACAAATTTTAGTGCATAAACACTAAGCTAACCTTGTTCATTTTAAATAAGGGTTAATAACTTGGACCTCCTTTGACATTTTGCATAATAATTGTTACATATCCGTAGAGGCCTTGGGGTGCGTCTAGGAAAAACTCCACTAACGGGAGGTGAGGTCAACGGTACCGCATGATCGCCCAAGTTGAAGAAACCGAAGCCGCCATTTCCGCCGGCAACCGCCAACATGCACGAAACGCACGTCGCGCCCCGCCATGACCGAACCCCAACTACTGGGGTGCGACTAGCCCGCACCCCACTAGTGGGGTGCGAATAGCCGCACCCCCCATAGTGGGGGGTGCGGCCAAACCGAGCCCCATGAGGGGTGCGGCCAAGCCGCACCTGTAAGACCCTCTTTTTTTTTGCTTTGGGACACCAGGTCTTACCGCCCAGAACCGCCGTCTTGCGGTGGTACCATTTCACTACATGGTCGCCACCACAACACGTCGATCCTGCCGGTTATTCAACATTATCCAGGTCAACCAAATTTAATAAGAAAGAAATAACTAAACGCACGAGTCCACAACAATCACATAATATAAGGATAACATGTCAAAATGAAAGAATTACACATAATTAGATGCTACTAATCAGAGTGCGGAAATATAACATAGAAATACAACTAAGTCACTAAGCCTGATGAGACAATGATTTCTTTGCCTCTCGCCTGGCAAAGATGTAGCAGTCCAAACATCCACATGGCTCGACACCCTCGATGGCATACCGCTCCGCCCTTTGTCCTGGGTAAATGTGTAAAGTAGGTAGATGAGGGGTCTTGCTTACCGGAGCTCTCCCGGCAGCTGCTGAGAGTCCAACTCCGGGCCTGGACACTGCCTCAGGTTCCACCCTCTGGGGGTTGACCTGCTCTCCTTGGTTCTCCTGTAATAATAGGGTCCACCGACCGTCAGTCTATAAGACTCAACATATTCCTCACCGCCTCCACCCGCGACTCCTAGGCACCGTGCGGGAGGAGGAAGCGGAGGACATCAAGGGGTAATGAAACAAGCAGGTGACAGGTGACAAAAAAAACTAGTAAGAATACAAAACCAAGTCTACACTAGCAGTTCTATTATCAGACACAACGTAGAGTAACAACGTAAGGAAAGCTATGCTAGCAAATAACAAAAGTTAAGATTGTTCTAGCAGTTCTACTATCAGACACAATGTAGAGTAACAACGTAAGGAAAGCTATGCTAGCAAATGACAAAAGTTAAGATTGTTCTAGCAGTTCTACTATCAGTCACAAAGTAGAGTAACAACATAAGGAAAGCTACACTAGCAATAACGAGGGCAAGTAAAGTAATATCAATGCGCCTCTCGCATAAGAGGCAGTGCTTACACCTGCGACGGTGCTGGAAGGGCGCATTCGGCAAATGGAAGAGCAACAAGTCGAGATGTTGACTCTCGTGAGAAACCTTGGGGCACCTCGAGTTCCCATTCAGCCTCCAGCATCGAACGCTCCACCACCCCCAGTTCCGAATCATGCTCCGGTCGAGGGAGCCGTTCGGGAAGATGAAGTCTCTGAAGATTTCTCCGAAGCTGCAAGCTCCGCACATCCTGCTCCGCCGGTCAGAGGACCAGAGGCTGACCCCCATCATCATCATCAAGGAAGAGCTGCTCTTGGCCGAGTAGTAGAAAGAACCATGCGAGAGGAGATACGTGACATAATAGCGGAAGAATACGACCAGGCAGGGCGACGCGCAGCCCTCGCTCGCCGTCCCGCGCATCATGGCTCCCCACTATCGCCTCAAGTCTTGGCTCATCCAATTCCGAACGGTTTCAAGCTTCCCAACATCGAAACGTTCGATGAGACGGACGACCCCCTGGAACATGTCAATCACTTCACCACCATCATGAGGATTTACAGCGCTCCCGATCAACTCCTCAGTCAAGTGTTCCCGGCAACCTTGAAGGGACAAGCACGCACTTGGTTCCACTCCCTGCGAGATGGAGACATCAACAACTTCGCAAAAATGGCGCAGCAGTTCATGGACCAGTTCATAGCCAATCGTAGCATTGTCCGAGATCCCTCCCATCTCTCGGGAATCCGCCAGAACGATGAGGAAACTTTGAAGGATTTTTTCCGGCGCTTCACCTCTGAGGCCCGACAGATTCCTGGAGTCGACCCTGAGCTCCTGCGAGGAGTTTTCCTCGGAGGCCTCCGCACAAGTGGTTTCTACTCAGCTTTAATGAGAGAAACCGTGCTGAGTTACCCTGACCTCTCGTTCATCGGGTTGAAGCTCAGATTACTGCCGACGAGGCCATCGAAGCGCATCGTCGATAGTTCGAAGGTAGCCAAGGAAGAAAGAGGGGGTCAGATCAAGCCCCTCGTGGACGAGAAGAGCGGCGTGACGAAGGACGCCGCAATGATGAACGTCACCGCGGCCCCCGAAGAGACCTGGGTCCGCAACCTCCCAGGGTCTACACTCCGTTGAATACCACCAGAACAAATGTGCTTTATGCCATTCAGAACAACCCAGAGCTCCGCGCACCTCGGGCGTTAGCCCCAAACCCAAGGGGCGATCAGTCCAGGTACTGCGAGTTCCATCGGGGGACCGGGCATACCACTGAAGAGTGTACCAAACTGAAAGATGAAATCAAACGTCTCGTCCGCCAGGGATTCCTAGGGAGATTCCTATAAGGACAGGTTCCCAATCAGCCTCAGCAGCCTAGGGATGCAAGGGAGCAGCCTCCCGCTCCCCAGGGCGCGGAAGGAGGAAGGCCGATGGGGGAGAAATCGAAATGATCGCTGGGTCTCCCGTCCTAGCGGCGCAAATCCTCTCGATTGCCAAACCCCCGAGAGACCATGAAGACAAAAAGCTCAAACAGGACATTACGATCGCTTTCGTGGAAGAAGACCTGCAAGATTTACGAATACCGCACCAGGATCCCCTCGTAATCAGTGCAGGGATCGGGGACCCTTGCTTTAACGTGAAGAGGATATTGGTCGATAACGGAAGCTCATTTGATGTTCTGTTCCTTTCTACTTTGCAAAGTATGAAGCTCACAAAGGATCAGCTCAGCCCTGCAGCCGGGCCCATTTACGGCTTCGACAACCGACCCATCCCTGTTTAAGGCATGATCACTCTCCCAGTCACATTGGGAGAGTTTCCGAGACAGTCAACATATAACATCCAGTTCATGGTGGCGGAGTCCACTTCCGCCTATAATGCCATCTTCGGGTGACCGCTCCAGTCTATCTTTGGAGCAGTCCCATCTATTCTGCATCTGGCTATGAAGTTCCCGACCGCCGCTGGCATAGGGGTCGTTTGAGGGAACCAGGAGGCAGCCAGAACCTGCTATCTGAAGCAAGCTCAACCAGCAAAGGCAACCGCTCTCAACATCAATAACTTCGATCTGCGAGACGAAGCTACTCTGCAGCGAGGAGCGCCAATCGAAGGACTAGTAGAAGTACCGTTCTCCCAACAAGACCCAACTCGGACTGTTCAGGTCGGGTCGCTCTTGTCACAAGAAGAGCGGGAAGAGTTCACAACCTTCCTACAGGAGAACGAAGATATTTTCGCTTGGAGCCTAGAAGACATGCCCGGGGTAGATCCTGAAGTCATTTATCACTCTCTAAACATCAACTCCGCCTGAAGGCCTGTAATTCAAAAGAAGATGAACTTTTCCCCCGAGCGGTTGAAGGCGATCGAAGAGGAAGTAGCTAAACTTCTGGAGGCATGATTCATACCCGAAGCGGAATACCCCACGTGGCTCGCCAACGTGGTCATGGTAAAAAAGGCCTCGGGGAAGTGGAGAATGTGCGTCGACTACAGCAACCTGAACCAGGCATGCCCAAAAGATAGCTTCCCCCTCCCGAGGATTGACCAGCTCGTCGACGCGACGACCGGCCATGAGCTACTTAGTTGTTTCATGGATGCTTATTCCGGTTACAACCAGATAAGGATGAATCCCGCGGACGAGGAACATACCGCCTTCCGCACCGACAGAGGAGTCTACTGCTACAAAGTGATGCCGTTCGGCCTTAAGAACGCCGGAGCCACCTATCAGAGACTGATGAACAAGGTATTTAAGAACCTCATTGGAGAAACGATGGAGGTGTACGTGGACGACATGTTAGTCAAAAGCGTCCACCGTTGCGACCACTTGAGAGACTTGGGAAAGTGCTTTCGGCTTCTCCGTCGCTTCCAGGTGCGGCTCAACCCCAGCAAATGCGCATTTGGTGTGACGGCAAGAAAGTTCTTGGGTTTCATGATAACCCATCGGGGGATTGAGGCCAACCCCGAGAAGATTAAGGCGTTGGAGTATACGTCACCACCTCATTCAATTAAGGAAGTGCAACGTCTGAACGGGAGGATCGCCGCGTTATCTCATTTCTTGTCGTGAACAGGAGACAAGTACCTCCCTTTCTTCAAAATTCCTCGGGGAGCGCGCCACTATGGGTTCTAGTGGACTGACGAGGGCTAGGCGGCTTTCGAACTTCTCAAACAATACCTGGCTTCGCCACCGCTTCTGTCAAAACCCATCCCCGGAGAAACTCTGTTCTTGTACCTAGCAGTCGCACCTATGGCTCTCAGCTCGGTACTCATAAAAGACGAAGGAGGCGTGCAATGACCAGTCTACTACCTCAGCAAGGTCCTCACCGACACCGAAACCAGATACCCGGCAGCGGACAAGACAGCCTTGGCCCTCGTCTTCTCCGTCAGAAAGCTTCGGCCCTACTTCCAGGCTCATACAGTGAAATTGTTGACTCACCTCCCGCTACGAGCAATCCTCCAGAAACCAGAAGTCTCAGGAAGACTAGTGAAGTGGGCCGTAGAACTCGGCGAGTTTGACATCCAATTCCTGCCCCGACCAGACATCAAGTCACAAGTACTCGCCGACTTTGTTGTATAGTACGCCATCCCACCAGAAGCAGCTCCTATCGAAGACACCACTAGCCCCCGTTGGACTCTCTATGTCGACGGTGCCTCAGGAGCTGAAGGGGCCGGAGCGGGACTGCTCCTCATAAGTCCCAATGAGATCACCTTGGATTACGGCCTCCGGTTAAAATTCACCGCGACAAATAACATTGCAGAGTACGAGGCGCTGATCGTCGGTCTCCGACTCGCCACGATTGCAAAGCAGAGAACCTAACGATCTATGCAAACTCTCAACTCGTAGTCTCACAAGTCAAAGAAGACTACGAGGCCAAGAGCGACCAGATGGCGAAATACCTCGCATTCGCAAAACTACTCCTCCAGAAGATCCCGTCATATCAAATTCTACACATTCCCCGGGAGCAAAATTCCAGGGCAGATGCTCTATCCAATCTCGCCACCTCACCCTCCAGCTACCAGTCTCGAAGATGCCGAATAAAAGAGATCGTGATTCCGAGTATTCAAGGGCCGTGGGAGATCGCAACCATCCACCAGGAAGAGTCATCCTGGATGACCCCCTTACGAGCTTACCTCGAGCACGGACACCTCCCTGAAGACCGCCTAGAAGCAAGAAGATTACGGATGCGGGCGACATCATTCACTATCGTGGATGGTGAGCTCTACAAGCGGCATTCTCAGGACCATATCTAAAATGCCTACCGACGGGCGAGTCAGACTACGCCCTCAGAGAAGTGCACGGGGGAGTCTGCGGAGATCACCTAGGCGGAAAGGCGTTGGCACAAAAGATACTACGCCAAGGCTTCTATTGGCCAACAATGAAGAGGGACGCAGTCGAGCTTGTCCAAAAGTGCAGGAGTTGTCAGCTGCATGCCAACGTGCCTCATCAGCCCCCGGTAGCGCTCTACACACTCCAAAGTGCATGGTCGTTCGCACAATGGAGGATCGACCTCCTCGGCCCCCTACCACTAGCTTCCGAGCAGAGGAAGTTCATCATCCCAGCCATCAATTATTTCACCAAGTGGATAGAAGCGGAGCCCCTAGCCAAAATCACAGAAGAGAACGCTAAACAATTTGTCTGGAAGAACATCGTCTGCCGCTTCGGTGTCCCAGCAACAATCATTGCTGACAACGGCACTCAGTTCACCGAGAAGTCCTTCACTAAGATGTGCGAGGACCTGAAGATTAACCTTCGTCATACTGCCATAGCACATCCGCAGACCAACGGGCAAGTAGAAGTTATGAACCGCACCATCCTCAAAGGATTGAAGACGCGCATAGAAGAAGCTGGGGGACAATGGGTGGATGCACTCCCAAACGTACTATGGGCACATCGAACAACAGAGAGGACTCCCACAGGAGAGACGCCATATAACCTCTGTTACGGTACTGAAGCCGTCATCCCCATCGACATCGGCATTCCGAGCACTCGGGTGCTAACCTTCGATCCCAGCAAGAATGACGGGCTGCTTCGGGAAAACCTCGACCTAATCCCCGAAGTCCGGGACGCCGCCGCCCAGCGTGCCGCTTCTTACCAAAGGCGCGTAGCCCGGCTCTATGACAGAAGGGTGAAGCCCAGACCAATCAACGTAGGAGATCTCATCCTACGCAGCATCGAGGCGGCCGGAAAGGGCCCCCAAGGAGATAAACTCTCACCCACTTGGGAAGGTTCGTACGTTGTCACTGCGGTCGTAAAACCCGGAACATACAGGCTCAGAACAGCAGAAGGAAAGACTCTACCATGCACCTGGAACGCCCAGAACCTGCGTCGCTTCTATCAGTAACATCAAGTCTTCTATCACGTAGAAAGCCGCGAGCTCAGACTCGTGCGAACTTATCTTATATTATGTATTGTATGCAAAGCCGCGAGCTCAGACTCGTGCAAACTTATCTTATATTATGTATTGTATGCAAAGCCACGAGCTCAGACTCGTGCGAATTTATCTTGTATTGCAAAAACTATGCGCAAAATGAATTTTTACTATAAAAAATATATATGCTTTGACACCTATATTCAATTACGAAAGATCTTTATTTCGGGGCCCTGCCCTGGGGACTTCGCACCGCCGTCAATTGAAGGTTCGCCCCTCTCCTCCGTCGTAGAGTCCCGACGTCGTAGGGGCTTCCCCCCCTTACGTTCGCCCCCGGTTTGAATACACCAGCTATTCACTGGCCATCTCGGGGCCCTGCCCCGGGGACTTCGCACCGCCGTCGATTGAAGGTTCGCCCTTCTCCTCTGTCGTAGAGTCCCGGCGTCGTAGGGGCCTGCCCCCCTTACGTTCGCCCCCGGTTTGAATACACCAGCTATTCACCGGCCACTTTGGGGCCCTGCCCCGAGGATTTTGCACCGCCGTCAATTGAAGGTTCGCCCTTCTCCTCCGCCGTCAAATCCCGTCGTCGTAGGGCCTGCCCCCCTTACGTTCTCCCCCGGTTTGAATACACCCGCTATTCACCGGCCAAGCCTATATTATGTAAAAGCCGCGAGCTCAGACTCGCGCAAATTAATTTCTTATTGTTATTATGAAAAACCCACAGGCTCGAACCCGCGCAGACTCATCCATTATCTTGTAAAAGGCCATCAAGCGGTTCGAGTATCAACGCTAAATAGCAAGCCAGCAACAATCTCAAAGTACGAACACCCTTCGCCGGCCAACTTGAAGCATCTTCCCTCAAATCGACACTTCGACAACAACCAGGGCAGCGGGGCCACGAGAACGCTATCACAACGCAGCGCATAACGAGATGCGCCTAAACAGAACAAGAAGTCAAAAGCAATCGCACGCTCATCCTCCGACAGCAATCCCTACCTAAGGCACCGCAAAGAAAGCAATGATCAAAGCCGCCACAAAAAAATCGAAACCTCCGAACTCCTCCGCGCAGAAGTCCGGACTCCGAAGGTTTGGGGGGCTTATGTTACATATCTGTAGAGGCCTTGGGGTGCGTCTAGGAAAAACTCCACTAACGGGAGGTGGGGTCAACGGTCACCGCATGATCGCCCAAGTTGAAGAAACCGAAGCCTCCATTTCCGCCGCCAACCGCCAACATGCACGAAACGCACGTCGCGCCCCGCCATGACCGAACCCCACTACTGGGGTGCGACTAGCCCGAACCCCACTAGTAGGGTGCGAATAGCCGCACCCCCCATAGTGGGGGGTGCGGCCAAGCCGCACCCCATGAGGGGTGCGACCAAGCCGCACCCCATGTGGGGTGCGGCCAAGCCGCACCCACTTGGGGTGCGGCCAAGCCGCACCCACTTGGGGTGCGGCCAGGCCGCACCCCCTTGGATGCGGTCGAGCCAAGCCACACCCCATGTGGGGTGCGGCCAAGCCGCGCCCCTCCCTCGGGTGCGGCCGCGCCGTGCCCGCCTTTAGGTGCGGTCGAACCGCCCTACCCCATAGTAAGGTTGGGGTGAGTCCCCCCTCTTCCGGCTCGCCGCCCGCTTTTCGGGCTCCGGACTCCGTTCGGAGCAATTCCCCGTTCGTGACACGCTCAGAACACTTCTGAGCGCGCTCAGAGCACTTTCACATTTCGGGCACGCTCACATTTTGTCTTTCTAGCATGCTCACTTTTTCTCTTTTTAGCATGCTCGCATTTTGTCTTTCCAGTTTATCAGATTATAGGAACGGCTTGTCGCCTTTTTCGCCTTCAACGAAGCTGCCCGAACTGCCCGAACAGCCCAGGGGAGAGACGATCATTTATGAAAAATGGCGATCCGTGTGCTCCGAACCGGAAAATGTAATTCGTCCTCCAGGTGGTTACGGTGGTTACAACGGCGAAATTACAGGGCTACCCCCGGCCAAAGCTATAAAAGGAGCCCCAGGGCTTCATTTGAAAGGACCTTGCCTTCTGGACCCGGGAGAGCTTCTTGCAGACTTTCGCGGAATTCTCCTTCGGCGCTTGAAGATCTCCGTGGACTTGAAGATTTCCTTCATCCCGAAAGGCGACTCAGCGTTCTCACTTTTGTTCTCCGGAGCATCTCACTTTTGTTCTCCCGGAAGGCGACTCAGCATTCTCACTTTTGTTCTACAATATTCTCAGAAGGAAAAAGACTTAGTTTTTCTGGAGGTGGCCTGTCACCTTCGGAACTCTCTCTCTCTCTCTCTCTCTCTCTCTCTCTCTCTCTCTCTCTCTCTCTCTCTCTCTCTCTCTCTCTCTCTCTCTCTATCTCTCTATTATTGTAACGAGCAGCGGCCTGTCGCGCTCGAGTTCTAAGTCTCTAATTATAACCCTCCAGAAGATAGTGGAAGTTGGTCGGCACAGCTCCCACCGTGTGGTTTTTTACCCTTTCCGGGTTTTCCACGTTAAAAAGTCTCAGTTTACTCAACGAATCTCTAATTGACTGTTTGCGCGCTCGGTTCGCTTCCGAGCTAAGGTGGTTCAATTCGACCGGTCTACCAAAGCACCCGAGCGACCCGCAACAATAACTATGACTTCTCTAATTTTTAAAATACCAAAACCTCCCCTCCAAGTTTGCATTGCTAACTTTAAGTGTGTGGCTACATAGCATCTCATTAGTTTGGAACTTATAACATGAACAGTGTATGTCGTATATATTGATGTCCAACTCCAAGGTCCAATGTTTATTATGTTCTGTCTAATAGGACCATATTAGGAGAAAAGTGTCGACTCTTACTCAAAACTCTCTTAAGAGTTTTTGTGCTAGGCCAACATATTCTGTGCTCTTTACACACGCTAAAATTAATTTTATTTGCATACGTACAATACATCTCGTATGCTTCAACTTCACTGTCGGCTACTGTAAATACATAACTATTTTTTGCTTGCACCTTACAAAAAAAGATATGATATTACATGAAAATCAAATTTAATCTCCATGAAAATCAAATTTGATCCCCATAGAGCTTATAGATCTCTTTGATCTACATGGCAATCGTCTTCTACAAAGACTGTAAATGAACTATAAGGTAGGAGAGGTTGATTGCTACCAGAGGAAGTGAAGTTTGGGGATCCCAATGCATAAACAACAACAACAAATATTGATAAATCCATAGACAGTACCCGGTCTTCCATTCAGTAGCTCTTCGAACCGGCAAAAAACTAAGAAGTTATCGAGTATGAGAGGTCAGTTGCTTCCATAATAAATGTAGCCTGGGAGGAGAGAAAAAAATGACAAAATATAACAGAGCCACGATTTAGTTTTTTTTTCGCGCGGTCACTCACAAGATTTCACCACGTGTCAAAACACCACTAAACTCGGACCAGGATTTCGGAACGGGGCGCGGATCGAAAAATTTTGCCTGTTTGGGAGAGTTGTGGATTGAAAAGTTGCAGATCGAATAGAGCTACTTGAATATGTTGGATCTTGTGGCGCACTTAGAGGGGGGGGGGGTGAATAAGGGCAATTTAAACATTTGATAATTTTTGTAAAGAACGAAACAATATATGAATATAGAGACAAATAATTGAATTTAAAAACAAGATTTTATTTCATCAAAGATAATTAGTAGAAATGATTCCAATAAAGCTTGGAATCAAAGGCTTACAATTAATAAAATATCTTGTCTCTTTTCATCGGTCCTTCTCCTAAGGACCGGTTGGCTATAACCTATATCTCCCAGATATAGACACAAGCCTCCCCTTAAATCAAATCTTGATCTAGACTCAGCACACACGATGGCAATTTTCTCCCAAGCCACACAAGGACTTGACACCGTACACAAGACGATGATTTACCCTAGACCACACACGGATCTAACACCACACACAAGGTGATGATTTCCGCTAAGCCTCACACGGACTTAGACACCGCACACACGACGATGATTTTCCCAAACCAATTACAATTTATGAAATGGAAAAATGTAAATACAATATATGAAACTAAAACTCCCTCAAGAAGAGCTCTGAAGATGATGGTCGACCAATGGGAAGATCTTCAATCTCGAAAGTACGGTCGAATCTCCTTCGCTCTTGAAAAATGTACTGGACCAAGGAAGTTCGTCTGGAATCTGCTCTGGGAATCAAGGCTCTTTCAACATCCTCAAATCTCTAAAATTCGTGGCCTTTTTATAGAACTTTTCACAACTGCCAGCTATATAAAATATATGTTATCTGCACACCATTAATCAAATATAGGATCAAATACATTCTGGATTTGTTATTCTCAAACCGGACGAGTGCGGAACGCATGCTCCAACAATCTCCCCCTTTTGATAATAACAAATCCTTAAAAAGAAATCAAATAAATCCTATAGAGATATTGAAAAGTATATTATGTGTCTACAAGTGTGAACATATGATCTCCCCCTTAATATGAGCTCCTTCTAAAAATATTCTCCCCCGGCATATAAACTCCCCCTACATGTATGCTCCCTGTATTAATTAAGTAATTTATGTGATTTAAGTGATTTCTTATTATCTTCTCCCCCTTTGATATTCTCAAAAGAAGGTGGGGTATGGAATATAAAATGGATTAGGAATTGAGTAGCAAATGCAGAAGCGTAAAGAAGTGAGAGAGTTATAAATTGGTAAAAGAATTTTGAAAACAAGAGGAGTAGAATATCAACAATGATAAACATGGAGTAGGATTACAATGAAATTTGGAATATAATCGTGTAAGAAGTTGTGACATGTGGAAAAAACTAATGTATGAGTATAATTTGAACATTGAAAATAGTCAAGCTAAGATATCTAAAGCAATAAGACAGATGAAAGAAAAAAGATAAACTATTTCCGATCCAATTCTCATAAGAAGAAATTTTATAAATAACAATGAAGTGTAGTAGTGATACTTTGAAAAAGAATACATATGAATATATTTAAAATATACATGATCATGGAATTGTTAAACATAACATAAATATACATAAAGCCAAACTTATGAACTTACTGAAACTTTGCAAGTATATAAAAGGACCATTTTGTTTTTGCATAACAAGACACTTTACAATTCTTTCCAAGGTGCTTAACCTTACAATGCTCATTAAGACTTATCAGGAGGCTAAGTAGTGCTTGGTGGAGGATCCTTTTCAATTTTTTAATTTTTCTTTCAGAATTTTTGGCAAAATATATGTTTTGCATTTGAAATTTTTTTTTGAATATTTATGTATGTAAAGGATCTCCGAATTCACTTGCATGCAAAAAATGGTATAATTTGAATAAGTGCAAAGTAGCAAAGTTGAAGGCAGCATTTATGAAATGTATTTTGTTATGTTCGAGCAATCATGATGTATGTATAAAATAAATTTTATTAACATGTAATTGCAAAGTAAGTGTTTGTGATTGCTCATTGTCATAGATAAAAAAATTCTTATACTTAGAGGCATGCAGAACAATTTTACTCAATTTCTAGTCATCAAAAATATAAGTAGATATCTTAATCAAGAGAAATTAAGAACAATGTTCAAAGGACTCATAAATGAAGAATCACATGTACTAGCTATGGTACCATGATAACTATCCAAAATGACTACTGTAATATTAGAAACATGTTTGTAAAAAGATAGCTCAGAAGTTGATTGGAAAAATAAAGGAAAATAGATATCGCCCGGCAACAGTGATAACGCGCGGCGATAGTGGTTTTTTATAAAAAAAGCAAAAAATCGGAAAGGCAAGTCCAATATTCTCATTTGACCGACCCTAGACTGCTGGAGTTCGTCTTCCTTCTCCGAAAACCCTAAAAACTCCAAAAGGTATGCCTTAGATCTCCTTCAAATTTGTATGGTTCATCAAAAATAACAATAGATCTATAATCTTGAGGATGAAAGAAGATAGATCCATGGAAAATTTTTTCATTTTGATCATACATTTTAGATCTAAAAAAAACTTTTTTTTTTTATGAAAAATAATCACTAATGTTGATTTTTTTGTTGTAGATTTACAATGTTTATGCAATTTTAGTGATTATAAACAAGATCTAAGGGTAGATCTATAAATTTATAATTTTAGATATGAGTAGAAATAAGAATTGATTTGGATATATCGCCCGGCGACAGTACTGTCGCCGGCGGTAGTGAACAATTCCGAAATTTTTAATTTTAGATTTCTGAAATTTTTTCTTATTTCATAATAGAAAATGGCATCATCATCTCGTGCCACGAAATCTACCAGCAACAACCCTCACTCCTCGTTCCAATCATTTTCTGGTATTAAGAACGCATCAATCGATGTTCCAAAATGTTTGGATGAATCTGTGCCAACACATATATATGAGTGTTTGGTTGAGGTAGATATAATGTCTCTCATTATACCGGATATGTTCTCCTCGTGGTTTGTTAGAGAATTTTATAATAACTTAGAAGACCCGAAAAATACGGGTTTGAATGGAGGCATAAAGTCTAAAATTCAAGGAGGGGAAATAGACATCACCCATGAAGATCTCAGAAATGAATATGGTCTTGCAACTTGTGAAGACAATAGGATTGATATCGTGGAAAATTTCCGAAAGGATCGGGATTGGACATGTTTGAATCAAAGGCTTCATGGGAAGGATAATAGTGGTTTGATTCAAGATATCACATCACTTAGTCGCGATGCTTTTATCATGCAAGAGATATTAAGGAATACGGTTATGTTAAAGACCGGAGATACAAGGAAGATCACGGCTCAATTGAGCTTGGTGACTTACTATATATTGGAGAAAGTGAAGTTCGATGTGGCTGACTTTGTCTTATCCATTATACGATATACGTATAAGATGAAGCATCCTCTTAGGAGGAAATTGAATACACTTCCATTAGGAAGTGTTATTCAAAAGCTTATATATAATAAATATCGATGGATAGACCAAGAAATCTACATCGACGATTGTATTCCGGCTATACATTCCGTAGAACCAGCTAGAGTTCCTTCTCCTAGACCAGCATCTTCTTCAAGACAACCACTCCGAAGAGGAGGGTCTTTACGTGAAAGAATAGAAGAGCTAAGTGATTCGGTTGAGGAGATTAAAGAAGAACAAAAGCGAAGTAATTCGGGTATCAGAAAATTTATGAAGTTTCTAGTAAAGGGGCTGAAGTTAAAACCAACGCCGGAAGAAGAGATAGAATGGGATCCTCCACGTCATTCAATAAGGCGAACCCAAAGAGCTAGAGAACCTACACCGATCTCTAGTGATGATATTGCTAATTCTGAAGAAAATATGGATGAGTGATAGATATAGTGTTGTGGATGTAATAGTATTTATGCTTTGAAGAAGTATGAGATATCGCCCGGCGACATCACTGTCGCCCAGCGATAGTGAAAACTCTATCTTTGATCTGTTTTTCTGTTCTGGTTTTATCATATGCATTTGAAGAGAATTTTGATGATAATTTGACTTTGTTCTGTGATAGTTTGTTTAATTACATATTATAAGAGTAAATAATTTAATAATTTTTAATAATTTTTGATAACACATAAGAATTAAATACATGTAATTTCCAGAAATAATTACAAAAAAAAAATTTAAGATTTATATTTCTAATATTCCAAGTTCTAATCTTAACATAGAAAAGCGTGAATCATTAAGTGGTTTTGTAAAAATATCCGTTAATTGTGAATCCGTTCTTATGAAGTTGATTTTTACATTACCCTTCTTAATATGATCCCTTATAAAATGATGTCGGACATCTATATGCTTAGATCTAGAGTGTAATACGGGATTATTAGTTAAGTCTATAGCATTTTTATTATCACACTTTAGTTCTACACTACTTTGTTGCATGCCAAAGTCTTCTAATGTTTGTGACATCCAAAGAGCTTGGGCACAACAACTACCTAGTGCAATATATTCGGCCTCGGTAGTAGAGAGGGCAACAGAATTCTGTTTCCTACTCGACCAAGAAATAAGTGAAGGGCCGATAAAATGACAAGTGTCACTAGTGCTTTTTCTATCTAAAGAACATCCCGCATAATCTGAATCCGAAAAGCCATGTAAAATAAAGGAATCATTATGAGGATACCATAATCCTAATTTAGATGTTCCTATAAGATATCCAAAGATGCGTTTCACCGCTTTAAAATGTGACTCTTTAGGATTAGCCTGAAATCTAGCACATAAATAAACGGCAAACATAATGCCAGGCCTAGAAGCGGTTAAATATAATAAAGATCCTATCATACTTCTATAAAGGGTTTGGTCAATTGAAACTCCACTTTCATCTTTTCCTAATTTAGTGAAGCACTCATAGGAGTGTTTGCATGCTTAAGATTTTCAAATCCAAATCTTTTTAACATATCATGAACATATTTGGATTGACATATAAAAATACCATCATGTTTTTGTGTAATTTGAAAACCTAGAAAATATGAAAGTTCTCCTACCATGCTCATTTCAAATTCATTTTTCATAATTTTAACTACTTCATTACACAACTCTTCATTAGTGGCTCCAAAAATAATATCATCAACATAAATTTGCAAAATAACTAAATCAGGATCAATTTGCTTAATGAAGAGTGTAGAATCGGCACTTCCTATTTTATAATCGTGCTTTAACAAATATTGAGTTAATCGATCATACCAAGCACGAGGCGCTTGTTTTAATCCATAAAGCACTTTATCTAATTTATAAACATAATTTGGATATTTCTCATTTATAAATCCAGGGGGTTGTTCTACATAAATCTCTTCTTTTATATACCCGTTTAAAAATGCGGTTTTGACATCCATTTGATATAATTTAAATCTTTTAAAACAAGCAAATGCAAGAAATATCCTAACCGCTTCTAATCTTTCTACGGGTGCAAAAGTTTCATCAAAATCTATCCCTTCAATTTGTGCATAACCTTTTGCAACTAATCTGGCTTTATTTCTAACAATTCTAGATTCACTATCCAGTTTATTTTTAAAAATCCACTTAACTCCAACTACTGGATGATTTTTGGGTCGTTCTACAAGATTCCAAACCTTATTACATTCAAATTGATTAAGTTCTTCATTCATAGCTAAAAACCAAAATTCATCATTTAAAGCGGTGGAAACATCTTTTGGTTCTATTTCAGAGACAAAGCAAAGGTTTGAAAATAAAACATGTAACGATGAACGAGTACTAACCCCTTTTTGCGGATCTCTAATGATAAGCTCATTTGGATGATCCTTTGAGAATCTCAATTCACTTGGAGGCACATATTCTTCTCTTTCTTCTTCTTCTCTATCTTCTTCTTCTCTATCTCCTTCTCTTTCTTCTTCTTTTTCTTCTTCATTTTCTCCAAGTTCTTCATCATCATTCTCCACCGAAGGAAGGGGTTCATCTTCTTTTCCTGTAATTTTTTTTTCTACACATGAAACAAACTCATCAAACCTAACATGAATAGATTCTTCAACTATTTTTGTTCTTTTATTAAAAATCCTATAAGCTTTACTAGTTGAAGAATAGCCAATGAAAATACCTTCATCACATTTTTCATCAAATTTTCCTAAGGAATCTTTAGAATTCAAAATAAAACATTTACAACCAAAAACTTTGAAATAAGAAACATTTGGTTTTTTACTAAAAATTAATTCATAAGGAGTTAATTTTAAAATAGGGTGAAGCATTACTCTATTAATTACATAATATGTCGTACTAACCGCTTCAGCCCAAAAAGATTTTGGTATTTTAAATTCAGATAGCATCGTACGGGCTAACTCTTGAAGAGTTCTATTTTTTCTCTCCACTACAACATTTTGCTGTGGTGTGCGTGGAGCGGAAAATTCATGTTTAATTCCTAACTCCGTACAAAAAGAAATAAACTTTTCATTTTCAAATTCTCCTCCATGATCCGATCGTATGCGTTTAATTTTTAACTCTAATTCATTTTGAATACGCAAACATAATTTTGAAAATTCTGAAAATGCATCGGATTTGGAGGTTAGAAATAAAGTCCAAAAAAACGAGAATAATCATCAATCAATACAAATGTATATTTTCTACCTCCTAAGCTAGAAATTCCAATTGGCCCAAATAAATCCATATGTATTAATTGAAGTGGCCTAGTGGTAGAAATAATATTTTTACTTTTGAGAGATGATTTTGAAAATTTTCCTTTTTGGCAAGGCACACATAATGAAGAAGATAAATTTCCATTTAACAATGGTAAACCTTTAATTAATTTATCTTTTGAAAGTTTTGTAATTAACTTGGCACTAGTATGTCCAAGTCGCCTATGCCATAATTCTAATTCATCATTTTTTGATAAAAAACATTTTAAAGTAGAATTTGAAAAATTAAGAAATTTAATCATATATACTTTATGACATCTAGGTGCGGTAAAAACAATTTCATTTGTTTTAGAATTTATAATTTTGCACAAATTTGTAGAAGATTCAAATAAAACATCTAAACCCTTATCACATAATTGACTAATAGAAATCAAATTATGCTTTAATCCTTCTACAAATAAAACATTTGAAATTGAAATATTTTTGTTACCCACAACTCCGATGCCGATGATTTTTCCTTTTCCATTATCTCTGAATCTAACAACTCCTCCTTTTTCATCTCCAGGCTAAGGAACTTCTCTTTATTGCCTGTCATGTGCTTTGAACAACCCGAGTCCAAGTACCACACGTCTTCTTTGTCTTTAGCCTGCCAACACACCTAGAAAGAAGAGGTGAGTAAAGATCTGGTTACCCAAGTGGTTCCACCCATAGTATAGGTAGAAGCCTTAGGCACCCAGATTTGTTTAATTTTACTTTTTCCTTTCCTCCAGCAAGAGTCCGTAGTGTGACCAAATCTATTGCATTTGGCACATGTAATGTATTGAGAAGAGTATAACTTTTCTTGACTTTTACTGGATGAGGATGCAGTATTAGACAATTTACTAACTTCAGAATTTTTAAAAACAGAATTTCTGGACTTTTCGCTGTCGCCGGCGACAGTGGTTATCGCCGGGCGATAGCTTCCTGACGTGTATCCGAGTCCAGACCTTCCAGATCCATGGCATTGGTATCCTAAGATCATATCCAGTGATCTTCGGCCCATTCCAAATTTTTTCATGGCTAGCGTTAAGTCATGAATCTGGTTTCTCATTTCTGTATTCTCGGATACTAGATTTACACATCTACGTTCAAAAGATTTCTTTCCCTCATGAACTTTGGAAATTGAAGATTTCAGATCTTTCTCTAAAATCTCATTCTTTTTAGTAAGAATTTTTATTGTAGAATGAGATTTGGAAAGAGATTCTTCAAGTTCTTTATTTCTTCCCAAAAAGTGATCACACTCTTGGCAAGAATTTTTTTCTTTTCGAACAGTCTTAATTTCATTTAACAATTTTTTGTTTTCTTTAAGCAAAATTTCATTTTCAGATTTAAGAAGATCATTATCTTTTAAACTCTTTTCAAAAAATTTGCAAGTCTTTAAAAATTCAGAAAATAATTCATCGTAGGTTGGAGGAGTTACCTCAGTGTCACTTTGGACACTACATTCGTCATCAGATATGACGCTCTTTCCCATTAAGCACATGTTGGCCTCCTCTTCTTTACTTGAGCTTGAACTGCTTGCATCCTCAGAAGTAGTATCATCCCATGTTTCCGCCTTCAACACCTTCTTTGTCCCTTTGTGCTTCTTTTCTTTAAGTTCTTTTAAGTACTTTGGACACTTGCTTCGGATGTGTCCTAACTTCTTGCAGTGATAGCACTCCGGTGGCGGTCTCTCTTCCTCCTCATCGTCTTCCTTTCCTTTTTTCTTCCTAAACGTCTCCTTCTTAAAATACTTCTTAAATGAATTCGTCCTCTCTGGATTTTTCATAAACTTTCTAACAAATAAACTTTCCTCATCTTCTTCTTCCTCCTCAGAGTCACTACTTTCCTCCTTCTTAGATCTTAGAGCCAATCCCTTCTTCTTTGGCTCCATATACTCTTGTTGTTGAATTTTCAATTCAACTTCATGAGTTTTCAAGTTCCCAATCAGGCTTTCAATATTAAGAGCTTTAAGATCATGAGATTCAGAAATAGCCGTCACTTTGGGATTGAATTTAGGGGGGAGAGATCTAAGAAGTTTTCTTACCAAATCACCATTTGAGAATTTTTTTCCTAAAACTTTTGAGTCATTTACTATCTTAGTGAATCTTGTGTACATGGTATCCACATCCTCATCTACCTCCATCCTGAACTTTTCGAATTCTGACTCCAATTGGAAAAGCTTTGAGTCCTTCACCAACGAGGTACCTTCATGAGTAATTTCTAATAAATTCCAAATTTCATATGCAGTTTGACATGCGCATGTTCTATTAAATTCAGTTTTATCAAGAGCACAAAATAATGCGTTCATTGCTTTTGCATTATTTTTGCATTTTAATTTGTCCTGGTCATCCCATTTATATTTGGGTTTCTCCATGACAATATCACCAATTGTAAAAGTAGGATGAGTATAATTTGTTTCAACCATATTCCATACTTCAATATCTAATGATATTAAAAATCACCTAATCCTAGTTTTCCAATAATTATAATCGGAACCGGTAAATAATAGTGGTCTAGTTATTCCTTGCCCCTCGGAAAATGCATGATCATGGTGCGCCATAATTCCAGGTGGTTAAACCTTATAAGGAATTAACCTGGCTCTGATACCACTTGTTGGATCTTGTGGCGCACTTAGAGGGGGGGTGAATAAGGGCAATTTAAACCTTTGATAATTTTTGTAAAGAACGAAACAATATATGAATATAGAGACAAATAATTGAATTTAAAAACAAGATTTTATTTCATCAAAGATAATGAGTAGAAATGATTCTAATAAAGCTTGGAATCAAAGGCTTACAATTAATAAAATCTCTTGTCTCTTTTCACCAGTCCTTCTCCTAAGGACCGGTTGGCTATAACCTATATCTCCCAGATATATACACAAGCTTCCCCCTAAATCAAATCTTGATCTAGACGCAGCACACACGGCGGCGATTTTCTCCCAAGCCACATAAGGACTTGACTCCGCACACAAGATGATGATTTACCCTAGACCACACAAGGATCTAACACCACACACAAGGTGATGATTTCCCCTAAGCCTCACACGAACTTAGACACTGCACACACGGCGATGATTTTCCCAAACCAATTACAATTTATGAAATGGAAAAATGTAAATACAATATATGAAACTAAAACTCCCTCAAGAAGAGCTCTGAAGATGATGGTCGACCAATGTGAAGATCTTCAATCTCGAAAGTACGGTCGAATCTCCTTCGCTCTTGAAAAATGTACTAGACCAAGGAAGTTCGTCTGGAATCTGCTCTGGGAATCAAGGCTCTTTCAACATCCTCAAATCTCTGAAATTCGTGGCCTTTTTATAGAACATTTCACAACTGCCAGCTATCGCGCGGCGATATCGATATCGCCCCGCGATATCGCTGAAACGTGGTTGGACAACATGGGCTGTCGCGCTGAACGTGGCTGATCGTGTGCTGTCGCTTGGCGATAGCGATATCGCCCCGCGATAGTGATGTAACGTGGCTTCGAGCGCGACAACGTGCGGAACATGGCTGACGTCAGCAGCAACCGTTGATGTTATCGCCTGGCGATAGAGTTAACGCCAACGATACTGTGATTTTCATTTTCTTCATTGATCTGCTCAGTCAATCCTTAGTACATAAAATATCTGTTATCTGCACACCATTAATCAAATATAGGATCAAATACATTCGGGATTTGTTATTCTCAAACTGGACGAGTGCGGAACGCATGCTCCAACAGAATAGAGCTCTTTGAGAAACAGTTTTGAAAAGTTGCAGACTGTTTGGACTGTCTGTGCATAAGTGCTTATCGTATATAACTTCTTCGATCTGGTGTTCCTCCTCCACGGCCTTCCGGAGAGCATTGTGTCCAACAGGGACAAGATTTTCACTTCACAGTTTTGGCAGGAACTGTTTGCTCTCTGTGGTACCAAGCTCGCCCTCTCTCCCTCTCACCTGCACATCACCCTCAGTCTAACGGTCAGACCGAAGTGGTCCACCGGACACTTGGGATGTATCTTCGCTGCATTACCAGGGACCGCTCGAAGGACTGGGCATGCTGACTTTCATGCGTGGAGTATTGCTACAATACGTCCTACCATATGACCCTCTAGACCACACCCTTCCGCCTCGTCTACGGCAGGGATCCTCCCCGTCTCCTCATCTACATCAGTGCCTCAACTCGTTCCGCCACAGTCTATACAGAGTTGCAGACTCGAGATCAGATTCTTGGCCTCGCTCGTGAGTGTCTTTTTCAAGCGCATGCACGGATGGAGACCGCTTATAACCGGGGCTATCGCGAATTATTTTTTGCACCCGGTGATTGGGTATGGCTGAAGTGCCGCCCCTACCGCCAGGAATTCCCTATCGTTGTTGGCTTACATCAAGGGTCAGCTTTAAGCCCTTATCTCTTTACCCTTATCTTAGATGAGCTCACCGGACATATCCAACAAGCAATACCTTGGTGTTTATTATTTGTAGATGATATTGTTTTGGTCGATGAGACGAGCGAGGGTTTAAACGCAAAACTTGAACCTTGGCGAGATGCTTTAGAAAAGAAGGGTTTTAGGTTGAGTAGGACAAAGATGAAGTATATAGAGCTTAAATTTAGTAGTGCAAGAAGGTCGGATGACTCCGTCATTAAATTGGGTGACCAAGATCGTTCCCGCAGTGAGTGCTTTAAATATCTGAGATCGATAATTCAAAAAGATGGAGGTGTAGATAAAGATGTGATACATAGAATCCAAACAGGTTGGTTGAAGTGGAGAGGCACGTATGGGATCTTATGTGATCGTAAAGTACCATTAAAACATAAATGCAGGTTTTACCGTGCAGCAATTAGGCCAGCAATGCTCTACGGTTCTGAGTGTTAGGCAGTGAATGGTGTACATGAGCAAAAAAAATGGGAGTTGCGGAGTGAGAATGCTTAGGTGGATGTGCGGTCACACGAGACTGGATAAAATTAGGAATGAATGTATCAGGGATAAGACAGGAGTGGCGCCAATTGTAGAGAAGATGTGAGAAGCTCGTTTAAGATGGTTAGGACATGTACATAGAAGACCATTAGAGGCACATGTTAGGCATTGTGAGAGTTTAGTCACTAGACATATTAAATGGGGGAGGGGTAGACCAAAAAAGACTTGGAATGAAACTATAAGGAAAGACATGATGTACTTAGGCATTAGTGAGACTATGATTCAAGATGGGGCGCAATGGCGACAAAGGATCCATATAGCCGACCCCACTATGGTGGGATAAAGGCTTGAGTGTTGTCGTTGTTGTATCATCTTCCCACTCTTAGGAATTATGTGCATATGGATATCAAATTATTTGAAAATGTATCTTATTTTATTACCCACTTCAAGGGGAAGACATTAAATGAAGTGGTGTCACCTTATCTTGTTCATTCTCTTCTCCTTGCACATGATGAGTTTTTCACCCCCTCCCCCACTCCACCCCACCCACTCCCAGAAGGATCCAATTACTAATCTTAGAATAAACAAACAAGTTACTATTATGCCTCCTTACCTTGATTTGTTTCCCTCTTCACCGATAGGTTCTGTTCCTCAAAATTTGGATGATTGACCAACATGCCTTCAAAAAGGTACTATTGTGCCTCCTTACCTTGATTTGTTTCCCTCTTCACCGACAGGTTCTGTTCCTCAAAATTTGGATGATTGACCAACATGCCTTCAAAAAGGTACTCGAACTTGCAATTGACATCCAATTTTTAAATTTGCAAATACTTCATTGTGTTCATCACACAAACAATTATTGCTTCTATATCATCTATATCTATATCTAAGTGTTGGAAGAAAGTCTCAAAGCTCCTAACTGGTCTGGTGTAATTGAAGAAAAGGTGAGGGATCTGGAGAAAATCAAATGTTAGAGAGATAGCTGATCTACCTCTTTGAAAGAAACTTATCACATGCATTTGGGTCTTTACAGTTAAGCGGAATATTGATCGTGTTTTTAGAAGCTTGATTGTTAACACATGGATACACTCATAATTTGACATTGATTATCATAATACTTTTGCTCATGTAGCTAAGATGAATACCATACGAGTATTGTTCTCATGTGCTGCTAACAAAGGTGAGATCTTCAGTAACTTGATGTTGAGAATTTATATGAGCATTTCCCATGAGATAATCTCAAAGTACTCAGAAGAAGAAAAATTGCAAGCTACTAAAGACATTATATGATTTGAAATAATCATCGAGAACTTGGTCTTACTTTTTCAATATAGCCATCCTTTCTTTTGGATGAATACAAAGTAATACTGATCATACTTTATTCATCGAAGATAGAAAGGAAAAATCATAGTCCGAAAGGGAAAAATAATAGCCCTTATTGTATATATTGATGATATTGTAGTAACTAATGATGATGCTTTGGAAATCATATTCCTCAAATCCAAACTTGCTAAGGAATTTGAGGTGAGAAATTTTGATGTCCTTCAATACTTTCTTGGAATTGAAGTCTCACGACCTATAAAGGATATTTTCATCTCTCATAAAATGTACGTCATGGACTTGCTTGAAGATGCTTGAATGCTAGGATGTAAGCCTTTTGAGTTGCCTATTGGGGAATCATATAATTGGTAAAGTTGATGATGATCATGCCCAAGATGTTTGTACCTACCAATGATAATGTGTGTGTGTGTGGGGGGGGGGGGGGGGGGGGGGGGGGGGGGCGGGGAGGGGGGTGAGGAGGGGGTTTGATGTAACTAAGGTATTTATGTAATTATTTTTTGTTGGGAGATTCATTCAGTTTTTTGTAATTACTCTTTTATTTTTGTGCTCTTATAAGGCCCCTCATGTTATGGAATAACAATTGTTTCCACGTCTGTAACGCCTCATTGTTTAAAACCTGAAATTTAATAAATTTATGGTGGGTGTTTAGATGGAGGCTTTGGGGGTGCGGTTAGCGGATGTATATTAAGTTTTAAAATTAAATACCTAAACCTAACCTCCCGGTGCCACACGATTGTCCCAACCCCCCTCCTTTTTTGCGTGCCCCTCTGTCGTGAGACATGTGCGCCGTCGAAGGAGAGGAGGATTGTTGTTTCTTGCCGCTGGAGCTCCTCTCTATCGCCATTGACCGTGAGGGAGGAAGGAGCCAGTGTTGTGCTGTAACATCCCCGAAACAGCTAGACCCCTAAGTTGCATTTCGTCATGACAAGGTCAAGACATTGCTCTAAGAGGCCAATACGGCCTTAAGAACCAAGGTGAATAGGTAAAAATCACCTTGGTGTGCAAATAGCGAAATTGGGCCCAAGGCTTAAGACTTGATACCCAGCTCCTAAATGACAAATTGACCACACCATGACCACCCAAGGAGGTGAGCAGACCACTAGGGACCCTTGAGGCCAACCAAGTTAGTCAACTTGACCAAAAGTCAACCTTGAGCTATACTAGGTCAAACCACCATAAATAAGGGCAATTGAACTCCAAATGATCAAATTGGACCCACCCTCATATGGCAACCTCCCTAGGGGACCTAATGGGCCCTAAAGCCCCTTCATAGGGCCATCAATTTGGGGAAATTGGGCCAATTTCTAAAAAGCCCCTAAATGACCTAAATGTGCTAAAAGCCCAAATTAATCTCCAATTGACTTAGTATGACCAAATTGATCGCCCCTAAACCCTAAGGGGAGTATATGAGACCTAAATGGACCATGGTGTGCTTTCAATCATGGAGAATTAGGGCAAAATCAACAAAATACTCAAATTGCCCCTATAGGCAAATAAGTGCAATCAAGCCCCATGTGACCCCACCAAGACTCAATTCTTCTTGGAGTAGGTCCATAGATCCTAAGGAAGCAATGTGGGTCAATCACATTGGATGGGGTGAGCTTGGGTCAAGCCCAAACCCAAAATCCCCAATTTGGCCTAATTTGGTCAAGTGAGCCAAAACTCAAATCAAGTGGTCTCAACATGACTCAATTGGTCAGCCCACATGGTGACCAGACCCTAGGCATGCTAAAATTCGAAATTTGGGGGAAATGAATGCTTTGTCCAAGTGTAAGAAAGGGGGGAAAAGACAAAGGAGGAATTAATGGAGTGGATGCCACATGGCATGCCACCCCTCTCCCCAAAGCATCCTCTCAGCTTCCCCATGGAATCCCTGCAGGAATTGGAGTGAGGTGGCAGCTGTAGTGATGGGGGGTGAAGGAGAAAACAAGGGAGAGCCGACCACCATTAATGGTGACCCAAGATTTAAGAGGAGTTAAGCCTGGATTACACACCTAATCGACTCCTCACAGCTCAGGGATTAATTCCCCTATGAGTTGGAGTGCTGTGAGTGGCTGTTGAGGGAGGTGCCAACCTAGGTGAAATCGCCAAAAATGGCAACCACAGTTATAGCTTCTCCCGGCCCAGTCCAAACGCCTCATGAGCTCCACAATGTGCTTAGGAGGAGAAACCCCATGATTGCAGAAGGAATCGGGCGCAGTGGAGGGAGATCGACCAAGAAATTGGAGCTCAAGCGACGGCCATGGCAAGCCAAGATTCCCTCAACCTCAAGCCCAATCAAGGCAAGTTTCCTCCTCCTCTCCATCTGTGCTAGCTTCCCCTTCTTCCCGTTTTGATTTTAGTCGAGTAATGGCGAGTTTGCCATTTTTCCTATCGGGCTCCAAAGCCCCTCCAAATCCCCTCCCCCATTTCTTCTACAGGCCACCTCCGACCGATATTTCACCACCAATCGACAGCCAAACCTCGGTCGGAGGTGATGACGTCGGCCGTTGGGCCGGAGACGGCCGGAGTCCGCCGTAAAACGGCCCGCAAGTTGGCCCAGGAGAGGTCGATATGGGCCATAGGCTAAACGAGGAAGACGATCTGCCAGCCGTCCGATCTGATTCTGAGCTAATCGCAGACCACATCATATATATATATTATGTATTTTCATAAAATCTGTCACACATATTAGCCCGATTTTCTAAGCTGAATTTGAGGCTCTTAGATGCCTTTTTAGGAAAAGTTGGCTGAGACAACTGTTGAAGGCCTTGGTCTCTAGTTTCCATAGGACCCAAGAACAGGCCATTTGGAGGTGTGTAGGACCCAGGGCACCCGTTTTACTAGGACTGGTCCTAGTGATGGGCAGATTTTAGAATTGCTAGAACTTTTAACTGGCTTTAGAAAATAACCTGAAATTTTTACCATGCATGAATGGCATGATGACACACCTAGGGTTTAAATTTGATTATTTTTGGATGTATATCCATTTAGTTATTGCATTTATTAGAAAAAGTAAATATTTGATATTTATGGAGTTGTATAACTCCAAACACCCCCAAATTTGGGTGGTGAGCTCTTTGTATATACCTAAATCTCTGGTAGAAATTTGAGGCCATTTGGCCTTGTGCATGTTTGGTATTTCTCAAATGCATGCAAAGTAGAGTATGGAAAAATGGGGTGCATTTAGCATAAAGGTGGGGTTTGAAGAATATCTCTCCAATGGCTCACTACTTGGCAATGATATTTTGTCCATGCATGTGATATGAATGAATGCATCACTTTTAGGTGAGTTGGAAATTTTTGGGCTCATAATTTCTAGGTTGATTAATAGCCCCACTTTAGGTAACACTTTATTTATATGTGTAAATGTACTTTGTATGTTAAACATTGTGTACAACCTTGCATGTTGATTTCACTTTGGCTAAGTTCATTTATGGATAAAATGATCAACATGAATATTGTAGACATTTAGGTTACCTTTAAAATGCCACTGACTTCATGTCATTTGGATAAGTATAACTCTCTCTATGTCATTTTTGGTGTGACATGTACAAATCTGTAATTTATTAAGTTAAATAATTTGTACAGCACTTATATGTTGAATCCACCTAGGTTAGGATCATTTCTGGAGGAAATGATCCATATGAATTCTGTAGATATTGATGTCACCTTTAAAATGCCACTGACGTCATGTCATTTTGATAAGTATAACTCTTTCTATGTCATTTTTGGTGTGACATGTACAAATCTATAATTTGTTAAGTTAAATAATTTGTACAGCACTTATATGTTGAATCCACCTAGGTTAGGATCATTTCTGGAGGAAATAATCCATATGAATTCTGTAGATATTGATGTCACCTTTAAAATGCCGCTAACTTCATGTCATTTGGATAAGTATAACTCTTTCTATGTCATTTTTGGTGTGACATGTACAAATCTGTAATTTGTTAAGTTAAATAATTTGTACAACACTTATATGTTGAATCCACCTAGGTTAGGATCATTTCTGGAGGAAATGATCCATATGAATTCTATATATATTGATGTCACCTTTAAAATGCCACTGACTTCATGTCATTTGGATAAGTATAACTCTTTCTATGCCATTTTTGGTGTGACATGTACAAATCTGTAATTTGTTAAGTTAAATAATTTGTACAGCACTTATATGTTGAATCCACCTAGGTTAGGATCATTTCTGGAGGAAATGATCCATATGAATTCTGTAGATATTTATGTCACCTTTAAAATGCCACTAACTTCATGTCATTTGGATAAGTATAACTCTTTCTATGTCATTTTTGGTGTGACATGTACAAATCTGTAATTTGTTAAGTTAAATAATTTGTATAGCACTTATATGTTGAATCCACCTAGGTTAGGATCATTTCTGGAGGAAATGGTCCATATGAATTCTGTAGATATTGATGTCACCTTTAAAATGCCACTGACTTCATGTCATTTGGATAAGTATAACTCTTTCTATGTCATTTTTGGTGTGACATGTACAAATCTGTAATTTGTTAAGTTAAATAATTTGTACAGCACTTATATGTTGAATCCACCTAGGTTAGGATCATTTTTGGAGGAAATGATCCATATGAATTCTGTAGATATTTATGTCACCTTTAAAATTCCACTGACTTCATGTCATTTGGATAAGTATAACTCTTTCTATGTCATTTTTGGTGTGACATGTACAAATCTGTAATTTGTTAAGTTAAATAATTTGTACAGCACTTATATGTTGAATCCACCTAGGTTAGGATCATTTCTGGAGGAAATGATCCATATGAATTCTGTCGATATTGATGTCGCCTTTAAAATGCCACTGACTTCATGTCATTTGGATAAGTATAACTCTTTCTATGTCATTTTTGGTGTGACATGTACAAATCTGTAATTTGTTAAGTTAAATAATTTGTACAGTACTTATATGTTGAATCCACCTAGGTTAGGATCATTTCTGGAGGAAATGATCCATATGAATTCTGTAGATATTGATGTCACCTTTAAAATTCCACTGACTTCATGTCATTTGGATAAGTATAACTCTTTCTATGTCATTTTTGGTGTGACATGTACAAATCTGTAATTTGTTAAGTTAAATAATTTGTACAGCACTTATATGTTGAATCCACCTAGGTTAGGATCATTTCTGGAGGAAATGGTCCATATGAATTCTGTAGATATTGATGTCACCTTTAAAATGCCACTGACTTCATGTCATTTGGATAAGTATAACTTTTTCTATGTCATTTTTGGTGTGACATGTACAAATCTGTAATTTGTTAAGTTAAATAATTTGTACAGCACTTATATGTTAATTCCACCTAGGTTAAGTTCATTTATAGAGTTAGTGATTAATATAAGTAAGGTAGACCTGGAGGTTACCTTTAGAATGCCACTAATTTCATGTCTTTTGGTTAGGAGTAGCTCCTTTTAGGCCACATCTAGTGAGACGTGTACAAAAGTGCATCTGGTGGGTTTAGTGATTTGGACTCATACAAATACCTTGAAGATTTGTCCATGCCTTAGACATGATAACAACCAACTCTAGTAAAGAATTCAACTCATGTGCATGAGTGGAATTCTCTGAACTTCAAGTTGAAGCTTTGGACTCAAGGGTGTAGGGAAGTTGGGCTGCATTTAGCAAAAATGGGAAAAAGGAGATTTTGGCCCATTTGCCCCATTAGGTGCCCTTGAAGCTATGGTTGTGAATTGGTGAGGATGAGATACCTCACCCTCTGAAGTTGTGGAATTTATTTAAGACTTAACATAGCACTTGTAGTGTAAACCCTTATACGCACACCAAATGTAATAAATGATAATTAAGGGTAAATACTTCTTGGAATAATATGAGACTTAGGATCTGGTGTATTTAGACCAGTATCATGCTATGGTAGTTTTTCCAGAATTTATTGAGGTTTTTAGACCAATATTATGACACAGTGAATTTATCAGAATTTATGAGATCATTAGTTGACAGTCGATGTATAAATCACCATCTGCACATCTTCTATTTTAGTAGAGACTAAGATTTAAGATTCCCTGAAGAATTCATGAGATTAGGATTTGAGGTTGATAGATCGCTACTCATTGCGAACCCATGTAATAATTGGAACTCATTTGGATATGATGTGATCAAGATTGCACCTTAGGAGTCAAATCTAGCTCAATCTTATTTTGGTCTGTAGTAAAACTGATTTATATGATTTAGACCACCACTGGCCTTCGCACATAGAACTATTAATTCCATGATTATTATGAAGGCTCAGATTATTTGGAGGAACACCTCTAGGGGGCATCATGGGAAATAAGGATTGAGGTGCGTTTAGCAAACTATAAGTGTATGAATTTACAGTGATATGTAGAGGAGGTTAGACCTCATCAGGGGCCCCACACACAACTCATCGGTATTAAGTGACCATATGAAAGTAGAACTGCCCTTAGCCGGGTGAGCCATTTTAGGGTGAAACTCAAGGATGAAGTCGGGAAACATCTAAGGCAAACCCTGGGTTAAGGATGTCGGAGAATAGGAGTACGGGTCCAATTAAGGTTGAGAATGCTAAGTGTGTGTGTGCAGTTCCTCGGTGGAGAAGGGAACTCGAGCTAGAATGTGATGACGGGAGAGTCAGCACCCGGTCACAGTTGGTGGTGTTGGAGTTCAAATGAACTCCCCCACTCCTAAGTGCCAACTTAACTCATCTTAGAGATTTAATGAAAGTGGAGAGGAAAATGGGGATCAAGAAAAAAGGGGTAGATACCAACATTATTAAGTGCCTTGGGAAGAGGAAGTTCGGGGTATCAGCCCGTCACACTTCCCAGTACCGTTGCGAGCCCCTCACCGGGTAACCCTCCGGAAGTCCCAGGCTAACCCTAAAGCTTCTAAGATCAACTAAATTATAGACAAGACTAGTTAAGTAGGAGAACATGACAAGTTAACTTCCATCCCAAACCGGAACATTTTATAAGGAAGGACTGGGATAGTCCTGCGAGCGGTAGGCTCAGGTTATAAGGAAGGACTGGGATAGTCCTGCAAGCGGTAGGCTCGGGTTATAAGGAAGGACTGTGATAGTCCTGCGAGCGGTAGGCTCGGGTTATAAGGAAGGACTGGGATAGTCCTGCGAGCGGTAGGCTCAGGTTATAAGGAAGGACTGTGATAGTCCTGCGAGCGGTAGGCTCGGGTTATAAGGAAGGACTGGGATAGTCCTGCGAGCGGTAGGCTCGGGTTATAAGGAAGGACTGGATAGTCCTACGAGCGGTAGGCTCAGGTTATAAGGAAAGACTAGTATTGCCTAGCGAGCGGTAGGCTCGTAGTTTAAATATAAGACTAGTGTAGTCTAGCGAGCGGTAGGCTCGTAGTTTAAATATAAGACTAGTGTAGTCTAGCGAGCGGTAGGCTCGTAGTTTAAATATAAGACTAGTGTAGTCTAGCGAGCGGTAGGCTCATAGTTTAAATATAAGACTGGTATAGTCTGGCGAGCGGTAGGCTCTACTTTATAAATGTTGATATAGAATTGCGAGCTGGAGGCTCGGTAGTAAATGGCTAATACATATTGCTGGTGTATAAGATATGGTGGGTCTTCGGTTCTGTCTTAGTCGTCACACCGACAGCAGTTCGTTGACTCGGCAGTGCTAGTGGTTTTATTGGGGCCAGGTTGTTTTACTACGCGTCCGACGGGACGATTTCCCTAAACCCTGCCTGGCCAATTCAGTTTAGTACGCAGGAGCTCGTGAGTACCGGGTACCAGTATCACAGCGTACGTTAGGGTCTGGGTCTGGTAGTGTGACTTACCCACCTAGGTGAGGAGACGACCGCTCCTCTGCCACCATTTGACCACGACAGGAGGTGCCCGAGAGGTTAGCTACCTCCGAAAAGTGGGAACTAAAGGTCTGTACGTACAGAGTCATGTGGGTGAGTTGCATGTGTATGAAATAATAATACAAACATTGCATCATTGCATTACACATCATAGCATAGCATTTTTGCATGAACAGAGACCTCATCGTATAAATCTGTATGGGCTCTTTTATACGATGAGTTTACTTCTTGCCAGATCCCTTGACTTATGTGCATTGTGTGTACGCATATAAGTTAAGGTTAATTTTTCTAGCTGCTCTTCATATTACTTTACTTGCTCATGTTACTGTTATTGTAGCTTTCTTCTATTGTTTGCTCTTAATTATAAGCCAAATTGTAGAACTGCTAGAACAATCTTAATTGAGTACTCCTGCTAACTAGAAGTTATGTATCTTTTACTTTATATACATTGCTAGTTTTACCACTTGTCACCTGCTTCTTTTGGATTACCCCTTGATGTCCTCCGCTTCCTCCTCCCGCAAGGTGCCTAGGAGTCGCGGGTGGAGGCGGTGAGGAATATGCTGAGTCTTTTAGACTGACGGTCAGTGGACCATATCATTTTAGGGATGACGTACCGGAGCAGAAGGACCACGTACAGGAGGACGGGATGAAGTAGAGCAGACACTACACGTCGTCGCAGCAGCAGCTACAGATGTATGAAGATAGAATTGATAGCTTCCGCATAGAGGTAGAGAGAGTGTTGTAGCACTATACTTAAACATGTACTGGGCATAAGCCCTTTTTCGTTTAGTTCTCTTTTACTTTAATTCTCATCGTGGACATTGTAGTCTTGTAATTTATATACTTAATGTGATTTGTGGACTTGTTGCTTCTATTCGCTTCTATTACTATGAATTGTGGTTGGCCTGGATGAGGTTGAATAGCCGGCAGGATCGGCGTATTGTGGCGGCGACCATTGGGTGTAATGGTCTCGCCGCAAGACGGCGGTTCTGGGCGGTAAGACCCGGTGTTGTTCGCAAAAAAAAGAGGGTCTTACATGTGCTGACTTGCTGCTAAGTGGGTTGCTCGTCATGGGAGTGGCCGAGCCCTGCTTTTGGTGGTTGCAAATCGAGAGGGAAAGGAGGTGTGGGGTTGTTATTGTGGTGGTTTTCTAGCCCCTCACTGCTGACCAAGAGGAATGCGGAGGTTGCCGTCGTGGAGGTTGCCGACCAAATGGAAGGTGGAGACTCCCTTACCGAGAACTCCTCTCCTTGCCGTGGGATCTTGGAAAGGGGTTGCCAGGGCTTCATCTCCATGCCGAGTAGAGTGGTTGTCCAAACTCTTTTTTGCTTAGATCCCTTCTTGTTCGTGAAAAATCACCAAAAATTCATTTGGCGAATGTGAGCTTGCAAGGAACGCCGCGGAATGCTGTTTGGAAACTCAAATCACTGTAAGGAACCGCTACGGCCGTTCCTATGGCTTTGAGGCACGCGCAAAGGGTAACGAATTCTTTCCCCAGTCTTAGGACTTCACTTTGTGCATTTTAATTGTTTTCGTGTAATGAGAGTCCCCTTATGCCATTCCGGTTGAGGACAGGGACTCCGCCAGGGCGTGGGATTGCGGCGACCCCGACATATGCTTTGTGTGAACTGCACGTAAAGTCCCTCTCCTGCTGCGCGGTAGAGAGCGGGGAATCCGCCGGGGCGTGAGATTGCGACCCTGGCATAACTTTTCCGCTTTTCTTGCATAGGAGGTCCACCCGTCACCAATTGGAGGCGGTGTGTGATGAGAACCACCGGGTTGATTGGGCTCATCTCCGACATAAATTTGCATTAGTAATTCGACGTGCGAATATGGATTTAGGCATGCTGTGTGGAGTCTACTCGTGGAGATAAACTCGGATCGGTGATGTTTATGTGTTGTGCATCACGATTAACCCTAAGTGCGAAAACGGGAATGCCCCATATCGTTCGTCGTAATGTTTGCGGGAATTGATGGGTTTTCTTCATGAAAGCCTCGTTCCTAGGTGGGGCTACGTTGGGCCCATTAGAACGACGATCTTGTGGGATTTCATAGGACGGGTATAATTCCCGTCACGTTGTAGTTGCGTTTACGGGATTATTAGCCCAGGTCAAGCCTAGAGCCGCTTCAGCCTACGTTGGGGGAAAATACTTTATAAGGACCAAAGATGGATTCATATCTCCCGTCATGACGTTCCAGTACCGGAAGTAATGCTATATTTCTCGTCACTACGATTTAGTATGTGCCGCGCTTTTCCTGTCACGCTCTCAGGACCGGGGATAAATTCATATCTCCTATCACGACGTTCCAGGACCGGAAGTAATGCTACACTTCCCGTCGCTACGATTTAGGACAGGTGACGCGCTTTCAGGACGGAGGTGAACTATCACCTTCCGTCACTACGTTTTAGGGCATGGATCGAACAAATCCCTTGCGCGTTTTTTTGGACAGATGCAAAGTTTATTCCTCCTGTCGCTACAGTTGAGGACGGAAGGTGATTTCACGCCTCACATCGCGGGAACTCTTTACTTCTTGCCTTTAGAGCTTAGTTCGTGCGACTCTTGGGTGTCCACGACATGCGCTTGATTTTGGTTAAGGTGACGTTTAGTGTGTCCCTTTGTTCTTTGTTTTGCATGCTTTGATTCACGTGCGTACTTGTAAGAGAGCGATGTACTCGTACCGGAGTCCGCTAGGATGGCCGAGGGAGAGGTCATTACATTATATTGGTCAGCTCCATGCTGACCTTCGTTTTCCACCCGTGTGTTCTTGGTTTTAGGTGGAGTAGCTCGTAGTGGAGTTTAGTGGGTGGGAGCCCAAGTCATACTGTGGCGGTGGAGTTTCCGCCTCTTTTTGAGTACTTTTATTTGAAAGACATGTAAGGCCTTAAGACCGGGATACTTCGGTACTTTTACATTCGTAGTTGTTGTGGACATTCAGAATCCCTTATGGTTAGTATTGTTTAGCTTCCACTTACGTTTTGTTTTAGCTTTGAGATGGTTAGTGTATTTCCTTATATCCGTTTTTAACATTTGAGGTTTTTGGATATTGTATGTCGTGAGGGCCCGACCGGGCTCATGCTATATAGTAATTGTAGGCCAAAGATGCTACAATTGGTATCAGACTTTAGGTTTCGCGACCGGACAGGGTTTTGGTTTCGGGATGAACCCCTTTTAATGGGTGGTGAGCACATGTAGTGCAAGATCATAAAAGACTAATTTTAATTAGAATGCCAACTTAAGAATGACTGAAAGTGTGCGTTTACGCTGATTTGGGGAACTTGAACGTTCCAAATTCATTGATTTGCCGTGTGTTGATCGCTAAAACGTGCGTTTTACGTGTTTAGGCAATCTGAAGTGGGGAGGGCCCTTTCCGCAATGCGGGTGATAACAACTCTTCTGCTACCACTGCTGGTAGTCCATCATCCTCTACGATGATCAAAATGACCATGGAAGTGGTAATCGCCATTATGGATGCGAGAACAATTAGAGTGGCACCGACGACTGCACACCACACTCCTGAAGTGGGCCCAGTGCCGTCGTTGCTGCTGTTCCAGTAGCGGAGCCAATTTTGCAGGCAAATTATCGGAGGGACCATAGGATAAAATACTTCCTGACTTTCCATCCTCCCTCATTGAAGGGCGTAGGCATGCCCACAGATGCAGAGGATTGGATCACCAGGATAAAGGAACTACTGGAAGCCGCCAAAATTTCTGAGGAAAGAAAGGTGTCGCTTGCTACCTTCATGTTGGTGGGTGACGCAAAGCTGTGGTGGGTTGAAGAGCGTAACAGACTGAACCCCGGATGTCCTTTTACGCAGATCGTGATGGGAGAATTTGTGATGTCATTCCTGAGATGTTACCTTTCGACTGCTACGAGGCTAGCCCTTAAAGGGAAATTTCTGTGACTGTTGCAGAGGGACATGTCAGTTGATGCGTACCTCCTGGAGTTCACCTGCTTGAGCAGGTATGCAGGGAGCATCATGGTGGACGAAGAGGAGAAGACATATAGGTGTCACGAAGGGTTGCATGATAATCTGAGGCAATCCCTGATTACCCTCAAGGGGCAGACTTTAGTTCATTGGTGGAGACTTCCGGGGCACTCGAAATAGACATGGAAAACACCCAGCTTCAGAGGGGTTATCAGGGAAAGAGTGCGGACTTCAAAGCGCCGCGATCATATGGAAAGAGAGAGAGCGAGAGACACAACAGAAAATCCAGGCGTACGGAGGCCACTCCTTTTATCGGCGAAGGAGCTTCCACTGCTCGTGCTCCTGTCATCTGTTTCTTATGAGGGAAGGTGGGGCATATTGCTTGCTCGTGCCGGAGCGCCTCTCCGAGAGCTGTGGAGGGCACACAGGTGGCGGGGCCGAGTTATCTGGACAAAGGAAAGATGGTGGAGTCGTCTGCATTCCAGTACCCACCGACGCAGCCGAGGGTCTATGCCCTTGGTCAGCAGGACGCAATCCGACAGAGTGATGTCGTGACATGTACGATTGTGTTTTAATTACCTTCTTTTGAATTCTTTTACCTCACATGCTGTCGGCAGGTTTCAGACCTTTTTGGCAAGTTGTCGTTGTCACGGTTCCTGAGCCACAGGTGGAATCGAACACGCACCATGCAGTTCGGCATGAGGTAGTTCCTCTTGTATGTCGATTCCATGAGAGTGGCCAAGAGTCTGGCGTGAGAGCCTAGACCAAGAAATGCTCAGACGTATTTTCAGAGTTTGTAGACCCTATGACTTGGGTGTTCGAGAGTCTGGCGCGACCGCGTGGTTGTCCGAACAGGTAAATGCCCAGGTGTGTTTGCAGGGTTTGTAAACCTTATATTGTGAGTTTCATGAGAGCACTGGTTTTGGCTTAAGCCTAATAGTTGACTTGATGATTTTACTGTGTTGTGTATGTTGTATGATGGATTATGTGCGTGGTGATCACTTTTGGTGTAGTCTTTAACAGTGGTGTGTTGAACCATGTTGCTGCCAAAGTGTCACTTGTAGAGCCTTATCCTAAGATTGTTGTAGCAGTCATGCATAGGATGTGGCGATTGTGGACCCAAGTGTCCTTCGCGTGTTGATCGTTTGCTTGCGATTTTTGTTGGTTGTGCGTGTTTTCTGAGTTTCACTTGCCATTTTGCTAGGTGATTGGTGAAAATGGCGGTTCCCCTCCATTGCAGGAGACTGCCATGAATGGTGAGGCAATGACCCTTATAGTTGCCTGTGTCTGTTATTGAAGGAACAACTTACGAGACTTGTGATTGGGTGACTAACTTCTTGGGTTTCCATCCACCTTTGTTCAACGGTGTCGAGTCACCCGTGTATGCGCAAGATTGGTTAGAATGGATTAAAGACCTCATGTTGGCCTTAGGAGTTCCGTTGGAGCAAATAGTTACTCTTGTCTCCTTTGCGCTTTTTGTGGATGCTAAGAGATGATGGCAAGAGGTGTGTCGTGGGCATTTTTGCCTGACGCCCTTGTTCCAAATCTCCATGGAAGAGTTTACTGCAGCGTTTTGGTAATGCTTTGTTCCGATGACTACTCGCCTTATACTGCGAGAATTTCTTTTGATGTTGAGGCAGAAGGAGTTGTTTGTGGAGGCTTACCTCCAAGAGTTTCTACGATTGAGCCGTTATGCGGAGAATGTCTTGGTGAGGGATGCGGACAAAGCCCGGTATTTCTTTAAAGTCTTGCGTGATGATTGGAAGACCCCTTTGCTCGCAACGACATCTATTAGTTTCCCCATTTTGATTCAAGCAACCCGCACTTTGGAGCTTGGCACTCGCCGGATGCAAAGTGAGGCGGAAGAAGCGTTTGAAAGTAATAGATTGCTAGTTGTTGGATTAAAAAGAGCATTGAAGAAACAAAGGCCGGGGGCTCAAGGGAACCAAAGAAGAGGCAAAAGTTACCTATTGTTTCTTTTCTTTGTGGCCGTCAGGGTCGCGTCGCTCGTGGGTGCCGGTCTTAGCCCTTGAGGAGGCAATGGTGTCGACTTTTGTTTCCTCCACTTTTTGTATAAGGTAGTGTGCATTAGAGGTTTGTGTGCAAATGTATTTACTTTTAAGAGTAACATTTTGGTACATGTGTTAAGCTTTTATCCACTTTTATTGACTCTATTTGGAGGGTTATCCTCCTCTCTTTTGTGACTTTTGTAGGTGAGTCAACTTTTGATGGCTTAGTTGTTTTGTAATTGGTATTCACGAATCATTGCGTGAATAATAACTCTAGCGGATGAGTCAAACTTTTTGTAGCATGTTTAGGTAGTTATGACTTTATGAGTTTGACTTCCTAACATATGATGATAGAAATTGATATTTGTGTCACTTGGTAACTAACCCCCATGAAGAGTCTTTAGTCTGCCACATGGTGGGTTGAGGGTGATTTTTTCAAAATTGAATTGTTGGCACGATAATATGAAAATTTATATATGTCGTGAGTGTGGAGATTGATGGTTTGGGAACCAAATCTTTGGACGTGTGTCCAGTTTATTTGGAACCATGAGGAGGTTCACAAACGATTGAGCTTGTAGTTTGCTTGGTATGACTCGTAAAGAAATTCATAAATGCTTGAACCAAGTAAAAGCGCTTTGTCGATATTTTAATATCTCGGATGAGGATTTCCCTTTTGGGTGTGGTTTACACAAAATTCGAATGATAGGTGATTACATTGGTGTTCGTTCGTGTTGAATAGAGTAATGTTGTAGCATAATCACCATTGAATTAAAGGCTTCCTGGATTATATCATAGTCTCAATGTGATTAGAGTTGTAAGTAAACTCGCAAGGAATTGGAATCAATGTAGTGATTTGATTGTCCTATGAGAGGTCAAAATTTCTCATTTTGGGAAAAAGTGTAATCATTCATGATGTAATGGAATGACTATGGAGCGACGAAAATGAGAGTTCGTAAGGCTCTTTTGGTTATGACCTAAGTGACGGGAGGATCTCTGCGATAAAGTACAAGAGAGGATTCGTTGACGCTTATATATCTGAATCTAAGTCAATCTCCCGAGCATTTGAAAAGTTGTACGGATGTTATCTGTGATCTCTTAGTTTGATATTTCACCGCGTTTGTGATCATTTGATTTTCCCTTGTGTAGGTGTAGATCAGAGAAGCGCAACAAAAGCGTGGCGAGTCCATAACCACACGCCGTGTTTGTTTGGTTTTCCCTCGTGTAGGTGTAGATCAGGGCAGCACAACGAAAGCGTGGCGAGTCTATAACCCACACACTGTTTTGAGACTTGACATTTTGTACTGCCTACGGCTAAGGCTGAGGATAAATTTCGAGACAAAATTTTTGTAAGGGGAGAGAATTGTAACGCACCAAAGTTTAAAATCTGAAATTTAATACATTTATAGTGGGTGTGCGGATAGAGGCTTTGGGGGTGCGATTAGCGGATTTATATTAGGTTTTAAAATTAAATACCTAAACCTAACCTCCCAGTTCCTCATGATTCTCCCGACATCCCTCCTTTTCGCGTGCCCCGGCCCTCTGTGTCATGAGACCTGTGCATCGTTGAAGGAGAGGAGGACGTCGTTCCTTGCCGCTGGAGCTCCTCTCTACCTCTGCCGACCTTGAGGGAGGAAGGAGCCAGTGCTGCGCCGACTTGCTGCTAGGTGGGTTGCTCGTCGTAGGAGTGGCCGAGCCCTATTTTTGGTGGTCGCAAATCGAGAGGGAAAGGAGGGGTGGGGATGCTGTTGTGGTGGTTTTCGAACCCCTCACTGCCGACTAAGAGGAAGGTGGAGGTTGCCGACCAAGTGGAAGGTGGAGCCTCCTTTGCCGAGAACTCCTCTCCTTGTCATGAGATCTCTGGGGCTTCGTCTCCCCGCCGAGTGGAGTGGCTGTCCGAACTCTTTTTGCTTAGATCCCTTATTGTTCGTGAAATTTTTCCAAAAATTCATTTGGCGAGTGTGAGCTTGCAAGGAACGTCTCGGAAGGATGTTTGGAAACTCAAATCATTGTGAGGAACCGCTACGGCCATTCCAATGGCTTTGAGGCATGCACCAAGAGTAACGACTTCTTTCCTCGGTCTTAGGAACGTTAGTTTGTGCATTTTAATTGTATTTGTATAATGAGAGTCCCCTCATGCTGTTCCGGTTGAGGACGAGGACTCCGCCATGACGTGGGATTGCGACCCCGACGTATGTTTTGTGTGAACTGCACATAGAGTCCCTCTGCTCCTACACGGTAGAGAGAGGGGAATCCTCCGGTGCGTGGTCTTGCGACCCCGACGTAACCTTTCTGCTTTCTTGCATAGGAGGGCCACCACCAATTGGCGATGATGTGTGTGATTCCCTTGGTTCATTGCGAACCACCGGGTCGATTGGGTCCGTCTCAGACTTAAATTTGCATTTATAATCTGGCGTGCGAGTCTGGATTTAGGCTACTGTGTGAAGCCTACCCGTTGCGATAAGCCAGAATCGGTGACGTTTATATGATGTGCATCGCGATTAGCCCTAGGTGCTCAAACGAGAATGTCCAGTATCGTTCGTCGTAGTGTTTGCGGGAATTGATGAGCTTTCTTCATGAAAACCCAGTTCCTAGGTGGACCTACGTTGAGCCCGTTAGAACGACGATATTGTGGGTTTTTGTAGGACGAGTGGATTTCCCATCACGTTGTAGTTGCGTTTACGTACCTATTAGCCTAGGCCACGTCTGTACGTTGTAGACATTGGGGAAAATACCGTTTAAGTACTGAAGATGGATTCATATCTCCCATCACGACATTCCAAGAGCAGAAGTAATGCTACACTTCCCGTCGCTATGATTTAGGACATGTGTCGCGCTTTTCAGTTGCGCTCTCAGGACCGGAGATAAATTCATATCTCCCGTCACGACGTTCCATCGACCGCACCACATGAGTAATGTATTAAGCGTCAACGATCTTCTTTACATGAATGTCTTCAGCCTGGCGTAGAAGAAATTGCGCTACCATGAGCCCCAAGTTGAGGGGGACATGGCAAACCATGTTATACAGGTATAGCAGGTCATGTCTCCCCATGACGTGGGTACTCGTGCTCCACGCAGCAATGGTGTGGTCGATGACATGATGCAAGTAGTGCAACTCTGGCCTCAAGATGCAAGTGGCCTTGGCTTTGCGGGCTTCGTAGGGGATCTTCTTTTCAATGATATCCAACTAGCATCTTTCTGGTGGAAAATCCCTCGGGAACTCATCAGCTAGATCATCAAAGGACTGCAAGCAGCCCATCATACCTTGAGGTAGTCCTAGGTGAGTAGAGAACTCAGCCATACTCAAACTGTAAGGGACACCCACAACACAAAATGTGATTGTTTGACTGTATGGGTCTCTCTCAGCTGTACGAGCGACACGCAGGGTAGTGAAGGACTCCAAAGACAATTCAAAGTACCCCAAGTCAGTGATACTCCACAATTCATTCCACCCTCCGTGGTCAACTAAGTCATGCATTTGCACATCAATGTCAAGAACGGCCAGAACGACCCACAAAATTTGTCAGGGGTTCAGAAAGCTCTTGCCCATGAGCGTGAATGTCGCTCAATTTCCTCGATGCTCGAAGGTGAGCATCGCGGCCCGTATTTCCTCCTCATTGCGGTTAAAGGAACTCTCACCCTGACTCGATCTCTTGTGGGCCACCTTCTTCCTCTTATAGAATTTGTCAGGCATGGGAAGAAGAATGTGGAGACCAAAGAGAGAGGAGAGTTCAAAAATTACCTTAGATTGCTCAAGCTTGGAATGACTTTCGGGCCCTCACAATCCTAACGAGAAGAGAGCACCTCGAAGAAGCTGTCCTTGGCTTTGCACGGCAGGAGGCAAAGAGGGAGATCGTCGGACGGCAGGTGGTGAACACGAAATTGTCGGTGGAGAAGACAGGGCAGCGCTGAAGGCGAGGGGGGAAAGAAGACACGCAAAATGAAAATGGGCGTGCCCTAGGTATTAAAATCGTCTAGCGCACATGCCTGTGAAAATAAGTAGCACGCATGTGTGGGAACGCACGCGCATGCAGAAATGGGCGCACACACATGTGCTCTAAAAAAACTATACTAAAGCACAACCAGGGACCAACACGAGCAGGCTAAATTTGAAGAAATGGATTCCAGTGATAATCATATTGCGAGAAAATTATTAAATCGAAATCCTAAGTAAGTTCTAAATAAAGGTTCGAAAAATGCACAAATAAGAATTTAAGGATAACTACTGGGGTTTAATGTCTCCCAACAAAACTTATTCTAATTTTGTTGACGTTCTAACTTATTGGAATCGAAAACTTGAAGTGCACATGAATTCTCTTTAATTTGCAGGTCAATATGTAATACCAACACCAACATAGTTTCCTCCTCCACAGAAGTGGTCTCCCGTATGAAGGTAGGGAGGTAGAGGAGAAATCAAAAGAGCTCCTGACACTCCTGGACAGAAAAGAAAATAGGGCATTCTTTGTTGCCCTGACTTGATTTAGTTGTAAGATGGGGTCGATGACACACAATGAAGGGGTCATGCACAACCTCATCTTGCAACGAATCAGACGTGTTATTATATGCAGGAATAAAATCAGAAATAAAATGAGAAGAACTACTTACGGAGGGAATGATCCCGGAATCATTCCCATCAAGCTCAAAGCACCGATCACTGACAGTGCTTTGTTCCTCCATGCAAAAAGCAGATAAACTGCTGGATGGTGCATTGGCGGCGATTTGGACCTCCTCTATCTTGTGTAGAGATAGAAATCTCCTCACTAAGGATTGTGTCCTCAGCACTGTGAAGTACTACATCAGGCTCATCTGACTCCTCCTGCAATGGAACCAAATTAACCGCGGGATCACTAAGTACATGTGTAGAAGAATCGATAAAAATGGTAGGAACAGATTTAGAGAAATTAATTAAACTATTGTCCAAAATTGAATCCATGAAATGCAACGATGTACCAGAGGAAGAAATAGACAACTCAAAGTCATCGTCTGGATCAACGACAGTGCTAATCGAGGGATATGCAGGACTCCCAATAAGATAAGGGGGAACTGAATATAACTCATCAGCACATGAAGGAGCGGGACAATGAGTGGAGGATGATGAAAAGATGATATTGGGTTCACCCTCCTCCTCCATTGTCGCATTGAATTGAGCGCAATCCTTCGATGCGTGATCTGAACCATGACAAAATAGGCATAGCTTCCCAATGGGTTTAGACTTCGAGGAAACCAAACCTACTGGAGAAGGTGATGCCCACAATGGAGGTGCATAAGTATAATAAGTGGGTTCTCTATATGAAGAATTATACAATGTTGATTCTCCGTAGGGAGATCCACGCGAATTAGATCTATAATTTCTATTTGTACAAAGATAACTATAATGCCTAATCGATCCACACCACCGACATGGATCAAGTTCTTCTGTCGTAGTGCGGAAATGGATTCAACTGAAATTCATTCGATTCAAAACACAAGTAAAATTAAATTCTAGTGCTGGCTTGTAGGTGAAATTAAA
Source organism: Dactylorhiza incarnata (assembly GCA_033032865.1). Taxonomy (NCBI): domain Eukaryota; kingdom Viridiplantae; phylum Streptophyta; class Magnoliopsida; order Asparagales; family Orchidaceae; genus Dactylorhiza; species Dactylorhiza incarnata. The sequence goes on along the minus strand of JAWHQI010000043.1, from coordinate 11,821,961 downwards.
ATAGAAAATAACAAGATGAAATTGCAAATAAAAATAAAAATGCTTAGATTAGCCTAAGTATACTCTTCCTAGACCTTCTGACTAAGTCCAACGCGCTCCCCGACAATGGTACCAAAAACTTTACTGCTAAACTACAGACGACCGTTATCCTAGCGGAATAACGTAAGCAGTGCACCAGTCGAAGTAATATAAAATGGAGGCTTCCCACTGAGTATCGAATCACGTGGAGTGCGGGTAAAGATACGAGGACGTCGTATACCATTGGCTATCTATACAAACAATAATTGAGTGATTAACAATTCTACTCCTAAAGTGCAAATTAATCCTAAACTAAGCTATTAGCATGTTCAATATTCATCAAACAATAGGAAGATTCCATCCAAACACCAAAATATGAGAATATGACAATCATAATGAAATCGAATAAAAATTGTTCAATTCAAATATGATTTGATCCTAATTCACTATGCATTGAAAGATTACAACCATTAAAATGTAGAAAACACAAGTAGGAATGAAGGTGAGGGGCAAGGATAGCGCTGCAAATACAAAGCGAACGAGGAGACTATTCCTCAGAATGGGAAGAGCCAATGGACTGTCACTCCGGCTCTTCAGGCAAACCTTCGTCTGTCGTCGGGGTAGGGGAAGGAGCTGTCACCTCCGACTAGTTGACTCGTCTTCTCCTCATGAATCCTCACGTTATTGGCACCGAGCCTCTAGAAACATTTTCCTTGCTTAGATTCTAACCATGAAGCTTTGGTTGGAGGTGGAAGATGGATTCTCCCTCTCAAAATCTCGTGGAGGAGCTTGGCCGCGTGAAATCTGCTCTAAAAATGGAGGTCCATCAAATGACCTAAAAATTCATATATATAGACACAAGAAAAATTAATGTGCACGCCGCCATTATGTGCACAGGCATGCGCACAAAATTTACTGAAAGAGGAAGACGACCAGAAGATTAGTGTGCGTGGGCGCACGGGCGTGCGTGAACAAAACACACGCCCGATGACAGAACACTGAATTTTAATGAAATGTCTGCGCACGGGCGTGCTTGAGCAAAATGCACGCCCAGTGACAAAACGCCAAAATTACATCCCAGGTCATCGAATTTAATCACAAAGCACGCACGCGGTTGCGTATAGAAAATTGCATGTAACTTCCCTAAACCTATGAAAAAGTCCACACCTGTAATTCTCATAATGAAACTCAAATGTCCATGTACAATCATGTAAGTGAAAAATGCATTAAACTATACTAAGAGTAGGGTAAAAGATCATGAAAATCATGCAAATTACAGGGGAATAAGCTATATAAATTAGAGGTATCACCCATCCAGCCTGCTCCCTTTATTTTTTAATAACTTGTTATGAAACCTTAAGTGTTTAATACTTTAACACGGTAAAAGACTTTTAATAACTTTATTTTGTTACAATTTCAGCTTTAATCAAGTACGTATCTCAAATTTCATTACGAATTTAATAGGTAGCTACATATACGCAATAGTAACATTGATTTTTCACCGTCATTTTTGGCGCGCACGTTAAAACAATTACTTATTAATGCAGGTCGTCGTTGTCGGTCTCACAATAACTAATGAGAGAGCCAGGGATAATGTAAATGTTTACAAGATTTCTGGAAGAAATTTCTAAGCTAATGAGAACTCTGAATGTTGTTTGATACTTTATTAGTTACTAAAAGCAATTTTTTTTTAAAAAGGAACCATTTTACATTAGAACCAAACAAGTCTGATGGGGAGCAGCCCGCACGACCTGTTTGAGTTTACTCACGACGACCATGGGCACAGTGATGATCGGGACCGCTCATTTCATGGGCATAGTATTTTAGTATGCTGTCATTTTTTATTTCGAGTTGTAATTTTGTGTTTTTTTGAGTCTGAGTGTTCGGTCAATCATAGCCGCTCATTGGTCCCTAAAAAACTATAAATAGAGGATGAAAGATCTCATTTTAGGCATTGAAAATTTGAGTTTTGAAGCCCAATTCTTGATCACTTCGGTGCCGAAGCCGACTCCGGGTGCGAAGCCCGGGCTTGCTCTCCCTTCCCTACCCTTTGGCCGGCCAAGCCATACCTCCTCCTCTAGTGGTCGGCCAACCTCCCCCTCCATCTACAACAACCGGTCTACAAGTTCCCCTCTTCCACCTTTCCATAGCAGTGAGGCCAAGGGAGGAACACCACACCACCAAACGAGAACCTAAAGGGTGCTCATAGAAAGAGGAAGCCAACCAAGTCCATATAGGAGAATGCAAAAGAGACCAACACCGGAAATTCCTTCAAACTAGGTCAGCATATCCGGTGCCAAGCAAGGAGCGGCAACAAAAAACAGAGAGAAGCCCCCGACTGGAAGGAGAAGCCCTCTGGAGGTCTGCTACTGGAGACGAAGCCCTCTGGAGAAGCGGAAGAGGGGCAGACTACGGGAACGAACTGCTGGGAGGAAGAAACCCTCTAGAGAGCCTGATGAAGCCCGCTGGAACGGAGGACTGGCGCCGGCGGGATCGGCAAGCGAGGTGAGGCGCTGGAGCGAAGGAAGCGGGATCGGCACACGAAAGCGGAGCCGGAGCGCGATCGCGAGCGGGAGCCGGATCGGCAGACGCCTTAGGGCTCTGATACCATGAGGAGAATCGTATCTCCAACAATACTTTGGGAAAAGGGTTACAAGATATATATAGGAGAGGGAAAGCACGAAATAAAAAACATGAAAATACACAAATACCAACATATATATATACACGCATATACTATATTAAAAAAGATTTATGGTGGCTAGCCAAATGACTAGGGTTCCGTTTGGGGGGACTTATTTTCACCGGTCAAGCGGTCACGCCCGCATGAAAATAAGTCCCCCCAAACGGAGCCTAGGTAAATGAGACATTGTATTGATCTTCACCGTCCACCATACCCCCCCCCCCCCCCCCCCCCCCCCCGAACAACAGCGCGAGGTCTTTCCCTTTTTTGAACTCCTTGCCATCGGGGTTACATATCTCCTGCTCCCCGCAGCTCATTTTTGTGTTCCTCCTCTAACCCTAACACGGAACATCTCCCACGCTCTCCGCCATCCCACTTCTCTCCGGCGCTGAAGCCCACGGCCAAGCCTCTGCCTCAAATCCCTCTTCTACGTGAGCTCCGATGACATATCTCTCCCACGACACATCTCCACACCACGACGGAATCTCTCCCACGGTGACCGAAGCTTCTCTCCCACATCGCTGACTTCTCCTTCGAATTTCTTCTATGGCAATGGCTTCCCCATTCGGCGCGATCGTAGACGATAGATTGACGTTATCCGGTCGCTCTCCATAGACATTTCCTCCTCAATTCTCAGCTACGTCAGGCATACATTTGTCCAGATTGCACATTTCCTTTCTAGATTGTAGTGAGCTCTCAAACCTAACTGACGTCTATATTTCTCCAGAATAGATTTGTCCAGATTGCAGTGAGGTTTACATTTGATCCTCATTTCTCACCTACGTGAGCTCTCCCTCCACATTTGCCCAATTTGTTTTCCGCGGTATTTTGATTTTCAGATTGCACTTGCAGTTTACTATTCCATTTACATAGAATAATTTTATCTTCTTTCATTAGATTGCAGAATTGTTGGTGAAGGCAAACACCCTGATTTTTTAGGTAAAATTTTACTTACCATGCTTCTGAATAGTTATTTAACCAGTTCCCATACATGATATTTAATTCATGTTGTAAGCAACCAACATTTTTTTTGCTTAAATTTTCACTTGCGAAGCTTTTTTATAGTTATTTAACCTGTTGCCCTACATGATGATGAAGACACTTACGATGTTTTTTAAAGAGATTGTTCTTGCCATGATTCTATGTTCAATTTCAACTAAAAAACATTCTGATTTTATCATTTTAGTTACTTGATTATGGCCAATTTGTGGGAAAAAGAAGTTGAAAGTGAGGTGGGGGAAGATAGACGGTGCTACTATGAGCTTCATTTCATAAAAAACTTTGAACAACAGAGTTTGGAGAGAACCCTCCTTCTTACATGCACACCACACACTCTAAGACAAAACAGGTACAGGACTGCCTTTATATAATATCAGGCAGGGGCAAAAAAGGAAAAGCAGAATACAACAAGGACAATAAAAATGGGGCTTCCCGGAGTGGCTTCAGTTGGCACAGGGCTCAAGGGAGAAGGGTTTGATCTTCCTCTCCTGGCTGCGATCTTCAGTGAGCTTTGCTGAACAGTTTTCTTCGTCCTGCAGGTTAACTTGTTGGCTGAGATTTCTGGATTGTTCAGGTGAACGAATGGGTGGATAACTGCTGAGATTATATTTCCTACATCCTCCCTTAATCTTAGCAGTTGTGATGGCTAATTTTCCTCATAACCGTTCAAAGTGGGCAATGGTTAATGGTTTGGTGAGCAGATCTGCAATCTGATTTGCTGATTCACAATAGTTAAGGCAAATTTCTCCTTTACTGACATGATCTCTAGTAAAGTGAAGCTTTAACTCTATGTGTTTTGATTTCTTGTGAAACACGGGGTTGTAGGCTAAGGTAATGGCATAGGTATTATCTATTTTAATCTCAGTGGCTTCTCTCATCTCTTCTAACAGTTCTGCTAACAAATTTCGTATCCATAAAGCTTCTTTTATGGCTTCACTTAGGGCAGTGTATTCTGCTTTGGTAGAGGAGAGGGTGACTGTTCTTTGCTTTCTGGTGCTCCATGAGACTAGCTTTGTCCCTATGTAGAATACAAATTCTGATGTGCTTTTTTGATCATCCTCACATCCCCCCAGTCACTATCTGAGTAGCCATTGAGAAGGTTGTGGGTATCTTTGCAATAACGCAACCCATAATTCCTTGTACCATTTATATAGCGGAGGATTTTTTTCACAGTTGTAAGATGATTGATAGAAGGTTCATTCATATACCTAGATACCAAGCTAACTGCATGTTCGATGTCGGGACGAGTGTTTGTTTGGTATATGAGGGATCCAACTATGCTTCTGTATTCTTCTGGATCAGCTTTTTCTGCACTATCTTCTTTTCTTAGTTTTCCCCTGTAATCATGGGAGTTGAACAAGGTTTGGAATTGAGCATCCCAGTGCGGGTGAGGATATCCTCTGCATATTTCTCTTGACAGATGAAGGTGCCATTGAATTCTTGTGAGATTTGTAGGCCTAGAAAATATTTGGTGACTCCAAGATCTGTCATCTCAAATTCAGAATTCATATAACCTCTGAAACTGCTGAGATTAAGGGAGGATGTAGAAAATCAGAACACATAGAGTTAAAGCTTCACTGTAGCAGAGATCATGTCAGTAAAGAAGAAATTTGCCTTAACTATTGTGAAACAGCAAATCAGATTGCAGATCTGCTCACCAAACTTTTAACCATTGCCCACTTTGAACGCTTAAGAGGAAAATTAGTCATCGCAACTGCTGAGATTAAGGGAGGATGTAGGAAATATAATCTCAGCAGTCAGCCACCCATTCGTTCACCTGAACAATCCAGAAATCTCAGCCAACAAGTTAACCTGCAGGAGTAAGAAAACTGTTCAGCAAATCTTACTGAAGATCGCAGCCAGGAGAGGAAGATCAAACCCTTCTCCCTTGAGCCCTGTGCCAACTGAAGCCACTCAGGAAAGCCCCGTTTTAATTGCCCTTGTTGTATTCTGCTTTTCCTTTTTTGCCCTTGCCTGATATTCTGTTTTGTTTTAGAGTGTCTGGTGTGCATGTAAGAAAGGAGGGTTCTCTCCAAACTATGTTGTCCTGAGTTTTTTATGAAATGAAGCTCATGGTAGTACCCTCTACCTTCCCCACCTCACTTTCAACTTCTTTTTTAGAGATAGGTTGCAATTCTTACGTACTATCCGCCATTAGAAATTCTTGCAAGTGTAGCATCTGTGAGAGCATCTTGTTTCCCTTCTTCACATGACATCCTCCAGTAATCCTCCTCAAAATTTTCTCTACTCCTCGAGTGGTGTGCCTATCTTCGAAGGAGAAGCATATGATTTTTGGTGTGACTACACAATTCAGACACTTATTTGTATTGAAAATGTCTTTTTCTTCAGGCAGTTGGTTTCTCCTTCTAAAGATAGGTTTTGATGGATTTAGTGATCTTTTAATGATGTTCATCATATTATCATGTTTAATTAGTAGAATGTTATCTGGTCCAGTTTGAAAATGCTTCACACCTAAATGGTTAAGGAATCATAATTCCCATGCCTCTTCAAACTAGTGATTGTTCTGTACAAGTGCTCCGGACTTGCAGCAATTACAAAAACAAGTGCTCGCACAACCAGCAATGGAGTTACCGAGGAACACGCCGATCAAGCCTCCGACAATTCGCCCGTCAACAATGCACCACCCCTCGAAGAAGTCGTCACCGCGCTGACAATGCCCATCTCCCATAACATCGATGACATCTAATATATGTGTTCGCATATATAAAGACATTTGAGTGCGAACACTTTCTAAAAATCCCCCTCTAGTGAATGCCTTTCTCATCTTCTTTTTCAAATTTTGTTGCTCTAGTAGAAGTACATAATCAAAATGGGAGGGTTCCCTCTTTATAGATTTATACTCCTCATCAAAGTTTTTTGTACTTCCCTTTGGACGACCTCTTGTTTTTGTTGGCATTGAAGGCTCCATAGTTTGACTCGCTTCCGGATTGACGATCTCACGTAATTTCCTCTTAATTTCTTTTCGTTGCAAGTCGCTAATGCTGCTATATTTTTTAATATTTCTTCCACATCATTTTCAATATCATTCACCTCTTTCGGCTCTTTTTTTATGTTAGAGTCAAATTGCTTGTCAAGTAGAGATAATTGTTTCCATTGTTTGTGTACCATTCACAATGGCAAAGAGTTACCACCATCAACATATGGCTCCAACTCATGTCCACAAGGTAGACCCATTGTGTATCGATTTATATGTCTACACTGCACCTGCCCCAAACACCTACCTTTCAGTGAATCTTCTTCCTTTTTAATCATCTCAAGTGACGCAATAGAAGCACTACCAATAAGATCTGCATAAAGGGAACCTTTGTGACCCATGGAGACATGAATCTTACTATGTCCAAACATACGCTTAATTTCCGTATGTTGTAGGTTGATCATTTGATTAAAAGTAGTCCATACGGTAGAGATGTTTCCAATGGATACTTCTAGAAATTTTTTTAATTGACTATGCCCGCTTTCCACCCGATTTGTCGATGTGTTTCCCAAATGCATGTACTTATCCACCCAACATAAAGCAAATAATTCCTTGTGCGGATCTATCCATGTTGTTGTGACATAAGAAATAACGTTAGGGTGTTTAGTTCCATAGTCATTCGACATTTGGTTGTACCGGAAGAGAAACTTATTTTCAGATGAAGAGTTAACAGCATTTTGCCATACACCCAAGTAGTTGTCGCAATCTTTACCAGTTTGAAAACATATTGCTCAACCGGACGGAAGTTGGATGAGCGAAAAACAGGCTCGTCAAACGATTTGTACTTTGATTCACTTGATTAAAACTAACATACCCACTTTCGCTAATGCACTTGAACAGATACTGAATTGGAGTTCCACCATCTAACTCACTGCGATATAACTTGGCCTTCTCATTTACACAGTCCGGATAGTAGTTGTATTTTCAGGATTTCTTTTCTTTAAGGACGACAATATTTTGTGTGGCTTAACTCTGGCACAAAACATTTCAGACACTATCTTCAGTTCATTGTCGTCTAGTCTACAAATGTATGGGTGTGCTTCAAGATGAACAAATTGATGATTGTGAATACCATGTTTGACTACAACCACCCATTCATTGTTATCTTCTCTATATCCTCTGAGTGCAAACTTACAGCCACATCATTTGGAATTTGACTTTCTAATATTTAATTTCACATAACCTTTTTTGCCATCAGAAGCAGATCCAGACCTATCACAACCTAGGATTACCCTAGGTTTTGTTCATGTAGTAATATTATCTGCCCTCAAAATTATAATAACAAACCCCAAATTTTTTGCAGTATTTCGCACCCACGATACTAGTTTTTCTTTATTCGGAAACCTCATGTTTGTGCAAAAATATTGACCAACATCTATCATACTTTCTTGCGGACTTTCAACATTTTCTATCAATTTTACCTCTTCTTAATTCATAGGGCAATCTGATCCATAATACAGAAAATTAAAAAAAACTATAAAAATATGTAGATCCATACAAAAAATCTGATCAAGCCTACAAAAACCAAAATAAACTAATTAAAATTAAACGTTTAAGAGATAAAAAAATGCTCACAATGGGGGTCGCCGGCGGGAGGAAGATGGCCGGCCAAAACATCGAAACGATGCTCCCCGGGTGAATCTTCTGAATCCATAATGCGAAAGGGAGGAAGATGGCCGGTCGGAATGTATAGAGTCGCACGCCGGTGGCCGATTTTTTGCCGGAGATAGCCAGGAATGCCGGCCGGAGAGAGGGCGGAACGCCGGCTAGCGTTTTTTGCGAAATGGGGGGGGGGGGGGGGGGGGGGGGGGGGGGGGGGGCTGGATCGTGGATTGAGAGAGGGGGGAATGTGTACAAATAATGGATATTTTTGGGTACAAATAGCCATCTGAGGGGTATCAATATCAATTCCCTAAAATTTTGATGTAAATGTCATTAATTTAACTATGGAATCTTATACTCACACCCAACAAATTTTCATGATCACTTTAATTAAATTTGACATTAAAATTTATAATATAATTACCATTATTAAGCCCCTAAGATTGATCTTAAAATATAATTTAATTTAATTGACAAGCTAACGATTCTTCCGAGCCGCTTTCAGATAATTGCTGTATATTATATGCACAATATTACGTAGAAAATACACCAGAGCAATTTATTTTAAAATTTTAAAATATTTATTTATATAGTATTTAGTTTAAAATTATTTTTTAAGATGATTTAAAATATATACAATTATTAATGAATTTGATAATGTAAAAGAATATTTTTAATAAATAATATAGATGTATAGTAGCTATTTAATTTGCACATACATAATACATTGTTAACCGGTCCAACAATAGTTATATATTTGGAGTAATTATTTAAAAGAACTCTTATAGGTGTATGACCCACATGACAGATATCTTATTAAATTTATAAAAAATATTAAATTATTTTAAAAAAATATAACTCGGTTAAGTATTTCAAAATTAAAATGTAAAAATTTGAATGAAATATTACATTATATATATAACTGCAAATGAATTATATAACTGCAAATGAAATCGTAACAAAGTATATGAATTATATATTGCTAATAATCTAACAATATTTTTAATAGCTCATTTGTCTACTTTTTTACATACATAATATTTATCGCGTGACAGTGTGTTCAAGAGATAAAATTCATCGTCCATCGGTAGTAATGACCGATGCCCGGCAAATGACGCACTCGTTCTTGATCATCAACCACTTCTCGATGCATTTGGTATGGTACACGTGATTGCAAGTCAAGATTGCTGTCTCATCTTCCACTTAGATCTCATCCTAATATAAATTTAGAATTTATAAGCATATTGTTTTATGAAATATTAAAAAACTTTTAACCAAAATACTTTACCTGCTGACGTTTCTTTGAGTAGGAATTTCAAAATGCACTAATGCGTGTGGGGCCTGCATCAAAATAATTAATTTTGAGCTTTGTATTTATGTAACAAAAGGTAAATCACACATACAAAATTTTACGTTCAAACTAAAGATCACCTGCATCTCTAGTGCTCCGGTAATAGAATAAGATGCATTGCTAGCTACCATATGCCAGACAGTACTATAACGTGATCGCAGACGCGGTGGAATTTCATATCCTGAGTTAGTACATGAAACATACATAATATTAAGGTAATATATTCTTATGTGAATATTAATATTACTGTCTCTCTTTTCAAAATATTTTATATTATAAAAATTAGGTAATAAAAACATTTCATTAAAATACCATTATTATTATTATTATAAATGATTTAAGTAGGTTTTCCCATATTTTCATTTTATTATTAATAAAAAAAACATAAATTTATTATTAATTTTGATATTGTAGATAAAACATTCAAAAAAAATAAAATACAATCGATTTAATTTCTATACATAATAATATACTTCTTAACAAAAAAAAAATGTCGCACAAGAGCAAAATTTGAATATTTAATTAAAATTTTGAGTTATGAAATATTTATAAAGTATAAAATCTTTATTACGAATAAAATCATAGATTATGATTGATATGCACCCGTAAAAACGATACGGGATGCGGTTCCGTATCATGTATCCAGAAGGGTACCGCCGAGCGCGCAGGCGCTCACAGCGCCAAAATGGCACGGCACTCGCCGCGCCAACGGAACGCGGCACTCGGCGCGCCAAAACGACTCAGCACGCGTCGCGCCAAAACGGCGCGGCACCCGCCGCGGTAGAACGGCGCTATGCCGGAAGGGTGCGGCACTCGCCGCACCAAAAAAGTGTGGCAAACGCCGCACCAAGGGGGGCGCGGCAATACCGCACCCCCGGCGCCAATTAGGAGGGGGTGCGGCATTGCCGCACCCCCAAACTTCCAGCAGGGGGGTGCGGCACTGCCGCACCCCACAAATACTTTAGGGGGTGCGGCATTGCCGCACCCCCCAAAGGCCCAGCAGGGGGGGTGCGGCATTGCCGCACCCCCCCCCCCCCCCCCCCATAATTAATTAGGGGGGGGGGGGGGGTGCGGCCCGCACCCCCCATAATTAATTAGGGGGGTGCGGCATTGCCGCACCCCCCCTCCAGCGCCAAGGGGGGGCGCTGACTTGGGGCTGACTTGGTCAGCCCCCCCCCCCCCCCCCCCCCCCCCCCTCACGTGGCACTCCCCAATTGGGGAGTGCTATTTGCACTCCCCAATTGGGGAGTTTCTCGCAACCGCGCTCAATTGGGGAGTGCAATTTGCACTCCCCAATTACGGAGTTCCCTCCCGCGCAGCAAGAGGCGTCGGACGAACGCTAGATGCCCCCGCAATCGGATCCTGATCACCATGAACGGTACGCCCTCACGCCCGCGACGCGATCACCTCCTAAGTTCACATCCACGACACGCTCGGAACGCCTCTAAGCGCGTTCAAAGCACTTTCGTGTTCGTTGCGCGCTCAGAACGCCTCCGCGCTCACGCGCGCTCAGACCGCCTCCGCGCCCACGCGCGCTCAGAACGCCTCCAGGCGCGTTCAAAGCGCTTCCATGTTCGTTGCGCGCTCAGAACGCTTCTGAGCGCGCTCAGAGCATGCTCACTCTTCCGACTCGACTCGCTCACTTTTTGTCTTTCCGGCTTCTCACTTTTTGTCTTCCCGGCTTCTCACTTTTTGTCTTTCAGGCTTCTCACTTTTCAGGAACGGTCAGTCGCCTTTTTCGCCTCCAACGGAACTGCCCGAACTGCCCAAGCTACCCGAGGGGCAAGGTGGTCATTTACGAAAAATGGCGATCTGAGGGCCCCGAACCGGAGAATATGATTCGTCCACCGGGCATTTATGGAAACTACCAACGACAAAATTACCGGGTCGCCCCCGGCCAAAGCTATAAAAGGAGCCCCAAGGCTTCATTTGAAAGGACCTTGACTTCTGGACCCGGGAGAGCTCCTTGCAGACTTTTGCGGAATTCTCCTTCGGCGCTTGAAGATCTCCTTCGTGGACTTGAAGATCTTCATCATCCCGAAAGGCGACTAGCCTTCTCACTTTCAAAAGGCGACCAGCATTCTCAGAAGGAAAAGGCGACTAGCCTTCTCACTTCTGAAAGGCGACCAGCATTCTCAGAAGGAAAAGGCGACTAGCCTTCTCACTTCTGAAAGGCGACCAGCATTCTCAGAAGGAAAAGGCGACTAGCCTTCTCACTTCCGAAAGGCGACTAGCATTCTCAGAAGGGAAAAAGACTTAGTTTTTCCGAGAGGTGGCCTATCACCCTCGGAGTTCTCTCTCTCTCAGTATTGTAACGAGCAACGGTCTGTCGCGCTCAAGTTCTAGTTTCCAAATTGTAACCCCCAGAAGATAGTGAAGTTTGGTCGGCACAGCTCCGACCGCGTGTTTTTTTACCCTTTCCGGGTTTTCCACGTTAAAAAGTCCCTGTGTACTCAGCAAATCTCTAATTGACTGTTTGCGCGCTTAGTTCGCTCACGAGCTAAGGTGGTTCAAGTGAACCGGTCTACCAAGAGCCCTAAGCGTTCCGCAACAGTTTGGCGCCGTCTGTGGGAAACTTTCCTGAAAAACTCTTTGAGAGCCAACTGTTATGGCAAGAAAGAGTGCTCGCACTACTGAAGGATCGATGCCGGAAGGACGTGTCGACCCAGCTCCCTCCCACTCACTTATCAATGCACCTCCCGCGGAGGAGGCGCTGCCTGCACCTGCAGCAGGTTTGGAGGTGCGTATGCAGCAGATCAAAGAACATCAAGCTGAGATGTTGGCCCTCGTGAGGAATCTTGGGGCTCCTCAAGTTCCGATCCAACCGCCAGCTTTGAACGCACCGCCGCCCCCGGCTCTGAATCATTCCCCGAACGGGGAGGCTGTCCAAGAAGACAAAGCTTCAGAAGAATTCTCCAATGCGGCAAGTACCGCTCACCTTGGCCCACCAGCTGGAGGCCCAGAAGCTAACCACCACCACCACCGCGGAAGAGCTGCCCCTGAGCAAGCAGTGGAAAGAGCTTCGCGAGAAGAAATACGCAACATGATAGAGGAGGAGTATGCCCAAGCGGGGCGACGCGCAGCTCTCGCCCGCCATCCCGCGCGCCACGGCTCCCCACTATCACCTCAAGTCCCGGACCATCCAATTCCAAACGGTTTCAAGCTTCCCAATATCGAAATGTTCGACGGGACGGACGACCCGCTGGAACACGTCAATCACTTCACCACCATCATGAGGATTTACAGCGCCCCCGACCAACTCCTCTGTCAAGTGTTCCCGGCAACTTTGAAAGGACAAGCGCGCACTTGGTTCCACTCCCTGCGAGATGGGGCCATCAACAACTTCGCAGAAATGGCGCAGCAGTTCGTGGACCAGTTCATCGCCAATCGTAGGATTGTCCGAGATCCTTCCCATCTCTCGGGAATCCGCCAGAACGACGGAGAAACTCTGAAGGATTTTTTCCGACGCTTCACCTCTGAGGCGCGACAGATCCCGGGAGTCGACCCCGAGCTTTTGCGAAGAGTTTTCCTTGGAGGACTCCGCCCAAGTGGATTCTACTCAGCTCTAATGAGAGAAACTGTACCAAGCTATCCTGACCTCGTTCAGCGAGTCGAGGCCTAGATAGCAGCAGATGAGGCAATTGAAGCGCACCGCCGGCAGTTCGAGGGGAGCTCGAAGAGGAAGAAAGAGGAGTCACTGCCACAGGCAGTTACCAATAAGAACAGCAAGCAACACGGCAACCCCAGCCGAGACCGAGGATCTCGCCAACGTCAGGACTACACTCCCCTGAACACTACCAGGACTAACGTACTGTACGCAATCAAAGACAACCAGACGCTCCGCAAGCCCAGACCCCTCGCTAAAAACTCAGGGGACCAGACAAAATATTGTGAGTTCCATCGTGGACAAGGACATGACACGGAAAATTGCTCCAAGCTTAAGGATGAAATCGAGCAACTCATCAAACGAGGCCTACTGGGGAAATTCCTACGAGACTAGGCGACTATTCGGCTAGCAGGAGATCAGCTAGCGGCCCGCCAGGAAGGACCGGGAGCAACCCTTAAGGCAGTCATCCCAGGAGAAAGCTTCATACCCATCAGCGGGGCTCTACCAGCGCCGCTGAAATATTCTGTCAACTCTGTTTCTATCAACTTTGAAAACTTTGTGCAAATTTCCACTACTAATCGTTTTTAAAGTTAATCATTTCACACATGTCATATTTTGCGTCATCGAAACTACGTAAAGACGTCCACTCGCTAATGAACAGCACCTGCCTCCGGGCAGTGCGCTAATGAACACCACCTGCCTCCGGGCAGTGCGCTAATGAACAGCACCTGCCTCTGGGCAGTGCGGTAATGAACAGCACCTGCCTACGGGCAGTGCGCTAATGAACAGCACCTGCCTCTGGGCAGTGCGCTAATGAACAGCACCTGCCTCCGGGCAGTGCGCTAATGAACAGCACCTGCCTCCGGGCAGTGCGCTAATGAACAGCACCTGCCTCCGGGCAGTGCGCTAATGAACAGCACCTGCCTCCGGGCAGTGCGCTAATGAACAGCACCTGCCTCCGGGCAGTGCGCTAATGAACAGCACCTGCCTCCGGGCAGTGCGCTAATGAACAGCACCTGCCTCCGGGCAGTGCGCTAATGAACAGCACCTGCCTCCGGGCAGTGCGCTAATGAACACCACTGCCTCCGGGCAGTGCGCTAATGAACAGCACCTGCCTCCGGGCAGTGCGCTAATGAACACCACTGCCTCCGGGCAGTGCGCTAATGAACAGCACCTGCCTCCGGGCAGTGCGCTAATGAACAGCACCTGCCTCCGGGCAGTGCGCTAATGAACAGCACCTGTCTCCGGGCAGTGCGCAAATGAACGGCAACTGCCTCCGGGCAGCGCGCTCACAATAAATTCTCAATGCTGTCGATTGAAGGTTCGCCCCTCTCCACCACAGTAAGGTCCCGACGTCGTAAATGTTTGCCCCTCCTACATTCGCACACGGTTTGAATACACCCGCTATTCACCGGCCAAGCCGCGAGCCCGACTCGTGCAAAAGCCGCCAGCACAGACTTGTGCGAAATAATTCCTTATGTAAAAGCCACGAGCCCAGACTCGTGCACCTATCCAATTATAAGTCGCGAGCCCAGGCTCGTACACCTATCTTGTTATAAAAAAGCCGCGAGCACAGACTCGCGCAAACTAATTTTCTATTATAAAAAGCCGCGAGCTCAGACTCACGCGAACTGACTTCCTATCATGTAAAAGTCGCGGGCTCAAACCCACGCAGACTCACCCGTTATCTTGTGAAAAAAGCCACCGAGCTAAACAGGCTTCAACGCTGAACAACAAGCTCGTTACAATCTCCAGCACAAAATGCTGGGCGGCAAGCTGGCGCCCAGCAAGACGAGATAAAAGTTTCTGCCACAGCTAGAGCCGAGCAACGACTTCTGGAACATCGCACAAAGATGACAGTGATCCAAATTGCCGCGAAGGAAAATCAAAAACCTTCGAACTCCTCCGCGTAGCGATTCGGACTCCGAAGGTTTGGGGGCTTATGATATGCACCCGTAAAAACGATACGGGATGCGGTTCCGTATCATGTATCCAGAAGGGTACCGCCGAGCGCGCAGGCGCTCGCCGCGCCAAAATGGCACGGCACTCGCCGCGCCAACGGAACGCGGCACTCGCCGCGCCAAAACGACTCAGCACGCGCCGCGCCAAAACGGCGCGGCACCCGCCGCGGTAGAACGGCGCTATGCCGGAAGGGTGTGGCACTCGCCGCACCAAAAAAGTGTGGTAAACGCCGCACCAAGGGGGCGCGGCAATACCGCACCCCCGGCGCCAATTAGGAGGGGGTGCGACATTGCCGCACCCCCAAACTTCCAGCAGGGGGTGCGGCACTGCCGCACCCCCAAACTTCCAGCAGGGGGGGCGGCACTGCCGCACCCCCCAAATACTTTAGGGGGTGCGGCTTTGCCGCACCCCCCAAAGGCCCAGCAGGGGGGGTGCGGCATTGCCGCACCCCCCCCCCCCCCCCCCCCCATAATTAATTAGGGGGGATGCGGCCCGCACCCCCCCATAATTAATTAGGGGGTGCGGCATTGCCGCACCCCCCCCCCCCCCCAGCGCCAAGGGGGGCGCTGACCAAGTCAGCGCCCCATTTGGGGGCTGACTTGGTCAGCCCCCCCCCCCCCCCCCCCCCCCTCACGTGGCACTCCCCAATTGGGGAGTGCATTGCACTCCCTAATTGGCGAGTTTTTCCTTAGCTGCACTCCCCAATTGGGTAGTGCTATTTGCACTCCCCAATTGGGGAGTTTCTCGCAACCGCGCTCAATTGGGGAGTGTAATTTGCACTCCCCAATTACGGAGTTCCCTCCCGCGCAGTAAGAGGCGTCGGACGAACGCTAGACGCCCCCGCAATCGGATCCTGATCACCATGAACGGTACGCCCTCACGCCCGCGACGCGATCACCTCCTAAGTTCACATCCACGACATGCTCGGAATGCCTCTAAGCGCGTTCAAAGCACTTTCGTGTTCGTTGCGCGCTCAGAACGCCTCCGCGCTCACGCGCACTCAGAACGCCTCCAGGCGCGTTCAAAGCGCTTCCATGTTCGTTGCGCGCTCAGAACGCTTCTGAGCGCGCTCAGAGCATGCTCACTCTTCCGACTCGACTCGCTCACTTTTTGTCTTTCCGGCTTCTCACTTTTTGTCTTCCCGGCTTCTCACTTTTTGTCTTTCAGGCTTCTCACTTTTCAAGAACGGTCAGTCGCCTTTTTCGCCTCCAACGGAACTGCCCGAACTGCCCGAGCTGCCCAAGCTGCCCGAGGGGCAAGGTGGTCATTTACGAAAAATGGCGATCCGAGGGCCCTGAACCGGAGAATATGATTCGTCAACCGGGCATTTATGGAAACTACCAACGACAAAATTACCGGGTCGCCCCCGGCCAAAGCTATAAAAGGAGCCCCAAGGCTTCATTTGAAAGGACCTTGACTTCTGGACCCGGGAGAGCTCCTTGCAGACTTTTGCGGAATTCTCCTTCGGCGCTTGAAGATCTCCTTCGTGGACTTGAAGATCTTCATCATCCCGAAAGGCGACTAGCCTTCTCACTTTCAAAAGGCGACCAGCATTCTCAGAAGGAAAAAGCGACTAGCCTTCTCACTTCTGAAAGGCGACCAGCATTCTCAGAAGGAAAAGGCGACTAGCCTTCTCACTTCTGAAAGGCGACTAGCATTCTCAGAAGGGAAAAAGACTTAGTTTTTCCGAGAGGTGGCCTGTCACCCTCGGAGTTCTCTCTCTCTCTCAGTATTGTAACGAGCAGCGGCCTGTCGCGCTCAAGTTCTAGTTTCCAAATTGTAACCCCCAGAAGGTAGTGAAGTTTGGTCGGCACAGCTCCGGCCGCGTGGTTTTTTACCCTTTCCGGGTTTCCCACGTTAAAAAGTCCCTGTGTACTCAGCAAATCTCTAATTGACTATTTGCGCGCTTAGTTCGCTCACGAGCTAAGGTGGTTCAAGTGAACCGGTCTACCAAGAGCCCTAAGCGTTCCGCAACAATGATTTTACGTGTTAGTGAAATACTGAAATATACATATAAATATTGGAAGAAATATAAATATTGTAAGAAATTAAATAGAAATTTTAGTTCTGCATTGACCGGGTCTCTCCTCAACCTTCATATTCTCTCTCTCTCTCTCTCTCTCTCATGCACGAGCCACAACGCAGCAGAATCTCTCTCTCCCCCTCACTCATGAGCGAGAGCGACACTGTTTTTTTTCTCTCTCAAGACATTGCAGCCTGTTCTCTCTCTCCCTTCCTCTCTCTCTCTCTCCCTCTCACTCATGAGCGATACTGTGCTCTTCTCTCTCATGCCCGACAATGCAGCCTGTTCTCTCTCTCTCCCCCTCACTCATGAAGCGATACTGTGCTTTTCTCTCTCATGCCCGATAATGCAGCCTGTTCTCTCTCTCTCTCTCTCTCTCACCACACTCCCGCCAGTTTTTTTTTATTTACGAAGGCGCGACTTTGTCAAAGGGAGCGAGAGAGTTAAGAAAAAAAGTCCAAAAAATAAACAAAATATCACCATAATGGTTGTAGTGCGAAGAGAAGTAGAGTGGCGGCCGGCGGTGACGGCATCCTTCGCCGTCTGTGCTGCGGCAAAGCCGGAGTCGTGCGTCGGTGAGTACTGTCGTATGCACTGAGCATGATCGTTTCGTCCACCAGCTCAACGCCAATATTCGCCATGGATGATCACCTGTTGGCGTTGAGAGAGAAAGAGAGAGAGAGAGAGAGAGAGAGAGACGGTGGAGAGAGATAGAGGGAAAAAGAAAGAGACGGGTGAGATAAATATAAAACAACGACTCCTTATATTTTTGGAAATTGAGTTGAAGCTCAAACTATTCTATTTTTGGATGCCATATTTATTATTTATGAAAATAGTGAACTGTAATTTTCAGGAGAAAAAAAAAACATTATTAAATGGTGAAGTCGTGAACTGTAATTATTTTATAATAAATTGATACGACGTGTATTTATTTTATAATAAATTGATATGAACTTATTTAGCCGATCAATATTTTCTTGTGTTAAACCGGTTCAATCTGTTGCACCGTGAACCAGATAGAGAGCCGGTCCAGCATCAAGAACCGTCTCCGCTAAGAACCGAATTTGAACTGGACGAAACCGGGTTAAACGGCAGAACGCAGAACCGGGGGCGATTTTGAAAAATCAGGCGGGCCTTGATTAAGGTAAAAATTGAGATTGTTGGAGATCGAACTCAAACAATTTTTATAGCACGAGAGATAATGACCGTCAAATAAAGGCTTTTTGGCACAATGCACCCCCGAAAATGAGCTGTTTGGCACAATGCACCCCGAATGTTTAAATATAGCAATTTGCACCCCCAATTTCATTTAATTTGGCGCTTTGCACCATAGGCTTAAATATCAGGGGTAATTTTGTCCCGAGTCCTCCGAAAACACTATTTTTGGCACTTTGCACCCCGAACTATTTTAATTTTTTATTTTCAGCTATTTGTAGGCTCTCGAGTCCTTCGAATTATTTATTTAAATAGCTATTTTGCATTGTTTTAATACACATTTTCAAAGGAGATCAGTTGTATAGTGTGATCTAGAAGGCCACGTTTCAGGCTTTCACAACATGTGCTCTGTTTTAGCCTATCCTGAGATCAGCTGTCACAAGAAGGCTGTTTTAGCCTATCATGGGGTCTCCATGATGCAGCTTAATATAAAACAACATGCTTTGAAGAATAACTTTGCTGAACATACACGGCTCTGTTTTGGACCAACAACATAACTTTGCAGAATAATATAAAACCAAACACTCCACGGTAGAAAAACATCTAATACAAAATACATAAACCAAACACCTCTCCACAGTAGTAAAATATCTAATACAAAATACATAAACATCACACTCCTCCACAGTAGGATAATCTCTAATACAAAATACAACAAGAACAACTTGATACTCCTCTTCGGCTCTCCTCTTCAGTAGGATCACATATTTTTCCTTACCTGCATATAAACACCAAGATGTTAATGTCCAATCAAATATAAAATAATGTTAAAATAATATTTGATGAATGGACTCTTACCGGCAACTTTGATTTCGTAGAAGATGATGCAGCTTGGGTGTTGGATGCTTCAGTGCAACTCTTCTTGTTATGACCTCGCATACCACAGTTTGAGCATGTGTATTTCATACCATTCCTTTTGATTCCATATTTATGACTTTCTAACTCATCCGCTTCTTTTCTCCTTGCATGCTTTGAAGGCCTTCCGGGTTTTTTCTGAATATTACTCCATGGAACTATTGGGTTCAAATTTGGTGTTGGTCATTCCTTATATGATCTAATTGGATTTAGCAAGTGTTCATATGCTTTCAAAAACATCTCTCGTTTATACCATTTTTCTACATAATCTTCCACATTTTCCCTTCGATAGAATATGCATGATGTCGCATGGACGCAAGGTATACCCGTGAGATCCCAACGCCTACAACTACAACTTCTAGCATTTAGATCAACGGTCCATTTATCTCCAATAAATCCTTCGACTTCAAACTTGTAATGACCATTCCATACTAAAATATAATTGTGAGCATTATTTTTATTATCTTCAATAATTTGTTGTATAGAATGACATATGTCTCCATTAAACTTGAAGAGCACCTTATCTCTTTGTGTGTGAAGGTGTTTCATTAGCAAGACCCTTATTGCCTCCAGCATTGTTATGATTGGCTTGTCCCTAGCTTTTAGGATTACCTTGTTGAAAGCTTCGCAAAAGTTGTTTAACAACATATCACATTTCGGCCACGTACTAAAATGGGACTTTGCCCAATGTCTTTTATTTCGTTCTTTAACCCATTCGTAAGCTTTTTTATCGCAAGCTTTCAGTTTCTCCATTTCATAATTGAAATCTACTTCTCTTGTAGCGGATGCTGCTTTCCATAGAATGCCTTTTAGTTGTAGGCCCCTATGCTTTTGTTTGAAGTTATTATACATATGCCTTAAGCAAAATCTATGTTCTGCATTGGGAAGTAGTTCTTCAATAGCTTTCAATAACCCTTTCTGCTTGTCTGAAATTACGGACCACATATAACTGTTTTCAATGCATAAATCTTCTATTAGAAGATTAACAAATCATTTCCATGTTTGGTATTCTCTTTTAACACTACAGCATAAGCAATATGATACATGTTATTGTTGCCATCAACACCAACAGCACATAACATCACTCCACCCGTTGATGTCCTCAAATGACTCCCATCCAATCCAATAATAGGCCTACATCCTACCATGAAACCTTTCTTCAAGGCACCCCAACAAATATATAGTCTTTTAAAAATACATGTTTGTGAGGGTACATCATGCTTACATTTGACCTTAATCGTTGTGTCTGGATTGGTCCTATAGATTTCTTCAAAATAATTCCATAGTTTTGCATATTGCTCCAACTCCATTCCACTAATCATCTTTGAAGCATGTTTCTTAACTCTGTACATCTTCCATATACTAAGAGTTGTTTGGTTGTCCCTCTGCATTATTTCTTGCATTGAACTAGCATGCCACTCCGGATTACTCCTAATGTTGGGCTCATACTGCTTGGCTAAAAACTTAGATTTACAATGTTGTGAATTTGCAGCTCTACAACAAGTGTGTTCCCCTTTAATGGTCTTGACTTGAAAAGTTTTTTCATTCTTAGACATGAATGAAGCAAACATGACCCAACCACAATCACATGTAACCTGAATTTTATAGCTACAATTTTTTGTAAACTTAAGGGGCTTTCCTTGTTTAGTGGCATATAACCTCACAACATCCCTAAAGTCCGAAGGCGTATTAAAACATAAGCCGACCTCAAACTCAAAATCTGAATAGTTTGCAACTCCTTCATAAACTTGAACGTCGCGACATTTTCCTTTATGTGAATTGGTAGATGACTGACTAACCCGTTCTTTTACATGTATTCCGACATTCTTTGGCAAAAGTTTATTTGATTCAGTTAGTTCACCAACTACTTCAATCTCATCCTCTATATTTTCATCGGGTATCAAGTCATCTAACTCAAATTCAGTGTCATTCAAATCATCACCAGTAAAGGAAGAATTACTCTCCTCAGAATCCTCATCATGCTTTGAGATTCACTAGTACTATGAACATCAAGCTCCTCTTCCAAGCTGTTATTGTCAACGAACATGCTATCCCACTCAATTTCTCTCGGACTAGACATTGTTAAACTCAAATTCAATATCACCTAAAAAGATAAAATAATATTGTATCTAAATATTGAAAAACAAAAAAAACACTTTGCAAAACTATAAATATCAAGAAAAAAAAAGGGAAATGATGGTTATACCAGCAGGAGAATACTAAATCAGCAGAAGAATCCAACAACAGCAATTGAATCCAAGTAGACGAAATCCTATTCAGCAAAAAAAATATCAGTAAACACAAATGTAGGTGGCAGCCGGAAACCTGTATAAAAATCAGTAAACATGTACACAATGTTGGTGGCTGCTGCAGTTCTTCTCCAAGGATCGGATGCCGGAAACCTCTATCCAGGATGACGAGAAGATTGCAAGCCGACGGAGTCGATAACCTGGAGCACGCCGACGGGAGTCGATAACCTGGAGCACGCCAACGGGAAGAACCAACCTGGAGCACGCCGACGGGAGTCGATAACCTGGAGCACGCCGTCGTCGAAATCGGGAGCACGCTGCAAGCCGACGGGTCGAAATCTGGAGCACGCCGACGGGTAAAAAATCTGGAGTGAAAACCTAAAACAGCGATGAAACAAGTGTTCGGACCAAAATAAACTTGGCATAATCGATCTAGGGTGCAAAGCGCCAAATTAAATGAAGTTGGGGGGGTGCAAATTGCTATATTTAAACATTCGGGGTGCATTGTGTCAAACTGCTCATTTTCGGGGGTGCATTGTGCCAAAAAGCCGTCAAATAAATATTATCTATACATATATACTTATATAGCCGTCAAATAAATATTTAAATTATAAACATATCTAACTATATATAACATACTAGCTATTCGATTATTTAAAAACTATTTTCTCCAATAAAATGCTTATATTAATATTATTCCAATATAAAATTTTCAAGAAAATATCTAATATTTTTTAAAAATCTATAAGAATTATTGTAACAAACATGATATGTAGTATATATCATATTTATTTGTATGTATATTATAATTATATTATTTAGTTGCATTTAAACTCAATTTGATATTTAAATGATACGCAATATGTTATGAACTTGTGACGCATGTTATGTACATATGTTATTATCTGACATCACGGTTTAACTCTGGTCCAACCGGTCTGACTGATCGGACCTTGAACCTTCGAACCCATCGGTTCGTTCTTCGGTCCGGTTCTTAAAACCTTGATTTTTCAGGTGATATAAAGTCAAAGTATGAAATTAGTTCTAATGAACATTTTTTTTAAATTTAATATTTATTTTTACATAATTTAGTTTAGAATTATTTGTTAAGATAATTTAAAATATATACAATTATTAATGAATTTGATAATGTAAAATAACATTTTTAATAAATAATATAGATGTATATCTACATCAATAATAGCTATTTCATTTGCTTATACACTATTAAGTGGACTGAGAACCGTTAGATATTTGGAGGAATCATTTAAAAGAACTCTTATGAGTACATGATTCACATGACATCGAAATCTTATTAAAATTATAGGAAAATGTGTTAAAATATTTTAAGAAAATATAACTGGGTTAAGTATTTCAATATTAAAAGGTAAAAATTAGAATGAAATATCAATATGTATATATATATATATATATGTATATATATATATGTATATATATATACGCCAAGGGCTCTACTTGTCCACTTTAAAGAATGATGCCATTGACTTCGCCCAAAAGTGCAAGAGCTAGCTGTCAGTTTCATACCAACTCCCTCATCAGTGCGCGCCTTCACTCCTTCGCGCTCCGCTCAGCACGTGCTTCCTGCCTGCCCGCTCCACTCAGCACGTGCTTCCTGCCTGCCCGCTCCACTTTCAAGACTACTCCAGAAGGCGCTCTGCGTCTCGCTCCAGAGTGTGCTCTGCTCCGATTCCAGAACGCGCTTCGCATCGCTTATATATCTCCATCAAATGCGCGGCACTTAGAAACATTATGTAAACGAGAGGTGACATGTCACCCGGCCTCCGGAAAGCTTATACTTGTAGTCAACATATAGTAGTGGACAGAGCTAGGCCTGACCCCTTGTTTTTTTCCCTTTTCGGGTTTTTTCTATGTAAAATATCTCGATGTTCTGTGGTTGGTTCTCTCTTTGACTATTTGCAAGCTTGACTCACTCTCATGCTAAGACGGTCTGTTTTCTCTGATCCGTTGAAGCGCTAAGCGACCCCCAACAAACTTAATCCCCAATCATCTATATATGTCAATTATATCCCATTTTTTCTCATCTTTCCCTCGTATTTATTCATTAAAAATAGGTCAAGTAATTTTGCACAAATTATTGAGATTTATAATTTTATATTTAATAGTTATTAAATTTATATTAAAGTGCTCTTTGGTGCATATATTTTGTGCACTTATGATGGCGACAACGACCCTCAACATGAAGATGTTGGTATCGGCGCGCATACGGATGATGACTTCTCTCCAACTAAAGACCTACGTCATGACGAACGCTATCGCCATTACGGATTATAATTATTAATTATTAATCTTGCGCCGCGGACGAAGGTTGTAACGACGATGTCGTTCGTCATGACGTAGGACTTTGGTTGGAGAGGCGACATCATCCGTAAGCAGGGGAGGACCCACCTTGGGGCGAGTGTGGGCGGCCGCCCACACTCAATTTTTTTTTTAAAAAATAATAGCATTAGCCACGGCAAAACGCCGTGACTAATACCTTTTTTTTAAACTTAATAGTATTAGCCACGGAGAAAGTCATGGCTAATACCCTTTTTTTTTAACTTAATAGTTTAATGCCCAATTCTCCCTCCCCCTCCCGACACCTCGCGACAAGTCACAAGCCAGCGAAATCCCTCCCCCCTGGCCGACGAAAGCCCTCACCTTATCAATCGGACCGACGAAGGCCCTCCTCCTCTTAATCCGACCGACGGAAGCCCTCCCCCTCTCAATCCGACCAACGGAATCCCTCCGACTCCGACCCTCCGGCCTCCTCTCAGTCCAATGCCTCAGAAGGTTTGATTTCATCATTTTTTTTGTAGATCTTGATTTTGTAGATGAGAATCTGTTTTATTTAGCTAATCTTTGAATTTTGAATTTTATTTGCTCCAGTTTTTCTTATTATGCCAGTCTGCCATTAGAAATTGTTATTAGCTCCAATTTTATTAGGGATTGCAATTTGCAGCATAGTGAGTTATTAGCTTATTAAGCTCTTTTGCTCCAGTTTAAATTGAATCTGATTGAAAATTTCTGTGTATTTTCAGCCATGACTCGTTAAGGAGAGTTCAGATCTTGCAAAGTGGGAGACATTACGGTCGATCAGTTCAATTGCTTGGAGGCACACTTAAATAATCAACTCGAATGTTATATTCTAGACGTCCGCTTAAATAATGATTTCTCAGAGGTGGTTGGGCTTGGAGGATTAGCGCAAAGACCGGTTGAATTATTGAAGAAAGATGTTCTTTATCCATTGGTATATTTACTTGAGAAGCTAGCACTATTATTACCCGTCGCAACAGCAACTGTAGAAAGAGCTTTTTCTGCAATGAAGATTATCAAGCCATCATTACGTAACCGGATGAGGGATGAATGAATGAATGAATGCTTGTTTAGGGA
Organism: Dactylorhiza incarnata; assembly: GCA_033032865.1. NCBI lineage: Eukaryota > Viridiplantae > Streptophyta > Magnoliopsida > Asparagales > Orchidaceae > Dactylorhiza > Dactylorhiza incarnata. The sequence continues at coordinate 11,796,991 of JAWHQI010000043.1, read as the reverse complement.
CATATATTGAAAAAGAAATATTTTCCACCATCAGCAATGAGGACTTTATGAAATGCTTTCAAAACATGAAAGCTCGAAGATTAGTATTGTAAATAAGGTTATTTATATCTATCTACTATTGTATGTGCAACTTTTGTATAATTTTTGTCATATTAATGATTAATGTACTTGTTTCATATTTTTCAAATTTTTTTGCAATTTTTTAGTCCGCCCACACTGGAAAAAATTCCTGCGTCCGCCACTGTCCGTAAGCACGCCGATACCAACATCTTCATGTTGAGGCCGTCGTCGTCATCAACTTACTACCCCCAAAGTTTAATAAAATTTTATTTTCACCATACCACTTAATTTAAACTATATAGTAAAACTTCGTGATTATAATTAATTAATATTTTATTTTTTTCATTATTATTATAGGCTATTTTTATTTTTATTTAACAAAACCTACATATGTTTTTTTAATACTAACAGTAAAAAAAACAATAAATTATTAAAAAGGGCAAAAAATGGAGAGAATGCTTCTCCCGTTATAGCTGTTGTGGTCAATTATAATAAGTGTAGGTGATAATCTTAATTACATTTCCAGTTTCCATAAAAAAATTAATATATATGGTAATATAATTTCGAACTCAGATTTAATTTAATTTCCAAAAATAAATTATTAGACATCTGACATCTACAAGACTACAAATAACGTCAGACCGGTGAATATCTTCACCGCCCTCTCTCTCTCTCTCTCTCTCTCAAACGCCCGACCGCAGCCGCCAGAGCCGCCGAGTACCGTCTGCCGCTCAAACGCCGGCCATGGATAATGTTGAGTTCGTGGATGAAACAATCGTCTTCAGTATTCGTACGCCGCAGCACGGAATGATGCATGCTCCGGTGGCGCGGATGCCTGCTCCGGCGGCGCGGAGGCATGCTCCGACGGCGGGGAGGCCTGCTCCGGTGATGTGGGTGCCTGCTTACGGTAAAGTTCGGTGATTTCTATTTTAATAAAAAAGGACTTGTAGAGAGAGAAAGAGAGAGAAGTTAATAAATTTGTAATGGCCGGCGAAAGACTGAGAAAGTTGTTCCCATTTTCTTGGTTCTGAATATTCTTCCAAACTTATTTTTATTTTGTTGTTATTTTTATTAGTAAAATTTACATACTAATTTTTGGAAGTATTTATTTAAAAAACAAGTTAAGGCGAATTAATTTATTTTAATAGCTGCTGCTGCATGCAGTTCCATTCTCACTTGCTTAATATGTTTATATAATTAAATCCTACGAAAGAATTGCCTACAAAATAATTAAGCATTTCATTTCCCCACAATCATATATATATATATATATTTATAATTTCCTTCGCAAATATTCAAATTAGCGTATATTTTTCTAAATTATGCATATATCGTATCCTAAACTCTTGTTTTCTCCGTATTTTTAGGATATGTAATTACGCTCAGTATGAGATTACACGATGATATGGTACGGCGCATGGCAGTGCTTGTCGATATAAAAGGGATGCAGGTGATCTCTTGCTTAAAAGTGAAATTCAATATATGTGATTTACTTTTGTTATATAAACAAAAACACAAATTAAACTTAATTATTTTGATTGAACAATATTTAAAAAAATTCATTGCAGGCACGACCTCCATTTGTGCGTGAAGAAATACCCACTCGACGAAATGGAAGCGGTTTATCAGATGATTATTATTGCGGGTCGCTTAGGGCTCTTGGTAGACCGGTTTAAATTGAACCGCCTTAGCTCGTGAGCGGTCTAAGCGCGCAAACAGTCAATTTGAGATCTGCTGAATACACAGGGACTTTTTAGCGTGGAAAACCCGGAAAGGGTGAAAAACCACGTGGCCGGAGCTGTGCCGACCAAATTTCACTATCTCCAGAGAGGTTACAATTAGATGCTAAGAGATCGAGCGCGACAGGCCGCTGCTCGTTACAATAGAGAGAGAGAGAGAGAGAGAGAGCACTCCGAGGGTGACAGACCACCTCTCGAAAAAACTAAGTACTTTTCCCATGAGTACAGCAGTGAACGAAAGTGAGAAGGCCTTGTCCGCTTTCCAGAGGACAGAGGTGAGACCGCCCTGTCTGCTTTTGAGAAGACGGAAGTGAGACTGCCTTGTCCGCTTTCTTGAGAACGAAGGTGGGACAGCCTTGTCCGCTTTCCTGAGAACGAAAGTGAGACAGTCTTGTCCGCTTTCCTGAGAACGAAAGTGAGACAGCCTTGTCCGCTTTCCTGAGAACGGAAGTGAGACAGCCTTGTCCGCTTTCCTGAGAACGAAAGTGAGACAGCCTTGTCCGCTTTCGCGAAGAAGGAAATCTCTAAGTCCACGAAGAAGATCTTCAAGCACCGAAGGAGAATTCCGTGGAAATCTTCAAGGAGCTCTCTCTGGTCGTGAAGGCAGGATCCTTTAACTGAAGCCTTGGGGGCCTTTTTATAGCTTTGGCCGGGGGTAGCCCGGTAATTTTGCCGTCGTAACCACCATAACCACCTTGGCGGACGAATCATATTTCCCGATTTGGGGCACTCGGATCACCATTTTTCGTAAATGACCATCTTGCCCTTTGACGAAAGGCGACAAGCCGTTCCTGAAAAGTGAGAAACTGAAAAGACAAAAAGTGAGCGAGCCGAGGCGGAAAAGTGAGCGAGGCTGAAATGTGAGCAAGGCGAGGCGGAAAAGTGAGCGAGGCGAGGCGTAAAAGTGAGAATGCTCTGAGCGAACAGCGGAAAAGTGAGCGCGCTCAGAAGCGTTCTGAGCGTGTGACGAATCATGAAAGCGCCTTGGACGCGCTCAGAGACGTTTCGAGTGTGCGTGAATGTGGAGACGTTCTGGGCGAACGGCGGAACGAGGAGCTGTCTCTCAAAGGGAAATTGGGGTCCGGCGCTCCTGACGGGTGCGCGAATATGGGAGGGCCACTTGTAAGCCCCCCGGTGAAGAAAATCAGAGGAGGAGGCCCAACCGTCCCTTGCGCCAAGTGTGCGCGGCCCGTCCGCACCTGGTAAGGTGCGGTTTGGCCGCACCCAAAGGGCGGCGGCCGACCGGCCGCACCCCATGGGGGGTGCGGCTTGGCCGCACCCCTTTTGGGTGCGGCTTGGCCTGGGGGAGGCCGCACCCCGTGCAGGGTGCGGTTCAGCGCGTCCCGCTCGCCGGCGGGAGTGGGCGGTGTCGGCGCCTACGCGGCGGTTGGCGCGGTTAGCGCGCGGTTTCAAATTGGGGATTAGCGGCGGGAATGGCGGTTCCGTTTTTAACTCCCCACTCTCTCCCACTAAAGTAGTGGATGGAGCGGTTAGTAAGAGTAACTGCCGCCCGGTTCTCCATAAAAAGAGAGCCCATGATGAATCCTCATCATAAGCCCCCCAAACCTTCGGAGTCTGCTCTTCCGTTCGAAGGAGTGCGAAGGTTTTCTCTTGAATTTACTCCGGTCATCTTCATCGTTGGCGGCGCGTTGGCCATGGTGGAGGTAAGTTTAATTTTTGTTTTTACTGTGAAGAAGGGAGGGATGGCGGAGCGCGCTCGTAAGGGTGGTTCCGACCGAAGGGATGAGACGCCGGAAGTCGGCGTTCGCGCGCACGGTGGGCGGTCGTGCGGGCGCACGATGGGGGCCGTGCGTGCACGCGGCCCGCACTCGTGCGCGCGCACGGCGGGGGCCGTGCGTGCGGTGGTTGGTCGCACGCCTTTTCACGCGTGCGGGCACCGTTCTTGGTCGTGTGTGTTCGCTCACTGGTTTGTTGGCGCAAGCGTGCGCCGGTGGGCTTGAATTTGCTTGGTGCGTTTATTTGGAAATATGCGTTTTGTCATGTACGCACGCTTATGTGTGCGAATTTTTCTTGCAGGCTTCGAGACGAGGCGGCCAATCAAGGCCGATGCGTATGCGCTCCACTCTTGATGGGGCGCGCGTCGACTCGTGGCGCAAACGGTTCGGGCTGCCCCCTAGCGTTGAGGTGAAGATCCCAGGAGCGGAGGATCGCGCCCAAAATCCACCGTCCGGCTTCATGGCTCTTTCGGAGGGCTGTTTGAAGTCCGGATTTCGCATCCCTCCACCGGAGGAGGTTGTTGAAATATTCTGATACTGCGGTGTCCCGATCACCCAGTTCACCCCGGGCGGGATGACGATTATTATGGGATTGGTGGTGTTTTTCCGGGAGCATAGCAAGCGTTTTTCGCTTGAGATTTTCAAGGACTGGTGTGAGGTGTCCACCGACCCTGGTGGTCGTATAGAAATCCGGAGCAACAAGAGCTGGTTCCACTTTGGGGCGAATGCCGATTACCGCCATGGGAATACCCTTTACGGGTATGTTCAGAATCGATGGGAGCTACCGGAGTTGTGGAGATCGCTTCCTGGACGTTGTCACCGGCAGACTGGTCGGGAGGATGAGTTCCTTCCTATCCCTGGCTTCCCTGGCCGAGAGGGGCTGTCGAAGGCCCTGCTCTCTATTTCTGGTTGCGTGGATGAACGTCGACTGCACTCGGTGGGGCTTTCCTGGGATCCGGAGCGGGAGGCTGCTGTTCCCTTAGACCGCGAGAGGAAGAGAAAGATCGTCTTCAAGAACTGCCCTTCTGCTCCGCGCCCTACTCCACCGGTGCCTACGAGTTATGATTGCGAGGCCGGCCCGAGCCGTCCTAGGATAGAGCCAAGTATGCCTGATCCGGAGGTGGAGATTCTGGCGTCTCCTCCTGCCGTCCAGATCCCACAGGAGGATTTGCCGCCATCACCTCCTCTTATGCCGGCGAAGCGCGTTTCCTCTTCTCTCCAGGAGATGGCCTTTGCGGTAAATGAAGTTCTTCTTTCATTATTTAGCCCTTCTTCGTTATTACTTGCTTTTGCTAATTGCTTAACTTTTGCAGGCGGAGGCTTTGACCAGCGTTGCCGTTACATGGAACGACCACTATGTGAGTCTAAAGGACAACTATTTCACCCTTCAGGAGGAGTTACGTGTGGCGAGATGCGAGATATCTGCCTTGCAAGAGAAAAGAGACCGCGATTCGGCTCGCGTCCGGCAGCTGGAGACTGATATTGGGAAGCTGCGCGCAGAGTGTGGTGGTGACAAGGCACTCGCGGAGGATGCCCTTCGTCAGTTGTCGGATGCACAGGGGGAGATGTTCCGCCTGGAGGGAGAGTTGGGCTTCCTACGGAGCGAGGTGGGCCGGCTGTCGTCGATCGAGCAGAGCCTTGAGGGGGCCAAGGCGACCGGGGTGGCCGAGTACAAGGACTCCCTCGCTTTTGCGGAGGAGCGTTTCCAGATGATGGAGGAGATTCGGGCTGAGGTGATGACGTCGGAGGTAGAGCCCCTAATAGCAGACGAGTGTGAGGTCTCCTTTCAGAGAGGCATTCAGAAGACCTTCCGCATGATGGGGAGGAAGTTCGGGTGCGACACCACCGGCCTTGGAGCCGGAGACCTTTCTGGAGATGACTACTCGGATGTAGCCGAGGACTGATGCTGTCTATCTCTTTTTCCTGCTTTTAGTTTTGTTGCTTGTTTGCGTGTTTGCCAGATGTGGCTGTATCTCTTTTATTGTATATATCATACTTGTTTATCTGCACGATCTTGTAAACCTGGTTGTTAGCACCTGCATAGCCCGATCATTTTTAAAGTTACAGATGAGTTTGCGCGGACCTGAGCCCGCGGCTTTTATATTATAGGTGCACGAGTCTGGCCCGAGGCTTTTACATAATAAAATAGGTGCACGGGTCTGGCCCACGGCTTTTATGTAATAAAATAGGTGCACGGGTCTGGCCCGCGGCTTTTTGCACGAGTCTGGCTCGCGGCTTTTTTGCACGAGTCTGGCTCGCGGCTTGGCCGATGAATAACGTTTGTATTCAAACCGAGGGTAAACGTAAGGGGGGCAGGCCCCTACGATGCACGAGTCTGGCTCGCGGCTTTTTGCACGAATCTGGCTCGCGGCTTTTTCGCACGAGTCTGGCTCGCGACTTTTTTGCACGAGTCTGGCTCGCGGCTTGGCCGGTGAATAGCGTTTTTATTCAAACCGAGGGTGGACGCAAGGGGGCAGGCCCCTACGACACCGGGACCTGACGACGGGGGAGAAGGGAGGGCCTTCAATCGACGGCGGTACAAGGTCCCCGGGGCTAGGCCCCGAAGCGGTTCCTGCAGTAGAACAGTTTAGAGCAGATGGAAGATAACTTGGTAAATAAATATTGATACATGCGTAGGTGCAACCATGCGGCTTTTAAGCCGGTGGGTTTTTGATACAAGTTTTACGAGAGGAAGACGTAATGTTGCGCTCCCGTTGCGCTGCGCTTGCCCGGGCTTGCTTAGCATGGTGGGCGGCTGTGACCCGGCGGCTGATCCTTGGTGACCCTTCAGTGTTTCCTTACGGAAAGCCTCCAGGTGTCCCAACTGGACGAGACGTTCGATTTCTTCCTTCAGTTTTGCACAATGCTCCGTTCAGTGTCCTCGGCCTTTGTGGAAGTGGCAAAACTGGGATTGATCTCCCCTATGCAGGGAGAGCGGCCTGGGCCAGTTGATGATCTTGCTATTGCAGATTATGGACAAAATGTGCTCGCGGGAGGTGTTTAGCGGAGTGTAACTCTGGGGGCTTTGACTTGGCAGCCCTTGGGGGCAGTCTGCTCGGCTCTGAGCGAGCAGTTCGAATTGCTGCTGCTGGCCCTTTCTCTTGCGATTCGCATCGATTGGTTGCGGATTCGTCGGTGCCTGGGGTTTGGCTTTTTCTGCTAATGCGAGATTCGTACGGTCCTTCCGCGCGCTTAGCCTTTCAGACTTTGGCTCTGGTGGGGGGTCATCGTTGACCCAAGGGAGCTTGGAGTCGGGTGTATCAAAACCATGTATTGCGTTCCTGAGGATGTTCCCTTTGATGGTCATGCGCCCGGTCATGGAAATGTCGTGGTCCAGGGCGTCTAGTAGGAGACTCCCGAATATCGCGTCGTAGGGGGAGTCGGCATTTGCGACGATGAACTGAACGTCGCACTGGACCGGTTCCGGGTGCATGCCTACTTGGACCGGAAAGGTGATGGTTCCTATGGTGGGCACCATAGTTCCGTCGGGGAGCTCCGCGTTGCTGGCCTTGAGCTTGAGGTTCCCGCTTAGGGGTTTGAGCCGCACTACGGCAGCTAGGAATAAGAGGTTGAAGGAGATGCGATGTGTTATCAATGCTCTCCTTAGCTCGCAGGGTGGACTGCCTATGCTTGCGACTAGGGTGAAGTCCATCCATGCGCAGGGACGTTCCTGGCGAACATTCGTGCGGATCTTCTCTTGGTGCTTGCTCCGTTCTGCCCCCCTTAGGCGGGGCGGTTCGTCCGTGCCAGGCTTTTCTCGCTCTTCCCGAATCCTTGGCGAGCGTGTATCGTGCCGTTCGACGAACAGTTGGGATAACTCGGTGAAGTTGCGGATTGCTCCGCTTGGCAAAGATTCGTACCAGCAGAGAGCGTCTCCGCACAGTGTCTTGGCGAAGATCTTGCAGCCAACTTGGTCGGGAAGTCCGAGCGTCCGCATCGTCATCAGGAAGTGATTGACGTGCCCGTACGCGTCCTCTGCTCCGTGGAACTCCTTGTTTTGCGGGAGCGTTAGCCATGACGGAACTGGGTATTCCAAAATTGACTTGGAGAGGGGGGATCGCCTTTGTCGATGCGCACCATCGTTCGGATCCTGTCCTGCCGAGAGAGGGGCCGGCTTGCTGGTTAACGCAAGCCACGGTGGCAGGATGGATGCGGTGGTGGGCGCTCTTTTTATCGGGTTCTCCGGGATTGAGGAACTGCATGCGTCGGATAATTCGGGGGAGGTGTTCACTTTTGCTCGTTCCGTGAACTCCGGAGAAGCGGATGCTACGCTCGGGAATCCTTTGCTTGATTTTTGGGAATCCATTCCCACAGACGGCGCCAAACTATTGCGGGTCGCTTAGGGCTCTTGGTAGACCGGTTTAAATTGAACCGCCTTAGCTCGTGAGCGGTCTAAGCGCGCAAACAGTCAATTTGAGATCTGCTGAATACACAAGGACTTTTTAGCGTGGAAAACCCGGAAAGGGTGAAAAACCACGTGGCCGGAGCTGTGCCGACCAAATTTCACTATCTCCAGAGAGGTTACAATTAGATGCTAAGAGATCGAGCGCGACAGGCCGCTGCTCGTTACAATAGAGAGAGAGAGAGAGAGCACTCCGAGGGTGACAGACCACCTCTCGGAAAAACTAAGTACTTTTCCCATGAGTACAGCAGTGAACGAAAGTGAGAAGGCTTTGTCCGCTTTCCAGAGGACAGAGGTGAGACCGCCCTGTCTGCTTTTAAGAAGACGGAAGTGAGACTGCCTTGTCCGCTTTCTTGAGAACGAAAGTGGGACAGCCTTGTCCGCTTTCCTGAGAACGAAAGTGCGACAGCCTTGTCCGCTTTCCTGAGAACGAAAGTGAGACAGCCTTGTCCGCTTTCCTGAGAACGAAAGTGAGACATCCTTGTCCGCTTTCCTGAGAACGAAAGTGAGACAGCCTTGTCCGCTTTCGCGAAGAAGGAAATCTCTAAGTCCACGAAGAAGATCTTCAAGCACCGAAGGAGAATTCCGTGGAAATCTTCAAGGAGCTCTCTCTGGTCGTGAAGGCAGGTTCCTTTAAATGAAGCCTTGGGGGCATTTTTATAGCTTTGGTCGGGGGTAGCCCGGTAATTTTGTCGTCGTAACCACCATAACCACCTTGGCGGACGAATCATATTTCCCGATTTGGTGCACTCGGATCACCATTTTTCGTAAATGACCATCTTGCCCTTTGAGGAAAGGCGACAAGTCGTTCCTGAAAAGTGAGAAACTGAAAAGACAAAAAGTGAGCGAGCCGAGGCGGAAAAGTGAGCGAGGCTGAAATGTGAGCAAGGCGAGGCGGAAAAGTGAGCGAGGCGAGGCATAAAAGTGAGAATGCTCTGAGCGAACGGCGGAAAAGTGAGCGCGCTCAGAAGCGTTCTGAGCGCGTGACGAATCATGGAAGCGCCTTGGACGCGCTTAGAGACGTTTCGAGTGTGCGTGAATGTGGAGACGTTCTGGGCGAACGGCGGAACGAGGAGCTGTCTCTCAAAGGGAAATTGGGGTCCGGCGCTCCTGACGGGTGCGCGAATACGGGAGGGCCACTTGTAAGCCCCCCGGTGAAGAAAATCAGAGGAGGAGGAGGATCAACCGTCCCTTGCGCCAAGTGTGCGCGGCCCGGCCGCACCTGGTAAGGTGCGGTTTGGCCGCACCCAAAGGGCGGCGGCCGACCGGCCGCACCCCAAGGGGGGTGCGGCTTGGCCGTACCCCAAGTGGGGTGCGGCTTGGCCGCACCCCTCTTGGGTGCGGCTTGGCCTGGGGGAGGCCGCACCCCGTGCGGGGTGCGGTTCGGCGCGTCCCGCTCGCCGACGGGAGTGGGCGGTGTTGGCGCCTACGCAGCGGTTGGCGCGGTTAGCGCGCGGTTTCAAATTGGGGATTAGCGGCGGGAATGGCGGTTCCGTTTTTAACTCCCCACTATCTCCCACTAAAGTAGTGGATGGAGCGGTTAGTAAGAGTAACCGCCGCCCGGTTCTCCATAAAAAGAGAGCCCATGATGAATCATCATCAATTATATATCGGCATATTTGATGCATAATAGAATGAGCTGCCAAAGAGCGCACGAGCATATTTGCACAATTTGTCAGGTATTGAAATAACTTCTTAAAAGTGATTTGCTTATATTTTTTTTATAATTCATACAAAAATTTACTTATAAATATTAATTAATTTTTTTAAAGACTAAGATCGAAGTGACGGAGGAGATAACAAGCTTGATCTGCAATCACGTCTACCATATCAAATGCATTAAAAAGTGGCTGACTATCAAGAACCAGTGCGCCGTCTGCCGAGCAACGGCCATCCCTACTGATGGATGAACTTTGTCCGTTAAATATGCAGTAATAAATGATATGTATGTATTAAAATAGAAATATTAGATCAGGCAGAACATTGTTATTTCATATACATTGCTATATATGATTAGAGCTTGCAGTATTATATATATAAATATATATATTTTATTTTTCTCATTTTAATCTTCAAATAATTAATTATAATATTGAATATGTATTATTTGTCCCTTCATCGCTATTAGTTAATTTGATATATCCTCTTACAAAAATTTAATATATTTTTATAAAAAAATTGTGACGTTAATTCATAAGACTTTTTGTAAATAATAGCTCTAATTTTTTTTACAGGAAATATGCTTATCCAAACAAATTATTAGAAATTGTCATTATAATTAAAATATTCTTTTTTTAAATTTGAAAATAAAAAAATATATCAAATGTTTTTCAAACAAGCTGTACCGCGGACATGACCGTATCACAGCCCTATTTGATTTACTATGTTTTTATAGAATGTAAAGTGAATAATATTTATAAATTAATTTTAAAATGAACGAGACTACTAAATTAAAATAAATTTTTCGTATATAGCTAGCTAGCTTATAATAAACTGTAATTAATTAAGCATGCATACTAAGGCTTCGTTTGGGGCGGCATTTGAGCGCCGGTGCGGGAGCAACCGTCACCGCACAGCGGGAAAACAAACGCGTGCGCGCCGGCGGTGGCGTTTGCTCCCGCAAACCCTTCGCAAAAGCCCGCGGGCCGCAGCGTCTCCAGCCCCGCCTCCCTGCCTCCGATTCGAAACCCGGCGGCTTTTCTTCCCGTGCCGGCTCCCGCCGTCGATCCAAACGAAGCCAAGTTTTTTTATATATGAAGGTGCGAGTTTGTCAAAGGGGTGGGAAAAAGTGAAAAAATGAAACAAAATATTACCGTAGTAGTTGTAGTAGGAAGAGAAGTAGAGTGGAGGCATCCATGACGGCGCCGGCGTTGGCATCCATGACGGCGCCGGCGTTGGCATTCGTGACGGTGCCGGCGTTGGCATCCGTGATGGCGCCGGCATTGGCATCCATGACGGTGGCGGCGCCTGATTCCTTCGTCTGTGCTGCGGCAAAGCCAAGTGGAGAGAGAGAGAAAGAAAGAGAGAGATGGTGAGATAAATATAAAACAACGGCTACTATATTTTTGGAAAGTATTATATTTTTGGATAGTGTTCATTTATCTAAATGAAACTCTAATTTTCAAGGCTAAAAATACAATATTATATTTTTAGGAGAAAAAATGTATAATTATATATATATATATATGGCGCTACTACACACACCTAAACTTTATAAAAAAAGCCACAAAAAGTGGGCCCCACTCCTCACAAAAATACCCGATTCTTGTAGGGTTCGGCTGAAAATCATAAAAAGTGAGCCCCACTCGGTACAAAAACACCCGACTTTAAGGTTTGGCGCAAAAAAAAAACTAAAGTCGAGTGTTTTGTGCTGAGTAGGACCCACTTTTTGTGGTTTTTAGGTAAACTTAAGGTGAGCATAGTATTAGTCATATATATATATACACACACGAGTGCCCGACACGGGGCTCCGCCCCTACGGCCAGGCGCACAGTACTCAGCCGGCGACGGCGGGCTTCGCCCTCCCCCGGCGCGATGCTATTGGGCGGCCTTCGGCCACATCTAGGCGGGTTTCACCCGCCTCCGAACGTGTTTCGACCGTGCTTGATGCGTCTGCGGGCTGTGCCCGCAACATATACATATTAGTACTCAAAATGACCGTAAAAAATATACATCAATATTACAATATTTATTTTATAAAAAAATATATGTATACTTAAAAAGATTAAGTTTTTCTCTCTTTTTTTCTCTTTATTTTTCTCTCTCCCTCTCTCTCCCTCTCTCCCCACTCTCCGCCACACTCTCCCTCCCCTTTCTCCTCTCTCCTCTCTTTTGCTATGGTATAAGGGTAAAATATCCTTTGGTGAAAGAGCAAAATCGTCCAACAAATATTACACCAAAGGGTGCTTTTCCCTTATTATATATATATTATGTTGATAGATATATCCTAGAAATATCTATTTCATAATAAAATTTGAGACGATTTCAACGACATCAAAATCATAAAGAAAATAATTTGCTTGGATAAGACAATCGGACGTGAGACTGGATGGCAGTCTGAGCAATTACAAACTAGCTAGAATGGCGAAGCTCGCTACTCCTGATTAGCGATGAGAAATTATATTGTTGAATAATTAATGTTTCAAGATTATAAACATTAACTTTTTTCTTAGAATATTTATCTTAATTATCTAATATTTTTTAACTTTTATATATTGCTCTTATAAAATGTTGATGTAAATATGTCATTAATTTATGAACTACTTCTAAATCTTACGGTCATTAAAAAAAAACTCTAGAGATAATACATTTTCATGAAAAATTTAATTAAATCAGATATTAAAATCTATATTAATGCTTATAAGCCCCTTATAAGTTTGATCTTAAAAAATATTTTAATTTTATTGGCAAGTTGTCTATTATTCTGCTTTTCTCTCATCGCACATTTTCCAGCTAAAGAATCTTTAGGAGATGGAGAATCAAATACGAAAATATTTTTTAATTAGTCATTTTATTTAAAATTTATTCTCTTATGTATATAGTATAGTTTAAAAATAAATTTTTTGAAAAAAATTAAAATCTATTAAAGAATGATTAATGAATTTGATAATGTCAAAATTTTTTTTACTGAATAATATAGATATATATGGATAACCAAATCAACAATAGCTATTTCATTCGCCCATTCGTTAATTGCTAATTAACATTTACAGAATCACCGAAAATGGAAAGCATATTCCTTGTAAAAAAATTTTAGAACTATTAATTAAAAAAAGTCTTATGAATCATCACAAAATTTTATGAAGTTTTAAAAAATATATAAAAATAGTTTAAGAAAATATAAAAAGATTAACTAGTAGGGCTGAAGGAATAAATAATACATATTCAATATTATAATTAATTATTTGAAGATTAAAATGTGAAAAATAAATGAAATAGCTGAAACTATATATATATATATATACCCTATTTTTTTTTAAACAAAAATAGTGTAATAATTAATTAAGTAATAGTGTGTTTATTTTAAAATATATTAATTAATTCATAAGGGCGCGCGGTGCCCCATACCTGTCGCAGTCGGGGTACTATCATAGTTGGAATACTGTCGCGATTGGTCATAAGAGCGGAGGCCCATATCTATCACTCGTGTATATATGTATATATATATATATATGATAATTGCAAATGAAATCATAAGAATGTATATGAATTATATATTGTTAATCTAACAATATTTTGGATAGTCCATCTTTGTCTATTTTTTACCTACACACATAACATTTATTGCATGACATGTTCAAGAGGTAAAATTCAGTGTCCAGCAGTAGGAATGGCCGTTACCCGGCAAATGACGCACTCGTTCTTGATCAATAACCACTTCTCGATTCATTTGATGTGGTACACGTGATTGCAAGTCAAGGTTGTTGTCTCATCTTCCACTTTGGCCTCATCCTTTTTACAAAATTAAAAATTTATATATATAGGCATATTGTTTTATAAAATATTAAAAAACCAATAACAAAAATACTTTCAAAATATAATTGAATACCTGACATATGGCGCAAATATGGTTTTGCGCTATTGGATAACTTCTTTTGTTATGCCTCAAGTAAGTGGATATGCATTCTTCCGATAAACCACTATCATTTCTTCGTGTACCAATTTCAAAATTAGTAATTTCGGAATGCACCAATACGCGCGGTGTCTGCATCAAAATAATCAATTTTGAGCTTTTTATTTATGCAACGAAAGGTAAATCACGCATAAAAAAATTTTACGTTCAAGTTAGAGATCACCTGCATCTCTAGTACGCCGGTAATAGAATAAGATGCATCACTAGCTATCATATGCCAGACAGTACTATAGCGTGATCGCATAACATAGAGAAATGAGTTAGTACATGAATCATACATAATATTAAGGAAATATATCGTAATATTATTATTGCGACGTCACTCTCGAGACATGTTCACATTTTATACAATAAATTTATTTATTTAATAAAACGTGTGTACTTTTAATAATTTTACCTATATACATTTTACAATTATAGCTTCTTTAATTACAAATATTTTTGATATTATTATTTTTTATTTGATATTTTTTTGTTTAATTAATAACTCTCCGCATTAAAGTGGTACAAACTCTTTAGCTATATAATGTTCAATGATCTGCCTCTCTTTCTATTTCATTCTAGATTAAGTATTAAATTTTTTTGTTTAAAAAATTCTGTATAGAATACAATTGATTTAAATTCTATACATAATAATATCTTAACAAAAAAATGCGGCACAAGAGCAAAATTTATTAAATCAATTTTGTAAAAAATTAAATAAAAATCTTATTTGATCGGGTCTTCTCCTCCTACCCTCCTATTCTCTCTCTCTCTCTCTCTCTCTCTCCCATGCACGATGCAGCAACTTCTCTCTCTCCGGCTTTCTCTCTCCCGCTCTCTCTCCCTCTCTCTCTCTCTCTCATGCACGACGCAGCAGATCAATCCTCTCCCTCTCTCATGAACGACACTTTAGCAGGGTTCTCTCTCTCTCTCTCTCTCTCTCTCTCTCTCTCTCTCTCTCTCTCTCTCTCTCTCCCGCTTTCTCTCTCTCTCTCTCTCTCTTCTCTTCTCTTTCTCTCTCTCCCTCCCGGCCTCCCCCCACCCCCACTCATGCACGACACTTCAGCCGGGTTTTCTCTCTCCTCTCTCTCTCTCTCAAGCGAGTATTTTTATACATATAATCACATAGGAAGAAGAAACTTATCCCCGACTGTAGTGAGCTTTAGTTTGAGAAAATAAGGCTGTTATATAATTTATAGGCCACAAACTGCTATCTGAGAATTATCATAATTATCATAATTGTTAAGCTAAATATAGAACTGCCACGGGTGCATATAGCCGGAGAAGGGTTTTTTAAGCCTTTTTTTAATGATTAATTAATATTCATTATTTTTATTTTGTTCCCTATTTTTTTCTACTTTAAATCTAATAGAAATTATGGTTTGAAACAGATAAAAATTTACTCGTCTAATTTTATTTTTTAAAAAATAGTCTAGTAGGAGAGATCTTCGGCGAAAGAGTTTTTCTGGTGGCTGGCTAAATTTTATAGACCACAAATAATGGCTATTAGTTTATATTTAGAATTAAACTGAGATAATCTTAGTGCTTAATTATATATTAAGAATTATAATAATTGTTAAGCTAAATATAGAAATAAATATAAGCTAGTGGAAGGGCTTCGATCTGTTCTACTGCACGGGTGCGTATAGCGGGAGAAATTTATTTTTTTAATTTAGCCTTTTTAATGATTAATTAATATTCATTATTTTTATTTTTCTCCCCTATTTTTTCAATTTTAAATCTAATAGAAATCATGGTTTGAGATGGATCAAAATCTACTCATGTAATTTTATTTTTGTAAAATAGTCTAGTTGGAGAGATCTTCATATTCCTGTGTATAACTATCCTCGTCGTCGATCGTAGTCTCATGCGCTTGGAAAAAAATACGGATGTCACTAGTCTGCTGCTTATTTAAAAACACAATCATCTAATCAATCTAATGTTTATTCAAAAATTAATTTTAATTTAAATAGTAAAATAATGTAAGTATTTTAAAAAATGAATGAGTACAAAAAATTTAATTTAGTTTAAAAAATAATGAAAATCAAAATGTTAATTAATCATAATCAATTAATCATGAATTTCACTTATGCAAGCTCCTTATAATTATTTTCGGTAAAATGCATGTTGAATATGCATTATTATAAGGCGGATGTTACGTGCAAACCTATTTTGGCTTCGTGCAAACCAATTCTGCGTGCAGACCAAAATCTGTTATGTGCAGCTCAAATTGTTATGTGCAAACCAAATTTAAAATATTTAAAATTCTTTAAATATAACAATCTATTAAGTATATTCAATCATCCACAATATGAAAAATAGTATTATAGCAAAAGTCCTATTTATATGTACACAAAATATCAAAAGATAATCTAAATAGTCAGCATCACACAGCCCCTTCTGTTCCTCTTAATCCTCTGCCCCGATTTCTAAAAGTGGAGAGTTAATCAACACTCACAATAAACACACAATGAAGAAGTGATTGAAAAATATTATCTTATTGCTTGTCTACTCACACACTATTATAAAACAGCTAACAGTTAAAAAACTTTAACACTAATTAACTTCACTTCATTCCTCAACCATTTCTTATTGAAATACTCTTTAATGTGCCAGTCAATCAAGTTTAATTCTCAATAAACATAAAAATGGACAAACAATATAGATAAATGTGCCAGTCAATCAAGTTTAATTTCATTGAACTGCACTATATAGATAAAAATGGACAAACCTGAAATCGACACAGGCCAAATCATCATCCATGAACATTCCAAGGATTTATGCTTCCAAACCAGCAGAAATAATAAAACTAAGTTCTAATCTTCTATGAGACATTTTATCATACATCTTAAATGCAGATATCTTAGTGTAAAATGAAGAATTTATGTGCCCGAAAAACTAAGGATTTATGCTAGCAGCAGCTCGAGCTCATCTGGATCCTTCTCCGAGAAGCCCCCACCCAATGCCATACTCTCTGCCGTCAAATCCGATGCAGGCGTAAGGCGCAGTCATTCAGGCGAACTCTCCCCCTCAAATCGCGGCAGCCCTAACCGGATGCCAGGGCATCGGCGCTCCGGATCTGGACAGATGGTCTTCTCAGGCGGTGCTGCCAGCAGCTCAGCCAGTTCGCCGGTAACCAATGTGCTCCCTGCAGGAAATATCTGCCCATCCGGGAACGAATCGAGAATCAGCCACTTCTGCGTCGTTCCGCCGAACGCCGACTATGGCATGTCTCGCCGGAGCAGCTGCTCTTCTTTCTGGAAGCCGACAGGAGACGGAGAGGCGACATGAGAGAGGGAGGCGAGGGATCGGGGGGGGGGGGGGGCTGCTCTGTGCGAGGAGAGGGAGAGGGAGGGAGGCGAGGGAGAGGGAGATGCGAAAATGGTTTGCCCGAATCGAAGTTGGAAGAGAATATTAAATTAATATTTAGTAAATTTTAATTAAAAATCTGATTTGCACGAAGTCAAAATAGGTTTAACGTAACATCCGCCTATTATAAACATAATTACTATAAGTATATAAATATGTATGCTGAATTATTTACAATTTATTATACGCTATATATTAAAAATTTACTATAAATTAGGAGTCAACTGTTAACTGATCGGCTTTCGAGGATGTCATTAATTTTAAAATTAATTTATAAATATTAATATATTATTTACTTTGCATTTCTTGAATAAATTTTAAATCAAATAGTGCACTGATAATGTCATGTCCCTGGTCTAGCTAGCATCCTTGAGAAATATTTGGTATTTTTATTTTGATATTAAAAAAAATATTTTAATTTTATTTATATATATACCCTAGAAATATTTATTTTATAATAAATTGACATGATGTTATTGCTTTCAGATAGAACTTTTACCCGTCAATATTTTTTGTGTTCAATATTTTTTGTGTTAAATTTTGCTAAAACAATAAAATTGTAAAATTTCAACCATTTATTGTAATGACAAAAAAATTAAATTTAAAATATGTTTGCAAAGACAAATTCAAGAACATTAAAATCCTAAAGAAAATAATTTATTCGGGTATGACAATGGGACATGAGGCTGGATGGCAGCCTGAACAATTACAAATGAGAGTGAGGAAGCTCGCTACGGCGCTATTCCAGGTTTGCGATGAGGAATTATATTGTTGAATAATTAATGTTTCAAGATTATAAAACATTAATCATTCTTAGAATATTGACCCTATCTAATGTACAATATTTACAATTATATATTGACCTTATAAAATTTTGATGTAAATATGCCATTAATTTATGAACTATTTAGAAATCTTATAGTCGTTAAAAAGACTTTAGACAGAATAATTTTTCACAAATACTTTAAATACATCAGGTATTAAAATTTGTAATATATTAGTCTTTGTTTTTAAATTTTAATCTCATGTTTATATAGTCTAGTTTAAAAATATTTTTTTGATAGAAAATAGAAAATCTATTAAAAATTATTATTGAATTTTATAATGTAATTTTTTTATTAATGAATAATATAGCTATATATATATATATCGAGATCAACAATGGGAATATTATTTGCCCATACATTATTAACTAAACATTTACATAATCACCTAAAATGAAAAACATATTCCTTGTAAAAAAAAGAGCAATTATTTAAAAAAAGTCTTATGAATACATCACAATTTTTTTTATCAAACTTTTAAAAAATATAACATGGTTGAGTAATAGCTCCGAATGGATAAATAATACATTTTCAATATTATAATTAATTATTTTAAAAAAGAAATGTGAAAAATAAAATGGAATAACGGCAAGCTCTATTCACATATAGCAATGCAAATTATAAAATATATTGCAAATTAACAATGTTCTGCCGGATCTAATATTTCTATTTTAATACATATATCATTTATCGGACTGCATATTTAAGCTACAAAACTCATCCATTAGTAGGGATGGCCGATGTGCACTGGTTCTTGATAGTCAGCCACTTTTTGATGCATTTGGTATGGTAGACGTGGTTGCAGATCAAGCTTGTTATCTCCTCCTTCACTTCGATCTCAGCCATTTACAAAATTAATTAGAATTTATAAGTATTTTTTTTTGTACGAATTATGAAAAAAATATAAACAAAACACTTTTAAGAAGTTATTTCAATACCTGGCATATGGTGCAAATATGTTTGTGCGCTCTTTGGCAGCTCATTCTACTATGCATCAAATATGCCGATATATAATCATCTGATAAACCGCTTCCATTTCGTCGAGTGAGTATTTCTTCAGGTACAAATGGAGGTTGTACCTGCAATGAATTTTTTAAAATGTTGATCAATCAAAATAATTAAGTTTAATTTGTGCTTTCCTAATAACGCCTCCTTGTACAAATTATTAACTTCTCTCTCTTTCTCTCTCTCTTTCTCTCTCTACGCATTACAAATATTATAAAGTTAAGAAATTAATGGAAAAAAAAAATTACCGTAAGCAGGCACCAACATCACCGGAGCAATCCTCCGCATCACCGGAGCAGGCCTCCGCATCACCGGAGCAGGCCTCCGCGCCACCGGAGCAGGCATCATTCCGTGTGGCGGCGTACGCATACTGAAGACGATGGTTTCATCCACGAACTCAACATTATCCATGGCCGGCGTTTGAGCGGCACAGGTCACGGGAGAAACTCGGCGGCTCAGGCGACTGCACGCGGGCGTTTGAGAGAGAGAGAGAGAGAGAGAGAGAGAGGGTAGGGAAGAAGTTTGCGAGAGAGAGTGAGCGTAAAGAAGAAATTGTTTATTTCCGATTATTTATAGACGCTATTATTAATTTATTTTTGGAAATTAAATTAAACTAAACTTGAGTTCGAAAATATATTACCATATATATATACGAGTGACAGGCACGGGCCTCCGGCCCTATGCAAGGCGACATTCGTCGTGGGGGCGGGCATTTGTCGTGGGGGCGGGGATTTGTCGTGGGGGCGGCATTTGTCGTGGGGGCGGCATTTATATTTTTAATAGAAGTGTGAATAAGAACCAATGACATAGTGTTATAAACATGGAAACAGAATCTGTTTAGTTTGTTTTAACCCAAACATAAAAGATAAAACTTATGAAAAAATAGAATGAAACCTGAACATGGGAATGGATTCCTGCATTCAAGCAATCGAGTAAACGTAAACCATACCTAGTCGTTGGGCGATTGAAAACTCTACAGTCATGCTTGATGATCTCCAGGCACTTCAAAATGAGCAGTCAGGAGTGCATTGTCAAAACATGTAAATTGGGATCCTTTATCTTCTCCACAACTGCATGTCCAAACATGTCATGGGCAATGCATTTCCCATAATGTAATTAGAATTTACAGGCACAGGCCTCCGGTCCGATCCAAGGAGACATATTGTCATGGGGGTGACAGTTATCGTGATGGACGACATTTATCATGGGGGAGACATTTGTCTTGGAGGGGTCTCCATGATAAAGGAGTGATGTCCGTCTCCATGATTTTGTTCCTTTATCATGCTACCATTGGGCTGGTGAAGAGAAGCTAGAAGAAAAGAGGCCAACAGCCATGCCAGCAGCATCAAGAAGCATTCCATCATACGTTAGCTGAACATGGTCAAATGGGTTTGATGGAACCACAAACCCATAGTCAAGAAGGAAAAGATCATTGCTCAGACAACCATAATTTAACATAACATGGGAATTTTTATTGAATCATTGTGAAGAACTACATGACGATCTAAAGATGAAGGGGAACACCATAACAACCACTAATTTATTAGAGGAAATTATAAAGCCTATGACAACACACGCTCAGACCATGGAAATAGAAAATCTAACAACATAGTATAATCTGACAGCATGCGGAAATCAAAGAGCGTAGTGAAAATAAGTAAGAAGAGCTCACATGCATGGTTGCAGTGCTCCTAGACCTCCTTGATATCATTCTAGGTGAGCATATCTTTTGTTGTCCCTGAGAGGGAAGGTGAATCCATTAAAACTGCAAGAGTCATCATGAAAATGATAATTACTCAAAAAATTTGGGAGCGGGGGACTGGTTTCGGCCATCAATAGGTCGAGGAATTGAGAGAAAAACAACAATGATACTCAGAAGCAGTAGCCTGGAAATAAAAGTAACTATGAAAGATCTACACTTACTCCATAGCAGTGGAAGCTTGCCGCTTTTGACGGACGCCTTACTCACCTCCCATGATAATAACTTTCCCACCGAAAGGCTTGTCATTTTGCAGCACGTCTCGCAGTGTACGGTCTAGGAGCATAAGAATTACCAAAAATCGTAACATATTATTTAGTTCAAAACAGAACAATGAGTTAATTTAATAGATTTGAAATATCACAAACCCATTTTAAACATGCTAAAATGAATAATAAAATGAAGAACTTTAAATAACAAACCATCAGAAAATAATACTTGCATTGAATAAACTGGAATAATCATTCCAATTTCATTATTAAATTGGTTTAAAAGCTGAAGAAGACACTTAAGTCCATGAAGTGGCATTATGATTTAAACCCGAATGAAATATTCTATTGTAAAGATCAGAAGAAAAATGCATACTTAAATAAATCAGTTAAATGATATTTTATTAAGATCAAATATATATAATCAAGGGCTAAGAGTAAACATGGTGTTATGGAGGATACAGGAGATAAAAAGTAAAGATCAAAACCAGAAATGGATCAAGGTTACAAATATGACTATATCAATGGTGTTCGATGAGGATATAACATTTTAAAAGGGCTAAAATCCAACCTTCTGCTATAATAGACGTAAATGCGTAGGTTAAATTTAAAGATCATATATACTTAATATGATGATAGTGAGAGTAATTGTACCTAAGAACAACCTAGCAAATATACACAATTAGCAAAAATTTGATTTCAAGCCAAAATATTATAGTTATGTCATGTAATTAATCAAATTAAGTTGTTGTTCAGATTTCCCAGATCTACCCCATTTTGTTGGGTATGATTCTACCTATATATTTTTGTTAGGAATTTGTTCAAGGAAGGGATGCTGAACAGAATAAATTATCATTACTAACATAGAAACTGTGTAGAGTAACCATTACTATCGTAGAAATGGAATATCACAGAATTATGAAACTCTGCAAGAATTGTTAGCATTACCGGCCAGCGGTCAGTTGAAGATGGTCCGTCATTGTCCAGCAGATTGAGGTCATCTGGCAGCAAACCAAATACCATTTTAGGAAATTAAATCTGAGAAGTTTTTTGTAAGTAGTGAACAAAAATTAATGTCTAAGAAGCAATCGGCAATGGAAATCGAAAAAGGAATCTGAGAACAGAAATCTGAAAAGGGAAGTCTAAAATCTGAGAGATTTGGGAATATTGAAAATCGAAAATCTGAGAGATCTTAAAAGATTTTCGGATGTAGTCCAACATCTGCAATTTGGATTTCTAGTGTAAAACTGAAAAATGTAGAAGTGGAAGTGGGAGATCTTACCATTCAGAGGAGTCTGCTATTTTGTTCTGCTGAGATCTGGAACTGCGTTGAGACGAAATTGAAGTGGATCTGGGAGTATGAGTTTTGGGATGGAATGGAAGTGCTAGAAGAAATGCGAAGTTGAGTAAAAACCGCAAGAATGTAAAATAAGGTCACCTTGGATCGGAAATCCGAAACTGGAAGAAGAAATAGTGAGATCGCAAATCCAAAACTGGAAGAAGCAATAGCGAGATCGCAAATCCGGAACTGGGAGGATGTAAAAATTATGTTAGATTTGAAATGAAATGGAAAATGGAAACATTATGCGAAGTCCCGACGGTAGAAGAGATAGCGAGATCTAACATTTGAGTGGAAGAGCTGTTTGATCGGAAGATCGTCGGGGAGGGCTGCTTCTGGTTGCGCAGAGGAGGTTTGAGCGGAAGATCGTCGGGGAGGGTTGCGTATGGTTGCGGAGGAGTTGTTTGATCTTGGCGTTTGCGCGGAAGGTCGTCGGGGAGGGCTGGCTGCGCAGAGGAGGTGTTTACGGAAGATGGAAGATCGGGAGAGTGTAGGGTTTGTAAACAGCGGTTTTATAATTTGCATAGGAAACGATAATCAGAATACTCGAATGAAGTGAATGGAGGGCCTAGATTTCTTTGATGGCATTTAAATTCATGGCTTTTTAAAGCCATCCATACTTCTTTTTAGAATAGTATAGATAGATATATATATATTTATGGAAACTGGAAATGCAATTAAGATTTATTGATTTTTTTATTGTTAGTGTAAAAAAAAAGGGCACGTCTAGGTTTTGTTATAGAAAATAAAAATAACTTATTAAAATAATGAAAAAAAAAAACAAAATATTAATTAATTATAATCTTGAAGTTAACTATAGGTGTTACAGATTATGAAATTTTAAGAAAATGTAACTAAATGTTTTACTGTATAGTTTATTAAATTTTGGAGTATTTAAGTGCACAAAATATATGCACCAAAGAGCCGTTTAATATAAATTTAATAACTATTAAATATAAAACAAGAAATGTGCAAAATTACTTGACAGAGGGCGGGCACGCTGACGAACCTAGGGCGGCCGGTGGCCGGCGAGCCCGCAACCGCCTGCCGCCGCTGGTTTGAACATTCTATTTGCACCTTCAATTCGCACCTAAAATCTATTCGCATATGAACCCTCGTCTATATATTATATATATAAAGCTATCGTCTTCTTTTCGGTGGAACTGCACGCTGAAATTCATAATTCAACTTCTTTTCTTCCCTTTTACTGTACGTTGTCACCCTCGTCAGAGGTCCATTTTATGGTGAGAATTGATTCTCAATTTATCTAAATGTGCATAATTCTTTGACTAAAAAAATATAAAAGGGATGGGATTAGTGAACCCGTCAGATAAGCCACGAATTAATTTGGACCGCTAGCTACAACAAAATTATTATTCGGGGACATTTTTTAATGTCTTTAGCGATGATTTTTAAGCACCGCGATAGTTTTTATGACGTTTATAAAAACGTCATCAAATCGTCGTGATTGCTACTTTTACCGTAGCTCTTTGCGACGCTTTCTAGAAAAAAACGTCATGATTGGTAGTTGCTCTATCGTGACACTTTTTCAAAAAATCGTCATGGTAAATAATTGATCTATCACGACACTTTCTAAAAAAACATCGAGAAAAATATTAAATCTACCACATTTTTTTTTACAAAATGTCACCGTAGTTAGAACTCTTCAATAACGTTTTCCGAAAAAAAACTTCACAAATATTACATTTTAAAAAGAAGAAAATTAAAATAAAATATAATTTATGATAATCTACTCTAAAAAGTGATTGTATCTGTAAAATATTAATTAAAAATATAAATAATTTTTTTTATAAATTTAATTTTGATGGCAAAAATCTCATCAAATTTGGCTTATGATATACAAATAATCTCAAAGATATTGGGCATGAAAAATGGTTCAAGCCTATATATTAAGTATGAGACAATAATAAAATTCAAAACTCTTGTTGCGGAACGCTTAGGGCTCGTGGTAGACCGGTTCACTTGAACCACCTTAGCTCGTGAGCGAACTAAGCGCGCAAATAGTCAATTAGAGATTTGCTGAGTACACAGGGACTTTTTAACGTGGAAAACCCGGAAAGGGTAAAAAACCACGCGGCCGGAGCTGTGCCGACCAAACTTCACTATCTTCTGGGGGTTACAACTTGGAAACTAGAACTTGAGCGGGACAGGCCGCTGCTTGTTACAATATTTGGAGAGAGAGAGAGCGAGCTCCGAGGGTGACAGGCCACCTCTCGGAAAAACTAAGTCTTTTCCCCTTCTGAGAATGCTAGTCGCCTTTCGGAAGTGAGGCGGCTAGTCGCCTTTCGAAAGTGAGAAGCCTAGTCGCCTTTTTCTTCTGAGAATGCTAGTCGCCTTTCGGAAGTGAGAAGGCTAGTCGCCTTTTTCTTCTGAGAATGCTAGTCCCCTTTCGGAAGTGAGAAGGATAGTCGCCTTTCGGGATGATGAAGATCTTCCAGTCCACGAAGGAGATCTTCAAGCGCCGAAGGAGAATTCCGCAAAAGTCTACAAGGAGCTCTCCCGGGTCCAGAAGTCAAGGTCCTTTCAAATGAAGCCTTGGGGCTCCTTTTATAGCTTTGGCCGGGGGCGACCCGGTAATTTTGTCGTTGGTAGTTTCCATAAATGCTCGGTGGACGAATCATATTCTCCGGTTCGGGGCACTCGGATCGCCATTTTTCGTAAATGACCACCTTGCCCCTCGGGCAGCCTGGGCAGCTCGGGCAGTTCGGGCAGTTCCGTTGGAGGCGAAAAAGGCGACTGACTGTTCCTGAAAAGTGAGAAGCCGGAAAGATAAAAAGTGAGAAGCCGGAAACCCAAAAAGTGAGAAGCCGGAAAGACAAAAAGTGAGAAGCCGGAAACCCAAAAAGTGAGAAGCCGGAAAGACAAAAAGTGAGAAGCCGGAAAGACAAAAAGTGAGAAAGCTTCCTGATCGCGCTCAGAAACGTTCTGAGCGCGCGCTAGTGCTGAAGCGCTCCAAGTGCGCAACGAACCACGGGGACGCCTCGGGCGGACGGCGAATCGGGGGGTCGCCCCCTAAAAGGGGGACCGGGATCCTTCGGCGAGGAGCGGGCCCCGGACCGCACCCCGAGGAGGGGTGGGCGCGGCCGTATCCTGAGGGGATGCGACGTAGGCGCGTCCAAGAGGGGGTGCGGCCCGGGCGCACCCCGAGGGGGTGCGGCTTGGCCGCACCCCGCGTGGGGTGCGGCTTGGCGCGCGCTTTTCACTCGAGCTTTTCAAGGATTGGTGCGAGGCTACCACTGACTCGGGCGGCCGGATTGAGGTTCGAAGCAACAAAAACTGGTTTCATTTTGGCGAGAAGACAGATTATCGGCACGGGAATACCCTTTATGGATATGTTCGAAATCGTTGGGAGCTACCTGAGCTTTGGAGGTCACTCCCTGGACGCTGTCGCCGGCTGACCGGTCGGGAAGACGAGTTCATTCCCATCCCCGGCTTTCCCGGCCGAGAGGGGTTGTCGAAGGCTTTGTTCAGCGTGCACAACTGCGTGGAGAAGGGTCGACTGCTTTCGGTGGGGCTTTCTTGGGACCCTGAGCGGGAGGCTGCGGTTCCCCTGGAGCGTGGGAAAAAGAGGAAGATTGTCTTCAGGAACGGAGTTCCTGGTTCGTGTTCCACCTTGCCGGAGCCTAGGAGCCACGATCACGAGGCCGGCCCGAGTCGTTGTCGGAGAGAGTCGATCCCATCCGACCCGGAGGTCGAGATTCTGACGTCCCCCGCCGCCGATCAAGTCGGGCAGGGAGACTTGCCGCCACCTCCTCCTCATCCACCGTCGAGGCGAGTTTCCTCATCCCTCTAGGCGATGACTTCTGCAGTAAGTGAAGCTCTCCTTTCTTGGGCCTTGACTTATCTTTGCTTTCATTGTTTGTGTTTCCTGATTGCTTCTTTCGTGTTTGCAGGCGAACGTTCTGACCAATGTCGCTCTCACGTGGAACGACTGTTACGTGGGCCTCAAGGACAGCTACATCTCCCTCCAGGAGGAGCTGAGCGTGATGAAGAGGGACACGTCTGCTTTACAGAAGAGGAGGGATCGCGATCTGTCCCGCGTCAAGCAGCTGGAGGCGGACCTCTCTTCTTCCCGATCTGAGTTTGAGAAGCTGCAGGAGGCGTATGGTGGAGACAAGGCGCTTGCCCAGGATGCGCTTCGTCAGTTGTCTGAGGCTCAGGGGGAGATGTTTCGCATGGAGGGGGAGCTGGGTTTTCTGCGGAGCGAGGTGGAGCGGCTGTCGTCGGTCGAGCGCAGCCTTGAGGATGCCAAGGCGGCCGGAGTGGCCGAGTTCCGAGATTCTCTTGCTTTTGTCGAGGAGCGGTTCCAGATGGCGGAGGAGATCCGTGCCGAGGTCATGACGAAGGAGGTTGAGCCCTTGTTGGAGGACGAGCGCGAAGTCGCCTTCCAGCGCGGCATTCAGAAGACTCTGCGCCTGGTGGGGAGGAATTTCGGGTGTGATACCGCTGGTCTTGGAGCGGGAGACCTTTCGGAGGATGAGTGCTCGGACGCAGCCGAGGATTGATGTTGGTCGTCTCCTGTTTTCTTGTTTTCCATACCATTGTTCGCTTGTGTGTCGTCCTGAGTTGGCTTTTTTGCTTTTTCACTTTCCGTATTGTTGTCTATTTTGTGCGCAGCGTTGAGCTGACGCGGTTATCGTGTTTATTGTATTCACTTCTTTGTGTGATCCTGTTAACCTGGTTGTTAGCACCTGCATAGTTTTTTTTAAATGAGCTTTGCACGAGACGGAGCCCGTGGCTTTCAAATGTATACATATATAAAGAGTTAGTTTGCGCAAGTCTGTGCCTGCGGCTTTCTTGCACGAGTCTGTGCTTGCGGCTTTGGTGCACGAGTCTGTGCTCGCGGCTTTGGTGCACGAGTCTGTGCTCGCGGCTTTAGTGCACGAGCCTTTGCTCGCGACTTTTTTGCACGGTTCTGTGCCCGCGGCTTTGGTGCACGAGCCTTTGCTCGCGACTTTTTTGCACGGTTCTGTGCCCGCGGCTTTGGTGCACGAGTCTGTGCTCGCGGCTTTAGTGCACGAGCCTTTGCTCGCGACTTTTTTGCATGGTTCTGTGCCCGCGGCTTTGGTGCACGAGCCTTTGCTCGCGACTTTTTTGCGCGGTTCTGTGCCCGCGGCTTTGGTGCACGAGTCTGTGCTCGCGGCTTTGGCCGGTGAATAGCGGGTGTATTCAAACCGAGGGTGAACGCAGGGGGCAGGCCCCCACGACACCGGGACTCGACGGCGGAGGAGAAGGGCGAACCTTCAATCGACGGCGGTGGAGAGTCCCCGGGGCAGGGCCCCGAAGCGGTACCTGCAGCAGAATGGATTGGAGCAAGTAGAATTTTATTAGAAAATGAATACTGATACATGCGCAAGTGTAATCTTGCGATCCCGGGGTTAACAAGTATCTGAGATAGGCTTTATTGAGAGAGAAGATAGCGTTGAGCTTCGTTTGCATTACGCTTGCTCGAGTCTTTTCGGCCGTTCAGCTTGGGGGGCGACAGTGGCCTGGCGGTTGACCTTCGTTGGCCTTTTCCTGTGTCTCTTCGCGGAAGGCCTCCAGGTATCCTAATTGGACAAGGCGTTCGATTTCATCTTTCAGTCGGGCACATTGCTCCGTTCGGTGCCCTCGGCCTTTGTGGAAGTGGCAAAACTGGGATTGATCTCCCCTGTGCAAGGAGAGCTTTCTGGGCCAGTGGATGATCTTGCTATTACAGATTACGGACAATATGTGCTCGCGTGGTGTATTCAGCGGGGTGAAGCTCCGGGAGCCTTGACTTGCTGGCTCTCGGGGGCGGTCTGCTTGGTTCTGAGCGGGTAGTTCGGCTTCCTCGAGCTGCTGCTGCTGCCCCTTTCTCTTGCGGCTTGTATCGAAGGGCGGCGAGCCTGTCAGTGTCTGAAGTTTGTCTTTTTCAACTACTGCAGGAGTCGCTTGGCCTTCCCGTGCACCCTGCTTCTCGGACTTCGATTTCGGCGACGGGTTGCTGTTGATCCAGGGGAGCCTGGATGCGGGTGTGTCGAAACCATGCATCGCGCTCCTGAGGATATTTCCTTTGCTGGCCATGCGCCCGGACATGAAAACGTCGTGGTCCATGGCGTCCAGTAGGAGGCTCCCGAATATTGCGTCGTAGGGGGAGTCTGCTTCGGCGACGACGAACTGTACATCGTACTGGATTGG
Organism: Dactylorhiza incarnata; assembly: GCA_033032865.1. Classification (NCBI taxonomy): domain Eukaryota; kingdom Viridiplantae; phylum Streptophyta; class Magnoliopsida; order Asparagales; family Orchidaceae; genus Dactylorhiza; species Dactylorhiza incarnata. The sequence goes on along the minus strand of JAWHQI010000043.1, from coordinate 11,768,755 downwards.
TTCTGCGTGCGCCCCTACTTGGACGGGGAGGGTGATGATTCCTACGGTGGGTACCGTAGTTCCATCAGGGAGCTCTGCTTCGCTGGCCCTAAGCTTGAGGTTCCCACTTAGGAGCTTGAGCCGAGCTATTGCTGCTAGGAATAGAACGTTGAAGGAGATGCAGTGAGTTATCAATGCTTTCCTCAGCTCACAGGGGGGACTCCCTATGCTTGCGTCCAAGATGAAGTCCATCCATGCGCAGGGGTGCTCTTGGTGAAAATTTGTGCCGATTTTCTCCGATTGCTCGTTCCGCTCTTCCTCCCCTAGGAGGGGTGGTTCGCTTGCACCGGGCTTTTCTTCTTCTTGGATCTTTGTCGAGTGTGTCTCGTGCTGCTCGACGAACAGTTGGGACAACTCGGTGAAGTTGTGTATCGCTCCGCTTGGCAGGGCTTGATACCAGCGGAGGGCGTCTCCGCGCAGTGTCTTAGTGAAGATCTTGCATCTGATCTGATCGGGGAGTCCGTGTATCCGCATCGTTACCAAGAGATGGTTAATGTGCTCGTAGGGGTCTTCTACTCCGTGGAACTCCTTATAGTGTAGGAACTTTATCCATGACGGAACTGGGTATGCCAAAATTGTCTTTGACAGTGGAGATCGCTTTTGTTGATATTTGTCATTGTTCGGATCCTGCCCTCCTGCGAGAGGGGTTTGTTTGCCAGTCGATCCAGGCCAAGGGGGCCGGATGGGTGCAGCGATGAGCGCTCCTTTCACCGGGCTCTCTGGAATTGAGGAGCTGTATGCGTCGGATAGTTCAGGGGAGGTGTCCACTCTTGCTGGTTCCGAGAATTCCGGCGAAGCGGGTATTGCGCTCGGAAATTCTTTGCTTAGAATTTGGGAATCCATTCCCACAGATGGCGCCAAACTGTTTCGGAACGCTTAGGGCTCGTGGTAGACCGGTTCACTTGAACCACCTTAGCTCGTGAGCGAACTAAGCGCCCAAACAGTCAATTAGAGATTTGCTGAGTACACAGGGACTTTTTAACGTGGAAAACCCGGAAAGGGTAAAAAACCACGCGGCCGGAGCTGTGCCGACCAAACTTCACTATCTTCTGGGGTTACAACTTGGAAACTAGAACTTGAGCGCGACAGGCCGCTGCTCGTTACAATATTTGGAGAGAGAGAGAGAGAGCGAGCTCCGAGGGTGACAGGCCACCTCTCGAAAAAACTAAGTCTTTTTCCCTTCTGAGAATGCTAGTCGCCTTTCGGAAGTGAGGCGGCTAGTCGCATTTTCCTTCTGAGAATGCTACTCGCCTTTCGGAAGTGAGAAGCCTAGTCGCCTTTTTCTTCTGAGAATGCTAGTCGCCTTTCGGAAGTGAGAAGGCTAGTCGCTTTTTTCTTCTGAGAATGCTAGTCGCCTTTCGGAAGTGAGAAGGCTAGTCGCCTTTCGGGATGATGAAGATCTTCCAGTCCACGAAGGAGATCTTCAAGCGCCGAAGGAGAATTCCGCAAAAGTCTGCAAGGAGCTCTCCCGGGTCCAGAAGTCAAGGTCCTTTCAAATGAAGCCTTGGGGCTCCTTTTATAGCTTTGGCCGGGAGCGACCCGGTAATTTTGTCGTTGGTAGTTTCCATAAATGCTCGGTGGACGAATCATATTCTCCGGTTCGGGGCCCTCGGATCGCCATTTTTCGTAAATGACCACCTTGCCCCTCGGGCAGCCTGGGTAGCTCGGGCAGTTCGGGCAGTTCCGTTGGAGGCGAAAAAGGCGACTGACTGTTCCTGAAAAGTGAGAAGCCGGAAAGACAAAAAGTGAGAAGCCGGAAACCCAAAAAGTGAGAAGCCGGAAAGACAAAAAGTGAGAAGCCGGAAACCCAAAAAGTGAGAAGCCGGAAAGACAAAAAGTGAGAAAGCTTCCTGATCGCGCTCAGAAACGCTCTGAGCGCGCGCTAGTGCTGAAGCGCTCCAAGTGCGCAATGAACCACGGGGACGCCTCGGACGGACGGCGAATCAGGGGGGTCGCCCCCTAAAAGGGGGACCGGGATCCTTCGGCGAGGAGCGGGCCCCGGACCGCACCCCGAGGAGGGGTGGGCGCGGCCGTATCCTGAGGGGATGTGACGTAGGCGCGTCCAAGAGGGGGTGCGGCCCGGGCGCACCCCGAGGGGGTGCGGCTTTGACCGCACCCCGAGGGGGTGCGGTTTGGCCGCACCCCGCGTGGGGTGGGGCTTGGCCGCACCCCGCGTGGGGTGCGGCTTGGCTGCACCCTAAGGGGGTGCGGCCAAGGCCGCGCCCCAAGGAGGCGCGACTTGGCCGCGTCCCTGCCGGGACGCGGCGCGGCGGGGGGAATTCCCCCCGCGATGGGTGGGGGACTCTCTGTCGTGTTTGCGACGGCTTTGCGCGTCTTACTTTTCCTGCCAAATTGGGGGAGGAGAGATTTTGGAAATGATCCGTCTTTGGAAGTAATTCGTCTTTGGAAATATTCGTTGCCTTTCTAAGAAGATCTCTACAAGTTCTTTTATAAATATGAGGCTCTATTATGAGTACCCATCAACTCTAATGTTTTTCAGATTTTAAAAAGTAGGTTCAAAAGCACTTTTGTCGAAAACTCTAGCAATTTTCTAGAAAATTTGTCAAATCCTTAGATACTTTGTATATATTCACCAACAGATCAATTATCCCACAGGAAATCAGACCGAGGATCGAACCGGCGGAGGGAAAAGTTCAAGGTTGAACCGGTCCAACCGATTTAACCGGGGTCGAACCGTAATATATGTGTACATACACGCACACACACAAATAATTAATATTATAATAGGCTCATATCATAGGCTCCTATCTATAAGAAAATTGGATGGCGGTTACTCCCATAAACCACTCCCCTCACTACTTTAGTGGGAGAGAATGGGAGAGCAAAGGCGGAACCGCCATTCCCGCCGCCAACCGCTAATTTGAAAATGCGCGCAAAGCGCGCCGTCCCGTTTCTAACCCTGAAAATAAGAAAGACGTATGACCCCCATCTGTGAGAGGGAAGAACTTTCAGAAAGGGTCATATGATGTTCGCCATCCCGGCAGTCGTAAACTGGGTAATCGGGACACCGCAGAACCGGAGTATCTCAGCCACCTCCTCAGATGGAGGAATATGAAATCCGGATTTCAGACAGCTTTCAGAAAGGGTCATAAAACCGGTGGGCGGGTTTTGAGCGCGTTCCTCCACCCGCGGAATCTTCACCTCGATATTTCAAGGCAACCCAAACCGCTTACGCCATATGTCAATCCGCACACCATCAAGAGAAGAGCGCAGGCGCATCGGCCTCGACTGGCCTCCCAGTTTCGAACCTTGAAAATAAGAAAGACGTACGCAAACACGAACGTCAGAAAATAATAATATAAAGTCTGAAAGGGCACGCAGCAAATGCACGCCCCCGGTCATAAAGACGAGGGCGGCCACCACTCCCGCAAGATGCGCGGCCATCCACACGGCCAACACCAACCGCCCGTTCCCTCAGCAGGGTCCGTCCGCGCGCAAGGGCGCGCGGGAGCCGGCCGCCCGCGCCCTCGGCCGACCAAGGCTGCGCGCAAGAGCGCACGGGTGCTGGCCGCCCACGCCCTCGGCCGGCCAAGGCCGCGCGCACCCTCGGCCGGCCAAAGCCGCGCACGCGAGGGAGGGCGGGCGCCGGCCTCCTGCGCCCACCGCAGGCCTTGGCCGTCCCCGGACGCGAGGGCACACGTGCGTCGACCGCCCACGCCATCGGCCGGCCCCGGACGAGCGCAAGGGCACCCGGGCGCCGGCCAATCAGACGACCGACCGCCCGCTTTCCCGAACGCCACCCGCGCGCGCGAACTCCGGCCGCCCTCGCGCACGTACGCGCTCCCCCCTCTCATCTCTCCTTTTTTCAAAAATTAAAATAACTTACCTCTGGCATCGTCCGGCACGCCGTGCGGAGATGATGGTCGGACCCGCTATGGACTAGTCAAAACCTTAGCACTCCTTCACACGGAAGATCGGACTCCGAAGGTTTGGGGGGCTTATGATGAGGGCTCATATCATAGGCTCCTATCTATAAGAAAACTGGATGGCGGTTACACCCATAAACCACTCCCCCACTACTTTAGTGCGAAAGAGTGAGAGAGCAAAGCCGGAACCGCCATTCCCGCCGCCAACCGCTAATTTGAAAACACGCGCAAAGCGCGCCGTCCACGACCGCAGCGCGCACACGACGACGCCGCCCCCTCCCATCTGTGAGAGGGGTCGCACGTAACTGCACCCCTTGCGGGGTGCGTCCGAGCCGCGCCCCGCAAGGGGTGCGACCGAGCTGCACACCGCAAGAGGTGCGGCCGGGCCGCACCCCGGCAGGGGTGCGGCCATGTTGCATGTAAAAGTCGCTCCACCCCCTACCAGGGGAGGGAGGACTTTTATTGCCCAAAACGACCAACTTGAAGTCAGGTTAGCCCAAGCCAACCCAACCGCAAGTCAACCACTCTGCCGGCTAACATCAACATCGCAGGCCAACCATAAGTATGAAGAATTATACAAAAATATAATCATCAAGTCCAGATTCACATGAGTACAAAATCCACAGAAATAAATAATAAACAGGAATTACAAAAACATTCCCGAATAAAATCATCAGAGTCTGATAGATAGTACAAAAAGGGGTGCCACAAAGGACTACAAGTAGTCACTCAAAAATTCACATCCGTAACAGACGGAATGGAAGACAACGTAGTATCAGGCCCTGTCTCCCTGCCCTGGCTGTCTTCAGGGATGTGGCATAATAGCGGCTGCTGCTCCTTCTGGGGTGCTCCTAAAAAGAGGGAAGCAACAACCGTTAGTCATAAAGACTAAGCAACTTCTCATCCTCTCCCCCGACGGCTCTTAGGCACCGGGCGGATGAAATGAATCAGGAGCTCAATAATAGCAGTAATATATAAAGCAGGTGACAAGAAGGTGAAAACTAAGCTAACATGTGATGTCATATTTCTAGCAGTTATAATCAAAGTAAGCATTTATCCAACTTCTAGCAGGAGTAAGAGCTAACAAGTAAAGAGCAGCAGTTTATAGAACAACAGTTTAGTACCTTAACTTATATGAATGCCCATACAAACTTATAAGTTAAGGCTTCCAAGTAATTTAACTTATCATTTAAAAGTGCCCATACAAGTTTATATGATAAGGATCTTTGGCAATGCAATGCGATGCAATGTCATGTTATGAATGATGAATTGCTCATGTACTCACACACACATGCTATGTCGACACAGACTTTAGTTCCCTTTCTTTGGAGGTAGCGAGCCTCTCAGGCATCTCCCGTCGTGGTCAAACGGAGATAGTGAAGCGGGCCCTCCACTCCTAGACAGGTTACACACTACCTGGCCTAGGCCTTCGTACGCCTCAAACGCTGGTACAACTGCGGAGCCCATGCGTACTAATGCTCGATGATCAAGACCAGTCGAGTCTTTTGGCACAGAAGGGGTCCTTGAGAAGTAAGCACCAAGGAACACAGCCCAACCTGCCGAGTCTAACTGCCAGCTCCTGACGGTGTGACGAACGGCGAGCCCGTAAACCCACCACATGCAATCCACGTACAAGGATCATCAAATACAACGTGTTACAACACATTTGTCAACCCAACACGCGCTCATAAGCACCCAAGGACCACCAACATGTCCTTCACAAAACCAAGGATATAACCATATCCTTTCTCACTACACCAACCAACGGTTGCTACTCATAGGGAGTTCTCGTAATTCTAACGCACGTGGTGTGCACGGGCTAAGGGGATTGCCCTCTATCAATGATCCTGGTGGACTACATGTGTACTCAATTACTTCGTGATTTATATATACATAACTCAAGGGCAGCATACTTTTCACTCAGGCCCTAAATTGGTTAACACATGTAATAGATATAATAACAACATATCAATCACTTCATAACAAAGATCTTATTCAGTCGAATCCAATCTGCTCAATATTTACACCAAAATATTTAAATAAGGATTCAATTTAATTTTTGATTTCGCTGGAACTTCTAACATAGGTCTTGCAATCTTGTTGTGATCACGTTCACAAGGTTTTAGCACCATCGATATCCACAATAATCAACCACGGTGCAATACAATGATAAATTGCATTTGTCAAAATGACAATAAATATTCAACCAAGAGTTATGAAATCCTACAGGGTTCTGCACATTATCATTAATATCTTCTCTGCCAGTTTTCTTGAGCAACCATCAAGTATTATAAAAATTATTCCAAAATTATCGAAATATTAGGCTACCGTAACACAGAATATTAAAACTGAAATTTTGAGAGTTTTACTACACCAAAAATTACGTGCCACCCCAATCCGGAAAGGTAACACCAAGGGCTACAACTTTTAAGTTGAGCTCGAGGTCCAATTCCAAGCGTTTCATCCTCAAATAATCTCAACAAGCTGGCTGTGTAAAACAGGACAGTAACTAACCAACTTAAATTATAGTGTATGACACAGTCTGCTTTCAAAGGTCATCTAGGGGGGGCTACAGGGCTCCCCAGAAAATGCACAACCACTCGTCTCGAAGAATTTTCCGAGAGCTACAACTTTCGTGTTGAGCCCGAAACTTGAATCCGGCTGTATCATGCCCAAAACCTCCCTCAAAAGACCACCAATCTTCACGAGATCAAGTCCGCTCTCTTCGTATTGAAGAGAGGGGTTGATTGAAGCAAATTTCACGGCGATCGTCGCCCTAGAACGGAAGTTCTAGCGTGGTCTTCTCCTATGGAAACACCATAACTCACAAGGTTGGGTCCTCTTGGCCCAACATATCTCATATGTGATCTAAAGATCTAGCACCAAGGGAGAGGGGAGGAAGTCACCTCATTTGCGGCGGCCATAGAACGGGTCAACCTTCTCGGCGGCATGACGGCGCTTCTCCAAGCTCCAAAGCTCCTTCCAAGCTGTCCTTCCAAGTTCCTAGCTGGTTCAGCTCTTGGAGAGATGAGGAAGATGAACTGAAGTCTAGCAATGGTGAAGGAAAGTTTTCAACGGATGAAAACTAGTCTTTTATTGTTATACTAATTTTGACAAGACTTGCCATGTGTCGCTTGCCTGTTAGAACACTATTTAACTTTTGCCTTGATTTGAGAAAGATAAGGCATGGGGTAAGTCAATGTCAGAGAATATAAAAATAAATAAGGTGGAAAATATCTAAAAATGATAGAGTAATGCAGTCAGGTCAAGCGCCGACCTGTCTCGACGCTTAGCTGAGCTATCTCGACGCCTTCTGACTAGTCTTACTAAAAATTGATTTTCCGGAGCTACAGAGCTCCCCAGAAAACGTGCAACCACTCGTTGGAAAGGTATTTATAAGGGCTACAACTTTCATGTTGAGCCCAAGATCTTAATCTGAGTGAAAAATATCTAACAATGACAAAGAGTGATGCAGTCAGGTCAAGCGTCGACCTGTCTCGACGCTTAGCTGAGCTGTCTCGACGCCTCCTGACCAGTCTTACTAAAAGTGGATTTCCAGGATCTACAGAGCTCCTCAGAAGTCGTGCAACCACTCGTTGGAAAGGTATTGCCAAGGGCTACGACGTTCATGTTGAGCCCAAGGTCTGAATATGAGTGGGCGACACCTAAAGATGACATGGAAGTCTAAATCCAACTTTTAACAGATATTCAAACTAGATTTCTGGGAGCTACATAACTCCCCAGAAAATGTGCCACCACTCGTTGGAAAGGTATTACCAAGGGCTACAACTTTCATGTTGAGCCCAAGGTCTGAATCGGAGTGGATGCTCCATAAAAATGGCAGGAAAAGTCAAAACTAAGTCAAAACTGCTTTTGACTTAGCATAATCCAACCACATTTCTCCTAATTCGTCGTCATGCGTCAAATTGACCATGATTCGACTTAACCACTTCAGGGGCTAGGTGCAACACCCAGTCTGAGTCGAGTCTTGACGTCAAGTCATCGACGAGGGGTCTGGTGCGAAATGGGACGTCACACCGCAAGGCCGCACCCCTTGCAGGGTGCGACCGGGCCGACCCCCTTGGGGTGCGGCCAAGCCGCACCCCGCAAAGGGTGCGGCCAAGCCGCACCCCCTTGGGGTGCGGCCGGGCCACACCCCCTTGCGGGGTGCGCCCTAGCCGCATCCCCTCGGGGTGCGACCAACCCGCACCCCTCCCCGCGACGGGGTGCGGCTAAGCCTCTTCCTCCCTCTTTCTTTGCAGGGGGGCTCGCAAGGGGCCTTGTCGTAGGCACGCCCTTCGTCGGGTGCGTCGGACTCCAATTTCTCTTTGGGACGCAACTCCCCGTTCCACCGTCCGCTCAGAATGCCTCACAAAGCGACCAGGACGTTTTCTCCGTTCGTTGCGCTCTCAGATCGCTTCCCTAGTTGCCTAGATTGCTTCTCCGTTCGTTACGCGCTCAGAACGCTTCTGAGTGCGCTCAGCTCACTTTTTGTCTTTTTTGACTTCTCACTTTTTGTCTTTCTAGCATGCTTACTTTTTGTCTTTCCAGTTTCTCAGATTTCAGGAACAGCTTGTCGCCTTTTTTCGCTTACAACAAAACTGCCCGAACTGCCCGAGGGGCAAGATGGTCAATTACGAAAAAATGGCGATCCGCGTGCTCTGAACTGAAAAATATGATTCGTCCGCCAGGTGGTTACGGTGGTTACAACGGCGAAATTACCGGGCTACCCCCGGCCAAAGCTATAAAAGGAGCCTCAGGGCTTCATTTCAGGGGACCTTGCCTTCTGGACCCGGGAGAGCTTCTTGCATACTTTCGCGTAATTCTCCTTCAACGCTTGAAGATCTCCTTCGTGGACTTGAAGATTTCCTTCTGTTGGATCTTACGGCGCCCTTAGAGGGGGGGGGGGTGAATAAGGGAATAAAAATCTTTTTATAATTTTATGGAAATTACTAAATTGTTTAAAGTAATATTAGAACACAAAATAACAATTTAGCTAAAGAAAGAAAATATCAAAATTTGCAAGTTTAGGATTTAGAAACAAATGCTAAATTGTTATATGATGAAATAGATTAAGATAAACAATTTAGACAAAGTGATTTGAATTGAAAGCTTTGTAACCAATATTATAGAGATAACGCTAAAAGTGAGAAATCAAGTAAACACAAATAGAGACATGATTGTATTTATATAAAAATGGTGTTTACATAAATTTGATTTCTATATCGCTAGAAATCGGAGGCGTACAAATGAAAATAATTTTTCTTTTTCTATACCGACTCGTATCCCCACGAATCGGTTGGCTTTAGCCTATCCTTCCCCGGATAAGGCCTCAAGCCGCTCTAGCCAATCCTTCCCAGGATATGGGCTCGAGCCCCCTAGATCTAATCACCTAGAACTAGTCGCCAACACAAGGCGAATTTCCCCCTAAGTCCTACCCAGACCTAGTCGCCAACACAAGGCGAATTCTCTAAACGGTTACAAAGAAAGTATGAAATGGAAATAATGAAAAACAATAATAAAACTCCCTATATGAGATCTCTGGAGTCGAGGATGAAGGATCGGTGTAGCATAAGCGAGGTAGAAGCGATCGTCCTTCAGATGTAGCGTGACGTAGTCCTCCTCCAGAATTCTCCTTAAGCTTTTTGTGGGAGATCCATCTTCAGCAGCATAACAGCACTGGAATTGTGGCACAAGCAACCTCTCTGGGATATCTAACCAAAACGAGAGAGAGCCCAACATTTTATAGAACTTGGAGCTAGCGCCTGCGGTTGTGGCTAGCGCCTGCGGTAGTGGCTAGCGCCTGCGGTAGCGTTCGTGTGGAGCGGTTGCAAAACCGTCGGCGGCGTGGCGCTGTGCACGAACTTGAGATAGCGCCTGGCGGTAGCGATAGCGCATGCGGTAGCGATAGCGCTGGCGGTAGCGGTAGCAGTTGCGAAACCGTCACTGTGCACGAACTGGAGATAGCGCCTGGCGGTAGCTATAGCGCTGGCGGTAGTGCTGGCGTTAGCGATAGCGCTGGCGGTAGCGCTGCTCCTTTCAAAAGATTGTTCCAAGCTGCTTTATACCTGTGGAGTATTGCACCTATAGTTCCTGCACACTATAAACACACTACAAACAATATCAAATACAATATGGGATTTGATATTCTCAAACAAAGGGATGTGACACACATGTCCAACAATCTCCCCCTTTTGATAATAACAAAACTTTTAAGCAAGAAATCAACAATAGTGTTTATAGATAAGATAAGCAAGATAAAAGTACAACTATTGTAAATGATATGCATGATAATGTGCATACTCCCCTAACTTAATGCTCCCCCTACATAAATGCAATTTATGTGTTACTCCCCCTAAATGATAGATTTCATGAATTTATGTGTTACTCCTCTTATTTATCTATATTTCTCCTATATAGATTTCTTCAATTAATCTCCCCCTTTTGGTATTATCAAAAGAGGTGGGGTGAGGGTAGTAAGGAGGCATTTATATATCATGATCGAGCTTTTCGAAATATAAATAATGATAAAGAGTTTAAGCATAGCATATATAAAAGATTTCAAATATAAAGATAAGAGTTGTAAGCAAGCGAAAGATTATAATAAACATCTTTTTGTAAGCATGAAAAGCATAAGTAGAAATATGAGTTTTAGTTCAAAATTGAAAGATGTTTTAACTTTTTTGAAATCTCAAAGTTTTTCATAAAGATACCAAGCATGAAATGATCATATCAAAGAGAGGTTATACTACAATGTTACTTAATTGTAAATTCAAGAAATACCAAAACATTGTAGAGATCATGCTAGGTTTATCTAGTGCATTTTTATATAAAGAGTAGTATAGAAAAAAAAAAGCATTAGAATCCAATACTCATGAGAAGAAGTGTTATGAAAGATAATGATGTGCACATAAGTGTATTTTGGGCAATGTTAACAATTGATTTAGATCACCAAAATACAAGACATATGTAAAGTAAAGTGCACAATAAAACACAACTAAATTACTTTCACACACTTTTAATGCACATAGTTTTTAACAAAGTGGTGTAATTACCAAGGTTTGCACAAGAAACTTTACTATTCTTTCCAAGGTGCTCAACCTCACAATGCTTATGAAGACTTATCAGGATGTTCAAGTAGTGCTTGGTGGAGTTATATTTGTCTACATATATAATTTTTTGTTCACATTTGTGAGACAACATTCTTCGAATACACTTGTTTTGCAAACCAAAATTTTTAACTTAACCACTTTTCTAAATGTCATAAGTGCAATTCAAATGTAGTGTAGGCAATAAACTTATGCAAGTTTTAATTCATTATACAAATACAATACACAAGCAAACATTTTTAGATTTAGACACACATGTTGATTACCAAAATAAGTGAGTGAAAGGTATCATTATCAATCATAATACATTTACTCATACTTAGATGCATGCTAAGCTTGGTTCTACACATATTTTTCAATACAATTAATGCACTTTAAATAGATATATCAAAGCATGATAAGCAAAACAATGTTTATAGTAACTTGAAAGAATATGTTTTAACATTGTAAATAATTCTAAATAATAGAATTCATACATGCTTGATATTGACAATAAAGATCATACAGTTTTTTTGTTTTGAATTTTTTTTTAATAAAAACAAAAAAATCACACAAACATATTTTTGTATTTTTGAATTTTTAATTTTTGTAGTAGATTTTTCATAATATGAATAAAAACACAAATAACAAAAACATATTTTTGCATTTTTTGAATTTTGAACTTTTGTAGTTGATTTTTCATAATATGAATAAAAGACAAATAACAACACAAAAAAAATATTTTTGTAATTTTGAATTTTGAATTTTTGTAGTTGATTTTTCATAATATGAATAAAAACAAAAATAACAAATGTCAGAAATACAAAAACAAAGTAGTACATATAGACTAAAATATTTTTAGTGATTTTTAGAAATTTTGAAAATCAGAAAATTCACACACCTACGCTAGCGCCGGCGCTATCGCTAGCGATGGAAACAGTACATTATTTTTTGAGAATTTTAAAAATCTGATTTTTGATATTTATTAAGTGTCCTTAAAGTAGTTCCATGCTGAAATTTCAGAATTTTTGGAGATCTCTAGGTGGATTAAATTTGCATGAAACTTTGGCTTTTCAAATTCTTGTGTTTTACAAAACCATTTAAACATGAAGATATAAATTATGAAGACACAAGAGGACATTTTTTATTAAACAACCCAAAATATGCATGATTTAAGTGATAAGTAAATAAAATAATCATGCAAAGAGTAATATAAGTACGTCCTAAGATTAAAAACTATCCCGACTAAATGTCTACACCCTAGCCCCGTACTAAGTGACGGATGGGCTTGAGGAGCTGCACACATGCCATAAGTTGGGGTGTTACTCCCATATGCACACACTAGAGAACGCTCAACCTAACACTCTTTCCCCCCAGTGCCTCGCAAGGCCCCACTGGAACCCTCCCCGGTTAAGGACAAGACATGACTTAGAGGTTAGGTCTCTAATGTATGCAACCCTATGCCCCCGCTATTGTGAGATATGAAGTCATAGGTGAAATAATCTTTTGGACAACCTATGCTTTTAAATCTAAGGGTTGGTATATAAACTATGGGTTTTGTTTAATGTGATGAGTTATAAAGCCGCATAGTTTTTCTACTTTTATGTGATGACGATATGTGATAACTAGCACAATTACTAATATTCAATAAGTGACAATGCTAGTATAATGAGTTTTGGGTTTAATGTCATGTCATAAGATTTATATTGAAATTACATGTATTCCAAAATAGAATTTCAAATTATAGATCTAGAATATAGTGATGATTAAGTTTGATGTATATCTTCATTGCAAAGTTGATTCTAGAGTCTACAAATATGAGAGATACATGTAATCAATAGTAAAGCATATCAATACATCAAATAATATAAAGAAAACATTATTTAAATTTTTATCATAAGATTCATAATTCTTATTATTGATTTGAGATATTTCTTGATAGAACATGAATTATGATTTATGATTATAGAGAATTTTGCATAGAATATATGTCAGATCATCATGATGTATGTAAATTCTAATTCTTCTACACTTATGATATAGTGATATAGTGATTTTCTTTTGAAAGAACATGATTGATTTGTAAGTCTAGAAAAATGATGATCATCCAATCATATAAAAGACAAAGATCATATATATAAAGTTTTTGAATTTTATAAGATTGCTTTCAATAATTAAATTTATTGATCTTTGGTTTTGCATGATAATATATGATTCATGAAACAATATTCACAAATATTCTAATGATTAATCAATAAACTATGTGGTTGTTGGAATTTTAGTATTCTATATAATTTCAAATCACATAGTTATCATGATATTTTAATAACATTGTAAATGTTATACCTAGCATATGAATTTAAGCATAAACTAAGAAGTGATGCTAGAATGATGAGTTTGAATGCAATGTTATTACATAGGATTAATGGAGATTATGTTGCATGTAATATGGGAAGTTTTCAAATTAATTTTCTTTAGACCTAGAATGAAATGATTAATCTTTTGATTTGATCTTAATGATGCAAGATGATTCTAAGGTCTAAATTACATGCAAACATTGGTGACACACATCACACACATAATATTTAAATTAATATATGAAATAATTATACTAAGATAGCTTTTAAAACGGAGTTGAAATTGGGCAAGTTGACAGCACCAAAAGAACTCAAATGAGCAAGCCTAGTTTGTCGTTGGATGGAAATTTTTGTGCTCTTTCCGAAAATATATTAAATGCGAAAATCAGGCGAGCGGATCAAAAGATATGGATGTTTGAAGTTTTGATCGTAAACTCGCATTTTTGAAAGATTAAACATGTGTTTAGATGAATTTTTGTTTTTAATTTTTCTAGATAATGTTCTTCATTATAAGGGCTATCATATGCATCAAACAAATATAGAATCAAAAAAAAAAAGTTGCGCATTTTAATTTTTAGTTTTAAGCCCTTTAATAAACCATTTAAATCCAATTTTTAAAATAGGTTCAATAGTCTTGATAATAATTTCAAAATTCAATTTCTAATGATAATTCAAGACAATTAAGGGTAAAGGATTTAAAAGGATAAAGAACAATCAAAGATGAGAGATAGATCACTTTGAAAAAATATATGACTTAATGTTCAATTTTAATTCAAATTTGATTTGATAGACATTAGGCTTAATATATGAAAGTCATATTATATGATATATAAAGTGATCATAGCATGTTTGTTTAAAAAAATATAAAATAAACAAAAGAAAAAGAGACAATAAGCATATCATGAAGTAGAGTATTGATATTTCATTTTTAATTGTTTCTACTTCATGCAAATGATTGGATACTAATTAATAAGAGATTTAAGTATCCAAAGGGGACCATGTGGGATGGTTCCTTTGGGTACCCAAATACACCGTGACGGCTTTTGGGAAGATAGTGATGAATGAGCCTTTACAAGTGGAGTTATTGTTTCGTTTTTAATTTTGGGCCTCCATTCATACTTTAGTTGTTTTTCTTTTATGTTTCGTTTTTAATTTTGGGCCTCCATTCATACTTTGGTTGTTTTTCTTTTAAATTCATATTATGATTATTTGACATCTTTTTCGAATGATAGTTGTATGAAAAATAATTCATTTGGGATTTATGTTTATTCAAATTATTTTTCAAAATAGATTGATGTTGATAATCATAATGAATTTTATTATAACGATTCTTTGAAAGTTTATAAGAGTGATTGTCTTTCTTTAGAAGTGATTGTTGAAAGAGTGGGTTATAATATGTTTTAAAAGATTGATTATTATTTTGATGATTTTCATTTCTACTCTTTCTTATAGACATACTCTTATAATATAAAGGATAATATTTTGTACTTTGATTTTCATGAAAAAGAGTTTTTAAATTTGAGTCATGATTGAAAATATATTGAGATTTATAATAATGACTCTTAAGAATTTTGTGAGGGTCATAATTCTTTTTGAAACTAAACTCCTTTTGAGTTGATGTATGAAAATGATCCTTTTTAGAAATGATTTTGTAAGTTAATTTATCCTTGTTATTCAAAATCTTATGATGAAATTCATTACATGACATTTGAAATTTTTCAACAAAAGATTTTAATTGTATTAGCTTAGAAGATAAAACATCATTTTCAATTAACAATTTTTCATTATGCTTTTTAGAAATTAAGAGCCCTTTTTCAATTTCCTTGAATTTTTCTTTTAATAAATTGCAATTAAGACAAGGAATATGAATTTTAACTAAAGAGCGTGAAAGAGAATTTATCACATCAATATTTGATTCACTACTAGAAAAATGAGTATTAGCTACATTTTTTTTTGCCAGGGTTCAAAAATCGTGGCTAATAGTTATTTATTAGCCACGGCTGCAAAAAAAGTGGCTAATACTCAATTATTAGCCACGACAAGAATAAAGCGTGGCTAATACTTATGTATTAGTCACGGCAAGCAAATAATGTGGCTAATACTTATGTATTAGCCACGACAAGCAAAAAGCGTGGCTAATACGAGTATTAGCCACGGCAGGGCAGCGGGTACGTGTATTTGCGATTTATTCTCTCCAAGCTTACCCTAGATCTCTCTGTCGCTCGGCCCGCCTCCCTCTCGTTGTTCTTCTCCGCGGCCTCGACCGATCGCCGTCATCGCCTCTACACAAGCCCGATCGTTAAGGTAATACATATATTCCGATCTCCTAGCATCTTCGAGGAATTGCTTGCCTGCCACCTATACATACCCATTTTCCTTCTTTGACGGATTGGATTTCTTACGTTTGTTGTTTCTAACATTGATTTTTGGATATCTGACTTGTTATGGTTTGTAGATCTTTTGATTCGATAGGAAACACAGTGTGTCCTCAGTGAACCATGTAATTGTTCTTCCTTTAGCTCCGAGACCATTGTTTTGCTTGGTTTGCAAATTGGAGGTCGCCGTCTAATGGTTTTTGGAGAAAATTTAGCGAGAATGGATGGTTTTAGAGGTTTTATCTATCGACTGGGTGGCGATTTATTTATGTTTTTCTCGATATCTTTTTGTTCGTTTGTGTGCAGTTCCGGGGATCTATGCGTCTCCATCAGAAGAAAACATGCGCTACTTTAATGTGATGATTATTGGCCCATCACAATCTCCATACGAAGGTGAATACCTATCTCAAGTGATTATTTATTTGTTTATCTTGTAATATGATGTTGCTCAAACTATCCATTTCATTCTTCCTTAGCAAGAATCTGGTAATTTGTTAACCAAGAATATGCATGTCGTTAGGTCATTTATTTAATGCTAGAGTGAACTGTTTCTCTTGCTGATTTCAATTTCTGATTGGCTTTTAAAGTATTTTCTGCAAATTATCTTGACCATCGACTAGTTTTTAGGTTGTTTGAGAGAAGTAATCTTAGATTCTATGAACCCCACTTGATGGTTTTAGGTGAATTACAGCAGTTTTTTAGTCTTCTCTGGCAGTGTTTTCTACTATGGACTGATTTCTATGTCCACTGTTTATGTTTGAACGATTGTTATATTTTGTGTATTTCCTGCTTCATTTATGAACGGACAACAATTATTGATTGATTACTCGTCTAAGACTGTATCACTGTTATCTTGTGGGTATAGAAGGGCAACACCATTGAAATTATTTCCTCAGATTATTTGCATGCTTACTGCTCTTTACTGACCTTGGAATTGATCACGTGGACTCTTTGGTTTTGTGAGAACCCTGGGAGTGGGAGGGAAAGATGGAGTGTCCTTGAAATTAAGCAGGTTAGCTTTTTATCTAATTGGAGAGAGGGTGATAGATTGAATTAGTTAAAGCATTTTTATTTTTTGTATATCATCATCTTGATTCAGTAATATTTGACAAATGCATTTGGTGCTGCATCATTTCTTTTAGAGTGCAAACTTTCAAAACCTAGTCCTCAAAATAACGGCATGCCCCCAGTGCTGGTCATTTTTCCAGTTCGGATCCGCTTCAAATAGAAATAATAGGATCAAGAAATCATGAGATATTTTTACAATAATTTATGAACTGACATCAATGATTTATCTTAAGTTGACAACACTCAGGTTTTCGCATGCAAATTTTCTTTATCTTTTTGTAGATTGTTGATGAAGCTTGCCATCAGATTGAAAGTAATGAACACACTGTGAGACAAATGGGTGTTCTATCTTACATTCCAAGGTACAATTACCAATTTCAGATCGAGAGGAATATATGACTATTTTCCTGATGAAATTTTAATGCCCAACATCTTATCTAGCCTCTTATTTCAGTGATACTGAATATTCTTCTGTATTGCTTTTCCATGAAAGTTACTGCTTCCAGCTAGAGTAATTGTTGCAATTGAGAACCCCCAAGACTTAGTTGTTCAATCTGCTTAGCCATACAGTCAAAGGGTTGTCTTGAAGTTTGCACAGTACACTGGTTATCAGTTCTCACCCTATACTGGGAGGCACACCCCAGGAACATTTACTAATCTTCTTCAAAGTGGCATGGGGATTTAATGTTCGACAAGTACATAGGTGTTTGGATTGGTACACTTTCAAGTTTATTGGTTCTTGTTTTCTTATGCCGAAGATTATACCAAGTCTCAATTGTTTTTACGTTGGCCACTCTCTAAGGTTATTGTCATTTTTTTGTTATCTAATTATTAATCTGAAGGGTTTGGCTTCAAGTAAATGGTGTTTGGTTGGTTGCTTGCTATGTGCTCATTAACAATGTCATAGATTATGACATTCTAATGTGCAGATGACTTTCAAATGTGCAGATTCAGTTTAGTGCATAGTTATTTAATTAGTTATCTAATTAGTCCAAGTAATTGTAGATTCAATCTAGGATGCAGATGACTTTCAAATGTGCAGATTCAATCTAATTACTTATATTATCTTGAATTATATTACACTGATTCTGCATATGATTTAAAAATTTGCAAATTCAGTTTTGATATTTGTTAGTTTTTGCATGAAATGTTGAATCTGCAGGAACAATCCGAATTGCTCTCTTTACATCGATAAAAATTTGTTTTATGGTTGTCAGTTGTTTAGGCTAATCTTGTTACATAGGAAAGTAGAGTGTTGTGTGGCCTCTTCCAGTCTTCCTCTTCATCCCCGAGCGCGGTCCAACGACTCGAGCTGTCAAGCACTGGAGGCGAGGAGCTGAGCAGTAGAGCAGGTATCATTTCAATACAAACTTGATTCTTCCTTGGGCTTTGAGTTTTCTATTTCAGAGCCTTGCCAATTTGCTGGTAGCCTGGTCGCCTGGTACAATATTCATAACCATGAGGGATCCCCTGTTTTTTGGTATGCATAAATCTACATGAAGCGTGCTATACCGAAATGAAGGAGATATGAAATAATATATTTTTGCATTTGTGGATTTTGAGTTAATATCATAATTTTTATTCATAATTTTGAGTTGTCCTTTCCAAAATTGTTTCACATGCCAATAAAAGCCTAAGCACATGTATTCAAAAATCAACAAACAATGAAAATAGTATCCAGCTTCCTTTATTATACCACCATCACTCTGAGCTCAGTGCTACCCTGAAACATAGTTTTTTGTGTTGAAGACGACCATGGATACCAGCACTTCTTTTGGAGCCAGCTTATCATACACGCAAACAGCAGTACATGTATTTACTGGTGAGAAATATGAGTATTGGTGTGTGAAAGCCTCATTTTTTATTTATAGTATGCGCCTAATTATAATTTCCTTACAAATTTAATGATTTGCCGCAGGTTCTGCAATTACCGGGCCTATTTGAAAGGAATGTGCTGATTTGTGGCCAAGAATCGCTAGTGCTGTCAATGCAATTGTCTAGTTCTTTCTGATGAAAGCATCCACACCATGTCTTAAGAGTCAACCTTTTTTTTCTCTTGATAATGTAAAAATATCCTAATTTTGATCATTGGTTTCTAAATTGCTATTATTGGATATGATATTATCATTAGTTGAGTTCAACAATCTATCTTTAGCTCGTTTGATGCAGTTGTTTTCAAACCAATTGATACTTGTAGTCTCGCTGGATCTTCTTTTACAAAAATAATGTTTTTTCTTGTTGGCATATTGTCATAGGAAAAGACAACCCCTCATGTTGCTCCTCCTAAGATTACATATGCCTGATATGTGGATCAGGACCCTCCTAAGCCTATTATTTATTAGTGGGTTAAGCCCTTGCAATTAATCTTTTCCCAAGTTCATTATGTTTTTATTTATTAATTTTCTTAGGTACGTTGATTTTCAAATAGTTCATTGTTTTTATTGCTTTAATATTCAAGTTATTTTATATACTAATGTATTTTTGGCTGCAGCTTTATTCATATTTTTTTAAATTATAAATGTATTTGCCACGGCTATGTCCGTGGCAAATACTATTTTAAAAACATTTTCGAAAAATTTAGCCACGGAGAATTGCCGTAGCAAATAGTTCTGGTATTAGCCACGGATTTTTTTGGGCGTCTCTAATACTTTTAGCCACGCCCAATTCGTGGCTAAATATCTTTTACCACGCGACTTTTAGCCACGAAATTTTCCCGTGGATAGGCCGTGGCAAAATTTTTTAGCCACGATTTTAGACCTTTTGCCAGGGCAATTTGCCCTGGCTAAAAATCATTTTTCTTGTAGTGATTCTACATTATCATTTGCTTTTAAAGATTTATTTTCTAAACGTAATTTGGAATTAGCAATTTTTAACTTTAAAATTTTACGTTTAGCAATTTTAAGCACACGAGAAGTAGAAATAGAATTTGTTACAAAAAGAGAAGATTTAGATTTTCTTACCTTGCTATAGTTTCCGTCTTCTCTTTTGCTTGATGTGTTGCCAACAAATGAGTCCAACATTGTGACATTGTATTTTTCTTCCTCCAAGCATGAGTCCTCATCGATTTCTTCTCTTGGATCCATAAGGAATTCCTCGTCGATTTCACTCTTAGATTTATCATCCTCCAAGAGTGAGTCCTTGTCGATTTCTTCTCTTGGATCCATAAGGAATTCCTCTTGTTCATCATCTGTGGAAGGAAGACTATACGTATTCTCAAGAAATTTCCAAACTTCATAAGCAGTAGGAAATGTATAAATAAGTTTGAAAATATTTTGATCTAATGCACAATATAGACTATTCATTGATTTGGCATTTAAAAACGTTTCATTTTTTTTAAGAATACTTGAGGGCATTTTAATTGTAATATTCCATACTTCAATATCCAAAGATTTAAGAAATTTTTCCATACGAAATTTCCACCCATTATAATTTTTGCCTTCAAATAAAGGTGGTGCTAAAATTTTTTCATTTATAAGAAAATTTCCCTTACAAGTAGAAGCGAGATCATGAGACGCCATTATTCCCGGTTGTTAGACCGATTTGGAATAACCTATGCTCTGATACCACTTGTTGGATCTTACGGCGCCGCCCTTAGAGGGGGGGGGGGGGTGAATAAGGGAATAAAAATCTTTTTATGATTTTATGGAAATTACTAAATTGTTTAAAGTAATATTAGAACACAAAATAACAATTTAGCTAAAGGAAGAAAATATCAAAATTAGCAAGTTTAGGATTTAGAAACAAGTGCTAAATTGTTATATGATGAAATAGATTAAGATAAACAATTTAGACAAATTGATTTGAATTGAAAGCTTTGTAACCAATATTATAGAGATAACGCCAAAAGTGAGAAATCAAGTAAACACAAATAGAGACATGATTGTATTTATATAAAAATGGTGTTTACATAAATTTGATTTCTATATCGCTAGAAATCTGAGGCGTACAAATGAAAATGATTTTTCCTTTTCTATACCGACTCGTATCCCCACGAACCGGTTGGCTTTAGCCTATCCTTCCCCGGATAAGGCCTCAAGCCGCTCTAGCCAATCCTTTCCCGGATATGGCCTCGAACCCCCTAGATCTAATCACCTAGAACTAGTCGCCAACACAAGGCGAATTTCCCCCTAAGCCCTACCCAGACCTAGTCGCCAACACAAGGCGAATTCTCTAAACGGTTACAAAGAAAGTATGAAATGGAAATAATGAAAAACAATAATAAAACTCCCTATATGAGATCTCTGGGGTCGAGGATGAAGGATCGCTGTAGAATAAGCGAGGTAGAAGCGATCGTCCTTCGGATGTAGCGTGACGTAGTCCTCCTCCAGAATTCTCCTTAAGCTTTTTGTGGGAGATCCATCTTCGGCAGCATAACAACACTGGAATTGTGGCACAAGCAACCTCTCTGGGATATCTAACCAAAACGAGAGAGAGCCCAGCATTTTATAGAACTTGGAGCTAGCGCCTGCGGTAGTGGCTAGCGCCTGCGGTAGCATTCATGTGGAGCGGTTGCGAAACCGTCGGCGGCGTGGCGCTGTGCACGAATTTGAGATAGCGCCTGGCGGTAGCGATAGCGCTGGCGGTTGCGGTAGCGGTAGCGGTTGCGAAACCGTCGCTGTGCATAAACTGGAGATAGCGCCTGGCGGTAGCTATAGCGCTGGCGGTAGTGCTGGCGTTAGCGATAGCGCTGGCGGTAGCGCTGATCCTTTCAAAAGATTGTTCCAAGCTGCTTTATACCTGTGGAGTATTGCACCTATAGTTCCTGCACACTATAAACACACTACAAGCAATATCAAATACAATATGGGATTTGTTATTCTCAAACAAAGGGATGTGACACACATGTCCAACACCTTCGTCCCGAAAGGCGACTCTGTTGGGTATATTGCCCTCAATATTTCCTTGATTTGAAGAGGCATCACTCTTAATGCTAAGGACATATTATATTTGATAAAGCTTTGTTTTTGTAAGTCAAACAGGCTTAGGTGACTCAAGAGAAAGGGCCAAACATGCACTCAGATGTGAAGAAATCATCTACAAGGAGATGAAGATTTGTTTCAGCAGAACCGCTGAGACGAATGGTCAAAACCGCTGAGATGAGGAGCCGTCTCAGCGGATCCGCTGAGAAGAAGGTATCTCCGCTGACAAGTTCATCAAACGCTGAGAATCAGCGTGTTCGTCGAACACAGAGTGTCATTCGTCGAACGTAGAGCTTGGTGTGTTCGTCGAACGCAGAGTGTCGTTCGTCGAACGCAGAGACAAGGCAGATCGTCGAACGCAGAGACCAGGCAGATCGTCGAACGCAGAGCATGGCAAGATCGTCGAATGCAGGATACAGTTGGTTCGTCGAACGCAGAGTGCAGCGCGTTCGTCGAGCGCAGACCTTCTCTACGAAAATGTAGGGCGGCGGGACCTGCGGCTAGGACAAGTTGCAGAAAAGCTGTGTGGGGTCCACCAACTTCTCCCATACTTCTCAGAAGGACAAATTAGAGCCGTTGAAAATCAGAGATGTATAAAAGAAAATGCTAGGGCACATTTGAAGATCTCCGCTCTTCCTCTGTCGCGTGCAAAAAGCAAAATCAACTGTTTCATTGACGGCAGCTGCTCTCGACTTTCTTCCTGTTCGCTGAACGAGAAGAAGAATCAGAGAGAAGAAGTTAGCTCCTCCACCAGAAGGGGCAAGGTGATCTTCCATCACTCTATTGAAGAGGAAGATCAAGTTGTGGCTGTAATCAACATCATCAGCTACAGGAAGCACAGACTGTGCAGGATATACATGAGAGTACCTCTGCTGTAATAAATTTCTAAACCATTTTTCTGTAGGGCATTTTTCCTGAGCTGTAAGACCATTTGGTCTGAGTTTATAGGAACCTGAGGGTTCTGAGTTGTAGGGCTGAAGGCCTGAGTGTAGTATCTGTTGATCTGAGTTGTTGGGCTTCATTGCCTGAGCTGTAGGAGGAGGAATCCTCTAAGTTGTAGGACCTGCTGAGGTCTGAGCTGTAGGATCAGGAGCTGATCTGAGGTAGGGCTGTTTAGCCTGAGGTAGGACCTGTTGTGGTCTGAGTTGTAGGACCTGCTGAAGTCTGAGCTGTAGGATCTGGAGCAGATCTGAGGTAGGGCTTAACATCCTGAGGTGTATGACATTATTGTCTGAGCTGTAGGAGGTGTTATCCTCTGAGTTTGTAGGGCAGCTGTGCCTGAGGTAGGAGCTGGTGATAGCTCTGAGTTGTAGGGACTTTGGTCCTGAGGTAGCATCATCCTTGATCTGAGAAGTTCTGAGGAACTTGTGCTGTAAGCTCTTTGAGCCGAGTTTGGAGAAGTTGGCCCTGTCTAACACACTGTTAGAAGGGTGAATGGGGAAATTGGACTACCCATAGACACACTGTCTTTGGGGAACCACTATAAATTATTGTGTGCTTTCTGTGTTTGATCTTTTGCTTAAACTAACTCGGAAATAAGCTAGGGTACTTAGAGGAAAATTAAAAGAAACCTATTCACCCCCCTCTAGGTGATTTTGACTACAAACCTAATATTCTTTCAGACTCAGCATTCTCACTTTTGTTCTCCAGAGCATTCTCACTTTCATTCCCAGCTGTTCTCAGAAGGAAAAAGACTTAGTTTTTTGGAGGTGGTCTGTCACCTTCGGAACTCTCTCCTCTCTCTCTCTCTCTCTCTCTCTATTATTGTAACGAGCAGTGACCTGTCGCGCTCGAGTTCTAAGTCTCTAATTGTAACCCCCTAGAAGATAGTGGAAGTTTGGTCGGCACATCTCCGGCCGCGTGGTTTTTTACCCTTTCCGGGTTTTCCACGTTAAAAAGTCTCTGTGTACTCAA
The DNA here is from genome assembly GCA_033032865.1 of Dactylorhiza incarnata. Classification (NCBI taxonomy): domain Eukaryota; kingdom Viridiplantae; phylum Streptophyta; class Magnoliopsida; order Asparagales; family Orchidaceae; genus Dactylorhiza; species Dactylorhiza incarnata. Next base: position 11,745,108 of record JAWHQI010000043.1, on the reverse strand, counting down.
CGAATCTCTCTTTGACTGTTTGCGTGCTCGGTTCGCTTCCGAGCTAAGGTGGTTCAATTCGACCGGTCTACCAGAGCACCCGAGCGACCCGCAACAATAATATACTCACAAATGTATATATTATACTAATATTACACTGCATACATATCACGATAAAATAAAATTTTATATTTACAATACATATATTGTATTGTATACAAATGTCAAATATTTTCTCGTTTATTTTAATATTTATTTAAGTTTATATATGTATAAAATATTTTCAGTTATAGACAACAATTGCCCCAATGGTTACCACGATCAGGATCCTCTCCATTTCATGTGAAATGGATACTATCCATTTCATGGTGGAGATGGATCCATCTTAAATCCACGGCTAGGATGGTTCGCGGGAGTGAAATATGAGAGTTATTAGAAGGGTATTTTGGGTAGTGAAACATGTCTATTCATAGGAGAATGAACCATCCTAGCCGTAGATTTAGGATGAATCCATCTCCACCATGAAATGGATAGTATCCATTTCATGTGAAATGGAGAGGATCCTGATCCATGGTTACCATCGGAAGTAAATATAGAGAGGGTTAAGAGTTCAAATCACACTGAAAGCAGTTTTTGGAGATTAAAATGGTGGGCCCAATGACCCGCCCGGTTACCAAAAACCGCTACCGATTCCCGGTTGACCGCCCCGCCCGCCCGATTTTCTGGTTCTTAGGCGGTCCTTTGCAGGAGCGGGTCTAGGACCTTGACCGGACCGGCCTTGAGTCCGGTCAGTGGTTCGACCAGTTGAACTGGCCGATCCGATCCGATTTTTAAAAGCTCGAGGAAAACATTGATTTTTTTATTAATTTGAAAGAATTTAGACATAATATATCAATTCAAATAATTCATACAAAATTTATAATACACCTAAACAATACTTGATCACTATACCACATGATACACCTAAACAATACTTGATCACTATACCACATGTTTTTATGGTAGAACCTGAGGCACCATGCTGAAACTAAGAAAGCTTGCCCAAAAATCACACGGGTCATGGATTTCACATGAATCTTCTAAAATTCTCAAATGTCGGACCCATCAAAAGCATGAGAAAACCCAATTATGGCTGAGCATATTATTCGAAACTCAAAAGTCGCTCGAATATGGAGCCGAATCGAAATCGGTTACAATTGATTCGACTCTATTTGAATCAATTTTGAGCCAGCTAAATTCAATTTTGAGCTGGCTAAATTCGATTTCAAGCCAGCTCGATTCGATTTCGAGCCGGCTCCGAATCGAGTCATTTCGAGTAGATCCGACTCGACTCAAAATCGATTTCGATTTCGAGCCGATTTCAACTCGAAAGTTTCGTAAATCGCTTGAACTCGACTCGATATCAGCCCTAAGCCCAATCTCAGGGAGAAAAGATTTGTTTCCAACCAAGTGACCTGCGGTGAATCCATGTGGAAGAAATAAGTCAAGATATCATAAATTTTGCATAAAACTACCAAAATGTAAGAAGCATTCAAAACAATAAAGAAACAATTCACACTTACTACGGTTGGCTTATAAATACCAATAACTGTGCCCAAAATAATCTGCAAAATATGTACGAGTCATTCAGTTAGTTTTCTTTTTAATAATAATTAGTAATTGTTTGTTGATAAAGTGTTTATTTTTATTCTTATTTTTAACTGAGTTAGCCTCCATTTGTTGGGAAGTTTTGTTATATTTCTAGTCAAAGCTTCATGTTTTGCAGGAGGGAAATAACACACGGAAGAGAAGATAAGAAAGGTTTTAGATTTTATTTATCTGATAACAGAGCATACATGGCTATATATATAAGCCTACGGTACATTCTAGAGGGAATAATAAGTGCACAACAATATAGCTAATTAGGTGGGGATTTAGACTTAATAATAAGCGGCTGTTATAGTCCCAAATCCCAATACATAGTTAATAAGAGAGGCGCGGTTTTAATTTCACACACCCTCTAAATCCGCGCCGCTCCTTACTCTGAGCTTTTCACTGAGATCGGCGAAATTTCTGAGTTCGACGAATTTTCCGAGTTCGACGAATCGCCCTCTGGGTTCGACGAAATTGCCTCTGGACCTTTCTTTGTTATGAGTTCGACGAATTTCCCTGAGTTCGACGAATTGCCCTCTGGGTTCGACGAAATTACCTCTGGACCTTTCTTTGTTCTGAGTTCGACGAGCTTCCCTGAGTTCGACGAATTGGCTTCTGTACCTTTCTTTACTCCGATCTTATCTATGAGATCGACGAATCGACCTCTTGGTAAGGGTTTGGTCATGATATCAGCGAGCCGATCTGTGGTGGGACAGTACTCCAGCTCAATCTTCTTCTTCTTCTCCACGACTTCTCTGATGAAGTGGAAGCATATGTCGATGTGCTTGCTTCTGGCATGAAACACAGGGTTTTTTGCTAGGGCAATGGCTGAAGTGTTGTCGCAGAGGAATTTTACTCCTGTTTCTTCTCCTTCTTCCTCGATCTTGCATAGTTCCTTTTTCAGTCTCTGCAACCAGATTGCTTCACAGGCTGCTGTGTTGAGAGCCATAAACTCGGCTTCGGTCGTTGAAAGTGTCACGGCATGTTGCTTCCTGGAACTCCAAGATATAGGGCTTGAACCCAGGAAGAATACATACCCGCATGTACTCTTCCGATCGTCTAGGCTTCCAGCCTAGTCAGAGTCCGTGTAGCCAACAAGCATGGTGTCATCTTGTAAGTAACGAAGTACCCTTTTTCCTGCACTAAGATGAATTTTAGAGGGATTACTGACAAACCTGGCGAGGATGTTCACGGCATTCTCGATGTCGGGCCTGGTGTTTGTTAGGTAAATTAGTGAGCTGATAAGACTCCTATATTCTTCATTGTCAGCTTCCTCTTCTTCTTCCTTCTTCCCAGAGAATTTTTCAGTAGTTGACTTTGGTGTTATAGCAGGGTTACATTCATTCATTTGAAATTTCTTTAGGAGTGAGGTGGTATAGAGTTCCTGTGAGATAAAGAGCCCGCAGGATAGATATTTGATCTGGAGCCCTAGGAAGAATTTTAAAGCTCCCAAATCAGTCATCTCGTAGTGCCCTTTCATCCACTCTCTGAAATTTGTGATGAGTTCCATGCTGGATCCTGTAACGATGAGATCATCTACATATAGGCTTACCAAAATGTTTCCAGTTTCTCCTTCTTTAATGTAGAGGGTTAGTTCAACTAGGCTTCGTAATAATCCTTCTGAGAGGAAGAAGGAATCAATATTATGGTTCCACGCACGGGGGGCTTATTTCAAGTCATAGAGGGCTTTGTGAAGTTTATAAACTTTGTCTTCTTCTTCCTTTATTTCAAAGCCAGGTGGCTGACAAACATATACTTCTTCAGTTAGTTCGTCATTGAGAAATGCTGATTTTATGTCGAGATGGAAGATTGGAAAGTTTTTCCGAGCGGCAATGGCAAGAAGAAGTCGTATTGTTGTTAGCCGCGTGACTGGAGCAAACGTTTCATCATAATCGGCACCGGGCTTCCGAGTAAACCCCTTTGCCACCAATCTAGCTTTCCTCTTATGGAGAGTGCCATGTTCATTCTGTTTAGTTTTAAATACCCGTTTGAGCCCGATTATAGTTTTATTTGAAGGCTTGATTACAAGGGACCATGTTCCATTCTTCTCTACTGCACTCAATTCATTTTCCATTGCTTTTCTCCACCCTTCTTCTCTGGCAGCTTCTTTGTAGTTGACAGGTGTTGTGACAATCATGGCAGATTCAGTGGCTTGATAAATATCATGGAGTGATCTCATCTTAATGGGCGATGATGAATCAATGTCACTCTCTTCTTGAAGAGCTTCAGCTGAAACCTCACTGCAAGGGATGGGGCTTGGGACAACTTCCAGCTCAACCGGCAGTGATGGAGGTGAGTAAGGCTGTGGCGAAACTGATGCCCAATCCCATTTTTGATTTTCATGAAAAACAACATCTCTTGAAATAATCATTTTGTTGGTGAGTGGTGCTAGCAGTCTGTAGGCTTTGCTTTTAAGGTTGTATCCTAGCAGTACCCATTTCTCTCCACTTCCTATCAATTTGTCTCTTCCATATCTTTGTTTGAGTGTGCATAGGCAACACACCCAAATACTCTCAGGTGAGAGATTGTAGGTTTTTGCTTATAAATTGCTTCATAGGGAGTTGAGTTTGATAGGGCTTTGGTGGGTACCCTATTCAGTATGTATACTGCAGTGGCTGTGGCCTCTCCCCAGAGATATTTTGGGCAGCAGGAGTAAGTTAACAGAGTTCTTGCCATTTCTACAACTATTCGATTACGTTTCTCTACTACTCCATTTTGTTGGGGGGAGAAAGGAGTTGTTAGTTCTCTGGCAATCCCAGCCTCTTGGCACATAGTAGAGAATTGTTTTGACATGAATTACCCCCTATGACTTCTTACTCCTCTTATCTTTTTATCAAACTGGTTTTCTACAAGCCTTTTGTAGGTGAGAAAAAGGCTCCCAGCCTCAGATTTTTGAGCAAGATGATAAATCCACATGTAGCGGCTAAAATCGTCTACAATAATTAAGTAATATCTCTTTCCTCCAATAAAGGGAGTATTGGCTGGTCCCCACAGGTCTATGTGGAGGAGATCAAGGGGAGATTCGGCCCTCCTGTGAGCAGTTTTTGGAAAGGGTTGTCTATGTGATTTGGCTTGAGCACATGATTCACAGGCTTGGGGGGGTGATGGAAAATGGAGGCAATCCTTCAACTAGTTGTTCCTTTTGTATGTGTTGTAGTGCCGGGAAGCTGATGTTGCCTAGCCTGTGATGCCAAAGATGAGCTTTGGTTTGGGGGTTTTCTCGAGTGCAGGTTAGAGCTTGAAAGCCTGCTGGCTTCAGACATAGGGTGAAAACATTGCTGTTATTTATTTGTGCTGATACAATTGTGGTGTTGGCTTTGGGTTCTACAATATCACAAGTCTTATGCTTGAAGAGTACCTTGTATCCCTTTTTATAAGTTGTCCTACACTCACAAGGTTCTGAGATATGGTGGGAACAAATTGAACATTTGCTATGAGTTTAGTGTCTCCTTCAGGTGTAATGACGGATATGGTTCCTCTCCCCTCTATCTTTTCCCTTTTTCCATCACCTAGAGTCACTTCTGATTTCCAGGTTTCATCAAGTTGGGTGAAGTACTCCCTACTATTGACCATGTGATTGGAACATCCACTATCAACATACCATGTGGATGAGTGTTCTGGGTTTTTAGATGTGTTGCAAGTGAATAGAAATTGGTCATCACCAGTTTCTGTGATGTTGGCTTCTTCTTTGGGTTTGTGCCAGCACCTTTCTGCAGAGTGGTTTGGGATTTTGCAATTCCTGCATCTGAAGAAACAATCCTTGGATTCGTGGTTTTGTTTCTTGCAGATTATGCACTGAATGGAGGAGTTTTTACTCTGTGATGGTTTGTTTGACTTTTGTGAAAAAGATTTGTGAGTATTTTTGGAATCTTCCCCTTTTTTTCTTGTCTGTATTCTTCCCCTTTTGAAAAATGATTTTTGTTTGGAAAGATTTTTCAAGTTGTGGTTCTTCATGGTTTAGTAGGTCTTCATGGGTTTGTAGTGAGGCCATGAGATCAACAACAATTAACTTTTCTAGATCGTGGGCTTCAAGTATGGCAGATACTATGTGTTTGTGTGTTTTTGGTAGTGATCTCAGGATTTTTTCAACAATTTGTTGTTCATCTATTGTTCCTCCAAGGCTTCTGATCTGATTTACAAGGCTGATGATTTTTGCAAAGAAGTCTTGTACAGACTCATTCTCACTCATGGTGATTGAATCAAAGTTTCTTCGAAGGGTATAGAGTTTTATTTTGATTACCTTTCGAGATCCTTTGTATTCAGTTTCCAGCAGCAACCAAGCTTCTTGTGCAGTCTTTGATCCCATGATCCTGGGGTAGATTGATGGTGCAATGCCTTGCTGAATCAGGTGCAGGGCCAAGGCATCTTTCTTCATCTCTTCCTTTGTGAACTTTGGTGGTTCATTGTCTTTACTTTTTTCACTTGGTGTTGGCCCGTCTCTTACTATATCCCATAGGTCTTGGGATCGTAGAAGAGTCTCCATTTTGTCGCTCCAAAAATCATAAAGTTCTCCTGTAAAGATTGGGATGGTAGAATGGGTATAGAGAGGTGCACTGTGGGTAGATGATGAAGCCATCGGCGTAGGAGAGTAAATACTACAATGGCTCTGATACCACTGTTATATTTCTAATCAAAGCTTCAGGTTTTGCAGGAAGGAAATAACACACGGAAGAGAAGATAAGAAAGATTTTAGATTTTATATATCTGATAACAGAGCATACATGGCTGTATATATAAGCCTACGGTACATTCTAGAGGGAATAATAAGTGCACAACAATAAAGATAATTAGGTGGGGATTTAGACTTAATAATAAGCGGATGTTATAGTCCCAATACATAGTTAATAAGAGAGGTGCGGTTTTAATTTCACATGTTTTAACTCTAATTCGTTGCAATGATAATCACCAGAGAAATTATTTTCTTCAACCTGGGCAATTTCAAAATTGTAAAAACTAATCTATTGGTGGTAAAAAATGTACTCTTCCAATACGGCCACCCAGCATTGCTGACTTCCAATAAATATAGAAATCATCCAGATTTCCAAATCTACCTGCAAAATTTTATTTTTCATGGTGAAAACACAGAGGATTGAAGAATTACTAGATAAACCCCTCAAATTTGTAGTCGGATCAATTCAAAATGTAGAGAACATCACACAGAATGAAGACAGAATGACGTCAATGACGTACCCAAGTTAGAACCCTAAAAATGATTTGCGGACGAGAGACACTCAGTTCTGGGGTAATATCTGAACCTGACGATGCTCATGCACACCGAGGCTGCGGTGGACCACCAAGCAGTCGATGCAGAGGAAGATCCCATACGTCACGGAAAGCCAGGTTGGGAAACAAACAAAGAAACGTCAGAGAAATGCGGCTAGGAGCAATCTGAAGAGCATCACATCTGAAGCCTAATCGATCTGGGCGTAGAAGAAATTTGATTCGAATGAGCAAAAGGGAGGGGGGGGGGGGGGGGGGGAAATATTCACCTTATTTTACGTTCGCGCCGAAGACATTGTAGGCGCCGAGATTGAGCGTACAAAAATTGCATAGAAGAATGGAAATTTAATTCAAGATGAAGAATTAGGACAGAATATAAAATCTCTGTCGCAATTTTGTAAACACACACCTGAACCTAATACAATTGGATTCTCCCCAGCATGTGTTTGTTGCAGTTGATCATTGGTGCGAAGCCAACCCCTAGTGAAGAGCGGTGCACACATTGTTAGCGGAATACAATTAGAGTTGGGCTAACATCACGTGCCAAAATGTTTGCAAATCCGATCGCGTTCAGACCCAAACGCAAATACAATCTAATAAAAGCAGCTTCTCCTATTCTCCAATATGTGTTAAATTAAAGCAAATGAATACTTATAGTACAAAAGAAAAGACCCCATATACCTTAAGGTTGCGCACTTGAAGTGGACAGCCTGTGGGAATGAGTACCACTTCTCCTATCCCTTGAACAAATGTCCATGGTTCTATACCTGCAAAAGTACATAGGTCAAACCAAAGTTTCTCAGCTTCTCATAAAACACGACATTTCAATTTCGAGAGGTTCTTCCCGTGTGCGGCACATTGCACATTCCCGCTCCTCCACATTCGCAGAAAAATGCATATATGAGTAATATCTATACATTAGAAATAGAACATTAAGCATTGGTCGCGTTTATATAGATCAAGCATAATAATTGTTAAAGAGACGAATTAATATAAATAAGGAGATGCAAAAGTAAAGTAAAGGTGAAAAAATTCATAATTTCCTGAGCAAGCATACCAGAGCCTTTTCAACCGAACCGTGCCTGAAAGTCGAGTAGGCAGCAAAGGAGGTTCTCTGTCTTAACAGTTTCTATGTTCTGGCTTGCCATGAATCAAAAGTATTAAACACTCACCAAAGTGAATGAAAAAAGTGCAAACTTTGGCATACAAGTTGATCAGTATACCTGGAGTAAGGTATATCTTTATCTGCTTTTCTACATACATAACATTTATCGCATGACAAGTTCAAGAGATAAAAATTCATTTGGTTGGCAAACATGATAACGGTGAAGAAAGCCTTTGGAAAATGACGAATGTGCGTAGATGACAGCAACCTCAATCAAGCATGTCCAAAAGACAGTTTCTCACTTCCACGTATTGACCAGCTCATAAACGCCACCGCCGGCTACGCGCGAGCTCATCAATTTCATGGATGCCTACTCGGGATATAACCAAATTCGGATGAATCTCATTGACAAAGAGCACACCGCCTTCAAAACAGACAGATGGGTGCACTGCTACAAGGTAATGCCATCCGGGTTAAAGAATGCTGGCGCAACGTACCAGAGGATGATGAAGAAGGTGTTTAAGGACCTCATCGGGCAGTCCATGGAGGTGTACGTCGACGACATGCTGACAAAAACATTTGGCGCAACAACCACCTGGAAGACTTGGGCCAGTATTTTTAGCTTCTTCGCTGCTTCCAGATGTGGCTCAATCCATCCAAGTGCACATTCGGTGTGACATCAAGGAAGTCCTTGGGCTTCATGGTAACACAATGATGGATTGAGGCCAACCCGAGAAGATCAAGGTGTTGGAGGAAATGTCACCCCACACTCCATTAAAGTAGTTCAGTGTCTCAATGGGAGAATAGTGGCGCTCTCTCGCTTCCTAGCACAAATGGGGGACAAGTACCTCACATTTTTCAAAGCTCTCCGTGGGGTGCACAACTCAGTGGGTCAGTGGACGGACGAATGTCAGGCTATCTTCGAACATCTCAAGCAATACTTGGCCTCTCCCCCGCTGCTCTTAAAGCCCGCCGTTGGAGAAGCTCTGTTTTTGTACCTATAAACATCACCGCTCGCCCTCAGCTTAGTTCTGGTCAAGGAGGAAGGAGGGGTCCAACGCTCAGTATACTACCTCAGTAAGGTCTTGTCCGATATCGAGGCTAGGTACCCCATGGCCGACAAGATAGATCTGTCCCTAGTGTTTTTCGCAAGAAAACTTAGGCCATACTTCCAGGCCCACACCATCAAGGTGCTCACACAGCTACTGCTCTGCACGATTCTCCAAAAACCTGAAGTATCCAAAAGACTAGTCAAGTGAGCAGTGGAGCTAGACGAATTCGACATCCATTTCCATCCAATGCCCGACATCAAGTCCCAAGTATTGGCTGACTTCGTAGCAGAATGCACCATCCCCCCAGAAGCTGCTCACAACCTCAACAATTCTGATCCCCCGCGGTGGATCCTGTACGTCGACGAAGCGTCCGGGTCCATGGGAACAAGCTCCGGATTGCTACTGATAAGCCTCGAAGGGGCCACTCTCGAGTATGGGCTCAGGTTGATGTGTTTTGGCCACCAACAATATCACCGAGTATGAGGCATTGGTCTCTGGCCTTCGGTTGGCCATCGACTGTGGAGCGAAATTCCTGACCATGAAGATTGATTCTCAGTTGGTGGTATCGCAGGTCGAGGGAGACTACGAGGCCAAGAACGGGCATCTTGTCCAGTACCTCCAGCTCTCCAGAGGACTTCTCATAAAGTTCCAGTCTCATCAGATCCTCCACATTCGTAGGGAGCAGAACACCCAAGCAGATGCCCTCTCCAAGCTCCCAACCCCCCAAACCGAATATCATATGAGGTGTCTCCATGTCGAATATCTAATGGTCCACAACATTAACGGTCCATGGGAGGTTGCCGCCATAACTACGGGGGATCCTTTCTGGATGGACCCCATCATCACCTACCTTGAGACCGAACGCCTGTCAGAGGATCATCTAGAGGCGAGGCGATGGAGGATACGCGCGGCCTCATTTACCATAATCAATTGCGAGTATTACAAATGCTCATTTTTAGGACCCTACCTAAAGTGTTTACGCACCGAAGAAGCAGATTACGCCCTAAGGGAAATTCATGAAGGAATATGTGGGTCATATAGGCAGAAAAGATCTGGTCCTACAAGTCTTACACCAAGGGCTCTACTTGTCCACTCTAAAGTAGGATGCCCTTGACTTCGCCCAAAAGTGAAGAGCTGTCAGTTCCATGCCAACTCCCTCATCAGCCTCTGATTGCCCTAACACTGCACCAAAGCACATGGCCTTTTGCGCAATGGGGAATCAACCTCCTCGGTCCCTTCCTACCAGCTTCCGGGCAGAGGAAGTTCATCATTCTGCCCATGGAATACTTCACCAAGTACCCAGAGGCAAAGCCACTCGTAAAAATCACATAAGAAAATGTGAAACAATTCATATGGAAGAACATTGTCTGTCGCTTTAGGTTACCGAAAGTGATCGTCGCTGACTAATAATATATGTCTCGCCACACTGGAGGTGCAAGTAATAAGGATGAAAGAATTTGAGCACCGGTTGGAAGGCATTGAGGCGAAGTACTATGCCATCAACAAGCTGGAGAGGCACACCGCTGACCTGGAGCATATGCCGGATCTCCTTCGATCAAGACGACATCTACAGAATCCAGGCGTGTATATGGGTACTGTGGGTACACTTACTCGCATGGAGGACCACATTCGCATGAGTGAGGAGTACACGACGAAGGCGAACGAGGAGCTTTGGCTGGCGCGCGAGCTCGGGTGGAGTGGTCGCCATGCACAAGCCTCGCAGCGACGCGGGAACCTGTCAATGTTGTAAGTCGCTCATATTTCTTTTCACAATCAGTGTTTGTATATACTCTACAAATTTTCTTTATCTATCTGTCAGACTTGTATTTGATAATCATTTATATTCATTTACGAGTTTAGTTTTTGTACTTTGATGCTTTTCTATTTTGGTTGAGTGTCGCACATGTTGGTAAAAACTTCTTATTTTCTCTAGGATTAGTGCAGATCAGCTATTTGTAAACCTAGCCTATCTTGGAAATCTAATTCGCTGGACCAGTTGGGTTCAAGCCCAATTTTGAATAGGTTCTAGTCCAACCTAGCCCAAGGGCTCAACATGAAAGTTGTAGCACTTGGAAAGACCTTTCCATATTGGGGCTAAGCTCACCAAAAGGTTGAGTGTAGCTCCCACAATCTCCATTTTAGTGGAGGGTGTATTTTATGTGCATGCATGTGTGTTTTGTGTATATTTCTCAAAATAAATATTGCATGTGGATGAAACTTTAACACTAGATGTAACATGACTAAATACACCCCGCACCCAAAAATCAAAATTTTTGGAGGAGATTTTTCTATGGTTTTAGTGAAAATATGATTTATGTATATAAGACATATACATGTCTATGTGACCTCAAAATGACTTAAATCGTTGGTTAATGATAGATTAGGTCATCAAATATCCCAGGTAAAAATTTGGAATCATTTGACCTAGGGCATATGGAGATATTCCACTTGCATGAAACTTGCATGTTTGGGAAATAGTGTGCATTTAGCACAAAAGTGTATTTGGTCTATTTTTCCCAAATGAGTTGTTACATGTCAATGAGATTTTGACCATGCATGTATTATGATGAAATGTATCACCCCTGAAGAAATTGGGATTTTTGGACTTGAAGTTCCTAAGTATTTCGTTTATAATTAATATATCACACTTTTAAATACATGAAATAAATGTGACTAAATCACATCGGAAAAATCTAAATCTCTGCCACTTGGTTAGTTATGTCAAAACACACCTCTGTGAGTTTAATGAGAATGTTTGAGGATCATTTTCCTTGTAGAATGTTATTCATTATTTTTGTCACATTTATGTATATGTGAAATATATGTGGTCAAAAAACTTGGAAAATTTCAATACTCTATATAGACACTTCTTAGGACATGAGGAACCACTAGAAAATTATTTAGAATTTTTGGATGAATAAATAATATAGTACTTGTTCAATGTTTGCAAATTTCTCATAAAATTATTTATGGAATTTTAATGATTATATTATTATGGAAAATTATGATTCTCTGTTAGACTCATTTTTATGTCACAATAAAACTATGGTAATTTACTTGTAATTTTTGGACTTCAGATTTATGTACTTCATGTGTAAATTGATTAATTGTCACATATTAGTTAAATGAATTATGGCCAAATTAAATTAGAAATACTTGAATATCTGTAAATTGATTGATTGGACATGTTGAACCTTTGGAATTTATTTTAGATGTATTGGTCATGTAGTTTGGATAGTTACTTCACATATGACTTTAATAACACAATGTGAACAATATTGGTTTGCATATAACAAAAACATAATTTGTTGATTTAACAGTGAAATCATTTTAGAAATGAAAGATTCATGATAGAACATTAGGGTGATCATGATGCATCTCTGGGATTATCTTGGAGCATATAGATTAGAATGATTGGGTTTTGCACTATTCACTTGATTAAGAGAGTTAGAAATGAGATGCGTATAACAAACGTAGGCTAGTGAGTAAACCTTGAAAATGAATCTAGGACATGTTCATAAATGGGTTAGTGACATGTTTGGAGTATGTTAGACGTCTGAATTTGGTCATAGGTCAATTAGCCAAGTGGTAATGAGTGATAGAGTACATGGACAATAAAGAGAGTAGATCATATGGAGTTTCAAGTGATATATCCATTCTCCCATAAAGGAATTATGAATCTATGTTAGGATAATAAGAGTAAAAATGAGAGTGGGATTTAAGGAAGGGTAGCCACCAATAAGATTAAATATCTTTAGAAATGGAGGTTTAGGATGTCACCCAATCATACCTTCTAGTACCATTGCAAGTCCTGCACAAATTATTGAGATTTATAATTTTATATTTAATAGTTATTAAATTTATATCAAAGAGCTCTTTGGTGCATATATTTTGTGCACTTATTACCCCAAGAGTTTAATAAAAATTTATTTTTAACATACCACTTAATTTAAACTATATAGTAAAACTTCATGATTATATTTAATTAATATTTTATTTTTTTCATTATTATTATAGGCTATTTTTATTTTTTTTTAACAAAACCTACATGTGTTTTTTTTATACTAACAGTAAAAAAACAATAAATCCTTAAAATGGCAAAAAAAACGGAGAGAATGCCTCCTGTTTCCATAAATAAATAAATATATATGGTAATATAATTTCGAACTCAGGTTTAATTTAATTTCCAAAAATAATTTTTTAGACATCTATAAATAACGCCAGACCGCTGGATATCTTCCCTGCCCTCTCTCTCTCTCTCTCTCTCTCTCTCTCTAACGTCCGACCGCAGCCGCCTGAGCTGCCGAGTTTCTTCCGTACTGTCTGCCGCTCAAACGCCGGCCATGGATAATGTTGAGTTCGTGGATGAAACAATCGTCTTCAGTATTCGTACGCCGCAACACGGAATGATACATGCTACGATGGCGCAGATGCATGCTCCGGCGGCGCGGAGGCCCGCTCCGGGGCGCGGAGGCCTGCTCCGGTGATGTGGAGGATTGCTCCGGTGATGTGGGTGCCTGCTTACGGTAAAGTTCGGTGATTTCTATTTTGATAAAAAAAGACTTGTAGAGAGAGAGAAAGAGAGAGAAAGAGAGAGAAGTTAATAAATGAACTTTTGGCATTTTGCACCCTTCAAATGTGGGGCTTTGGTACTTTGCACCCTAGAATTTAGAACTTTGCACTTTGCACCCTCCAAACTCTTAAATAAGGGACTTTGCACCCTAGCCGATTTTTTCATTTTTCTCTTCTTTTATAACTCAAACCAGCATTTTTTTTTCATTAGGCTAATTTTCTTTTTTATTTTTTCTCATTTCCAGCATCCACACCTTTTCATTTTAACTGTGTACTCATTTACTTTCTTATCCACAGACCATAGTGAATGTGTTGTTCGGTCTTTTTAATGGGACGTTATTTTTAATGTCAAAGCTGATTTTGTGTTATTCGCAGGCCACCAGCGATAGTTTGGATCTGAAATCCATGTTTTGAACGCCATTGATTATTTGTTATTCACTGGCCAACAAGCGATCGTGATATCAAAGCAATGTTTTGAACTAGCCCTGCAAACGAGTCGAGCTCGAGTCGAGTTCGTCAAAAATAGCTGGCTCGAGCTCGAGCTGAAATTTTTGGGCTTGAGCTCGACGAGCTCGTTCTAAACGGCTCGAGCTCGAGCTCGATGAGCTTGACCTTTAGCTCGTCGAGCTCAACAGGCTCGCTGCAGTTCGTCGAACGCAGCTAGCTCGCAGTTCGTCGAACGCAGCTAGCCCGCAGTTCGTCGAACGCAGCTAGCCCGCAGTTCGTCGAACGCAGCTAGCCCGCAGTTCGTCGAACGCAGCTAGCCCGCAGTTCGTCGAACGCAGCTAGCCCGCAGTTCGTCGAACGCAGCTAGCCCGCAGTTCGTCGAACGCAGCTAGCCCGCAGTTCGTCGAACGCAGCTAGCCCGCAGTTCGTCGAACGCAGCTAGCCCGCAGTTCGTCGAACGCAGCTAGCCCGCAGTTCGTCGAACGCAGCTAGCTGCGTTCGACGATGTAACGGTCTCCCCAACATACAACTCGCAAGGACGACCGCCGGCACCCCCAGCATCCAGCTCGAAAGGGTTCAGCCTAACCAAATGGGTTGCAGCCCATGCACCCCAACCCCTCTCCGTCCCACCACAGGGCACAGTGGGTTGTTGGAGACCACAGTCCCCCTTTTCATGAGGAATGGTTCAGTACAACGGCAGCGCAGGGACTTCCCAGGAGGTCACCCATCCCGTGACTACTCCAGCCCGAGCACGCTTAACTATTAAGTTCTTCCACTCCTCTTCACCAATTGATCTGCAGGTCAATTGGTGATGATGAGTGGAAGAACTTAATAGTTAAGCGTGCTCGGGCTGGAGTAGTCACGGGATGTGTGACCTCCTGGGAAGTCCCTGCGCTGCCGCTTAACTGAACCATTCCTTATGAAAAGGGGGACTGTGGTCTCCAACAACCCACCGTGCCCTGTGGTGGGACAAAGAGGGGTTGGGGTGCATGGGCTGCAACCCATTTGATTAGGCTGAACCCTTTCGAGCTGGATGCTGGGGGTGCCAGTCGTCGTCCTTGCGAGCTGTATGCTGGGGAGACCGTTACAAAAAAGTGCAATCTTGGTGATAGGACTTTTTTGTAACTGTCACCCCAGCATACAGCTCGCAAGGACGACCGTCGGCACCCCCAGCATCCAGTTCGAAAGGGTTCAGCCTAACCAAATGGGTTGCAGCCCATGCACCCCAACCCCTCTATGTCCCACCACAGGGCACAGTGAGTTGTTGGAGACCGCAGTCCTCCTTTTCATGAGGAATGGTTCAGTTAAGCGGCAGCGCAGAGACTTCCCAGGAGGTCACCCATCCCGTGACTACTACAGCCCGAGCACGCTTAACTATTAAGTTCTTCCACTCCTCATCACCAATTGACCTGCAGATCAATTGGTGATGAGGAGTGGAAGAACTTAATAGTTAAGCGTGCTCGGGCTGGAGTAGTCACGGGATGGGTGACCTCCTGGGAAGTCCCTGCGGTGCCGCTTAACTGAACCATTCCTCATGAAAAGTGGGACTGTGATCTCCAACAACCCACTATGCCCTGTGGTGGGACAGAGAGGGGTTGGGGTGCATGGGTTGCAGCCCATTTGGTTAGGCTGAACCCTTTCGAGCTGGATGCTGGGGGTGCCGACGGTCGTCCTTGCGAGCTGTATGCTGGGGAGACCGTTACAAAAAACAGAAGTATGATATTGACCTAAAAACATTAGTGCCTAAGTTTCATAATTTTCCAAGTAATATTTGTCCATAATAATCATTTAATACAAATGGTGTGCCAATAAGGGTTTACACTACATCTACCATTTATATGAAATTATAAAACACAGGAAAATTACTAGGTAGTTATAATGATCTAAAAAGGGCATACCCAGAATCTCATAATTTTCTCAGTGGATTTTATTCATGTTTGCTACAAGATAAGGAATTTACAAAAATGCCCTTATGCCATAAAAGCCTACTTTTTCTCCTCCAAAAATTCTACCAATAATCAAAGGTGTTTTAAATACTGAAATAATGAGCCACATTTAATTTCATAATTTTCCATAAAACTATTCTCATTGAATTCATAAAAACTTCAAAAGGGCAAAAATGTAATTGGTACTAATAGTAGTATGAAATAAATTTCATAAATTCTCAATAATTCACCAGAGGTCTAACTCAACATTATAGACCTATGACCAGAGATCTAGAATTTTCTAGATTCAATTACCCATTTTTATTTCATTAATTTGAAAGGGGCTAATTTTGAATTAAAACATAAAACCCTAAAATTTTAACTCCAAAAATTCTACAACTTCAGAGGATGATGTATTCCATCCACACCAACTCATAACCAGAGTTTCAAGGGCATTTAATGGGGCAAATGGGCCAAAATCACCTTTTCCCATTTTTGCTAGATGCACCCCAATTTTCCCCACACCCATTCAATGTAATTGTTTGATTCACCAATCATGCATGGATCCAATTGGTCCCAAATTTTTACCAGAGACTAATATAGGTAAAATAAGCATGACACCCAAACTTGGGGTTATTTGGAGTTATATAACTCTAGTTATTTCATTTATTTAATTTTCCATATTTTGAACAAAACTATAGAAAATTTGTCTCCAAAAATTCTAATATTTAAACCTAAGCTAGGTATGAGGCACATGCATGCATGGCCAAAATCTCAAGTCCATCAGACTTGGCATTAAAAAGTTATACGCATTCAAATATCTGATTTTTGTTTTGTCCAGCCTCATTAAAATGTGTACAGTGGGACCTACAGTTAACCAAATGGCTTGATTTCACTTTCTGATGAAAGTAGACATCTAGATCTACATTAGTTGTCTCTGGGCATTTTTCAAAATAAGGCCTCTAAAGGCCTCCAATTAATTAAACAAAATCTCTAAATAAGTGTGACAGAGTTATACACTTAATAAGGATAATAATATATATGTATGTGTTTGATCCAGCACGAATCACAGCGCAAATCAGACGGCGCTCCGTCATCTTCCCCGATAGCCAATGGCTAGGATTTCTCCTGTAACATCCCCAAAACAACTAGACCCCTAGGATGCATTTTTTTGTCATGACAAGGTCAAGACATTGCTCCAAGAAGACAAAATGGCCTTAAGAACCAAGGTGAATAGGTGAAAATCACCTTGGTGTGCAAATAGCCATGGAAAGTTGCCTAGGATGGATCAAGTACACAGAGTGGGCCAAGGAGGCCCCATGAATTCCATAAGTTAAGGAGGAATACACATTAATGTGCATTTAGCAAATTTTGATGTCCTAGCTCAGAGGTGACCAAAAGACTCCAACAAATCAACATAACCTCATCATGACCCCATGGCCACCCAAGGGGGTGAGCAGACCATTAGGGACCCTTGAGGCCAACCAAATTGGTCAAATGGACCAAAAGTCAACTTTGAGCTATCCTAGGTCAAACCATCATGAATAAGGGCAATTGAACTCCAAATGATCAAATTGGACCTACCCTCTTATGACAACCTCCCTAGGGGACCCAATGGACCCAAAAGCCCCATCATAGGGCCATCAATTTGGGGAAATTGGGCCAATTTCTAAAAAGCCACAAATTGACCTAAATGTGCTAAAAACCCAAATTAATCTCCAATTAACTTAGTATGACCAAATTGATCACCCCTAAACCCTAAGGGGAGTATATGAGACCTAAATGGACCATGGTGTGCTTTCAACCATGGAGAATTAGGGCAAAATCAACAAAATACCCAAATTGCCCATATAGGCAAATAAGTGCAATCAAGCCCCATTTGATCCCACCTTGACTCAACCTCTCTTGGAATAGACCCATGGGGTCTAAGGCATCAATTTGGACAAGTCACATTGAATGTGGTGGGTTTGAGTCAAGTTCAAACCCCAATTCCCCATTTTAGCCTAAATAGGTCAAGTGAGCCCAAAACTCATTTCAATTGGGTTTAAACCCATTTAGTGAGGCCCATAGATGGCCCACAATCACCATGGACTGAAATAATCCCAGAAATTGAAATGAGAGGGGGGATTAATTAAGACTTTAACCACAAAATGACAAGGGGAAACACAAAAGAGGAAATTGGGGAAAGAGTGCCAAATGGCACTCAATTCCTCTTCCCAATCCCTCCTCTGAGATCAAGGATTAATTCCCAGCACTTATACAGCTTGATTGGTGACCTGCCATTGGCTGGAGAAGGAGGTGGAGCATGGCCGAACCATGTCTTTAATGGCAGCTCACCAATGTATCTCAATGGAGTTAAAACTCTCTCTCCCCTGGCCAGGAATTGAGGAGAGCATTGATTTAGTGCTGAGCTGGAGCTATGACAGAGGTCAGATATGGAGGTGCCGGACTTGTTAAGATCGCCAATAATGGCTACTTCTCATATACACCTCCTCAGCCCCAATTGAGACTTCGAACATCTTCACTGGGCCGAGAGAAGAAGAAGCCCCAACTTCCTTGAAGGAATCGTGCACTGGGTAAGGATATCAGCAAGGTCCTCTAATGGAGGTGGTCGGCCATGGAGTCGGGAGAAACAGCCCTCCAGCAGCTCAAATCAGGCAATGTTCCTTTCCCCCTCCTCCTGTGCTAGTTATCCATTCTTTCCTTTTTCGAAATCACCAAGAGAATGGCTGCTTTACATTCTCGATTTTTCCTTGCTCCGACCGAAAATCGCAAGATACGGGGGGACTACTCCGGCCACCTCAGCCCAATCGGACACCACCAATCGACAGACCTATGTCGACTGGTGGTGGCGACTTAAGCGTTTTGCCGGAGACGGCCTGGATTCGCCGGAATCTGGCCCGCAAAACGCTCCAGGCGGGAGAAATCCTGGTCATTGGCTATCGGGGAAGATGATGGGATGCCGTTAATCCCTGCATCAAGATCTGTGCAGGATCGGGATCTTTATCACTGTGCATATAAATATATATGTGTATTATTATAAAAGCTGTCACACTTATATATATATATATTCATGCCTGATTTTAAGGCCTTTAGAGGCCATATTATGAAAAATGCCCAGAGACAAAACTTGTAGACCTCTGAGTCTACTTTACATAGGAATTAAAATCAGGTCATTTGGTGACCTGTAGCTCCCTCAGTAATGATTTTTGTGGACTGTGTACAAAGAGTGCCCTTGACACAAAATAATTAATTTAGGGAGTTCTACAACTCCAAATAGGCTGAGATTTTAAACATGCATGTGTCATGCCCAAATGCAGCCCCTGACCAAAAATGAGAATTTTTGGATAATCCTTTTCTATAGTTTTGGTAATAATTTAATTATTCATGCATGGGGAAATTAAGTGGGTATAAGATCCTTAAAGAACTCAAGTCTTTGGTGGGGGATCCATTAGGCCATTTTGGCTCTAGTGAAAATCCCAGACAATTTTTGGCATGTGCATGATTGGGATTTTTCTCAAGCATGCAAAATAGTGTATGGAAAAAATGGGGTGCATTTAGCATAAAAGTGGAATTTGATGGATCTCTCTCTAATGGCGCACTACTTGACAAGGAGATATTGTCCATGCATATGATATGACTAAATGCATCACTTTTGGGTATGTTGGAAATTTTTGGGGCTCACAGTTTCTAGGTTGTTTAATATTTCCCCTTTAGGCACCATTTTAATTATATATATATAGGTACTTGTTATGTCAATTATTTTGTGCAGCACTTATATATAAAATCCACCTAGGTTAAGTTCATTTCTGGAGAAAATGATCAACATAAATATTGTAGCCCTTTATGTTACGTTTAAAATTCCACTGATTTCATGCCATTTGGATAAGTGTAGCTCTTTCTATACTATTTTTGGTGTGGCATGTCTATAATAGTGTTTTGTTATGTTAAACACTTTGTACAACACTTGCATGTTGAATCCACCTAGGTTAAGTTCATTTCTGGAGAAAATGATCAACATAAATATTGTAGCCCTTTAGGTTACCTTTAAAATGCCACTGATTTCATGCCATTTGGATAAGTGTAACTCTTTCTATACTATTTTTGGTGTGGCATGTCTATAATAGTGTTTTGTTATGTTAAACACTTTGTACAGCACTTGCATGTTGAATCCACCTAGGTTAAGTTCATTTCTGGAGAAAATGATCAACATAAATATTGTAGCCCTTTAGGTTAACTTTCAAATGCCACTAATTTCATGCCATTTGGATAAGTGTAGCTCTTTCTATACTATTATTGGTGTGGCATGTCTATAATAGTGCTTTGTTATGTTAAACACTTTGTACAACACTTGCATCTTGAATCCACCTAGGTTAAGTTCATTTCTGGAGAAAATGATCAACATAAATATTGTAGCCCTTTAGGTTACCTTTAAAATGCCACTGATTTCATGCCTTTTGGATAAGTGTAGCTCTTTCTATACTATTTTTGGTGTGGCATGTCTATAATAGTGTTTTGTTATGTTAAACACTTTGTACAGCACTTGCATGTTGAATCCACCTAGGTTAAGTTCATTTCTGGAGAAAATGATCAACATAAATATTGTAGCCCTTTAGGTTAGCTTTAAAATGGCGATCTCATCGCGGCTAGAACCTGGTTCATGGCCTCAATCTGCTTCGCGGACTCCTGCTGAGTCCGGACGACTTCTTGCCGATCTCGAGCGGCCTCTTGCTGAGACCGCGCAATCTCCTGTTGAACAGCGGCTGCGTCCTGCCTAGCTCGGGCGGCCTCGCGGAGAGCCTTCTCAACTCGAAGCTCGAAGCGACGCTCAAGCGCTTCTAAAGGATTGTGATCGGAAGGGGGAACACTGGGAGATCGCAGGGGACGACCTCTACGACGATCAGCCATCTTGAAAGTCTGAATTTCACCTAACACTTCGAATCTGAAGGTCGCGTGTTCGTTCTGTTGGTACCAAAAATGGTACCTCCAAAATTCACACTCAAAGGGGATGGGAGAAAACTGCGAAGTGCAGGTTACTAAGACAGAAGGTGCTGGGACAAAGAGAAACGATCACGAAAATGGCGATCACAAAGAAATGAGACCGCTTACACAGGTTGTAAGCTGGAGACTCGGAGCAAAAAGTCCCTTTTCAGGTACCCCTACCCCTCTATTTATAGATGAGGGGGCTTCCCAAATGGGCAGAACTAAAAAACTACGGGCTGCCCGGGGTACAGGAGAGCCGGGGCAGTGAAATGGGGTACAAATAGTAAAAATACAGGAGATGCCCAGACCGCTTGGACTTGCGATCTCGAGCGGCTTCGACTGTTTTGGAACTTGGAAAAATCCGGCTGGGCTGATGGCAGGCGATCTGGGCGATCACAAAATTAGAAGACCGCGGAGACCGCCATTTTGCACTGTGAAGACTAGATCGCGGGCTTTCCGGGCAAACATAATCCCCGCACATTTTTAAGTTACGCTAGAACTTCGAAAATGTAAGCTTTGACCGCGGAGACCGCGACTGTCATAAATGCGGCTTGGGCTATAAATACCACCTCAGATCTTCAGATTCCAAGATATTGAGAGATTCCGATCCTTGAGCGGTCACTGTTTATTGAGATCGCGAAGAAAGTTTTTCCCTGAGATGGATGCTTTAGACTTGATGAAAATGTCAGCGCAATCACGAAAATCACCAGGATCTGCGTCCAAAACAAAGAAAGTTATTTCGAAGAAGTCCGTCAGTTCCGGCAAGGAAAAATCGATCAAGAGTTCAAAGAAAAAGGATTGTCATGCTTCAAAGGCTATCGTTGATTTAACGGTCGCAGAAGCTGCTGTTAAGACGACCCCGGAAGTGGTCAATCAACCTGCTGATTGTTCTGGAGAGACCGCTTCTGTAGAATCGATCAAGGCTGCTATGCAGCAGGTGAAGGCTTTAGCTGAGAATCTTAGAAGCCAGATCGCTGATAAAGAAAAAGTTGGAGACTTAAAAAGAAAAGAAGCGAGCTCTCCTGATCAGATTGCTAAGAGGATGAAAACTGATGGACAAATTGTGACCGCCGGGGACATCGATCTTCAGACCTATCTTTCAGAAGATAACCCTGTTGAGAATGTTTCAAGCGTAAGTGGTCGAATTTTGTACTTATTTTAAGATTGACTTTTCCATTAATTTTTCCTCGATTATTACAGTTAATAATCAATTTTTCCTTGACCGATTTTTCCTGATTATTAGTCAATGGATCCTTTTGAAGTTGAACGACTTCGAGTGATCGCCGAGGAAGAAGTTGCTGAAGAAGAAAGAAGAAAGGAAGAAGAAAGGAAGAAGAAAGGAGAGGAGGAGAAGAAGAAGGAAGAAGATGAGAGGAAAAGAAAGGAAGAAGAAAGAAAAGAAAAAGAGGATGAGATCGCCAGGCTTGCGGCGGTCACCGAAAGTGTAAAGAAGAGAGAAGAAGAGAAAAGAAAACAGGAGGAGATCGCCAAAGAAGAGAGGGAGAGGAAAGAAAAAGAAGTGACTTCCATGGCCGCAGAGAAAGAAAGGAAAGAAAAGGGGCGAGTTCTAGTTGCTGAGAAGAAGAAGGATAAGGAGAAGAAGAAGAGGAAAAAAGAGAAAAAGAGAATTGCTGGAGAGGCGGTCTCGGCCGAGAAAGGGAAGGAGAAAAATGAGACCGTTGCATCTAGTGATCGCAGCGATATCTTGTTAGATATGGGCAAAAAGCTGGATGTGGAAGCGGCAGACCGCGCAGCTGCGTTAGACTTTATTAAGACTGGTAAGGAGAAGATGGTCGCGAGACCGATTGATTCACTTCCCAAACTTGCTTTCCGCCCTGCATCTCCTAGAAAGCGACCTGAGATTGTCATTATTGAAACTGAAGATATCCTTGTTAGTAATGCTGAGTTAAAAAGAAGAAGGAAAGAAGGCGAGCGGTCACGAAAAAGACAATTAGAAAAAATCAATTTAGAATGCTTAAGGGGATCTGACCGTCTTTTGTTGACAACTGGTACCGCGGTCTCAAAAGATGTTGAAAAGACTTTACTTGACTGCGGTCTCGCCAATCTGTCAAGTACTTCACATGAAATCTTTCCTTTTCTTCTGAAAAACAAATTCTGAATTTTGACTGTTTTTCTCCTGATCGCAGATGTGAACGCGAATTCTGTTTCTGAAGAAGGTGAAATACCAAGGAAGGTCTCAATTCCTCCAGAGTTCGCTGATCTCCTCGGCCCGATGCTTGAAGATGTAAGGGCTATGCGAGATCGCGAACGCGCGCTTGAAGACCGCCTCCGAATCCAGACCGCAAATTTTGAAGCCAAGGAAAAGCAGATTCGGGGAGGATATGAAGAAAAACTCCGAAAGGCCAAAAAAGATGCTGAATACTATCGAGGGAAGGCTGCTGCACTTTCTGCTGAGATCGCTGCCCTTCGAGGTGGCCCTCATATGTCAATGAAAGCAGGTCGTTCCAGCGATCACCCTGATAACAGATCGTCGGATATTGTGGTAATCCCTATGGAGCAAGTGGATCGCGAGATGTCTAAAATCCATAGGGCAGCCATGGCGGCCAATCACAGTTTAGCATCTGCATGGACTGCGGTCAACGAAATGCAAGACATGGCGGCATTTGTTTGAAGAAGAAGAGATCAGAGAAAATGAGATCGCAGTTTTTCCTTTTTATATTTAGCGTTCTCTTTGTAAACACATTTAATCCCTGGGTCTGTAAGATATATTTGATCCTGTTTCATGGTGTTGACTTTAATGTTGTGATATACATTTTGCGATCTCTGGCTTTTATGAATGCGATCTTATTGAATTGTGTTCGTATTGTGAATTGTGTACTGTGATCTTTATGCGTTTTTTTTTCTTGCCATTTTTGAATTCATATAGCTTTTGACGATCTGAATTGTTTGCAGGGCGATCTTGAGAAGTGTAATTATTACCTAATCATCTTTCTTTTTCTATAAATAGTTGCTTTTCCGGATCATTATTTTATCTTTCTTGATTTTCTTCAGTTTGTTGACTCCAGCGATCTAAAAAAATTGTGTCCGCGCGTTCCAAAGCTGCCGAGGTCTTCTTGGACTCTGATCACAAATATGGACAAATCTCGGAGAAGGAATACTCTTCTTTTATTGAAAAATATGAGATCGATGACGAGATCGCGATCAGAGTTCCTTTCGAAGATGAAGGCTTGAACTCTGGGGATGAAAATAGATACGTCATCCCGATCGATCACTTCGCCTATGGTCTTCAAATTCCCATCCCTTGGGAAATGTTGGAAGTGATGGATTATTACGGTCTCGTTCTAGCCCAGATTCCACCGAACGCAATCGGTCTGATGAGTGTCTTTATTAATTATTTGAGATCGGTAAAGTTAAAATTCACAATGTCGATCTTTCGAGGAACTTTTTCTGTCAAGGTATTAAAGGAGGGTCCGAATAAAGAAGAATTCAAAGGATTACTGTATCTTAGCTGTAACGGAATAAAAGTTCTAAATCTTCCGAACAAAATCCCTCTCTGGACTGAGAGATATCTGATCTTTGAAGGCGATCTCGGCGGTCTTGCCAGCCGTCCTTCTCCGCGAGCAGAGAAGATATTTAGAAAGAAAAAACTTGTTTCAGACGAAGAACTTGCAGTCTTGGAATGGCTGGCAGGGAAACGATTCGATCTGATTCACTACCCGACGATCTGGCCCGAGGTTGCTGTGGTCTTGCCGGAAGAAAGTAAGCCACAATTTTTTACGATCTCCTGCGGTCTTTCTAATAGAATTTATAATTTTCCCTTTTAAACTATTCTCCTTTTACAGCCGGGTTCGCGATCCCTCAAGTCGATCCAGTGACGCCGAGTGGTGAAGTCCTTACCCAGCGCGAAAAGCGACTGAAGCAAGATCGCCAGAGAAAAGCGAAGGAGATCGCAGAGGAGGGCGATCTGGAGGAGGGACCATTTCCCCTATTGGGTTTTGGAAAGAAAGTAAAAGATACCAAAGGAAAACCTCTACTGAAATGGGGTGAGACCGGAAAGTCTCTGAAGGTGTCCACCGACCTTCCTTTCTGGGGAGGGAGGTTTTCGAACCAGGCTTTTGCGGTCACTTCTGCCCTTTATGGGAAAAAGAATGCTAATGAAGCGTTGAGGATTAGGATCGACGATCTCCCTGATGTATGTGCTCAGGTGACCGCCCGAAGCACGGTTTTGAATCATCATATGGGGCGATCTCTTCGCGCATCTTTGAAGCACGCAGAGCGTCAGCATGATCGTTTTGATGTAAGTATTCAAAGAAAACGCAATCTTTAAATGTTATCTTACCTTGACCGCTTCGATCTGATACATTTCCTTTACAGGATTTCAAGAAGACCGCATATGATATTCATAACCCTGACTACCTCAAATCTTTGTATACTCATGTCAGAGATGCATCAAACAAGACAATTGCTATTCTTCGCGAAAAAGATGGCCTTACTGCTGATTTCCGGGATACGACTTTTGCCGATCTCTTTCCTGAGGTCGCAGAAATGATCGAGGAGGCGGAGAAGAAAAAAGCTAAGGAATCGAAGACCGCTGAGACCACCGAAGATGAATCTGTCGAGGTCGTTGGGAGTCAAGACGATCACGCTTATCCTAGTGGAAGTGTTTTTCTGGGCGAGGAAACGAGCTCGACAGCGGCCTCGGACTCCGGATCGAGGGAGACTGATAGTGAAAGTGAGTCCTCAGAGAGTTTAACTTCTTCATCAGAGGAGCGATCTCCACGGAAAAAGAAACAGAAGAAATAGATTTCTTTTTTAGAAAAAATGATGTAATCGCCGGTCAATGACCGCGCCTGATATTGTAATTTTTGAAATGAATTGGAAAATTATTTTGTTCATGAATGAATCTCTTTTCTGTATTTATTTCTGCTATATTATTCACATAGATCGATCACGACTTCTATCGTATGCGATCACAGCATAATAGACTTAGCATTCGATCTCAATGCTTTAGGTCTCGTCGATCTCCAGTCTATGAAGATGTTTAAAAACTTAACAAAAAATCCAAGACTCCGTATAAGAAAGATAATTCTGCGATCTCATCACAATTAGATCGCTTACTAGAAAATTAAATCACTTGGTCAGATTCACTTGATAATAAATCTTCATGAATATCAATCCGACGATCACAATATACTCAGACCGCCACTTTGAAGAAAATCCAATTATCACTTGATGGGAAATGAAGGATTAAGAGCATTCTCATATAGCTTTGAGTAATAAGAGACATCTAGATTGCGATCCCATTATGATCAGATCGATCACTATCAAACCAACAGGATTCCTGAATAGCAATTTCAACCATCTTTGGAAAGTCTTGCACGACGGCCGCTTCCACCCAAATCCTAGAGAGGATGAAGCCGGCGATCATAAATAACTCAGATTTCTTCCAATAATTTTTTGAAATCCAAGGCTCTTTAGAATATCATGCCTGGCGATCACAAGAAATTCAAATTTCCCTCTCCTCTTTTAGAAAGACCAAGCCTGGCGATCACAACAAACCAAGGTCGATTCCAACTTCCTTCAAAAAATCAATATTGGTGATCACTTTCATCCAGATCCTGGAGAAGATCAAGCCATTAATCATGAATAATGTAGATCACTCTTCGAATAGAGGAAACATGCGGTCTCAGAAAACTCTGACCGATCGACCTCAGTATTAAGAAGTTAATGAGACCTTGTAGAAAAAGAGGAGGGAAAAGGAGAGAGGAAGAATTCCAAAATGATCCGCAGGGCAGGTGTGGTTATGCCGATTAGGCTATAACGACATTGCTTTCCCTGATAGATTATACTTCGAAGTTCAGGTGACGGTCATAGATGTTTCCGACCTCCTTTACCTAACCACGCTTCAACGAGTATTCGAAAGTTACAGACCAAAATGATCGGTAGGGCAGGTGTGGTTATGCCGATGAGGCTATACCGACATTGCTTTCCCTGATAGATTATACTTCGAAGTTCAGGTGACGGTCATAGATGTTTCCGACCTCCTTTACCTAACCACGCTTCAACGAGTATTCGAAAGTTACAGACCAAAATGATCGGTAGGGCAGGTGTGGTCATGCCGCGGAGGCCACACCGACATTGCTTTCCCTGAGAGATCATTAAGATCGTAACAATGTCCTTCTCAATGCATGACAGAGCTGAGCCAGCCACCTAGACCTCCTTGATATGCTGAGGTGTGCCAGATGTCAGCAAGGACCCGACATCCTAAACTTCCACCGCTCAATCTTGGCGAGCTACTGCTACACAGATTCGAAATCTCCCCGACATCTGTGGTCCTGGCAGAATTACACGTCGAGCTAACAAGTTGAGGTGGAAGATAGTAGGATCCGTCGATGTCTCACTTGACAGGTTTTTGGCTTTCAAAAAACAATTTATTTTTAAGACTCGTCATTCATCACTTGCATTGCGAATGTTTTGATAACACCTGCGTGATGTTTGAGAGAAGAAGAAGTGAGAAAAAGAATGAGTGAATCAGATACGAACATTTAAGAAAAGAAGAGCTTGAGATCATCTCCGCTCCATGAATTGGGCAATTCTTCTCCTTCATAAGTTTGGAGATGGTAAGCACCATTTTTAAGCACAGTCTTCACCATGAACGGCCCCGCCCAGTTTGGGTTAAGCTTTCCAACTGAACCGGCTCTTGCCGCTATATCCACTTTTTTCAAGACCAGATCCCCAACAGCGAATTCTTTGGTTCTTACATTTTTATTGAATAGCTTCGCCATCCTCCTTTTCACTTCTTCTTGTCTGATGATTGCCGTATCTCGTAATTCCCCAATTAAGTCAAGGCTACATTTTAGCTCTTCATCATTCTCTTCCATCCAATCAATCTAATTTTGTTGTGCTAATAATACTCTTGGACTTTTTACCTCGAACTCTACTGGAATAAGAGCTTCGGAACCATGCGATAGCTTGAAAGGAGTCTCTCCAGTGGCAGAACTTGGAGTTGTTCTTAAGGCCCATAAGACTGAAGGTAGTTGTTCTGCCCAGTTGCCCCTGACATTTTCTACCTTCTTCTTTAAGAGATTTATGATAAGTTTGTTGGCGGCCTCTACCTGCCCATTACTTCTCGGATGATGCACAGAAGCGAAACGTAGCTCAATACCAATTTGCTTACACAAATTAATAAGAGTTGAATTATTGAACTGAGAACCATTGTCCGTGATGATTGCCATTGGAATTCCGTGCCGACATACTATCTCCCCCCAAATAAAATTTTTCACGACTTGCGTAGTAATTTTGGCCAATGCTTTTGCCTCTATCCATTTGCTGAAATAGTCAATCATGACTATAATATATCGACACTGCCCACTTGCCATAGGGAAAGGCCCAATCAAATCCATTCACCAAACTGCAAACGGCCATGGAGTTGCTATCGACTTGAGTTGTTGAGCTGGCTGATTTTGGAGAGGAGCAAACTTCTGGCACTTTAAACATTTCTTAGCAAATTTTTCCGCATCTTTCCTCATTTGAGGCCAAAAATAACCTTGCCTCAGAATTCTTTTCTCCAAAGTTCTAGCACCAGAGTGACTTCCACATTCTCCAGAATGGACCTCCTGAAGGACTGCTGGAAGCTCCTCTTCCGAAACACACCGTGCTAATGGTGAAAGGAAAGTCCTTCTATAAAGCACTCCTGCAACAAGATAATAGTTAGCTGCTTTCCGTTTAAACCTTTTCCTATCTTTTATTGTTGAATGGAATTCTCCAGTCGAAAGATATAGAACAAATGGATCCATCCAAGACGGATGCTGATCAATCTCCATAACCTCTCCTTCTTCAATTGCTGGGCGAAACAATTCCGAAGTTGTTCCTCCCCAGGGAAGTCCAAACTTTGCCAACTCATCTGCTTCCACGTTCTCACCCCTTGGAATATGGTCGATGGTAAAGCTTTTGAACTTCCCTACCTCAATTTTTACCAGAGTTAGATATCGCTTTAAAATACTATCTCTAGTTTCGAAAGTTCCATTTACTTGAGAAGCCATCACCAAAGAATCTGTGAAGACTTTGACATCATCAATCCCCAGCTCTCTAGCAAACTTAAGACCGGCTAGCAAAGCCTCATATTCCGCCTGATTGTTTGTTACTTGAAAATAGAACTTCAGCGCCTGATCCAGCCTTACTCTATTTGGGTTGATTAAGACAACTCCTGCTCCGGAAGAATTTTTTCCTGAGGCTCCATCCACGAAGATTTTCCAGGCAAGGGGCACTCCGACCCCCTTCTGCGACTCAACTTCTTTGGCATCCACCATGAAGTCTGCTAAAACTTGAGCTTTGATCGCCATCCTTGGAACATAAGATATGTCAAACTCACTGAGCTCTATTGCCCACTTTGCCAACCTGCCTGAATGCTCTGGCTTCTCCAAGACACTCTTCAATGGAAGATCAGTAACGACTAGAATCGAATGAGCTTGAAAATATGGTCTTAATCTTCTTGCTGAAGTTATAAGCATTAAGGCCAACTTTTCGAGAATAGGATAGCGAGTCTCTGCATTCTTCAGGATTCGACTCACGTAATAGACTGGAAATTGCTTCTTTTTCTCCTCTCGAACCAAAATGGAGCTTATGGCATCGGCTCCGACTCCCATATATAGAAAAAGATTTTCTCCCTCTCGCGGGCTTTGGAGCAAAGGAGTTGATGTTAATTGCTTTTTAAGCTGAGTGAAAGCATCATCACATTCCTTTGTCCACTCGAACCTACTCCCTCCCCGGAGGGTCTTAAAGAAGGGTGCACTCTTATCCCCTGATTGGGAGATGAAGCGACTTAAGCCTGCCATCCTCCCTCCTAGCTGCTGAATTTCTTTGGGGTACTTGGGAGGTGGCATCTCCAAAATAGCTTTTACTTTGTCAGGATTGGGTTCCAGCCCTTCTGGAGTAAGGAGGTGACCCAGAAATTTTCCTTTACTTGCCCCGAAAACACACTTCAACGGATTCAACCTCATATTGAAAGTTCGAAGGGTTGCAAAAGTTTCCGAAAGGTCTCTAAGATGAGAAGAGAATAATTTGCTTTTTACCAAGAGGTCATCAACATATACCTCAAGGTTTCTTCCTTTTTGACTCCTAAAAACTGTATCCATCATTTTCTGATAGGTTGCTCTAGCATTTTTTAGCCCAAAAGGCATTACGAGATGACAGAAGCAACCGTCATTTGTGATAAATGAAGTATGAGGTATATCTGGTTTATGCATTCTGATTTGATGGTAACCTGAAAAAACATCCAAAAAACTCATAAAAGAATAACCTACCGCAGAATCTACTAGAGAATCTATCCGAGGCAAGGGGTAGCAATCCTTGGGGCAAGCTTTATTGAGTTTGGTAAAGTCGACACACATCCTCCATTTCCCACCTGACTTCTTTACCATTACAACGTTTGATACCCATTCAGGGTATTGGATTGGTTGAATGAATTTTGCCTTCAGAAGCTTCTCTACCTCTTCACGGATAGGCTGAGCTAGAGTAGTTGCAACAGACCTCTTCTTCTGCTGGATCGGGATGAAGTTTGGGTCAACATTGAGATGGTGGCAAGCGACATTCGGGTCCACTCCAGGCATGTCATCTGCCGACCAAGCAAAGATATCTAGATTTTGCAGAAGGCAAGAGATGAGCTGACCCTTGTCAGCTTCAGATAATTCAGCGTTGATGGAGAGGCTTCTGTTCTCATCTTCCTCGCTGATCCGAACATCTTGAGTTGCTTGGGCAGGTTCTAAGCGAACTCCATCTCTTGCATCCTCCTCAATTTCTTCTGCAGCTTGGACTTGTTCAGGAGCTTCAATTGATTCAACCATCATGACTTCTTGGGGAGGAGAGGACGCAATCATGTTGACCGTCTTTACGTAGCATTCCCTAGCTTTCCTTGGGTCGCTCCTGATTCGGTGTTGTTTGCCGTTCAAGGCGAACTTAACAGCTTGATGATAGGTGGAGACAATGGCTTTATATCCATTCAAGAAGGGTCTTCCAAAGATGGCGTTGTAGCTACTGGGAGCATCAACGACTATAAATTTGACCAGCTTCACTTTCCCTCCCAGAATTACGGAAAGAGTGACGAGCCCTTCTACTTCTTTCTTCTCTCCTAAAAAACCATAAAGGGGGCCTTCAGTTGATAGGAGGGGTTTACCTGTCTTCAACGCCTCGAAGGCAGGTTTGAAGAGCACGTTGACTGAGCTTCCCGTGTCTATCAGAATCTTCTCCACTGTATAATTTTCAATTACAGCTTTAATGACGACCGCGTCGTCAAAGGGATTCGCGGTCTGAGGAAGGTCTTCATCATCGAAAGTGACCGTTCCCCGGACTGGGGCTGAAGAGGTGGCAACAACCTCTGATTGGTAAACCCTCTTCAGACTTGCATTCCTTGAAGATTCCGGACCTGCACCTCCGTGGATGCAGAAGAGGTTTCCTAAGGCACCCTCGTCATTAGCATCCACGCATTCATTGGGAAAGCCGATATTGCCAAGATGGCCAATATCGTCCACTTCTTCGCATGCCCAGTGAACCTCCGCTACTTCCTTAGCCTTGGAGGTTGAGGCTTTGGCAGAATCATTCTTCTGAATGAGATCTCGGAGCTTACCCTCCTTCAGAAGCTTCTCTAAGAACAGGCGGAGAGCTCTGCAATCCTCTGTCAAATGTCCCCTATCTCTGTGGTACTCACAGTAGAGAGTAGGATTTCTGGTCTTTGGATCAGAGTTTAGCGGAGCTGGCCCCTTGAAAAAGGGTTGTTTCTGAAGGATTTGGAGCACTTCACTCATAGAAACACCAAAGTCTGTAAAAGACTCTTGGGATTCATTGTAGAGTGAAGGAATGGGCAGAAGAGGAGGTTGGGCGTACTGGATCTGGTGGACTGGGGTGACTTGCGAAGCAGGAGTAGCGGGGGTTTGAAGAAATGAACCTTGAGGCGGGAAAGATTGGTTACCTCGATTGAAGCGGTTGTTGCAATAGTTCTTACCTCTCGGAGCTGGAGGTGGGAGCTCTTGTCGAGGCTTCGAGGAAGATGGAACCGGATAAAATCCCGCAGAGCCTTTCTGAGTGGCCCTGTTGGTCAAATTGCTCACATAGGTGGGGTTGTTGATCTCCCCTTCTATGTAGCGATTGGCAATGCTGATCAGCTCCTGATAGGAGCCAGGCTCCTTGGTTGTGACTTTGAACTTCAGAGGGCCCTCCTGCAGGCCACTGATCAAAGCTACCATATAAAGCTCGGGATCCATGTCTCTGACTCCCAAGATCTCTTTCTGAAATCGGTCAATGAAATGCGCTGCAGTCTCGTTGTCCCCTTGCTTAATCTTGAAGAGGGTCGCGGGACCACTCTTCCTTTTCTTCGCGGTGGCAAACCTTAGAAGGAGCTCTTGCCTCAGGGAAGCAAAGCTCGAGATAGATTGACAAGGCAGCTTATAGAACCATTCCATGGCCGACCCATCAAAGGAGGTGACCATCAGCTTGCACCTCACTCCATCCGAAATGGTCCTGAGGGCAACAACAGACTCGAAGGCTTGAAGATGACACATTGGATCGGTCTCTCCTGTATACA
Source organism: Dactylorhiza incarnata (assembly GCA_033032865.1). NCBI lineage: Eukaryota > Viridiplantae > Streptophyta > Magnoliopsida > Asparagales > Orchidaceae > Dactylorhiza > Dactylorhiza incarnata. The sequence goes on along the minus strand of JAWHQI010000043.1, from coordinate 11,712,657 downwards.
CAGGAAGGCGAGGCTCTCTGAATCCGTGAGGAATCGGATCCCGACGAATCTCATCGGTAAAGGGGAAGGCTCCCCAAACTCAGAAGGTCCCGGAGGAGGAAGGAAAGGAGCAGGAGGAGCTTGAGGGTAAGCAAACCCTTCTTCAAAATTCAAGGTCTGAGTCGGAGGCCCCTGGGCTGCGGCTCGGAAAGAATTACGACGGGCGGCGAACTCCTCATGCTGAGATCGCTAAGGAGCTGCGGGTTGGAAGACGGGGTGATCGCTCGGGTGACCGCTTACCATGCGGTCAGGAGTGGCGACCTGAGAGGCTTGAGGAAGGATCTTCTGGGAGATCGCGGCTAGAACCTGGTTCATGGCCTCAATCTGCTTCGCGGACTCCTGCTGAGTCCGGATGACTTCTTGCCAATCTCGAGCGGCCTCTTGCTGAGACCGCGCGATCTCCTGTTGAACAGCGGCTGCGTCCTGCCTAGCTCGGGCGGCTTCGCGGAGAGCCTGCTCAACTCGAAGCTCGAAGCGGTGCTCAAGCGCTTCTAAAGGATTGTGATCGGAAGGGGGAACACTGGGAGATCGCAGGGGACGACCTCTACGACGATCAGCCATCTTGAAAGTCTGAATTTCACCTAACACTTCGAATCTGAAGGTCGCGTGTTCGTTCTGTTGGTACCAAAAATGGTACCTCCAAAATTCACACTCAAAGGGGATGGGAGAAAACTGCAAAGTGCAGAATACTAAGACAGAAGATGCTGGGACAAAGAGAAACGATCACGAAAATGGCGATCACGAAGAAATGAGACCGCTTACACAGGTTGTAAGCTGGAGCCTCGGAGCAAAAAGTCCTTTTTCAGGTACCCCTACCCCTCTATTTATAGACGAGGGGGCTGTCCAAACGGGCAGAACTAAAAAACTACAGGCTGCCAAGGGTACAGGAGAGCCGAGGCAGTGAAATGGGGTACAAATAGTAAAAATACAGGAGATGCCCAGACCGCTTGGACTTGCGATCTCGAGCGGCTTCGACTGTTTTGGAACTTGGAAAAATCCGGCTGGGCTGATGGCAGGCGATCTGGGCGATCACAAAATTAGAAGACCGCGGAGACCGCCATTTTGCACTGTGAAGACTAGATCGCGGGCTTTCCGGGCAAACAATCTTGGATTAATATGAGACTTAGGGTTGGTAGTTTTAGACCAATATTGAACTACAGTAATTTCCCCAGAATTTAACGAAGCCTTAGCCCAGCACTTGTAGTGTAAACTCTTATCTGCACACCAAAAATTAATAAATAATAAATAAGGTCAAGTAATTCTTGGAAAATGGGAGATCTGAGGTTTGAGGTTCCTAGACCAATACCATGTTATGGTAAAATTATTAGAACTTATAGGGATATCTAATTGATACTCAAGGTACAAAACCCTGTTCGCACACCGTTCATTTTAAATAGAGTTTATGAGTAAACACCTTAGAATATTATGAAGTCTGATATCTGAGTTTTGGTTAGTCACCCATTAAGAGCCTATGGCCAAAAACTTGGAACTCATTTAGACATGATAAGCTTAAGATTGCACCATAGGAGTCAAATCTAGCGCAACCTCAATTTGGTCTACGAGTAGCCAACCTGATCTATATGACATAGACCACCACTAGCCTTCATACATAGAACTATTAGCACTTTGAATATTACGAAGTTACAGATTATTAGGGCGAGCATCTCTAAGGCCATCTTGGGAAATAAGGTTTAAGGGTGCGTTTAGCAAACTATAAGGTATGAATTCATAGTGATATGAAAAGGAGGTGAGACCTCATTAAGGGCCACACACACAACTCATCGGTATTAAGTGACCATATGAAAGTAGAACTACCCTTAGCCGGGTGAGCCATCTTAGGGTGAAATTCAAGGGTGAAGTCGGGAAACATCTAAGGCAAACCCTGGGTTAAGGATGTCGGAGAATAGGAGTGTGGGTCCAATTGAGGTTGAGAATGCTAAGTGTATGTGTGCAGTTCCTCGGCGAAGAAGGGAACTCGAGCTAGAATGTGATGACGGGAGAGTCAGCACCCGGTCACAGTTGGTGGTGTTGGAGTTCAAATGAACTCCCCCACTCCTAAGTGCTTATTTAACTCATTTTAGAGAATTAATGAAAGTGGAGAGGAAAATGGGGATCAAGTAAAAAGGGGTAGATGTAACAGTCCTGGCCCAGCCTGACCCGGGCCCCTGGCACCAGAACTGCCGGCACCTAAAGGGTCTAGCCTGACCCGGGCCCCTAGCCCCCTTCAGGTTAAGCCTGACCCCAACAACTGGTCAACAACAAGCCTGCAGGCCGTACACCCCAACCCCTCTCTGGCCCACCACAGGGCACATCGGGTTGTTGGAGACCGCAGTCCCCCTTCGATGAGAAGTGAGCAAGTTAAGCGGCAGCGCGTGGACTTCCTAGGAGGTCACCCATCCCAGAACTACTCCAGCCCGAGCACGCTTAACTATGGAGTACTTTCACTTCTCATCACCAATTGAGCTGCATATCCCGCAACGTCTGCACCAACTCCATGGCCATCACTCTGCTCTCTGCCCCTGCGGTACTGCCCCTCCTGCTCAGAGCGTCCGCTACTGTGTTGGCCTTGCCCGGATGATAATGCATGGTGTAGTCGTAATCGCACAAGAACTCCAACCATCGTCGCTGTCGTAGGTTGAGGTCCTTCTGGGTGTCGATGTACTTGAGGTTCTTGTGATCCGAGAAGATCTCACAATGAACCCCGTACAAATAATGTCTCCACACCTTCAAGGCAAATACGACCGCTCCAAGCTATAGGTCGTGCACCGGGTAGTTCATCTCGTGCTTCTTCAGCTGACGGGAGGCATAGGCGATCACGTGCCCATGCTGCATAAGCACTGCTCCCATCCCCTGATAAGATGCGTCGGTATAGATCTGAAATCCCTCCTTCCCAGATGGAAGTGCAAGGATAGGGGCTGAGATAGGTCTGTCCTTCAGCTCCGCATAGGCCACCTCACATCGCGGCGTCCAGTCAAATACAGCATCCTTCTTTGTCAATGAAGTGAGGGGAAGGGCAATCCTGGAGATTCCCGCCACGAACTTGCGGTAATAACCTGCTAACCCCAAGAAACTCCGGATATCCGCTGCGGTCTTCGGCTTCGGCCAATCTCTGACAGCCTGCACCTTAGCCGGATCCACCGCTAGACCGGCCCCGCTGATGATGTGTCCCAAAAAGGCCACCTCCTTCAACCAGAACTCGCACTTTGAGAACTTGGCAAACATCCGGTGCTCCCTCAACTTCCTCAGCACCGCTGCTAGGTGGCTGGCGTGCTCCTCCTCGGTCCTCGAGTAGACCAAAATATCGTCGATGAATACTATCACAAATACATCGAGGAAGGGCTCGAAGATCCGGTTCATCATACTCATGAATGCCGACGGGGCGTTGGTGAGCCCAAACGGAATCACCGTAAACTCGAACAAACCGTACCTCGAGCTGAATGCGGTCTTTGGTATGTCTTCCTCTCGTATCCTCAGCTGATAGTAGCCCGACCGCAAATCCATCTTGGAGAACCAATGGGCACCCTGCAGCTGGTCAAACAGCTCATCAATCCTCGGTAGCGGATAGGTATTCCGCACCGTCAATCTATTGAGCTCCCGATAGTCGATACACAGCCGGAGGGTCCCATCTTTCTTCTTTACGAACAAGACCGAAGCTCCCCATGGGGACGAGCTCGGCCTCACGAATCCGGCATCCACTAGTTCTTTCAGCTGTACTCTGAACTCTGCCAACTCCTTGGGTGCCATGCGGTACGGTGCCCGGGACACTGGCCTCGCCCCGGGTACTAGCTGAATCTGGAAGTCTACGTCTCTATGCGGCGGCAAGCCGGGCAACTTCTCTGGGAATACGTCGGGGAAGTCCCGGACTATCGGCACCTCGTCCACTGATATCTTCAACTCTGCCATCTCGAAGCAGATAAGGTATACCTCCTCCCCCTGCTCATGGGCCTTCACAACCTGTGTAGAAGATAGAGGGGTACGCGGGAGAGATCTAATACCTTCGACGGTGACCCAGGTGGTCCCGTAAGCCAGTAGCTCGATCTTCTTCGTCGCACAATCGATCTTGGCATGGTGGTCGTGCAACCATGACATGCCCAAAATCAGATCGAAATCTGGAAGCTTCAGGATCGATGCCCAGGACTCAAAGGTCTCTCCCTCGATCTCAAGGTCCATGGTGCACCTGGCTGTGGTGCGCATCACTGAGCCATCTGGTAGTCGCACCCTCCTTACTACGCCGTCGACCGTCTGGATCCCCTCCAAGCCTACGAGGAAGTCCTCCGAGATAAAGGAGTGCGATGCACCCGTGTCAAACAAGGTGTGTGCGGGTTTTCCGTTGACGAGTACGACACCTAGGGGTTGTTATAAAGTCAAGCTACTACTAAAGCTAAGGGGATTTAAGAAGTTGCAAGTACATAATTAACAATAAAAGTACCTGTGATGACTTCCTCGGGGTTCCTTGGCTGGGCGAGATCCAATGCGAAAGCCTGCTCTGGCTGTCTGTTTCTCTCGGGAAACCTTCGGCCACGACCACGACCACCTCCACGGCCCTGGTGTGCTGGAGGTGCTGGAGGGGCTGCTGGAGGGGGTGGTGGAGGTGGAGGGAAACGCCGCGGGCAATGGATCCTGATGTGCCCCGGCTGATTGCACTCGAAACAGACTACCGGGGGTCGTCCACGACCGTCTGCTCTCTCTGGCCCTAAAGCTCGCAGTGGCTGAGGGGCCATCACCAACTGAGGCTGCTGCACCGGTGCCTCCAAAGGAAGAGGACGTCCTCCACCCCTCCTGGGCCTCATAACTCTATCCTGCCGCCGGTCACTGCCACCCTCTCCGTGAAACACCCTGTCCGCTGATCTCTTGCCCTTGACCTGTTCTGACAACTGGTCTGCCTCAAACTTCTTCGCCACCTCTATAATCTGAGTCAGGGTGCCCTCAGATATGAACAGGAGAGCCTGCCTGAGAGGGGCCCTCAACCCCTTATAGAACTTCTTCGCCAAGCCTCGATCATCCGCAAACTGTGCCCCCGCGAACCTGGCCAAATGAGAAAACTCTCTCTGGTACTCGATCACTGAACGGGTCCCCTGAGCCAAGTGCAGAAATCTCTCCTCCAACGCGTCCCTGTCCGTAGCTGATACGAAATGGTCCAGGAACACCGTGCTGAACTCATCCCAGGTAATCCCCGAGTAATCTCTGTCACGGAAGGTGGAGTCCGCCAGTGACTTCCACCACCTCTTCGCGTGGGCATCCAGTGCTGAAACTGCTAACGTCACGACCTTGCTGACCGGGCAACTAATGCCTGCCAGCATTTCCTGAATGGTATCCAGCCACTCCTCCGTCTTCACCGCATCCTCTGTCCCTCTATAGACCGGTGGGGACAGACCCTTGAACGTGCTCAACCAATTCGACCCTGGGTTCGGCTGAGGTGCTGGGATCACCTGAGCCCGAAACGCATCCAAGATCGCTGTCAAAGTCTGCCCTAACTCTGTCTGCTGGAAGGGAGTGGCAGTCGGAGGAGGGGGAATGGTGTTCTGAGGTTCCTCGTCTCTAGCAGCCTGACACGAATATGAGAAGTTTAGAAGATTGAAGAATCTAAATCATGCTTAAAGGACTCAGGAATGTAGTTTACACATGGGCACACCACTGCTTCCGCTGCGTAGTTTGTCCCCAAACTACACTCGTGCGGGGGTGGCCCAAGTTGTTGTGGACTAATTGCTCGTACGCATGATCGTTCGTCCCTCTGATACCATTTGTAAGATCCCTCTCCCGCTCCCGGGGCCAAGCGGACCTTATGCCCAGAGCCGACGCATTACGGTGACTTCCAACACACGGGTTGGGCTACACCACGCAACGTCGACCCTGCCGGCTATGATCATAGTGCGAGCAATAAGAGAAGTAAGTACGAGAGAAAGTACAAACTGAATAAAAGAGAGTCCACAAAACACATTCCATCATATATATATCAAAAGCTGAACCACATGATAAATATATGTCCGAGCATGAAACAAAAGTACGTAAATGAAAGGACATAAGCCCGGTACATCATAATATAAAATCTCTCAAAACTCACTACATGCGGAAGCTATCTCCACATCACTCAACACTAATACTCAAAAGAAGTCCACCTGAAGTCTCGTGGCCGCTACTCGCTGCGTCGCTGTCTGCTCAGGTCCTGCCCTCGTCTCCTGTGGTGCGTGCGACAGCCCCGTCTCCTCGGAATCCTAGATTGTTGTCGGCCCCAATGCAAACCGTCAGTCAAAGAATGACCGAGCTCGCTAGGTCCCCTCCTCCTCCTGCGACTCCTAGGCACCGCGCGGGAGGAAGAAGCGGGGGACGAGCAAGGAACAAGAAGGTGACAGGGAAAGAAAACTAGCATATGTGTATAATTCTAGTCTACACAAGTGTAAAAGAGGCTAGGCTATCATATATAAGCAAAAGTAAAGGCAGGAGCATAAAAAGTAAGGTGCAGCAGTAAGTAAGCAGTAAAGTAAGTAAAGCAGAGCAGTAAGAGTAGTAGCGATAAGTAGCATTCTCGTACCCTAACTTATATGAATGCCCATACAAACTTATAAGTTAGGATTTCCAGGAATCGTAACTCATCATATAAAGGAGCCCACACTGATTTATATGATGAGGGTCTGCAGGGGGGGTATGCTATGCTTATGCTATGAATGTTTATGCAATGAACTCACACACGCGACTCTGTGCACACAGACCTTTATAGTTCCCTCTGTTTGAGAGGAAGCCAACCTCTCGGGTACCAACCGCTGTGACACACGATGGTAGCGGACCGGGCTGTCCACTCCTAGGCGGGTATACACTCTACCAGGCCTAGACCGTACGTACGCCTCGACGCTAAACAACTGCGGAGCTCTGCGTACTCTTTGCTGGAGTCCACCAGACTGTGAGCCAAGTGAGAGGTGTCTTTGGGGAACTGTCGTCCCGACACGCAGCCAAGCTGGCCCCTTAGACCCCTACACACCCGCTAAGTCAACGTACCGCGGTCGGAGTGACGACCTGCCTAGTACCGAAGACCTGCCACATTTCTGAGAAAGTTACCGGGATAATCATCCCCTCGAGGTTCCTGCTCGACTAACCGAGCACCACAATACTGCCACTCCCGCAACTGGGAGGAATTACATAAATCCAATCTTACCCTACTATGGCTACTCTTGCCTACTTTAAGTGTTATTACAATTTAGGGTTAATCTTGGACTTGCCGAGGGTTACCCTGTAAGGGGCTCGCTTCGGTACTAGGAACTACAGTGGGATGACACCCCAAAGATCCCTTTCTCAAGACACTTAGTATTATTGGTATCCGCCCATAAGATTACCCTCTTATCATCTCACTTGAATTATACCTCAGTGTTTTATGACCCTCTAAGGGGAAAGACGATCTTTCGTAAATCCCGAGCACAACCTTACCCCTAGCTCACCAAGCACTCTCATCACCTAAACTCCTTTTTGGCGACCTCAAACTCTTCATCCAGACCAGGTATACCAACTACCTCTTATTCCCACCTAATGGTTTACAAGTTATCTTCATTCTACTGTTTTACTATTCGCAGACCAAATGAGTTATATGAACCACCTAAGGGGAGGTACTACAAATATTCATCCAATTGACTCAAGATTATTACCAGAAGACTATCATGAGTTTCTTAATGCTACACTTCTGTACTCTTCCAAGTCCCATGGGTCTAGATGGGTAGATTACAAAAACCCAAATTTGCTAAACGCAGACCACTTAAGGATGCTGCACCCTTAAAAAGGAAAACCCTAACCACAGGTCCTATGACTCCACAGATTTTATCCAAGGATCCTACTGCCCTAAATAGGACATGGTTCAATTCCCATAATTTTCCAACTTAATTTAATATTTAATTAATTTTCTTGAATAGTGAGGGCCACACTAACTTGTTCATGAAGTACCCTAAAATCTGGTCCAATGCCTGCCCAATAATTATCCTGAGTGTATACTGAATTCAAAAGCATAATCCCAAGAGATGAAGGATCACAATTACTGTTTTGCCCTTGAATTAAATAATTGAAGTTTAGTACAAAACCACCAAATTAATTAAATAAATACCAAAACTGTATTTAAAAATTCCAGAAAATTCCCATATGCTATAAACATTGAAGTAATCATAATCTGAAGGTTTCACATGGTTACAAGGTGAATTGCCTATATATTTGTATAAATCATCAAAAAGGGCAATTATGGTAATTTTCTTATAAGTACAACAATTATCACTAGAAGTGCTCCAATTAAAATTCTAGGGGCTACATATCATCACAAGTGAACATCCTACAGGGTTTGGTGGCCCTAGGTATGGTTTTGCTATGCAACATAAATAAATCCCCAAAATCTAGATTTTTCCCAAAAATCACAAAATGGATAAATTCATAAGTAATGGACACCCCAAGTGATTTAAATGCATTATAATATGAGCATCTATGTATTTCCAAAATCTCAGAATTTTGCAAGGGCAATTACCATTTATTACCAATTTATTTTCAAAAGGGCATATAAGTAAATTCAATCAAGTAAGTATGAAAAAGTCATCAAGGGTCACAAGATTAAATCCAGAGGTCATAAGCATATCAATTGACATCCATGTTCTGTTTGGCAATGAGAAGATAAACCTAAGTTATTGATTTGGCATAAACCCTCCATTAAGCCATTTTCCATAAATCAAAATAAAAACCATTTAAGTAATGAAAATTCCAAGAAAAATATACTGGCCCTAGAATGTCATTCTCAGCCTAGGGTTGAAGTTTGGTTGTCTATAAATGAGTTTAGGTCCTAATTGCTTCATTAAGGCCCAAAAGGGGCAATTAAGTAAACTTGAGGTTTGGGCTAGGGTTTTGGCCTTCAATGCTCCAATCACCCTCTTGGCGATGAACAAGACCCTACACTAACCCTAGACCCCATCACCACTGAAATTGGATAAGCCCCTAAGGCTAAGCTCCAAATTCCACAAGCCACCAAGGTTATGTGATTTCCAAACCTAGGGCAAAAATATGCCCTTTGGGGGTTCACCCTTAAGATGAACTCCAATTGGCCTCAAATTTGGAACAGAGGCTAAACATAACCATACCCACATGCCACCAAAGAAAGAGGGTCATTAGGGGTGATTTCACCCACTAATTCCTCTTAGGTCAAAATCTTAAGATGAGATTAAAACTATAACTTAAACGTGCCCAATCTACACCAATTTCTGGCACAAGGTGGGCCTAGGGTGGAAATTCATGTGGCCAAAATCTCAGCCCCATAGGCCCACCCAATCAAAAGTTATTAAGGTTTTGGTGGGCTAACCCCACCTAGGACCAGCCCTAGGAAAAAGGCTCCTCTGGGGTCTACTGGCCTCCAAATGCCAAGATCTCAGTTTCTAATGAAACTAGACATCCAGGTCTACAAAAGTGTGTCTCACATCATTTTCATGAATTGGCCATTAAGGGCCTCATTTAGGCTCCTCAATCTGAGTGAAGTTCCTGGCCCAATCACACACCACCCCTAAGCCATCCTCACTCCAAAGAGGGTTCACCCACAAGGAGTGGTCCAATGGACCCAATATTTTTAGCAGTGTGTGGGATTATCCTAAACTTCACCCCACCCTAATATGGGGGCCCCACAAGGGAATTTGGCCATCCAAATTACAGAAATTTACTATTTAAAGATTAGATAAAAACTATAGGAAAAAGTTCTCCATAAATCCTAATATTTGGGCACATGATAGATCTAATATATTTACTCTAGGGTTTAAAATATCAGCCCTAAACTCCAAGCCAAATGGGAGTAAAAAATAATTTAGTGCTAGGGATTTGTTTGGACCAGTCTCAGCAAACCAGCTCTACAGAAGCCAAATCATCACCAAATGACTTAATCTAAGTTTTAAATTAAAGTAGACTCAACTCTCTTCAAAAGTTATCTCTGGTGACTTTTTCAGTTATGGCCTCTAAAGGCCTTAAAATCGAGTTACAACATGAGCCCAGAATCTGGCTAAAGGCACACCACATCAATTAAATTAGAATAAAGCACATGGCGCTGATCACGCACGCATCTTGACGCAGATCGAGCCGCCCTGCGTCGTCGTCTTCCTCGAGCCAACGGCCCGGATCTGCCCGACCTGGAGCCGCCTGAAGCACGAAATCCCGGCCACCCGTCCACCTCCCTGGCCAGCCACCGCCACCACCACCTCCGTTGAGGTGGTGCCGATCGATTGACGGTGGATTGGTCGCCGGCGGGGGCCGTTTCCGGTGATTCTAACAGGAAGCCCAAATGGCTAAACGGAGAGGAAATGCGGATTGGGTTCGGCTCAATTGAGCTCGAACTCGACATCTCAGTTCTAGAAGCTAGCACAGTCAGAGGGGGGAAGAAGCGAACCTGGAAACGGGCTGGGCGGCGAGTATTCCGGCGGTTTGACATCTCCGTTTCCGTCTCCGGCGAGCTTGCTACAGAACTCAATTCTCCACCGAATTCTTCGATCCAAAGCGCTAGCCCGACTGCAAACGACCCTCTGGAGCTGTTGGTGAGGTTTATATAGGCTGAGGAGGGCTGTGCTGGGGGATTCGAGGTGGTGGCTCACGGGGGTGACTTGGCCGACCAGCCCTCTGCTGCATCCTTGCTTTCCAGCTCCCTCTCATCACTCAACACCATCAGGGGTGAGCCCAAGGCTGATTGGGAGGAGAGAGAGGGGGAGATTGGGCTCCTTTTGCTTTTTGCTTTATCAAGCCCCTTTTTGTCCCCTACTTTAACCCAACCCCTCACTTGGGTTAGATTGGGTTAGCCCAACCCCTTAGCCACACCCCAAATGATTTCACAAACCTTAGGCTTAGATTCTAATTAAAAAGGGGGGAAAAGGTTTAGGCACTCAAATTGGGATTAAGCCCAATTGAGTTGACTTTGACTTTGACCAATTGGGTTGACTGGTCCCCCATATAGGTCATGGGTCCCATGTCATCACTCAATAGAGCTTTGCCCATGGTGGGGCCCCATTTGGCCCAATTTGATTAAAAGGTGTGAAAATACCCAAATTGCCCTTCTTTGATACTTTGGCCAAATTGAGGTGACTTGACCCTTCCATGATGGGGCTTTTGGGCCTCTTAGGTTCCTAATGATGCTTAGAGACTAGATGTGGAGTCAATTTTAGGATTTGGGTGAAGATTGACCACATTTGGGTTGAGTTGACCTTTTTGCCCTAATTTGGAGTTTGACCAAATTGGAGAGGGTTGACCACCCTATGATGGGGCTTTTGGGTCCAAAGGGTCTCTAATAGGGTTTGGAACATGAGGGGTAAGTCAATTTGGCCTCTTGGGGGTCAATTGCCCCTCAATTGGTTGGTTTGGTTCAGACTTACTTAAGGTGATTTTGGGCTAATCCTAAGGAATTGAGCCTCACCAAGGGGGTGATCACCCCATTACTCCTTCCTTAAGGTTTAGGGAACTAAGGGTGGTCTCATTTTGGGAACCTTGGTGTCCAACTGGCCCTCTATAGCAGCTTAGGTCCCATTTGATTGGGACTTTAGGTGTGCACATAGCAAAATTCTCATCCTAAGGGGTCCTCAAGGCCCCTCATCCCACCCCTTGAGCTCCCAATCTCACACTAGGGGTCTAGTAGGATTGGGGATGTTACAGTAGATACCAATAAGATTAAGTGCCTTGGGAAGAGGAAGTTCGGGGTGTCAGCCCGTCATAATTCCTAGTACCGCTGCGAGCCCCTCACCGGGTAACCCTCCGGAAGTCCAAGGCTAACCCTAAAGCTTCTAAGATCAACTAAATTTTAGACAAGACTAGTTAAGTAGGAGAACATGACAAGTTAGCTTCCATCCCAAACCGGAACATTTTGTAAGGAAGGACTGGTATAGTCCTGTGAGCGGTTGGCTCGGGCTATAAGGAAGGACTGGGATAGTCCTGCGAGCGGTTGGCTCGGGCTATAAGGAAGGACTGAGATAGTCCTGCGAGCGGTTGGCTCGGGTTATAAGGAAGGACTGGGATAGTCCTGCGAGCGATAGGCTCGGGTTATACGAGAAGGACTGGGATAGTCCTGCGAGCGGCAGGCTCGGGTTATAAGAAAAGGACTGGGATAGTCCTGCGAGCGGTAGGCTCGTAGCTTAAATATAAGACTAGTGTAGTCTAGCGAGCGGTATGCTCGTAGTTTAAATATAAGACTAGTGTAGTCTCTAGCGAGCGGTATGCTCGTAGTTTAAATATAAGACTAGTATAGTCTAGCAAGCGGTAGGCTCGTAGTTTAAATATAAGACTGGTGTAGTCTGGCGAGCGGTAGGCTCTACTTTATAAATGTTGATGTAGAATTGCGAGTTGGAGGCTCGGTAGTAAATGGCTAATATATGTTGCTTGTGTATATGATGTGGTGGGTCTTCGGATCTGTCTTAGTCGTCACACCGACAGCAGTTCCTTGACTCAGCAGTACTAGTGGTTTTATTGGGGCCAGGTTGTCTTACTGCGCGTCCGACGGGACGGATTCCCTAAACCCTGCCTGGCCAATTCAGTTTAGTACGCAGAAGCTCGTGAGTACCGGATACCGGTATCACAGCGTACGTTAGGGCCTAGGTCTGGTAGTGTGACTTACCCACCTAGGTGAGGAGACGCCCGCTCATCTGCCACCGTCTGACCACGACGGGAGGTGCCCGAGAGGTTAGCTACCTCCGAAAAGTGGGAACTAAAGGTCTGCACGTACAGAGTCGTGTGGGTGAGTTGCATGTGTATGAACTAATAATACAAATATTGCATCATTGCATTGCACATCATAGCATAGCATTTCTGCACAAACAGAGACCTCATCATATAAATTAGTGTGGGCTCTTTTATACGATGAGTTTACTTCTTGCCAGATCCCTTGACTTATATGCCTTGTGTGTACGCGTATAAGTTAAGGTTAATTTTTCTAGCTGCTCTTCATATTACTTTACTTGCTCATGTTACTGTTATTGTAGCTTTCTTCTATTGTTTGCTCTTAATTATAAGCCAAATTGTAGAATTTCTAGAACAATCTTAGTTGGGAACTCCTGCTAACTAGAAGTTATGTATCTTTTACTTTATATACATTGCTAGTTTTACCACTTGTCACCTGCTTCTTTTGAATTACCCCTTGATGTCCTCCGCTTCCTCCTCCCGCACGGTGCCTAGGAATCGCGGGTGGAGGCGGTGAGGAATATGCTGAGTCTTTTAGACTGACGGTCAGTGGACCATATCATTTTAGGGATGATGTACCGGAGCAGCAGGACCCCATTTAGGAGATAGGATAAGAAGACGGGATGGAGCAGATCGACCACTACACGTCGTCGCAGCAGCAGCTACAGTTGTATGAAGATAGAGTTTGATTGCTTCCGCATAAAAGTAGAATGAGAGTATTGATGTATTATATTTGAACATGTAGCGGGCATATGCCCTCTTTTACTTTAATTCTCATCATAGACATTGTAAGCATGTAATTTTTATAATTAATGTGATTTGTGGACTTGTTTATTCTATTTATATGAATTGTGGTTGGCCTGGATGATGTTGATTAGCCGGCAGGATCGGCGTATTGTGGCGGGGACCATTGGGTGTGATGGTCCCGCCGCAAGACGGCGGTTCTGGGCGGTAAGACTCGGTTTTAAAAGCAAAAAAAAGAGGGTCTTACATCTCCCGCCTAGGCCATCTTCTCCGGCCATTTCCCGGCAACCTCCTGCCCACCACCGCCGGCCACCGCCTCCACCACCTCCGTTGAGGTGGTGGCTAATGCCAGGCGGTGACACGGCTGCCGGAGAGCCCGTCTCCGTCGATCCCGAGTGGAAGAGAAAGCTCGAGATTTCTCTCTCAAGCTCACATGGGATCAGGCTTAATTGAGCCGGACCTAGATACTAGCACAGAGGGAGAGGGGGAGAAACTGTGCCTGAAATAGGGCTGACATCGGGTGTTGTGGCGGTGCGGCATGGTGGCAGTGAGCTACGGTGATCCTGCTCGAAACCTTGATTCTCCAGCAAAAGCTCCACTCCAGGTGGCTATTCCGACTGCTCTCCTCCTTCTGAAGCTTGTGGAAAGGTCCAAATGAGCTGGGAGGGGTGTATATGAAGGTTTGAAGAGGGGGAGCTTGAGTTCACCTTGGTTGCTCCTCCTAGCCACCATATGGCATCCATTCAACCCAATTTCGGCTGGGACTTTACTGAGGAGGTCAGGAACGGCCTTGGGCAGAAGAATTTAGTGCCAAATGGCACTCAATGCATGCCTTCCTTTTGTCTCTTCTCCAAATTGGGGGAAAAACCCAATTTCACCCCTTGCATGTCATCCCATTTCAAATCCAGAGGGGCAAGCATGGTCATTGGGCATATGGGCTTCAGAGTGGGTTGACCTTGAGGGCTTTAGCCCATATGGCTTGACTTAGTTCATTTAAATACCATTTTTAGCCCAATTTTGACCTAGAGTTGACTTAGTCAATTGTGTGTGTTGACTGGCCCAATATGTTGGTCTTGAGTCTATTGACACTACCCAAGGTTGGTTGAGTCATGGTGAAGGCCTACTTGAGTTAATTTGACCAACAAGTGTGATTTTGACCAAAATTGGGGGAATGTTGACTTTGGTCAATTTGGTCAAATTGATGACCTCATGATGGGGATTTTGGGTCAATTGGGTCCTTCATGATGTCCTAAGACTAGGGGTGGAGTCAATTTCATGTTTTGGGGTTCATTTGAACCTATTGGTGGAGGAATTGACTTATGTTGACCCAAGTTTGACTTTGGCAAATTGGGTCAACTGGTGACCCCATGATGGGGCTTTTGGGTCCATAGCATTCCTTGGAGTGTTTATCATCTATTGGTGGAATCAATTTGTAGGTGTGAGTTCATGTTGAGCTAGTTTGACTTAGGTTGACTTGAGTCCTATAGGAGATCACATGTGAGTTCACCTAACCCTATGTGTTCTAAGGTTGCAACCTAGCACAAACTCACAACACTCACCACTTGTCTCACCCTAATTGAAGTTAAGGGGTCTAGAAGTTCTGAGGATGTTACAGACGAACTGCAGCGAGCCTGCAGTCCGTCGAACGCAGCTAGCATGCAGTTCGTCGAACGCAGATAGCCTGCAGTTCGTCGAACGCAGCTAGCAATACACTTATTTGGATCATCACCAGAGGATCATTTGGGTCTCATTCGATTTTAAGGAGACCGTTACCAGAAAGGCCTAATTGAGCCTATTAATGTTTCATAAAATAAATTTAAGAATGTTGAGATTTGAAAATAATTTATTACCATTCATTGCTACTAGTGGTTCACTCATTTTCAACGCAATATTAATCAATGAATTTGTCACAATCATTTTCAACATGATTAAAGATAGGGTGCAATGGCAACAACGATTCCATCTATAGTTCACAAGTTAAAATATTATAAACTAGTAATTAGAGATAATGATAATTTTTCATTTAAAGTTCACAAAGTCAAAATATTCTAAACTAGTAATTAGAGATAATGATAGTCTTTCATCTAAATATTAATTAAGCACACTATCACCACAGTTCAAATTGTCACATGAAGTCTTCAAATCCTGCAAAAAACCATGGGTCCGTTCGTTTGGCAGGAAATGAGGCACAAGAATTGGAATTGGTCCAATTCCGATTCCCGCAGGAATTGGAGTTGAAGTCAATTACAATTCTGTTGTTCGGCAGAATGCAGGAATTCTTTCACAGGAATTGGAATTAGTAATTCCGATGATCCGCTGCATGTTATTTTTCAGTTGATATGAAAGCCTAATAATGGAAACATCAATTAGCACTACTATACCATGTGATTACATGGACATGATCCAATTACAAGGTTGCTGACGTCTAAAAATTACTTTTAACATTTACATTTATGTAAGCATTTGCATTTAAAAAAATTTAGTCATGTTAATTATGCAAACCACAATGCTAATTGATCTCAACATTTCAGCACAAGATATCCCGGAAAGAAACATGACTTCTAAACCATAGTTGCTTCCCCTCTTTCAATCCATATTTCAGCACAAACAGAACTTGTCCATACCATAAAAATTACGATCGCCAGCAAAAGAAGCCTTGGAGCCGGTGAATAGAAGAACGAGAGAGGAACAGGGATACACGTTAATGAAGATGATTCTGCATTTTGCCTGTGCTCTGCTGTCATCAAATCACTGCATATAAAGATCTTCCTACAAGCTCGGTTTAATGCTTCTGGCCAAGCTCTCCTCCAGATCTATGAGTGAGTCGGGTCACCTCAGATCTGCAGGTGTGACCTTAGAATTTGGTATAGGGGAGGAGACGAGACTTATTTGGGAGCTTATGTGCGGATTTGTGGCTTGCAGTAGTGGAAGGAGCGGACTGGAGCAACAGTGGGCTCGATCGACGGGATCGACAGTGGGATCGTCGATGAAATCATCGCGATCGATGGAATAAGGCATGGATGTAAGACGCGGGACTGGAATTCTCAAGTCCGACCTCTTTAGGTCGGAAATGGGTGGGAGGAAAAACTGCCTAATCCAAATACCCACGGAATTCAATTAAATTCCAATTCCCATAAAAAAAGTGGCTACCGAACAACGGAATTGGAATTGACAATTCCAATTCCAATTCTTTTCCCCAATTCCGCTCAAACGAACGGAGCCTAAGATTTATTATTGTGTGTACTTATACAAAACAACTGTTGCAATATTTGAATTCAAAATCAAATTCTAACCAGTTGTAAATGATGGAAGTGATGAATTTGTAGCTTCGGTAAATGTTTCTTGCGATGGAACTTTTTCTTTACCTGCATGAGACAATTATTTTTGTAATAAAGCTAATTATAAAACAGTTTTAAATGAATAATGATGAAATTTAGAGCTAATTATAAAACACTAACCAGTAACTTCGATCTTGAACCCGATGTTGTTGGCAATGGTTGTTCGATGTTTTTGCTTGTTTGACCACAACTTTTCTTATTATGGCATGTCACTCCACAGTTGGAGCATGTATATTTTGTCTCATGCCTTTTTAACCCATATTTCTGGTTATCTAGCTCATCCGTTCTTTTCTTCTTGCATGCAATGAAGTTCTTCCGGGTTTCTTCCCTTTTGCTTTCCATGGCACCAACAAATTTAACCCAGTTTTTGGCCATTCCTTCTGCCCTTTAATTGGATTTAACATGTACTCGTAGGCTTTTAGAAAAGTAGTTTTCTTAAACCAAAAGTCAACATAATCCTCAACTTTCTCTCTTTTAAAAAATATGCAAGCTATAACATGGACACACAGAATTTCAGTAAGGTCCCATTTATGACAACTACAACTTTGAGATGATAACTCCACTAACCATTTATCACCTGTCCACCCCTTCACATCAAATTTGTCCAACCCATTCCACTCCAAAATGTAATCTTGCACCATCCTTTTGTTGCTTTCTAGAATTTTTTGAATGTTTGGACATATATCGTCATATACTTTCAATAATTTATCCCTTTGTGTGTGCAATCTCTTCATCAAAATAATTCAAATAATCTCAAGCATAGTAATAATTGGTTTATCTCTAGCCTTTATTATAACATTGTTAAAACTTTCACACAAATTGTTTAAAAGCATATCACATTTTGGCCATGTGCTAAATTGAGACCTTGCCCAATTTCTAGGATGTCTTGCTCTGACCCAGTTATATGCCTCGATATTGAATGCTTTGAGTTTTTCCATCTCACTATTGAAGTCAACAATTCTCGTGGCAGACGCAGCATTCCATAATAAAGATTTTAGTTGTAAACCTTTATGTGTTTGCTTGAAATTACTATACATATGTCTCACACAAAACCTATGTTCTGAATTAGGTAGTAATTCTTCCACTGCTCTTATTAGCCCCTTTTGCTTATCAGAAATTATGGTCCATGCAAAATTATTTTCAATGTTCAAATCCTTTATTAGTAGAGCAAGAAACCATTGCCAAGATTTTCTATTCTCCTTTAAAACCATTGCGTAGGCGATTGGATATATACCATTATTTCCATCAATGCCAACTGCGCACAATAGAACTCCACCATTTGAGGTGTTCAGTAGAGTTCCATCAAGACCAATAACCGGTCGACACCCGGCAATGAAACCTCTTTTTAAAGCTCCCCAACATATATACAACCTCTTGAAAATACATGCTTGGTTGGATGAAACACTTCTACATTGTACTTTAATTGTTGTGTTTGGATTGGTTTGACGGATTTCCTCACAATAGTCCCAAATACTAGCATACTGCTCCAACTCTGAACCATGAATTAACTTGTTTGCATGTTTTTTAGCTCTGTACATCTTCTATATGGAGAGGGGTGTTCTATTTTCCATTTGCATCATCTCTTGCATAGATGTAACTGACCACTCGAGGTTACTACGTAGATGATGCTGATATTTTTTTGCAAGAAAATCAGAAGTGTAGTGTTTAGAGCTTGGGGCCCTATAACAAGAATGTTCTCCTTATATGGTCTTCATTTGAAAAGTTTTGTCATTTTTAGATATAAAAGATGCGTACATTACCCATCCACATTCACAAGAAACTTGTATCTTATCACTACAATTCTTTGTGAATTTAATAGGCTTTCCATGAATATTTGAGTAAGAACGAACAACATCTCTAAAATCTTCAGCCGTATTGAAGCACATGCCAACCTCAAACTCAAAATTATAGTCACTGACATTACCTTGATATATCTGATATCATGATGATTTGTCTTTATTTGGATTAGATGTGGAAGTAATTTTGTTCTTACAATGCTCTATAATCTGCTTGTGCTCACTTATAATTCTTTCATTTACCTCATTAAGTCCCACCCATTCAATGGCTTCATCAACATATTCATCATAATCCAACTCATCAATTCCAAAATCACCAACTTCAAAGTAATCGCTAAAAGTAGAGTCATTTTCATCGGTATCCTCTTCGTTGCTAATTGAATCACTGTCATCTTGAACTTCTAATATTGGCTCAATACCTTCGAAGGAGTCAAACTGAGCTTCAATACTTTCAACATAGATATCCACTACCCTTTCTGGATTGATAAACCTTATCAGATTTTCTACGGCATCATCGTTTTCAATCAGAATCACATTACTGCAATCATTCGTTCCGGCAATACAACGAAAAAATCTAACCCAACCCATACGGCCAACTACTTCAGCCATATCATGCAAATCTTTCATCATTAAGTAGTTGCAATCACAGAAATCAAAGTGACTAACTACATCAGGTCTATAACAAAGTCTATCAAAGCTAATAAACATCCCAGAATGATGTAATTTGATTGTAAACAGGGATACTTCAAACAGAGAATAACAACACTCTGATCTTGAATCATTTGCCCTCAACACCCAAACCATGCTTTATCATGTCAAAAAAATTAATATAAACAATTACTTAAATTTATTTAACAAGATCTAGATAAAAAACAGTCACAATTGTATACCTTACTGGCAGATCGCTGCTTCTTTGTCCCTGAAGTGGATGCTGGAAATGCAAGGAAATTCGCCGGAAGATCCCTAAAAAAATCAGCAAAATCAGCAAATGCGAAACCAAAATCAACAACTGTCAGCATCCCTGTAAACAAAAAAGGTTCACTAATCTGGTACCTTCTTCGACGCTCGCGAAGGAGTGGACAACTAGCGGAAATTCCGAATGAGTTTGCCGAAGGAGTGGACAGCTAGCAGGAAATCGGCAACGCCTGAGCTCGCTGGAAGCAGTAAGTTGACAATGCCTGTGTGGTAGGGCCGCTGGAAACAGGAACAAACTTTTAGGGTTTTAGAAAGGTTTCAATACCTATAAATACCCTTACTTTTATTATTTTATTTGTTTATTTAATTCCAGAATATAAGAATTCAAATATTATGGTGCACTTTGCTTTTATTAGGTGTTTTGAGGGTGCAAAGTGCCAAAATCTAAAACCTAGGGTGCAAAGTGCCAAATCCATGTAATTGAAGGGTGCAAAGTGCCAAAAGTTCTTATTAAATTTGTAATGACGGGCGAAGGACTGAGAAAGCTGTTTCAATTTTCTTGGTTCAGAATATTCTTCCACTTATTTTTATTTTGTTGTTATTTTTATTAGTAAAATTTACATACTAATTTTTGGAAGTATTTATTTAAGAAACAAATTATGGCGAATTTATTTATTTTAATAGCTGGTGGAATGCGCAGCATGCAGTTCCATTCTCACTTGCTTAATATGTTTATATAATTAAATAGCTAGTCGTGTCCAAAAAAACCGGGCCAAGAGGGCCGACCTGGGCCAGGCCCGGAAATAGCCCGGCTAGGCCCGGTACCGAGCTAGCCCGCCTCAGGCCCAGGCCGGGCTTGGGGGCCTTACAGGGCCCCCATATAAACCAATACCCTGGCCCGATGCCTGACCCGGGCTGGGCAAAGCCTGATTTTTCAGGGCTGCCCTGGCCCGAGCCCAGGCAAGGCCTGACCTAGGCAAATTAATTAGCCGTTGGGATCAACGGCTCTTTGAGCCGTTGATCCCAACAGCTCGCTGGTCAGCCGCTGGCATGGCAACATTGTAAATGCTGCCATGCCAGTACTAGTAGGTAGCCTAGGGCCTAGGCTACCTAGCCTAGGCCCTAGGCTTATTTAAAAAAAAATTTATAAAATCTCCCCCCATAACTGATCCCCTCCTCTCTCTCTTCTTGTCACTCTCTCTCTCTCCAACTCATTCTCTCTCTCACTCTCTCTTTCACTCTCTCTCTTCTCGTCTCTCTCTCTCTTCAACTCATTCTCTCTCTCACTCTCACTCTCTCACGCGTCGAATATGGCATCGTCATCCTCGGCGCCAGCATCGTCTACTCAAACTGCACATGAAGTGGTGGAGCACAAGCGTACGACGCCAATTTGGGAGCATTTCGCTAAAGTTAAAGTCGGCGACGGATACAAGGCAAGGTGCAAATTATGCTCGAAGTTGCTGACCCTTACTAGCAACTCGACACTAACAAGACACTTCAAGTCTTGCGTTTCGAAACAAGCTCCTGAGTCCAGTCGGGCACAAATATCGGGAGCAGGACAAATTTGGATATACGATCAACTTCGGCAACGAGAGCTGTAGATGAAGAACGTCATCAGACGTGGGTTATCGTTCAGCCACTACGACAACGAGGAGGAGACCGAATATATACATCAAGAACTTCAACCAAAATATCAACAGGTCAGTAGATCATCTCTTAGGCGCGACGCACTCAAATTTTATTTAGAAGCAAAACAATCTATAATAAATTATTTCGAAAATTTTGAAGAACGTGTAAGTTTAACAAGTGACGTTTGGACTAGTTGCATAAAATTAGGACTATCGTATATTTGTATCACTTATCATTGGGTCGATCCCGTTTCATGGGATCTAAATAAACGTATTGTTTGTTTTGAAAGTTTTGAAGTACCGCACACAGGTCAAGCTATATATCAAATAATTATTAAATGTGTGCGAGAATTTAAAATTAAAGATAAAATTATGAGTATTTCTTTTGATAACGCCACTAATAATACCGTCGCAATTGAGTGGTTAAAACGCGATTTATAACCAATGTTCAACAGTGCGTTTTTCATACGCGATGCGTTTGCCACGTTTTAAATTTAGTGGTACAAGATAGTTTATCTTATATGGAACCATATATTAATAAAATTCATCTTATGTTACAATTTATTTATAGTTCTAAGCAACGAAGACAAGATTTTAAAAAATTTGTAAACGCTCAAGTTCAAAAATATTTGGAACTTCAATTTGATATGCCATTAGATGGACTCAACATACAAAATGTTAAAAAGAGCGTTCCAACAAAAATCACTTCTTATGAAATATTATACTATGCTAAATATTCATAATTTGAACGATAACGATTGTGACGTATTAGAAAATTATATGGATTTATGAAAATATTTTTATAGGGCGACGATTTTTTTTTGGCGTGTATTATCCGACTAGCTCTCTAGTAATTGAAAATTTTGTAAATATAGCACAAAAATTTAACTATTATAAGCAAAAGGAAGGGTGACGTCCATTAATTGAAATAATGTAAGCAAAATTTTTAAAATATTATAGAGAAATGTCTGTCATGTTTTCATGCGCCGTCGCTTTAAATTCTCTTTTCGGCGTAGACGGCGTAGAAAATTTGATAGAAGAAATAAATAATAGTTTAAACTTAAATATAACTTTTGCGGATTTTGATGACGTTAGTATTTTAAAATTCAATTCAATTTTTACCGAATGTTATAACTATTATGATAACTTATACGGCTCGCGGCCCCGAGAAGAAATATCGCAACCCAGAACAAAAGATACTTTTAAAAATAAAATTTTAGAATTAGCTTCTAGGAAAAAAGCCTGCACATCTAGTTCTAGTAGTTTAAATGAATTAGGATTGTATACTAAAACACAATTTCGTGATTTTAGGAGTACGGAGGAGATTGAAAACTTCGATCTCTTAAAATGGTGGAAAAGTAAAGTTAATACATATCATATTTTGGCCTATATGACCCTTGATTTACTAACAATCCAAGCTAGTACGGTAGCTTCAGAGTCTGCTTTTTCTCTTAGTGGTAGGGTTTTGAACGAGCAGAGGAGTCGCCTCAACGAAGAATCATTGGAAATCTGCATCTGCTACAAGGATCACTTGGATGCTGCGAAGAGGAAACAACACATTTCATCGATAAAGGATAGCTCGTCGGACGTAGAAGACGAGATGAACACAATAAATTTACGAGATAATTAAGTGCGTCGCACATTCGCCAGTCACACATGATAAAATATGTATTTTGTTAAATTAGTGAGTTTTTTAATTTTCTTTATTTAAAATTAATAATAATAATAAATTTGATTTCAGTACTTTTTTTTTAAATTGGATGTAAATGTGTAATTTATCTTTTTCCAATATTAATAAAAATTTGTTTTTCTTGTTCATCTCAAATTCTCAAATCATTTCATTTATTGTATATATTTTTAAAATAAAGAAATTATTTTAAAATATAAAAAAAAAAAAAAAAACCGGGCCGGACCTGGGCCCGGCCCGGCCTGGCCCGGCCCTGGGGGCCTTAACAGGCCACCTACCGGGGCTGGTGCCCGAGCCCGGCTAAAGCAAGGCCCGGGCCCGGGCCCTTCCAGGCCCGGTACCGGCCCGGCCCGGTCGGGCTTTATGGACAGGGCTAATCCTACGAAAGAATAGCCTACAAAATAATTAAGCATTTCATTTCCCCGCAATCACATATATTAGGATATATACATATATATATTGTAGATAAACGTTGGGTACCGAGAAGAGAGATTCGAACGAAAAACAAAGAGAAAATCACAGAAAACACACAAATTTAAGAGGTTCACCCAAAACCGGGCTACGTCCCCTATCCCGCCTCCGCTTCACCTTCTTGTATTCACCAATAGGGATTACAAAGCACTCAAGGTTACAAGGATCAAAACCGATCCTACCTCGCACCCCTCTCTTTGGACAAGAAACGGAGGAACCACCGCCGGAAACTCCTCTCCACGGAATCTCCTCGTAGACGCCTCCAAAACTCCTCAGTTGAAACCGCTAAGAAAAACCTTAACCCTAGATTTGGGTTACACGCCTTAATAGGTCACGGAACCGAAACCCGGATATCCTCACACCCGGATATCACAAACCGAAAGCTGGGGGCTCATCGCCCCCGGACCCCCCGCATTCACTAGTAATTCAATCATCAGAGAGAGTCACGCTCCGACGTATCTAAGCTCACGTGGGCTAACCCGGTGTGAGAAACAAGAGAGCCGGAAGTGTTCCCCAACTCCAACGTCTATATATTATAATATATATATATTTATAATTTCCTTGGCAAATATTCAAATTAGCCTATATTTTTCTAAATTATGCATATATCGTATATTCGTATCCTAAACTCTTGTTTTCTCCGTATTTTTAGGATATGGGATTACGCCCAGTATGAGATTACACGCTGATATGGTATGGCGCATGGCAGTGCTTGTCGATATACAAGAAATGCAGGTGATCTCTTGCTTAAAAGTGAAATTCAATATACGTGTGATTTACTTTTGCTATATAAATAAAAACTCAAACTTACTTATTTTGATTGATCAAAATTTTATAAAATTCATTGCAGGCAAGACCTCCATTTGTGCGTGATGAAATACCCACTCGACAAAATGGAAGCGGTTTATCAGATGATTATATATCGGCATATTTGATGCATAATAGAATGAGCTGCCAAAAAGCGCACGAGCTTATTTGCACCATATGTCAGGTATTGAAATAACTTCTTAAAAGTGATTTGCTTATATTTATTTTATAATTCATACAAAAATATACTTATAAATATTAATTAATTTTTTAAAAGGCTGAGATCGAATTGAAGGAGGAGATAACAAGCTTGATCTGCAATCACATCTACCATACCAAATGCATTAAAAAATGGCTGACTATCAAGAACCAATGCGCCGTTTGCCGAGCAACGACCATCCCTACTGATGGATGAATTTTGTCTCTTAAATATGCAGTGATAAATGATATGTATGTAATAAAATAGAAATATTAGATCAGGCAGAACATTATTAATTCATATACATTGTTATATATGTTTAGAACTTGCAGTATTATATATATATATATATATATATAAATATATTTCATTTTATTTTTCTTATTTTAATCTTCAAATAATTAATTATAATATTGAATATGTATTATTTTTCTCTTCATCACTATTAGTTAACTTGTTTATTATCTTACAAAAATTTAATATTTTTTAACAACTTGATAAAAATTTTGTGACGTTAATTCATAAGACTTTTTGTAAATAATAGCTATAAAAATTTTCATGATTATGTAAATGTCTACTTAATAACGTACGAGCAAATGATATCGCTATTGTTGATCTCGATATAAATATCAATATTATTCATTAATAAAGTTTCTTACATTATATAATTCAATAATAATTTTTTATAGATTTTATATTTTCTTTTAAAAAATAATTTTAAACTAGACTATATATATATGCGATTGAAATTTAAAAACAAAGACTAATATAATATAGATTTTAATATCTGATTTAATTAAAGTTTTCATCAAAATTTATTATCTCTAAAGTTTTTTTATTGACTACGTCGCCGTGAGATTTTGTAGTTCATAAATTATTGGCATATTTACATCAAAATTTTAGGTAAATATATAAAGATAAATAATATTAGATAAGATCAATATTCTAAGAAAGATTAATGTTTTATTATTATGAAACATTACTTATTTGGTTATTCAACAATATAATTTCTCATCGCTAACTTGGAAATAATTTATTTGAAATGGTTTGAAATTGTCTTATCCAAACAAATTATTTAAAATTGTCATTAGAAAAATGGCTAAAATTTTACAATTTTATTGTTTTAAAAAATTTAACACTAGAAAATTTTTAACACAAAAACATAGTAATGAGCTAAAATTCAATTTTAATTATATATAATTAAAATATTCTTTTTTAAATATCAAAATAAAAAAAATATCAAATGTTTTTCAAGCAAGCTAGATTGCGGACATGACAATATCACAGCTCTATTTTATTTAATATGTTTTTATAAAATGTAAAGTGAATAATACTTATAAATTAATTTAAAAATTAATGAGACCGTTGGAAGCAGATGAGTTTTTTTTATAAAAGAAACAAATTTCATTCATGGAAATCCATACGGATAAGGTCTACAACATGAGAAGGTCCATGAAGTTGGCATAAGAAAGGAAATAGATGCAAGCACATGCGCGAGTCGATTAGACGCACGACGAGCAAAGTCAAAGGTCATCTGAGGCACCCTACATGTCATATATAAGAGCGATATCCAGGATGATAGATCTGTTGGAGTTGAGGAACACTTCCGTCTCTCTTGTTTCTCACACCGGGTTAGCCCACGTGAGCTTAGAGACGTCGGAGCGTGACTCTCTCCGATGATTGAAGTACCAGCGAACGCGGGGGTCCAGGGGCGGCGAGCCCCCGACGGCGTTGTAACCCGAATCTAGGGTTAAGGGTTTTTTCTGAGCGGTTTCGGCTTGGGAGTTTTGGAGGGCGTCTACGAGGAGATTCCGTGGAGAGGCGTTTCCGGCGGTGGTTCCTCCGTTTCTTGTCCAAAGAGAGGGGTGCGAGGTAGGATCGGTTTTGATCCTTGTAACCTTGTGTGCTTTGTAATCTCTATTGGTGAATACAAGAAGGTGAAGCGGAGGCGGGATAGGAAACGTAGCCCAGTTTTGGGTGAACCTCCTAAATTTGTGTGTTTTTTGTGATTTTCTCTTTGTTTTTTGTTCAAATCTCTCTTCTCGGCACCCCACGTTTTTCTACAAGATCCGTCCAAAGAGATTACTATCCCTCCTCACGAGTGCGAGCACCAATACTATAAGACTTCGCCCTTCCGGGAATTGAACATGGCCGAGGGGAGTCTTATGCCCAGAATAGCCGCCTTGTGGTAGAGCCAACTCACATGCTAGTAACCACCACAGGATGCCTATTCTCCCGGCAATTTCCAATTATCACATGCCAACCACAATATATAAGGAATAATAAGCAAAAAGTTCATATCACATTAATAGTTATAGTAGTTCACAAGATAATAATAATATAGACTAGCAAAGTCCAATACATGCCCAATATGAAACACAACTAAAGTAATGCGGAAGGTCTCTAATGTCTCACATCGATTGCAGGAGGGATCGGTGTATGTTGCATCATCACGTCAAGCTATATCTCCCTGTCCTGGAGGTCCTCCTGCTCGAGGTGCTGCTGTTGCGGCTGCGCGATTTCCTAAAATGATGTGGTATGACGACCGTTAGTCAAAAAGACTAAGCGATTCGGCATCCGCTCCCCCGATGACTCCTAGGCACCGGGCGGGAGTATGGAAAAATGAGCTACAATATAAGCAGTATGTATATATAGAAGCAGGTGACATGTCAGTGAATAGTTTAGCAATTATCAATATATAAATATGGAGGTAATTTGATGTCTATAGTCATACTCTAAAAGAAACAGGTAATTGCAACATAAATGAGAGCATTCTAAACAAGTACTAATAGTATAAGCGAGATCATTGTAATCAAGTACTAACAACATGTAAACGCAAGAGCTAAAGTAGAGGAAGTAACTTAACTGATAAAAGTGCCCATACAAATTTATAAGTTATGGATCGGTAATACATACAAGGTAACTCATCGTATAAAAGAGCACATACTAATTTATATGACGATTTTTTATTGTATATGAATTTCATGATTAAAATATTATGCCTTTTCTTTAATTGCAAATTTAGTTGCTTAATCTTTAACTTAGAAATTTGTGTTTGATCTAATTTAAAAAATTTCATAGTTTGTAAATTTTTACAAGTGATTTTTAGAAAAGTAAAATTTGTTTTAAAAATTCTTAACTAAAAAATCAAAATTTAAAAAGGCCCTTATTCACCCCCCCTCTAAGGGCGCCACAAGATCCAACACGTGGTATCAGAGACAGGTTGCTCCAAAACGGTTTTACCACCGGGAGTAATGGCGCACAACGATCACGCGTTCGTTGAGGGGCAAGGAATTAGTAGGCAACCACTTTTCACGGGCACAGACTACAACTATTGGAAAACCCGATGCGGTGTTTTCTAATAGCTCTCGACATAGAAGTTTGGAATATGGTCGAGACAAGTTACACTTCCCCAATATTTGTTGTCGGATATGTAACTATGGACAAACCCAAAGACAAGTGGGATGACAATGATAAATTAAAATGTAAGAATAATGCAAAAGCCATGAATGCTTTATTTTGCGCACTAGATCGCACTGAATTTAATAGAGTTTGTGCTTGTAATACTGCATTTGAAATTTGGAATCTTTTAGAAATTACTCATGAAGGTACTTCGCAGGTAAAGGATTCAAAGCTATTTCAACTGGAGTCAGAGTTCGAAAGATTCAAAATGGAGGTGGATGAAGAAATTGATACAATGTACACACGATTCACTAAAATCGTGAACGATTCAAAAGTGTTGGGTAAGGTTTTCTCCAATGGAGATCTAGTAAGGATAATCTTAAGATCACTTCCCCCGAAGTTCAATCCTAAAGTGACTGCAATTTCTGAGTCACATGATCTTAAGACCTTACAATTGGAGAGTCTCATTGGGAATCTAAAAACCCATGAAGTGGAGTTGAAGATTCAAAGCCAAGAGTACAATTTGGAGCCCAAAAAGAAGAACTTGGCGTTGAAATCTAAAAAGGAAATTGAAAGTGAGACTAAAGAAAGTGAGGAAGATGAAAAAGGACTGTTTGTGAGGAACTTTAAGAAGTTTATGAGAAACCCGGAGAGGAGAAATTCATTTACAAGATTTTTCAAAAAGAACGATTTTGCCTACCAAAAAGGCAAAGGAAAAATGGAGAATGAAGAGGAGCGTCCGCTACCGGAGTGCTACCATTGCAAGAAGATTGGTCATATCAGAAGCAAGTGCCCAAAGTATCTGAAAGAGCAAAAAGCAAAGAGACACGATAAAAGTTACAAGAAGAAAGTGTTAAAGGCAGAGACTTGGGATGATTCTTCGTCTGGTGAAGAAAGTGATTTCTCAACACAGGAGTAAGAGGAGGCAAATGTCTTCTTGATGGGGAAAGGAAATGCGTCATCTGACGACGATTGCAGTGTCCAAAGCGACACTGAGGTAACTCCTCCATCTTATGATGATTTATATTCTGAATTTATGAAAACTTGCAAATTTTTGGATAAAAGCCTAAAGGAAATCAATTTCTTAAAATGTGAAAATAAAGTTCTTTTGAAAGTAAATAAAAAGTTATCAAATGATTTGAAATCTATTAGGAACGAGAAGGAAATTTGTCAAAAGTGTGATCACTCATCGACAAGGATAAAAGAACTTGAAAACACTATTTCTAAGTCCGATCAAAAAATTGATCAACTTCTAAAAGAGAAAAAGGACTTAGAAAAAGTTGTTAAAACCTCTCATTCTCAATTAGAGAATTATAAGAAAAATGTTGCAAATAGATGTGGCATGATAGTAAAAGAAAATTCAATTTTAAAGTCCAAAGTAAATGAGTTGAACATGGCAATTGGAAAATTTGGTGTTGGAATTAAAATCTCTGGATATGATTTTAGCCAACCAATGCCATGGGACAGCAAAATTTGGGCTAGGATACGTTTCTGGAAGCTCTAGAAGCTGTCGGAAATTTCCGACAGCTACTGTCGCCAGCGACAGCCCCAGTTTCAGAAAACCTCTTTTTCAAAATAAACATTTTTCTAAGTCCACACATAAAGATGTTTCCTCCAACAAGAGTCCAGAGAAACCATTAAAGAATGGTTCCTCACTATTCATTGCATGTGCCAAATGTCATCGATTTGGTCACATCTCGGACTCATGTTGGAAGAAAGGAAAAGTTAATGTTAAACAAATCTGGGTACCTAAGGCTTCCACCTATACCATGGGAGGGACCACTTGGGTAACCGGATCTTTACTCTCATCATCTTTTTAGGTGTGCGTGCAGGCTATGAACAAGGAAGACGTGTGGTATTTGGAATCTGGATGTTCAAAACACATGACGGGCGATAAATCAAAGTTCCTTAGCCTGGAGATGAAGAAAGGTGGAACAGTAACATTTGGAGATAATGGCAAGGGTAAAGTCAAATGCATTGGAGTAGTAGGTAACGAAGAATTTAAAATTTCAAATGTTTTATATGTTAAAGGTTTGAAACATAATTTAATTTCTATTAGTAAACTATGTGATAAAAATCTAAATGTTTTATTTGACTCTAGCTCAAACCTTTGCAAAATTATTGATTCTAAAACAAACGAAATCGTACTTACTGCACCAAGAATAAACAATGTCTATACAATCACTTTTCATGATTTATCTAATTCTACACTTAAATGTTTTATTTCAAAGAATGATGAACTTGAATTATGGCATAGGAGACTAGGACATTCTAGTGCTAAACGCATAGTAAAGCTTTCTAAAAATAAAATAATAAAAGATTTACCAAATTTGAATGGAAGGCTTTCTTCATTATGTTCACCATGCCAAAAAGGAAAGTTTTCAAAATCATCTTTTAAAAGCAAAAATGTTATTTCTACTACTAGACCTTTACATTTATTACATATGGACCTGTTTGGTCCAATTACAACACAAAGTCTAGGAAGTAGAAAATATACGTTTGTTATTATTGATGATTATTCTAGATTTTGTTGGACATTGTTTTTAAATTCAAAATCTGATGCTTTTGAGGAATTTGTAAAACTAATTTCACGTATTCAAAATGAACTTGATTTAAAAGTAAAATGCATTAGATCAGATCATGGAGGAGAGTTTGATAATGAAAAATTTATTTCATATTGTAATGAATTTGGGATAAAACACGAATTTTCCGCTCCTCGCACACCACAACAAAATGGTGTAGTGGAGAGGAAAAATAGAACACTTCAAGAATTAGGACGTACTATGCTTTGTGAATTTAAATTGCCAAAATATTTTTG
This sequence comes from Dactylorhiza incarnata, assembly GCA_033032865.1. Taxonomy (NCBI): domain Eukaryota; kingdom Viridiplantae; phylum Streptophyta; class Magnoliopsida; order Asparagales; family Orchidaceae; genus Dactylorhiza; species Dactylorhiza incarnata. The sequence goes on along the minus strand of JAWHQI010000043.1, from coordinate 11,682,168 downwards.
GGCCGAAGCGGTTAGTACTGCATGTTATATTATTAATCGTGTTATGTTTCGTCCTACATTACAATTAACTCCTTATGAAATTTATTTTCAAAGAAAACCAAATGTATCTTACTTTAAAGTTTTTGGTTGTAAATGCTTTATTTTGAATACAAAAGATAACTTAGGTTAATTTGATGAAAAATGTGATGAAGGAATTTTCATTGGTTATTCTTCAACTAGCAAGGCCTATAGAGTTTATAATAAACGTACTAAAGTGGTTGAAGAAACTATTCATGTAAAATTTGATGAAAACATTTCTTGTGTAGAAAATACTAAAGTTGCAGGTAATGAGAAAAATGAAGAAGATATGGAACAAAATCTGAGGAAAAATGATGATGATGATGAAGAAAAAGTAGAGAAAGAAGACGAAAAAGATGGTGAAGAAGAAGAAGAATAAGGATATGTACCTCCAACTGAGCTAAAGTTCTCAAAAGATCATCCACAAGAATTTGTTATTGGAGATCCATCAAGTGGGGTACGTACACGTTCTAATTTACATGAAAGTTTTTCAAATTTATGTTTTGTCTCAAATATAGAACCAAAAGATGTTGCCACCGCTTTAAATGATGAATCTTGGTTTCAAGCTATGAATGAAGAACTTAACCAATTTGAAAGAAATAAAGTTTGGATTCTTGTAGATAGACCTAGTGATCATCCTATGGTAGGAGTCAAATGGATTTTAAAAATAAATTAGATAGTGACTCTAGGATCACTAGAAACAAAGCTAGGCTTGTAGCGAAAGGATACAATCAAATTGAAGGGGTATATTTTGATGAAACTTTTGCACCCGTAGCACGATTGGAAGCAGTTAGAATTTTTGTTACATTTGCTAGTCATAAAAGATTTAAATTATTGCAAATGGATATTAAAACTGCATTTTTAAACGGGTTGATTAAAGAAGAAGTTTATGTTGAACAACCCCCAGGATTTATAAATGAAAATTTTCCTAATCGCGTATATAGATTGCTAAAAGCTTTGTATGGTTTAAAACAAGCACCACGTGCATGGTATGATAGATTGACTTTATATTTATTACAAAATGGTTTTAAAATGGGTGGTGTTGATTGTACACTCTTCATTAAGCAAGTTGATGATAATTTAATTGTTTTATAAATTTATGTTGATGATATTATTTTTGGAGCCACTAATGAAGAGTTGTGTAATTATGTTGTAAAAATGATGGAAAGTGAATTTGAGATGAGTTTGGTAGGAGAATTAAAATATTTCTTAGGATTTCAAATTGTTCAAAAACATGATGGAATTTTTATTAACCAATCAAAATATATTCATGATGTTTTAAAACGATTTGGATTTGAAAATCTCAAACAAGCAAATACTCCTATGAGTGTATCTTTAAAATTAGGAAAAGATGAAAGTGGAATATCCATAGATCAAACTTTATATAGAGGCATGATAGGTTCACTTTTATACTTAACCGCTTCTAGACCAGATATTATGTTTTCAGTTTGTTTATGTGCTAGATTTCAAGCGGATCCTAAAGAATCACATTTAAAAGCGGTAAAAAGAATTTTTAGATATTTAATTGGCACATCTAAACTTGGTTTGTGGTATCCACACAGTGATGATTTTACTTTATTTGGTTATTCTGATTCCGATTATGCCGGTTGTTCACTAGATAGGAAAAGCACTAGTGACACTTGTCATTTTTTAGGCCCTTCACTTATCTCTTGGTCGAGTAGGAAATAGAATTCTGTTGCCCTCTCAACCACCAAGGCCGAATATATCGCACTTGGTAGTTGTTGTGCACAAGCTCTTTGGATGAAACAAACCTTAGAAGATTTTAATATTAAACAACAAACAATTGAATTATGGTGTGATAATAAAAGTGCAATTGATTTAACATACAACCCGGTCCATCATTTAAGATCTAAACACATTGATGTGAGACATCATTTTATTAGAGATCATATTAAGAATAACCACATTAAAATTTCATTTATAGGCACGGATAATCAACTAGCGGATATATTCACTAAACCGTTACCGGATTCCCGTTTTTCTATGCTTAGGCTAGAATTGGGAATCCTAGACATTTCACACTGATTATATCACTACTTATTATCTATAAAATTAAAAACATCACAATAGCCTTACATTTTAAAAGAAAAAAAAAACTAAATCTTAACATAGACATTCACCAACATATAACACGTCCAAATATTAAAAATTATTACAGAACTTTAATAAAAGGGTACTTAAAATGTCTCATAAAAGAAATTCACAAAATTAGAGTGAGATCTGGGCTGGGCAGCTGTCGGATGGCGATAGTAGGATGTCGGATGTCGATAGCTCCCAGAAGTATTTTTCAATCTGAATCCTCCTCATTTCGACTGCCTGCTCCACTGCTTTCTGGAAGATCATAATCTGATCTCCTTACCACTGTCTTATTCCGTCGAGCCTGACTAACTGATTGGTGACGCGGTTCCTCCTCCGTAGGCACTTCCCATTCCGCGGCTTCAGCAGGCGTAGGTTTTAATTTTAGTCCCTTAACAAGGAACTTCATGAACTTCTGCATCCGTGTCCGATCCTTCACCTCCACTTTGTGTTCCTCGAAAGACCTCCTATGCTCTTGAAAATCTTCAATGTGTCTATCCAATTTTGTTTGGAAAGAGTCGAGTGCCTCCCGCATAGACCCTCCACGTGCAATAAGAGGCTCTCTCATCTCCGTAGTAGGCGGCTTCCGTTGCTTTTTCTTACTCTTTATACCCGTCATTTGATATATATCCGGAACACAATCTCCAACATAAAAGCTTTGATCTATCCATGTGTATTTCTTGAATAGAATATGCTGGATAATCGCACCCAAAGGGAGGGTGTGTGCCTTTTTCCACTCAGGATTTTTGAGGCGGAATGTATAACGAATTATAGACAAAAGAAGATCGGCCACATCAAATAATTTGTTCTCCACTATATAATAAGTCACAAGACTAAGTTGAGCCGTAATACTATGAGTATCACCGGACTTCAACATAATCGTGTGCCTTTGTATATCTTGAACAAGACGAACATCGTCTGTCAATGTCGTCATAGTGGTTATAAGGTTCTTTATAGAATTTCCATGCAAAGACATGTTCATTAAAGTCCAATCTCTCTCTAGTCTATAGTTCTCCACTATATCCAAAACATTCTCACTTTCCATTATTCCAAATTCACTTCTTAAATCAATGAGAGTGATCTCCACATATTGGCCTTGAATTTTGGATCTAACTCCTCCATTCATATCAGTATATGAAGGGTCCTCAAGATGATTATAAAATTCTCGTACTAAAAAGGAGGAGAAGATATCTTGGATTGATGGAGGCAAGGACCCGCCAGATGGTTGTGATCGTGTTTGTGATTCCACGTCGACGCATTACTTTGATCGCGGCGGCAAATTTGAAGACTACGATGGAAGATGCCGCGAGATTATTGGAGCCGACTTGATGGTCTATGTTCGAGTCGGCACGGTTCATATTGGAGCACTCTTGGTCCATGACGACGGCGTATGACGGCGCCACTCCAACCATGACGTGCGCCATCACCGCGACGCAAGAATTAATATTTATAGTTATAATCACTTTATTATAATTAGTATGTTTGTGTTATTTCATGTTTTGTATTTTTATTTTTGAACTTTAGTTATGGGGTGCATGTAACCATGTGGTGTGCATGTAACCATGTTTGTTGGGCTGCTTGTAGCTTTTTTTCCCCTCCTATGTAAGGCTCTATATAAGGCCACAAAATGATGTTAATTTCAGGATTAATGATAAAAAAAAAAGAAAACCCTAAGCATTTCCCTCTCTCTCGCTCTCGTGTTCTCTCTTCCAGCCGCCTAAGGCCCCTCCCATCTCCTCTCCAAGTTCGGCCAGGCCGATCCTTTCTCCCTCCCTCTCCTTCCCCTCTCTTGGTCAACCTCTCCCCTCTCTAACCCCTCCTCCTCTCTCTTGGCCGACCACCCCTTCTCCTCCTCCCCACTCTTGGCCTGCTTGCCCAAACCCGACCACCACCAGCTCCCCCCCCCCCCCTTGGCCACCTCCTCCTCCATGCCACCCCTTTCCTCCTTCTCTCCACGGCCAGCACTATCCTACCCGACCCCCTTCATCTCTCCCTCATCACATCCCTATTCCGGCCACCCCTCATTTCTCCTACAGCCACCACCCAAAAGCCAACCTCCACGAAACAGCCCCGGATTTTGGTCTTGCTCATGGCGACCGGATTTGAAGGCGACGGTGCTCTACAACTTTGGACTCTCCTCCGGCGACCACCTCCGTGACGACCTAGGATTTCTACAACCCAGATCTACGATTCCGGGAAGGGTAACGCGTTTCTACTCATTGTGATAATTTCTCTCAAGTTATTTGTGGTGGTATAGATCTGTGAAGGATTTTCTCGCCGCTATTTGCTCGCGTTTATTTTTCATTTGGTTAGTGGAACACTCTAGGATTTATCGTTTATTCGACGAGGAGTGGCGATCCTCTTTTGCTCTTATTGGGGAAGATCTTCCTATTTTCCGAAGTCTTGTTTTCGGAGGATCTTCTTTGGTACAACACAATTGCTTGTCCGGACGCAAACATTCGTCCCTTTAGCTTGACGGATCCCGGCTTATCGCCGACGATTCGATCTTGTCACGGAGTTGCTATCCGTACGCGTACGATAATTAATAATAAGTTTAGTTGTGGGCTGCATTTAAGTTGTGTTTGGGAAGAGCGGAGCGTTGATAGTTTTAGCTCGTAGTCGCACGCGACCGCCTTGTTCCGGTGGCCTACATCAGTATACCTGCCTCAGCAAGCATATAATAGACACGTTCATGTCGGGGGAGATCAAATTCCACAACTTTTGAAATTCCGATTTGGGCTTTCTCTATGCCCGGATAACTTTGATAAGATGAGTGAGCGTCTCCTGACTCACTCCTTCGCGATCTCCAACTGGATGACATATCTACATGAGAGATAAGAAAATTTAAACAAAAAAAGGACCTGTCGGATATCCGATACCCCTCTGTCGGATATCCGATAACTAAAAATTATGCTTCCGAAAAATCATTTCACAAACATTCTTACTCTCACAAATTCACAAATTTTTCACACAGAAAATGTTCTTCAACATCTATATAATTTTTGAAAAATCAAAACTTTGGTGAAAAATACTATTCATCATCTTCTTCCTATAAATCTTCTTCCTATAAACTTCTAGATCTACAAAATAACAAAAAAAAGGAAAATCATGTTTCAAAAACAAAAAGTTCTAACTTTTATTCTCTATCTCAAAATCACAAGATCTAAACCTTCTTTTAAACACCAAGATCTAAAATGTCTAGATCTCCTAAAACTTATACATTTTTTTTTCACAAAACTCCATGAAAACCAAGATGAATATCAAAATCACAAAACTATTTGAGAAATTCTAAGCAAAACTTAAAAAATCCAAATTTCTCACCTTAGATCTGAAGTTTTTCGGCGACCTGGAGATCCAGATCTCGGAAATTTTCCTAAAACTGAAGTGAGGTGTCGGTGGAAAGATGAAACGCATCTTTTTATCTGTTTCGAGGTATCGGATGGCGACATCCAGCTGTCGGAATACCGAAAGCTCCCAAAAATTAAATTTCCATTCTTCACTAACTTTTTCATTACCTGTTTCTATAAATGTTCATATGGAAATTTCTTTTTAATCTTGCATAAATGATTCTTCATTTGTTATTTTTCATAAAAATAGCTTAACACGTGCTTATGATGTTCAATCTTCAGTTATCAAAAATGACACTTTCATACAGTAATTAAGAATTGTTTTCGCATGCCTCTAAGTATAAGAAATCTTTTATCTATGACAATGAGCAATCACAAACACTAACTTTAGTAATACATGTTAATAAAATTTATTTTATACATACATCATGATTGATCGAACATAACAAAATACATTTCATAAATGTCACCTTCAACTTTGCTACTTTGCACTTATTAAAATTATTCCATTTTTGCATGCAAGTGAATTCGGAGATCCTTAACATATATGAATATTCAAAAAAAAAAAGGAGGCAAATTCAAATGCAAAACATATATTTTGCCAAAAAAAGTTTGCAAGAAATAAATAAAAAATTGAAAAGGATCCTCCACCAAGCACTACTTAGCCTCCTGATAAGTCTTAATGAGCATTGTGAGGTTAAGCACCTTGGAAAGAATTGTAAAGTGTCTTGCAAAAACAAAATGGTCCTTTTATGTATACTTGCAAAGTTTCTATAAGTTCATAAGTTTGGGCTTTATGTATATATATGTTATGTTTAACAATTCCATGCTTATGTATATTTTAAATATATTCATATGTATTCTTTCTCAAAGTATCACTACTTCACTTCATTGTTATTCATAAAATTTCTTCTTATGAGAATTGGACCGAAATAATTCAATATTTTATATTCTCATGTGTCTTTCTCTGATAATTGAAATTGAATCTCATAATGGTTAAGTATATTTGCTTCTATACATTATAACACTTTGCTAGAATGCTTAGCCTAATCTCTAAGGTTTCCTATCTCAATATTATATCACTTACAAAGCTTCCGTTAGTGTACTTCAACTTTCCCTATATTCTTTCTTATTTTTCTTCCATATCTCTACGATACTCCTTCCTCGTCTCTATTCATTACTTTTGATAATATCAAAGAGGGAGAAGATAATAAGAAATCATTTACATCACTTAAAATACTTAATTAATACACGGAGCATACATGTAGGGGGAGTTTATATGTCGGGGTAGAATATTTTTAGAGGGAGCTAATATTAAGGGGGAGATCATATTAAGGGGAGATCATATTAAGGGGGAGATCATGGAGATCATATGTTCACACTTGTAGACACATGACATACTTCTCAATATCTCTATAGGATTTATTTGAATTCTTTTTATAAGGATTTGTTATTATCAAAAGGGGGAGATTGTTGGAGCATGCGTTCCGCACTCGTCAGGTTTGAGAAGAACAATCCCGAATGTATTTGATCCTATTTTTGATTAATGGTGTGTAGATAACAGGTGCAAGAATAACATGTTTTCAACTGGAGCAAAATACCAATTTTCCAGAAATTGGAGCTATCGGATTTCTGACAGCAGTACCGGATTTCCGATAGCGCACGATTTCTTCCGTTCTCCGATCTCTACATAGCGGTTTAGAGCTAACGGATTTCCGATAGTGTTATCGGATATCCGACAGTGCACGATCTTCCCGCAACTCTACAACGTGCAGCAGTTACGCAAGCTAACGGATTTCCGACAGTGATATCGGATATCCGACAGCCCACGTCTCAACCATGACCTCCACTTCGCGCAGAAACTTCGAATTAGTGGGACACGTGGCAGCCTCTGGAGATATCGGATTTTGGCGATACCTAGCTAATGGACGACGACACCTTTCTTTTATTAAAAGGGTTCAGAACTTCGTGGATTTTAAGCTTTCAGACCTTCAAGCCTTCTTCCTGAGTGTTATCGTCCAGAGAGCTCCAGAGAACGAAAATCCCCATCCTTGAAGAAGAAAAGAGAGAGCGAAGCCGAAGATTGTACACACGCTCCAAGGAGATTTTCTCAAGGATTCTTCGCTGCTTTGGTCCAGAAATTTTAAAGGGAGTTTTTATTTTGTATTTCATTTATATTTACATTCATCTTGTAATCATTGTAGAAATCGTTGTCTTGCGTGCAACGTCTAAGTCCTTGCGTGGCTTAGGGGAAAATCGCTTCCTTGTGTGGAGCGTCCAAGTCCTTGCATGGCTTGGTAGGAAATCGTGGCCTTGTGTGCTACGTTTAGATCTTGGGAAGATCTAGAGGAAAGGCATGGGCTTGGTCTAGGGAGAGACAAGTGATAGCCTTCCGATCCTTCGGAGAAGGATTGGTAAACAAAAATTGTCAAAAGTTTATTATCTTATTTGTGCCTTGATCTTAAGCATTGTTAAGATCATTTTTATTGTATATGAATTTAATGATTAAAATATTATGCCTTCTTTAATTGCAAATTTAGTTGCTTAATCTTTAACTTAGAAATTTGTGTTTGATCTAATTTAAAAAATTTCATAGTTTGTAAATTTTTATAAGTGATTTTTAGAAAAGTAAAATTTGTTTTAAAAATTCTTAAGTAAAAAATCAAAATTTAAAAAGGCCCTTATTCACCCCCCTCTAAGGGCGCCACAAGATGCAACAACACCAACCCGGAAAACACCATCAAAATTGATCTTAATAACGCCAATAGGGGAGGAAGCCACCTTTCAGAAGGAGGCAAACTGAGCGCCCCGGCCAGCATCCACCGAAGGTGTCCAAATAGTCGATCGAAGAAATAAGATTATCCCCCCCCCCCCCCCCCCCCCCCCGCAGAGGTTGAAGGTCACCCTCCCAAAACATATGGTTGCTCCACCACCATAGACCGCAACAAGTCGTCGCAAAAAGGGCAAAGGCATCAAATGGTAATGAGTCATGAACTGATTGGAGCTACTTAAATCTTGGCCCCAGCACGCCGTCAGAAGCAAAATTCGGAAGTGTTGGGAATTCTGTCCACAATTACCTTGATTTGAAGAAGTCCCCTTAAACTAAGTTGAATTGAGTTTGTATTTGATATTGCTCTCTATTATGGTGTTTGCAGATTTTTAATGAGTAAGTACAAACCAATGTCAGGTTTCAATGGGTCACCAAACACAGGGCTACGCAATGTAATTCTTCATTGTATGTACCAAGGTGTTGACTCATGTGAAATATCTCTATTGGGATGTACTTTTGATTCAAACACAATGGAAAAGCTAGGAGGAAGCTGTTGCAGTTCTATTGATTTGAAGAAAGGAATTTTCTAAGTATTTTCGAGAACTCAACTTCATTTCTCGAGAACCCTCCTTCATTTCTCGAGAAGTCAAGTTCTTCTCCCGAGTTTTCAAGTTCATCTTTTGATATCTCAAGTTCATTTCTCGAGAACTCAAGATTGCCTCTCGAGAAATCTGCTTGTCTTCCTTTTTCTCTAAGTCTTTCTTTTCAAAGTCATTTTCTCGAGAAATCATCTTTCTCGAAAAGTTTATCTCTCGAGAAATCGTTTTTCTCGAGAAGTTCTTTCCTTGTTCCAGAAATCTGTTTTCTCGGTTTTATTGTTCATTTCTCTAGAAGTCCCTTTGATCTCGAGAAGAGTTTTCTTTGCCTGGAATCTGTTTCTCGAGAAGCATATTTCTTTGTTCTCGAGAAATCAAGTATTTTTTCAGAAGTCCCTTTTAATTCTTCTGACGGGACGTTATTTCCTGCTGTCATCTTTAACGGCTCGTTTTGTTTCGTTTAAGGTTTATTCTTACCTTATTCATTGCCGTTTAGTGTCTGCCTATATAAGGCTCTTGTTAAAGGTTATTTATAAGTTTCTTATCCTTCAATTCGCGATCAGACCTAATCTGTTCTTCGTCGCTCCAAGAATCGCGAAGTGCCGTGCCGCCTCCTGAAAGAGTTGGAGATCGATGTGCTGTTCGAAATCTTTCATCTCCAATTGATGTGAAGGATCGATTGATCGCTGCCTCATCATCGACAGTTTCTACTGGATCATTCGATTAGAAGAAGGTCAGATCTGAATATTATTGTTTTTCCTCAATCTTATTAAGATAAAGTTGTACAAGTCTCAAGAAGGAAGAAGATATCAAGGCCTTTCTCAGATCTGATTATGTTTTGGTAAATCTGTATCAATTCTTTAATACATTTGATTGTAGGAGAATTTTTTCTCCGAGTTGTAGGAGAGGTTGTTCTCCGAGGTGTAAGAGAGGTTTTCTCTCTGAGTTTGTAGCAGATCTGTCTCTGAGTTTGTAGCAGTTTTGACTCCGAGATTGTAGGATCATTCTTGATCTGAGATTTAGTGAAGTAGTCAAGTCTAGCTGTGGTGCTAGATTGGCGAGGCCGGCAAGTGGAGTACCCAAGAATGGGGAACCACTATAAATTTTTGTGTTATCTGTGATCGTGATTTGTTTGCTGTGTGTTTATTTTATTAAAGTTCTGTTATTCCGCAAAAGACGCAGTTATCACCTATTCACCCCCCTCTAGGTGATTTAGGTTAGCTACTAGATACTTCAGGAAGCATCAAAGAATGCCAAATAGGAGCAAAAATCGAACGACGACCAAGAGCATGTCTGAAATCATCATCGGGTAGACCGCAAAGAGGACACCCCACCATGCCCAAACAATGACATCGTAGAAAATTAGCAGCATGCATAATATCTTAACCAAGACGCCAAAGAAAATTCCACACCTTGGGCTGAATCCGCGTCTTCTAAATAAAATTCCAAGACGACGACATGGAGGAGGAGGAAGCACCACCTGAAAGGAGAGACTGAGAAACCAACCGGTAAGCACTACGAACAGAAAAAAGCCCCCCTGGATAATAGTGCCACACCCAAGCATCCGGTTCCACAAGACGACCAAGAGTAACTGGGAGAATAGTCACCACATCATCATCATTGAACAGCCGCAGAACAAGATCCTTGACCCAATCGCGACAACCCACTCGAATCAACTCAGAAATCCAATGAGGCCCCCCATTGGCAGGCCTAAGCGTCTGAACCATGAAAGAAGTTGGTCTACGAAGCCAACGGTCATTCCAAATGTCAATACTGGAACCCGTGCCAACAAATCTCCGAGAGCCCTCCACAAGTAAAGTCCGGCTTTAGATTTGATGTCTTACTACATGTCTTTATAGTTGATATTGTTACTTGCTCTTTTATTATACTGCTCACATAATAACTACTAGATTATGAACATTGGCATGTCACATGCTTGAATTATTGATTATATTGTAGCCTCCTTATTCCCTCCTTCAACCCGATGCCTAAGAGTCATCAGGGGAGAAGATGAGAAGTCACTTAGTCTTTTTGACTAACGTTTATCGTACCATACATTTTAGGAGCACACCCTGTAGGAGCAGCATCAGCACACCCAACAGGAGGATGGTCAGGCCAGGGAGACAGGGCCTGAGGATACAACACAACATTTATCGACACTTCCTTCTGTTGCTGATGTGAGACTAGGGAGTTTTTTGATGTAGTCTTCATTTCACTTTGTACCCAGTCATATTCAGGAACTCTTGTCGCTTCCTGTTTAGCTTATAAATTATGTGGACTTAAATATAATTGTGAATCATGGACTTCTTCTCTAATTAATTGATGGGTTGGCATGCGATATATTTGAAAGAGTCTGCATGATAGGCGTCTTGTGGTTGATGCTAGCTCGAGGGCTGGCTCTACCACAAGGCGGTTATTTTGGGCATAAGACTCCCCTCGTACGTGTCCAATTCCCAGAGGGCGGAGTCTTACAAATGATATCAGCTTGCACTCAATCATGAGATAATAAAGTCCATTAAACCACCACCCCGCCCATTCTTTCATTTTGAGGACAAATTGATATAGCGGAAGCAGTGATGTGCCCATGTGTTGATTCACTTTAAGTATGCCCACTATTTCCTATAAAATCACCAACCTAATCCAAAACGCGTGTCTTTACGTGTAGATTCCGGCATATTCCGAGCCAGCGATCGGTATCCCCCTTCTCTGGATGCTACTCCTTTCCAACAATCAGAGTTAGGGCAGACCTTGACTGCAATTTTGGATGCTTTTAGATCCCAGTAGGCTCTGGTGCAGCAGCAACACCCGTGGTCAAACTGGCTGAGTGCCTTTCGAGGTCTTTCCCCACATATTTTTCACCGGACAAAGTCAGCGGTTCGAATGGAGGAGTGGCTTAAACGATACTGGAGTTGATGGACGAGATCCGATGCTCAACCAACATGGCAGTTGCATTGACAGTCTCTGCCTTGGATTCACATGCCAAGAGGTGGTGGAAGTCCCTCATTGGCTCTACTTTCGAGGGTCATGCTTATACTGACATCTGCTGGGATGAGTTCTCTGACACATTTCTGGAGCATTTTGTTCCTCCCACTAAGCGCGACGAGCTTGAGGAGAGGTTCCTGCATCTAAAGCAGGGAACTAGGTCTGTATTGGAGTATCGGCGGGAGTTCTCGCATCTTGCCAGATTTGCGGGCACTTATGCTTTGCATGATCAGGGATATGCCAAGAGGATTTATAGTGGTCTGTGAGAATCTCTCAGGCAGAGGAACTCAACACTTTACCAGACCAACTGGAGGTGGAGAACTTCAACACATCCTAGAAGCTTAGCTCACCTGGAGGCGGAGGAACTCAACACCTCCCCAGACCAATTGGAGGCGGAGAACTTCAACACTTCCTAGGAGCTTAGCTCACATGGAGTTGGAGGAACTCAACACTTCTCCAGACCAACAAAAGGTGGAAAACTTCAACACTTCCTAGGAGCTTAGCTCACCTGGAGGCAGAGGAACTCAACACTTCTCCAGACCGGCTGGAGGTGGAGAACTTCAACACTTCCTATGAGCTTAGCTCACCTGGAGCCGGAGGAACTCAACACTTCCCCAGACCAACTGGAGGTGGAGAACTTCAACACTTACTAGGAGCTTAGCTCACATGGAGGCGGAGGAAATCAACACTTCCCCAGACCAACTGGAGGTGGTGAACTTCAACACTTCGAATATTAGGAGCTTAGCTCTCCTGGAGGCGGAGGAACTCAACACTTCCCCAAACTGGTTTCTCCTATTGAAGCCTTGACTGCGACAAGCCGACCCGATGAGCCTCCCAGCTGCTGGCATCACTAAGCCCGGTCAGCAGTCTCTAGTCAGGGTCTTACCTAAGGTGCTGACTCTAAACACTTTTCATTCATCACAGGTAGGTTACATATCGATTACAACGCATCCTCTTGCGCCTACTCGGCCACATGTATCTCGATCATCTCTTCCATTGCCTCCTCCACTTTCTCTGCCTTCTTATTCCTTCTCTTTCTCCTGTTCCCTCCTCTTTCTCTGATCAATCTGGAGGTGGAGAACTTCTTCCTAAAATCGATCCACGTAACTCCCCAGCGTCTCCCCCTGCTTCCGTTGAATCAAGAATAAGGCCTCCGCCCCCTTCCTCCTCCTCTTCGAGGTAGAGAACCTCAGCATAAGCTCTGGTGTAGGTCCTCAAAGCTGTTGATGGTACCTGATGGGAGCTGGTGGAACCAGTTCCTTGCCTCTCCCTTGAAAGTGATGACGAATAGTCTACCCTTGAAGGCGTCCATCATTTCCGGACCGAGATGTCTTCAAACCACCGGAGATGCTGGAGAGGGTCATCCTTGCCAGTGTAGTAAGACATGACAGGTTCCCTGAACCCGTCCGGAATGAGAGCTGAGATAATCAGCTCACAGAAGGGACTCTCCCATCCTCCCTGGCGAGTCGGAGGCATTCTCCCTACCTCCTCACCAGGGTAGCTGATCCCAGGCGAGTTGTTGAAGAGCACTCATTCTTGGAGGCTCAAGCCTTCCTCCGAGGCTGGCCCCTTCCCTTGCCGACGTGCTTGCGCTGTCTCTATCAGAGACGGCGAGGCGAGCACGGTGCTGGTGGTGTCAAGCACTCGTCCTGAGGGGGAGTGTGAACCGCAAAAGTTCCAGAATTGACTTCCTGAACTCTTCGAAGTCACTCTTTTTCACATACTCGCTGGTAGGGGGCGAGTTCCCCAGCTCATCGTTTCCAATCATAGGACTTGCTCAGATTTTTCCGAACTAGCTGCTTCCACGCTTACCGCACCAGAATGTTGAAACCAGAGAACTGGCCTCGACGTTCGCAATGGGTATGCAGCTGACCCTTACTTCACTTGAGCTAGAACACGTGATTGATCGCTGAGAGCCGAAAGACCTTGCATCTAAGAAGACCTGGAGACCAAAACAGACCCCTTGAGCTGCAGCGAGGAGGTCCCACCACAAACCTGGAAGATTAAAGAGAGCTTCCCCTCCCAAGCCAATGTTGAGCCTGAGCACCCAGGAGAGCACTAAAGAATACCTCACCGTCAACCTTAGCTGACAGAGGGCTGGAGTGCTTGCTCACAAGTCACACGTGAGTGAGAGAAGAAGAGAGAAGAGTCCTCTCCCAAGGTGCCCATGGGGGTCTATTTATAGACTTCTTGGAAATGGGCTGTGGATAACCACTTGAAATTACTACTCGCACCCGCCCCCCGAATAACCCACTAGGAAGATGGAGGGGGAGATTGAGTGCCACTTGCCCGCTAGGAAGGGCGAGTGGGGGCGAGAGGGATCTTCCACCCACTTGCCCGTAAGGGGGGCGAGTGGGGGTGCTTCCCGAGTGGGGGGATTCCCCCACCCGCCCATAAAAAGGGTGGGGGCGAGTAGGGGGCTTCCCCACTCGCCCTACTACTCCTTTCTTCCATCCCTCGGGCCCTCCTTTTGCCTTGGTTTATTTCAGTCGCCTTTGAACAGTCATTTTCACTTGTCACGGCCACATTTGCTATTGCGACCTTATCTACGTCGAGTCACACCAGCTCAAAAAATATATGGGCTGTACAACAACCTTTGAAGTGGCAACCTTTGAAGTCGGCAACGAATGTGTGCAGTTTCTTAGGACTTGCTGGTTACTAATGCAAGTTCATTGACCTCGCACTCCGGTACTTTATGGGAATAATCTCCTTTTGTCCTCCTAGATCCTCACTAATCTGACGAGTTTTCTGGCAGGTCGCGCTTCTACTCCGGGACGTGAGCTGATCGATGTCATCGGTCTTCTATTGCGCGAGTATCAGAGAAGGTCGCATCGGTCTATCTTGATATAGAGACCAAATTCAAACAGATGGCGATCTGCGAGCCAAATCTTTGGCTTGGCGCGCTGTATATTCGAGTCACGAAGACGAAGGAGTTTGAGTATCAGTTGGTCAGCGGGGAGTCCAAATTCTATGTGATCAATGATCTTGAATGACACGTCGCGATGCTGGAGCATCGGGAGGACCTGCAACAGGACGAGTGGTCTAGGATTTGCTGGGCGACATGCTCAAATTTCTGAAAGGCGCAGGAATCTCCAGATGCCCTAGGTCATCTTCCTCTGTTATTTTATTTCTTTACTTTTATTTGATTTATCTGTAATAATTGTTGACTACTTACGAACATATATATTTTTTCCATTAACTCGTGCTCGCGAGTATGTAATTTCATTCTTTATTTATTCTTGTATTTGTACTATCTGTGATGTTGTTAAGTGCTTTCCTTTTGTTCACGCGAGAAGTGTGGCAGGATGAAACAGTGTGGAGGCATAAGGAGATCGCGAGGTAGAGCGGGCACGACAAAGGGGGGAACGACGACCCCAGAAAGAGCTAGTCGTCGTCCAGCGCTGCAGCGCATCTCAGATCTGGAGCTGGAGCGAAAAGAGAGCCAGGCCGCGCTGGAGGTGGACCAAGTCATGGTGGTTGAGAACGAAACTCATGAGTCGGCGAGAACTTGATCTTAGGCGGGTTCCTCCTCGACAGGCAAGAATGTGTGGAAGGCCCATCTGGTGATGTACTCGATGTGGCACGAGATTTCCAAAGCTATCGGGGATCTGCTCGTTAGTAAGCTGAAGTTCGATGGTCTACTAGTGCTGGAAGCCGAGAACCCGACGAATGTGGACCCCATTCCTGAGCTCCTCGCTGAAGAGGCCGACTCTATGGAATCTTTGGAGTCGGAGGAGAACGCGTTGTCGGATACCGGAGATGATGACGAGGGCGAGGATGAAGATTAGTCGCTCCGACGAGCTTCTAGGTCGCCGAGTACTATTGATCAACCTATTTAGAATTTGTACGACTTTTTGTTTCTTTAAATAGGGTGATGCATCACACCATTTTGAATGTAATGTTCTCGCCAACAAATGAATGAAAATGATATAGAATTTTTTGATTCGGCTTTTATCTTACTCGCGCGAGTTGATACTCACTAGGCTCTTAGGCCCGAATGCTTGTCCGTTAGGCTCTTAGTCTCGACTGCGATGAGTGCTCGCTAGCCTCTTAGGATCGACTACGATGAGTGATCGCTAGACTCTTAGGCTCGACTGCGATGATTGCTCACTAACCTCTTAGACTCAGGTGAGTTTGAGCGCTCGCTAGGATCATAGGTTCTGTGATGCTCTTGGATGTTCACTACTATGGACAAGAGAGTAAGACACTTATTCGCATACTAATACTCATAATTCTCGCATAGTCGTCTTTCTGGCAAGATGCAGGTGCATGGTTAGGGAAATGACACTCGGAGGGTCCTACTGGATGCACGCGCTCGAGTCTTCCATCCCACATCTTGCTTGTCCTACTTACCAGAGATTTTTCTCCATGTCACTTGGTAATCAAAGAAAGTTAACCACACCAACTTTCGTGAATGAAAGAAATAATGTTTAAGCTCGAAATTCAAGAAGCTGCTCTGATTCGGATTTAGTGACGAATGATCTTTCTTTGGGGGCAAAATGATACTCTCTTCATTGAGTTGAGAGGTTGTCTATAGACTCTCATGATAACATCTCCAATCAGATGAGAGGTGTGCTCATGGGATCGTCGGCAACATGCAAGGGGGGAGCTGATCTCAGCCGTCAATGCATAGACTTGGACTTAGGAGTTATCATTTAAAACCTGACACAACATCCCATCATACGCTCTGAGTTTTATGAGAGTTAAGTAGGAGGCTCGTTTCCCTACTTGATCGTGGAGATCGGTTTTGCCTTCTTGTATGCTCTAGAGGTATTCTTTTTGAAAAGAAACGACAATCCCCCTTTCTTAGGGTGAGGAAAATAGGCCTTCTCTTCATCAGGCTGGGAGGTGGGCTCCAGGATCTCTCCTGATAACATCTCCAGTCAGATGAGAGGTGTGCTCGGGGGATTGTCCACCAACATGCAAGGGGAAGCTGATCTCGGTCATTAATACAGAGGCTTGGACTTAGGAGTTAACAATTAAAAACCCGACACACCGTCCCATCATCCGCTTTGAGTTTTACGAGAGTCAAGCCGGATGCTCGTTTCCCAACCCGATCGTGAAGGTCAATTTTTTCTACTTTTGCACGCTTGAGATATTTGAAGAAGAATACAATCCTCATATTCCAAGGCGTGAGTAAAATAATTTTCATAGACAATTATGTACAAAATAGACATACCCATCCCTTTCTAGGGCTAGTACCACTTCAGGTCATCACCGCTCCAGGTGTTGCCGAGCAGTTCCCCATCATAGTTTTGCAGGCGGTACCCTCCGGTCTCGGGTGACTCTTGTACGATGAATGGACCTTCCTAATTTGGGTTGAGCTTTTCGATGGCGGTTTACCTCCATGTGTCCTTAACCTTCTTTAGGATGAGGTCCCCTGCCTGGAACTGCTTGATGCAAACATGCTTTGTCGAAGTGCTTTGTCATTCTCCTTTTGACCTCCTCTTGTCAGCCAGATGCGGGGTCACGAAGCTCTTCTAAGTAGTCGAGTGATAGCCTCTGCGCTTCTTCATTCTCAAGACGCCACTCCCCATCTCCTTCTTTGCTCCTGCTTCTTCACCTCTCGCTTCCTCTGCTATTCCTTCTTCCTTCGTTTGGGAGTCTCCTCCTCTTCTTCCTATTCCTTCCTGGTTAGCTTCGTCATCTTAGCCAGGAAACTGCAATTCATTGACTCCCCCTGAATAAACTTGTTCGCCATCTCGATCAGCTCCTCATAGGACATGGGAGGATCCCTGGTGATCTCCATCTTGAAGTGACTCTCTCTTAGGCCGAACGACAATGCCAGTTGAAGAGTATAATCATTCACCTCCTGGATGATAAGAACCTTCTCCTGGAAATGATCGATGTAATGCCCTAGGGTCTCATGCACCCCTTACGTCAAGAAAAGGGTCGTCGCTTCTTTCTTCCTCTTCTTCGAGGTGGCGAACCACACCGTCAACCCTCGGTGCAGGTTCTCGAAGAAGTGAATAAATCTCTCTGGAAACTGGTGGAACCAGTCTCTTGCTTTCTCCTCAAAAGTGATGGTGAAGAACCGACACTTGAACGCATTCGTCATGTTTCGAAATGAAGCGACATCCTTGAACCACTAGAGGTGACAGAACAGATCATCTTTGCCCGAATAGTAACTCAGGGTGTGGGGGGGGGGGGGGGGGGGGGGTGTAACATCCCGACTTTTATTGGGCCACTAGGACCTTAGATGGCCAAATAAATGTGACCCGGTCACCTGTAGGGTACCATAGAAGCTAGTCGGTGACTTAGAAAGCATATGATGTGATCATTCTATGCTTAGAGAGTTGGCATGTTATCACTCAGAAAGCATATGATGACCATCTTCGGCGGTAAGGCCCGTCTTCGACCCGACCGGGTTTCAATTGAGGGAGGGGGGGGGGGGGGGGGGGGGGGTCTTACAGGGGGTCCCTAAACCCCTCGAGAATCGGAGCAGAAAAGATCTCAACACAGAATGGAATCCTCCCACCATGACATCGATCAGCGAGTTGGCAAGATTGGCCAAGCTCGCACGTGCGAGTATCCTGATACCTCGTCGGGTTCTCGACCTCGCGGAACAGGATCCCCTGGGAACTCGCCAGTTAAATTTGCGACTCCACTAGTCGCACTGGCTCCTCCAACATCGTCTCCTTTCCTGCTCGCCTGGATGGACCTCCTCCTCCGGCGGAGTCACGCGATTGGGCGAGGTCGTCGTGACCTCCATGCGAGGAAGCAACGCTGCTTGCAAAGTGTCCTCCGTACGCCGTGCGAAGTTGTTGAAATTTTCCCTGGTCACACACTCGCCCTCTGCTGGCGAGTTGCTGACTCCTTGCTCACATACTTCCACCATCTTGCCTTCTCTCTGGACTTTCCTCCTCTGACTACAATCCACTCTTACCGCACCAAAGTGTTGAAGCCGGGAAAATTTCGAATCCAAATGTTCGGACTATAGGGCAACCTGAGGCTACTTATCCCGCAGTTTGGCTACTCGGATTTGAAGGCTAGAGCTAAGTGGAGAGAGAGAGAAAAATTGTAAACAGACCCTAGGCGCTTCAGCAGGGATGTCCTGCCGCGTACCCAGAAGTTTGGGAGAAACTCTCCCTCCACAACCAAAATTGGCCGAGCATGGTACGAGGAAGACACCTCTTGGCCAGTACCTCGCTAGCAGGGGAGGATTTTGGGGGGGGGGGGTTCAAGATTTCAAGAGAACATTGTCTGTCTCCCAAAAGTAGTGCCAAAATAGGTGCAATTTCTGGTACCCCTGGAGGTATATTTATAGACAAATTCGGGGGGGGGGGGGGGGGGGGGGGGTTATGTTAGCGACTATACCCGGCCCCTTCGAGGTTACCTTTGTCGACCTAACGACTATGGTAGGATCTAACATACTGGCGAGATGTCATCGACCTGTCGAGTAGGAAATGCTCTCGCATACTCGCACATAGCCTTCAAATGCTCCAGCTAGTTGACGTCACCTTACCCTTTGACTTTGTCTTCTGCCTACATGGCATGAATAAGATCTACCCTCGCCAATATATGGGTTACACACCTCTGTAGATTGTCCATATGTACTAATTTTGTTTTAATGGTGGATTACATGTACTTGACATGACATGTATATTATGCTTAAATGAATGAAAAATGGTTGAATTACTGCGTTATAATATTGTGACAACTTGCTCAGAATATTAAAATTAAATTGTGGTATTCGTTTGTGGACTATATTACACAGTAAGATAATATCTTTATATATTAGTATATATATATATATATATATATATTTGATAAGTGCAAACAAAATCTTTATATATTTTATTATTTTTGACCGGCGAAATGCGCACTAGTTCTTGAGCCTCAAACACAACACTTCTCAGTCGACACTCAATCCTCCCGATCCGCTCCGCCACCGCACAAGTCCTCTTCACTTGAAGAGGCCTTCACAAAATACGTTGCCTCTAATGAGTCCAACATCCGGAATCAATCTGGATCTATTAAAAGCTTAGAAAATCAGATTGGACAACTCACCAAGATGTTCTCTGAAGGCCAGCAAGGAGCTCTTCCGGGCAATACTGAGCCCAATCCACGGGAGAGCGTCAATGTTATAACTCTCCGTAGCGAAAGGAGGTAACTTCTACAAATTTGGTCGAGCCCGAGGTAAACGTTTCATCTTCTCCTCCGCAAGTTGATTCTACTTTAGCTCCGCGCATAATTAAAAATCTTTCTCTTCCTTATCCTTCGAGATTTAAAGATGAGCGCAACGAGGAGCAGTATAAAAAAATCATAAATATTTTAGAACAAATACAAAATAACGTTCCATTCTGCGAGGCACTCTATCAAATGCCTAAGTACATGAAATATCTCAAAGATTTGCTATCAAATAAAAATAAACTTGAAGATATTTTGCACGTTTCTCTTAATGCAGAATGTTCGGCGATTGCGTTAAATAAATTGACTCAAAAAGTAAATGATCCGGGACGATTTTCCATCCCGTGTTTATTAAGCAATTTATTAATCAAGGACGCCTTGGACGATTTAGGAGCTAGTATTAATTTGATGCCCTTTTCATTATTTGAAAAGCTTGGGTTGGGCACCCCCACTCCAACTAATGTGAGCATCCAACTAGCGGATGAGTCAATAAAATTCTCAATGGGAGTCATAGAGGATGTTTTAGTTAAAATAGACAAGTTTATCTTCCCGGTAGACTTTATCCTTCTATACAGCGAGGAAGATGCCGAAGTACCCTTTATACTCGGTCGGCCCTTCCTAGCCACCGCTCGGGCTTTAATCGACGTGAGTAACAGAAAACTTCTCCTTCAAGTTAGGGATGAAGAAGTTATTTTTAGCATGGATAAAACTATGAGAAATACACTTCCTAACGACGATTCTTGTTTCACCTTAAAGTCAAATTTTGAAAAAGAATTGTTGTCTTTTGCTGAAATAACTTCTCCTATTTTTTAAAATCCGGAATTTGAAACTACTTCTTATCTTAAAGAAATAAATCAGTCGCTCAATTCTGAACAGATAAAAGAGAATAATTTTAAAATTAAATCATCCTATAAAGAGCCACCGAGTTTACAATCAAAACAACTCCCGGATCATGTAAACTATATTGTTTAAGGGGAAAAATCAAAATTGCCCGTGCTTAATGATTCAGAAATATCTGAATTAATAAAAAATTTCAAAAAATCATCGCCATGCAACTGCATGGCAAAATTCTGATATTAAGGGGAGTAACTCCTCGTTTTAATTAGTCAAGTAACGCGATGGTAAACAAAGCGCTTTTAGGAGGCACCCCAACGCTATCCTTTTTATTTTTTCTTTTCTTGTTTGTTGTTCACTTTAATTATGTAGGTGTTTGTCCGGCAATCCCATCTACCAACTAGGGAAGCCCTCTTCACCCTTTAGTCATTTATTTTTATCTTCTTTATTGTCATTTTAGTTTTTTATCTTCATACTTAGTTTTAAACATTGGGGACAATGTTTAATTTTTAATATGGGGGTGTAGCATAGCATTTTTTTGGAATTTTTATTTCTGAAAATATATATATATATATATATATTTAATTTAATAAAAATCAAATTTCTTGGAAAGGACGCTTTGAGCTTGAATTCCCATCACAACCTCTAGTACCTTGCGAGCCCTTCACCGGGTTGACCTTGGGAAGTCCAAGAACTAAAAAAATTAGGAAATGTTCTTTTTGTTTAGTTTATCAAAACGTCCTAGCTTGCAAAATTGTAAGTTCTAAAGTAGTCTTATTTTTCATATGGACTAAGAAATTTTTGAACAAGAATATTTTTTTTTGAAACTTTTGAGTAAAATTGTTGACTTATGTAGTGCTCCTAGTCAATTATTGTTGTTGTGTACACTGAGTCTTGGAGATGGTGCCTGCTGATACACCTCTCCCCCTGCTTTATATCGCCGAAGAAATATATAAAGACAACAACAGACACAGCCGACGATCTGATCTCTACATCAAGAGCCTTGATTTCATACGTAAGTTCGTGCAACCTTCTGTGTTGGGCACAGATCTTGCGATAGAAATCCTTTGAGAAGTCCAGATATAAAGAGCTGTACTGTGAGAGAAGGATCTCCAGGGCTTGAGCAATTGCATCAACAGTGTCTTGAGGAGATGCCATTGTTGTGCTGCGAGTACCTGCACAAAACAGAGAAAGAGATGTAGAAGGGAAAGAGGATGGAGTGCAAGAGGGAGAGATATTTGAAAAGCACAATAGAATCAAATGCCCAAGTTTCTTGGAGTAGAAGAATCGCCGTAACTTAGGGTTATATTCGAAGTGGCGTCGACAAGAAATCTGATCTCAGCACGCCACAATATGTCCTGGGCGTGCGTTTTGTCAGGGCGACGCAACGTCGAGATGAAGTAGACGCAAAGTTGAGATGAAGTCGACGTGCCTCCAAAATATAACCATCGATTATGATATCGATGTAAGGGTCGATATGTATTCAACATTACATTTAGTGTTATTCGACTAAGCTTCCCCATAATGCTCACGAAGCTGACATCGAGTAGAAGTCGATGGTACGTCGATTTAATTTCGACGCAACTCTGATTAAACAGTTTGTTTTTCTTAAAAAATTTTACTGTTTTTCCCAGCAATAACTTTTTATTGAAAATAGATCATTATACATAATAAGTGTGACCTATAGTGCTCCATCAAGCATTTCAAGTGCATTGATGAAGAACTTGTGCTTACTTTCATCAAGTGGCTTAGTGAAGATGTCAGCCCTTTGAGTGTCAGTAGATATGTATTGAAGGTTGATCTTACCTTTCTCCACATTATCCCTGAGAAAGTGGTGCCTTATCTCTTTGTGCATAGTTCTGCTATGAAGAACAGGATTGGAAGCTATTGAAATATCACTAGAGCTGTGACAATATATTATGGAATTTTTAAGGGAGAAGTTGTAATCCAACAACTGATTTTGCATCCACAATATTTGTGAGCAGCAGCTTCCTGCAGCTATGAACTCAGCTTCAGCTGTAGAAGTGGAGAATATGGTTTGCTTCTTGCTAAACCATGAAATCAATCTAGCACCCAGGAACTGACATGTTCCCGAAGTGCTTTTTCTATCCAGCCTGCATCCAGCATAGTCTGCATCTGAATAACTAATTAATTCAAATCCAGATTCAGTTGGATACCACAAGCCAAGTTTAGGTGTTCCCTTTAGATACCTGAGTATTCTTTTTACAGAACTCATGTGTGACTCCTTTGGGTCAACCTGAAACCAAGCACATATACTGGTAGCAAACATTATATCAGGTCTGCTGGATGTTAAGTAGAGAAGGGAGCCAATGACTGCTTTGTAAGTCTTCTGATCAAAGGACTTACCCTTTTGATCTCTATCCAAAACAGTATTGGTAGCCATGGGGGTTTTCATAACAGAGGCATTTTCCATCCCAAACCTCTTGATGAGCTCTCTGGTATACTTGGATTGGGATATGAAAATGCCATCTGCATTTTGTCTTACATGGAGACCATGGAAAATAGGATAATTCCCCTTATGCTGCTCATTTCAAATCTTTACTGCATTAGGTAAGCAAACCTTTTGCAGAGAGATTGATCTGTTGACCCAAATATAATGTCATCTACATATATTTGGACTAGTAATAGCTGATTTTTATGTGCTCTGGTGAAAAGTGTTTTATCCACTTTCCCTCTTTCAAAAGAGTGTTCCAGAAGAAAAGTGGATAAAGTCTCATACCAAGCTCTTGGAGCTTGCTTGAGACCATATAGTGTTTTATCTAGTCTATACATAAAAGAGGGAAAAGTAGGATTGACAAAACCTGGGGGCTGCTCCACATATACTTCCTCTTGTAAGGTTCCATTTAGGAATGCACTTTTTGCATCCATTTGGTAAACATTGATCTTCATGTGAGCAGCATATGCCAGAAACATTCTGATGGCCTCTAACCTTGCTGCTGGAGCAAAAGTCTGGTTGAATTCAATCCCTTCCTCTTGCCTGTATCCTTAGGCCACAAGTCTGGCCTTATTTCTGATGATGGCTCCTGTTGAGTCCATTTTGTTCTTGAATACCATTTGGTGCCAATGACTGGGTAGTTCTTTGGTCTTTCAACCAATGTCCAAACCTTTTTCCTCTCAAACTGAGTCAATTCTTCTTGCATAGTAGATATCCAGTAAGGATCACTGTCTGCTTCGTCAAACTTCTTTGGTTCATATTGAGAGAGAAAGCATTGTAGCATTGTTTCACTTGTATATTGTGTCCTTGTCTTGACTCCCACTGTCAAGTCTCCTATAACTTGTGTTGGAGGATGATCCTTTAGGGTCATCCTTGATCTATTTGAGTTATCTTGGAGACTCTCTTCTTCCTGAGGAATCACTTGCTCAGTGATAGTGGGGACATCATCCTCATTCACTAGAATGGTCTTAGTTGCTGGAAGCTCAGGTGCTGTGATTTCCTCATCACCTTCTGCAAGCTGATCTTCTTCCTGCAAAACAGTGTTGGTGGAAGTTTCCTTACTCTTATAAACCATGTTAGTTTCATCAAAGACTACATGCACAGACTCCTCAATTTTGAGAGAGCTTTTATTATATCACATATAGGCCTTGCTTGATGATGAATATCCCAAGAATATCTCATCATCAGCCTTCTTGTCAAATTTGGTAAGATGACTTTTCCCATTGTTGAGGATAATGCACGTACACCCAAAAATCCTAAAGTAAGTGACAATAGGTGCCTTTCCCTTCAATAACTCATAGGGGGTCTTTAACTTAGTCTTGTGAATGAGACTCATATTCATAACATAGTTGGCAGTATTCTCTGCCTCAGCCCAAAAGGACTTAGGCAAGTTGGATTCAGCCAATAAGGTTCTTTCTGATTCAATTAGGGTTCAATTTTTCCTTTCAGCCACCCCATTTTATTGGGGGGTTCTAGGAGCTGAAAGGCTTTGTCTTATCCCTTCATCCTCGCATAATCTACACATTAACTGATTTTCAAACTCAATGCCATGATCACTTCTGATAACAACAACTTGAGTGATGAATTCAGATTGAATCTGCCTAATGAATCTTGAGAAGATCTTGAAGGTGTCCAACTTAGCTTTTTGAAAGAAGACCCAGCCGAACCTAGAAAAATCATCAACATTGACTAGAGTGTAAGCCTTACCTGCAAAGCTTTGAGTGGAGATAGTACCAAATAGGTCCATGTGCAACGGGTATAAGATTCTGGGTGAATCATTCTAACCAATTGGTTTGAATGATGTCTTGATCTGCTTTCCTAGTTGGCTGGGTGTACAAGGATGATCTTTATTTAACTTACTAGTTGGTAAGCCCCTCACTAGGTTGAGCTTGGAGAGTTTGTCTATTGTCTTAAGATTAAGATGACTAAGCCTCCTATGCCACAACTCACTGTTTTCTAACTGGGAGTTGAATAAGCAGATCTCAGACTTTGTGTACTCAAAGTCAACAACATAGACCTTACCCTTCCTAAGGCCAGTTAACACTACTTGATCAGTTCTGGAGCTAACTATATGACACAAGGACTTGGTTAATACAACTTTTTATTCCCCATCACACAGCTGGCTAATGTTAATCAGATTATGTTGTAGACCTTCAACATAAGCTATCTTAGAAAAGGAGACTTCCCCAATCCTGAGCAAACCATATCCTTTGGTTTGACCAGAGTGGGAATTCTCAAAGATTACCTTAGGCCATTCCTTGGCCTTGAAATCCTCCAGCAGTTCTTTTGCTCCAGTCATATGCATGGAGCATCCACTATCCAGATACCACTGCTGGTTTGTGGTTGGACCGTCTCCCTTCTGCACATGAAATCAACCATTAGTATAGACCCACACATGTTGGGGTCTCTTTCTTCTATCATCATATGGAGTAATGAAAGAGTGAGAAGGTCTTTCAATATACCCCCTTAGGTGAAGAAGTGCTGCATTATTATGCCAACAATGTTTGACAATATGTCCTAGTTTAGAGCAGCAAGAACATCTAGGAATATAGGTAAAAAGAGGTTTAGATGTTTGGTAATTTTGTGGGAGACATGCGTCGAGAAGAAAACGACGCATCTTTAGAGTTGCGTTGAATGTAATTTGACATGTCTGCACAGTCCCATCGATAGTCATTCGAAGCATAGTATTGGTTGCATTGAGTGTAATTTGACGCACCCACATAGTTGCTTTGAAATGATGTCGACGCACATGCTGAACCACGTCGAGTTTCATTCGACGCATTCTTAAAATTGCGTCGAGTTCTATTCGACAAATGACTCTTTTTCTTAACATTTTTGTTATTTTTACTTGATTTTTCTAAGGGATGTTTGCCTAAGATCCCTGGTTGATCACTAATGTTTGTCCTATTGAATATGGTGATTTTATTGGGGTTGGTATCTCTATGATCTTCACTTGATTCAAAAATATTGTTAGGTCTAGAACTATATGATGCTACAAGATTTTCCCAAGCATGTTTGCTAGGGATTTGAGTGCTAGTGGATGGTTGTGATTCCTGATCAAGATGATCAAATCTCTTAGAGAGATTTTATGAGATGTCTTTAAGCTTTTGACTCCATCCATTGAGGGAGTCCTCAAAGGCTTTTGCCTTTGTAATTTCTTTTCTAAGTCTAAATTTTCATTATCTAATATATATAGTTCATTTTCCTTTTCATATAACGTATTTCTCAGTTCATAGTTAACTGAGTACTGATTATCTCTCTTAAATTCTTTTAGTTCAGATCTGATTGTTTTAAGTTCCTTTTGGTTGTTAAGAAAATCTTGACAAAATTCTTTAAAACAATCAAAATCTGTTACCTTATTCTCAGCAGAGAAGTCTTCCAGAGCCATTAGGCAGGCTTCTTCTTGACCACCATCTTCATCATCATCAGATGAGGAGGAGCATGATTCAGAGTCCGAATTACTCTAGGTTTCAGCTATGTAACCTTTCCCTCCTTTCTTATCCTTCCTCCGGAAGGATTTCTTCTTGTGCTCTTTTCTCTGCTTGATGTTCTTGTTCTTTTCTTCCTCAGGACACTCAGTGGAAAAGTGTCCTGGTTTTCTGCATGAAAAGCAAGTAATCTTATGTTTAGGAGTTTTATCATACCATGGCTTGCTTGAGCTCCTCTCTTTCTTCTTGGAGTCCTCTCTCCTGGCCCACTTCTTAAATCTTTTAGCCAGGAGATTGAACATTTCCACTTATGTGGTGGAGGAATCTGCTTCAGCAGTCTTTAATGCCAGACTCCTTTCTTTAGGAGTTGATATTCTTTCCTGGGCTTCTGACT
This sequence comes from Dactylorhiza incarnata, assembly GCA_033032865.1. Lineage (NCBI taxonomy): Eukaryota > Viridiplantae > Streptophyta > Magnoliopsida > Asparagales > Orchidaceae > Dactylorhiza > Dactylorhiza incarnata. Next base: position 11,655,078 of record JAWHQI010000043.1, on the reverse strand, counting down.
CAGCCATGCTTTTCAGTAGAAGCTCAAATGATTTGAGCTTTCCCATCAGAGCATCTGTTGTGATCTCTCTGAGGCATCTAGAATCTCTAATAGCCCAGATTATAGATCCCATGTGCTTGGGAAGCATATGAGGAGATTGTCATTAATCTCTGTCAGAGAGATTTCTTTGTCAAGCCCTCTCAGCTCATTGATGATGAGGTTGAATCTGTCATACATTTCTGTAATGCTTTCATCAGTCTTTTTCTTGAAATTCTCATATTGGGATATGAGATGTGACTTTTTGTCTTTTCTCTCATCAGAGCTGCCTTCAACTAATTTGGAGAGAGATTCCCAGATTTCCTTGGCAGAGTTGCACTCAGTAACTTTTTGGAATATGTCATCTGACATGGTTGAGACTAAGATATTAATGGCTTTGGCATCACATGCCTTGACCTTCTTCTCAGCATCAGTCTACTCTACTCTGGGGACTGAGGTTTATATGAATTTCCCACTAGTACCCTTCCTTACTAGGGCTGGGGGACCTGTCAGTATGACATTGAAAATTTCCTCATCAATGGAGTTCATATATAATTTTATTCTAGCCTTCCAGAGTGTGAACTTATTCAAGTTACACACTAGAGGTCTTGTTCAGGCATAATCCTTAGAACTAGTTTTCTTTATAAAATATTTTTATAGTAAAGAAATAAGAGTAGGAGGCCTTTTTGATCAGGGTGTTAGCCTTTTAATGATCAACCAACCTCTGATACCAATTGAAACTGCACAGTGTGCCTCTGAGAATCCTCTAGAGGAGAGTGAAAAGAGATTTAAAGCTTTTTATATTCAAACAGTGCAAACAATAAAACTAACTAAGGAATTATGCTCACAAACAAAACACAGGCAGAATAAATATTGCTGAAAGTAAATGTGCAGAAAAGATAAATGGGACAACATATAAAAGCACAACACATAAACAAAGAATTTTAATAGAGGTTCCCCAAAATGTGGGTACTCCCCTCTTCTACCACCTAGTAGGCAGGCACAACTGTGCATGAGTCTTTTGATAAGGAGACTTTTGAACCAAAGATCTTTTGATAAGGAGATCTTGAACCACAGATCTTTTGATAAGGAGATCTTGAACCACAGATCTTTTGATAAGGAGATCTTGAACCACAGATCATTTGATAAGGAGATCTTGAACCACTGAATCCTTTGGAAGATGGATTCTAAAAACTCTTTTACAGTTGATGGAAAGAAGAAGGAAAGGAGAAAGAAGTAGAGAAATGAATTCTGCTATCAGAATTATGATGAAGCCTTCTGCTTTAGTTTTCTCTTTTCTGGATCTGCTAAAGATGAACCCCTGCTTTTGATATAGATGATTTGCAGAGGTTGGGCTTCAGATCCTGTCAGTTTCTTCTGTTCAAATCTGTCTGCTATATGATATTTGATGAAGAGAAGCCTTCCGTTTTTCACTATGCTGAGAGAGAGCAGTATTTGTTATTCACTGTCTTTTAGGGTTCAGGAGGAAGAAGAAGAAGAAGAAGAAGCGGAACCATAATCGACAAGATTTGAATGTGTGTTCAATGCTCTAGTTTCTTATCTCTGATCATCTTATTTATTGTCCATCATTTAATTTGAATTTGTTTCCTTTTTAGAGTGTGCTGAAAAGGTATTGGCCTGGACAATTTCTGTTTCTTTCCTCATTTGTTCACGACCCGTTCTCCAGCTGTATTCATCCTTTCCAAGAAAGCTTTTGTTATCTTCTTTATTGCTCCTTTCTATTCTAGGCAATAATTGAGTCATTGTAGAACGGTCTTCAGTGATGTGGTCCTTGAGAGAGTCCCAAAATGATAGCTGAAAAGGTTTCCTTTTTAGACTGTATTAGACGTTGCGTTGAGTTCTCTTTCTCTCTTATCGACGCATATTCGAGTTCTTGTAGAAGCAGCTTCGAATTCCTTCAAGCTATGGTTGAACTCAGATATCGACGCTACGTTGATTGCTTATCGACATTACCATCGAGTTGAAGACTTGACTCTAAACTTCATCATCTGCGTCGAATTCTAGTTGACGTTGCGTCAACTTCAGATAGCTTCGACAGATTCTTCCTTATGCGTTGAATTGAAGTCAAAGCTGCGTCGACTTCAAAGACAACTTCGACAACTCCTTTACCTACGTCGATATCCTTTCGATGGAGCATCGACTTGATCTACTTCGATAGAAAGATTGAGTTGCTTGGACTTCTAGTCTAAGTTACGTCGACATGAAGTCGAAGTTGCGTCGAATACAATTCGACGCAATTATTAACTTAACCCAATTTGTGCTTGTCTTGCTCTGGTCTTTACACTCCAAGTTGTGTATGATATCCACAGACATCTAATGACCAAATTGCCCTCACTATAAAATTGGTAATTAAATCCTAAGAGTTAAATCACTTTGAGATAATTTGTTAAGTTAAATCCAAGGGGTTTTTCCCAACAATACAATTGATGGCTTTTCAATTGTAATATTCCAAACTATTTCATCTAATGATCTCAGAAATTTTCCATTAAAGTTTTCCACCCTTTATAATTTTTGCCCACAAATAAAGGTGGTGCTAAAGATTTTTCATTTAATAAAAAATCATCCCCTCTAGTGGACGTGAGATTATAAAGCACCATTATTCCTAGTTGTGAAGTCGTTTTGGAATAACCTAGCTTTGATACCGCTTGTTGGATCTGTAGGCGCCCTTAGAGGGGGGGGGGGGGGGTGAATTAGAGTTTTAAAACTTTTATTCTAAATTAAGTTTATTTAAATGAGTTGACAGTATTTTCACGAATATCTCAGTTTAAACACTGCAGTAGGCTTTTTATGAAAGTGGGTTATATTTGTCAGGACAGAAGAGAACTATGTTACTACTGCCTGCGGTAGCGTTACCGCCCGGCGTTACTAATAGAGAACCCCTTTTTCATTTAAATTTCAACGATCAGAAATTTCAAGGCAATATTAGAGAAATACAGATAATAATATTGCTTGAAGAATATTACAAAAAACTTATCCCAATGACGCTTGAGATAGAGGCAAATGCGTAAAAACCTTTTTTGGTATTCTATACCGACCCTACTCCCAAGGACCTGTGAGCTCTAACTTATCTCACCCCATATGAGACCTTAATCCGCCCCCTAAATCTGACCCTAGACTTAGTCGCCACACCCACAAGGTGAATTCTCCCTAGTCCTCGCAAGACCCTAGTCGCCAACCACGCCGCAAATTTCTCTACCAATAAAAATATGATGGTTAAAGACAATAAAAACTAATATATCAAAGAAAATCCCTCAAAGGATGAACTTGAAGATGAAATCGGCATGGTTGATCTCTAATTAAGTCCTTTGTGTTCACGAATGTTGACGTAGTTCTCTTGGCTGCAAAGAGGAGGCTCTCACAAATATAGGAGTTGTGGCTTCGATATCTTCTTGAATCGGCGAACCGGCTCATCAAAACAGAGGCGGACCGCTCTTAAAATATGCTCGGATCCTAGCCCCACCGGTAGTGCTACCGTTGGGTGGTAGCCTCTTTAGGCAACATTCTAGCACGTAGATCAAGTCATTTTTGGTAACCTTCTGGCTTCAGAATAGGTATCCCCGCCTACCGCGTCGCGGTGATGCTAATGCGCTGCGTTAGTATTTAATATTCCCAACTATCAGATATCCTTCCTTTTCTGCTCCTTAATCAGCATCGAAATCGCGGGACTTCCATAAGTTACCGTCGGGCATTAGCCTTAACGCTTTGCGGTAAGAGTTGGCATATTCAATCTCGACGACCTTGCTTTCTCGACGAATGTTTCCTTTTAGACGAAGTTTCCGAATCTGCATAGCTACTGCCAGCGGTAGTGTTAGCGTGTCGTGCTAGCACTAGAGCTTCGACCTGGTAGGGAATTCTTTGTCTTTCTTTCTCGCAGTCATAGAGGCTTCAAAGTAGAAGTTCTTGCACACTATAAACACATGGCAAGTATAATCAAATACAATGAGATTTGTTATTCTCAAACTAAGAGATGTGGAAAGCATATTCCGACAGTTCCTGCGAGATGGAGGCTCAGAGGGTGTGGTAACCTTACATGTGCATAAACTAGTGGTGGGTCTTCGGTACTGGTCCAGTTGTCACACTGATGGCAGTACGATGACTTTGGCGGGGTGTGGTGAGTTAGAGGGCCAGTAGGTTACCTTATAGTGGTCTGGAGGACAATCCCTAATAACTCACCCCCGACCCTAAATGACTGGCAGGTTGTCAGCAAGAGTACACAAGAACTCACAGAAGTGCACCTAGGACGTGTACAACATCGTACGTGAGGTCTAGGTCTGGTAGTGTGTATAACCACCTAGAAGTTGAGTCCCCGATCCACTGTTTCCGTTGCCAAGGCGGAAGTACCTGAGAGGCTTACAACCTCCGAAAAGCGGGAACAAATGGTCTGTATGTGAAGAGGTGTGTGAGTGAGTTGCACTGTATGAACATACCATAACATACATACATACTATAGGCATATGCACTTGCAAAACTTTATCATATAAATTAGTATGGGCTCTTTTATATGATAAGTTACAATTCTGGAAATCTTCAATTTTAAGTTTGTATGGGCATTCATATAAGTTAAGGTGCTCTAGATGATAGCATATTAGTTTACTCATTACTTTTACTTGCGCAATATTTACTTATTGCTGCTCACTTAGTACTTATTGTTGTTGTACCTACTCCTTAATTATTCATATATACTGCTAGTATACTTAATGTCACCTGCTCTTTCTTTAATGCCTTGATGTCCTCTGCTTCGTCCTCCCGCACAGTAACTAGGACTCATGGGGAGGCAAGGACAATATTGGATTATTATTTTGACTAACGGTCGGATGTGGCCGTAACACCAGGAGACCGAGGAGCAAGAGCCGCAGTATGTCAAGCAGGACGAGACGGTAGACCCTGAGGAGTACGTGTCAAGCATCACTACTACTACACGACAACACGTTGTTGAGAGTATTTTGACTAGCTTCTGCATTGTATAGTGTGAGAGAGTGTGTTGCTATTTACTTTTGGATTTGTATAAGGTGTAAGCCCTTGCACTCTTCATTTTGTTCACATTGTGGACTATTCGCATTATATATACATATATATATGTATATGTGTGTGTGTGTGTGCATGTGCGTGTGCGTGTGTGTATGTGGACTTATCATATTTGTTAATAATTCTTTCTTGCAACATTGGCCTGGATATGATCGAACTAGCCGGCAAAATCATCTTTGAGCAGTGACAGCTAACTCGTGAGTTAGTGTCACCGTAAGACGGCAGTTCTGGGCATAAGATCTGGGAACTCTTCGGTAAGGAGGGGATCGTACAATTAGTATCACTTGACAAATGATCATAACAAAAAGAAGTCCACACAACACTGGGTTGCCCCGCTCGAGCATTAGTTTGTGAACAAACTTTGCAGCGGAAGCAATGGTGTGCCCATGTGTGAAATCACATATATAATCCATTTAAACAATGAGTTAGGCCAATTCTATCAATAATTCCTTACATTTGTGTAGCCCCGGAGGAGTAATAGCCCACGATATACCACCCCTTTCCATCGACTGGCAATCCCTTCCGACAGTCGGAGCTCGGTGAGACGTTGACAGCCATCTTGGAGGCCTCTAAGGCACAACAGGTCCTGGCCTCTCAGCCGAACCCGGGATCCAATTTGTTGAGTACATTAAAGAGCTTGTCCCCTCCGATGTACCATGGGATAGAGAATGTGGTCAACATGGAGGAATGGCTAGATACTATACAGGAGATGCTCGTAGGCATCAACTTCCCAGTCAGCATGGTAGTCTCTTTGGCGACCACTGCATTAGATGCGCATGCCAAGAGGTGGTGGAAGTCCTTGATGGATTCCACTTATGCAGACCAGGAGTGTATAGAGATTACTTAGGAGGAGTTCAGTGCCCTCTTTCTAGAGCACTTTGTGATTGTGACAAATAGGGACGAGTTGTAGGAGAGGTTTTTGAACCTCAGACAGGGGAGACAGACCGTGATATAGTACCAGGGGGAGTTCTCCCACCTGGACAGATTTGCGGGGATGCACATATTAGATGACAGAGGCTATGCCAAGAGGTTCTACTGGGGACTTAGAGACCCATTGAGGCAGGTACAATTGTTCATGGCTGATGGCAGGTTGGCCAAGATCTTAAAGATGACAAAGAAGCTGTAAGTAGATCACTTGATGGTGCTGAGTAGTGGAAGAGACCAGTGGATGGGACGCATATTGGAGAGAGCAGTAGGGGTCGCACCGGGGCAGGATTATGGAGCACGGGAGAGGTGGAGAACATCCTTGTCCTAACTTTAGGCCAGAGCAGCGCCTCCTACAGCTCTAATCCCTCCACCAGTACCGATTCAGGAGCCACCGAGGCACGATGATAGATTATTCCGTCCAGTGGTATGCTTCAGATGCCACCATCTAGGGCACATCAAAGACATGTACCCCCAGCTATTCTGTCCACCTCATCCTCCCCCTCCACCAGCCCCTCCAGCACCAGCACATCAGAGCCGAGGCAGAGGATGAGGTCGGCATCAGAGACATCATTGAAGAGGCCCAAGGTTGGAGCAGGTGTATGCTCTGGATATAGCTCAGGAGAGGAACACTGAGGAGGTCATCGCTGTTACTTTAATGCTTTCCTTACAATTTACATAGTACCTTCCAAAACATTAGTTTATTGAAACTAATAACCCGAAAAACAAAACCACCCCAGGTGTAGTGTATGTTTATGGAAAACCTGCATACACCTTATTCAACACGGGTGCCTCGCACTCTTTCGTCTCATAGGAGTTTGTAGACGATCTGGACCAAGTTCAGCACTTCGAAGGCATCCACAGGAAGGTGCGACAACTGGATGGGTCAGAGATAGAGTCGTGCGCCAAGTGCAACATGGTGGTGGAGAATGGGGGAAAGCCATTTGAGGCACCATCGACACGCCTGAAGATGCCAGATTTTTATTTGATCCTGGGCATGAATTGGCTACACTGGAACCATGCCAGGATCAATTTCCCGACAAAGAAGATCGTACTGAGGCATGAGGACTCCGAGGTGGTGATTGAAGGTATTAAACCAGTCTCCCGACTTGTATTATCATCTATTTAGGTTGTTAAAGACCACCATCATGGAGATTAGGTATACCTGGTCTGATTAAGGATGGTAGAGGCGGAGGCCTCCATGGTCGATATCCTAGTTGTTTGGGACTTTTCCGATGTATTTCCGGAAAAGTTTCCCGGACTACCTCACGACGAGACGTGGACTTTCAGATTTAGTTGGTGCCCAGAGCTAGGCATGTGTCTCGGGCACCATACCGGATGGCACCCAAGGAGATGGTTGAATTCCGCACGCATATTCAGGAGCTAGTGGAGTCGGGATTTGTTAGACCAAGTTCATCACCATGGGGAGCTCCGGTGTTATTTGTGAAGAAGAAGGATGGGTCGCTTTGACTCTGTTTTGACTATCCGGAGCTGAATCATCTAACGATGCGGAATACTTATCCGCTACTGAGGATTGACGAGTTATTTGATCAGCTTCAGGGAGCCCACTGGTTCTCCAAGCTCGACTTGAGATCAGGGTATCAACAACTAAGGATTCAGGAGGAGGATATACCAAAGATGGCGTTCAGCTTGCGGAATGTATTGTATAAGTTCACGAGAATGCCTTTCGGGCTCACGAATGCTCCCTCCGCATTCATGAGTCTGATGAACCTTATCTTTGAAGCCTATTTGGACATCTTAATCATAGTCTTCATCGATGATATCTTGATCTACTCCAGGACCAGGGAGGACCATACCCAGCACTGGACACTGGTGTTGGGCAAGTTGATGGAGCACCAGATGTATGCCAAGTTTTTGAAGTGCCAGTTCTGGCTGCAGGAGGTAGAATTCTTGGGGCACACTATCAGTGTAGCTAGGTTAGCGGTAGACCTATCCATAGTTTCTTCGGATGGGTTATTACCGCAAGTTCGTGCAGGGATTCTCTAAGGTCGCTCTCCCACTTACATCTGTGATGAAGAAGGATGTTGCATTTACCTGGACAGCTCAGTGCGAGACAACATTCTAGGAGTTGAAGGACTTGCTCACTTCAGCCCCGATCCTTGTCCTTCCATCTGGGAAGAAAGGATTCCAGATCTACACCGACACATCTTATCAGGGGATGGGTGTTGTATTTATGCAGCACGGAGACGTCATTGCATATGCATCAAGGCAGCTGAAGAAGCACGAGCAGAACTACCCAGTACATGATTTAGAGCTCGGGGTTGTGATCTTCGCCTTGAAGATTTGGAGGCATTATCTTTATGGGGTTCATTGTGAGATCTTCTCATATCACGAGAACCTCAAATATATATACTCAAAAGGACCTGAACATACGACATCGGAGGTGGTTAGAGTTCTTATGCAATAATGACTACACCATGCACTATTATCCGGGGAAGGCAAACACTGTGGAGGATGCCTTGATAGGGAGAGCCAGGAACTCTGTACTGGAGCCCCGGGTGATGGATATGGAGCTGGTGAAGATGCTAGAGGACATGGAGATCACATTGGTATCCAGGGCCGAGCCTGAGATCTATGAGGAGTACCTAGCCGCATTGAGCATTACCTGTGACATCCGAGACCACATAAGAACATAGTAGAGGCAGGATGCATAATTGGAGCCAGTATTTAGAGCCCCAAGAGTGGGTAACTTGGGAGATTACTCATTACAGAGTGTTCTCATTCATTTTCGAGACCATATATACATACCCACAGGAGGTGCGATCTGGGATGACATACTCATGGAGGCACACTGCACTCGGTATTCAGTGCACCCTGGGATCACCAAGATGATGGAGGACCAGCAGAAGACTATGTACTGGCCTGGGATGAAGAGGGAAATCATAGCTTGGGTGACACACTATTAGACCAGCCAACGGGTAAAGGCCTAGTGCAAGAGCCCTGGAGGTTTACTACATATGTTACCAGTTCCAGAGTGGAAGTTTGAGGACATAGTCATGGACTTTGTGCATGGACTACTGCAGTCCCACTCTTAGCACGATTCCATCTAGGTTATAGTGGACCGATTGACCAAGGTGGCCAGATTCATTCCAGTTCAGAAGGACGCTCTAGTTGCTGTATTTGTGAGATTATTTGCGGAGAAGTTCATCAGGTACCATGATGTGCCCAGGATGATTATTTCAGATAGAGATGGCCGCTTCACTTCGAGGGAGTGGTGGGTGGTGCAAGCATACTTAGGGTCTCGACTTACCTTCAACACTATCTTCCATCCACAGACCGACGACCAGACAGAGCACACCAACAGGATGATGGAGGACTTGCTGCGTTTGTGCATTCTAGATATGGGGAAACCCTGGGAGAGGCTGTTACCAATGATAGAGTGTTCCTACAATAACAGCCACCAAGAGAGCATTGGGATGGCACTATATGAGGCTCTTTACGGGAGGAAGTGCCAGACGTCATTGTCTTGATCAGAGTATATAGATGATACAGATACTTTAGTATGGATGATCCGTGCCCGGATGCTGGAGGCTTAGAGCTGGTAGGCCAAGTACTACGATGTGAAGCATCGGAAGGCGGAGTTCAATGTAAGAGGCAAAGTTTTCTTGAAGATACGTCTGGTGCATGGTGTCTCACGGGTGCGAGGACAGAAGAAGCTCAACCCTCAATTTATGAGGCCTTATATGATCCTCGAGGGGATCGTCCCTTTGGCGTATAGGCTGTAGCTGCCACATGAGTTTGTGAACCTGCACAACATCTTCCACGTCTCCTCACTTCGGAGAGCCCTACTTTGGCTAGAGCAACATGTTATGATTGATGCAGGCCCGATAGCTACCGAAAGATCTATCCGTCTAGAGCCCATCCGTATCGATGATACGGTCGTTCGAGTTCTACGAAGGAAGAAGGTTCCCCTCATCAAGGTGTTGTGGTCCAATCATGGGCAACATGATCACACATGGCAAACAAGGGACCTCATGCAACAGCAGTACCCAGAACTTTTCACCTCAAGTACCATCTAATCACCTCTAAAAAAATTCTTATTTTCACTTTACATAGAATCCCGTAGACCCAATCTAAAATTTAGAGGACTAAATTATTTTTTTTGTTTATTGGGATTTGTAACATCCCCAAACGTACTAGACCTCATGATGGTGTTAGGGCATAACATGATTAGAGAAGGGTGAGTGGAGGCAAGGAGATGACCTTAGAGTTCACTAAGTTGAGGAGAACTCACATAGTGCTCACAAGTGAGCGCAAGACAACTTAGGTCAAATTATCCAAGTTGAACTCGCAAGTACTAATTGATCTCACCACTATGTTCCTAACCCTAAGTGAGACAGACTTGACCAAGGGCCCCAGCAATTGGTCAACCAAATAGGTCAAATTGACCAAAGTCAACTCTAAGTCAACATAACCCAAATCAACCCAATCAAGGATCAGTTGTCCCTCAATTGGCCAAATTGACTTCATCTCCAACCATTTAACTCCATTAGGGATCTATTGGACCCAAAAGCCCCATCAAGTGGTCAACCAATCCATCCAATTGGACCACAGTTAAACATAGGATAATTTGGGTCAAACTCACACTATATGGAGAAATTAACTCAATTGGAGACACAACATGTTCCAATGTTCTTTGGGTAAGGTCATATGACTCATGACCATCAAGTGTGGCTAACCCACCCACAATTTTGACCAAATCAACCCAAAAGCCAACCATGGTAAACATAAGGCCTCAAGGAAGAAATCAAAAGCCCAATTAGAATCCAAGTCGCCAGGGCCCCACCCCAAGCCCAATCAGCAGGTCACAATTCTATTGGCACCCCACTCCTGAAATTGGAGAGAGAAAATGTTCTTGGGGGGGGGGGGGGGGGGGGGGGGGGGGGGAAATGACATTTTTCCCTTAAGGTCAAATGTGTTTTGAGTAATGGAGCTTCCATGTCACCTTACCTCTTTGCCCAAGCCTTTAGCTGACCCCCTCAGACCATGAACAGTCTTTCCAGGGGATGACAACCGCTTAGCCACGAGGGAGGAAGCAAGAAAGTCATGGTCAATAGCCCATACTCCACATCATCTCTATACAACCATCATCACCCTCATTTGACCGCCCCATCATATTCAGAGGGCTCTAAGGAGTCGATCCAGCCACTGAGAAGAGGGACATTCGTGGAAAATCGGCAGATCGGGCAAGCTTGCCGGAGGAGGAGAGAACCATGGCCAACCGCCGGAACACTCGGCGCTGAGCTCCAATACAGGTTCATTTCTGCTCCTCTCCCTCTATGCTAGCTATCTAGCTCATTAGTCAAAAAAATCAGGCTCAATTGAGTCGCAATCCATGTGAGAAAGGAGAGAAATTTCTAAGCTTTTCACCCCGCTTGGGCTCGTCGGAGAGGCGATCTCCGGCCATCGTATAGCCGACAATCGATTACCCCCACATCAACGAAGGTGGTGGTGGTGTTGGCCGGCCATGGAGGTGGCCGGAAGGCCGATAATTTAGGTTGTAAAGTGGCCCAGGACAGGACAATCTGGTCCCTTTACTGGAGGTGGAAGACCTAATCACGACCCTCCTTTTCACGGCAGATGGTTACACGCAGACCACATTGTATTAATTGAAATAACTGTCACTGATGAATAGTAAAATATACGTATTTTCTATATAGTTTCTTATATAGTTTTATACAAAATTTGTAATATTTCATTTAAATCATTGAATAAATGATTTGTTTTAACTTATATTTATATATTAAAGGAATTTTGTAAGTATATTTAAATATATGAAACTATATAGTATTTATGTAAATGTTTATGTAAATATATATGTAAATATATATGAGTAAATATGTAAATATTTTTGTAATTATATATATTTATAAAGTATTTAAAAATATACGTAAATATATATCTAAAGTATTTAAAAACATATGTAAATATTTATTAAGTAAAAACTATGTCTATATATGTAAATATAAACTATAAATAAGTTAAATATATAATAATAAAATTTACTATATGAAAATATAATCTATAAAGAGTTATATATATTGTGTATCTTATTTAGTGTATATTTTATTTAACGTATATTTTATTTAGTGTATAATAATGTTGTATAAAACTATAAAAAAAATATATGTATTAAGTTATTAAAAATTATGTATTTTAATGTATTTTATATGTAAAAATAATGTTATATATATTATTAAAGTCAAGAATATTGAAGTTAATTTATAAATGAAAAAATCTGTAAATATATATATTATGTATAAATATGTTCTTGTATTTACATCAAAGTTCACTTGCCTATGTGGATTTGGTGTAGTTAGTATTCATTAGTGGCGCAGGATCGAATCCCAGTACAGCCCAATTTTGCCTGGATTAATCCCGCTGCCCTCGCCCGTGCCCCGCTGCCCTCGCCCGTGCCCCGCTGCCCTCGCCCGTGCCCGCGCCAGCACTACTGCCCGCGCCCGTGCCCTGCTGCCCGCTGCTCGCGCCCGTGCCCTGCTGCCCGCTGCCCTGGCGCCAACACACCCTCCAGAAGCTTCCTCCCAGCTCTCACTATCCGTACCCCACGCCAGCTGCCCCAGCTGCCCCAGCTGCCCGCTGCCCTGCCTCCAGCTCAGCCCGCCAGCTGCTTCCAGCCCTCTAACCGCACCCCACCTGCTTCCAGCCTGTAGCACCCTCCCCCTCTCTCTCTTTTGCCTATAAATAAGGGTGCTCCACCTCATTAAAAGGGTTCATATATTTTAGAATCTAAGTGTATTTGAGAGGTGTTTTTTTGAGTGGTTCTTTGAGGTTCTTGTAAGTTTATTTCTCTTGTTTTTGTGAGTGTTTGTAAGCCCTAGTTTGAGCCCTTTTTATCCCCCAAGTTTAGACTTTCTTAAAAAGTTTGTAATTATTCATTTCAATCAATATAAGTGTTCTTGTTCTTCTTTTTTATTGTTGTGTGTGTGGGTGTGGTAAATTAGTTTTTGTTTTTTTTCTTTATTTTCTCTTTCTTTTTCCTTTTTTTTCTCCTTTTGTTAGTGTGTGTGAGTGTATAAGTGTTAGTTTTAATTGGTATTTTTTTAATTAGCTTTTCTTTTATGTAGAGTGTGTGAGTGTATGAGTTAATTTTCATTTTGTTCTTAACTTAGCTTTTATTTTGTTCTTAACTTAGCTTTATTTTTGCTTTTAGATTAGCTTTATTTTTATGAAGAGTGTGAGTGTATGATAATAGATTTTATTTTCTTTTAACTTAGTTTCCTTTTTAATTTGGGTGTGTGTGTGTATGAGAGTAGTTTACTTATTTGTATCTTTCTTTTAATTTTAGTTGATTTCATATTAGTGTGTGTGAGTGTATGAGGGTAGATTAATTTTTCCCTTTTCTTATTTTACATTTTAGCTTTTTCTTTTAAGTTAGTTTATTACATATATACATATATAATTATTGTTTTTATTAGTGTGTGTGTGTGTGTGTGTGTGTTGTGTGTGTGAAAAAGCTTTAAAAAAATGAAAAGAGGTTGTTTTTAGTTTAGTTTAATTTAGCTTTCAATTCAATAACATAGCTTTTATTACCGTCACGCATTTATTTCCCGTCTATCTGTTTGGATAGAACTCGCTCACGCATTTATTTCCCGCCTACCCGTTTGGGTAGAACTTGCTCACGCATTTATTTCCCGTCTACCCGTTTGGGTAGAACTTGCTCACGCATTTATTTCCCGTCTACCCGTTTGGGTAGAACTTGCTCACGCATTTACTTCCCCTCTACCCATTTGGGTAGAAACTGCATTCCTTTCATTTCTGTCCTTTAATTCCGTCATTTCAATTCCGTAGAGTGCGTGTGTTTTCAATTTAGTGAGCACTTTTATTTCTTTCTTTCATATAATCATTTTTGCTTGTTTCTGCTGACTGCTCATAACCGCTCAATCTTTAAATAGTTATCGCCATCGTTTTAAAAATAAAATAAAAAAAACCTAAGCAAAACTATCTTTCTAAATTAGCTTTTTCGTGCTTTCTTGCTTTTATTATAATTATCGCTAAACGCACGCCAACCCTAATTTTCGTCACTAACTTTTCTATAAAATTGTAAAAAACCAATTCAAAACCTTTTTTCGATAAAATAATAGCGCGTTCCTAAGAAGTAGAAATAATCGACACGATCCGAAAAATATGACCTTGATATTTCAAAAAGAAATATCCTATACTACTTTCGATAAGGTACACTTGCCTTTATCGATTTTAGTTCGGAAAATTTACTTAAACCCAAAAGCTTTCTCTCAAAAGCAAAAACAATTTTAAACTCTTAAAAATTTGTTGCGACAAATCTTTGGTTGTTATAACATAGCAAAGATTTGTTACAACAAAAAGCAAAACACGCTAATCTAAATTAAACCATCAAGTTTTTGGCGCCGTTGCCGGGGAGTAATCGTCGATATTTCGAAAGAAGAAAAGACCGTTACTTCTATTCAACGAAGTTGGATAACGGCCAGTTTGTCGAAGTAGGAGTTCTTGCGAATCTCCTCGAAAATGCCCGCTTAATTCTAATCACATCACAAGAAAGGTTTTGCAAATTTCTTTAAATTTAATCTATCAAGTTTTTGGCGCCGTTGCCGGGGACTTGTGTCGTTATTTTGAAATAGGAAACGCTATTAATTTTATCTTATATTTCACCTCTCTATCAATTATATATTTTACTTTCATCTTAAAAACAAAAAAAAAATTAATTAAGAAAAAAAAACCTATCTAAGAAAAAGGAAAATCCAAAATCTTCAAAAAATATATATATAAAGATATATCTCCTTTTTTACCACCTCTTATTAACACATATTTGCAAAATTTAAAACCTTTTGCAATTATAAACCTTTTGCATATATATTTACAAACATACATATATATGTTCATATAAAACCAAACAAAACAAAACCTTAAAAATTACCCAAAAAAATATATAGCTATATTTTCTACTTACGAAAAGAAAATCTAAAAAATATATTTTCCCCCTCTTTCTTTCTTTCTTTCTTTCTTTTTCTTCCTTGTAAAAATATTCCCAAAACAAAAACATCAAAAAAATCTATAAAAAGAAAAAAAAAACTCTTTCTTCCAAAAAAAATTAATTAAAGAATAGTGTATGACCCGAGGAGAATCTTCGGATAATCCGACTTTACATTTTGATCCAGAAATCGAGCGCACGCTTCTAGAGCGCCGCCGATCTCGTAATCAAAATCTACAAATAGATCCCGAAGAATCCATCGGCGATATACATATAGGCGTGATGGGCGATCCTAATCTAAATGCGGCCCCACAGTGGACCATGGCCTATTATGCTAGGCCAAATTTAGAGGATACATGATCGAGCGTCACCCGCCCCGCGGTAGCTAATAATAATTTCGAAATCAAATCCAGCATAATCCAAATGGTACAACAGTCGATTCAGTTCGACGGTTTGCCAGATGAGGACCCAAACCAATACCTTTCAAATTTTTTAGAAATTTGCGACACCTTCAAGATTAATGGCGTCAGCGATGACGCCATTCACTTGCGCTTATTTCCCTTTCCCTACAGACAAAAGCTAAATCGTGGTTGGCTTCTCTTCCGAGAGGGTCCATAACCACGTGGGCCGAATTGACGGAAAATTTTCTAACTAAATATTTTCCTCCGTCAAAAACTGCTAAATTACGCACGGATATAACCTCCTTCATTCAATTCGATTCCGAGTCTCTCTACGAGACTTGGGAGCGATTTAAGGAATGCCTGCGTAGGTGTCCTCATCACGCGCTACCAACTTGGCTACAGGTACAAACGTTCTATAACGGCTTGAATTTCTCAATGCGATAGATGATCGACGCAGCCACCGGGGGAACGTTAAACAACAAAACCCCGGAGGCCGCTCAAACTCTGATCGAAGAAATGGCCATGAACGCGTACCAATGGAATGTGCCAAGATCGCGTCCTAATAAATCGGCTGGTCTTTTTGGATTGGATGCCACTACTTACTTAACCTCGCAGGTAGAGCGGCTAAGCAAGCAAGTGGCGTAGATGTCTGCTTCCTCCTCCACTCCCGCTTGGGCTAATAATCCTAATAATAATAATAATAATAATTTTAATAATCCTAATAATAATTTTAATACTCATAATAATAATAATCTAAATAATAATAATAATATCGAGGAATCGGTGGAGTACGTTGGCAATCAAGTGCGGGCGCCCTTCAATCCTAATAACAACCCTTATAGTAATAACTATAATTCGGGTTGGAGGAGCCACCCAAACTTCTCCTGGAGTAATCCTAACAACGCGCAACGCCCTCCACCTGCGATCCCGCAAGAATTTCCGCAAGGATATCCCCAAGGATTTCAGCAGGGCTTTCCGCCTCCCCCTCCAAAACCTACTCCGCTCGAGGAGATTTTTACAAAATACGTAGCGTCCAACGAGGCAAATATCCGGAATATAACCGGATCGCTAAAAAATTTAGAAATGCAGGTTGGATAGCTCGCTAAAATGATCTCCGAGCGGCCACTTGGAGCATTGCCAGGAAACTCGGAGCAGAACCCGCGTGAAAATGCCCACGCCATTACCCTTCGCAGCGGCAGGGAGGTCGACTCCCCATTGCGGGTTGAGCGTCAGGTAACTGTTTCGCCTCCGACCCCTCCACCCTCGTCTTCAATTTTAGTAGATAAGGAAAAAACATTAGCGCCGGGCGTTTCGAGCCCGCAAATTCCTTACCCCGCAAAAATTAATAAAGAGAAGGAGGATGAACATTATCAAAAAATTTTACGAATATTAAAACAAATTCAAATTAACGTCCCCTTCTGCGAGGCACTCTCTCAGATGCCGAAATATGTGAAATACCTTAAGGAGCTCCTTTCTAATAAAAAGAAGCTCGAGGGTATTTCGCGTGTTTCATTAAATGCGGAATGCTCGGCGGTCCTACTTAATAAATTGCCGCCAAAACTAAACGACCCGGGAAGGTTTTCCATCCCGTGCCTTTTTGGCAATCTATTAATAAAATACGCCCTAGCGGACCTGGGAGCGAGCATTAATTTAATGCCCTTCTCCCTCTTTAAAAAATTAGATTTGGGTGTTCCCACCCCAACGAAAATGAGCATCCAACTCGCGGATCGCTCGATAAAATATCCTATCGGGGTAGTGGAGGACGTTCTGGTCAAGGTTGACAGGTTTATCTTCCCGGTAGACTTCGTCATCCTCGACATCGAGGAGGACGCCGAGGTACCAATTATCCTCGGTCGCCCTTTCCTCGCGACCTCCCGAGCATTAATTGATGTGAGTAACGGTCGCCTCCTACTTCGGGTCGGAGACGACGAAGTTACCCTTCATATTAATCCTTCGATGCGAAACTCTTTATCGAACGACGATTCCTGCTTTCACTTGGAATCCGCGTTCGAGGATGAGTGTTCTTTGCTTTCTGAATTACTCGCTTTAACTTTAGACGATCCGGATCTGGCGAACCTCGCCCCTTTGGACAAATTACCGCCAGATTTGCCTTTCGAGTCTTTTAATTCTAAAAGTTTACGAATTACAACTTCTTACGAAGAACCTTGACCAGAACGTCCTCCACTTAAGCCACTCCCCGACCATTTAAAATACGTATTTCTCGCCGCGGACTTAAAACTCCCGGTTATTATTTCGTCTTCTTTAACCGATTCGGAAACCTCCGAATTAGTTAAAGTTTTGTCCACGCATCGCCATGCAATTGCATGACAAATTTCAGATATTAGGAGGATAAATCCCTCTTTTTGCACGCATAAATTTTTTTTAGAAGATAATTCCCGCAAAACCATCCAGCCTCAGCGACGACTTAACCCGAATATGCGAGTTGTCGTTAAGGCTGAAGTAATAAAACTCCTGGATGCGGGGATTATCTACCTTATATCCGACAGCACGTGGGTTAGTCCCATTCATGTCATGTCAAAACAGGGCGGTGTAATGGTAGTGGCAAATCAAAACAACGAATTAATCCCAACCCATACTGTTACGGGTTGGCGGGTGTGCATCGATTACCAAAAATTAAATGATGTCACCCGAAAAGACCACTTTTCTTTGCCATTTATCGATCAAATTCTGGAGCGACTTTCGGGTCATCCATATTATTGTTTTCTCGATGGTCTATCGGGTTTTTTACAAATTCCTATCTCCCCTGAAGACCAGGAGAAAACAACCTTTACGTGCCCCTTCGGCACCTTCGCATACCGAAGGATGCCGTTCGGCCTCTGCAATGCGCCCGCTACATTCCAACGATGTATGATGGCGATCTTTGGAGAGCTCGTAGAGGATATTATGGAAGTCTTTATGGATGACTTCTCGGTCTTTGGAAGCTCCTTCCAAAACTGTTTAAAAAATTTAGATCGTGTCCTCCAACGATGCGAAGACACGAACCTGGTTTTAAACTGGGAGAAGTGTAATTTTATGGTTCGAGAAGGCTTAGTTCTCGGACACAAAATTTCCGCAAGAGGGATGGAGGTCGACAAGGCCAAGGTCGAAATAATCGAAAAACTTCCCGCGCCCTCAAATATAAAATCTATTCGTAGTTTTCTTGGCCACGCGCATTTTTATCGGCGGTTCATTCAAAATTTTTCTAAAATAACAAAACCGCTAACCCACCTCCTGGAGAAGGAATCTCCATTTATTTTTGATGACGCGTGCGTAGAGGCATTTAAAATTATAAAAGAAAAACGTATCCATTCTCCCATTCTGGTGGCGCCCAATTGTACCCTTCCGTTTGAGATTATGTGCGACACGAGCGATATAGCGGTAGGGGCCGTATTAGGCCAACGCCTAAATAAATATTTTCATCCTATCTATTACGCATCCCGCATGCTCACGGCCGCACAGGCTAATTACACGACCACAGAAAAGGAACTCCTTGCCGTCATCTTCGCCATCGATAAGTTTAGGCCCTACGTCATGCTTTCAAAAATTATAGTATTTACCGACCACTCCACCCTAAAATATTTATTAGATAAAATAGATGCTAAGCCCCGCCTTCTTCGATGGATACTCCTATTACAAGAATTTGATTTAGAGATCCGGGATAAGAAAGGGGCCGAAAATTTAGCGGTCGACCACCTCTCTCGTTTAGAACGCCCGATAACGGAAGCGCTCGTCGAGCCAGAAATCAATGATCGATTTCCCGAGGAACGTCTTTTAACTTTAAATAATTTAAAAACTTCTTCCACACCTTGGTTCGCGGACTACGCCAACTATTTAGTTGCGCGGGTGCTTCCGAAAGACTTTTCAAAATAGGAAAAGAAGAAATTCTTTTCTGATTTGAAAAACTACTTTTGGGAGGACCCTTTCCTATTTCGCGTCTGCGCGGACCAAGTCGTGCGGAGATGCGTTTTGAGCGAGGAGGGTGCGTAAATATTGCGTCACTGCCACGAGGGGCCAGCCGGTGGGCATTATCAAGCTAACTGGACCGCACAGAAGGCGCTGGAGGCAGGCTTTTATTGGCCCGTGCTCTTTAAAGACGCTCACGCTTTTGTGAGCGCGTGCGATAGCTGTCAACGGTCGGGTAACATCTCTCGTCGCGATGAGATACCCCAAAATTTTTAATTAGAATGCGAAATTTTCGATTTATGGGGCATATACTTCGTAGGCCCCCTACCTCCTTCATTTACAAATCGCTACATTTTAGTGGCGGTCGACTACGTATCGAGATGGGCGGAAGCACAAGCTCTCCCCACCAACGATGTGAGAGTCGTCATCAAATTTCTTAAAAAAATATTTTCTCGCTTCGGCGCACCCCGCACGATAGTTAGTGATAGGGGTACGCACTTCTGCAACGCCCAGTTTGAAAAAACTTTATCTAAATATGGCGTCACGCATAAGCTCGCCACCTCCTATCACCCCCAAATGAGCTGCCAAGTGGAGGTAGTAAATCGAGAAATTAAACGCATTTTAGAAAAAACCGTTTCAACAAATAGGAGGGATTGGGCGATTAAATTAGACGACGCGTTGTGGGCATATTGTACGGCATACAAGACCGCAATCGGTTGTACGCCTTATCGATTAGTCTACGGCATGGCGTGCCACCTGCCCGTAGAATTAGAGCACCGTGCTTTTTGGGCGTTAAAGCTTTTAAATCTCGATCAAAATTTAGCTGCCGAAAGTCGGAAATTTCAATTAAACGAACTCGATGAATGGCGTGCGAACGCTTACGAGAGCACTAAATTCTATAAAGAGCGCTCTAAATTCTATCACGATCGCAAAATTAAATTTCCAAAAACATTTGCGCCGGGCGATCTAGTCCTCCTTTTTAATTCACGTCTTCGTCTTTTTCCGGGTAAGCTTAAATCCCGATGGTCCGGCCCCTTTCAAGTGAAAGAGGTTTGGCCATACAGGACCGTTCTTATCTCTCACCCCATATTTATCTAATTATGTTTTCTTTTTCTTTTTATATATATATATATATATTTTTACATAATAAATAAATAAATAATGATGAATTTTTTTTAATTTCAAAACAAAAACTTCCAAAAAAATATAAAATAATAATAATAAAAAAAAATGAAAAACAATATTTATATTAATAAATATGCATATTTAAAATTTTCATTTCTCTTTATAAATGAAAAACAAAATAAAATGAAAATAAAACAAAAACTGTAAAACAAAAATCAAAAAGAATTTTAGGAATTTTAAGATAAAACAATAGAAAGTTTTCTTGAAGTAGGATTACTCGACAAACCCGAGAGGGGATTTTTGTCGATATTTTGAAAAGGGAAAACCCCATTGCTTTTACCTTTTTATTTCTCTTTTCCTTCCTTGCTTTTTGTTTTAAAGCTTTTCTTTATTTACTTTATTTTATCTTTCTTAACATTTTGATATGAATCTTAAATATGCATCTTTCAAAATAAAAACCCCAAAAAAATTAATTATATGTTCTTCTCTTTCTTTTTCTACTTTGTTTTTTTTCTCTTCTCTCTCTTCTCTTTCTCCCTTTTTTGTTTTTATGTTAAGTCTCTTTTAATTTTTATTAAGTTTTATTTTGTATATAAATGTGCATATAAGAAAAAAAATGATAAGTTTTCTTTTTATTTTTCATTAAGTTTTAATATGCATATTTGACAAAACAAGATAATATTTTAATTAAAATGACAAAATAGTGAAAAGCTTTGAAACATAAATCTAAAAGAATTGTTGGAATTTTAAGATAGAATAATAGTTAGTTTTTTCGAAGTAGGATTATTCGACAGACCCGAAAGGGGATTTTTGTCGATATTTTGAAAAGGGAAAACCCTATTACTTTTATCCTTTCATTTCACTTCTTCTTCTTCTTTGTTTTTAATTTTAAAGTCTCTTTATATTTCTTATTTTTATTAAGTATTAAGGTTTTTATAAATATGCGTATTTCAAAAATGATGAAGATATATTTAGAAAACTCCAAAAAATATATAGTTTTACTTTCTATATATATATTTCATTCTTTTTGTAATTTAGAAAAACCCAAAAACAAACAAAAATTTTCATATATGTATTTTCTTAAGCTTTTCTCTTTTTTCTTTTTTCTTTTTTCTTATTTTTTAGTTCTTAAAATTTGTATATATATCATAAATCTCATTTTTTTAACACCCCCCTTTTTTGTAAATAACCTTTACTATTTTGTTTTAACATCTTTTTGCAGGTATTAATCCGGTCACCCCGTCTCCAAATCAGGGACGTGCTTTTTCCCCCCTGCAATTTCCTTTCTTGCATTTTAATTTTCTTCTTTATGCTTTTGTATATAACTTTTTGTTCTTCATACTTAAGTTCAACATTGGGGACAATGTTG
Source organism: Dactylorhiza incarnata (assembly GCA_033032865.1). Classification (NCBI taxonomy): domain Eukaryota; kingdom Viridiplantae; phylum Streptophyta; class Magnoliopsida; order Asparagales; family Orchidaceae; genus Dactylorhiza; species Dactylorhiza incarnata. The sequence goes on along the minus strand of JAWHQI010000043.1, from coordinate 11,633,309 downwards.
ACTTTTAAGTATGGGGGTGTTTTTTCTCTTTTGTAATTATTTTTGTCTTTTTTTTATATATAGAAAAAACCAAAAAATAATAAAATTTTTTGTTACAACTTAACAAAATTTGTTGCAATAAATTTTGTCCCTTTTTAGTTTTCTCTTCTTTTTGTAAAAATTAATAATTTGTTACAACATAAAAAAATTTGTTGCAACAAATTTGTTCCTTTTTTAAGTTTTCTCTCTTCTTTTTGTAAAAATCTTTTAATATGTAAATATGTAACAAATTAGAAAACCCAAAAAAATTGTAAAATAACTTAGAAAAATTTTCACCAAAAAATTATTATAAATGTTTTATTTCCTTTTCTCTTTCTTTTCCTTTTTTTATATGTGCATATCTTTTACAAAATTAAAAATGAATACATATATATATATATGATGAAAAAAAAAATTTAGAAAAAAACCAAAAATATTTTGTAGTATTTATGTATGTATTTTGTTATAAAGAAAATCAAAAATCCAAAAAATACATATCATATCTTAAAAACAAAACAAAAAAATTTATTATATATCAAAAAATCCCTAAATAAAATAAAATCCCTTACTTAGCTTTTTGTTATTTCCAAGGCTAGGTTAGTTTTATCTTTAAGCGTTTTTCATTATTTTTGATTTACTAAATCATTTTTATTTTTATCATAGTTTGAAAATTTAAATCTAGGAATTTTAGTAGTAAACATCATCTTGTGATTTTAGTTTAAATCGAGAAAAAACCTTTTAGCACTACTTCGAGTTTGCCCTAAAAAGTTTCTTTTTGTATTATATTGGCAAACCATCTTTAGATTTAATTATTCTTACTTCAAAACTTGTGAAACTTTAGGAATGTTTTTAATCTACTAAATTTTGCTCTCAAATACTTTTTTTTATTATTCTAGATTTTCCTTTGAAACCCCCTTGTATTTAGCTTGGCAATAAAAAATTAGAAGGAGTTTAAAAGAAATCCTGTGTCAATGGGAATAAAAAGATTCCGTAAACGCAGGCACCCAATATTGTTAAAAGAAATCCTGTGTCAATGGGAATAAAAAAATTCCGTAAACACGGGCATTGGGTTAAAGTTAAAAGTTTCAATTTTCCCTCGTAAACCAAATGCTGGGAGTCAAAGTAAAACCAAACCAAAAGATTGGGTGAGAGGATAACCATTCATCACACCTAATCCAAGCACTCTTCTTCCTGCAATGGCTACCCCTTTTTCCCTACCCTTTAGCCAATAAAATTGTAAGCTAGATTTTAATTTAAAAAGTTTACGAGAGCATAATTAGTAGGTTTTATTTATTCTTGAAAATTTTCTTTAAAAAGTTAAGAGTTTTTATAATTTCGTTCTAATTAAAGGTGCTAATAATTACAATATAAGACGCCATTTAGCGAATTTTTGAAGTCTTATAGCTAAAACTTTTTCGCTCTTTTTAAATCATTTTCATAATTTAGGACTTACCTCTTTAAATCTCCTAAATTTATTTTGATCTTACTTTTGATTTAATAAAACATTAGTAAATTTGAAATTTTATTAAACGTCTTATAGGTATCCCTTACTTTTGCTCTGGAATAGCAAAAGCTTAAGTATGGGGGTATTTGATGAATAGTAAAATATACATATTTTCTATATAGTTTCTTATATAGTTTTATACAAAATTTGTAATATTTCATTTAAATCATTGAAAAAATGATTTGTTTTAACTTATATTTATATATAAAAGGAATTTTATAAGTATATTTAAATATATGAAACTATATAGTATTTATGTAAATGTTTATGTTAATATATATGTAAATATATATGAGTAAATATGTAAATATTTTTGTAATTATATATATTTATAAAGTATTTAAAAATATACGTAAATATATATGTAAAGTATTTATAAACATATGTAAATATTTATTAAGTAAAAACTATGTCTATATATGTAAATATAAACTATAAATAAGTTAAATATATAATAATAAAATTTACTATATGAAAATATAATCTATAAAGAGTTATATATATATTGTGTATCTTATTTAGTGTATATTTTATTTAACGTATATTTTATTTAGTGTATAATAATGTTGTATAAAACTATAAAAAAAATATATGTATTAAGTTAATAAAAATTATGTATTTTAATGTATTATATATGTAAAAATAATGTTATATATATATATTATTAAAGTCAAGAATATTGAAGTTAATTTATAAAAGAAAAAATCTGTAAATATATATATTATGTATAAATATGTTCTTATATTTACATCAAAGTTCACTTGCCTATGTGGATTTGGTGTAGTTAGTATTCATTAGTGGCGCAGGATCGAATCCCAGTACAGACCAATTTTGCCTGGATTAATCCCGCTGCCCGCGCCCGTGCCCCGCTGCCCGCGCCAGCCCAGCTGCCCGCGCTCGTGCCCTGCTGCCCGCTGCCCGCGCCCGTGCCCTACTTCCCGCTGCCCTGGCGCCAGCACACCCGCCAGAAGCTTCCTCCTAGCTCTCACTATCCGCACCCCACGCCAGCTGCCCCTGCTGCCCGCTGCCCTGCCTCCAGCTCAGCCCGCCAGCTGCTTCCAGCCCTCTAACCACACCCCACCTGCTTTCAGCCTGCAGCACCCTCCCCCTCTCTCTCTTTTACCTATAAATAAGGGTGCTCCACCTCATTAAAAGGGTTCATATATTTTAGAATCTAAGTGTATTTGAGAGGTGTTTTTTTGATTGGTTCTTTGAGGTTCTTGTAAGTTTCTTTCTCTTGTTTTTGTGAGTGTTTGTAAGCCCTAGTTTGAGCCCTTTTTATCCCCCAAGTTTAGACTTTCTTAAAAAGTTTGTAATTATTCATTTCAATCAATATAAGTGTTCCTGTTGTTGTTCTTGTTCTTCTTTTTTATTGTTGTGTGTGTGGGTGTGGTAAATTAGTTTTTGTTTTTTTTCTTTATTTTCTCTTTCTTTTTCCTTTTTTTTTCTCCTTTTGTTAGTGTGTGTGAGTGTATAAGTGTTAGTTTTAATTGGTATTTTTTTAATTAGCTTTTCTTTTATGTAGAGTGTGTGAGTGTATGAGTTAATTTTCATTTTGTTCTTAACTTAGCTTTTATTTTGTTCTTAACTTAGCTTTATTTTTGCTTTTAGATTAGCTTTATTTTTATGTAGAGTGTGAGAGTGTATGAGAATAGATTTTATTTTCTTTTAACTTAGTTTCCTTTTTAATTTGGGTGTGTGTGTGTATGAGAGTAGTTTACTTATTTGTATCTTTCTTTTAATTTTAGTTGATTTCATATTAGTGTGTGTGAGTGTATGAGGGTATATTAATTTTTCCCTTTTCTTATTTTACATTTTAGCTTTTTCTTTTAAGTTAGTTTATTACATATATACATATATAATTATTATTTTTATTAGTGTGTGTCTGAAAAAGCTTTAAAAAATGAAAAGAGGTTGTTTTTAGTTTAGTTTAATTTTGCTTTCAATTCAATAACATAGCTTTTATTACCGTCACGCATTTATTTCCCGTCTATCCGTTTGGATAGAACTCGCTCACGCATTTATTTCCCGTCTACCCGTTTGGGTAGAACTTGCTCACGCTTTTACTTCCCCTCTACCCATTTGGGTAGAGACTACATTCCTTTCATTTCTGTCCTTTAATTCCGTCATTTTAATTCTGTAGAGTGCTTGTGTTTTCAATTTAGTGAGCACTTTTATTTCTTTCTTTCTTATAATCATTTTTGCTTGTTTCTGCTAACCGCTCAATCTTTAAATAGTTATCGTCATCGTTTTAAAAAAAAATAAATAAAAAAAAACCTAAGCAAAACTATCTTTCTAAATTAGCGTTTTCGTGCTTTCTTGCTTTTATTATAATTATCGCTAAACGCACGCCAACCCTAATTTTCTTCACTAACTTTTCTATAAAATTGTAAAAAACCAATTCAAAACCTTTTTCCGATAAAATAATAGCGCGTTCCTAAGAAGTAGAAATAATCGACACGATCCAGAAAATACGACCTTGATATTTCAAAAAGAAATATCCTATACTACTTTCGATAAGGTACACTTGCCTTTATCGATTTTAGTTCGGATAATTTACTTAAACCCAAAAGCTTTCTCTCAAAATCAAAAACAATTTTAAACTCTTAAAAATTTGTTGCGACAAATCTTTGGTTGTTATAACATAGCAAAGATTTGTTACAACAAAAAGCAAAACACGCTAATCTAAATTAAACCATCAGTCACACATTTATCAGTTATTTATTCCCCAAAAATTAGACCCCTTAGATGCCTTTTAATACAAAAGTGTCTGAAAAAACTTTTTAGCCCTTGTTGTCTACCATCCATAGGGCTTTGAATCACCAGGTTTGATCACCTGCAACTCCTTCTAGGGCCATTCTCCTGAGATGTGTCCTAAAGTGGTACCAGTCAATATTTTGTAGATCAAACCCACATAGATGCATTGGTAGTCCTAATATTTTGTACACTTCCTGCACAAAAATCAGAATTTTTGGGCAATATTTTTCTTTGGTTTTGTGATAAATATGATTTTCATATTATTGAAAAAAAATATGGCTAAGTAATTTCAAAATGGACCAAATCTTAGGTGCCTTGTATTTTAGGCTATAAGTAGTCACATGTATAAATTTGAGGTCATTTGGACCACTATAGAACAATATACACTCATATAAATGTTGTGTATGGAAGGGTGGTGTGCATATAGCACCTTTGGGTATTTTGTGAATTTATCACAAATGGCTTGTTGTATGCTCATGATATTTGGGAAATTCACATATTATGATGGAGGGTATCAACTCTAGAAAAGTTAGGATTTTTGGAATGAAAAATCGTAAGTATTTAGTTAATAATATTAATGTCGCATAAGTGTATTAATCAAACGAAAGTAACCAAATGACTTAGGATAATCCTGATTTTCTGCCACATGATGATTTAGAGTAATCACTATCTCTGGAAATTATATTGGGAATTTTGGAGTTGATATTATTAGATATTTGAGTATAATTGAATATGTCACATAAATGTATAAATGAAATAAACATAACCTAATTCCCTGAGAAAAAAAAATCCAATTTTGTAGTTGATAGGATTTTTGGAAGTCATTCACATTGTAAATTACCAAAAATGTCATTTGTCACAATTATGTATTAATGATATTTTTATGGTTAATATTATCTGGCAAATTCTGAAAGTTTTGCTAGACTGTTTTTAGATCATTATAAACCTATGGTAATTTTTTCAGAATTTTTAAGTGAGTTATTTTGGCACTTACTATGTAATGTGACCAATTGACATAAATATTTAAATATAGAAATAGTGGACATAAATGCTATGGAAAATTAGGATATTCAGTCATTCATGATATTTCACCATTACATCCCACTGATAAAATTTTGGTATCACTCTGACTTCTGAAAGTTGTACTTCCCGTGTAAAGTGAGGTGTGAATATCTTTAAAGAATTTTTATTCATGCCAAAATAATTAAGAAAATTATGAATTTCTGGTCATTCCTTAATTTGGTCATGATGAACCTATGATAAATATTTTAGGGCATTTGGCTAAGTTATAGTGAAGTTCACATCATAGAGATCAATCTAGTTCAATTATAGTGCTGGACTGTGAATATCAAAAACTCGAGATAATGTTTAAACTAGCCCGAACACATAGAAATTTAATGAAACATGGAACACATAGAGAGGGCACCCATAACATCAGTCCCTATAAGGTGTAGCCTTATTGGAGAACTCCATTCCAATAGTGACTAGTAAACTAAAACCACATCGCATATAGGCCGTCGCCTTGCCAAAAAGAGTTATAATTCATACTTATGTCATGTTAGAGCAACCATGAGCATAACCTTAGCAATGGAAGTTACCAAATAAAGTAAATATTCTTATAAAGGAAGTCCTGGGATGTCACCCCAGAATACCTTTTAGTACCGTTGCGAGCCCTTCACCGGGTAGACCTCAGGAAGTCCACAATTCACCTTAAACCGCTAAGATCGACTAAATAACAAGCAAGTGTAACTTTCAATAAGGAAAGTTGAGAAAGGTAAACCTCATCCTATTACAGAGGATGGAAGGGTTCAGAAGTAGTTGGTCCTGCGAGCTGGAGGCTCGGAGGGTGTGGTAACCTTGCATGTGCATAAATTAGTGGCGGGTCTTCGGTACTAGTCCAGTTGTCACACTGATGGCAGTACGATGATGTTGGCGGGGTGTAGTGAGTTAGAGGGCTAGTAGGTTACCTTACTGTGGTCTAGAGGACAATACCTAGTAACTCACCCCCGACCATAAAAGACTGGAGGGTTGCCAGTAAGAGTACGCAAGAGCTCACGGAAGTGCACCTAAGATGTGTACAACATCATACGTAAGATCTAGGCCTGGTAGTGTGTATACCCACCTAGAAGTGGAGTGCTCGATCCACTGTTTTGCATTGTGGACTATTCGAATTATAATATATATATATATATATATATGTGTGTGTGTGTGTGTGTGTATGTGTGTGTGTGTGTGTTTGTGTGACTGTGGTGGTGGACTTGTCTAATTTATTAATAATTCTTTCATGCAACATTGTTCTGTGATATGATCGAACTAGCCGGCAGGATCGGAGTTGAGCGATGACAGCTAATCCGTGAGTTTGCTTCACTATAAGATGGTGGTTGTGGGCAAAAGATCTGGGAACTCTCCGGTAAGGAGGAGGGAGATCTTACATGAAGTGTCAACTTGACTTTTGAAGTTGCCTTGATATCTAGTCGGAGCAACGTCGACTTTTCGTTGACATTGCGTCGACTTCTAGTCGACGTGTAACACCTCCTCTGTAATGACCATATAATATGCGTCCGACCGGGACCCCATAACATATAATCGCCACAGCTTTAGCATTAAAAGATGATATAGAATCTACCCAACTCAAAACTCAAAACGACATAGCCGAAACATTAACAAAACCACAGAAGCTATCAACAACAACATAGGAGTACCCTGGCTTTATGGCCTTACAATACCAATGTTCAAATCATCATCCATACAACATAGAACATCTCAACAGATTGAAGCATTTCAATGCTACCTCGGTGTGCAAGTCGAAACAATATAACACAAACATAAATATGCAGGAAATCAGGAGGAGGTACACTTCATGAGATTTAGGCCTTTTTGACCGGCGAGCTGGCTCCAACTTGTGATCCTTGCCCTGCATCCATCATAGAAAAAGTGGTATAACTAGGGTCATCTATGGCTGACAAAAAACAGTGTAACAACACCCCTCCTCCCGACTGTCCTAGCTGACCCCGGGCAACTACATCACCCTGCAAGTCAGCACTTCGTATGCAAATGTAATTAAACAGAAGCAACATAAAAATATAGGTATGAGTTACACAAGCATCATCCACATTTCTATGTTGAGAAAATAAAGTAAGGGGGACTACCAATACAGCATGTATGCAAACCTAGGTTTCACCCAAGGCACCTTATGGCGTGTATGCTTCTAACATATCAACACACATCATCACTTAACAAAAACCATAGGGGTACTCATCAATTCCCCCAAGGCATGCAAGCCCAAGGACGAGAAATCCCGATGAAACCCCAACCGTCCATGGCCCATAATGCCATCGGGCTTGTCCATCAACTCACCTGTTCTCGCCAGAATCACCAAACCAAGCACAACTGATGCTAAGAAATCTTGCCTAGACCCCATCGTCACATGGCCCACAATGCCATCGGGCTTATCCATCAGCACAGACGTTCTCGTCATTTATCACAGAAGGTGACTTGTCTTGTCCGGACACTCTCCACACATGAATTCCACCATCCAAGGGCTAGCCAGCCGACAACAAAGACAAAGCTACACCTTCACACACAAACAGGCACCACAATCCATTCAACCCGCATATATTTTCCCATCCCAATCAAACATTTGTCCTAAAATAAAAATACGAGGGCATCACAATGAAGTTTTTGCCGCAATCGGATTTCTAGTAAAATCCTTAAAATGCACATTAGTCAACATCTCTAAATCGGACCACCGCTCGCAACTTTGGCTTCACCCACAATGCCTAATCCGCTAACAGAGCAGATCTCTAATGCAAAATAATGGCGGGGATGGACTCAAACAACCCGATGGTTCCTCTTGAACCAAGGCGACCCGAACCCCTCTCATTTGAGAGATCCGGTGCCAAAAATGCAGAAATAAGGATGGCAAAACCATAGATGCAATGCACGCATCCTAAAATCAGGAGGAGAGATGTCGTTAACCTTTGAAGTCTCTTCCTTGACAGGGAAAAGTTGAATAGCACGGATCTAAATGTGCACCTTCAAGCCCTCTCCGCGCTACCGATCTTGGATCGACGAACGGAGCTCTGAAGCTCCAACAATGGCGGATCTTGCACTTCATCCTCCTCTAAGCTCTCCCTTTCACCTTATCCCCAAAGTAACAAATGAATTAGAATTTAGAGGGGAGAGTTCCTCTGCCCTTCTTAGTGCTTTTGGACGAACTGATCTGAGCCATCGGATTAAGATCTAACGAAATCAGATACCCAGAAAATGCTACTTACGGATCTGGTTTTGCATGCTACCGCCTGGCGGTAGCTTTACCACTGTAGTAATAGAGAGAACCGTGCTCTATCTCGGTTCGTCGTAATCAGCATGCTGTCTCGACGATACAACACCCTTCTAAATGATACACCTGCTGCCAGCAGTAACGCTAGTGCGCTGTGCTTGCTCTCGACGATATCTATTTGACGCACCTTCTCAACGCACAATCTCGACGAACTCGACGCACAATGTTAACGCCAGCAGTAGCACCTACCACCCGACGTTAGAAAATAGAGCGCATGTTTTCACAGTATTATGAAAACTAGAGTGCTACAATCCACCCCCCTTAAAAGAATTTCATCCTCGAAATTTAAAGATGCTAATTCAAAACATGTCACGCATACCAGACGCAAATAGTTCTGGAAAGCCTTCTCGCATTGTTTGCTCGTGCTCCCACGAGAACTCATACCGCACACAATTACTCCAATGCACTTTTACCAGCTTGACCTCTTTACTCCACAAACATCAGATTACTGAATCCTCCTCGTAAATAAGATGGACTGTCGTCCTCAAATCATCGGCTACGGGTATGGTCGCAGGACCAACATTGTCATTCGGCTCCACCAGAGCTTTCCTCAGCACCGAGACATGGAAAACATCATGTAATCCACTTAGCTCTGCGGAAAATGCCAACTGGTAGGCTGCTTTACCTATACGCTTTGTAACCTCAAACGGACTCAAATACCTCGGACTCAACTTCTTGAGTCGCCGAATTCGTGAAACACCTTTTAACGGTTTGATCTTCAAGTAGACCATATCGCCCACTGCAAACTCCACATTTCTATGGTGCGCGTTAAAATACTTTGCATGTGGATCCTGTGTAACCTTCAAGCTCTCCTGGATTATACACACCAACTCACAAGCGTCTGACATCACTTCCTTTCCTACAAGCTGAGTGTCCCCGACTCTACCCAAGACATCGGCGTTCATCACCGTCTTCCATATAATGCCTCGTATGGCGCCATCTTGATACTCGCCTGAAAGTTATTGTTATAAGAAAACTCCACCATGAAGAGGTGGTCTTCCCAACTCTTTCCAAAATCGAGAGCACACATCCTCAACATGTCCTCCAAAGTATGATTCGTTCTCTCCATTTGACCATCGGTCTGCGGATGGAACGCGGTACTAAACTTGAGCTTTATGCCCAGACTTCTCTACACTAACCTCTAGTCCTTGGATGTGAACCGTCCATCACAATCACTAACAATGCTTTTTGGAATCCCGTGCAACCACAATATTTTGAATATAAAGCTCCATGAGCTTCTCCACGCTCTCCTCCTTCTGATTTGGAATTAAGTGGGCCACCTTGGTCAGGCTATCCACAATCGCCCAAATCGCATCATTACCTTGCTGCGACTGAGTCAAACAATGCACAAAGTCCCTGTAGATGTCATCGAATTTCCACTCGTGGATAGGAGGAGGTTTCAAGAATCCGCCTGGCTTTTGGCACTCAGCCTTCACTAAGGCATAAGTTTGACATCAACTCAGGTACGAAGCTACGTCCCACTTTATCCCATCACAAAAATGGATTTCCTCAAATCCAAGTACATCTTTATACTTCCTAGATGAATGGAGTGTTGGAACATGCTTTTTGCATCTCTTGGTTCGACAATAACAAATCCTATTGTATTTGATCATACTTGCATTGTGTTTATAGTGTGCAGGATCTTCAACATTCAATCCCCAAAAGAGTGTGAAAAAGAAAGACGTCGAAGTGACATCAGGATGATTATCTGTTGTTACCGCAGCGCAGTAACACTATCGCTGGCGCTAGCGAATCAGAAACCGTTGAGAAGGAAACCGCTGAGAACGGAACTGGCGTTCGACGAAATGAAAGCTCCGTTCGATGAACTGAATGCTCCGTTCGACGATCTACATGCTCTACCGCGGCGCTCGACGAAATGCATGCTTTACCGCGGCGCACTAGAACTACCGTTGGCGCCAGCGTTCGACGAAATGGAGGTCGACGAAATGAAGGCTTCGCTCGACGAAATGCTTATCATTGCGTTCAATGAATTTGCGTTCGATGAAAGTGGAATCCCATTCGACGAAAATTTGATCGACGAAAGATGCGCCCGAAGAAAAGAAATGTGTTCTACTGCGGAGCGTTAGCACTATCGCTGGCGCTAGCATAAATGGAAACATTTGACGAGAAGGAAATAGTGGAGAAAATGGAATGCCGATGGGACGCTATGTTTGGCAAGTACTATCGCGGTGCGTTAGGTCTAACGCCCGGCGGTAGCTTTTGGAAACATCCTGTCGGCAATTGATTGAGGAGCAGATTTTGAAGATGATATTGGCTGAAGGAGGGAAATCTCGCTAACGCGGGGCGTTAGTGGTACCGCGGCGCGCTAGTGTTTGGCGCTCAGAATGTTGCCTAAACTACCACGATCTGTGTGCTTTATTGTTTTATGTGGATACCGCGGGGCGGTAGTGGCTGAATCTATACAAAGACGCACACCTCCTCCATTTTTGCTTGCTGAGTCAGAAGGAATAGAAGTCATATATTCAGAGTGCTCGTGAGAGCCTTCTCCAAGCAGCCCGAAGAACCCCATCAACGTTCGTGAACGCAAAGAACTTGAAGACCAATACGATCGCATCTACATCGATATCAAGTTCTACTTTTGAGGGAGTCTTTAGTTTGAGTTTTGTTTTACTTTCAACTTGTAACCTTTATATCTTTTGTTCGGTAGAGGAACTCGCCACCCGGTGACTAGGGTTTTGCGGGGACTAGGGGGAATTCGACACACGGCGACTAGGTCTAGGTAGGACTTAGGGAGGAATTCGCCACAAGGTGACTGGGTCTAGGGAGTAGATCTAGGGGGTGCTCGAGGCCTTTCTGGTGATAGATTGGCTAGAGCTGCTTGAGGCCGTATCTGGGGAGAGATCGGCTAAAGCCAACCGGTTCGTGGGGATACGAGTCGGTATAGAAAACAAAAAGAGTTTTTCATATTATTCGCTTTGATTTCTAGCATCATTGAAATCAGATTTTGTAATCAATTTTATAAACGATAATCATGTCTTTTCTTGCTTAATAAAATTGATTTCATTTCTAATTTCATTATCTCTTTACTTTTGATTTAACATTACTTCGAACAAAATATCAAAAGTTTTCTATTAAAGTTTAAAGTTTTTAAAACCCTTATTCACCCCCCCTCTAAGGGCGCCTACAGATCCAACAAGTGGTATCAGAGCCAGGTTATTCCAAATCGGCTTAACAACCCGGAATAATGGCGTCTCTTGATCATGATCTCGCTTCTATTAGTGGGGAAAATTTTAATATAAATGAAAAAGTATTATCACCACCTTTATTTATGGGCAAAAATTTTAAAGGGTGAAAAATATTAGTGAACATTTTTCATAAGACCTTAGATGAAAGTTTGGAATATTACTATTGAAAAGCCACCTAACATACTAACTAAGAAAGAAATTGTTTTAAATGCAAAATCTATGAATAGTTTATTTTGTGCGTTAGATCAATATTTTTTCAAACTTATTTATACTCTTTCTACCGTATATGAGATTTGGAATTTTCTTGAAAGAACTTATGATTCTCCTTCTGTAGGTACGGAACAATCACAAGAACCAGAAAATATGATAGCTTGCACAAGTATTCAAGAAAGCTCCTCCCATGATGGATCTATGGAGTGCCCATCAAGTGGAAGAGAAGAAGAAATCTTATCTTTGGAAGAGGAATGCCAAAAAGATGTCGAAGAAACTATATGTTCAAATCGTGCCTCTCCCGAAAGCAATGTAAGGAAATCAAACTCCATTTTTTGTACTTATATTTCTACATTACAATTACTACAAACAACTAAACGTAAGATTAAGAAACTAAAAATGGCTAATGCAAAACTACGTTTAGAGAATAAAACTTTGAAAGCAAATGTGAATGTAGAATCCAAAAATGAAATGTTTGTACCTCCATGATGCTCTTCATTTGAAAACTCTATATCATGTTTTGATTATAATGATATTAAAGAAAAATACAAGGAACTTCAAAAGGAATTTATTTGTGTAAAAGAACACATCGAAAAATTGTCTTTAGAAAACTCATCGTTAAAAAATAATTGTGATATGTGCAAAAACTATAAAATTGAAATTAAAGAGATGGATGAAACTTTTGATGACTTTAGAAATGAATATAACAATCATATTGAGTCTATCGTATCCACTCTTAAAAATAGCACAACAGCCTATACTAAAGCAAGGCATAATCTTAAAGTTAAGAATTATGAATTGGAAACTAAAGTCAACTTGCTTAAGGAAATTATAAAGAAAAATTTTCAACACATAAATCAACAATTTCAAGCAAATTCCAAAAGCAAGTTAAATGTGAATTTTCATAATATGTCTAAGCCTAACAAAGGAAATGAAAAATATCAAATACATGAAGATGATATTCCAAATCATTATCATTTACAACATCATCTTTCTCCCAACATAAACTTAAAGACAATCAAATTTTCTATAAATAATGTTTTGCAAAATCATCATAGAAATTTGACAAATAAAAATAATATTAAACCAATGTTTGAATGGTGGCCCAAAGTTAAAGATGAAACACAAACTCAAATCAAAAGGGCCCATTCAATCATATCTCCCCAAAAGCAAACACGATATATTTGGGTACCCAAAGGAACCGCCACACCCGATCCTCTATGGATACATAAATCTCTCATTCAATAGTATCATATCATTTGCATGAAGTAGAAATCAGTTAAAAATGAAATATCAATTCTCTACTTCATGATGTACTTTATTTCCTTTTTGTTTTTGCTTTTATTTCTTTGAGCCATCATGATAAGATCACTTTATATAACATGTAATATGACTTTCACATATTAAACCAAAATTCATAAATAAATCAAATTGAATAAAGTTGAATAAAAAGTCATATCATTTTTCAAGTGATCCAATTATCCTTTTTATTTTTATCCTTCTAAATCCATTTCCTAAAAGTCTTACAAATTTTGAAAAACTAAATTTGTCATATGATATTATTAAGACTAAATGAAATAAGTGTCAAAATGGATTCAAAAGGTGTTTTTAGGGGTATTAGGATAAATTTATAAAATGCACAAGTTTTGCTTAGGTATGTAATATATTTGCATCATATTTGATTACCCATAGTTTGTTTCATAATCATGTCAAACCGGAATTGAAAAATTGCATGAATATTATTTCACTTATTTATGATCATTTCACTCATGCATATGTTGTGCAAAACTCAAGAATTATGGTTTAATGAATATGGAGCTTTAATGAATATGAAACCCATGTACTAAAATTTTAATTTCCGTAACTTTTTTGGGATTTCTTCTCGTCTCTACACTTCATTAGACAGGCCTTACATTGCACAAACATAATTAAGAAAAATCGGAAGCAAAATCAAACAAAATCTAGGCTATATGATTAAAATAAGCACTCTCTGTGAGCTAAAGCAGGCGCTAGGACCTAACGCCGGCGCTAGCTCAAGTATTCGATTTTCTGTAATTTTAAAATTCTGAAAAATCACTAAAAATATGTTATTTTATATGTACTACTCATTTTTGCATTTCTGCCTATAATTGATTATTTAAAAATTAAAATACAAAATTACAAAAGCCAAATTACAAAAAATATTTTATTTTCTTCCATTCTTTGGTTATTTGTTTGATTTCTATTTCTATATGTAAAAATCAAATACAAAAATATAAAACAAAAACTAGTATAAAAAATTATTATTTTGAACTTAACTTTTCTATTTACATGTATCTTGCGAAAGGGAGAATTGGGTTATCATCCCATCACATCACCTAGTACCGCGCGAACCTCTCACAGGGTAGACCTCGGGAAGTCCATGATCAAATTATAAGAGTTCAAACATTAAATTAAAATTATTTTTCAAAAAATATAAAAAATAACTGTATGGACTCTATTGTAAATATCAAGCATGATTTCTTCTATCATTTAAGACTTTCTACAATGTTGTGACTCATATTTTCAAATTACTCTGAACATTGTCTTTATCATGCTTTGATACTTCTAAACACATGTGCATAAATTATATTGTAAAAGTTTTGTAGAACCAAGCTTAGCATGCCTCTAAGTATGAGTAAATGTTTTATGTTTGATAATGATATTTATTCACTCACTTATTTTGGCATTGTCTACATATGTTTTTAATCTAAGAATGCGTGTGTATGTTTTGTAATAGTACAATAAATTAAAATTGCACAAGTATCTTACCTACACTACCTTTTTTTGCACTTTTAAAAGTTAAGAAAAGTGGTTATGTTTTCATAAATTATATTGGTTTGCAAAACAAGTGTATTCGGAGAACTTTGTACAAAACAAAAATCATAAAATAAAGTGACAAAGATAACTCCACCAAGCACTACTTGAACTTCCTGATATGTCTTAATAAGCGTTGTGAGGTTGAGAACCTTGGAAAGAATAGTAAAGTGTCTTGTGCAAACCTTATCTTTCCTTCAAAATAAAAACCACTTACTCTTAAGTACACCGGAACACTAGTCTCAATATTAAAATAAAATAAATTATGTGATCCCCCAAGCACTACTTTGCACCCTGATAAGTCTTAATGAGCATTGTCTGTGCAAAGCACCTTGGTAGTTGTACATTTTTTTGTGCATTGAAGTGTGTGGAAGTAAAATTATTTGTGTTTTATTGTGCTCTTTACTTTACATATTTCTTGTATTTTTTATGAAAACATTTGTTTACTCTACTCAAAATACACTTATGTGCACATCATTATCTTCCATAACACTTCTTCTCATGAGTATTAGATCCTAATGCTAATTATATATTACTCTTTATTTATGAAATGCACTAGATAACCTAGCATGCTCTCTGCAATGTTTTGTATGTTTTGAATTTGTGAATTAATATAACGTTGTAGTAATTTCTGTTTGAAAACATTATTTCATGCTTGGTTACTTTATTGTCTAACTTAAAGATTTTAAATGCAAATTGATTTACAAAAACATCTTCATTTTTGGAACTTAACTCATATATCTTCTTATGAATCGTCATGTTTATAAAAAGATGTTTTCTTGTATTTCTATAAGTCTTCCGCATCATCTCCATATATTTTTACCTTGCGCTTTCATGCTTATATCAAGTCTTAAATATCAAAATTCCTTTTTCAATAAATGGTAGACTTGCTTGGTAAAATTCATATTGGTTATTCTAACACATATATCACTTTTTTGCTAAAAACTCTGATCTATTATAATGAAAATTTGTATGCTAAAAACACTCCTGTACACATGAAAATATTGCAAAGCTAAAACTCTGAGTTACTAATGGATTTCAAATTAGCTGTGTGACCTTTTCTGTACAAATTCAAATAAAAAATTTTTTAACAAACCCATTAGCTATGAACTCATCATTACTTTTAAAATGCTTAAATGTTTCCAATAATTATTATCCATGACTTCATATCTCACCATAGCGGGGGCATTGGGTTGTAGACATTAGATAACCTAATCTCTAAGTCATATCTTGTCCTTAATCGGGGAGGGTTCCAGTGGGGCCTTGCGATGCACTAGGGGGAAAGAGTGCTAGGGTGAGTTTTGTATAGTTTTTGCATATGGGACTAACACCCCAACCTACGGCATGTATGCAGCTCCTCATGCCCATCCGTCACTTAGTACGGGGCTATGGTGTAGACATATTGTCTGGGTAAATTGGTTACTTGGAAATCATTACCTTTTTATGCTTAAAACTCTTATAAAGCAAAATCCTTTGTGTACTCAAATTACTACATCTATTTTTGTTATATCTACAACTCTTAATCATCTACTGTGCTTCACCATTCTTATATAGATGTTTTCCTCAAAAATATATTTCTTCATGCTTTCCACATCTTTACTACTTGTACGCTCGATCATGAATACGTTTATCCAACAAGTGGTTTCTTTATGACTATTTCTTCACATTCTTTTTACACTCCTATATTTTTTTTTCTAAGCTTATATTACTTTATCATGTTCATTCCCTCTCTACACATTTATTGCACACGTTCCCGTTTAACATTCTCTCCACCCTCTTTTGATAATACCAAAAGGAGGAGAATAAATTTGAAAGAAATTTACATGTTTGGGGAGTCAAGTTCATAGGAATTTTTTTCGTAGGGGGGCATTCACTTAGGGGGAGCATTCATTTAGGGGGGGCATTTGCACATGTCTTAAAATTCATGCTTATCCTTTTTAATAAACACAATTCCTATCTTTTGAACTATTTCTTTCTAAAGGGATTTGTTATTATCAAAAGGGGGAGTTTGTTGGAACATGCTTTCCGCATCTCTTGGTTTGACAATAACAAATCCTATTGTATTTGATCATACTTGCATTGTGTTTATAGTGTGCAGAATCTTCAACATTCAATCCCCAAAGGAGTGTGAAAAAGAAAGACGTTGAAGCGACATCAGGATGATTATCTGTTGTTTCCGCGGTGCGGTAACACTACCGCTGGCGCTAGTGAATCAGAAATCGTTGAGAAGGAAACCGATGAGAAGGAAACCATTGAGAACGGAACTGGTGTTCGACGAAATGAAAGCTCCGTTCAACGAACTGGCATTCGACGAAATGAAAGCTCCATTCGACGAACTGAAAGCTCCGTTCGACGATCTACATGCTCTACCGCGGCTCTCGACGAAATGCATGCTTTACCGCGGCGCGCTAGAACTACCGCTGGCGCTAGCGTTCGACGAAATGGAGGTCGACGGAATGAAGGCTTCGCTCGATGAAATGCTTATCACTGCGTTCGACGAAAGTGGAATCCCATTCGACAAAAATTCGATCGACGAAATATGAGGCCGGTTCGACAAAGATGCGCCCGAAGAAAATTAATGTGCTCTACCGCGGAGCGTTAGCACTATCGTTGGCGCTAGCATAAATGGAAACATTTGACAAGAAGGAAACAGTGGAGAAAATGGAATGTCGACGGGACACTATGTTTGGCAAGTACTATCGCGGTGCGTTAGGTCTAACGCCCTGCGGTAGCTTTTGGAAACATCCTGTCGGCAATTGATTGAGGAGCAGATTTGGAAGATGATATTGACCGAAGGAAGGAAATCTCGCTAATGCGGGGCGTTAGTGGTACCGCGGCGCGCTAGTGTTTGGCGCTCAGAATGTTGCCTAAACTACCACGATCTGTGTGCTTTATTGCCTTATGTGGATACCGCGGGGCGGTAGTACTACCGTAGGCGGTAGTGGTTGAATATATAAAAAGACGCGCACATCCTTCGTTGTTGCTTGGTGAGTCAGAAGGAATAGAAGCCATATATTCAGAGTGCTTGTGAGAGCCTTCTCCAAGCAGCCTAAAGAACTCTGTCAACGTTCGTGAACGCAAAGAACTTGAAGACCAATTCGATCGCATCTACATCGACATCAAGTTCTACTTTTGAGGGTGTCTTTAGTTTGAGTTTTGTTTTACTTTCAACTTGTAACCTTTATATCTTTTGTTTGGTAGAGGAACTCGCCACACGACGACTAGGGCCTTGCGGGGACTAGGGGGAATTCGCCACACGGCGACTAGGTCTAGGTAGGACTTAAGGAGGAATTCGCCACACGGCGACTGGGTCTAGGGAGTAGATCAAGGGGGTGCTCGAGGCCTTTCTGGTGATAGATTGGCTAGAGCGGCTTGATGCCGTATCTGGGGAGAGATCGGCTAAAGCCAACCGGTTCGTGGGGATACGAGTCGGTATAGAAAACAAAAAGGGGTTTTCGTTTTATTCGCTTTGATTTCTAGCGTCATTGAAATCAAATTTTGTAATCAATTTAATAAATGATAATGATGTCTTTTCTTGCTTAATAAAATTGATTTCATTTCTAATTTCATTATCTCTTTACTTTTGATTTAACATTACTTCGAACAAAATATCAAAGGTTTTCTATTAAAGTTTAAAGTACTTAAAACCCTTATTCACCCCCCCCTCTAAGGGCGCCTACAGATCCAACATGGAGTACTTCATTAAGTGAGCCTCAAACATCAACTCCTCATAGAGCTTGCCAAAGAGCGGAACACACATCCTTCTCTTTCTCTTCAAAAGTCCATTGACCATCTCTAGAACACTGCCTTCGCTTTGTTGAACTTCCAACACAAACTGTTGACACTCTTTGACTTCACTGGTCGCTTCCCGTATTCGATCCACTAAGCCACACTACATCTCAATCCAGTTCAATCAAGTTATGCTAGACTCACCTCTAGCGACATGAGCAATGTCAAGAGACACGAAGTTTCGCACTAACTACTCATCATGCGCTTCAGTCCAATAACCTTGCTCGGAAAACTTTCTGCTCAATACGACAGCCACCACATTAGCCTTGCATAGAGTATACTGAATTACCATGTCGTAGTCCCCAAGGAACTCGACCCACCGATGTAATCACATATTTAAATCTTTCTAATGCAGGAGATACCTAAGTCTTTGTGTTTCGTGATGATCTACACCTTTGCACCATACACATAGTGCCGCCATAATTTAAATGCAAAGATCACCGCCGCCAACTCCAAGTCGTAGACAGGGTAATTCCTCTCATGAGGCTTTAGCTTTCTCGACCCATAAGCTATCATGTTTCCATGCTGCACCAGCACGCAACCCAACCCATAACCTGATGCGTCGATGAAAATTTGAAACCCTTCAGTCCCACCAGGAAGACTTAGTATTGGATAAGACATTAACCTTTCCTTCAAGGTCTGAAACACGGGCACACTCCGACATCCATAAGAAATCGGGTAAGAGAGGTGAGGGTCAATGCCGTCCGTGAAAAGTTCTCAACGAACATCCTGTAATAACTGGCTAGTCCATGGAAACTCCCAAATTCCATCACGGTTCTCAATATAGGCTAATCTCTAATAGCTTCAATCTTCGATGGATCCGCCGACATCCCATCTACACTGATAATGTGACCCAAGAATGCCACCTTCTTGATCCAGAAATTGCACTTTGAGAACTTAGCGTAAAGCTGGTTCTCCCTCAGAGTCTGCAACATTAATCTCAGTTGAGACTCATGCTCCGCCTTCGACTTAGAATACACCAAGATATCATCGATGAACCCCACCATGAACGAATCTAGGTATTGCCAAAACACTCTGCTCATTAGATTTATGAACACTGATGACGCATTCGTCAAACCAAGCGGCATCACCGAGAACTCAAAATGACCATACCTCATCCTAAATGCTGTCTTGGGAATATCCTCTTCTTGAATCCTTAACTGGTAGTATCCCGTCTTTAAATCCAACTTAGAATACATCATCGAACCCACCAACTGGTCGAACAAATCATCGATTTGCAGAATCGAATACTTATTCTTAACGATCAACTTATTCAACTGAGGTAATCTATGCACAACCGCATACTACAATCCTTTTTCTTTACGAAAAAAATCGGCGGGCTTCATGGAGAAGAGTTAGGCCTAATGTACCCTTTCTCTAACAACTCTTGCAACTGAACCTTTAGCTCGGCTAGTTCCTTTGGTGACATCCTTAATGGAGGATGCGACACCAGACTCACACCCGGTACCAACTCTATTGAAAAGTAGATTTCACACTGAAGAGGGTCTCCCGGGAGCTCCCCAGGGAACACATCCTCAAATTCTTCCACCACTGGCACTTCACTGATTGCCAACTACGTGGAGTGAAAATCCAACAAAGCTATTAATGCCTCACCTCCTTGATTCACCGCACGCATCATTTGTACGGTGGAAATCAGGGAGCAAGCCACTCCGCCTAGGCCCTTGAACTTGACCTCAGTTCAACCTCCAATCCTTAGGGTCACCACCTTCAACAGGCAGTCAATACTAGCTCGTTGCTCTGCAAGCCAGTCCATCCCCAAGATAATGTCAAATTATGCTAGCGGTAGAATTGTTGCTACCAACTCGAAGTCACAATCGCATATTCTCAAAATAATGCTCCCTTTCCTCCTGGTGGTCATGAAAGATCCATTCGACATGCACACACTAAGCTCCACCTCCGCCTCGATAGTCTCAACACTGAAACTCTGTATAAAGCATTCCGCAAGAAAAGAGTGTAATGCTCCCGTGTCGAAAAGTACTCAGGAGTGGTAGCCGAAAACTACTACAAAGCCTAAACGCACATAATAGACACGAAAGGTCGCAAACAATTCAAAGTTACCGAATGAAAGTATAAACTTTTCGTAACTGTCATCGCATCGGGTTGACGAATCTCTTCCTGCTACCCAAGGTTGTATGCTCTAGGCTGCACTGGAGGGAAATGTGAAGCAGTTGACTCCGCTGCTTTCCCTTTCTCCCCATAACTAGGGCCGGAACGCACTGGCTGCTCCTGCATCTACTCTAGCTCAGCCCCACCCTCGAGACATAAACTAATAATGTGGCCCACCTTGCCACACTTAAAGCATGTCATAGCTCCCTTAGAATGAAACTCCCCAAAAGCTGTATCGCTACTCTCACTACACCTAAAAGGACGGGGCTTTTTCTTCCACCGATTTCCCTCTGACTTCACCTGATACTGAGAAGGTTTACCTTCATCTTGCTTTATCGCAAAGACCTTACGACGCTAGGTTCATTCCATGTCGCTCTCCAACATTCAAGCAACTTTGACTAGCTCATTGAACCCCGTATTCTTTAAGGCTATAAGGGGTTGCCTTAGATTTTCTCCCAGCCCTTGATAGAAAAGGTTATCCCTCTCCTCATCATCTATCATGGTCGTGCTTGCATAACGACCCAAACGAGTAAACTCCTACAGATACTTATCTACCGTCTTCTCGTGCTGCACCAAGTGTGGAATTGCCTTTGGAGTGTTAACCTCATTAAATAGGGGATATAACATGAAAGTGGAGGTTAGATCTTAATGTTACTCTAGAGGGGGGGGGGGGGGGGGGGGGTGAATAAAGTATTAAAAAATTTTCCCTTAATTTTATAGCGGAATTAAAAATACTGATATATATATGTGTATATTGAGTGAGTTATAAGAACTAAATAAAGAAATCAGCACAGCACAAGCAAAACAGAAATTCTCAAGCACACAGACATAAGGAATTTTATAGGAGTTCCCCAATAAATCTGGGTACGTCTACTCTTCTACCACACTAGGTAGCATCCACTAGGTTTTTGATCAGGTGCCCTAGCACCAATGGGTTTTTGATCAGGTGTCCACACACCAAGTGAGCTTTTGATCAGGTGCTCTAACAAAACCACAGGTTTTTGTTCAGGTGCCCTGCCACCAAAAGGTTTACTTTTGAAGGGAGTAAAAACCTTGTACAAAATGGAATAGAAGGGGTTAGAATGTTCTTCTCTGTCAACAATCTGAGAGAAGACTCTAGTGGATGTTGATGGTGTAAAGCTCCCCCTGTCTGATTGAAATTATTGACAGCTTGAGGATGGAGCTTTCTCTTGAATCAAATTATCTTCCTTGATAAGCTGATGAATCTGAGAGACAGATGTTCCTCAGATTATTGTTGCTCTATAGAAGATTTGAACTTGCAGCAGAGAGACCGAGAAATTGATCTTGAAGATGTTCTCAGAGAAAAGGATGCTGCTTGAGGAAGATGAACTTTCTTTTTCTTTCTCTGAATGATTTTTCTTGATAGAAGCTCTGATATTCTCTATGTCTGTGTCTATCTTCCTTTTTCTTTTCTGGTATACTATATTTTTTGGAAGAATACGACTAATTTTGAATTTCAAATCTCTCTGAATAGGAATAGAATAACCTGCAATAAATCTTTTCTTGGAACTTCCACTGATTCAGCCAAACTTAATTCCTTTCCTCTTTAATAATAAATGATATCCTTTTCCAATAAGCCAAATGGCTATTTTTCTCGAGAGACGGGATTGGAAGGTGAATAAAAATTAAAGGAGGATAAAATCTGTCTTATCTGGAAGAATAATTCTAAATGAAGAATAAAACTGGATCTGATGGATGAACTGAGTTCAGAGAAATATAATAGCTGATCTGAACAGACTGAGAGAAATTTCGTCGAGCTCAGATAAGATTACGTCGACCTGAGGGAAGAGTTCGTCGAAGTGAACATCTGATAAGAATTCGTCGAACTCAGGCTGGAGTTCGTCGAACTGAAGGATTCGTCGACCGCTGAGCCTGCTGAGCTGCTGAGAACTAAAGATCGTCGACCGCCGAGACGCTGAGACTAGAGTACCCCGTTCGTCAAATGCAGAGAGATGGTCGTTCGTCGAACGCAGAGAGCAGTTTGTCAAACCTAGTGACGAGTTTGTCGAACACAGAGACTTAGAGAAATTCTAAGTTCTAGCTATCTAATCAGCCTAAAACTATGACCCTTAAACTATACAAAGGGGGTCAACTTGATCCTAGTCAACACATAGTAATCCTAGCCCAAATCAGTAATAGGGTTGTTCCAACAATCTCCCCCTATTTGGGTTTGGATACTATTTGACAAATTTCAAATAATAAACAGCAAAAAAAACAGCAGAGCATAAAATATATCTGACAGAATGAGAAACCATTTCAGCAGATAAAATAAGGAGTGCTCTGAGTTTGACAATATTACAATAAACTAGAAATGTCAACCAAAAACAAATAGATCAAAACCTGTTACTCCATTATTGATGGAGGCTTGAAGATGATTTGTCTGTTTGGGTTTTCAGATTCTTTCTTACTCATGTACAGATCCTGAGCTCCCAGAATGGTTTAAGATTTGGCATGAGGAACCACTGCTTCTGGGTGCTTCTCTAAGTATTCTTCAGCATTGAATACATTTTTGGATTTGTATTTTTCAAATTCTTTCTTTCTGTAATCTGGCATAGTTGTAAATTGAGAGAAATCTCTGCCTTCTGCTTTAGCTTTATTAATCATGGGTATTGCTACAGATTCTTGGAATCTTGCCATTTGTGCTTTCCTTTCTTCTTCAGGATTGGGAAGAGAAGGGTTGTACTCAGAAATGTTGTCTTGAGCATAAGAAAGATTTTGAGGGTTTTTATTTTTGTGAGCTGTGCCATCAGTGATATGAAGTTTAAATTCTGAAGATACTAATCTTGAGTAGCCCGAGGGAGGTCTTGAAGACCCATAACTTTGAGAACCACTAGAACTAGCTGGTCTCTTGGACTGCTGGGAGGAGTATCTTGGAGAGGAAGAAGAGAACTTAGCTAATCCAGCTGCACCTGCTGCTGGAGGAGGAGGAGGATGGATATACTTGACAGGCTTGTTAGAGTAGTAACCATTCTTCCTCATTTTCTTTCTTTTGTTTGCTTCATTCCTTGAGATCGTCATCCAAGCTGGAGAGTCCTTGGTGAGAGTAATGTTATGCAAAATATAATATGGAATGTCATTGTTGGGGTTAGGAGGCTTAGGAGCCGCCTTTGACTTGAGCTTAGCTTTTCTCTTCTTAGATGATCTGTCATCAGAATCATTGTCATCAGATGATGGAGGATTATCATAAATAGCATCAATCAATTTCAGGAATTTAGAAGTATCTTTCTCAGGAATAACTAGAGCTGGAGGAGATGGACTTTCAACAGCTGGAACTGGAAGAGCTAGACTATCTTCAATAACTTGAACTTGAACTGGAGCTTCAAAACTTTTGATAATTTCTTTCAATATATCTTTATTTACAGGAGCAGTATATGGAATAATTGCTTTTGAATAGCCTTGATATTTTGGCAAAACTCTAAAAACTGTATTAAACTGGGAAAGCAAATAAGTAATATCTATAGAGGGATTAATAGAGATATTATAGATTTCTTCTACTGCTGGAATAGTTGTATCTATCATTACTGTATCACTAATCTCAACAACTGCATCTGCTTGAACTGAATCTGCACTGAAGACTGTGAGATCTGGAGCTTCTTCATCAGGCATCTCCCCCTGCCTAGTTTCAGGAAATCCTGAGGCTAGGCCCCTTGAAGAAGGGACAGATAAGGAGGGTGAAGGGAAGGAAGCTAGTTTGGCAGAAAGATCAGCAAGAGCTTGAAGAACTGGAGCAATTTTTGCATCCAGGAGGTCATTTAGTCTTGGAGCAATGTGATGATAGATCTGATCAGAAATAGATTTAAAATCAACATAGACAAGATCTGGATTGGAGTTAGAAGAGGATGGGATGGGGTATGGAAAAGCAATGTTGGTAGCTTGAGCTATGGGTGGATTAGAGTGGATAGGGCAATGAGGGTTGATAGGTGGTTGTGGTTGAAAAGATGATTGAGGTGGATGAATGGGTGAGTGAGGGATATATGAATGAGCTTCAATATGGATGGGGGACTGAGGTGGAGAGATATCTTGATGGATAATTTGTGTAGGAGATTGAGGAAGAGAGATATCTTGGTGGATAATGGGTGATTGAGGTAGAGTTGGTGAATGAGAATCAATGTGGATTGGAGAAGGAATATCATTGAAAGATGAAGGTTCTTCAGATGGGTGAGTCTGAAGAGTAGAAGAAGATGGCAATGAGGATGAAGGGATAATAGGAGAGTTGGGTGGAGGAATTTCTTCAGAGGAAATGGTAGGTGGAGAAGGGAGAGGAGGAGGAGAAACAACAGGAGAAACTTCTGGAAGGGTTGGGGGAGTGACTTGCACAGTCCTTGTGCCTTCTGAAGCAATTTCTGATGGTTATGCTCTAGGAGTCCTTTTAGGGATAACCCTTTCCCATCTTCCAAACAAGGCTGAGGACAGCCTTTTACTGGTATTGATGAAAACTTTTGGAGAGACCAGGAGGTCTGGATGCCTTTCCTCAAGAAATATTCCTAGAATTATACCATAACCAACATTTGCCTTACTTAACTTCTTCCTGATTGATTCAAGAAGGATCATTCCCCAATTAACTTTCTTTTTCTCAACCAAGGCCACCATCACCAGAAATTGGTGCCTTGTAATGTAGTCATGGGCATAAGTTTTCCCAAGCAAAACTTTGCCTACTACATCGGCCAAAAATTTATATTCCACAGATAAATTTTTCTTTAACAAGTGGTTAGGGTTTCCACTGGAATAACCCATCTTAACCAATGCAGCATTAAACTCATCAGATGTGATTTCCAAATCATCATCTCCATTTACTAAGCCATAAACTTCAGATAATATTTCTGGGGTTAGAATAACCTGATTTCCAGATATTGTTCCGGATAATGTATTATCCTCTATCTTGATTGTATAAGCCCATTCCTTAGTTTCAGCCACTGGTAGTTTGATTCTGGTGGTCATCATCTTCTTCAGTTGTTGTTCTTCAAACAAGTGAAGAATATCCAGGAAAACTTGGTCAGAATGCTCAAAAGTTTTGAAATCAATATCGAATCCAGCGTCAAACTTCATTGATGAAAGCGCTGCTTGCGAAATCGCCATTTGTACCTGCAAAAGAGAGCGATCAAGTGCAAAAGGGAACTGGAGGGATAGAGCGAATTCTGTAGGCGCAAGAATAAAATAAGATGAAAACTTTGATTATATAGAGGGATCGGAGAAGGGCGCACACTTTCGTAGAGCAGGGTTCGGCTAAACCTAATAGAATCAAAAGTCGAAAGGACTAAGGGCTTCGTCTGACTGCATTCGACGAAAAATTAATTTTCATCGATCTCAGTTCGACGATCGCGCTTGTCTTTGTCGATCCTGACTTATTAAGTACCGTCGATCTCCGTTCGATGAAAGATAGCATTTCGTCGTTCTCCGTTCGATGAAATAAGGGGATAAATAGAGAATTTAATTTTTATCAGATTGAGTCTCCATCTATCATTCCTAACTGATTTATAAATAAAATATGTTTCTTTTCATCCAAGGGTTTGGTGAAAATGTCAGCTCATTGCAAATCAGTAGAGTTGAATTGTAGGCAAATTTTATTTTTATCCACATTATCTCTGATAAAGTGGTGCCTAATTTCTGTGTTTAGTCCTTGATGACTAGTAATTTAGTCACCATTTATGGCTATTTTCTTATTAGATTTTTAATTAAAAATTGCAATTGTTCGTTATTTTTATAAAAATTTCGTAAAATTATTATTTTATGTTCTAGCTCATATATTTTCTATTTTGTGAGGATTCGGCAGGCCTGGGGAAAAGATGTGCGAAATCCCGCTGTCGCGTCCAAGACGCGCAAGCTGTCATACATATAAACATATATTTACATATGTATATGTTAATATATTTGTATATGTTTATATATATATTTGTTTATATATATATACGTTTATTATATATATATACGTTTATTATATATATACGTTTATTATATATATATACGTTTATTATATATATTTATATATATATATATACGACGTCTCCCAACAGCTGCTCCGGCCACGTCCTCCATGCAACCGCCAGCTCCTCCATGCAACCGCTCAGAGCTTCCGGCCGCCAGCATACAGAAGCTGCTCCGCCACCCATGCATGCAGCCGTCCGACCACCTCCATGCAACTGCCTGAGCTCACCCGACCACCACCTCTGCATGAAGCTTCCTACCTCCACGTCAACACTGCCACGTCAGCGATCCAACCAAACGCAGCCCGAGCCTCTCCACGTCAGCGATCCGCTCGAGCTCCTCCATGTGCGCCTCCTCCGCCCAAGCCCTGGCGTTTTGCAAGGATGCCACCTCCAGCCCGAGCTCCTCCATCCGCGCCTCCTCCACAGTTCCCGCCCGGCGTTACGCCTCAACAAGAATGCCGACACCACCGCCCATACCTGCCAAAGAATACATTTTTAGCACCTATAAAGAGGTCTCCTCGCGAAGGAGGAAAGGGGCATTGGCAGAAGAGAAATTTAAGAGCTGATAAGGAATAGTTCTTTTTATGAGATTTTGGATTTTAGAAAAAAAATAGAAATTCATTTCTATTTATGTATTATGGTTGTTTTTCGACGCTCTAATTTAATGTGTACCTCTCCTCTTTCAATTTATAATTTTCGTGTGTCCTTGCATTTTTATTTCTTGTAATCTCTCTTTCTACTAGCAATAAAAATATTATTTTGATTATTTTTATTTCTATTTTTGTTATAATCAGTCTATCGTCACTTTCTCCCTATTTCATCATGTCGTATAATAATGAATCCTCCATCTCCATGAGTAGCTAATTCCTATAGTGCTCGATCGCGACGATCCGAGAATGAGATAATTTTGCTATAATTTTTAGATTTGTTTTTCTCTAATTGTTGAACGCTTACGATTTACCTTGGATATAACAAATTATTATGAGGTTATATCATTAATATATAGTCTTCATATTGTTTTCTTTCTTTAGTTAGCCGAGAGGCTCATAAGTCAAATCGATCACTCATTGGTAAAAGGAGTAGAACGAAACTCTCGAGAGAGGACGACGTAACTCTTCCGGATTGGAGTAAAATCCAATAGCGAGGTTCACTTCCTAAAGCAAGTCTTAGGCGATGCTATTTGAGAACGAAAGTTCGGTCGATACACCCAAACTTAGTTGAGCTTAATCCTCGAAAGAGGAGTGTTCATGCTGCGGGAACCTTCACGGTCAAAGCCTCTTCAACAAGAGAATTGCATTGCTACTTTCATTTCGTAATTTTATAAATCCGAGGTGACTCAAAGATCGGGTACTAGTTTTAAACCATCGATTAATTTCCGTTAGCATTTCTTTTAGTTTTAGCTATTTGCAAACAAACCAACCCAACTTTCTATTGATAAAATAATAGCGATTTTCAAAGTAGAATTACTCAACCACCCCGAGTCTAATACGACCTTGGTTTTATAAACCTATTCTACTCTCGATACGGTACACTTGCCGTTATCGTTAGCAGATATAGTTTTGCGCATCAGTCCTACTATGGAGAACTGGATTTTGTGCTATAGATATTGCACTAGTATTGTCACAAAATATAATTGAGTTATTTAAGTTGACACCATAGTCTAGGAGCTGATTTTGTATCCACAATATCTGTGAAAAGCAACTGCCTGCAGCTATATATTCAGCTTCATCTGTTGATGTGGACACATATGTTTGTTTCTTACAAAACCAGTACACAAGCCTATCACCAAGAAACTAACAAGTTCCTGATGTTCTTTTCCTGTCTACTCTGCATCCAGCATAATCTAAATCTGAGAATCCAGTTAATTCAAATTCAGATGTTGTTGGATACCAAAGTCCTAGATTAGGGCAACCCTTTATATATCTCAAAATTCTTTTTAATAAAATTAGATGAGATTCTTTGGGGTTAACTTGAAAAATAGCACAATACAAGTAGCAAACATTATATCTGGCCTACTTGATGTTAAATAATGTAGTGAGCCAACAATTGCTCTATATACTTTCTGATCAATAGGTTTCCCTGATTCATCAGTATCAACAACAACATTAGAGGGCATGGGTGTTTTCATGGTGGAAGCATCAGACATACCAAACCTTTTCACTAATTCCTTAGCATACTTGGATTGTGATATGAAGATGCCATTTGGAGTTTGCTTCACTTGAAGACCAAGGAAGTATGATAGTTCACCCATACAACTCATTTCAAATTTAGATTGCATTAGATTAGAGAACCTTTTGCATAAATTTGAATCAGTAGAGCCAAAAATAATATCATCTACATATATTTGAACTAGCAAAGTTTGATTTTTATGTATCTTGAAAAATAAGATTTTATCTACCATGCCTCTACAGAACTTGTTTTCCAAAAGAAAATTAGCTAAGGTCTCATACCATGCTCTGGGAGCTTGTTTGAGACCATAGAGAGCTTTATTAAGCTTAAATACATAGGAGGAGTGAGTTGGAGAGATGAAACCTGGTGGTTGTTCCAAATAGACTTCTTCTTTGATGTCTCCATTAAGAAATGCACTCTTTACATCCATTTGATAAACTTTGAACTTCTTGTATGCAGCAAAGGCCAAAAAGTTCCTTATAGCTTCAAGTCTTGCAACAGGAGCAAAGGTCTGATCATAGTCTATGCCTTCTTCTTGTGAATAACCTTGAGCTACCAATCTTGCTTTGTTTGTGACTATGTTGCCTTGATCATCAAGCTTGTTCCTGAAGACCCATTTGGTGTCAATAACTTGATGGCCTTTTGGTCTTGGAACCAAATCTCAAACCTTGTTCCTTTCAAATTGGTTGAGCTCCTCTTGCATTGCAAGAATCCAGTTTGGATCTTGTTCTGCATCATTTATGGATTGAGGTTCAACTTGTGATAGGAAGCAAGTGTGCATCTGATTTTGATGTAGTTGATGCCTTGTTTGAACACCTGCTGAAATATCACCAATGACTTGGGATATTGGATGATCTCTAACTGTGATGTGGTCAACAGTTGGAGTTGGTTCAGCAATGATATCCACTTGGGGAAATTGTTCAGCTGTCACTTGATTTGTGCTGTCAGCAAGATCTGGATGATCATCTTCTTCACTGTATTCAAGATTTTGTGTTGATGGAAGTAAAGATTCTTCTTCTTGTAGATTTAATCCATTTAGCTCTTCACATAGAGCTGGTACCTGCAAAATATTCTTGGTAGAGGTGGTGTTCCTCTCCTCAAGTAACATGTTAGTCTCACCAAAGGATACATGCATGGACTCTTCTATCTTAAGAGTAGATTTGTTGTAAACTCTATATGCCTTACTAGAAAGAGAATAACCAAGGAAAATGCCTTCAGCAGCTTTTGCTTCATACTTCCTGAGACACTTCTTATCATTGTTATGCACATAGCATTTACATCCAAATATCTTAAAATAGTTAACCTTAGGCCTTTTATTCTTAAGTAATTCATAGGGAGTCTTGCCCTTAAGCTTATGTATAAGGCTTCTGTTCAACACATAATTAGCTGTGCTCACTGCCTCTGCCCAAAAAGAGAGTGGCAGGTTTGCATCAACAAGTAATGTAGTTGCTGATTCAATAAGGGTTCTATTTTTTCCTTTCAGCTACCCCATTTTGTTGAGGAGATCTAGGAGCAGAGAAACATTACCTGATCCCTTCTTTTCCACAGAATTCTCTCATCAGAAGAGACTCAAACTCAGTGTCATGATCACTTCTGATCAATGCAACTACAGTAGAGTACTCACTCTTAATGGACCTGAGAAAGTCTGTCAGAACACTAAAGGTGTCAGACTTGTTCCTAAGAAAGAACACCCAAGTGAATCTTGAGAAGTCATCTACAATCACTAAAGAGTAATGCTTCCCTCCTAAGCTTTGTATAGCAGTAGGTGCAAAAAGGTCCAAGTGCAATAAATACAAAATCCTAGGTGAATCACTCTTGGATAAAGACTTAAAACTACTTCTAGTTTGCTTACCTAATTGACAAGCTATGCAAAGTCCTTCCTTCTTGTATGAACCAGATGGGAGTCCTATAACAAGATTGTCCTTAGAAAGCTTAGATATAGTTCTAAGGTTAATATGTCCAAGCCTTTTATGCCATAATTCATTAGTTTTACTTATAGAATTAAATAAGCAAATATGAGAATTGGCAGAGTCAAAATTGACTAAATAAATATTTCCATGTCTAATACCAGATAATACAGTAATATTTTTATTATTGGTAATAAGACATAAGGAATGATTGAAAGTTACCTGATAACCTTCATCACATAACTGGCTTCTGCTGATGAGGTTGTGCTTCAGACCTTTGACATAGGCTACTTCCTTGAAGGTCACTGCTCCAACCTTGATCTGCCCATAGCCTTTCGTTTGTCCACAATTTGAGTCTCCAATGATCACCATGGGTCCAAACTTTGCCTTGTAGTTGTTAAGATTTGCCTTGTTTCCTGTCATATGCTTTGAACAGCCACTATCCAAATACCATTGTTCATTCCTGTTTGGATAGCTGTGTACCTGTAAACAGAAAAATAAACTAGTTGTTTTTGACCCAGACTACCTTGGGTCCTTTTGTATTACCACAAAACTCAGAAATAAAAGACATTTCAGGCGGATCCTTATAACCTATTGGATGATATCTCCTTGGAGGTATTATCCATTCAGTGAAAAGGATTGTAAGTATGTGAAGAAAAAGAATTCTTTAAATTTTTTGTATATCTTCTGTTCGACGAACTGGGATGTGTTCGTCGATCGCCGTTCGACGAAGGGATGTGCTTTCGTCGAGCGCCGTTCGAATAATGACTATATAGAAAATCTGTCTTCAGAGTTCGTCGATCTCCGTTCGACAAATTCATCTGATTTCGTCGAGCTTCGTTCGACGAATTCTGCTGAATTCCCTTATTCTTTACAGCCTTACTTGAAATGTTTTTATTTTCATCTACAACCTCTTTGCTCTTAGCAGAAATGAATTTTATAGGTGTAGAGAGTATGTTCTTCTTAATTAGAGGTGGCTCACTTGATGAAGCACCCAAGCACAGTTTGCTATTGAATCTAGCATTTACTGTACTTGTAATGTCCATCAGTTTGATGCTTCTCCCATTTAGGGATTCTTCAAATTTCTTGGCCTCAGAAAGTTTATTCTCAATGAGAATTATTTGTTCTCTGGAGGCAGCCAAATATTTCTTAAGATTAGCATTTTCTTCACTTATTTTGTTCATTTCAGCTAGCTTATGTTTGAGTGAGATTATTTCTTTCTCAGATTTTATTAAGTCTAAGCAAAGAACTTTGAATTCATCTTTGAATTCAACTGAAGTAAA
Organism: Dactylorhiza incarnata; assembly: GCA_033032865.1. Classification (NCBI taxonomy): domain Eukaryota; kingdom Viridiplantae; phylum Streptophyta; class Magnoliopsida; order Asparagales; family Orchidaceae; genus Dactylorhiza; species Dactylorhiza incarnata. Next base: position 11,601,217 of record JAWHQI010000043.1, on the reverse strand, counting down.
ATCAAAATTGGAGATTACCTGATCAGCATCATTTTCAGCTTCAGATCCTGATTCTTCTTCATCTGAATTGTTAGCTGAGGCATTGATAGCCATCATGTAGAAGCTCTTTTCTTTTTCATCATCTTCATCATCAGAAGTGCTGGATGAAGATGTACTTGCTGACTCACTGCTTGAGTCATAAATGGCCATCAGGCACTGATCCTTTTCTTTTGATTCTTCTTCATCATCAGAGGAGCTTGATGAAGATTCTGATTCAGTGTCACTCCAAGTTTCTGCTACAAATCCTCTTCCCTTGTGTTTGTGCCTGTCGGAGGAAGACTTGCTGGAGTGCTTCTTGTCTTCTTTGTCCTTTTTATTCTCTTTCTTCTGATTCTCTAGACATTCTAGCAGAATGTGTTCAGGTTTCCTGCAACCATAACAAATGATTTCGTTAGGATTTGACTTATCATACCTTGGCTTTTCCCTTGATCTGGAGTTTTTCTTTCTGAAGTCCTTCTTAGCCATCTTGTAGAACCTTTTGGCTAGAAGGCTCATGAACTCCTCATCTCTTGGAGCGTTTTCTTCTTCTTCAGTAGCTTGGAAAGCTATATTCCTCTCCTTCTTGGATCCTGAAGATGAAGTTGATTATTCAGCTTCTCTGGTTTTGATAAGCTGCTCATCGGACTTGAGTTTGCCTAACAAGCTCTCAGTTGAGATCTCATTAAGGCATCTGGCTTCCTTGATTGGCCAGATCCTAGAGTCCCATGTGCTGGGGAAGCACATAAGGATCTTATCATTGATCTCAATGATAGAAATCACTTTGTCCAAGGTCTTTAGCTCATTGATTATGAGGCTGAGCCTATTGTATATATCAATAACTATTTCAGATTCTCCATTTTTGAAATTCTCATATTGAGAAATAAGATGGGATCTTCTGTCCTTTCTTTCATCAGTTGATTCTTCAACCATATTGTTGAGAGAGATCCATATTTCTCTTGCAGAGGTGCATTCCACTACTTTCTGAAAAATGTCATCAGACATTGTTTGTGCTAGAATGTTCATTGCTTTCGCATCTGCACTTCTTTGCTTCTTCTGAGCTTCAGTCCACTCAGGTGGTGGAACATCATTGTTATTAGTTGTGGTGTCAGCACTAGTTGTTGCTGTGGGAGCTGGAGGTCCTGTCAAAATCACATTGAAGATTTTCTCATCAATAGAATTCATGTACAGCCTAATCCTTGCCTTCCATAGTCCAAACTTACTGAGATTGCACATAGGAGGTCTTGTGCTAGAATATTCTTTGTTTTGTGCCATGAGTTTTAACAGAAAAAAGAAACTCTAAGATAAATTAAGATCTAATTGATATTTATGATTCAGGTGTTAGCCTGTATATAAAATTAACTACCCTCTGATACCAATTAAAAGTGGAGGTTAGATCCTAATGTTACTCTAGAGGGGGGGGGGGGGGGGGTGAATAGAGTATTAAAAACTTTTCCCTTAACTTTATAGCGAAATTAAAAATACTGATATATATATGTATATTGAGTGAGTTATAAAAACTAAATAAAGAAATCAGGACAACACAAGCAACACAGAAATTCTCAAGCACACAGACACAAGGAATTTTATAGTAGTTCCCCAATAAATCTGGGTACGTCTACTCTTCAACCACACTTGGTAGGATCCACTTGGTTTTTGATCAGGTGCCCTAGCACCAAGGGGTTTTTGATCAGGTGTCCACACACCAAGTGAGCGTTTGATCAGGTGCTCTAACCAAACCACAGGTTTTTGTTCAGGTGCCCTGCCACCAAAAGGTTTACTTTTGAAGGGAGTAAATACCCTGTACAAGATGGAATATAAGGGGTTAGAATGTTCTTCTCTGTCAACAATCTGAGAGAAGACTCTAGTGGATGTTGATGGTGTAAAGCACCCCCTGTCTGATTGAAATTATTGACAGCTTGAGGATGGAGCTTTCTCTTGAATCAAATTATCTTCCTTGATAAGCTGATGAATTTGAGAGACAGATGTTCCTCAGATTATTGTTGCTCTATAGAAGATTTGAACTTGCAGTAGAGAGACTGAGAAATTGATCTTGAAGATGTTCTCAGAGAATATGATGCTGCTTGAGGAAGATGAACTTTCTTTTTCTTTCTATGAATGATTTTTATTAACAGAAGCTCTGATATTCTCTATGTCTGTGTCTATCTTCCTTTTTCTTTTCTGGTATACTATATTTTTTTGGAAGAATACGACTGATTTTGAATTTCAAATCTCTCTGAATAGGAATAGAATAACATGCAATAAATCTTTTCTTGGAACTTCCACTGATTCAGCCAATCATAATTCCTTTCCTCTTTAATAATAAATGATATCCTTTTCCAATAAGCCAAACGACTATTTTTCTCGATAGACGGTATTGGAAGGAGAATAAATATTAAAGGAGGATAAAATCTGTCTTATCTAGAAGAATAATTCCAAATGAAGAATAAAACTGAATCTGATGGATGAACTGAGTTCAGAGAAATAGAATAGCTGATCTGAACAGACTGAGAGAAATTTCGTCGAGCTCAAATAAGATTTCGTCGACCCGAGGGAAGAGTTCGTCGAACTCAGGCTAGAGTTCGTCGATCTCAATTTTGAGTTCGTCGAACTGAAGGATTCGTCGACCGCTGAGCCTGCTGAGCCGCTGAGAACTGAAGATCGTCGACCGTTGAGACGCTGAGACTAGAGTACGTCGTTCGTCGAACGCAGAGAGATGGACGTTCATCGAACGCAGAGAGCAGTTCATCGAACCCAGTGATGAGTTCATCGAACGCAGAGACTTAGAGAAATTCTATGTTCTAACTATCTAATCAGCCTAAAACTATGACCCTTAAACTATACACAGGGGTCAACTTGATCCTAGTCAACACATAGTAATCCTAACCCAAATCAGTAATAGGGTTGTTCCAACATAACACGTCAGGAAAGCGCTCCCAAAATCTGCCATGGACAGGGCACGTTCAGGTACATGACAGCCAATATGGTTCACCCGCCACAGCTTAGCGTCACCTTCTAACATAAAAGTCACAAAATGGGAGTACTAGTCCTCTAGGTTTTCTACCGCTTTCAAGAGTTCCCGAATCCTCGCCAACCAGTCCTCGGCATCCGTCGAAGTGCCAATTCCCTTGAACATCGGAGGATGGAAACTCAGAAAATACTTCATCTGTCGATCTCCTTGCCCAACCACTCTCTCTGCTAATGGCTCTGCCTGACTTACTCCTACCACCGTTGTAATAGGCGCCACGACCGGGGTAACAGGAGTTGTAACCTGCACGCCAGGTGTAGAAACCTGTGGAATCTCCGCAGCTTGGGCCTCTACCATCGCCTTTGCTAGAATGAAATAGAAATCTGTTGGGGACACAACCATAGTCATGAGGCCCAAAGCAGTAGCACTGCTTGCAGAAGGCTACTCTTGACACCTCGACATCCCCGCATCGTCTCCCCCATCCTAGCTTAAGAAAGGAATCAAACAAGTCACGATCTATTCGCAAGAGTCAAATACAAAGACACTCATGGCCCCGCACATACTCTTTTGTGGACAACCTCTTTACGCGATCCGATTACACTAAATGTCAACAAGAACGCTAACCTAGCTTTGGTGCCAAATTATAACACCACCCCTGTAATGACCATATAATATGGTTCTTGCCGGGACCCCACTACATATAATCGCCACATCTTTAACATTAAAAGATGATATAGAATCTACTCAACTCAAAACTCAGAACAACACAGCGGAAACACTAACAAAAGCACAGAATATGTCCACAACTACATTAGAGTACCATGGCCTTATGGTCGTACAATACCAATGTTCAAATCATCATCCATACAACACAAAACATCTCAATAGATAGAAGCATTCCTAAGCTACCTCAGCATACAAGCCGGAACTATATAATAAAAACATAACTATGCAGGAAATCAGGAGGAAGCTTGCGATCCTTGCCCTGCATCCATGAGGCTTAGGCCTTTTTGTTCGGTGAGTTGGCTCCAGCTTGCGATCCTTGCCCTGCATCCATCATAGAGAAAGTGGTATAACGAGGGTCAGTTATGGCTGACCACAAACAGTGTAACAACAACCCTCCTCTAGGCCGTCCTAGCGGACCCTGGGGAACTACATCACCCAACAAGTCAACACTTCATATGCAAATATAATTAAACTGAAGTAACATAAAAATACAGGTATTTGTCACAAACATCATCTATGTTTCTATGTTGAGCAAATAAAGAAAGGGGCCTACAGATGCAGCATGTATGCAATCCTGGGTTTCACCCAAGGCACCCTATGGCTTGTATGCTTCTAATATATCAACACACATCATCACTTCACAACAAACATAGGGGTACTCATCAATTCCCCCAAGTCATGCAAGCCCATGGCCGATAACTCCCGTTGAGACCTCACCCGTACATGGCCCACAATGCCATACGGCTTGTACATTAGCATAGACGTTCTGTTCAGTTATCACATAATGGGACTTGTCTTGCCGGTACACTCTCCACACATGAATTCCAACATTCACGGTCTAGCCAACCGACCACAAAGACAAAGACATGACTTCACACACAAACAGGCATCACAAGCCATTCAACCCGCACATATTTTCCCATCCCAAGCCAACATTCGTACTCACACAAAAATATGAGGGCATCACAATGACGTTTTCGTCGCAATCAGATTTCTAGCAAAATCCCTAAAATACGCGTTAAGCAACATCACCAAATCGGGCCACCGGTCACAACTTTGGCATCACCCATAATGCCTAATCCGCTAACAGAGCGGATCTCTAATGGAAAACAATGTTGGGGACGGACTCAATCAACCCGATGGTTCCTCTTGAACCAAGGCGACCCGAACCCCTCTCATTTGAGAGATCTGGTGCCAAAAATGCAGAAATAAGGAAGGCAAAATAAGAAATGCCATGCACGCATCCTAAAATTGGGAGGAGAGATGTTGTTAACCTTTGAAGTCTCTTCCTTGCCATGGAAATCTCAAATATCATGGATGAAAATGTTCACCTTCAAGCCCTCTCTGCGTTGCCGGTCTCAGATCGACAAACGGAGCTCTGAAGCTCCAAAAATGGAGGATCTTGCTCTTCTTCCTCCACCAAGCTCTCCCTCTCACCCTAGCCCCAAAGTCACAAATGACTTAGAAATAAGAGGGGAGAGTTCCTCTTCCCTACTTAGGGCTTTTGGATGAACTGATCTGAGCCCTCAGATCAAGATCTAAGGAGATCAGACTCCCAGAAAATGCAACTTACAGATCTGGTTTTCCATGCTACCGCCCGGTAGTAGCGCTGCTGCGCCGCGGTAGTATTAGAGAAAATCATGCTCTATCTCGGTTCATCGTGATCACAGGTTGTCTCAATGACACAACACCCTTCTCGATGACACACCTACCGCCAGCAGTAACACTAGCGTGTGGCCCTAGATCTTGACGATATCTACTCGATGCATCTTCTCGATGAACCTTCTCGACACATCTTCTTGATGAACTCAACGCACAATGCTACCACTAGCGATAGCACCTATCGCCTGGTGTTAGCATGTAACACCCTCCCCTATTACATAGAATATAGCAATTGGTCCGGCCGGGACCCCACGCCATATTAAACGAACATAAGAGTGTGTTACTTAATTTGTTTTTAAACAGTTAAGAACATAACCATCTCATCAAACAGAGTCGTACAACGGAAGCATTTAATTTATTAAGATAAAACCAGTTCATAACTTGTCCACTTATTTACAGGGAATGAAATTACAACAAAGAGCTTTATTTTGTATGTTTTACATCAACTAGGTGGCTTACAAACATCGGTACGCAGGTCGTCCACACATGAAAACAGCAAACATAACACTTGGCCTTCGAGGGCCAGCACAGCAGGGGCTTCAACCCGCTATTTCCCGCTAGTCTCGCCAGGACCTGTACAAATAAATCCACCAAAATAGTGGGAAAATAGGTAACCGGTCATCTTTAGCTGACCCAGATATAACGACCCCACTCCATGCACGGGGCGATGGTACTCCTTCCCTGCAGGCAAGCAATAGCAGTATATATTTCACAAGTGCATCTAAGCACCGCATTGTGCTCTCAAGGCACACTTTAGCATACTCGTTGAGTTACGCCTCCACGCTAAGTCTTATTTCAACATAGACAATCAAATGAGCAAGGCCGTACACACGAAGTTCCGACACTCTTCCATAGCCCGGTGCACCGAGTGGAGGCCTCTTCACCACCACTATGGGCGGGTTCAGATTAGCTAGGCCCGTGCTCAATCATCGCGATCAATACTGCATGATGCGGGTAAGCTTTCACGTTGTGCCCGTTACTCGAAGAGAGGCTATCAAGGCCCTCCAGCTTCTTCTGCTACGCACCCAGACCCCGGGGCTTAGGTCACACATAGGCTCACACAATCATCTCACTGGGAGCTACCACCGGCGCTAGCGCTAGTGACCACTGCTAGTAACAGAACATGCCTATGCCTGTATCACAGAGTCTTCTCCGGCAAACAACAATCAAGCATCACCAATCTAGACCAAAATGTCCAGATGGGCTTCACACAACATGCCTATGCCCGTACTTCGATTCAGGACTCTAAATGCAAATTCTTGTGGGGATAACATCAACCCACCGGAAGAACCCATCTACTAATTAGTAGAAATCTTCCAAAGCATGCAAATAAAAGGACGCATATGTCCAAAGATATAGGGAGGAGAATCTTTACCCTCGACGCTCGTTTCGGTGCCATAGATCTGAGACTGATCAAGAGGGAACTTGCTGAAAAATCTTCCTCTTCACGGAGTCGATGATGGCACAAGCACGGAGGATATCCTTCACGGATTCGCCCTAATTGGTTTCCCTCTTCCAGCCCTCAGCTTCTTCTCTTGAAAAGATAGAGGATTCTTCAGAAAATGAGAAGGAACTCCGAAAACCAGCATATCTCCTTTTCTGCTACCGTCGGTGCTAGCTACTAGTGCCTGGAGCTTGCCCAGAGTCGATACCGCTTTAGGGCACTACCGCTAGCGCTAGAGCTACCTCATGTGATAGCATTTATCGACGAGTCCTCTTGTGTTCAACAAGGTTCGTCGAAATGCATTCGTCGGGACACATTCATCGACGAAAAAGCTATTGCTAGCGCTAGCACTACCGCCGACGCTAGCATTCGTCGATGAATCCTCTTGATGCTTTCGTCGAACACACAAGTCCCTTCATCGATATGTTACATTCACCTATAGAGCTACCGCCTGCACTACCACTAGCGCCTGCCGCTAGCTCCTTAGCTTCAGAACACCTCCACTTTGAGTGCACACAAAAATTGGGGTCTTACTGATGAGTCTGGTTTATACAGTGATTTCTGGCCTCATTTGGGTTTGTTTTAGTGTCAATGCACTTCATTTGCTGTTCATATACGCTTATATTGATAGCACGGTTTTTCTGCGCCTTTTGTGCAATCCTTTCCCCTTTGTGGCATATTTTTCCTATTTATTACTGTATGCCTGTGTTATGGATCCGGTGGTGTGCATGGATCGGGGTTATGTGTACTTTTCCTGCAGGTCCCGGGGTCGTGTGCACGTTCGGGATGGTGCGGGATGATTTTTGGACTAAAAAGCCTCTGATCGTGCGCAGTCCTTTGCGCACGATCAGGCGCACGATCATTGATCGTGCGTTAATTCCCAGCCCAGATCAAGATCGGACCAAAGATATGCGCACGATCACAGGCCTTTCTTCGCGCATGACCACTGGTCGTGCGCCCCTGACCGTGCGATGTTTTCTATTTTCCCTTTGCTACAGGTTGACTGCGCACGATCACAGGCATTCCTTCGCGCACGACCATTGGTCGTGCGCCACTGACCGTGCACAGTACTTATTCTGCTCCCTATTTAAGGCGTTGTTCCGCGATTTTAGGTATTCAGCAAGGTTTTTGGCGCGATTTCTGCGCGCGACTCCGCCGTTCCACCTCTCCAAGGTCCCTCCTTCCATTCCTCCCCTTGAGAAAGCTTCATCCATTGATCCTATTGGCATTCTAGGGTCCCGGAAGCATTCTTCGCCATCTACGGCCAGCATTCCAAGAGGAAGACATCTCCATTGGGGGAAGAAGAAGTGAACCCAGCTCTGAGAAGAAGACGGGCAGCAGTTGGAGGTAGTGACAACCTCTACATCTCGGAAGCAACCAAGGACTGAGCTCGGAGGAGGCGTGACGACCCCCCATTCCGACCACGATCCGCTGCGAGGCTTCTCATCTCGTGGTTACTTCTACCCTTTCTCTTTTTGTGATTTGTACTCTTAATAGTTGTAATGAACTGAATGAACATCTATTTGTCTATGAATGGAAGTTTATTTATGATCTTGTCTCTTCGTTATGCTGTGTTGTGATGCGCTTCGCCCCCGCTCCACTTACACCCACACATTCTAGCACCCGCTCTAGCAAGAGCTGGAAGCGATAGCGAAGAGGTGCCTTCGACCCTCACCCCTCACATTTGCACTCACCTCATCCATATGCTCACCGGCCATCCGCTAAGCGAAGCACGGCATCGCGGCCTGCACTGAACCCATCCACCAAGCGAAGCGGTGATTGCGACCCGCATAGTGTCTAGTTTTCTCATTTCCCGTTCTATAAAATCAACCAAATCCCCCTCTTGTTTTGTTAAACCTAGAACCCCCATAATTAATTTCCTAACGAGCAAATCATATTCCCTAACTTGCGGTCCTTTGAGAACGATATTCGGGGAGCTACTCCCTACTTTTATTACTTGACAACGACCGGTGCACTGCCATCGTACCGCATTTCATGCCCGCTAATTAGCGGTGTGGAAATAGCGCGTCAAGTTTTTGGCGCCGTTGCCGGGGACTGCAAGCGGTTATGATTTATTTGTTGGGGAAATTAGTTTAAGGGTGCTTTTGTTTTTGATATTTCTCTTTTTGGTATAGTGTGCGCATGTATAGACATCATCCTGGTGAATTTGCAGCATTTGATCCTGAGATAGAGCGTACTTTGCGGGCGCGTCTACGTGCGGCTGCCACCATGAATGTTAATGAAAATCAGGCTAATCCAGGAGTGGGAAATGCACCGGCCGCAACTCAAGCGGCTGATGAGAACGAAGTGGTTAGGCCACGGCCTAGGACCATGAGGGATTACACCACTCCTACTGTGGGGAGTGTGTACCCCGGATTTGGCCCAGCTATTACTAACAACAATTTTGAGATAAAGCCGGCCATTCTGAATATGATCCGCAATAATGCCCAATTCTCCGGGTTAACCAGTGAAGACCCCCATCTTCACCTAGCTGAATTTGCGGAGATTTGCGGTTCATTTCGTTACGCAGGAATTGCTGATGAGACGATGAAACTCAGGTTGTTTCCATTCTCCCTCCGCGACAAGGTGAAGGCTTGGCTCCACACAATACCACCCGGCGCAGCTACCACCTGGGATGCTCTGCAGACGAAGTTTTTGGCAAAATTCCACCCGGTGGACAAGGTTGTAAACTTGCGGAGAGAAATCGCAACCTTCCGGCAACACGATCAGGAGACCCTTACGGAAGCATGGGATAGGTTCACGGACCTCCTCCGGAAGTGCCCTCAGCATGAGCTACAGCCTTGGAGCTTGGTGGAAAATTTCTACTTTGCAATTGAGCCCAATTATAGGGCCATGATTGACGCAGCTGCAGGCGGCACCCTGATGAACCATACACCCGAGGACGCACTGAGGATTCTCCAGGACACCGCCACTCATAGCTCATTCTGGACTGCTGGGAGAAACGCCCCAAGGAGTGCTCGTGGACTCTTTGAGGTGAGCACATTGGGCGCATCTTCCGAGGTGGCATCGGCACCTTATGACAACGTCATGCTACTTAAGAGGCCTGCCCTCCCTCCTGCCCCAGTAATGGCCATTTCGTGTCAAGGATGTGGAAACCTCGGGCATCATGCTTATGAGTGCCCCTCAGGTGAGCAACCCGCTGAATTAACTTTTGATGAAAGTGTGAATTATTTGAATGATCAAAATCGGGGAATACCATTTAACAACGCTTATAACCCGGCCGTGAGGAGTCACCCGAACTTCTCATGGAAACAAAACGTGCCTAACCAACGATGGCAAGGAGGCTCGCATCAATTTGATGCGCAAGCCTCCGGTAGCCAACCAAGGCTGCCACAACCGGGGTTTGCTCAAAGTGCACCACCGCAGAGGAAGAGCGCATTGGAAGAAATGATGGAAAAATTTGTTTTTCTGGCTCAAACAAATATGGCCAATCTAACTGCGTCAATGCGGAACTTGGAGACGCAGCTAGGCCAATTGGCCCAGGTACTCTCCGAGCGTACGCAAGGCGCTCTTCCAAGCAATACTGAAAAGAACCCACCGGAGCAAGGCAAAAGCATTGCTGACGCGGATGGTGGTCAAGTGAGCCCTTGCGTTGTTGAATGTACTATCAATAACATCGAGGTTGCCGCGCTTTGCGACTCTGGTGCATCTCGCAACATTCTTGCTCTGCAAGACGTTGAGAGGTTGCACCTAACAATGAACTCTGAGGACCGGAAGTCGCTGGTATTGGCTAATGGAGTGACTGTCGAAACTGAAGGTGAGATTCTTGAGGTTGTAGTAAATCTTAATGGAACGAATGTGGTCATTGACTTTCAGATTCTCGGCCCCATGGAAAATGATTCCATGCCAATCTTGGGGGTTCCTTTTCTGAAGGAGAGCGGCGCAACCCTCCACATCGCCACGGGCTGTGTCACTCTACCTTCCAATGCAGCGAATCTTTCTGGATTATCTTATCTTCCTAACTTCTCTGTAAGTAAAAGTAAGTGCAGGTCTAATGAGGAAAAATCTGACTTTGACGTGAAGAATCCTAGAGAGGAGAAAAGTATCACTCTGCTGAAAGAAGAAGCGAAGCAGCTCACAAATAATGAGTTGGAGATAGAAGGGAAAAGCAATGAGACCAAGGCGTTGGAAGTCTTGGGAGAAGGCGGAGCGACGAGCCTTCCAAACAATGTCATTATTGAGAACAAGAAATGTAAACAATCTAAACAGGTTCATTGGCCTGATCTACCCCCTTTTGAGGGTGCAGAAATGAAGCCCCCGGCTGATCCCAATCCGACAAACACTATCGCTCCTCCCACCCTTGGTGCTCGGTGGCGTTCTCCTTCGGTGGAAAAGCTGAAGCGGGAAAGAATCCTGCATGCTGCGAGCTCTGCAGCCCTCCGGCGCGAGAAGGAGGAGGTTAGGGGCAAGGGAGAGACATCTTCCTTGGGCCCTAAAGCTTTCACCTCCTGCCCATCTCGCGTGACTGGGGAGAACCACCACAAATCAGCATATAGCTGATGCGTGCCGGGATCTCCGGGCTGTGCTGTGTGCCATCTGTGATGTTTCTGTGCTTCTTGTTTCATGTTATTTGCTGCGTAGTACTATCTCTTTAGCTTTTTATTATAAGACTTGTGCTATCAAACTATAATACAGGTATTTGGTCCACCTTCAAGGACGTTAAACAAAAGGGCTCTTGGGAGACAACCCATTTGGGACCATTTGGTTCCGTTCTTTCTTGTCATTTTCTTTGCTATTTTTGTTGTGCTGGGACCCTTTTAATTGCAGGTCCGCATCTATTGGAGCATGGTGGGATCACCGCCTTCTGAACAAAACGCCATATCTTCTGGTATGCTCATTTCTGAGCATGGGGTAATCTCTCCTCCTAGCCTTCTTAAGCTTATGCCGCTATCGAACATGTTTTTTTTGCTTAGTATAAGTCTGGGGGAGTAAGAGTTATCGTTACCTCGTGCACATGCACAGTGCACAACATACTAGGATTTACGATGTGTTATATTGTAGCATTGCTCATCTCATGGCACACCACGACACCCACGTGAGCGCACTTAACTGTAGGCGCGCGATGAGTCTAACTAGTCTCGGTTGTGTGAAGGGGAAATCACGGTGCGGGGTTAGGATTGCGAGACGAAGTACTTTGTTGACTCCTGTAGTGCTCCTAGTCGAGTGCTCATGTCTCGTAGGAATTCATGTAGATTTAATTTATTTTTATGCTTTTAGTTTACATTTTTCTATTAGCGTAAATATTGTTTACTTTACTCAATTTGGTGAATCCGGTGTGAACCAAACGGTAGCATAGGAATGTGTGTAGACGTTCATTAGTCTCGTGTTGCCCAAGTCGGGAGGAAGGATTATCTTTCTCGGTGGCTAGAACTCGCCCCAAGCGATTCTTGAAACATGGGTATTCGGTTGGTCAATTGCGTGAAGGTGATATAGGCCATCATTTTGGCCCGGTTGAGCCTTTGCACCCTTTCCTATCGATTTATCCTCGTTAGCCCAGTTGTGCCTACCCGTTTTTTTGATTCAGCCCCACTTGTATCGCACCAAAGCCCAAAAGCCAATCCTAGTCACACACCCAAATCTGAGCTCTAGCTGTTTATTATTTTTGCAAGTTGGGTTGTTGATGTGGTGACATGTGTGTGAAGTTGTGGATATGTTTTAGTGTTTATTTGCTGAAAATGATAAGAAAAGAAAAAAGAAAAAAAATGAAAAAGAGAAAAGATGCGAGAAGAAAAGAAAAGGATATGAGTTTGAATGAAAAATTCATTCGTATAAGTTTCAGTTTGGGAGTAGGCGGTGCACGCACCCATGTTGTTAATTCCAAGTCTGGGGGTGTAGTGTACCCGCATGTTTGTGTGGTGATGAGGATAGTTTTTCTGAGCTAGCTCATTTGGGTTTAGTGTCTGAGCCGTCGCTTTTATCTTTGTTTACCTCACCTAAACCCAAGCCTCACCTCAAACCTAAAAGTCCTATTGATTCACGCATTTGAGTCCTACCTGTGCCGTGGAGAGAGTGCGAACGGGCAAGCCTATGGTCACCGACATTGATGGATTTCAATGGAGTTGTCCCGAGTCCCGATCTTTGGCAACGCTTGCCTCAGCGTTCAGTTTACTTTCTTCCTATGTACGGCCTTATGATTCACCGTGATTCACTTGTTGAGTAAACGTAATATATAAATACGCTCTTAGAAAATTTTAAACTAACATGTATATTTAGAAATTTTGTCTACTAGATTTCTATGCACATGCGTATGAGACTTCGCATATTACTCCGCCCTTGCAATTTCTAACCCTACTATGTCTTTTCTCGCTCCGCCGGATTTGTTTGCTCGGGACGCGCAAACAGGTAAGTCTGGGGGTGTGATGAGACTGGTTTATACAGTGATTTCTGGCCTCATTTGGGTTTGTTTTAGTGTCAATGCACTTCATTTGCTGTTCATATATGCTTATATTGATAGCATGGCGTTTCTGCGCCTTTTGTGCAATCCTTTCCCCTTTGTGGCATGTTTTTCCTATTTATTACTATATGCCTGTGTTATGGATCCAGTGGTGTGCATGGATCGGGGTTATGTGTACTTTTCCTGCAGGTCCTGGGGTCGTGTGCACGTTCGGGATGGTGCGGGATGATTTTTGGCCTAAAAAACCTCTGATCGTGCGCAGTCCTTCACGCACGATCAGGCGCACGATCATTGATCGTGCGTTAATTCCCAGCCCAGATCAAGATCGGACCAAAGATATGCGCACGATCACAGGCCTTTCTTTGCGCATGACCACTGGTCGTGCGCCCCTGACCGTGCGATGTTTTCTATTTTCCCTTTGCTACAGGTTGACTGCGCACGATCACAGGCATTCCTTCGCGCACGACCATTGGTCGTGCGCCACTGACCGTGCACAGTACTTATTCTGCTCCCTATTTAAGGCGCTGTTCCGCGATTTTAGGTATTCAGCAAGGTTTTTGGCGCGATTTCTGCGCGCGACTCCGCCGTTCCACCTCTCCAAGGTCCCTCCTTCCATTCCTCCCCTTGAGAAAGCTTCATCCATTGATCCTAAGGGCATTCTAGGGTCCCAGAAGCATTCTTCGCCATCTACGACCAGCATTCCAAGAGGAAGACATCTCCATTGGGGGAAGAAGAAGTGAACCCAGCTCTGAGAAGAAGACGGGCAGTAGTTGGAGGTAGTGACAACCTCTACATCCCGGAAGCAACCAAGGACTGAGCTCGTAGGAGGCGTGACGACCCCCCATTCCGACCACGATCCGCGGCGAGGCTTCTCATCTCGTGGTTACTTCTACCCTTTCTCTTTTTGTGATTTGTACTCTTAATAGTTGTAATGAACTGAATGAACATCTATTTGTCTATTAATGGAAGTTTATTTATGATCTTGTCTCTTCGTTATGCTGTGTTGTGATGCGCTCCGCCCCCGCTCCACTTACACCCACACATTCTAGCACCCGCTCTAGCAAGAGATGGAAGCGATAGCGAAGAGGTGCCTTCGACCCTCACCCCTCACATTTGCACTCACCTCATCCATATGCTCACCGACCATCCGCTAAGCGAAGCACGGCATCGCGGCTTGCACTGAACCCATCCACCAAGCGAAGCGGTGATTGCGACCCGCATAGTGTCTAGTTTTCTCATTTCGCGTTCTATAAAATCAACCAAATCCCCCTCTTGTTTTGTTAAACCTAGAACCCCCATAATTAATTTCCTAACGAGCAAATCGTATTCCCTAACTTGCGGTCCTTTGAGAACGATATTCGGGGAGCTACTCCCTACTTTTATTACTTGACAATGACCGGTGCACTGCCGTCGTACCGCATTTCGTGCCCGCTAATTAGCGGTGTGGAAATAACGCGTCACTTACAACTCTTCCCCTCTTAACAGAATTTCGTCCCAAAATTCTAACAGTGCAAGTAATACAAAATATAACTTGTACCTCAAAGAAACAGCTCGGGGAACTCCTCATGCATGGTTTGCTCGCGCTCCCATGTAAGCTCCTCACGACTGTAGTTGTTCCAGCGTACTTTGACCATATTGATCAGTTTATTCTGTAATTGTTTGACATCAGTGACTTCGATGCAAATAGGTGTGACCAATGCCTTAAGCCCATCATCGACCGGCACTTGATTCGCCACCAGCACCTGGCTAGGTTCTGGCACAGCTTTCCTCAGCACCGAGATGTGAAAGACATTGTGCAAACCGCTCAGCTCCGTTGAAAGAGCGAGCCGATAAGCAGCTTCACCAACACGGTCTTGTATCTCAAACGGCCCAAGGTACCTCGGACTCAGCTTTTTCAAGCGTCGAATCCTTGACACACCTTTGAAAGGCTTGATCTTGAGATATACCCAATCGCCCACTACGAATTCTACATTTCAGTGTTTGGCATTTTAGTATTTTGCCTGCCTATCTTGCGCCAGCAATAATCGTTCGCGGATTGTTCGGATAGTTGAACTTGCATCTTCGACTTCCTTCAGCTTAAACAACTTTGTCTTGCCTGTTTCCGCCCAAGCCAATGGAGTACGGCAAGCTCTTCCATAGAGGGATTCGAAGGGCGCCATCTTTATACTTGCTTGATAGTTGTTATTGTAAGCGAATTTGATCATGAATAAACGATCTTCCCACTTTTTACCGAAGTCCAGGACGCACATGCGAAACATATCCTCCAAAGTTTGTTAGTACGTTTGGTCTGCCCATCCGTTTGAGGGTGGACGTCAGTACTAAACTTCAGCTTTGTACCTAACAACTGGTGGATTAGCGTCCAATCTTTCAAAGTAAAGCGCCCGTCTCGGTCACTTATGATGCTACGGGGCATACCGTGCAAACGTATAATATTATCAACATATAGCTTTGCTAATTTTTCCACTAAATCGTCCTTCCGATTTGGAATAAAGTGGGCTACCTTCATCAAGCGATCGATGATCACTCAAACAGCATCATTCCCACTCTGCGATTTCGACAAACCGTGCATGAAATTGATGCGCAAATCTAGCACACCGCTATAGGCGGTAGCGAGACTGCGACACGAAACGGCAGTGTACCGATCGTTCAAGTAATATAAAATGTGGGAGTGAATCCCCAAGTATCGATCTCGAAGGAACACAGTAAGGTGGAGTTAACTTTTAAGGAAGGACTTGAGATTGAAGTCCTTTCGAGCGGTTGGATTGCGGAAAAGGGTGATTTGGATTGTGGAAAATAAAAGAAAACAACTACAACTACTCATATGCAATGCCGCTATGCAATGCTTCGCCAGGCGGGTTGGAAAACTACACGGGCCGCTATGCACCAATTCGCAAGGGCGGATGGAGTGGTAAGTGCGGAATCGAACAATGCAGGCCTTGAGCGCACTGCTTCGTTAGGCGAATGGATTACACGCGCCGCTATGCCACGCTTCGCTATGTGGATGGAAGAGTAGGCAGCGGATGGAGTGGGTCACACCGGCGGAATGAGGGTCGCAGGCACCTCGTCAACAAGCACGCCACTAGCAATTGCTAGTGCGGCACACGAACATGACGACAGGATGGAGGCTGGAATGGGGAGCTCCTCACTTGCATAAACCACATATAACGATTTCACATAGACATGAAATATTAAATGACAAAACAAGGTTTAGCAAACATTGTTCATACACCCAAATAATTAAGGAATAACACACTACAATGTAAAGGAGGTTGAGATTACAACCAAAGCACGGAGACTCATCGGAGGTTCACGGCCGGAATCTAGGGTTGTCAATCCTTGTCCGAGCTCGGGCTCCAACTGCCGTCCGGGGTCCGGAAGAGCTGTCACCTTCTTCTATTATACCCGTCTTCTCCGTCAATCTTCTTTGGTCATGATCTCACCGGAGAACCTCACAAGTGCAACACGGAATCCCTCAAAATGGAGCTTTGGAGGTGCACGGACAATGGAGGAGGCCTAGAGGACTCCGGCTTGAGATTTTCAAGAGAATGGCGGCCGGAGCTCCTCCCGAAGGTGGGCGGTGATGGAGCGTTGAAAAAGGGCGCAATTGGAGCTCTTGGGTGCGGGAAAGAAGGTCGATCCTGATTAGGGCGGAAATCTTCGCTTTTATAGAAAATAGTCAAAAATTGGTCACGCACGGTCGAACGCACGACTGTGCGTGAAACGTGCAATATTTAACGAGCAAGAAGGCCAGGAAGACGAAGCAGGCGCGCCCGTGCATTTTACTCACGCACGGTCAAAGCCGACTGTGCGTAAAAACGCACGGGTAAATTCAGAAAACTCGAAATCCGGCAACCAATAGGAGGTCGTGCGTTTTGTTCGCGCACGGTTGAGGCCAACCGTGCGTGAAGAAAACGCACGAGCGGGGCAGATCTCCATATTGACCAGCCGATCATAACTCACGATCGCAGCTGACCATGCGTCAAGAAAACGCACGACCGTGCGATTCATACAGGATGAATTCTGGGCAATATGGACGATCTGCCCACCTGCACAACACACCCAAACGCTGGGAACACACCTCCAGCACAAGTATAAAAGCATACAAAGAATGGGGAGCACTTTGTGCTTACCCCCTACAAAATAGTGTGCAATTGCACACCACAACGGACATAAATGTGCACTTCATGAAGAAATGTGATCAAATGAAATATAAGCAATTACGGACTAAAAGTGAAGTGCATATGCATGAAAATAAGCCCAGATGAGTCCAAATATGTGTATATAAATGGGACTCATCACACCCCCAGACTTACCTGTTTGCGCGTCCCGAGCAAACAAATTCTATGCAAGCGGGGAAAGAAAAGTAGATGGCTTAGAATTACAATACAGAGTACCATGCAAAGTCGCATGCTCACGTGCATAAGAAAGATAATAGAGAAGATTTCTCATTATACAGAAATGGTTTATAGATTTCTAAAAGAGTAAAAGCATATTACAACCACTCAAAATGGTGAACTACGGTGAATCATCCGGTCACGCATATGGAGAAAGTAAACTAAGCGCTGAGATGAGCATTGCTCAAAATTGCGGTGCAGGACAAACTCCACCGAAATACATCCGTTTCGGTGACCATAAGCTCGCCCGGTCACATTCTCTCCAAGACACTAGATTGATTCAAGGCGTGAGTCCGTAGGACTTTAGGTTAGAGATGGGGCTTGGGTTACGGTGAGGTAAACAAAGATAAACATGGAGGCTAAACACACCTAACCCAACATGAGCATAAGATAGGGCTACCCGCACGACTATAATAAACAAGTGCACCACACCCCCAGACTTGGAATTTTGCAACCTAGGTGTGTGCACCACCCACTCCCAATACCAAAACTTATAAAATTTTCAGTTTAACTTTTTCATAACAATCTTTTTTTCTTTTTTCTTCTTCATTCTTCTTTTTCTTTCTTTTCTTTTTCAACAAATTTTTCAATGAATACACCCACAGTTTCCACTATAAAAATTACCACGTCAACACCCCCCAAAATGTAAATATAACTATAACTAAAGCTCAGATTTGGGTGTGCGACTAGGTTAGGCTTTTAAGCTTTTGGTGAGATAAAAGTGGAGCTGAATCAAGAGGAAGGGGTAGGCACAAAGGGGCTAGCAATGGTAGATGATAGGCATGGTATAAAAAGCTCAACCGGGCCAAAATAATGGCCTACGTCATTCTCACGCACTAGAACTATCCTATGCCAATGCTTCAAGAATCGCTTGGGGCAAGTTCTAGCCACCGAGAAAGATTCTCCTTTCTCCCGACTCAAGCAATATGAGTCTAGCGATCATTTACACACATCCCTATGCTACTGTTTGATTCACACCGGGTTCACCATTTGAGTAGAGCAAACAACATTTACACTAATAGAAAAAATATAAAACATACGTATAAAAAGAAGTCAAATCTACACAAATTTCTATGCAACCGAGCACTTGACTAGGAACACTACTAGAGTCAACATTTTACTCTGCTACATAGTCCTAAGCCAGCACCTAGACTTTCCCAAATAAGCAAAAGAATTAAATTCAACTCAGAGCATGCATACTGATGAACAATACTAAATAAATAAGATAAAATTACTTCTAGTATGCAATGCAACGTCTGCGTGCACAGTGGGTAACGAGAAGCAGCTCTCCCCCAGACTTAATCTAAACAATCCAACAAAAGATATGACCATGAAATTCAAAATGAAGTCTAGGGGAAGAGAGTACCCAATGCTCAGCAAGTGAGCATACCAGAAGATTGGCGTGTGAATCAAGACAAAGCTGTAGCGTCTGCCATCCAGAAGGACCTGCAGGGGTGAGCTTCGCAAAAACAAAAGAAAATATACATACAAAAATGAAATACCACTAACTACACTAAACTAGATAAAATAAAAATGCAGGAAACGTAAGATAGCTACTGGGGTTATTGTCATCCCAGCACGACTTATTCAAATTTAAAACAGTTCTAGCTAATGGGTCTATGAAAAGAAAAGTGCACAGGTAACTGTTCTAATATGCGTGTCGGTAGCAGGTACCAATACGGTGACAGAACAGTTACTCCCTTACCTAAATAAAAATACCTGCTGAACACAGGTAGCGGGAATAGGAAGTAAGAAGAGGAGGAGAGTTGGTCCTCACTCATCTCACCACAAACTAAATCCTTGCCCAGCAAGGTGTCATCTCCAGGGAGGCAGCAGAAGGAGAAGGCAATGAGTGGAGCTTCCTCTATGGAGGGGGGTCAGCCTCCTCACATAAGAGGATGCTCTCATCATTGACTTGAGCATCATGCTCCAAGTCCTCCTGGGGTACCTGTGAAGACTCAACCTACACAGACTCAGATGAAGAAGGGGGGTTAGGAAATAAAAAAGAAGAAAAACTTAAATGAACATCAATCGGGGGAGTGGTCCCGGTCTCACTCCCAAGAGGTTGGGGAAATAAGATATTGTCGGCATCATCGACAATGCTGCAGGGCTCAGTAGGATCATCAGTGACCTCCTCCACGATTTGGACTTCCTCCACCGGCGCTGAGGTAGAATCCTCATCACCTTGGAAAATATCCTCCTCCATATGAATAGGCACAACACATAAATAACCTGCCTTATCCTGCGAAACATCCTCAATAATGTTGTTAGAGACAAATGTAGTAAAATGCACAATAGGGGGAGGAATAGTGTTGGATAAAAGTCAAGCACCGATTCCTCACAAAGAATCGAATCTATACACGGTGATATATGCACAGGGGAGATGGGCTCAGCCGTGTCAGAGCCTAGATCAGCCACACATCTGGTGACTGTGTCCACGCCATACCCTTCAAAACGTGAAGGTGACACGGACACATAACCAGATGTTGAAGGTATGCCGCCAAAGTTAGGAGTCGGGACGATCCGGATATCCAGCGCGTCATCCTCGTCCAATTGGCGAAGATAAACAGCACAATCCTTCAAAGTATGATCCGTGCTCTGACAAAACAAGCACTGCCTTGTGGGCTTCTTTGGCACAGCAGGAGCTGAAGCCGAAAAGAAGTGTGATGGTAAAGGCTTAGCAGAATAGCCATATGACTTACGCGCACCATATGGAGTACCATACGAACTCGGTGCTCCATATACTGGGCCTTGAGTGTTAGGGCTATTATCTCCCCTTGGACATCTATCACTAGCATGAGAGATATCTCCACAAAAACGGCAACGAATATTAAATGAAGTCCACATTGTGTGAAGATAACAAGATTCAAAAGAAAAACACTATTGTGAAAAATGCTACACCCAACAATAATTTACTAAGCAACCTAAGTAAAACAAGAAAATTGAATAAAAAGAACTGAAATAAAATAAAGGATAGAATTTACAAATGGAAGGGCTTCTCTCTCAGATTCTCCCACTCCAGAAAACTCACATGTCTGTGTTCCCCGACAACGGCGCCAAAAACTTGATGCGCAAATCTAGCACACCGATATAGGCGGTAGCGAGACTGCGGCACGAAACGGCAGTGTACCGATCGTTCAAGTAATATAAAATGTGGGAGTGAATCCCCAAGTATCGATCTCGAAGGAACACAATAAGGTGGAGTTAACTTTTAAGGAAGGACTTGAGATTAAAGTCCTTTCGAGCGGATGGATTGCGGAAAAGGGTGATTTGGATTGTGGAAAATAAAAGAAAACAACTACAACTACTCCTATGCAATGCCGTTATGCAATTCTTCGCCAGGCGGGATGGAAAACTACACGGGCCGCTATGCACCGATTCGCAAGGGCGGATGGACGAGTAGGCAAGCGGATGGAGTGGTAAGTGCGGAATCGAACTGTGTAGGACTTGCACGCACTACTTCGTTAGGCGAATGGATTACACGGGCCGCTATGCCACGCTTCGCTATGCGGATGGAAGAGTAGGTAAGCGGATGGAGTGGGTCACACCGGCGAAATGAGGGTCGCAGGCACCTCGTCAACAAGCACGCCACTAGCAATTGCTAGTGCGGCACACGAACATGATGGCGGGATGGAGGATGGAATGGGGCGCTCCTCACTTGCATAAACCACATATAACGATTTCACATAGACATGAAATATTAAATGAGAAAACAAGGTTTAGCAAACATTGTTCATACACCCAAATAATTAAGGAATAACACACTACAATGTAAAGGAGGTTGAGATTACAACCAAAGCACGGAGACTCATCGGAGGTTCACGGCCGAAATCTAGGGTTGTCAATCCTTGTCCGAGCTCGGGCTCCAACTGCCGTCCGTGGTCCGGAAGAGCTGTCACCTTCTTCTATAATACCCGTCTTCTCCGTCAATCTTCTTTGGCCACGATCTCACCGGAGAACCTCACAAGTGCAACACGGAATCCCTCAAAATGAAGCTTTGGAGGTGCACGAATAATGGAGGAGGCCTAGAGGATGCTCCGGCTTGAGATTTGCAAGAGAATGGCGGCCGGAGCTCCTCCCGAAGGTGGGCGGTGATGGAGCGGCAAAAAAGGGCGCAATTGGAGCTCTTGGGCTCGAGAAAGTAGGTCGATCCTGATTAGCGTGGAAATCTGCGCTTTTATAGAAAAATAGTCAGAAATTTGGTCACGCACGGTCGAACGCACGACCGTGCGTGAACCGTGCAACATTTAACGAGCATGAAGGCTAGGAAGATGAAGCAGGCGCGCCCGTGCGTTTTACTCACGCACGGTCGAAGCCGACCGTGCGTAAAAATGCATGGGTAAATTCAGAAAACTCGAAATCTGGCAACCAATAGGAGGTCGTGCGTTTTGTTCGTGCACGGTTGAGGCCAACCGTGCGTGAAGAAAACGCACGAGCGGGGCAGTTCACCATATTGACCAGCCGATCATAACGCACGATCGCAGTCGACCGTGCGTCAAGAAAACGCACGACCGTGTGATTCATACAGGATGAATTCTGGGCAATATGGACGATCTGCCTACCTGCACAACACACCCAAACGCTGGGAACACACCTCCAACACAAGTACAAAAGCATAAAAAGAATGTGGAGCACATTGTGCTTGCCCCCAACAAAATAGTGTGCAATTGCACACCACAACGGGCATAAATGTGCACTTCATGAAGAAATGTGATCAAGTGAAATATAAGCAATTAAGAACTAAAAGTGAAGTGCATATGCATGAAAATAAGCCCAGATGAGTCCAAATATGTGTATATAAATGGGACTCATCAGAAATCCATCGAAATGTCATCAAATTTCCATTCCGGTACATTTAACGACTTCAGGAACCCTCCAGGTTTCTGACATTCGGCCTTGACAAGTGCGCATGTTTTACACTTTGCCCCGTAAAGAGCGATGTCCTTCTTCAAATCTGACCACCAAAATGGCCTTTTCATATCTTGATACATTTTTGTGCTCCCCGGGTAAATTGAGTATTTTGTGAAATGTGTCTCGTACATTAATTCTTCCCGCAATTTGCCCACATTTTGGATGCACAACCGACCGTCTTTCCATAAAAGACTGTCATCTAACACAAACTCTGCAGTAGACCCAACCCCAGTCTCTGTCAAGTAGCATTGCATGCTCGAATCAAGCTCCAGGGCCTGTCGTATCCTGTCTGTGAGGTCGTATTGCACCTTCGTCCAGTTTAAGCACGCACTTGCACTAGAAATCCTCTCCACACAGGAGATCTCTAAGGCTTCCAGGTCCCTGATCAGAAATGAATCAGGCATCTGAATCCAGCTGTCCTGCGCAGAAGCCCTCCGACTCAAAGCATTTGCGACGACATTTCCCTTCCCGGGAGTATAGTGTATATCGAAGGTGTAGTCCCCTAGGAACTCCATCCACCTTCGTTGTCGCATATTGAGTTCTTTCTGGTTCAACAAAAACTTTAGGCTCTTATGGTCTGTAAAGATATCAACCTTCACACCATACAAGTAGTGCCGCCATAATTTCAGAGCGAAAATCACGACCGCAAACTCCAAGTCATGGACCGGATAATTCTGTTGATGCACTTTCAACTAGCGGGAGCCATAAGCTATCACTTGACCATTCTGAAGAAGTACGCAGCCTAAGCCGCTCCCTGATGCATCACTGTAAATTTCATAGCCTTCTGTACCACATGACAAACATAAGATTGGTGTCGTGGTCAGACGACTCTTTAACTCCTCAAAGCTCGTGCACACACTGGTGACCAAATGAACTTCTGATCTTTCCTTGTCAAGGTCGTGAGAGGAAGATCAATCCGTGAAAAGTTCTCCACGAAGCTCCAAAAATAGCCGGCAAGTCCAAGGAAACTCCTGACTTCTGCTACTGTTGTCAAAACGGGCCACTTCTGGATAGCAACAATCTTTGCCGGATCTACTACGATACCCTCATTACTAACCACATGACCAAGGAACGCCACCGAGGCTAGCCAAAACTCACATTTGGAGAACTTGGCATACAGCTGACTTCGTTGCAGGGTCTCCAAAACTACGCGTAAATGAATAACATGTTCTTCTTCAGATTGAGAGTATACCATAATATCATCAATTAAGATGATCACAAACCGATCGAGACACTCTCTAAAGGTCCTATTCATCATATCCATGAACACTGATGGCGCATTCATCAGTCCAAACGGCATCACAGTAAACTTGTAGTGCCCGTAGCTTGTACTAAATGCCGCCTTGGGAATGTCGCACTCCCGAATCCACAACAGGTAGTAGCCAGACTTAAGATCCACTTCGAATACACCGTTGATTCGACTAGCTAATCAAACAAGTCATCGATTCGAGGAATCAGATACTTGTTCTTCTCAGTCGGCTTGTTCAATTCACGGTATTCGATACCGAGACGTATGCTTCCGTCCTTCTTTTTCACAAAGAGGACCAGAGCACCCCAAGGGGATGAACATGGGCGTATATAGCCTTGCTCTAGCAACTCCTATAACTGAACCTTCAACTCTGCCATCTCCTTTGGCGCAACTCGGTACGGAGAGCGTGATACAGGCTTGGCACCTGACACCATCTCGATTGTGAAGTCAATCTCTCGCTGAGGTGGCGCCCCAAGAAGATCTTTCGGAAACACATCTGGATACTCTGAGATAATAGGAACGTCACTCAGACTGGGTTGAGGCTTTGCAACCCCAACTAGCACAACACTCAATTTTGTGCCCTACCGAACTGCCATGACTACTTGGACAGCAGACATCAACATCTTGCTCGATCCATGCAAACCAGCAAACGTAGTGGCTTGCTCGGTATTCCGCCCTAGTATGACCTCCTTAAAAGTGCAATCAATGTAGGCCTGTTGTGCCGACAGCCAATCCATACCTAAGATCACATCAAATTCCGAAAGCGGCAGTATTAGTGCTTCCAAATCAAAATCTTGACTTCCGGTTTGCACCTTTACGACACAGCCTTGATCCGCACGCATAAAATACCCATTTGGTAGCATCACATCTAACCTTTCCATTATCAAGGATGAAGGCACTCCAAGTTGTTGTATGAAGGCCTCCGATAGAAAGGAATGCGAAGCTCCCATGTCAAACAGTGCTCTCGCCGGAGAGTTAAATATTAGGACAAAGCCTAACACAGACAAAGTTAACAAGCAATGCACAAGGTATGAAGTATAAAAAGCAACTAAAGCTTAATATTAACGCGTACCTATCACCACGTCACTTTGCTTTATGGCCTCCTATTGGCCAAAATTGTACACCCTAGGCTGGGCTGGAGCAGCATGGGATGCGGTTGACTCCTCCGCCTTTCCTCTCTCTGCTGCAATTGCCGCAATTGTCTTCTTGCCGTTGCGACAGTCATGAGCATAATGCACCGGTTTGCCATAGTTATAACTAATGAGTGGGCCTAGCCAATTCGTCACACCCGATGCAGCAGATTGAGCTGACCCAGAAGGTCTCGCTCTTTTCCTCCAGCTGCTTTCCCAGACTTTGCGGAGCTCGGTACTTTGAACTCTGGTTTTACCACAGATAATTCCTTCCTGCTTTGGGACCGCTTCATGTCCTTCACCAAGGAACGAGCCGTATTTACCAGGGTCAAAAACCTTTGCGTCATTGGCCCCGACAGAAGGAACCGCAATTCTTCCCGCAGATCTTTGTAAAACCGATTAGTCTTACGAGCTTCATCTGCAAATGTTACGCCTACGTACTTCCCAACCGGGTAAACTCGTGCAGATAGTCATCAATCATTCTATCATCTTGAGTTAAATAGTTGAACTGATTCTCCATCTCAATCTGTTGAGTAGGAGGGAGGTACCGCGCTAAGAACATTCTCGAAAACTCCTCAAAAGAACTGTCTGTGAGCTACCTACCTGCTAGCTGATGCAACTCCAACTCATCCCACCACAGTTGCGCCTCCCCATCAAGAAGGAAGGTTGCTAAAGTCACCTTCTGACTTTCCTCCGTATTAGTGGCCTTCAGGGTCTTTCTCACTCTCAATAGCCAATCTTCAGCTTGAGTCGGGGTTCCATCCCCTGTGAACGTCGGAGGGTGGAAACTCAGAAAGTACTGCAGTTGTTGGTCCGGAGCTCTTCGTGCCCTCACCGGCACTGGTCTTTCAACCATGGGTTCAGCTGCCACAACCGGCACTGGAGCCACCCCGAGGGTAGGAGGCTATTGAAGGCGCAAATCTCACACACCGCTATAGGCGGTAGCTCGACTGCGACACGAAACGGCAGTGTACCGATCGTTCAAGTAATATAAAACGAGGAGTAATCCCCGAGTATCGAATCTCTCAAGGAACACAGTAAGGTGGAGTTAACGTTCGAGGTAGGACTTGAGATTGAAGTCCTTAAAGTCGGATGGAATGCGGGGGAGTTGGGTTGGCTTTTGGAAAATAAAATAAAAGCTATCAACTACTCCTATGCAATGCCGCTATGCAAAGCTTCGCTTGGCGGGATGGAGACTAGGCAGGCCTTGAGCGCGCTGCGTCGCAAGGGCGGATGGACGAGAAGGCAAGCGGAATTGAACTATGCAGGCCTTGAGCGCGCTGCTTCGTAAGGCGGGATGGAATACGGGCCGCGATGCCACGCTTCGGTAGGCGGGTGGACGAGTAGGCTAACGGAATGAGGGTCGCAAGCACCTCTTCGACAAGCACGCCACTAGCAATTGCTAGTGCGGCACCGGACACGGTGGTGGAGTGGAAAAGGGATGGTGGCGCACCTCATAAACACATAAACCACAAAAGCATTTCACAACAATATGAAATATATATAACTAAAAGCAAGTTTAAGTGCTCTTCATCAAAATACAGAAGATCTAACTATTACAACAATCAATAAGAGAAGAATAAGGCAAGAAATCGACCGAATCCGAAGGCTCGTTGGAGATTCACGGTTGGAATCGCCGGGTTGTCAATCCGCGTCCAAGCTCGGTCCGCAACTACGTCCGGGGTAGAGAGAGCTGTCACGACTCTCCAATGGACCCGTCTTCTTCGTGTCACGATCCGGTGGAGGTTGCAAACTTCCTCTTGCTTGACGGTAATGGCGGCCAGATCTCTCTTTGTAGCTCTTGGATGAAGGAGGAGGCCGAGAGGAGACTCCGGCTCAAGATTGGCGTGAAGAGCAAGCCCGGAGCACCTCTATATGGTGGGCGACGGTGGAGGAGCGAGGTCGGACGAACTGGAGCAGAAAACGGCGGAATACGGCGGGGTTCTGACCTAAAATCGCGAGCAGCGGATTATATAGGCGCTGGAATTAAACAGTGCGCACGGTCATTGGCGCACGACCAGTGGTCGTGCGCACTATATTCGGTGATCGTGCGCTCTGCCTGGACGGAACCTGCAAAGACAGAAATTATGAAATAACATGTTCGCACGACCAGTGGCGCACGACCGGTGGTCGTGCGCACTGGAGTTGATGGTCGTGCGCAATACAGCAAACAAAACTCAGAATTTTAATGATAAGTGCGCACGAGCAGTGGCGCACGACCGGTGGTCGTGCGCGCTGGCGTTGATGGTCGTGCGCACTACACCAAACAGAACTCATAAAAAAAGGGTTAGGTGCGCACGATCAGTGGCGCACGACCGGTGGTCGTGCGCAATAGAGCCAGTGATCGTGCGCAGTGTTCCTGTGCAGAATTGCACCGGGAACACCTGCACGACTCCAATTCCAGCATACGACACCGGTCTCGCCACTGAAAATGGAACTTAACAGTACATGAAAACTACTAATGAAGATAAGCATGAAATCACACCAAAAATGGGCCTAGAGGTGCACCTAGCATGGAATATCAAATATAAACGATAACAGGGCTAAAGTGCGGTGAAATGACTAAATAAATGGCCCAGATGAGTCCATAAAAGTGTATATGATCAGGACTCATCACACCCCCAGACTTACCTGTTTGCGCGTCCCGAGCAAACAAATTCTAAGCGAACTGGGAAAGAAAAGTAGATGGCTTAAAACTACAATACAGAGTACCATGCGAAGTCGCATGCTCATGTGCATAAGAAAAATAGTAGAAAAGATTTCTGATTATATAAACAGCCTATATATTTCTAAAAGAGTAAAAGCATATTACAGCTACTCAAAATGGTGAACTATGGTGAATCGTTCGGTCATGCATACAGAGAAAGTAAACTAAACGCTGAGACGAGCATTGCTCAAGATCGGGATGCGGGAAAAACTCCACTGAAATCCATCAGTGTCGGTGACCATAAGCTTGCCCGGTCACATTCTCTCCACGGCACTGGTTTGACTCAAATGCGTGAATCAATAGGACTTTAGGTTTTAAAATGGGGCTTGGGTTTAGGTGAAGATAAACAAAGATAAAAACGACGGCTCAAGCACTAAACCCAAATAAGCTCATGCAGAAATTATTCTCGCTCACCACACAAACTCGCGGGTACATCACACCCCCAGACTTGGACTTAACAACATGGGTGTGTGCACCGCCTACTCCCAAACATATATTTTTTTTACACAGATTTTTCATTAAAGCTCATCTTTTTCTTTTCTTTTCACTTCTCTTCTTTTTCTCATTTTCTTTTCTTTTCTTTTCAAAACATTTTCAGCAAATTTATCAAAGATGCACATCCACATTTTCACAAAAGTATCACAACATCAACAACCCAACTCATGAAAATAATAACAGCTAAAGCTCAGATTTGGGTGTGCGACTAGGATTGGCTTTTGGGCTTTGGTGAAATAAAAGTGGGGCTGAATCAAAGAACGGGTAGGCACAACTGGGCTAGCGAGGATATAGCGGTAGGGATAGGCAGAAAGGCTCAACCGGGCCAAAATGATGGCCTATATCACATTCACACAATTGACTAACCGTATACCCATGCTTCAAGAATCGCTTGGGGCAAGTTCTAGCCACCGAGAAAGATTCTCCTTTCTCCCGACTCAAGCAATACGAATCTAGCGATCGTTTACACACATCCCTATGCTACTGTTTGATTCCACCGAATTCACCATTTGAGTAGAGTAAACAACATTTACACTAATAAGAAAAATATAAAACCATAATATAAAGAGAAGTCTAATCTACACAAATTTTTATGCAACCGAGCACTCGACTAGGAGCACTACAAGAGTCAACATTTTACTCTGCTACATAATCCTAAGCCATCACCTAGATTTTCCCAAATAAGCAGAAGAATTAAATTCACTACAGAGCACGCATACAGACGAGTACGCGCTCAAGTGGGTGCTGTGGTGTGCAATGAAAATAAACAAAACATTTTAAAAGAAATCTTCTAGTATGCAGTGCAATAGTGCACGTGAGCGGGTAAACAAAACTACTCTCCCCCAGACTTAAACTAAACAATCCGCATAATATATGACATGACAAATCAGAAAAGGCTAGGGGAAGAGAGTACCCAATGCTCAGCAAGTGAGCATACCAGAAGATTGGCGTTTAAACCAAGACTAAGATGCAGCATCCGCCATCCAGAAGAAGTACCTGCAAGGGTCAGCTCCGCAAAACAAAAGAAACAGAAAAAGACAAACTAAAATAAACTACAGCTAACTAAACAGGATTGCATAAAATAAAATGCATGAAAAGTAAGATAACTACTGGGGTTATTGTCATCCCAGCACGACTTATTCAGATTTTGTACAGTTCTAGCTTATAGGCCTATGAAAAGAAAAGTGCACAGGTAACTGTTCTAATATGCGCATCGGTAGCGGGTACCGATACGGAGACAGAGCAGTCACCCCTCTACCTAAATATAGATACCTGCTCCTCACAGGTAGAGGGAAAAGAAAGTAAGAAGAGGAGGAGGCCTGGTCCTCACTCATCTTACCAAAACTATCCTTGCCCAGCAAGGTATTGTCTGCAGCAGGTCTGCAGGAGGAGAAGGCAATGAGTGGAGCTTCCTCTACGGAGGGAGAATCAACCTCCTCGCATGAGAGGATGCTCTCACCATTGACTTGAGCAAAAAGCTCCAAGTCCTCCTGGGATACCTGTGAAAACTCAACCTGCACAGGCTCGGATGAAGAAAGGGGATCAAGAAATAAAGAAGACGAATAACATAAATAAACAACAGTCGGGGGAGTGATCCCGGTCTCACTCCCATCAGGTTGGGGAAGTAAAATAATGTTAGCATTGTCATCAATGCTACAAGATTCGGCGGGATCAATGGTGGCCAGGCTTAGGATTTGGACTTCCTCCACCGGTGCTGAGGAAAACTCCTCTTCACCTAGAAGGTTGTCCTCCTCCATAGGAATAGGCACAACACTCAGATCAACCGCCTCCTGCTGCGACACATCATCAACAATGTCGTCAGAGACGAGTGTAGTATGCACAACAGGGAGAGGAATAGTGCTCAGATAAAAGTCGAGCACCGATTCCTCACAAAGAATCGAATCCACTAGAGGTGGTGGATGCACTGGGAGAATGGGCTCAGCAATATCGGTGCCCAGATCAGCCACACATCTGGTGACTATGTCAACGCCATACCCTTCAAGATGTGAAGGTGGCAAAGACACAAAACCGGATGTTGAAGGTGTGCCGCCAGAGTTAGGAGTTGGGACGATCCGGATATCCGGCTCATCATCCTCGTCCAATTGGCGAAGATACTCGGCACAATCCTTCAGGGCATGATCTGTGCTCCGACAAAACTGGCACTGCCTAGCAGGCTTCTTTGGCACAGCGGGGGCTGAGGCCGAAAAGAAGTAAGACGGTAAAGGCTCAGCAGAGTAGCCATAAGACTTACGCGCACCATATGGAGTACCAGACGAAGTAGGTGCTCCATATGATGAGCTATAAGAAGTATGCCTACTATTCTCCGTGGGGCATTCATCACTAGAGTGGGAGGTAGCTCCACACCAACGACAACGAAAATTGAGATGTGCCCACATAGTGAGAAGATAAAACGATTCAAAAAGAAGAACACTATTGTGCGAAATACTACACCTAACAAAAATTTACTAAAGCAACCTACTATAAAACAAGAAAATGGAATAAAGAGAACAGAAATAAAACAAAAGATGCGATAAACAAATGGAAGGGCTTCTCTCTCAGATTCTCCCTCTCCAGAAAACTCACACGACTGTGTTCCCCGGCAACGGCGCCAAAAACTTGATGGCGCAAATCTCACACACCGCTATAGGCGGTAGCTCGACTGCGACACGAAACGGCAGTGTACCAATCGTTCAAGTAATATAAAACGAGGAGTAATCCCCGAGTATCGAATCTCTCAAGGAACACAGTAAGGTGGAGTTAACGTTCGAGGTAGGACTTGAGATTGAAGTCCTTAAAGTCGGATGGAATGCGGGGGAGTTGGGTTGGCTTTTGGAAAATAAAATAAAAGCTATCAACTACTCCTATGCAATGCCGCTATGCAAAGCTTCGCTTGGCGGGATGGAGACTAGGCAGGCCTTGAGCGCGCTGCGTCGCAAGGGCGGATGGACGAGAAGGCAAGCGGAATTGAACTATGCAGTCCTTGAGCGCGCTGCTTCGTAAGGCGGGATGGAATACGGGCCGCGATGCCACGCTTCGGTAGGCGGGTGGACGAGTAGGCTAACGGAATGAGGGTCGCAAGCACCTCTTCGACAAGCACGCCACTAGCAATTGCTAGTGCGGCACCGGACACGGTGGTGGAGTGGAAAAGGGATGGTGGCGCACCTCATAAACACATAAACCACAAAAGCATTTCACAACAATATGAAATATATATAACTAAAAGCAAGTTTAAGTGCTCTTCATCAAAATACAGAAGATCTAACTATTACAACAATCAATAAGAGAAGAATAAGGCAAGAAATCGACCGAATCCGAAGGCTCGTTGGAGATTCACGGTTGGAATCGCCGGGTTGTCAATCCGCGTCCAAGCTCGGTCCGCAACTACGTCCGGGGTAGAGAGAGCTGTCACGACTCTCCAATGGACCCGTCTTCTTCGTGTCACGATCCGGTGGAGGTTGCAAACTTCCTCTTGCTTGACGGTAATGGCGGCCAGATCTCTCTTTGTAGCTCTTGGATGAAGGAGGAGGCCGAGAGGAGACTCCAGCTCAAGATTGGCGTGAAGAGCAAGCCCGGAGCACCTCTATATGGTGGGCGACGGTGGAGGAGCGAGGTCGGACGAACTGGAGCAGAAAATGGCGGAATACGGCGGGGTTCTGACCTAAAATCGCGAGCAGCGGATTATATAGGCGCTGGAATTAAACAGTGCGCACGGTCATTGGCGCACGACCAGTTGTCGTGCGCACTATATTCGGTGATCGTGCGCTCTGCCTGGACGGAACCTGCAAAGACAGAAATTATGAAATAACATGTTCGCACGACCAGTGGCGCACGACCGGTGGTCGTGCGCACTGGAGTTGATGGTCGTGCGCAATACAGCAAACAGAACTCAGAATTTTAATGATAAGTGCGCACGAGCAGTGGCGCACGACCGGTGGTCGTGCGCGCTGGCGTTGATGGTCGTGCGCACTACACCAAACAGAACTCATAAAAAAAGGGTTAGGTGCGCACGATCAGTGGCGCACGACCGGTGGTCGTGCGCAATAGAGCCAGTGATCGTGCGCAGTGTTCCTGTGCAGAATTGCATCGGGAACACCTGCACGACTCCAATTCCAGCATACGACACCGGTCTCGCCACTGAAAATGGAACTTAACAGTACATGAAAACTACTAATGAAGATAAGCATGAAATCACACCAAAAATGGGCCTAGAGGTGCACCTAGCATGGAATATCAAATATAAATGATAACAGGGCTAAAGTGCGGTGAAATGACTAAATAAATGGCCCAGATGAGTCCATAAAAGTGTATATGATCAGGACTCATCAGCTATCCAGGGACATGCCCTCCAGGTTGTGCAGTGAACATAGCAAACACCGCTTCGACTATCATCCTCACTGTCTCAAAAGACGGAGGAGTAGGCACCTCAGCTGGTGCACTGCTCGCATTCGAACGCGGGGGTCGAAACGGTGCTGGAATAACCCTATTACTGATTTGGGATAGGATCACTATCTGTTGACTGGGACTAAGTTGACCCCAATGTATAGTCTAAGGGTCAAGGTTTTAGGCTGTCTGAATTAGCTAGAACTTAGGAAAAACTCTAAGTTTTTGCTTTCGATGAACTCTATTCTGCGTTCGACGAACTTCTTGAGTTCGACGAACTTCTTGAGTTCGACAAACTTCTTGAGTTCGACGAAAGTCAAGTTTCAGTTCGACAAACTTCATTCTCAGCTCGACGAACTCAGTTCTCCAGCCAGTCCACTAGTTTATCTCTCAGTTCGATGAACTCCAGCTTCAGTTCGATGAACTCAGCTCTGTGTTCGACGAATCCATTCTGTTCGACGAACTCTTCTCTCAGCTCGACGAAAGTTTCTCTTCAGCTTGTTAATTTCAGAACAATCAGTTATCTTTATTCTCTGAACTCAGATCTGTGAATTTTTCCGTATATCTAGGAGTGAGAAGGAATCGTACAACTTAAAGTTACAGCCAAAACCAGAAGCACATGAAGCAAAACAATCTTTATTGATTACAGCAGGAATCCTCATTACAGAGCGAGGTATACATTGCGAGACATGATTTTGCTAGTACAAAAAACCAAAAAGAGAAATACAATGCTGAAGAAAGATAACTGGTAGTCTGAACACAGAAGCCGCCAAACTGCGCGACCTGGGTGTTCGCGCGACTTGAAAAGGAGACCGCGCGAACAGACTGTCGACAACTTGAACAACACCACTGAAGCTCTTCGACCTCCCGAACTCCACCGATTCTCCCAAACTCCAGCAACCCACACTGCAAGCTGCGAGACCGCCCGAACACCTTAGAAGAAGAGGTGGCCGCTGCTGTCCGCGCAATCCGCAGAAGCTGCACAAAGGAAATTCAATCAGCAACCCGGGCGGTCACGAAAACGAGACCGCAAGTTCTAGGCACGAGTTCAGCTTACACTTGGTGCGATAATATTGCTGCTACAGTGACACCTATTTATAGGCGTGGGACCAGATCCATTCACCACCCTATGAGATAGAGTCACCGCTCTGACGCGTCCAAGACCGGTCTACCTACGCGGTCAGCAGAAGATCGCTCTGCGCTAAGTGAGCTCGCCAGCTTCAAACCTGACCAGGAGATCGCCACTCCTCTAAGAAGTCGCCCGACCATGATAACCCGCATGGTCATGACGCCCACCGCCAGTGTTCGCTATATATGAGACCTCCTCCAGAGACCGCAAACACAGCCAAGTCGACTGAGGAAACAGCCCACCAAGTCGACCAACACCAGTGTCCGCATACATCAGCAGATCGTCAAGGGACCAGCTTATGCGAACACAAAAAAGAGTCCGCGTGACTAAGAGAACCTTAGTCATTGCGCACCAACAAGAACCCAGACAGTCACCAGACCGGACTGCCGGAAACCAGAACAACAACCCTATGCGGTCAACAGCTTAACCCGCACAGTACAGAAAATAGCCCGCCACGCGGTCACACAAACCAGACTGCGCTGTATCTTACCTCGGCAGCCTTGTACAGAGAGAACGGCGGTCAGAACGAATAACCTGCGGCTAGACCGAATAGGTCAGACAGCAGGGGAGACTGCGAGATCACACGGTTAGGCCAGACCGCGCGACCATCTCCCAGACCGCCAATCTTCACACTTCAACATTTTCAACAAGATCAACTAAATCAGCAACAGATCTATTCTTTCAGATAAGACAAGTTTTTTATCTTTCCTTTTATTTATTCCTTTCCATTCTCTTCTCTCGAGAAAGTAACCGTTTGACATTTTGAAAAAGGATGCTTTTATGGAAAAGGAAAAAGGAATTAAAGGATATTGCTGAATCAGATTGCAGTTCTGAGAAATATCTTTTAAGAATATTATATTCCTTATGTAGAAGATTTGAATTTAAAATCAGTCATATATTGTCTAAGGAAAAAAGAAAGACAGAAGTGGAGTAGTACCAGAGAAAGAATAGAGAAGTATCAGTCGAGAGTAAACTTCAAAAATGTCAAAAAGATTTACAGAGTTCATCCTCAACAGCAGCATTCTCATTCTCTGAGAACAACAACAAAATCATCACTCAATTTTCAGCTGCTGGTTCTAATCTTCAAAGAGCAACAATAATCTGAGAAACTTTGTCTCTCAGATTCATCTACTATCAAGGAAGATTTTCATTCAAGAGAAAGATCCATCCTTCAACGATCAAGAATTTCTATCAGACAAGGGGGAACTTTACAACACAACAATTCACTAGTCTTCTCTCAGCTTGTTGACAGAGAAGAATTTCATAAACCTTTTTGTTTACCATTTTTATCCCATCTTGTACAGGGTTCTAACTCCCTTCAAAATTTAACCCTTTGGTGGCAGGGCACCTGATCAAAAACCTGTGATTGGTTTGAGCACCTGATCAAAAGCTCAGTGGTGTTTGGGCACCTGGTCAAAAATCCCATTGGTGATAGGGCACCTGATCAAAAACCTAGTGGATTCCAACCAAGGGTGGTAGAAGAGTAGATGTACCCAATTTGATTGGGGAACTACTATAGATCCTTGCGTCTTCTGTGATTGTGTTTTTCTTTCTGTACTGTGTTGTGTGATTTCTTGTTTTGTTTTTATACTCACTCTGTTATACATTTATATATATATTAGTATTTTAATTCCGCAATAAAATAAGTTAAAAACTTTTAACACTCTATTCACCCCCCCCCCCCTCTCTAGAGTAAATCTAAGATCTAACCTCACTTTTAATTGGTATTAGAGGTTGGTTGATTGTTTACATGCTAACACCTGAATCAAAAGACCAATTAGATCTTAATTTCTTCTAGAGTTTTCTTTTTGCTAAAAACTCAAGGCACAGAACAAAGAATACTCAGGCAGAAGACCTCCTATGTGCAATCTAAATAAGGTTGCATTATGGAAGGCAAGGATCGGATTATATATCAATTCTATTGATGAGGATATCTTTAATGCTATTTTGACAGGACCTCCTACTCCAACAACAATAACAAGTGTTGAAGCAGCAACAAACAATAATGTTGTTCCACCTACTGAGTGGACAGATGCTCAAAAGAAGCAAAGAAATGCAGATGCCAAAGCAATGAACATATTGGCACAAACAATGTCTGATGAAATATTCCAAAAGGTTGTGGACTGCACCTCAGCCAGTGATATTTGGATTTCCCTCAACAACATGGTTGAAGGATCTGCAGATGAGAGAAAAGACAGAAGATCTCATCTCTTCTCCCAATATGAGAATTTCAAAAAGGGATAAACTGAGACAGTAGCTGCCATGTACAACAGACTCAGCCTCATAATCAATGAGCTGAAGACTCTAGACAAAGTGATCTCAATCACTGAAGTCAATGATAAGATCCTAATGTGCTTCCCCAGCACATGGGACTCAAGTATCTGTCCAATCAAGGAAGCTAGAAGCCTTAATGAGATCTCTACTGAGACCTTGTTAGGCAAGAGAAAGTCCCATGAGCAGCTTATCAAATCCAGAGAAGCTGAACAATCTACCACATCTCCAGCATCCAAGAAGGAAAGGACTATTGCTTTCCAAGCAATAGAAGAGGAAGATAAAGCTACAAGAGAAATGGTGTTTATGAGCCTACTAGCCAAGAGATTCTACAAGATGGCTATAAAGGACTTCAGAAAGAAGGATCTCAGATCAAAAGAAAAACCAAGGTATGACAAAATAAATTCTAAAGAAATTACCTGTTTTGGCTGCAGGAAACTTGGACACTGTGAGAATTTGAAAATAACAGAAATTTTATTTCCAAAAAACTAAGTATTACAAGTGTATTGCCTCCTTTATATAGAATAGGAGGGAAACAGTAAAATACAAATATACGATGTGGGACTAAATACAAATACAAATACACAAGAGAGCTGGGCGGTCTAGGCGATCATGAATATTGAGACCGCAGCGACCTCTGCAATCTGGAGTGAGATCGGGTGGTCACACGACAGGAGGAAGGTCGTGTGATAGAGGAGACCGACTGGTGGTTAGACCGTTGTGGCGAACACTCCCCCATAAGGGAGAGATCGGGAGGATCAGACCGCTTCTCTCCATAAGAAGCGATCTGGTATATCCGAGATGAACCGTCAGTCTTGTACTTGGAGACCGCTGAGACCGCTGGCCCTAGACCGCTTGGAGAGGCGGAATGATGCTGACCTTTACAAGACGCGACCTCGCATACTTGAGGAGAAGTCGCAGTCTGATTCTGGGAGACCGCGCAGACCGCTGACTTGTAACCGCGCAGCTTCAACTTATCTTTATCTGGCGCGATCTGGTACATCAGAGGGGAAGCTGCGGTCTGATTACTGGACACCGCACAGACCGCTGGCTTCAGATCGCGGGGCTTCAAACCTTCGAGACCGCTTGGCTCTAACACTCCCCCGCAAGCTGGAGCATATATATCAATCATGCCTAGATTGTTACACACATCAGAGAAGGACGAAGATATAGGTTTGGTAAAGATATCAGCCAGCTCTTTATCCGAAGTTACGAAGGGAGTGCAGATTTGTTTCTTCAAGATTTCTTCCCTGATGAAATGACAGTCCACTTCAATGTGTTTGGTTCTTTCATGAAAGACTGGGTTCTGAGATATATAGATTGCAGCTTTGTTGTCACAGAACATTGGTAATGGATGATTGTAAACTTCTCCTAAGTCAAGAAGGAGAGTTCGTAACCACTTCAACTCGCATGTAGTTTGGGCCATGCTCCTGTACTCGGCCTCAGCACTTGATCTGGAAACTACTGCTTGTTTCTTGCTCTTCCAACTCACCAGATTTCCTCCAACGAAGGTACAGAACCTAGATGTGGATTTCCTGTCCCCTTTATCATCAGCGTAGCTAGCATCTGAGTAGGCTTCTATCTTGAGATGGTTGTTCCTTTGGAACATAAGTCCCTTCCCTGGAGATCCCTTAACGTATTCTAATATTTTTAAAGCAGCTTGAAGATGACATTCCTTCGGAGCT
Source organism: Dactylorhiza incarnata (assembly GCA_033032865.1). NCBI lineage: Eukaryota > Viridiplantae > Streptophyta > Magnoliopsida > Asparagales > Orchidaceae > Dactylorhiza > Dactylorhiza incarnata. The sequence goes on along the minus strand of JAWHQI010000043.1, from coordinate 11,563,636 downwards.
TGCATGAATTGGCTGACCTTCCCAACCGCATAGCAGATATCAGGTCTTGTTACAGTTAGGTAGATGAGCTTGCCAACAAGACGACGATATCTGGTGCTATCAAGTAGAGGAGGAGAGTTGTCAGTCCAGAGTTTGTCGTCTCCACTTTCCATTGGATACTTAGCGGGTTTAGAACCCAGAAGACCTATTTCTTTTAGAAGATCAATAGCATACTTCCGTTGTGAGAGAACAATTGAGCTATGCTTCCTTGAGATCTCAATGCACAGAAAGTACTTGGGAGTCCCCATATCTTTGGTTACAAAGTGTTGGAGAAGATGTTTCTTTGTAAGGGAGACACCTTCAGCGTCATTACCTGTGAGAAGGATGTCATCAACGTATACAGCCAGAACAACCATTCCATGAGATGTCTTGCGAATGAAGAGAGAGTGATTCGCAGAACTTCGGACAAATCCAATGATCTTGATAACTTCGTTAAATTTTTCGAACCAGGCGCGAGGACTTTGCTTAAGACCATAGATAGTCTTCTTAAGCTTACATACACGAGTCTCCCCTGGAGCAACATACCCTGGAGGTTGCTCCATGAAAACAACCTCTTGAGGTCACCATAGGGAAAAGCATTCTTGACATCCAGCTGAGAGAGTTGCCAACCTTTGTTGACGGCCACAGAGAAGAGGACCCTGATGGTTGTAAGACGAGCGACAGGGGAGACGGTGTCAAAGAAGTCTACTCCATATGTCTGAGTAAAACCTTTGGCAACTAAGCGAGCTTTGTAGCGGTCAACAGAGCCATCAACACGATATTTTATCACAAAGACCCATCTACACCCAACAACATCTATCCCAATAGGTGGAGGAACAAGAGTCCAAGTGCCACGGTCCTGAAGGGTGGAGATTTCATATCCATGACAGCCTTCCACTGTGGGATGGCAAGAGCCTCCTGATAACTGGTTGGGGTGGCAGTATCTGTAATAGCAATAGCAAATGCCCTAGCAGAGGGGGTAAGTTGAGCATAAGTTACAACATCGTGAATAGAATGTTGCGTACATGAGCGGACTCCCTTGCGAAGAGCAATAGGAAGGTCTTCAGTGGTGACTGTATCTGCAGGAGAGTCATCATCGGAAGAAGATAGTGTTGGCCCAAGAGTTGGGAGAGAAGGCCCCAGAGTAGGAGGACAGGTGGAAGGAGATGCTGGAGGCGATGGAGGGGAAGGAAGAGGTGGTGGAGTTGGGAGAGTAGGTGGTGGTGGTGGAGAGTAAATCAGAGGTGTCGTCGGACTAGGCGCAGGAGGCAGCGAGGTGGAAGAGGTAGAAAAGTATGGAACATTTTCAAAGAATGTGACATCAGCGGAAACATATTGTTTGCGAAGAATGGGGTCATAGCACCTGTACCCTTTCTGAGTTCGTGAATAACCAACAAAGATGCATTTAACTACACTAGGAGAGAGTTTGTCCCGACCTGGGGAAGGAGTGTGGACAAACGCAGTACAACCGAACACCTTGAGAGGTAAGGAGAAGGGTTGTGAGGTGGGATATAGCATAGAGAAGGGGGTGGAGCCTTGAAGAAGGGCGGAGGGAATGCAATTAATGAGATAGCAGGAGATGAGGATGGTATGACCCCCAATAGGTTTTGGGAATATTCATCTGAAAGAGTAAGGTGCGAGCCATGTCGAGGAGGTGACGATTCTTACGTTCTGCTATCCCATTTTGTTGAGAGGTATAAGGACAACTAGTCTGATATATAAGACCACGATTCATGCAAAACTCGGAAAATTGATGAGAAACATATTCCTTAGCATTATCAGTGCGAATAGTCTTGATAGACACTCCAAACTGAGTGAAAATTTCATTATAAAAGGTGTTGAAAACAGAAAAAACTTCTGAGCGTTCTTTTAACAGATACACCCAAGTACATCGAGAGAAGTCATCAATAAAAGTAACAAAATACAAACTGCCCCCACCTACAGTCTTGGTAGGAGAGGGACCCCAGATGTCCGAGTGGATGAGATCAAAAAGACGAGTCGAGCTACGTCCAGGTTTGGCAGGGTAGGAAGCCCGATGGTGCTTTCCTATTTGACAAGCTTCACAGTTGAGAGGAGAAGTATCTTTGGCGAGGTGAGGTAGAAGTTGATACAACAGCCGAGGGGGAGGGTGACCAAGACGGAGGTGCCATTGATGGAGAGAATTCGAGACGGTAGAGGCAGAGTGAGCAACAAGAACGTCAAGGAAGTAGAGGCCTCCACTCTCAGTCCCAGTAGCAACTGTCTCCTTCGTATGAAGATCCTGAAAATAACAGTTAGTCGGAGTAAACATAATAGAGCATTGTAATTGTTGAGAGAGAGAGAGCCTTAACTGATAGTAAGTTGCATGGAAAAGTAGGCACATAAAGAGTGTTCTGAAGAGAGATAGTCGGAGTGACTTGAACTATTCCAGTCCCACACACATGTGAGGGAGAACCATCAGCGGTGAGAACCGAAGGTAAATTCTTGTTTTCTAGTAATTGGGAGAAAAGGTGAGGGTTCCCTGTCATATGATTTGTTGCGCCAGAATCAATAAGCCATTTACCTTCAGTAACCACGTGCACGCTACCTGAGGAGGTAGCAACAGAAGCAGATGGTGAGCTAATATCCGGGTGAGAGGCAGCAGCCAGAGGGCGAAGGTGAGGATGCTTGAGATAGCAACGATCAATTGGGTGACCCCTCTGACCACAATGAGAGCAGATGTGTCGCGGAGGTCCACGGCCACCAAGAGATCCACCATAGCCACCAGGGTGACCACGTTCAGCCCGGTGAGCAAAGCTCTCTGGAGGAGGAGGAGAAGACAACAAGGGTCGTTGGAGATGGGAGGTAACAGCAGAGACCCGAGCAGCGGTGGCATCAAGAGTCGGAGACTCGGCTCTAACAGACACATTCTACCTGAGTGTCCAGAGAACCAAAAGAAGGATAAGAGAAAAGAGAAAGAAGAAAAGAGGCACTCCAGCAAGCCATGCTCCCACAAACACAAACATAAGGGAAGAGGCTTTGTAGCTGAAACATGGAGTGACACTGAGTCAGAGTCATCATCTAGCTCATCTGAAGATGAAAATGATACAAATGAAAAGGATCAATGCTTGATGGCTATTTATGACTCAAGCAATGATTCAGATCATGCATCATCATCCAGTTCCAGTGATGATGAAGATGATGAAAGTGAAAGAAACTTCTGCATGATGGCTATCAATGCCTCAAGAAACAATTCTGAAGGATCAGAGTCTGAAACTAATACTGATCAGGTAATCTCTACCTTTGACTTTAATTCAAATGATTTTAAAACTCTTTGTTTAGATTTAATTAAATATGAGAAGGAAATAATTTCCCTCAGAAATAAGTTGGTTGAAATGAATCAACTGGCTGAAGATAATGCCAATCTTAAGAAAGAACTGGTTGCCTCCAGAGAGCATATTGTTTTCATTGAAAACAAACTATCTGAGGCTAAGAAGTTTGAAGAATCCCTCAATGGGAGAAGCATCAAACTGATGGACATCACAAGCACAACGAATGCCAGACTCAATGGCTGGCTGGGCTTGGGTGCATTATCAAGTGAGCCACATCTTCTTAAGAAAAATATTTTATCTACTCGAGTAAAGTTCATTTTTGCCAAAAGCAAAGAGGCAGTACAAGTAAGTAAGAATACCTCAAGCAAGGATGTTAAGAATAAAGGAATTCAAAAGAATTCATCGAACGGCGATCGACGAAATCACATGAATTCGTCGAACGTAGATCGACGAAAGCTGAACACATAATTTCAGTATAGTTATCCATCGAACGACGCTCGACAAAATTACTTCAATTCATCGAACGACGATCGACGAACTCATCAAAATTCGTCGAATGCAAAATATACTGCATATCTCAAGAATTCTCATTCTAAACATACTAAAAATCTTTTTATTGAGTGGATTATTCCTCCAAGGAAATATCATCCGCAAGGCTACAAGGATCAGCCTGAGATTTCTTATATTTTAGATTTTTGTGGTAAGACAAAAGGACCCAAGGTAGTCTGGGTCAAAAACAACTAGTTTATTTTCTGTTGTGGAGGTACAAGGCTATCCAAACATAAAAGAACAGTGGTATTTGGATAGTGGGTGCTCCAAGCACATGACAGGAAATAAGGCCAACCTAAGCAATTACAAGGCAAAGCTTGGACCCAAAGTGATTTTTGGAGACTCCAACTATGGACAAACCAAAGGATATGGAAAAATCAAAGTTGGAGCAGTTACCTTCAAAGAGGTAGCATATGTCAAGGGTCTTAAGCATAACCTCATTAGCATAAGCCAGTTATGTGATGAAGGTTATCATGTAACTTTTAATCATTCCTTATGTCTTATTACCAATAATTAAAACATTAATGTGTTATCTGGTATTAGACATGAAAATATTTATTTAGTCAATTTTGACTCTGCCAAGATATTTGTTTATTTAATTCAATAAGTAAAACAAATGAATTATGGCATAAAAGGCCAGGACGTATTAACCTTAGAACTATCTCTAAGCTTTCTAAGGACAACCTAGTAAGAGGACTGCCTTCTTGTTCATACAAGAAGGAAGGACTCTGCAGGGCTTGTCAACTAGGAAAGCAAACCAAGAGTAGTTTTAAATCTTTATCCAAGAGTGATTCGCCTAGGATTCTGTACTTACTGCATTTGGATCTCTTTGGACCCACTGCAATCAGAGCTTAGGAGGGAAGCATTACACTTTAGTTATTGTAGATGACTTCTCAAGATTCACTTCGGTGTTCATTCTTAAGAACAAGTCTGACGCCTTCAGTGTTCTGACAGACTTTCTCAGGTCCATCAAGATTGAGTACTCTACTCTAGTTGCATTGATCAGAAGTGATCATGGCACTGCATTTGAATCTCTTCTGATGAGAGAATTCTGTGGAAAAGAAGGGATCAGGCAATGTTTCTCTGCTCCTAGAACTCCTCAACAAAATGGGGTAGCTGAAAAGAAAAATAGAACATTAATTGAATCAACAACTACATTGCTTACTGATGCTCACTTGCCACTCTCTTTTGGGCAGAGGCAGTGAACACAGCAAATTATGTGTTGAACAGAAGTCTGATACATAAACTTAAGGGTAAAACACTCTATGAATTACTTAACAATAAAAAGCCTAAGGTTAACTATTTTAAGATTTTTGGCTGTAAATGCTATGTGCATAACAATGATAAGAAATATCTAAGGAAATTTGAAGCAAAAGTTGCTGAAGGTATATTCCTTGGATACTCTCTTTCTAGTAAAGCATATAGAGTTTATAACAAATCTGAAAGTTGAGTTTTAGTTCTCATTCTTATTATTAAAAGTCTTATTTAACTTTGTTTCAAATTAAGTGATATATATAAATATATATATGAGTGCTGATTGAGAAAGTAAAGCATAAATAAACAAGCACATAACCAGATGACACAAGATATATAGTAGTTCCCCAAAACCTGAGTACATCTACTCTTCTACCCACTGGTAGGAATCCACTAGGAGGTTGTTGATAAGGTGCCCTCTCACCAAGGTGATTTTGATAAGTTGTCCACACACCAAGGTGATTTTGATAAGGTGTCCACACACCAATTTGAGTTTTGATCAGGTGCCCAATTCACCTATAAGCTTTTGATAAGGAGCTTATAAACCAAGCTGCAGGTTTTTGCTAAGGTGCCCTGTCACCGGGAGTAAAATTTTGAAGGGAGTTTTAACCCTTTACAAGATGGGAAGGAGAAAGGGAAAAGATATATTGTTCTTCTCTTTTAGCTGAGAAGACACTTGAAAATCCTGATTGGATGTTGAGTTGGATCTTGATGAAGATGGTGAAGAGAGCTCCCCCTGTCTGATTTAGTTGTGGAGACTCCTTGGTTCTGAATCCTCTATTTCAAATGTATGGAGTGGATCACCTCTCATTGTTCTCTATCGACCTTCTCCTTATTTATAGCTCTGTCTATTAAGATAACACTATAGGAGAGAAATCAATTAGTAGATTGAGTATTTAGAAAGAGAGAAATATTTCCATAACTATTATATCTATAGAAAGAAAGAATTCATTTTGATTTCAAATAATATTCATAATCAACTTAATCAATTTAGCCAAGAATCAATTAGAGGGAAAGAATGATTCATAACGGCTATAAAAGAATAATATTATTCCATATAAATCAGATATATAGAAAGAAGGAAAGAGATCTGGTGTTATTTGAATTTACCATAGTAATCGACGTACGTCGATTACAATTCGACGTAAGCGTCGAATTCATCCTGACTGGACGTCGAGAGGAGAATAAGGAAGGTGCGTCGACTAAGGTGCATCGACAAGAAGTCAGAGCTACGTCGACATAGGATACGTCGAATTCTTATTAAAGTTACTTCGACTCATTCTGAAAGAAAAGTCGACAACACTTCGACGTTGCGTCGAATATTATTCGACGCATATTTACTTAACCTTGATTTTTCTTTCTTAGAATTCATATTCAACTCATTTTGGGGGTTAAGACAAATCATTTTCCCAACAATCTCCCCCTATTTGTCTTAACCCTATTCAGAGAAAAATTTAATCAGCATATTAGAGATATATTAGGAAATCAGAAAAATCATTTTCAGAGAATAAGGGGAGAATAGAGAACTAAGTGGTCTTTGTGATTTCAGGTGTTAGCCTGTGTGAAAAATCAACCTAGCTCTGATACCAATTGAAAGTTGAGTTTTAGTTCTCATTCTTATTATTAAAAATCTTATTTAACTTTGTTTCAAATTAAGTGATATATATAAATATATATATGAGTGCTGATTGAGAAAGTAAAGCATAAATAAACAAGCACATAACCAGATGACACAAGTTATATAGTAGTTCCCCAAAACCTGGGTACATCTACTCTTCTACCCACTGGTAGGAATCCACTAGGAGGTTGTTGATTAGGTGCCCTCTCACCAAGGTGATTTTGATAAGGTGTCCACACACCAAGGTGATTTTGATAAGGTGTCCACACACCAATGGGAGTTTTGATCAGGTGCCCAATTCACCTATAAGCTTTTGATTAGGTGCTTATAAACTAAGCTGCAGGTTTTTGCTAAGGTGCCCTGTCACCGGGAGTAAACTTTTGAAGGGAGTTTTAACCCTTTACAAGATGGGAAGGAGAAAGGGAAAAGATATATTGTTCTTCTCTTTTAGCTGAGAAGACACTTGAAAATCCTGATTGGATGTTGAGTTGGATCTTGATGAAGATGGTGAAGAGAGCTCCCCCTGTCTGATTTAGTTGTGGAGACTCCTTGGTTCCGAATCCTCTATTTCAAATGTATGGAGTGGATCACCTCTCATTGTTCTCTGTCGACCTTCTCCTTATTTATAGCTCTGTGTATTAAGATAACACTATAGGAGAGAAATCAATTAGTAGATTGAGTATTTAGAAAGAGAGAAATATTTCCATAACTATTATATTTATAGAAAGAAAGAATTCATTTTGATTTCAAATAATATCCAAAATCAACTTAATCAATTTAGCCAAGAATCAATTAGAGGGAAAGAATGATTCATAACGGCTATAAAAGAATAATATTATTCCATATAAATCAGATATATAGAAAGAAGGAAAGAGATCTGGTGTTATATGAATTTACCATAGTAATCGACGTACGTCGATTACAATTCAACGTAAGCGTCGAATTCATCCTGGCTGGACGTCGAGAGGAGAATAAGGAAGGTGCGTCGACAAGAAGTCAGAGCTACGTCGACATAGGATACGTCGAATTCTTATTAAAGTTACTTCGACTCATTCTGAAAGAAACGTCGACAACACTTCGACGTTGCGTCGAATACTATTCGACGCATATTTACTTAACCTTGATTTTTCTTTCTTAGAATTCATATTCAACTCATTTTGGGGGTTATGACAAATCATTTTCCCAAAAAAATCAACTCTTAAGATAGAAGAGTCCATGCATGTATCTTTTGATGAAACTAACATATTAAATGAGGAGAGGAACACCACCTCTATCAGAGACATTTTGCAGGTACAATGACAATCTCTCTTCCAAACTCGCATCCTTCTCTACCTTCTCTACACATATCCCTTCTTCTAGGGGCCTAGCTTCAGGTCTCCCTAAAACTAGGCAGGGGGAGATGCTTAATGATGAAGTTCCAGATCATGCAGATGCAAATTCAGTTATGGTGTTTAATATAGCAGATATAGTTTTTGATACAGCAGCTCCAGTTTGTGATATAGAAGCAGCTCTAGCTATTGATTCTCATATGACAGATTCAGTTCCAGTAATTGCCACATGTCAGATCAACAAAGCAAAAGCTGAAGGTAAAGATTTCTCTCAGTTTTCTACAATGTCAGAATTCAGAAAGCAAGAATTTGAAAAGTACAAATCAAGAAAGCTCTTTGATGCTGAAGATTATTTAAGGTTGCACCCGGCAGCAGTGGTTCCTCATGCATCATCTCAAACCATGCTAGGAGCTAATGATCTTTATTTGAGTAAAAGAGAGTCAGAAAATCCAAACAGGCAAATCATTTTCAAGCCTCCTTCATAGTAATAGCTCTTGATTATTTGGTTTTGTTATTTCTGTTTTCAGTGTAATGCTTCTAAACTCAGGGTGATATATTTTTTATATGCTGAAATGATTTAATTTCTGTCAGATATATATGCTCTGTGTTTTGTTGTTTGTTTTATTTATTATTTGTCAAATAGTATCCTAATCCAAATAGGGGGAGATTATTGGAACAACCCTATTTCTGATTTGGGCTAGGATCACTATCTATTGACTACGACTAAGTTGACCCCAATGTATAGTCTAATGGTCATGGTTTTAGGCTATCTGAGTTAGCTAGAACTTAGGAAAAACTGAAAGTTTCTGCGTTCAACGAACTCTATTCTGCGTTCGATGAACTCCTTCTTGAGTTCGACGAAACTCAAGTTTTAGTTCGACGAACTTCATTCTCAGCTCGACGAACTCAGTTCTCCAGCCAGTCCAGCAGTTTATCTCTTAGTTCGACAAACTCCAGCTTCAGTTCGACGAACTCAGCTCTGTGTTCGACGAATTCATTCTGTTCGACGAACTCTTCTCTCAGCTCGACGAAAGTTTCTCTTCAGCTTATTAATTTCAGAACGATCAGTTATCTTTATTTTCCGAACTCAGATCGACTAAATCAACAACGGATCTATTCTTTCAGATAAGACAAGTTTTTATCTTTCCTTTTATTTATTCCTTTCCATTCTCTTCTCTCGAGAAAGTAGCAGTTTGACATTTTGGAAAAGGACGCTTTTATGGAAAAGGAAAAAGGAATTAAAGGATATTGCTGAATCAGATTGCAGTTCTAAGAAATATCTTTTCAGAATATTATATTCCTTATACAGAAGATTTGAATTTAAAATCAGTCATATATTGTCTAAGGAAAAAAAAAGACAGGAGTGGAGTAGTACCAGAGAAAGAATAGAGAAGTATCAGTCGAGAGTAAACTTCAAAAATATCAAAAAGATTTACAAAGTTCATCCTCAACAGCAGCATTCTCATTCTCTGAGAACAACAACAAAATCTTCACTTAGTTTTTAGCTGCTGGTTATAATCTTCAAAGAGCAACAATAATCTGAGAAACTTTGTCTCTCAGATTCATCTACTATCAAGGAAGATTTTCATTAAAGAGAAAGCTCCATCCATCAACCGTCAAGAATTTCTATCAGACAGGTGGAGCTTTGTAATATCCCCCAAACAACTAGACCCCTAGGATGGTTTTGTCATGCCTAGGGCATGACAAAACTATAGGAAGCTCAGAGGGAGCATAAAAGCTTAGGAAAGAAGAAGAAAACCCAAGTGGTCTGCAAATAGCAATTTTCAGATACCAAGCCTAGGTTTGGACTTTAGGGCCCCACCTTGAACCTTGACCCCACCTGTAACGCCCCTGATTTTCGTTAATTATTTTACGTACCCTCTGTGACGTAATTTTGGCGTAAGGGCGTTACGTCAGCTCGTCTAGTAGTGTGTTGAGCCTTAGCTTAGTTAAAGTATGTCTTGTAGATCGAGCGTGCGAGTTTTCGCATCATTTCGGGTTAAAGTAAAGATTTTGGGTGGATTTCAAGATTTTAGCTTCGGGAGGCTTTAGCCCGATTTCGGCCCGTCGGAATTGAATTCTGACTTCGCCGTTGGATTCGTAGCGCCGTGTTTTAGTTAAGGTGCGAATTTCGTAGAAATCCGAAGTGTTTTGGTCGCCCTCGAGGGTTAAGTAAGATGTGAGAATTATTTAATTAATTTAAATAATAAACTTAGGTTAGTATATAAGCCTAAGTCTCTTCTTTCCTATTCATTATCTTCCTCCTCGATCAAACCAGCCGCCGAGCGAGAGAGGCGAGAGCGGAGGTTTTGTGAGCCTTCAACCGGCGATTCCTAGGGCTGTAGTGGTCGGAATCGAGTTTGGTTTGAAGATTTGGAAAGCTCTCGGCGAGGTCTTCGTTCTAGCGGTAAGCTTTTCTCGTTTCGTGGAGTTTTGGGAGATTTGGCGGTAACCTAACTCTTCCTTTTGGTCTGAATCGTTCTAGGATTTCGTGCTTGAGTGTTTCCTTAGCCTTCAGAGCGGAGGACCTCGAGTTTCGCAAGGATAAGGCAAGTGGCTTCCTCCTCCTTCTCTTTCTGTTCTTGAAGTATTGTTTCGCTCGTGTCGATTTCATGTCGCTCGGTTTAACTTAAGTTTTGGGGTGTTAATGTAAGCTTCCTTGATTATTCTTCCTTTGCTATGAATCGGGTAGTTGTTCCCTGGAGAAAACCGTCCTATCTATACCCAAAGGATAAATAGCTTCCAGGAGAATCGCTATCCGCAGACCACACAGCAGAATAGGGGATTCTGTTGCAATTCGTCGAGATTTCACGGGACATTCCGTGTAATCCCGACGAATTCCGACGAATCCCGTGGAATTCCGACGAATCAAGTTAAAGATTTTTCTGTGTCGATTCGTCGAGATTTCACGGGACATTCCGTGTAATCCCGACGAATTCCGACGAATCCCGTGGAATTCCGACGAATCAAGTTAAAGATTTTTCTGTGTCGATTCGTCGAGATTTCACGGGACATTCCGTGTAATCCCGACGAATTCCGACGAATTCAAACAGCAAAAATTTCTGGACCTCCCCCATTCTATGTGGTGATTGGTAACCTTTACCAACACAGTCAATCTTCCATCTTCTCCGCATGCTCTTAATTCTATGTCTCGAAAAACATTCAAATGTCTCGAGAAATCCCTTGCTTCATCTCGAGAAATCCTTCCAGTTCTCGAGAAGTGCTGCCTTGAATGTTGTCCCTCTTCTTCTCGATAATTGATGGTAAGAACCCCGCCTGGAACGCATGTGATTTCGTTGAGTTTTTTTTATGTTTGAATCTCGTGTCCCCTCGGGTGCACTTGGATGATGGCCAGTGACCTTTCGGTGCTCCTGATCTCGAATCCCTCCCATTTGAACTTCTTTCTACTCGTTGTGGTCTGTTGACATTTGAGTTACTCTTGTGATTCATATTGATCGATGTGTACTTTGCCTTGACCCTAATTCTTAGGTCCTTCCAGTGATTATTCTTTCGGGCAGCGTCCAGTGTTTAATTAAAATTTAAGTAATAAGAACTACTGTTTTTAGCCTTACACAGTAGTTGTGTTTGGGAGACAGTGGGGGGGAAAATGTTATAGCCTTGCACGGTAGTCGTGTTTGGGTGGTAGGGTCTAGTGGTACCCCCACCTGGTTTTGGGCTTGGGGTAGCAGAGGTAGTTAACCGCTCCCGTATAATTTGAGCTGATCAGTCTCTTTAATTGATGAAACTAAATAAATGAACATGTTTGTTCCTCTTTTGGTATATAGTGCACTCGATGCTTGTTGGTTCTTTGTTGGAGCTCTCTTTCGGTAAATTTTGGCTTGGGTTGGTACCCCTTATGCCTTGTTTGTTTTTCTGCTAATCTTCTGCCACTTGTAATTCCTTGCTGAGGCGTTCTTTGTTTTATTGAATGCCTCAGGTTCAGAGCCGTAGCGGCTAGTGGTGTTGCCTGGAGTTCAGAGTTTGTAGCTGCTCACCCCGCTGTTGCGAGGTAGTTGTTTTTAGTTGCTTCTTGTGCTCAGACATACTAGTTGGTGCCAATGGGTTAGTGTCATGCTGTTGACGCCCATTGTGCCCCTTTTTATACCTTATAGTTACTTGTCAGTTTATGCCACTACTTATAGATCTTGTGTATCTTACTCTCTGGGAATGATTTATGCTAGGTGCACTATAGTTATAAAATGGTTTTCCTTCATCCTCATTGCATTCTTTCTAACTAAAACCCTTAACTTTAAAGTCGTCTAAAGGTATTTTCTACTCTTACAGTACGCCTAGTTATGTGCATATCACTTACGTCATGCTCCGTCGTTTGCATACATGTAGGACTTTAAGTAAACTAAATTAAGTATTTTTCCGCTGCAATTATACATACTTTCTCGGTGGACTAGTTGATCCACGAACTGAGAGACACAGTTCTTATCTCAAAAACCCCTAATAAATGATTTCAAACGATGACTTATCAGATAATCATGTTTGTTTAGTTAAGTAATAGGATCCCGCCTGAGCGTCTACAGTTGTCTCCTGTATGACGTGGCATCACGACGTGTATTTTCTCTTACTCTGATATTCTTAAATTCGGAGAAAATGCGGGTTGTGACACCACCATAGCATCCCTAACCCATTAGGGGTCTCCTTGGAGCCCCAGGGACCCATTGGTGTCAGCCTAAGAGGTCAATTTGACCAAAGTCAACCTTGTCTCAAATTAGGTCAAAATAACGTAAATTGCCCAAATTGAACCCAATCCATTTGGTCTAGGCCCAACTAAAGTTGTCCACCATCTAGTGGGCATGGTAATTACTTAAATTACCACTTAATTTCTGTAATTGGTGATTAGGAAGAGATAATGGAGGTTTCCCCCAAATTTGGAGACAGAAAGAGAGCATTCATGGAGATTAAATGCAATTGATCCTTCAATCCCTCCCCAATTGATGAGCATTCACCTCCCCCCTTCAGTTACAAATAAATTCTGGAGTTTCTATGACCAGGGGGGATGGATTAAGGGAGAATTAGAAGTATCCAAAATCTTAGGCTTAATGGCCATTAATGGTAGAATCAAGGTGGTGGCTCCTCCTCTCCACAAATTGATCCCTTTAAAAGCTTCAGAGGACAGAGAGGTGTGGTTTCCCCCTTTTATTTGGAGAGATCGAGCAACTAGGTGTAGAAGTTCCATGGAACCTAAAGCTTTGGATCGGCCATGGAGGACCACCCAATCGGCAAGGAATCAACCCTCCATATAGGTCTGGTTCTTCATCTCTCTCTCTGTGGATAGATCTCATCAGATTGCTTATAAGGATTGGGGCCAATTGGTCCCAAATCGGGTAGGCCAAAAGCTCCACTTTCTGAGCTTTAAATCCTGTCTCCGTATCCCTGTTCCGTCCACTTCCGGCCGGCCAACCACCGCTAATCGCCGGCCACCACCTCAACGAAGATGGTGGTGGCATTGGCTGGCCGGGGTGGCACTTAGGTGGCCGGGAAAACAAGAAGGAAAGCAGCCCAGGTCGGGGCAATATCAGTCGTCGGCTGGAGGTAGAAGACGACCAGTAGTCGTCGGTTTTCTTCAAGATCTGTGCAAGATCTTATATTAAATGTTTTAAATGTTTACGTTATTTCATTAAATTCGTCGACCGGAGTAGAAGAAATTCATCTAACGGAATACATTCGTCGAACGCATTTTGGAGATCATCGATCTGATAAGTGAGTTCGACGAACTGAACCTGGAGTTCGTCGAACGGGATTAATTCATCGAACTGAATTAATTCGCCGAACAGAATAGATTTCATCGAGCGCAGTTTGTTTTCGTCGAACGTAGATTTGTTCTGCTTTCGTCGAGAGCAGCTAGTTTTCGTCGAACGCAAATTTGTTCTGCTTTCATCGAGCGCAGTTAGATTTCGTCGAACGTAGAGTCAGTTATTTAATTAAATGTTTATATGGTTTCTATCATATATTATGCAGTGCTTCATTTTAATTAATAAAAATAACAGATCACCTCTGATGAAAAAGTGCCCAACACCAATATCGTAGCCCTTGGTGTGTAGATTAAGTGAAAATATGTTTCAGCCCAAAAGAAGTACAGTAGCTTCCTGTAGGGCCATTTTGGTGGGACTGGTCCCTAGTGCAGGGCAACTACCATTTATTGAATATCTCTTTATTGGTCGATGTTATGGCTTTGATATTTAAAAGCTAGGCTAGTTACATACACACACACAACATACTCAAAGATGGGCTTTTTAGGAGAACCTTTTTCTAAGGTTTTTGAGACAATTTCATAAATCATTTATTAATTAATAATTGGGTCAAATGACCTCCAATGCCCTCCAAATTTTGGTGGGTGCTTCTTAGGGTTATCACATGACCCTGGTAAAAATCTCAGCCCAATTGGGACTGTTTTAGTTTGTAAGTTTGTTAACCTAAGTTGGGTCTAATTAGGTCAAAATTAGGGCATGGTCTTTAGCTTGGGATATTGTGGTCAAATCTCCTCACCATGAGGTGAAACCTTGGCCACTAGTTTAGGATCACCTAAAACACTCCCTTGAGTGAGTTGGGGTGGTGTGGAGGTGGATATGCCCTAGGACCCTAGATTTATCCCTTAGGGTGCATATAGAGCTTTGTGAAGGACAACTGGTCAAAAGGTGTAGAATGGTCATGGAACTTGGTGGATAAGTTCATAGGGTGCAAATAGGCCCTAAGTAATTATATAAGAATTTTAGGAACAATTATTCCCTTGAAATAGGTCATAACCCCTTTAGGAAAATTCCTTATAGGAGAAATTACATGCTTAAATGGTTTTGTATGATGATGAAACTTTGGTAGTGTCTTTATTATCATGATATACACCTTTGGTAATTTTTGTGTATTTAATTGAATGATTTAACCAGTACTTCATTCACAAGGCATTTATTTTGTCTTAGGCTTAAGAAAAATAATTGAGGGTCCAATACTCTTTGATAAATTGTGCAAATTGGTGCTAGGAAATTTCAGAGTATTAGGAAGCTCTGTGAATTTTTATATAATTTTTGGAGACTTAAATGAGTAGGCTACTTCACAACTTATCTTATTTGAGGATTTCTTAAAGTATTTATTTATGTGAGAAAATAAT
This sequence comes from Dactylorhiza incarnata, assembly GCA_033032865.1. Classification (NCBI taxonomy): domain Eukaryota; kingdom Viridiplantae; phylum Streptophyta; class Magnoliopsida; order Asparagales; family Orchidaceae; genus Dactylorhiza; species Dactylorhiza incarnata. The sequence goes on along the minus strand of JAWHQI010000043.1, from coordinate 11,548,465 downwards.
TTCCATAAATCCTTAAATTAAGTCAGTAGACTTTTCTGATGAATACAAAGGTCTGGTAATTTTTCCCTAATTTTGGTGTAAGTATTTTTGGTGGTTCCTTCATAAATCTACAAATTTGGATATAAGTCGAATATTAGAAATAGTGGAAAAACCCTTACTGTAAAAATATGATATGCTGTATTTGCTGATATTTAGTCATCATAGATTTATCATAATTTTATGGGGGCCAAATCATAAGAAGATCTTACACTTCATGTTCATTTTCATACTTGGCAAATGTTTGGAGAAATTAATAAAAAATGCTAATTAAATAAGGAAAAATATGATTCTCTGGATTTAGTCTTATAACATCATGATTGACTCCCAGTAATAATATTGAGTCAGTTGGATGAATATTTGGAGTACCTCCCATTATGCAACTCATATGACTCTTTTGGTCTGCGTATAGTAAAACTGTAAAACTTGAGTTATTTGTGGATTAGTAGGTGGGAATGGAAAGTAGATAGTGTTCCAAGCCTAGTTGAAGATATTGAGGGTCACCAAAAAGAGGTTTATGTGATGAGAGTGTGCTTGGTGAGTTAAGGGTAAAGTTATGCTCGGGATAGACGAAAGATCATCTTTCCTGTGGGGAGTCAGAAGATTCTCAGGGTAATCCAAGTGTAAAGGTAAAAAGAAGGGTATTCTTATGGGTAAAAACCAATAACACTAAGTGTCTTGAGAAAGGGAACCTTGGGGTGTCATCCCATTATAGTTCCTAGTACCGTAGCGAGCCCCTTACAGGGTAATCCTCGGGAAGTCCAAGAATAAACATAAATTGTAGGGTTATGTGTTATACAAAATTAACTTAATAATACACTCACCCACACTCCATTATCACGGGTATATTAGTCGGTTTGGTCTTACGAGCGGTAGGCTCGGAGGTTGTAGCGGCAGACTAATTAGTCTGCTGAGCTTGTGACTCAGTAAGGTTATTGATGACGGGCAGGTTGGCCCGGGGAGCCTATGGCTCGGAGATAGATAGTAGAACATGTTTGCATGTGCACGAAGGTGGCAGGTCTTCGGTATTGGATGGTCGTTCACACCGACGTCAATACGTTGACTCGGCAAGTGTGGAATTTGCACTTAGCCATAAAAGTCTGGTGGTCCAGCCAGTAAGAGTACGCAGATGCTCTGCGGTTTTGCGTTGAGGCGTATGATAGTTCTAGGTTAGGTAGTGTGAATACCAACCTAGAGGTGGGCGAGGCCCAACCCACCGCTTCCGTTTGCCACTATGGGAGTATCCTGGGAGTCTAGCTAGCTCCAAAAATGGGGAACTAAAGGTCTGTGCGCATAGAGTCGAAGTGTGTGAGTTGCGCTTGTATGAACATAGCATAAACTGCATAACTTTGCATGTCATAGCATAAGCATTGCATTTCAACCCCTACCCCTATCATATAAATTGGTTATGGGACTTTTTATAGGATAGGCTCTGCTAAACGACCCCTTGGTTTATATGTTTGTATGGGCATTCATATAAGTCAATGGTTACTTTTCTATTTTATACTTGTCTTTACTTACCGTACTTTACTTGCTCTTTACTATGCTTTATTTGCTGCTTTAATTATATATATAATCACATGTGTAGTGTAGAACATTTCCTGTAGACTAGATCTGCGGTCATCTGCTTTTGTTTATACCCCTTGTTGTCCTCCGCTTCATCCCTCTTGCACGGTGCCTAGGAGCCATTGGGGGTGGGGTGGGGAACATAAGGCTTAGTCTTTTTGACTAACGATCGGTGGACCTTATCATTTTAGGGGATCGAGGAGACGCAGCAACACCAGAGGCCGGTACAGACGGAAGCGGGCCAGTCTAGTACAGGAGCTCCAGTTTCAGGATCAGTGAGTGATTAGTAGTTAGCTTCCGTGAGTGATCTTGTAGTGAGGATATGATGTTCAGGGCATGAGCCCTTTATTAATGTAATCTTTTATTTAGTTATACTATGTGGACATCCCTTATGATGTTTTACTTGTCTATGTGATGTGGACTTGCCTCTTTTGTTTAAGTTTCTTTGTTTTTGCTTCTTTGTGATCGATTTGGCCGACAGCATCAGCATTTTGTGGTGGCAACCTTCCCGAGCAAGGGTGTCACCGCAAAGCGGCGGTTCTGGGCCTAAGACCCCGGGTTTGAAAAAAAATGGGGGTCTTACAAGTGGTATCAGAGCAAACCTCGATCCGAAGAAAAGAAGTTCACAAACCGTGGGCCACCCCACGCGAGCTTAGTTTGAGGACAAACTAGCAGCGGAAGCAGTGGTGTGCCCATATGGGGAAATCACATGAAAAGACCACTTTTAACTGAATCTTTTTAGCCAAATCTCTTTACAAGTGTCATGTTTTCTTTTGTAGCCAGCGGCAAACCCTGCCCCCAGCAGAGAATACCTCCGGCTGCAAAGATCTCTTTAGATAGTCCTTTAGTCAACGAGTTAGATTTAAACTCCACTAGGACACGCGACTTACCATGATAATTTATACCACCCATGCCCTAGTCTGAAATAGACCGCAGGTATAACTTTGAGGATACCCCAAAGAAGCTAGAGAAATAGAGATTGGCTCATAAGCAGAATGGTGTGGGACTCGTAGACTCAACCCTTGTACCGGTGACATGATTACATTGAGACAACCATCACACTAAGCACCGAGGGCCGGATAAGAAATTCAAGATTAAGAAGAGACCTATTTGGGATTGGGTCACATGTTTAAGGTTGTCGTAGAGGGTACCTTGAAGAGTCTGAAGAATGGAGCGAATTAACAAGTTTCAAGATAGAACCACAAGTCTAAGGTTGTGTGCCCTAAGAATGGTTTGCATACTTGGGACGAATATAACTTGGTGATATTGAAGATACTTAGCCCAAAAATAGATAGAGGCTAATCTTTGGTTTATTGGGGCTTACCTTTTGTTTATTGGGCAAATTAGTTACTGACTTGAGTGTCCCTTAGATCTAATTTAGCAAGTGCTATGTCGGGAACTGATGATTTTGAAGTCGATCTTATTCAATGTTACTTGGGCGAAGATATATTCTATAAAAGCACATTAGTAATGATGATCTGTAGTATTAGCAGGACCATGGATAGACATCATTGATCGAACAACAACTTGGCCTTAGTTGAAGCATTAGAAATGTAAAGTTGCTAGGTCTGGTCACTTAGGGATGCAGATGCCCTTCTGGAAGTTGGGAACCGAAATTAGGTCGAGCAAGCTTTAATTATAATTGGAAGTTCTTGTGATTTTGGTCATTCGGAAGTGATTAACTCATGACTTATAAAAAATCACGCCCTATTCTGGTAGAAAATTTTTTTAACTACAATAATAGCCCGTATGTCTTGGGAGCTATGATGATGAATAACCAGAGAGCTTAGAGAATGACTTATTGGTTTTAGAATATAGTGTTTGATTTCACTATGGTAAGAACGATCTAAGTTTATCTTACTTAGGACCATTTGAAAGCGATCAAGACTAGCATAAGTTGAAGTGATAGAAATTTGGTTAAATAAACGTGATGATATTTCCTTGATGATTCGAATTGTGAAAACCCTAGGGTATCAAAATTTTGCTCTTATGAATCAAACTCCACCTAGAAAGTGATCGGGAGTTATCTTACCATTATGGTTGGTTAATATATACTCATAAAGGTTCACAAGTGCACCCCCATTAAAATATGAGGATGATTGGGGCGCTAGACGATCTGATTAGTTCCATCAATAGTAAGAACTGGAAAAGTTGTAGAGTAGAGATGATTGATTAATCGAACATATCTGAAGGAATAATAATTTGAACATGTGAAAGAAACTTTAGAGGCATAATAATCTCCCTATGTTAGAGTGGAAGTTCGAGGATATAATTATGGTTTTCATATACAGGTTACCACACCCCCACTCCGGGCACATGTTTATTTGGAACATCGAGGATAGATTGATGATAACTCTATTTTTATCTTAGATTTTAGTTAGTTTTTAATTTAATAATCAATCAATATTTGTCTTTATTATCAATATATCTCCTTAATTTACTTATTTTTCCTTTTCAGGTAAATCTGGGCTGCTGATAGCATTTTTCGGCCCACTGTTTTAACCAGAAGAAAAATTGGTGCTGTTTTGGAAAATTGTCAAGTACATGCCCCCTAGTCACGGGCGTGACCTAGGGGCGTGACCTCAGCCACGGGTCATGACCGCTGCGAATGACAGAACCAAGTCCACGTCAGATTAATATTACACGCCCCCACGCCACGGGCGTGACACAGGGGCGTGCCTTGTGTCACGGGCCGTGGCTCTACTGCCGTGCTGGATCATGCCACGTCGGATTAATATTACACTTCCCACTGACACGGGCGTGACCATTGGGCGTGACCTACTCTAAACCGCCAAATTAACTCCAGCTCAGGCCGTTTCCCGCCGTTTGCAGATCAAGCCAAGACACGCCATGGTCACGGGATTGACCTAGGGGCATGACCAACATATTTATGAAGTTTGGCGGGTTTTCTCCCGAACGTTCCCGGGTATTCAAGACACCGTTGTCGCACATTACACGCCCTAGGTCACGGGCGTGACCTAGCGGCGTGTCTCCCCAACTTTTTCAACTATAAATTGCGACCATGTCCAGATGCCAGGGGGAGGATTTTGGAGGACATTTTCTGTTTTTCTGCACTAATTTACTATTTTTCTCATTTCAAGTTGTCACCGTTAAATTTTGTTTCAAGTTGTAATTCTCTTTTCAGCAATTTCAATTTAAGTACTTTTCTATTACCAATCATGTCTCTCTCTTTTATCATATGTATTTTCTCCATCATGATGAGTAGCTAAATTCCAATTAGCACTTGATCATGATGAACTTTGGAATAAAATAAACGTTGCTTTGTTCTTATTAAAATTTGCAAGCTTCTTGTATTATTTCGCTTCGATTTATCTTTGAATTTAATTGCGTCGAATTCAAATGTAGCGAATATGTTTTTCGATCTAAGATTTGTATGCTAGTGATCGAGAGATCCATGCAAACGAGGAGATCGCTCAAAGATAAAAAGAATTTCATGCACTCCTCGAGAGAGGGTGATTTAAATCTTCCGGACTGGAATCAAATCCAGTAGAGGGGTTCACCGCCTAAAGCAAGCTTAGGGATTTTGACTGGCCGAGAGGTCTTAATCGATCAACCTAAGGTTAGTTGATAGTTCTCTCGAGAGAGGTTCTATCATACTTTGGGAACCTCCACGGTCGAAGTTTATAATTTAGAAGTTTGCAATTTATCCATTTAAGAAGTTTATTTTAGTCCAAAGGGATTCTAGATCAAGTGCTAGCTTTCTAATCATCAATTTTCTCTTTAGTCCAAGTCGTCTTTTTACTTCACTTTTCAAACCAAAAATTTCCGTTAGATAAAATAACAGCTCTACTTTGTGAGTACAAGTATTCGACAGCCCCGAGTCTCATACGACACTTGATCCTATACTTTAAAACGATAGGTATACTTGACTTATCCGTTTATTGTTGGAATTGCGCTTCAGCAAAACAATAAAGAAAAATTATCCATCAAGTTTTTGGCGCCGTTGTCAGGGACTATTTTATGTCGATATTTTGAAAGCAAAGTTCTGTTAATTTTATCATTTTTATTTCTATTTTATTGAGTAAAATTTTACTTTAAATTTTTATAATTAAAATTCTTGCGAAAGGGCCGTACTGGGTTCTTATCCCACAAGACCGCCTAGTACCTTGCGAGCCCGTCATTGGGTAGTCCTTGGGAAATCCGGGAAATTTTATTTTATAAATTTTTAATTATAAAATTTTTATGCTTTTGTTTTGCCTTTTTGGTGTATGACCCGAAGGAATCCGTCAGATCTTCTTGAATTGGATCCGGAAATCGAGCAAACCATTCGGCGACGCTTAAGATTCCAACGACCAAATTCTCAAGATCCTATTGAGGAATCCGTAGACGACACTTCCTTTCCGAATACTTTTTCCTCTTCTTCTTCTTCTTCTGCTACTTCTTCTAATATGGTCGATCCAAATCCGGATGAGGTCGCGCAACGGACTATGTCCTATTATGCCCGACCTAATCTGGAGGATACCACTTCTAGTATTGTTCGACCTGCTATAGCGAACAATAATTTTGAATTAAAGTCGAGCATCATTCAAATGGTACAACAATATGTACAATTTGATGGGCTACAAGATGAGGATCCCAACGTGCATATTTTTAGTTTTCTAGAAATATGCGATACTTTCAAAATTAACAGGGTATCCGATGATGCAATTAGGCTTCAGTTTTTCCTTTCTCCTTGCGCAATAAAGCTAGGCAGTGGCTCAGTTCTCTTCCAAGAGGATCTATCACCACATGGGCTCAAATGACGGAACAATTTCTCACGAAATATTTTCCGCCCGCTAAATCAGCCCAATTGCGTAAGGATATCATTTCTTTCTCCCAAGTTGAATCGGAAACGCTTTATGATACTTGGGAGCGGTTTAAGGAATATTTGCGCGGATGTCCCCATCATGCAATCCCCGATTGGTTGCAAATTCAGACATTCTATAACGGCCTAAATTCCAAACGCGTCAAATGATTGACGCCACCGCCGGTGGTACCTTGAATAATAAAACACCGGCAGGCGCGCAAGAGCTTTTAGAGAGTATGGCCATGAATACGTATCAATGGAGTACACCTTGGTCGCGCCCAAATAAACCGGCCGGGATATATGAAGTTGATACGATTTCAAATTTATCTGTCCAGGTTGAGCTTTTAAATAGAAAAATAGAAGAGATGACTGCTTCCTCTTCTCACCTACCTGGGGATCCCCCTCCACCATTGCCGAACATGTGGATTACATGGGTAATCCGAATCGGCCAACCTTTAATTCGGGGAACACTCATTATGGTAACACATATCACCCGGGTTTTAGGAATCACCCCAATTTCTCTTGGAGTAATCCGGGGAATGCGGCATAACCACCCAACACAATTCCACCTGGCTTTCCTCCACCACTAGCTCCAAAAGCTCCCTCTATTGAGGAAGTGTTCACCAAATAAGCAGCAACTAACGACGCAAATATTCGTAATCTTACCAGATCTGTTCGCAATTTGGAGAAACAAATTGGGCAAATTGCAAAGATGCTCTCCGTTCGACAATAGGGAGCACTACCAAGCAATACGGAGCCCAACCCAAAGGAGCAAGCAAAGGTTATCACGTTACGGAATGGGAAGGAGGTAACTACTCCTGCAAAATTGGTTGAACTAGAGGTAACAATTTATCCATCTCCCCCTCTTCCTCAAATTATAACGCAAAATAAAATTAAGGAATTTCAACCACCACTTCCCTATCCGTCAAAATTAAAAAAGGATCGGATGGAAGAGCATTACAGAAAATGTTTAGACATGCTTAAACAAATTCATATTAATTTACCATTTTGCGAAGCCATCGCATAACTGCCGAAGTATGCTAAATACCTCAAGGATCTTTTATCCAATAAAAAGAAACTTGAGGATATTTCTACCGTTCAATTGATCGCGAAGTGCTCGGCAGTATTACTTAATAAATTGCCAAGAAATTAACCGATCCGGGTAGTTTCTCAATTCCATGTTTATTTGGCGATTTCTTAGTCAAACATGCGTTGGCCGATCTCGGTGCCTCTATAAATCTGATGCCTTATTCTCTTTTCCAAAAATTGGGTTTAGGAGAGCCTAATCCTACGAGAATGAGCATCCAATTGGTGGATCGTTCAATAAAATATCCAATGGGTATTATCGAGGATGTGCTTGTCAAGGTTGATAAATTTATCTTTCTGGTAGATTTTGTCATCCTTGACATCGAAGAGGACACCGAGGTACCCCTCATTCTCGGTCGCCCTTTCCTTGCCACCTCGCGTGCCATAATTGATGTTAGTAACGGTAAACTTCTCCTTAGAGTCGGAGATGAAGAAGTTACCTTTACTATCAATTCTTCTATGAAAAATACGCTCTCAAATGACGACTCTTGTTTTTTCTTGGAGGCTTCACCTGATGAAGACTCCATTTTATATTCTGAATATATTTCACCGTCATCTTTTTATGATGAAGACTTTGAAAATCTCGATCATATTTCTCATGAAATTATTGACGGCTCGATCACTCACGCACCTATTTTTGAAACTTTAGAATTAGGTAGTGATCGATTAAAAACTTCTTATGAAGAACCTTCCGTGCTAGAATTAAAACAATTGCCTGATCATTTAGAATATTTATTTCTAGTGGAGGATTCTAAGCTTCCCGTAATTGTGTCTGCATATCTGTCCGATGAAGAAAAAATAAAATTATTAAATGTTTTAAAACTTCATCGCCGCGCAATTGCGCGGAAAATTTTGGATTTAAAAGGGATTAATCCCTCCTTTTGTACGCATAAGATTTTATTAGAAGAAAATTCACGTAAATCTATTCAACATCAACGCCGCCTTAATCCTAATATGAAGGAGGTGGTTAAGGCGGAAGTAATCAAATTATTAGATATGGGCATCATCTATCCGATTTCGGATAGCTCTTGGGTCAGTCCGGTCCAAGTGGTGCCAAAGAAAGGAGGATTAACGGTAGTGCCAAACGATAAAAATGAATTAATCCCAACTAGAATCGTTACCGGATGGCGGGTTTGTATTGATTATCGTAAATTAAATGATGCGACCCATAAGCATCATTTTCCTTTGCCGTTCATCGACCAAATCCTTGAACGATTATCTGGGCACTCGTTTTATTGTTTTCTTGATGGTCTCTCGGGATATTTCCAAATCCAAATTGCACCCGAAGTCCAAGTGAAAACAACCTTCACTTGTCCGTTTGGCACCTTCGCCTATCGTAGGATGCCATTTGGGTTATGCAATGCGCCGGCTACATTCCAAAGATATATGCTAGCGATTTTTGACGAACTAGTGGAGGATATTATGGAGGTTTTTATGGATGATTTCTCTGTTTTCGGAGATTCATTTGATTTATGTTTGACTAACCTTTCCCGCGTTCTCCAAAGATGCGAGGACACAAATTTAGTGTTAAATTGGGAGAAGTGCCATTTTATGGTTCGGTAAGGTTTGGTTTAGGCCATAAAATATCTAATAAGGGTATAGAGGTGGATAAAGCTAAAATTGAAACAATAGAAAATTTACCTCCCCCTTCAAATGTTAAGGCCGTACGTAGTTTTCTTGGGCATGCCGGTTTCTATCGCCGGTTTATAAAAGATTTTTCTAAAATAACCAAGTCCCTCACCCATTTATTAGAAAAAGATGCGCCGTTTATTTTTGATGAAAATTGTTTGCATTCTTTTTCTATTATTAAAGAGAAATTAATAAACGCGCCGATTATGATAGCTCCCAATTGGGATCTTCCTTTTGAGATCATGTGCGACGCTAGTAGTTTTGCCGTTGGTGCAGTCTTAGGACAACGCATAAATAAAAAATTTCTTCCTTTATATTATGCGAGCAAGACACTCACCGACGTAAAAGAAAATTACACAACAACCGAGAAAGTGCTCTTAGCCGTAATTTTTGCTTTTGATAAATTTCGTTCCTATCTAACTTTATCTAAAGTAATTGTTTTTACCGATCGCTCGGCTTTACATTATTTGCTAACAAAAACTGATGCCAAGCCAAGATTGATTAGGTGGATCTTACTCTTACAAGAATTTGATTTGGAGATCCGGGACAAAAGGGGAGCGGAAAATTTGGCGGCGGATCATCTTTCTCGGTTGGAGAATCCCAATTCGGAGGAGCTCATAGAGGAGGAAATTAATGATACTTTTCCCGAGGAACACCTCCTCGTTATTCATAAGGTAATAGATCTCCCCACCCCTTGGTTCGACGATTTCGCAAACTACCTTGTTGCGAGATTTCTCCCAAAAGATTTTTCTTATCAAGGAAAGAAGAAATTCTTTTCCAATTTGAAAAATTATTTTTGGGAGGATCCATTCCTTTTTCGAGTTTGTGCGGACCAAGTGGTGCGGAGATGTGTATCTCACGAGGAGGGCGCTCAAATTCTGAAGCATTGCCACGAGGGACCCGCCCGTGGACATTATAAAGCAAATCAGACGGCACGGAAGGTACTTGAAGCGGGCTTCTATTGGCCGAGCATCTTCAAAGACGCTCACGCACATGTAAGTCGTTGTGAACAATGCCAACGACCAGGTAATATCTCTCCCCTTGATGAAATGCCTTTAAAATCTATTTTAGAAATTGATGTTTTTGATTTCTGGGGGATCGATTTTGTCAGCCCGCTACCAGTTTCTTTTGGAAATCGATATATTTTGGTAGCGGTCGATTACGTGTCTAGGTGGGCGGAGGCGCAAGCCCTTCCCACCAATGATGCCCGCGTCGTGACCAAATTTCTCAAAAAACTCTTTTCTCAATTTGGAGCACCGCGGGCTATAATTAACAATAGGGGAACTCATTTTTGTAACGCCCAATTCACTAAAGTTTTATCTAAATATGGCGTTACACATAGAATGGCCACCCCCTATCACCCTCAAACAAGTGGCCAAGTAGAAGTGGTTAACCGGGAATTAAAACGAATTTTAGAAAAAAATGGTTTCCACCAATAGGAAGGATTGGTCGCTTAAACTCGATGATGCTTTATGGGCCTATTGGACTGCGTACAAGAACGCCACCGGTTGTACGCCGTATCGATTGGTCTATGGGAATGCATGTCATTTACCGGTCGAGCTTGAGCATTGCGTCTTTTGGGTGCTTAAATTTCTTAATCTAGATAACAATATTTCTTCCGATCTCCGCAAGTTCCAACTTAACGAGCTCGATGAGTGGCGCTCCTTTGCCTACGAAAGTAATAAATTATACAAGGAGCGCACTAAATTTTATCATGATAAGAAACTTAGGAATCCTAAAACTTTTCGACCGGGAGACCAAGTTCTCCTCTATAATTCGCGCTTACGCCTTTTTCCGGGAAAACTTAAGTCCTGTTGGTCCGGCCCCTTTATCGTCAAAGAGGTTTGGCCCTACGGGACCGTTTCAATAATGCATCCCGAAAAAGGTGAATTTAAAGTGAATGGGCACCGATTGAAATTATTTTTCACCGGCGATAATTTTCATGAGCACCGGGAGGAAATTCTCCTTCTGAATACCTAAATCGGCGTGCCACCATGGTCGAGCTCAACGACCGTAACCAAAGCGCTCTTGGGAGGCAACCCATGTTTTTATTTTATTTTATTTTGCTTCCGTTTAAAAAATTTTCTAAGTATTTTTATTTCAAAAAAAAATACATATAAAAATGAAAAAAAATACAAAAAAACAAAAAACAAATAAAAAAATGTTATTATTTTTATTATTTTATTTTTGAGGTTTTTGCAGGTTTGTAGGAGATTTGCGAAATAACGGACGCTCCCACGTACATGAAACTCCGCTCTGCAAGTCGGTATTTTATGTTTTTATTTTTACTATTGTGTTTTTATGTTTTGTTTTACAAAAAAAAAATAGAAAAAATAGAAAAATGAAAAAAAATCTCTTACACGCCCCCTAGTCACGGGCGTTACCAACTGGTCACGGGCGTGTCTAGGTGGCGTGGCCTGTCTGGAAGTTTGTCTCGAATGATGGGCTCTTTTTGTGAATGAGGCGGGTCCGTCTCCCGCGCTAGTCACGGGCGTGACAATTCAACTGTCACGGGCGTGATCAGGACGGAACTCTTCCATCTTGGCTCGGCTGTATTCTTCTGAGTCACGCCCGTGACCTATTATTACACGCCCCAAAACACGGGCGTGTCCGTTGTCGGGCCCCATATCGTACGGCCAGAGCATCAGATTTCCTGCAGCTACACGCCCCAGAGTCACGGGCGTGACTCTGGGGCGTGTTTCTCTTTTTCACCTCCCGACAGCCCCACTCACGAGCTTACACTTTTTGTCATTATTATTACACGCCCCCTAGTCACGGGCGTGACAGGGGGGCGTGACTCATTTTTTCCCCCTATTTAAAGTTTCTCCTCTTCTCCTTTCCAGCCCACCTCTCCTTTTTCTTTCTCCCCTTGAGCCGAATTTCTCTCAATGCCTCGCCATTGATGAGTCCCAATTATATACACATTTATGGACTCATCTAGGCCGATTATCTAGTCTTTGCACTACATTTTAGGCATGTTTTCATTCATATTTGATCACGTTGCCCATTTCATTGCTTAGTGCACATTTATGCCCCATCTTGGTGTGATTTCATGTAATTCTGAGGTCTGGTATATTTTCATGCAGGTCCAAGGGTTGTGCGACACTCGGGATTGGTTCTGGGGAATTTTCAGTCAAAAAGGCCACTGATCGTGCGCATTCCTTAGCGCACGATCAGGCGCACGACCAGTGGTCGTGCGTTAATTCCCCTCCCAGACTGAGCGACGACGCACGAACATTGGCCTACTTCGCGCACGACCACTAGTCGTGCGTCGCTGACCGTGCGCTTTTGTGCAGATCTGGATTGAGCTACAGGTTCTTCGGGCACGATCAGAGGCATTCCTTCGCGCACGACCATTGGTCGTGCGCCTGATCGTGCGCGTTGTTTACTTCTGCTCCGCCTATAAATAGGCAAGCGCGATTTTAAGTCGGGATCCATCTCCCGACTCCGCCCAGCTGCGTCGTTTCCTGCTCCAGAGCTCCCATTTCGCCCCTCCATCGCCGCCCACCATCTGGAGGTGCTCCGGACATACTCTCCACGCCAATCTCGAGTCGGAGTATCCTCTCGGCCTCCTCCATCATTCAGAAGCTTCCAAGCTCCATTTCAACGGATTGTGCACTATATCCTTGGAGTTCTCCGGCCAGATCGTGGCTGAAGGCTATTGACGCAGAAGATGGGTCAATTGGGAGGTAGTGACAGCCCTCTTCTACCCCGGACGGCAGTTGAAGACCGAGCCCGGACGAGGATTGACAACCCTAGATTCCGTCCGTGAATCTCCAACGAGTCTTCGTGCTTCGGTTGTAATCTTACCTCCTCCTTGTTATTTTTGCTGATTCTATCTGATATGTGTGGTTGTATGTTTCTATACGAATGATGTCCATAAACCCTAAATGTTATTAGTGTATTTTTCCATAGTTTTGTGGTTATCTTTGTGGTTTATGTGATTTGAGGAGCGCCCCATTCCATCCTCCATCCCTCCGTCACGTTCGTGTGCCGCACTAGCAATTGCTAGTGGCGTGCTTGTCGACGAGGTGCTTGCGACCCTCATCCGTATGCCTACTCTTCCATCCTCCTAGCGAAGCGTGGCATAGCGGCCCGTGTAATCCATTCCAACTCCGCTGGTGCGAACCATTCCATCCGCTAGCCTTCTCTTCCTTCCGCCTAGTGAAGCGTGGCATAGCGGCCCGTGTAATCTATCCGCCTAACGAAGCAGTGCACTCAAGGCCTGCACAATTCGATTCCGCCATTCTCTCCACTCCATCCACGAGCCTACTCGTCCATCCGCCTAGCGATTCGGTGCATTGCGGCCCGTGTAGTTTCCATCCGCCCGGCGAAGCAGTTCGCTGAAGGCCTGCATAGGAGTAGTTTATTTGTTTTCATTGATTTTCTATAAGCCAATTCACCCCCTTCCGCATCCGTTCGACTTTAGGACTTCGATCTCAAGTCCTTCCTCGAACGTAAACTCCACCTTACTGTGTTCCTTCTGAGATTCGATACTTGGGGATTCATTCCCATTTTATATTACTTGAACGATCGATACACTGCCGTTTCGTGCCGCAATCTCGCCACAGCCTATAGCAGTGTGTGAGATTTGCGCCATCAAGTTGTTGGCGTCGTTGCCGGGGAACACAGACGTGTGAGTTTTCTTGAGAGGGAAAGCCGAGAGATAGTAGTTCTTCCAGTGTGTATAGCCGCTTTATTATTTTTGTTTGCTTTCTGATCATTTTCTGTTTGTTTGTTTATTTCTCTTCTGTTTTAAAGTTTTAGGCAAGTCTAATCCAAGAAGTTTTATTAGTTTGTGTAAATTTTCTTGCAAAGAATTTCAGTCTCGTTATATCTGCTTTAATTGTCAAATATGTCATCATGGGACATTTCTCCTAGCACTTACGACAAGATGGTCTATTATATAGATCAAATGAATGAGTTAAATGCTAGGCAGTGTAGGAACTTTGTTTGCTTGTTGTGTCGAGGATAGGGTCATGAATTGAAGGACTGTCCTAGTCTTTTCAAGCCTGACCGCTGCTCCTCCACTCATGACATCATTGTCCCTATCGCTCATTCTTTACCCATGGAGGCAATTGTGCCCTCTACCCCTGAGCTTGTCTCGTACATGGACTCCTCACTCCCTGTGTGTGGCTTCACTCCTAGTGATGATGATCACTCATCTGTTAGCCAACAAGGAGAGGAATGGGAGCTCCTAGATGCACCTGAGTATGATGAGGAAAGTATTCTTTTCATTGGGGAGGCGTTAGCGGATCTTTTTGCGGAGGAACCAACTCTTTTTGTTCCTCCAGTTTCTTTGCATGATTTTTCTACACACATTTTCTCTGATCCTATCGAAGTGAAGGAGTGGGGTGATGCTTCTGACTCGGAGGGTGCTCCAAAGTGGGATGAGGATGTCATTTTCCCTGAAGGGGAGAATGAATACTTTGAACACGATGGTGCACCTCGGTGGGATGAGGAGGATACTCTCTCTGATGAGGAGGGTTGCACTTCTTCATGGGACGAGGAGGTCCAAACCACCACTGAGGCCCCTGAGTTCTCAAGTTCCCCTTGCTATGATATTTACGATGATGATAGTGATCTATCCTTGGATCCTGCTGGGAGTGAAACCAGGATCACTCCTATAATTACAGATTATTTATGTCTTTCTTCTATTTTGTTTCCTGACCACCCTTCTTGGCTTGAACATGTGCAGGGGGATTCAGCAGTGGTAAATCTTTGGGAAGCTGAACCTGAAATGCCCTCCACTGCTGATCCACCTCTATCTCCTCTTCCTGATATTTTTAATGCTTATTCTTTTCCATCCATGCAGGATTATGAGTATGTTGACCCATTTTTGGGTAATGATGAAAACCAATACTTGCAGGGGAAATACAATGTTGTGATGGTGTTTCCCTTAAAGGATTGGCTGCAGGGAGGCAAAAGATATTCATATCCTGATCTAATGTCGGAAGAGAAGAAGAAGGCGAAAAAGAAAGAGATTTGGGGATGGAGGATAAATCCTTCCTTCTGCTTCTACCGTTGGGTCTTCGGGCCCATCTCTTTTATTTTTAGTTACTATTTTAAATCAACTTATAGTTGATCCTTTTGGCATGTAATAATTAGGATTTATTAGCTTTCGCTTTATGCTTAGACAATGTTATTAAAACTGCTTAATACAAGTATTAAGTCCAGCTTAAGGACGGTAAACAAAAGCGCTGCTGGGAGACAACCCATGTTTTAGTTGGTTTTATTTTTTTTCTAACCCGCTAATAGTAGTTTTATATATTTTTGCTTGGAGCCTTTTTGCCTGCAGGTGTGCGACAATTTCTTTTGGTGGCGGACTTGGATTCCCTTCGCAGTATTAACGCCAATCTTCTGGTATGCTCATATCTGATCATAGGTACCCTCTTCCTCAACATTTCTTTATTCTCATTATTCATGTGATTGTCCAATTCAAGTCTGGGGGGAGTATACCGAGTGTTCACTGCACGTGCACTAGTGCTTAGCATGCTAGAAGTATTTTATTTTCAGTTTTATGATTTATTTACTTTCTCCACACACCACTACACCCACTTGAGTGCACACTCACTTGTTTGTGTGCTTCCGTTCACGCTTATCTTGGTTTGGAATGTGAAATAGGATGTTAGCTTAGGAATTGCAAATTGGAGTGCGATGTTGACTCTTGTAGTGCTCTAGTCGCATATTCCTTGCTTGCATAGAAATTTGAGTAGAATTAGATTGTCTCTATACTTTTAATTTACAATTAGTATTCTTGTGTAGTTTTTGATTTATTGTACTCATTTGGTGAATGTAACCGAAATTTGCGGTAGCACGGTGTTGTGTGTAAGCAAGCGCTAGTTGTGTGTTGCTCGAGTCGGAAGGAAGGTTTACCTTTCTCGTGGGCTAAGAACTTGCCCCAAGCGACTCTTGAAGCATGGGTGAGAGCAACTCACTATTGTTAAACGTGATGTAGGCCAATTTTTGGCTAGATTGAGCTTTGGTTTCCATGACCTATGCGTTTACCGTTGCAAGCCAAGTTTCTGCCTACCCTTCCTTTGTTTCAGCTCTTCTTTAAATCACCAAAGCCTGAAGCTTATCCTATTATCGCAACCAAGTAGTGAGTTAACTGAAATTATGTTTCTTATTTGGGTGTGATGTATGGAATTTTTGTGATGTGAAAAAAATTTATTATATTGTGTGCTGAACATACCTTTGTAAACCAATTGGGGGATAAAATAATTGAAAAAAATGAAGTTAGAAGTAAAAATCTGGAAAATATTCTGAAATGAAAAGAAATCCCCTCGGGCGTAATAGAAAAAATTCGGTTGGTGTTTGTTCGGAGTAGGCTGTGTGCACACCCAGTTTTCAAGCTAAGTCTGGGGGTGTGTCACACTAGCATTTGTCTTGGACTTGTTCAGGTGCAGCTTGGTCTTTTAATTCATTCGAGTTGCGTAGCCATCATGTTTATCATTGAATATCATACCGTAACCCAAGCCCCATTATAACCTGAAAGTCCTACTGATTTAACTTTTGAGTTTGCTAGCGCCATGGAGAGAGTGTAACCGGGCAAGCTTATGGTTCTCGTCGTTGATGGATTTCAGCGGAGTTATCCCTGAATTCCAGTCTTTAGCAACACCCTCCTGAGTGGCTTGTTTACTTTCACATCGGGCACGACTGCACAAATTCTTCATGATTCACCATCTGAGTACAAATAAATCTCTATTTACGCATGTATACTTTTGTAAATTAATTAGTATAGTTAGAATCTTCTTTTACAGAATTTCTATTTGCATGGGTATGATACTTCACATCTTACTCTTTCTTTGCAATTCTCTACGCTAACTACCATTTTCATAGTCCGCCAGATTTGTTTGCTCGGGACGCGCAAACAGGTAAGTCTGGGGGTGTGATGAGTCCCAATTATATACACATTTATGGACTCATCTAGGCCGATTATCTAGTCTTTGCACTACATTTTAGGCATGTTTTCATTCATATTTGATCACGTTGCCCATTTCATTGCTTAGTGCACATTTATGCCCCATCTTGGTGTGATTTCATGTAATTCTGAGGTCTGGTATATTTTCATGCAGGTCCAAGGGTTGTGCGACACTCGGGATTGGTTCTGGGGAATTTTCAGTCAAAAAGGCCACTGATCGTGCGCATTCCTTAGCGCACGATCAGGCGCACGACTAGTGGTCGTGCGTTAATTCCCCTCCCAGACTGAGCAACGGCGTACGATCATTGGCCTTCTTCGCGCACGACCACTGGTCGTGCGCCGCTGACCGTGCGCTTTTGTGCAGATCTGGATTGAGCTACAGGTTCTTCGGGCACGATCAGAGGCATTCCTTCGCGCACGACCATTGGTCGTGCGCCTGATCGTGCGCGTTGTTTATTTCTGCTCCGCCTATAAATAGGCAAGCACGATTTTAGGTCGGGATCCATCTCCCGACTCCGCCCAGCTGCGCCGTTTCCTGCTCCAGAGCTCCCATTTCGCCCCTCCATCGCCGCCCACCATCTGGAGGTGCTCCGGACATACTCTCCACGCCAATCTCGAGCCGGAGTATCCTCTTGGCCTCCTCCATCATTCAGAAGCTTCCAAGCTCCATTTCAACGGATTGTGCACTATATCCTTGGAGTTCTCCGGCAAGATCGTGGCTGAAGGCTATTGACGAAGAAGATGGGTCAATTGGGAGGTAGTGACAGCCCTCTTCTACCCCGGACGACAGTTGAAGACCGAGCCCGCACGAGGATTGACAACCCTAGATTCCGGCCGTGAATCTCCAACGAGTCTTCGTGCTTCGGTTGAAATCTTACCTCCTCCTTGTTATTTTTGCTGATTCTATCTGATATGTGTGGTTGTATGTTTCTATACGAATGATGTCCATAAACCCTAAATGTTATTAGTGTATTTTTCCATAGTTTTGTGGTTATCTTTGTGGTTTATGTGATTTGAGGAGCGCCCCATTCCATCCTCCATCCCGCCGTCACGTTCGTGGGCCGCACTAGCAATTGCTAGTGGCGTGCTTGTCGACGAGGTGCTTGCGACCCTCATCCGTATGCCTACTCTTCCATCCGCCTAGCGAAGCATGGCATAGCGGCCTGTGTAATCCATTCCGACTCCGCCGGTGCGAACCATTCCATCTGCTAGCCTTCTCTTCCTTCCGCCTAGCGAATCGTGGCATGGCGTCCCGTGTAATCCATCCGCCTAACGAATCAGTGCGCTCAAGGCCTGCACAGTTCGATTCCGCCATTCTCTCCACTCCATCCGCGAGCCTACTCGTCCATCCGCCTAGCGATTCGGTGCATTGCGGCCCGTGTAGTTTCCATCCGCCCGGCGAAGCAGTGCGCTCAAGGCCTGCATAGGAGTAGTTTAGTTGTTTTCATTGATTTTCCATAAGCCAATTCACCCCCTTCCGCATCCATTCGACTTTAGGACTTCGATCTCAAGTCCTTCCTCGAACGTAAACTCCACCTTACTGTGTTCCTTCTGAGATTCGATACTTGGGGATTCATTCCCATTTTATATTACTTGAACGATCGGTACACTGCCGTTTCGTGCCGCAGTCTCGCCACAGCCTATAGCAGTGTGTGAGATTTGCGCCGTCAACCATCACGCCCGTTCCACCGCTTCTTCCTCTGAGCACCCCGCAGACCCCGCAGCAGCGGAAGCTATGCTTCTTTTTGACAACCCCACGCAACAAGAACGGAGCAACCAGTTGGGCGCCAAACCCTTTGGCGTCTTCCGTGTCTTAGACTGGGGCATCCTTGCAGCTTTCAGAGCGGCTGAGTTGGTGAGGAATTTTCTATCCACCCCCGGATGGAATGCTCTTTTCTCCATCTCCGAGGCCGCTTACTTCGAACTCACAGTTGAGTTCTTGGCCTCTTTTGAGTTTCGGTGGGTCGGGAATGGTGACATCATCGACTTTCGAATGGGCGGTCTTTCGCATCAGCTTTCCATCCGCCACCTCAATGTTCTTATGGGATTTTGCGACGAGGCATTTTCTCTTTCTCCCGCCAACGCCGATCTTTGTGTTGATTTCCCCACCGATTTTAATCTTCTACACTTATGGTTGGAAATCAGCAATGATATTTCTCCTTACACCCCAAAATATCCAAAGGTAGCCACCTCATCTCTCCTGCCTTTCGTATTCTCCACAACCTCCTTACCTTCACTCTCACCGGCCGCGACGACAGCCATGGTGTGGTTACCAGGCGGGACTTACTATGTCTATATAGTATGCACCATCGGGTACCTCTTAACCTCGGCCAGTTGCTCGCTATCTTCTTTCGACATCAGACCGAAAATGCGAGGTTGGGAGCTGTCCACGGAGGGCACTTCATCACCCATCTCGCCAAGACGTTGGGGGTTTGGGATGCTCTTCCGCAGATGCGCTCCGTTCAGACGCCGATTTCCATTCAATTTCAGAATCTCCAAGCCCTAGGCTTAGCACGACGACGCGATGGTGAGTACGAGGCTGTGCCACCGACGGTTGGCGGTGGAGATTTTGATCTCGATGCTGATCTCCATGGTGCTACTCATTCTCCACCCCCACCTCCGCCGCAGTCTTCCCTAACGGCTGGTCCTTCGACTTATTGGGATCGTCAGTTCGGGTCTCTCCGTACTCAGCTTGAGCAGATGGAGACCCATTTTGATGCTCGGTTTTCACATTTTGATAGTCGATTTACCACACTTGAGCAGTGTCAGGACTCTTCGATGGATCACATTTTGAGGGAGTTTGGGGTTTTGGGGACCACTATCCCTGAGCAGGGATGGCAGTGTAGAGGATTAGGCCTCCTTTATTTTATATTTTGTATCTGTATCCGTCTTTATATTTTTCCTGCTTTTATGTCTCTTTATCTTTTTATTAAAAAAAGTATAAAAATTGTGTGTTTTGCTTCATCAGGACTACTTGGTGGGAATTTGGCCTCCACTCAGGGAAGTTTCATCTCTCTTTCTTACTTGTTTTTTTTTTCAGATTTCCAACATTGGGGACACTGTTTTCTTTTAAGTATGGGGGGAGGGTATTTCACACCAAGTTTACTGCTGAGCAACAACCAGAAAAATAAATTTTTTTAAAAACAAGGAGAAAATATATAAAAAATCAAAAAAAGAAGTTTTTATCTTATTTTGGGAATCAATATCTCTATATTTACTCATATGCAAAATCCTTAGTAGATTTACTTTTGCATAGTGTTGTACGGAATTTTTATACTTTATTCGATTTTGTATTTTGGAGTAAAATTGTTGGCTCATTCAGTGTTCCTAGTTAAGCGCACACGTTTGTAGGATCTCATGTCGAATCAACTATTCAGCATACAATTAGATTTATGTTTTTCTAACTGCGTGAAAATAATTTTTGTTTTACTTTTACCTTGAAACCGGTAGAATCCAAAAATAATTTAAGTGAGTATGTAGAAGCTTACTAGAGAATTATTACGCAATTTGAACGGAAGGGTATTCTTTCTTGATGTCTAGAACTTGCCCTCTAGCGATTCTCAAAACATTTGCATAGGTTAAATTCATTCGTATGAATATGATATAGGCATTTCATTGGCCCGTTTGAGCTTTTGCACCCGCACCTAACATTTTATCTTTGTTAAGCCCCTTTGAGCCTTTTACATTACTTTTTTGTTTCAGCTCCACCAAGCTCTTCACCAAGGCCCAAAAAGCAACCTAATTACACACCTAAGTCAGTGCTCGAAAGTAGTAATTTGAAAAGATTTTGTGAGAGTTTGTTGTCTTTTATTATTTTGGTGGACTCTCTTGTATTTTATGAAAAAAAAATGCTGATAAAAAAATCAAACGAAAAAAATCAAATGAAAAAAATCAAATGAAAAAATGAATGAAAAAAAAACTGAAAAAAAAAGATTAGGAATTGGCAATGCTCTTACAATGCCATGGCTGCTTAGATTATTTTGTGCAAGCTCACTTTTGGTTTGGGTGTGAATAGCCATCATGTTTATCTTTGTTTTTCCTCACCAAAAATAACCTAAGCCCACGTTTCAACCGAATTAAGTCCTATTGATTCATACTTATGAGTAAAACTAGTGCCGTGTCGAGAGTGTGAAAGGGCAATCCTATGGCCATCGTCATTGATGGATTTCTTTGGAGGCTATCCCGAAATTTGATTTTGTGTAATATTGATCTTAGTAAGCACGTTACCCCCTCCCTAAATAACATTTTAGGATTTACCGAATTTTCAATTTAAAAGTAAAAACAATATGTTGTAACGCATTTTTGAAAAATTATAAGTTAATCTATATGCTGAATAGTTTCTTTCTACTAGGATTTCTACACGCTTAGGCGTAAGACTTCGCATTTTTACTCCTTAGGTTCAAATTTCAATTCTAGTAGTTAAAGTTTTCTACTCCTATGAAAAGTTGTTTGCTCGGGACTGGCAAACGGGTAAGTATAGGGGTATTTGATAACTCTATTTTTATCTTAGATTTTAGTTAGTTTTTAATTTAATAATCAATCAATATTTGTCTTTATTATCAATATATTCTCCGTAATTTACTTACTTTTCCTTTTCAGGTAAATCTAGGCTGCTGATAGCATTTTTGGGCCCACTGTTTTAACCAGAAGAAAAATTGGTGCTGTTTTAGAAAATTGTCAAGTACACGCCCCTAGTCACGGGCGTGACCTAGGGGCGTGACCTCGGCCACGGGTCGTGACCACTGCGAATGACAGAACCAAGTCCACGTCAGATTAATATTACACGCCCCAAGTCACGAGCGTGACATAGGGGCGTGCCTTGTGTCACGAGCCGTGACTCTACTGCCATGCTGGATCATGCCATGTCGGATTAATATTACACGCTCCACTGACACGGGCGTGATCATTGGGCGTGACCTACTCTAAACTGCCAAATTAACTCCAGCTCAGGCCATTTCCCGCCGTTTGCAGATCAAGCCAAGACACGCCTTGGTCACGGGCGTGACCTAGGGGCGTGACCAACAGCTTCATGAAGTTTGGCGGTTTTTCTCCCAAACGTTCCCAGGTATTCAAGACACCGTTGTCGCACATTACACGCCCTAGGTCACGGGCGTGACCTAGGGGCGTGTCTCCCCAACTTTTTCAACTATAAATTGTTGCCATGTCCAGATGCCAGGGGGAGGATTTTGGAGGCCATTTTCTATTTTTCTGCACTAATTTACTGTTTTTCTCATTTCAAGTTATCACCGTTAAATTTTGTTTCAAGTTGTAATTCTCTTTTCAGCAATTTCAATTTAAGTACTTTTCTATTACCAATCATGTCTCTCTCTTTTATCATATGTATTTTCTCCATCATGATGAGTAGCTAAATTCCAATTAGCACTTGATCATGATGAACTTTGGAATAAAATAAACGTTGCTTTGTTCTTATTAAAATTTGCAAGCTTCTTGTATTATTTCGCTTCGATTAATCTTTGAATTTAATTGCGTCGAATTCATATGTCACGAATATGTTTTCCGATCTAAGATTTGTATGCTAGTGATCGAGAGATCCATGCAAATGAGGAGATCACTCAAATATAAAATGAATTTCATGCACTCCTCGAGGAGGGTGATTTAAATATTCAGGACTGGAATCAAATCCAGTAGAGGGGTTCACCGCCTAAAGCAAGCTTAGAGATTTCGACTGGCCGAGAGGTCTTAATCGATCAACCTAAGATTAGTTGATAGTTCTCTTGAGAGAGGTTCTATCATACTTTGGGAACCTCCACGGTCAAAGTTTATAATTTAGAAGTTTGCAATTTATCCATTTAAGAAGTTTATTTTAGTCCAAAGGGATTCTAGATCAAGTGCTAGCTTTCTAATCATCAATTTTCTCTTTAGTCCAAGTCGTCTTTTTACTTCACTTTTCAAACCAAAAATTTCCGTTAGATAAAATAACAGCTCTACTTTGTGAGTACAAATATTCGACAGCCCCGAGTCTCATACGACACTTGATCCTATACTTTAAAATGATAGGTATACTTTCCTTATCGATTTATTGTTGGAATTGCGCTTCAGCAAAACAATAAAGAAAAATTATCCATCATTTGACCAAGGTAGCTAGGTCACCCCGGTCAAGATAGATGATACGGCGGTGCGAGTCTTGCGACGCAAGAAGATTCCATAGGTAAAAGTCATATTGTAAAATTATGGACAGGAGGAGCACACCTGGGAGCCACTAGAACTGGTGTGGCAGAAACAGTCGGTGCTCTTTGAGCCAGCAATAACTTCAATTCTTAGGGGATGTTACGTTCAGTCACTCTCGGTGAAAACCCCACATGCCTAACCTGAATTTCGAGGATGAAATTATTTTTTTGTTTATTGGGATTTGTAACATCCCCTAAACAGCTAGACCCCTAGGATGGTTTTGTCATGACTAGGGCATGACAAAACCATAGGAAGCTCAAAGGGAGCATAAAAGCTTAGGAAAGAAGAAGAAAACCCAAGTGGTCTGCAAATAGCAATTTTCAGATACCAAGCCTAGGGTTGGACTTTAGGGCCCCACCTTGAACCTTGACCCCACCATAGCATCCCTAACCCATTAGGGGTCTCTTTGGAGCCCAAGGGACCAATTGGGGTCAGCCTAAGAGGTCAATTTGACCAAAGTTAACCTTATCTCAAATTAGGTCAAAATAACCTAAATTGCCCAAATTGAATCCAATCCATTTGGGCTAGGCCCAACTAAAGTGTGTTGGATCGGTAGGCGCCCTTAGAGGGGGGGGGGGGGTGAATAATGGTTTTCAAAAACTTATATTATACTTTGAAAAGCTTTGAAATAATGCGAGATTAAGACAATAAGAAGTCAAGTAAAATAATTGAAATAAACTAGAGACATGTTTTATTAATATGAAATAAGGTTATACAAAAGTTGATTTCTATAACGCTAGAAATCGGTGGCGAAGAATAGTAGACTCCTTTTGTTTTCTATCCCAACTCGCATCCCCACGAACCGGTGGCCCTAGCCTATTCTTCCCGGATTCGGCCTCAAGCCGCTCTAGCCAACCCTTCCACGGATATGGTCTCGAGCACCCCCTAGACCTAACCTAGATCTAGTCGCCAACACGAGGCAAATTTCCGCCCTAAGTCCTACCCAGACCTAGTCCTACCCAAATTTCTCTAACCGTTTACAAGAAATATGAAATGAAAATAATTATAAACTCCCTCTTGAAGAACTTCTGAAGTTGGAGACGAAGATCCGATGTTGAATAAGCGTTGTAGAAGCGGACTTCATTTGGATCCGACATGAAGAGATTCTCCTTCAGAAATTTGCAGAGCTTTGGTAGGACATCAACTTTCGGCCAAGGCAGCCTCTGGAATTCTAGCACTCAATCTCTCTCTCTGATGTCTGTAAGAAACGAGAGAAGAGGGGTCCTATTTATAGCCTCAGCGCTAGCGCCTGTGCTAGAGGTACCGCCGGCGCTATCCCATTTTAGGACATATTCTGCGCGGCAGTATCTTCAATCCGAGGAGACATTTCTCTCTTGCCTTCTGTGCCCCGCGCTATTGCCTGCGCTATCGGATACCGCCAGGCGCTATCTCCTTCTATATGTGCTCCCGGAATTGCGCTTATCAACGCTAGCGCCAGGCGCTAGGTGATACCGCTGGCGCTAGTAGGAGTGTTCGATTTGATGGCTCAAATTTGGGGGCAACCTTCTTATGTAATCCTTGAGTCATATGGACTTTGTTTTTCTGCACACTTAAACACACAAGATGAAATACACATAGGATTTGTTATTCTCAAACCTAGGAGATGCGGAAGACCATGTTCCAACAAAGTGGACCACCATCTAGTGGGCCTGGTAATTATTGAAATTACCACTTAATTTCTGTAATTGGTGATTAGGAGAGAGAAAATGGAGGTTTCCCCCAATTTTGGAGAGAAAAAGAGAGCATTCATGGAGATTGAATGCAATTGATCCTTCAATCCCTCCCCAATTGATGAGCATTCACCTCCCCCCTTCAGTTACAAATAAATTCTGGAGTTTTTATGGCCAGGGGGCTGGATTAAGGGAGAATTAGAAGTAACCGAAATCTTATGCTTAATGGCCATTAATGGTAGAATCAAGGTGGTGGATCCTCCTCTCCCCAAATTGATCCCTTTAAAAGCTTCAAAGGACTGAGAGGTGTGGTTTCCCCCTTTTATTTGTAGAGATCGAGCAACTTGGTGTAGAAGTTCTATGGAACCTAAAGCTTTGGATCGGCCATGGAGGACCACCCAATTGGCAAGGAATCAACCCTCCATACAGGTCTGGTTCTTCATCTCTCTCTCTGTGGATAAATTTCATCAGATTGCTTGCAAGGATTGGGGCCAATTGGTCCCAAATTGGGTAGGCCAAAAGCTCCACTTTCTGAGCTTTAAATCCCGCCTCTGTATCCCTGTTCTGGCGACTTCCGGCCGGCCAACCACCGCTAATCGTCCGCCACCACCTCAACGAAGGTTGTGGTGGCATTGGCCGGCCGGGGCGGTGCTTAGGTGGCTGGGAAAACAAGGAGGAAGGCAACCCAGGTCGGGGCAATCTCAGTCATCGGATGGAGGTAGAAGACGACCAGCAGTCGTCAGTTTGCTTCAAGATCTGTGCAAGATCTTATATTAAATGTTTTAAATGTTTACGCTATTTCATTAAATTCGTCGACCGGAGTAGAAGAAATTCGTCTAACGAAATGCATTCTTCTAATGCATTTTGGATGTCGTCGATCTGATAGGTGAGTTCGACGAACTGAACCCGGAGTTCGTCGAACGGTATTAATTCGTCGAACTGAATTAATTCGCCAAACAGAATAGATTTTGTCGAGCGCAGTTAGTTTTTGTCAAATGCAGATTTGTTCTGCTTTCGTCGAGTGTAGTAAGATTTCCTCGAACGTAGAGTCAGTTATTTAATTAAATGTTTACATGGTTTCTGTCACTTATTATACAGTGCTTCATTTTAATTATTAAAAATACCAGATCACCTCTGATGAAAAAGTGCCCAACACCAATATTGTAGCTCCCTGTAGGGCCATTTTGGTGGGACTGGTCTCTAGTTTAGGACAGCCACCATTTCTTAAAATATTTTTATTGGTCGATGTTATTGCCTTGATATTTAAAACCTAGGCTAGTTACATACACCCACACAACATACTCAAAGATGGGATTTTTAGGAGAACCTTTTTTTAAGGTTTTTGAGACAATTTCATAAATCATTTATTAATTAATTATTAGGTCAAATGACCTCCAATGCCCTCCAAATTTTGGTGGGTGCTTCTTAGGTTTATCACATGACCCTGGTAAAAATCTCAGCCTAATTGGAACTGTTTTAGTTTGTAAATTTGTTAACCTAAGTTGGGTCTAATTAGGTCAAAATTAGGGCATGGTCTTTAGCTTGGGATATTGTGGTCAAATCTCCTCACCATGAGGTGAAACCTTGGCCAATGGTTTAGGATCACCTAAAACACCTCCATGAGTGAGTTGGGGTGGTGTGGAGGTGGATATGCCCTAGGACCCTAGATTTACCCCTTGGGGTGCATATAGAGCTTTGTGAAGGACAAGTGGTCAAAAGCTATAGAATAGTCATGGAACTTGGTGATAAGTTCATAGGGTGCAAATAGGCCCTAGGTAATTTTATAAGAATTTTAGGAACAATTATTCTTTTGAAATAGGTCATAACCCCTTTAGGGAAATTGCTTATAAGAGAAATTTTCATGCTTAAATGGTTTTGGATGATGATGAAACTTTGGTAGTGTCTTTATTATCATGATATACACCTCTGGTAATTTTTGTGTATTTAATTGAATGATTTAACCAGTACTTCATTCACAAGGCATTTATTTTGTCTTAGGCTTAAGAAACATAGTTGACTGTCCAATACTCTTTAATAAATTGTGCAAATTGGTGATAGAAAATTTTAGAGCATTTGGAAGCTCTGTGAATTTGTATATAATTTTTGGAGACTTAAATGAGTAGGCTACTTCACAACTTATCTTATTTGAGGATCTCTTAAAGTATTTATTTATGTTAGAAAATGATTTCCATAAATCTTTAAATTAAGTCAGTAGACTTTTCTAATGAATACAAAGGTCTGGTAATTTTCTCCTAATTTTGGTGTAAGTATTTTTGGTGGTTCCTTCATAAATCTACAAATTTTGATATAAGTCGAATATTAGAAATAGAGGACAATTCCTTACTGTAAAAATATGATATGCTTTATTTGTTGATATTTAGTCATCATAGATTTATCATAATTTTATGGGGGTCATATCATAAGAAGATCTTGCACTTCATGTTCATTTTTATACTTGGCAAATGTTTGAAGAATTTAAAATAAATGCTAAATAAATAAGGAAATATATGATTCTATGGATTTAGTCTTATAACATCATTATAGACTCCCAGTAATAATATTGAGTCAGTTGGATGAATATTTGGAGTACCTCCCATTATGCAAATCATATGACTCTTTTGGTCTGCGTATAGTAAAACTGTAAAACTTGAGTTATTTGTGGATTAGTAGGTGGGAATGGAAGGTATATAGTGTACCAAGCCTAGTTCAAGAGATTGAAGATCACCAAAAAGGGGTTTAGGTGATGAGAGTGTGCTTAGTGAGTTAATGGTAAAGTTGTGCTCGGGATAGATGAAAGATCGTCTTTCCCGTGGGGAGTCAGAAGATTCTTAGGGTAATCCAAGTGTAAAGGTAAAAAGAAGGGAATTCTTATGGGTAGAAACCAATAACACTAACTGTCTTGAGAAAGGGAACCTTGGTGTGTCATCCCATTATAGTTCCTAGTACCGTAGCGAGCCCCTTTCAGGGTAATGCTCGAGAAGTCCAAGAATAAACATAAATTATTGGGTTATGTTGATATAAAAGATTAACTTAATAATACACTCACTCACATTCCGTTATTACTGGTATATTAGTCGGTTTGGTCTTACGAGCGGTAGGATCGGAGGTTGTTGCGGTAGACTAATTAGTCTGGTGAGCTTGTGACTCAGTAAGGTTATTGATGACGGGCAGGTTGGCCCGGGGAGCCTATGGCTTGGAGATAGATAGTAGAACATGTTTGCAAGTGCACGAAGGTGGTGGGTCTTCGGTATTGGATGGTCGTTCACACCGACGTCAATACGTTGACTCGGCAAGTGTGGAATTTGCACTTAGCCATAAAAGTCTGGTGGTCTAGCCAGTAAGACTACGTAGATGCTCCGCGGTTTTGCATTGAGGCATACGATAGGTCTAGGTTAGGTTGTGTGAATACCAACCTAGAGGTGGGCGAGGCCCAACCCACCGCTTCCGTTTGCCACTACGGGAGTATTCTGGGAGTCTAGCTAGCTCCAAAAAGGGGGAACGAAAGGTCTGTGCGCATAGAGTCAAAGTGTGTGAGTTGCACTTGTATGAACATAGCATAAACTACATTACTTTGCATGTCATGGCATAAGCATTGCATTTCAACCACTACCCATATCGTATAAATTGGTTATGGGACTTTTTATACGATAGGCTCTGCTAAACGACCCCTTGGTTTATAGATTTGTATGGGCATTTCTATAAGTCAATTGTTACTTTGCTATTTTATACTTGTCTTTACTTATCGTACTTTACTTGCTCTTTACTATGCTTTATTTGCTGCTTCAATTATATATATAATCACATGTGTAGTGTAGAACATTTCCTGTAGACCAGATACGCTGTCATCTGCTTTTGTTTATACCTGTAAGTTTATAAGTTTGTAGTCTAAATCACCTAGAGGGGGGTGAATAAGTTTCTTTTAATTTTCCTCTAAGTACCCTAGCTTATTTCTGGTTTAGTTTAAGCAAATGATCAAACACACAGAAAGCACACAAACATGTATAGAGGTTCCTCAAGACAGGGTGTCTTGAGTAGTCCTCTTTCCCCCTTCACCCTTCTAACAATGTGTTAGACAAGGCCAACTCCTTCAAACTCGACTCAAAGAGCATACAACACAAATCCCTCAGGATCTCTCAGGTTTCCCAAACACTACCTCAGGCTCAGCAGCCCTACCTCAGAGCAGCCCCTGATCCTACAGCTCAGACCAAAGCTTGTCCTACAACTCAGGCTAAACAGCCCTACCTCAGGCTAAACAACCCAACCTCAGATTAGCACCTGATCCTACAGCTCATACCCCTTCCAGGTCCTACAACTCAGAGGATTCTTCCTCCTACAGCTCAGGATATGAAGCCCTACAACTCAGATCAACAGATCCTACATTCAGGCCTTCAGCCCTACAACTCAGAACCCTCAGGTTCCTATAATCTCAGACCAAAAGGTCCTGCAGCTCAGGCAAAATGCCCTACAGAAAAGTGAGTATTAAACTTACTACAGATGACAACAAGTCCCCTGTAGTTCCTGCACAGCTTGTGCTTCCTGTAGCTGGGGATGTTGATGGCAGCTACTAACTGATCTTCTTCTTCAGATGAAGGTTGGAAGATCTCCTTGCCCCTTCTTACAAAGGAGCTAACTTTCTTTCTCTGTTCTTCTTCTTGCTTGTTCAGTGAGCAGCAGGAGAGAAGACTAGAGCAACAGCCGTCAATGGAACAGTTGATTTCTTTTTGCACGCGATGGAGACAGTTCAAATGTGCCATAACTCTTCCTTTTATACATCTCTGATCTTCAACGGCTCTCAGCTATCCTTCTGAGAAGTATGGGAGAAACTGGTGGACCCCACACAGCTTTTCTGCAACTTGCGCCACGGGCAGAACACGCAATCTTCGTTCGACGAACACGATGTACTGTGTTCGACGAACTTGCCAGACTCTGCGGTCGACGATCTTGCCAAACTCTGCGTTCGACAAACTTGCTAGACTCTGCGGTCGATGATCTTGCCAAACTCTGCATTCGACGAACGACACTCCATGTTCGATGATCTTTGCCAAACTCTGCGTTCGACGAACGACACTCTGCGTTCGACGATCTGCCTTATCTCTGCGATCGACGATCTGCCTTATCTCTGCATTCGATGATCTGCCTTGTCTCTGCGTTCGACGATCTGCCTTCTAAGTTCGACGAACATGCCAACTCTCAGCTATTTCTTCCTTTCTGTCTGCGTTCGACGAACTGCCTTCTGAGTTCGACGAACACGCCAGATCTCAGCTGATTTTTCTATCTCATCTCAGCGGTCGACGAACTGAGTTCTGCGTTCGACGAATGGCTCTCTGCGTTCGACGAACATGCCATTCTTTCCAATCTGCACGCTGTTCCTTTCCCGTCTCAGCGAATCCACTGAGACAGCGATCTCGTCTCAGCGGTTTCTTGACTATCTGCAGCTCAACTTGCGTATAAGCTTTCTCAGCGGCTCATGTTCTGGTCTCAGCGGTTCCGCTGAGACAGTGGGCTCGTCTCAGTGGTTTTGACCCTTCGTCTCAGCGGTTCTGCTGAGACAAAACATCATCTCCTAGGAGATGATTTCTCCTCATCTAAGGGCATGTTTGTCCCTTCCTTTTGAGTCACCTGTGCATGTATATCCTACACAAGTATATCTTTATCAAATACAATATGTCCTTAGCATTGTGAGTGATGCCTCTTCAAATCAAGGTAATATTGAGGGCAATATTCCCAACAATCTCCCCTATTTGAAGACGGCAGAATATTCCCAATGCTAAGGTACATTAACAGCAGAAACATATCACAAAAATGATCTATATAGCATGGGCCCTAACACCCTAGGCATTTTCCCTATCCTAAGCATTGACCTATCCTAAGCATTGGCCCTATCCTAAGCATTGGCCCTATCTCCCCCTTTCTGGTTTCTTCAACTATTTTTCCCTCTATGGACTGGGAGGTAACATCTATAGATCCCTTTGGATCAACTTATAGGTCAACCTATACACTCTTTGCATTTGCTATCTCTCCCTCAACCTGAGCAGGGATTTTGCTCCCCCTCAATTAGAGAGCTATTTTCTGTAATAGCTGATCTTGTTCAATTTGAACAACCCTTTCTAGCACCTGAATACTGAAGGTAGAAATACAGAGTACGTATACCAACAGTAACAAACACAATATGATTTTCAGAATATGAAATATCATTTCAATTAGATGTTCAGTACAGACATTTCAAACAGTTCAACTTATTATTATACATTAAATACTTTATAGTTTATCTCAAGGGAAGGTCTTCTTAGATGGTCCCTAGGAAGAGCTCTCTCCATCTTCAGATTTTCTCTTCCTAGCTTCAGCAGCAGCCTTGATCTTCTCCTTTACTTTGAAGTACAGAAATGGCATGGGAAGATATCTTGTGGGAATCCTTATAGGAGTTTCCCTTCTTACCATGTTTTCTTTGAGAATCCCTTCCCTTAGGGATTCCCTCTCAAGGTGCTTGATCCATTCGGTAGATGAATAGACATGGTCAATGTACTTGAGTTGATTGCCATGGCTGACCCAGGTGTTGACAACAATTGTGTCCAACTCCAGATTGTCATCCTCATGAAGTGGATCCTCTAATTTTTCCATCCTCTTCTGGGCCATATACTCTTCAGCTGTTTGAATGCCCTCTGCCCTCCTCCTCTTTGCTTTCCTCTCATCTTGAATCAGATCTGATTGACCTTGGAAGTCAAAGTCTTCAGGTCTGCTTGGATTCAATATTGGAAGATTCAAATTAATCCTTGTTCCTTGTAATACCTTTAAGCTAGAGGTCCAATGATTATCATTAATCCGTTTGACCACAGTTAGGATATTTTTTTGAATTGCATTGGAAGCTTTGTTGACCCTTTCCACCACTTGCTTGCTGGCTGCTGCCTGATTGGAGAGTATTAGCTGGTGGGCATTCTCCATGTTGTTATATAGCTTTATGTGAGCTCCTTTCAGCTTGGCATTTAGCTTGGCAACCTTCTCCTCCCCTTCTTTTCCATTTTCCATTGTCTTTTTCTCTATTTCAGAGTGTTGATCTATTATGGATTGGGCGAGAGTTTGGAAAGTGCTATCCACATCATCCAAAATACTTTCCTTGGCCTTGTCAATGTGGGACATGACATGGCTACTAGATGTGTTAGCCACTTGTGCCATCCTGGCAACTCTCCCAAACATTTTGATTCTTGTAAAGATGATTCTTTACATATGTAATGTCCTTTGTGGAGTCCCCTTGATGATCAACAATTTGCTTCAACACAGTGTGCTGAGCAGCAACTGTGTCTTTGGCCATCTCAAACCATCTTGTCATTTGCTGGAGGATATGATCAGATGCAGTTTTGACATCATTAATCTTGGTGTTCAGCTCAGTTCTTACTGTAGTCACCCTTGATTCCATTCTTTGCTCACTAGCTTGGATCTTTTGAGTCAATGTTGTTCTTGTAGCATATAACTCATCCCTTATCTGAGCATTGGCATCTTGAACTTTTTCTGCAACTAGCTATTTCACAGATAACATCTGACCCTCAATGATGGATCTTATTGAGTTCAGCAGGTCAGATGTGTCCAGCACAGCTACAGGCCTTTCCTGTGCCAACACTTTCTCTACCACTTCTTCATCTTCATTATTGTCCTTTTACATTCCATTTTCTGGTCTTTGCGGCTCATCAGCATTTGGGTTGTGCTCCCCCTCACTAGCACCCCCACCACCATCTCCAAAGTGAGAGTTATGCTCTCCCTCACTCAGGGCATCCATATGTGGAGTATCTTGTCTAGGTAAACCTGAAAAATGGTTGATGAGTTGGTTAGATGCCTAGACTAGCCTATAATTAGGGAGTGAAGCCTATCTATGATCCTAATTTACCATGGATAGGCGAATTCAGTAATACTTCTTCAGCATGAGGAGCAGCTGGATCAGTATACAACAGAGTTGGCTCTTCTATCCTACCCTGGGGATCATCTTCACCAGCCACACCATCCAAGATCACTGGAGGATCATCATCCTTCCTGGAGGTTTCAGCACCTTCTTCTTCACTCTTCTTATCTTTCTTCTTCTCCTTCAGCTCGACCACCAAGGAAGGTTGGCTCATTGGTAGGACCCTAGTTGACCTGACCAATGTCTTTATATCCAGTCTCTTCAAGTAGTGGATATTGATACCCTTGAAGGAGGAGAATTGGTCTGGATATGCATTCAGCAGGAAGAGTGATAAGATTCTTCCTAAGTTTGGATCCTGCAAACATTGCTTTATCCTTTGGTACAAGACATTCCCCCAGCAAGTCCTTTTCTTCAAGATGATCCTTGCAACCCGCTCAAACATGGGTTGTGAGATTGTGTCATGTGAGCCAGGCTTGCACAGAAGCGCCTTTCCCACAATGCCACACAACAGCTTCCGTTTTTGGTTGAAGAATTTCTTCTTCAGAGATGAAGTCTGGGAATCACTATAATCACACCATCTTAAGGCTTGCTCCTTGTCGGATGCAGATATCTCCTCTTCTTCTACTATAGGTAGGTGCAGTACCTTTTCCAATCTCTTAGGGGACAGTTTCACCCTTATCTCACCAATTTTAGACGATAAGCCATCCTTAGAAGATGACTGCCTAGCATTTGCATAGAACTTTAGCACTTCATGCCTGAATATCTGAGAGGGTTCAGATAGCAAGAAGTCTAAACCGGCTTCAGAAATGAGGGAGATGACACCTAGAATCTCTGGTGAGGCATGGAGAAAGCCATCCCTCACTAGTTCGCATCCTTCTAGCAACTCGTTCACGATCTTGGGCGCCATTTGGTCGAGGAGAAGAAACGCTGGGACGGAGGTGTAGAAGTTTCGTCTCGAGGGCTGGAGTAGGGCAAGTGAATGTGAAGAGTCATCTAATACGGTCTGCTATTTATACACTAGGTCTTAGTGTTAACCTAATCGACTTAGCGGAACAGCTGAGAAGATTTATCTACGTTTTCATTCTAGGGCTAAGTTTGTCGAACTCAAACTAGAGTTCATTGAACCCTGACTAAGTTTATCTAAAACTTTAACATAAGACTGAGTTCGTCGAACTCAAGGATGAGTTCGTTGGACTCAAACTCGACGTTCGTCGAACTCAGGACAGAGTTCGTCGAACCCAGATTTTCCTTAGCTGTTAAAATGCAATCGAAAGCATAGCTTAGGTAGATTGTACTGGTTAATCTAATCATCCTACTTTAACATTATTAGAGACAGCATTTGATGATAATTTCATAATGAGTAGGATACATACTTACCTTGAAGATTTAGTCCTCAAACTGATGTTGACTTCATGATATCAACCTCCTGTCTCTCATGTGCCATTGGCACACACTGTTCAAGTACCAAATGATGATGGGGCTGGTACTTGAACTATCCTGCAAAACAGAGTTTAATGTCCCTTAGGAGCCCAAGATGACTTGGGTCCAGGTTCTTGTTAGCATAATCAAATGACCTTACTCTAGCTGCACCCTTTGCAGGAAGGTTCATCTTTGCACATGGCACATTAGGGTTGTGCCAACAGTTAATGGCAAAGTGTCCTACCTTACCACATCACCAACATTCATGAATGTTGTATCTTCTCTTCTGAACACTTCTTGAGGATTGTGCAGCACAGTCCACATGTTCAGGAGTAGATATAGCAGCATTCTTCCTACTCCTCTCAGCAATGATTTGACTGAATGTCATTATGTGTGCTGTCTTGATGCTCTTTGTCCTGATGGCATCAGCTTGCAATGACTTGGCAGCCATGCAGTGTGAAAAGTAAAAGGTCCTTCTTCAACTGTAATTAAGATCCTTGGATCAGATGCTTCCATAAACAACTTGATCCTTTGCTTCCATATGCCAAAATTCTCTTTGTTACATATGGGCAACTTCATGGATCTCATTTCCTTTTGTAATCCAGAGGAGGCCATTGGGATTTGATTTGACTAAACATTTTGGGATCTGGTCAAACTGTTATGTCCTTCTCGACCAACCTCGCTTTGATACCACTTGTAAGTTTATAAGGTTTGTAGTCTAAATCACCTAGAGGGTGGGTGAATAGGTTTCTTTTAATTTTCCTCTAAGTACCCTAGCTTATTTCTGGTTTAGTTTAAGCAAATGATCAAACACACAAAAAGCACACAAACATGTATAGAGGTTCCTCAAGACAGGGTGTCTTGAGTAGTCCTCTTTCCCCCTTCACCTTTCTAACAATGTGTTAGACAAGGCCAACTCATTCAAACTCGGCTTAAAGAGCTTACAACACAGATCCCTCAGGATTTCTCAAGTTTCCCAAACCCTACATCAGGCTCAGCAGCCCTACCTCCGATCAACCCCTGATCCTACAGCTCAGACCACAGCTAGTCCTACAACTCAGGCTAAACAGCCCTACCTCAGGCTAAACAACCCTACCTCAGATCAGCACCTGATCCTACAGCTCAGACCCCTTCCAGGTCCTACAACTCAGAGGATTCTTCCTCCTACAGCTCAGGCTATGAAGCCCTACAACTCATATCAACAGATCCTACACTCAGGCCTTCAGCCCTAAAACTCAGAACCCTCAGGTTCCTACAATCTCATACCAAAAGGTCCTACAGCTCAGGCAAAATGCCCTACAAAAAAGTGAGTATTAAACTTACTACAGATGACAACAAGTCCCCTGTTGTTCCTGCACAGCTTGTGCTTCCTGTAGCTGGTGATGTTGATGGCAGCTACTAACTGATCTTCTTCTTCAGATGAAGGTTGGAAGATCTCCTTGCCCCTTCTTGCAAAGGAGCTAACTTTCTTTCTCTGTTATTCTTCTTGCTTGTTCAGTGAGCAGTAGGAGAGAAGACTAGAGCAACAGCCGTCAATGGAACAGTTGATTTCTTTTTGCACGCGACGGAGATAGTTCAAATGTGCCATAACTCTTCCTTTTATACATCTCTGATCTTCAACGGCTCACAACTGTCCTTCTGAGAAGTATGGGAGAAACTGGTGGACCCCACACAGCTTTTCTACAACTTGCGCCACGGGCAGAACACGCAATTTGCGTTCGACAAACACGTTGTACTGTGTTCGACGAACTTGCCAAACTCTGCGGTCGACGATCTTGCCAAACTCTGCGTTCGACGAACGACATTCTGCGTTTGATGATCTTTGCCAAACTCTGCGTTCGACGAATGGCACTCTGCTTTCGACGATCTTCCTTGTCTCTGCGTTCGACGATCTGCCTTGTCTCTGTGTTCGACGATCTGCCTTGTCTCTACGTTCGACGATCTGCCTTCTGAGTTCGACGACCATGCCAACTCTCAGCTGTTTCTTCCTTTCTGTCTGCATTCGACGAACTGCCTTCTGAGTTCGACGAACACGCCAGATCTCAACTGATTCTTCTATCTCATCTCAGCGGTCGACGAACTGAGTTCTGCGTTCGACGAATGACTCTCTGCATTCGACGAACACGCCATTCTTTCCAATCTGCATGTTGTTTCTTTCCCGTCTCAGCGGATTTTCTGAGACAACGATCTCATCTCAGTGGTTTCTTGAATATCTGCAGCTCAGCTTGCGTATAAGCTTTCTCAGCGGTTCCTATTCTGGTCTCAGCGGTTCTGCTGAGACAGTGGGCTCGTCTCAGTGGTTTTGACCCTTCGTCTCAGCGGTTCTGCTGAGACAAAACTTCATCTCCTAGGAGATGATTTCTCCTCATCTAAGGGCATGTTTGGCCCTTCCTTTTGAGTCACCTGTGCCTGTATATCCTACACAAGTATAGTTTTATCAAATACAATATGTCCTTAGCATTGTGAGTGATGACTCTTCAAATCAAGGTAATATTGAGGGCAATATTCCCAACAATACCCCTTGTTGCCTCCGCTTCATCCCTCCCGCACGGTGCCTAGGAGCCATTGTGGGTGGAGTGGGGAACATAAGGCTTAGTCTTTTTGACTAACGGTCGGTGGACCTTATCATTTTAGGGGATTGAGGAGACGCAGCAACACCAGAGGCCGGTGCAGACGGAGGCTGGCCAGTTTAGTACAGGAGCTCCAGTTTCAGGATCAGTGAGTGATTAGCAGTTAGCTTCCGCGAGTGATCTTGTAGTGAGGATATGATGTTCAGGGCATTAGCCCTTTATTAATGTAATCTTGTATTCAGTTATTCTATGTAGACATCCCTTATGATGTTTTACTTTTCAATGTGATGTGGACTTGCCTCTTTTGTTTAAGTTTCTTTGTTCTTGCTTCTTTGTGATCGATTTGGCCGGCAGCATCAGCATTTTGTGGTGGCAACCTTCCCGAGCGAGGGTGTCACTGCAAAGCGGCGGTTCTGGGCCTAAGACCTCGGGTTTGAAAAAAAATGGGGTCTTACAAGCTTTACAACACAACAATCCACTAGTCTTCTCTCAGCTTGTTGACAGAGAAGAATTTCATAAACATTTTTGTATACCCTTTTTATCCCATTTGTACAGGGTTCTAACTTCCTTCAAAAGTTAACCCTTTGGTGGCAGGGCAACTGATCAAAAACCTGTGATTGGTTTGAGCACCGGATCAAAAGCTCAGTGGTGTTTGGGCACCTGATCAAAAATCCCATTGCTGATAGGGCACCTGATCAAAAACCTAGTGGATTCCTACCAAGGGTGGTAGAAGAGTAGATGTACCCAGTTTGATTAGGGAACTACTATAGATCCTTGTGTCTTCTGTGATTGTGTTTTTCTTTCTGTACTATATTGTGTGATTTCTTGTTTTGTTTTTATACTCACTCTGTTATACACACACACAAACATATATATATATATCAGTATTTTAATTCCGCTATAAAATAAGTTAAAAACTTTTAATACTCTAATCTCCCCCCCCCCCTCTAGAGTAAATCTAAGATCTAACCTCACTTTCATACGGCCCCGCTCCACTTTCAGTCGCCTATAGATGTGTACAAAACACAATTAGCGACTACGAGATAGCATGAATCAGCAAAGGAACACACATGTTCCATCACAATGCATCAATCATACTTGTAATTCATTCCTAAAGTGGACAGTTATTGGTCATTTACATGTCTTAATGGCGATGAACACACGTGCTCACCACCCCTTAAAAGAATTCGACCACACTTTCAGACGGAAAGGGATCGAGACCCGTAGCTGATACCAATTTGTAACTCCCGCCCTGTTACATAAAATATAGCAACAGGTCCCGCCGAGACCCCATGCCCTATTAAACGAACAGAAGAGCGCGTTACCTAATTAATTTTTAAATAGTTAAGAACATAACCATATCAACACACAGAGTCGTACAACGGAAGCATTTAATTTATTAAGATAAAAATGTTCACAACTTGTCCACTTATTTACAGGGAATGAAATTACAACAAAGAGCTTTATATAGTCTGTTCTACATCAACTAGGTGGCTTACAAACATCGGCACACAGGCCGGCCACACATGAAAACAGCAAACATAACACTTGGCCTTCGAGGGCCAACACAGCACAGCATGGGCTTCAGCCCGCTATTTCCCGCCAGTCTCGCCAGGACCTGTACAAACAAATCCACCAAAAGAGTGGGAAAATAGGTAACCGGTCATCTTTAGCTGACCCAGATATAACGACCCCACCCCATGCCCGGGGCGGGGTACTCCTTCCCTGCAGGCAATCAATAGCATCTTATATTTCACAGGTGCGTCTAAGAACCGCATTGTGCTCTCAAGGCACATTTTAGCATACTCCCCGAGTTACGCCTCCACGCTATGTTAAATTTTTTGATTTGAATCGTTTAGGAG
Organism: Dactylorhiza incarnata; assembly: GCA_033032865.1. Classification (NCBI taxonomy): domain Eukaryota; kingdom Viridiplantae; phylum Streptophyta; class Magnoliopsida; order Asparagales; family Orchidaceae; genus Dactylorhiza; species Dactylorhiza incarnata. The sequence goes on along the minus strand of JAWHQI010000043.1, from coordinate 11,509,819 downwards.
TAAGTAGGAGTTGCATCAACTGAGCTATAGCCAAACAACCACACTGCCACACAGCAACACAAGAAACTTTATTGAATCACAAACTTCATTTACAGTGCGAGGTATACATGGCGAGACATGATTCATAAGAATCACGAAGGAGAGAAGAACAAAACACCAAAAAAACAAAATTGGCGGCTTGACAAGCAGAGACCGCACAGACCGCACAACTCCAGAGATCGCGCGGCTTGACCTGAGACTGCGCGAACAGAAAACAGACAGACCGCCTGCACTGCAAGACCGCCATCTCAGACCGCACGAACTGGAGCTTATTGAATTGAACGAAGAACAGCTGTCCCCAAACCGCAACTCAGATTGCCTAACCGTTGAAGGTCGCCTGATCGCTGAGCTCGCTGCGAACAGCACAAGAACACCATAAACCAGTTCGCCGACAGACTGCTGCCGAACTGTTTATTCAAACCGCTGGGAATCACCAAGGAAGGAGACCGCAACCTGCTGACCGCAAACCTACAAACACAACAAACAGTCAACTCGCTTCCGAGACCGCCCGACCTCAAAGTTGAGACCACACGAATTAACCCAGGCTCTAGTTCTTACAGTTCTCGTTATGAATGACGGACCATGCACCCCTATTTATAGGCGACAAGACGGATGTTGTCACCGCCATAAAAGAGATACAATCACCACCCGCCAGATCGCCAGCAGTCTCAAAGAGCAGACCGCGCGATCACACCACTTGGACAACCTTCCGTCCAAGACCGCAGATCAGCCGGCAGATCACGCACAAGCCGCGCAAACACGAGAGCACTCCTACCTTAGATCGCCAAGAGCAAACAAGGAGCAAATGGCCGACTTCTGACAAGACGCCAGATCGCCCAGCACAAACCCTCCCGGTCACAGCGGTTACACCAGAATAGACCGCCTGGTCCTCTACAAAGGAGATAGACAATCCAAGCAGAACAACCCGGGACGAGACCGGCTAACCAGCAGACCGGCAGAACTAGACCGCAGAGCCAGACCGGCAGATCACCAACACAGACCGCGCGGTCTCTGCGGTCTCCCAAATTCAGACCGTCGGCCACTTTCCACTTCACTTCAAAGATTTCAACACTCCCCCTTAAAGTGGGAAGTAGAAACTAGCCCGAGTAAACTCCGCAACTGAGTAAACGGTCCCTTTGCCAGCGGCTTTGTGAAGATGTCTGCAACATTGTCCGCACTCCGAACATGCTCGACCATAAGAGATCCTCCCAACACCTTTTCACGAATGAAATGGTGCTCAATCTCAATATGCTTGGTCCTTGCGTGACAAACTGGATTATTAACCAGCTTGAGAGCACTCTCATTGTCCCCGCGTAGCATAGTGGGACCTCGAACCTCCTCATGAACGTCCTCCACCAACCTCCTGAGCCAAACGGCTTCCTGAGATGCCAAGGTCGAAGCCTTGTATTCCGCTTCTGTGGTAGATACAGACACCGAGTCCTACTTTTTGCTGCACCAGGAAATAGCTGTGGGGCCTGTCATAAAGACAAAACCAGACGTTGATCTTCGATCATCCACGTCTCCCCGTAATCAGCATCCATGTATCCAAGCAACTCCAAGCTTGACCCTCTCTTATATAGGAGACCCAAATCAGAGGTCGACTTCACATATTTCTGAATTCCTTTTGCCGCCAAAAGATGAGGCTTCCGTGGCTCCGCCATGTACCAACTCACTTTGCCAACTGCATAAGCAATATCTGGCTTCATGATGGTCAAGTAGATCAAGCTCCCAACCAGAGCTTGGAACACCAATGGATCAGATAGAACTCTCCCCTCGTCCTTCCGAAGTTTATGATGTAATTCCAGAGGTATAGAGCTGCTCTTCCCTTCCTCCATGCCAAATCATTGAACGATCAGCTCCGCATATCCAGCCTGAGAAATGAGCACTCCGCTCTCCCGCCTCTGAACCTCGAGTCCAAGGAAATGGTGAAGCTCACCCAGATCCTTCATCTCAAACCTGATAGCAAGCTCGGCTCTCAGCATCTCTACTGCTTCCTTCGAGTTCCCGGTGACAATCATGTCATCCACATACAGCAGAACAATAACCCGAAGCGCCCCCTCCTTCTTGACAAACAAGCTAGAATCAGAGTCTGAAGCAAAGAACCTGCAGAATAGAAGATACTCTGCAATCTTCCCATACCACGCCCGAGGCACTTGCTTCAACCCATACAGGGCCTTCTTCAGTTTGCAGATGTAGTCCGGACAATCCTCCGAGATGAAGCCCGGCGGTTGGATCATGAAGATATCCTTATCAATCTCTCTGTATAAGAAAGCATTCTTCACATCGAGCTGCCAAATCTCCCATCCACTGGATGCTGCCAAAGCAATAACAAATCGAACCGAGGTCATCTTTGCCACTAGACTGAACGTCTCATCATAATCTTCTCCATACTGCTGTGAGAACCCGCGAGCCACAAGGCGAGCCTTGTAACGCTCGATCATGCCGTCAGCTTTCTTCTTGAGCTTATAAACCCATTTGCATGTCACAGGGGTAATGCCCTTGGGCCTATGTACTAGAGACCAAGCCTCATTCTTCTTGAGAGCATCCATCTCCTCCTGCATAGCAATGTCTCACTGCTTCACACCTTTGGCCTTCTCAAAGCTCGGGAGCTCCCTCTCATCCAAGGGACCAGCAAAGAAACATGAGACAAAGCTCACCATGTTTCCTCTTGTATATCGATCAGGTGGCTTGATAGTCCTCTTCGACCTCCTAAGAGGTTTCTCCTGACTGACCACCTCCTCAGCTACTTCTTCTGTGCTGGCTCCTCTTCCAGACGAACTTGGAGCATCACTCCCCCTGCTTTCAGAACCTGAAACCTCCATCTCAGAGCTTGACACAGCTGGAGCTCCTGGTGAAACAGGCAGCTCCACTTGAAGATTTCCCGCAGCCTTCCCTTTTTCATCAACCATGCTCTCCGGTAGCTCAACTCCTGAACTCACCTTGTAGGAAGTCACCTCATCGAACACCACATCCCGAGATACAACAGATCTGTGTGTCTCAGGATCCATGCATCTCCATCCCTTCTTCCGCTCATCATTACCAACAAAGACTAGCTTTCTTGCTTTCGCATCTAGCTTTGTCCGAAGAGCATCTGGAATATGCACCTAACAGGTTGACCCGAACACCCGAAGGTGTGCAACACTTGGTTTCTCCTTGAACATCAGTTCGTGAGGGGTCTTCATGTTGATAGGACTTAGAGGCATCCTGTTGATGACGTACGCTGCACAAGACACTCCCTCTGCCCAGAAGGACTTTGGGATACTCTTGGCATGAAGCCAGCATTTGCAGGTTTCCGTCAGATGACAAATCTTCCTCTCTGCAATGCCATTTTGCTGTGGAGTATGGGCACAAGTTAGCTCTCTCCGGACGCCGTGCTTCCTGCAAAAACTTGAGAACTCACTAGAGGTGAACTCCCCACCATTGTCAGTTCTCAATTTTTTCACCCGCAGGCCTAACCGACCTTCCACCAGCTCCTTGAACTCCACGAACTTAACAAAAGCTTCCGACTTCTCTTTCAGAAAATACACCCAGACATATCTGGTGTAATCATCAATCAACACCAACATATATCTGTTGCCTCCAAGGCTTAGGGTGGCAGTTGGTCCCATCAAATCATCGTGAATGCCCTCCAACGGCGCTTTGCATCTTGTTTGCGATTTATCAAATGGAAGTCGATGAGACTTACCAAACTGACATCCCGCACAAACATGACCGTCTCCATAGGAAGACAAGCTAGGCAAGCCCTTGACAAGGCCCCTTACCGACATAGCCTTCAATTTGTCCATGCCTACATGACCCAACCTTTCATGCCAGATAGCCGCGCTATCATTGGTCTTCATTTTATCAACATAGGTACTTGTCAATAACATGAACAAGTCCTTTACCCGCTTTCCAACATGGATAACATCTCCATTTATCTCCGGTTGAGTTTTAAGAAACTTCACTTCTGTTGGGCCAAACAGAACGTGATAACCGACATCGACCGTATTGGTCACAGAGAATAGATTCTTCCTCATACCAGGCACGTGATAAACACTCCTCAATGTGAGTGGACCCTTATCACTGCTCAGAGAGACAACACCTTCTTGTTCTACTGAATGAACAGAATTGTCAGCCGTAATGATAGCATCGTTACCTGAGTAAGGTGCCAAAGAAGAGAACTTTGATTCATCCCCGGTGAGGTGATGTCCACACCCTGAATCCACGATCCAATCCTCTTCGAAGTTGATGGCAGCCAAGGCCTTAACGGACAGGCCATCATATTGGCCGTAAAGGCTCCTCCCCATCCAGCTTCATCAGACTTTGGATTTTCCTTCTCCGCTGCATGTCTCGGCTGAAGATTAACCTGCAATCCTTCTTGAAGTGGCCGGTTTTATTGCACCTGAAGCACCTTGGTCCCTCTCCCTTCTTCTTCCCATCAGACTTAGAAGCATAACTCCTATCCTGCTATCTGAAGTAGAGGGTCCATCATGACCTGGCTTCTTCTTCTCCCATTTCTTCTTCTTCTTCTTCCCAGAGAACAACACATCACTATCTCCCCCAGAGATAGAAGTCCCTACCATCTGTCTTGCCAAACTTTCCTGCGAAGCAAGTAAGTTCTCCAGCTCCACAGAGATGGCTGATTTGCCCAACCCTGAACTGATGTCACAAAGGCAAGATACTCCTTCCGCAACTGGAGGATGATATGCCTCTTCAGTTTTGCTTCCGAGATGGGCTCATCAGGGTCCAATGCAGAAATCTCTGCTGTGAGGTTCTTCATCTTGAGAAAGAAGGTAGAGATAGAAAGATCACCTTGAGAGGCCTTCACCAACTGATTTTCAAGAAACTATTGCCGAGCTACGTTCTTCTTATTGAACAGCCCATCCAAAGATGTCCAAATCTCAGCAGCAGATTTACATCCAATGATGTGATCGAATAGCTCTGGTGAGATAGCCCTCTTGAGTGTGAACTCTGCCTTTGCATTAGTCCTCCTCCAAAGTCTCACCTCTGCCATATTATCTCCTGCTAGAAACACTTTTTGTGCGTCTTCTCCTTCAACTATCTCCCATAGATCCTCGCCAAGTAAGTAACTCTCCATACACGACCTCAAGTTCTTATATTTAGTTGATGTGAGGAGTTCAATACCAAGCCCTCTTGCGTATCCACCTTCCATGGCAATCTATGTGGTCTCTTCTTCACAAAGACGGTGGCAACTCAAGTTGGTCACTGCTTATCCACTCCAACAACCTATCTCTGATACCATGTTAAAATTTTTTATTTGAATCGTTTAGGAGTAAGCAGGAGTTGCATCAACTGAGTTATAGCCAAATAACCACAATGCCACACAGCAACACAAGAAACTTTATTGAATCACAAACTTCATTTACAGTGCGAGGTATACATGGCGAGACATGATTCATAAGAATCACGAAGGAGAGAAGAACAAAACACCAAAAAACAAAATTGGCGGCTTAACAAGCAGAGACCGCACAGACCACACAACTCCAGAGATCACCTGGCTTAACCTGAGGCTGCGCGAATAGAAAACAGACAGACCGCCTACATTGCAAGACCGCCACCTAAGACCGCACGAACTGGAGATTATTGAATTGAACGAAGAACAGCTGTCCCCAAACCGCAACTCAGATCGCCTAACCGCTGAAGGTCGCCTGATCGCTGAGCTCGCTGCGAACAGCACAAGAACACCATAAACCAGTTCGCACACAGACCGCTGCTGAACTGTTATTCAAACCGCTGGGAATCACCAAGGAAGGAGACCGCAACCTGCTGACCGCAAACTTGCGAACACAACAAACAGTCAACTCGCTTCCGAGACCGCTCAACCTCAAAGTTGAGACCGCACGAATAAACCCAGGCTCTAGTTCTTATAGTTCTCGTTATGAATGATGGGCCATGCACCCCTATTTATAGGCGACAAGACGGATGTCGTCACCGCCATAAAAGAGATACAATCACCACCCGCCAGATCGCCAGCGTTCTCAAAGAGCAGACCGCGCGATCACACCACTTGGACAACCTTCCGTCCAAGACCGCAGATCAGCCGGCAGATCGCGCACAAGCCGCGCAAACACGAGAGCACTCCTTCTTTAGATCACCAAGAGCAAGCAAGGAGCATCTGGCCGACTTCAGACAAGACGCCAGATCGCCCAGCACAAACCTCCCGGTCACAGCGGTTACACCAGAACAGACCGCCCGGTCTTCTACAAAGGAGATAGACAATCCAAGCAGAACAACCCAGGATGAGACCGGCTAACCAGCAGACCGCCAGAACCAGACTGCAGAGCCAGACCGGCAGATCACCAACACAGACCGCGCGGTCTCTGCGGTCTCCCAAACTCAGACCGCCGGCCACTTTCCACTTCACTTCAAAGATTTCAACACGCTAAGTCTTATTTCAACGTAGACAACCAAATGAGCTAGGTCGCACACATGAAGTTCTGGCACTCTTCCATAGCCCGGTGCACCGAGGGGCCACCTCTTCACCACCACTATGGGCGGGTTCAGATAAGCTAGGCCCGTGCTCAATCTTCGCGATCAACTCTGCACGATGCGAGTAAGCTTTCACCTTGTCTCAGTTACTCGAAGTGAGGCTCTCAAGGCCCTCCAGCTTCTTCTGCTACACACCCAGCCCCCGGGGTTTAAGTCACACATAGGCTCACATAATCAGCTCACTGGGTGCTAGCGCCCGCCGCCAGTAACAGAACCCAATCCTGCTACCTTTTCTCTGGGTATTGTCTGGGAAACCCCTCCAGAACTCTTCACAGCACGTCTCAGTACTCAGAACCCAAAAAAACATAGCATGTATCACAGAGTCTTCTCCGGCAAACAACAAGCAAGCATCACCAATCCAGACCAACCTGTCCAGATGGGCTTCACACAACATGCATATGTCTGTACTTCGATTCCGGACTCTAAATGCAAATTCTTGTGGGGATAACATCAACCCACTGGAAGAACCCATCTACTAATTAGTAGAAATCTTCCAAATCATGCAAATCAAAGGACGCACATGTCCAAATATATAGGGAGGAGAATCGTCACCCTTGGCGCTCGTTTCGGTGTCATAGATCTGAGACTGATCCGGAGGGAACTTGCTGAAAAAGCTTCCTCTTCACGGAGTCGATGATGGCACAAGCACACAGGATCTCCTTTGCGGATTCGCCACAATTGGTTTCCCTCTTCCATCCCGCTTCTTCTCTTGGAAAGATAGAGGATTCTTCAGAAATATGAGAAGGAACTCTGAAAACAAGTGTATATATCCTTTTCCGCTACCACCGGCGCTAGCTACTACAGCCTGGCGCTAGCCCAGAGTTGGTACCGCTTTAGGGCACTACCGCTAGCGCTAGAGCTACCACCTGCGCTAGCATTTATCGACGAATCCTCTTGTGTTCAACATGGTTTGTCGAAATGCATTCATCGAGACATATTCGTCGACGAAAAATCTACCGCTAGCACTAGAACTACCGCCGGCACTAGCATTCGTCGATGAATCCCCTTGATGCTTTCGTCGATACACACAAGTCCCTTCGTTGATATGTAACATTCGCCTATAGAGCTACCGTCGGCACTAGCACTAGCGCCAGGCGCTAGCTCATAGTTTCAGAACACCTCAACTTTGAGTGCACACAAAAATTGGGGTCTTACATAGCAAACAGAGCACCTGTTTTCAAAGTATTATGAAAATTTGGGTGTTACATGACGCATACTTACTCTGGATAATTTCCTCTATGATTTCAGTTTGCCTTTTTTATGACTTTGACTCAACTGACTTCCAAAGACTTCTATGAACAAATTACCCTTACAATACAACATGGGTAATAATCCTGGGAGGTAAAATCACCTATAGTTAATTTGTTAAGTTAGATCAAAAGAAGTTTTTCCCAACAATCTCCCCTTATTTATCTTAACACATTTTACAGATTTTTAAAGTGATTTTACAGAATAAAGGAATAACACAAAATTGTACATCATTTATAAATAAGGAGAAAGAAGAAACCATGAGCAGGCAAGTGAAAACTTGTGTCTTCAAGATAGAATTTTAAGCTTGTCCCTTTACAAATTCAGCATCAGCATTTTTAAACTTTGCCCTTTACAAATTTAGCATCAGTATTAAGCCTTTGTTTCTTTGTTCTTTTATCAATTTACTGTGATACTACCCAGAGAGATAACTTCTTATTTCAATAAACATTCTTTCAAATTTTTGGGAAGAAATGGCTTGCTTCTCTCTTTCTGAATATTTAACATAGATAGCCCTTTTTTTCAATTTTAAAGGTGACTCTTCTTCATCATCTTCAAGTTCAGTGATTTGATTAGGTGTTTGATTAGCATCCTTCTCCCCCTAAATATGTGCACCATGTTCAGCATATTCAATCTAAATCTCTCCATGAATATGTGTACCTTCTCTGGCATGTTCAATCTCAATCTCCCTCTGAATATGTGCACCATGTCCAGCATGTTCAATCTCAATCTCCCCCTATTTATCAACCTGATCCACATGATCCTCCTTCTATTTCACCCCCTTCTTAACCTCATCAGCATGGGAGGTTAAGAATGACCTAGTCACAGTGGAGGAGGAAATTCTTGACTGTGTACAAGGATAGTGACCTCACAAAACTGTGTTTGCATGGTTTTAAAGGTTGTTTGAATTTTGAAAAGAATACTCATTCATATTGAAATTGTGTTAGTGATCATCTGTACTTCCTGAAGAATTATAGATTGTAGATTGAGAGGAGAAGAGGTTGGCATAGTGGAGGAAGTAGGAGTATTAGTGGAGGGAGAATTAATGAGGGAGGAGGTGATTAAAAGGCCTGGGTTGGTGTAATAGAAGGCTCTGGATATGGCAACATGGGCAGAGACTTTGCACAGTAGCATTTTCCCAAAAATATCTCGTGTATTTCTCTATCAGATAGCTCTGCTTGTGCTTCTCCAAAAAGAAGGTCAAAGGTTCATCCTGCACATGTAACTCCTTTCACTAAAATTAAAGTCCATTATACCTATATTACCCATCCTTTAGTTGCGTCGTTCTATGTTATTCATCCTGCACATGTAAGTCAAGCATCAGTAGGAACCCAAATTACCTTGGGTCCATTGCTTTTACCTTGAAATGGTGAAATGAAAGTGTAAGCAGGCCTTTCATGATACCCCTTAGGATGGTAGAGTGGTCTGTTAAACCAATAAGTTTTAGCATTGTGTCCACTTTTACAGCAATAATAACATTTAGAATTAAAGAGTGAGTTTATAGGAGAGAATTTAGAATTTAAATTCCTTGAAAAGTTTTCTAGAAACATAAGTTTATTAGATGTCGAAGCATCTATAGGATTGCGTCAAAAGGAATTTGATGTGTCTGTAAAGTTGCGTAGATATACAGTCAATGCAGGTTGTTAGTTGCGTCGAGTATAATTTGACGCACCTTCATGTTGGGTTTTTCTATGACCATACATCACATGTAGGCGCAGCGGAAATAAAGAGAAACAACCCAAAAGTCTTTGATCGGGCCATGAATGTTGAATCAAGAAGTTAATCAAATGCTAGGTATGAAATTACCTTTGCGGAGTTGGATCGAATCCAACCTAGATGCTCCAAGAAGAAGATTCCTGTCGGCGGCAAAGAGAGTTCTCACGTAGAATAATGTCTACGTCTCTACAGCAGTCCACACGAGCCGGGAGAACACCAAGTCACGTCGCACGCAACTCGGAAGGGAGAACAACTGCACCTTTGCACTTCCACGAACTGCTAGGTTCGCTCCAGGAAGAACAATCACGACGACGATCGCCGGAGAGGAGGTCGGCGGAGGTGAACTGGGCGGCGGAATGCTTTCCGTCTAGGGTTCGAGCGAGAGCGGAACACTTCCGTCGGCTAAACCTTTTATAAGTTGTGAGAACCCTAAAAGAAGATCTATTTATACCCAAAGCATAAACAGGCTTCTAGAAGAATCGCTATCCGCAGACCACATAGCAGAATAGGGGCTTCTGTCACAATTCGTCGGGATTCCACGGAACAGCATTCGTCGAGTTTTCACGGGACAATCCGACGAATTCCGACGAATCACATCAGACGGCAACATTTGCCGAGTGAAGGGTCTCTGTGACAATTCGTCGGGATTCCACGGAATGATCCGACGAATTCCGACGAATCCAATCAGACAGCAACATTTGCCGAGTGAAGGATCTCTGTGACAATTCGTCGGGATTCCACGGAATGATCCGACGAATTCCGACGAATCCAATCAGACAGCAACATTTGCGGAGTGAAGGATCTCTGTGACAATTCGTCGAGATTCCACGGAATGATCCGACGAATCTGACGAATCCGACAAGTCATATCCGACGAATTCAGCCAGCAACAATTGCTGGACTTCCCCATTCTTTATGATGATTGGTAACCTTTACCAACACAGTCAATCTTCCAACTTCTCCACATGCTTTTATGTGCGACCCTGCAGGCTCATATCGCGTTGGCAGTGACATTACATGTTTGACCACTTCTAGATCACAATGGTAACTCCAACACTTCAATCCCGCTTCAAATTTATGTCAAAGCATTTACAGAATTTCATCGAATTGGATTTGACGTAACTTCAAAGTTGCATCGATTTCGATTCGATGCATAGTTCCTTTTATTCAAAATTTGATTGTTGATTATGGATTTTTCTAAAGGATATTTGCCTAGTGATCCTTGTTGAATATCAATGTTCACCAGATTGAATACTGTAACTTTATCGGGATGATCATATAATTCTTCACAAACTTCACTGTTTTCATTTACTTGATTCTCACTAGATCTAACAAATACTACTGGATTCTCCCATCTAGGTTTGCTGGAAGAACCAATAATGATTGATGGATCTGCTCGAGATCTAAGATATTTGAATCTCCTAGAGAGATTCTCTGAGATATCTTTTAGCTTTTGACTCCTCCCATTGAGTGAATCTTCAAAGGCTTTTGCCTTTGTAAGCTCTTCCTTTATTGTTAAATTTTCATCATTTATCTTAGCTATTTGTTTTTTTAGCATTCATACCTTAATCCTAAGTTGATGATTAACATTGTGATGATTTTCATCAAGCCTTTTACCATTCAATTCTTCTAACTCTTCCCTAAGTATTTTTACTTCATTTTCTGCCTCTAGTTGATCTTGGCAGAAATCTTTAAAGCAAGATTTAAATTCCTTGGAAGAAAAATCAAAATTATCAAAATATGATACCTGATCTTCTTTATCATCTGAGGGGGCCTTTAAAGCCATCATGCAGGCATCTTCAACGACAACTTCATCCTCACTTTCAGATGAAGATCTTGACTCAGATTCTGAGTCACTCCAGGTTTCATCTATGAAACATCTTCCTTTCTTCTTGTCCTTCCTTTCATAGGAACTTCCTTCAACTAAATTGGATAAGGAATCCCAAATTTTATTTGCAGACTGGCATTCAGCCGCTATCTGAAATATGTCATCTGACATAGTTGATGCTATTATATTCATAGCCTTAGCATCACATGCCTTTACTTTATTCTCAGCTTCAGTCCATTCAGACATGGGAACCAGTTCTTGTGTTGATGTTCCACTAACATCCTTTTTGTAAGGCATTGGAGAACCAGTCAACACAACATTAAAGATGTCCTCATCAATAGAATTCATGTATAATTTTGTTCTGGCCTTCCAGAATGTAAACTTGTTCATGTTACACACAAGTGGTCTAGTGGATCCATAGTCCTTAGAACTCATTTTCATAAAAATTCTTTTGAAATATAAAAATATAAGTGAGAGGATCATTTGATTAAGGTGTTAACCTTTTTCTAATCAACCTAGCTCCGATACCAATTAAAAGTGCATAATAACTCCCCTGATAATTCTCTAGAGGTGGTGAACAGAGATTTAAAAATCATTTACTAAGAAGTGTACAGAGAATTAATGCTAATTACTAGGCATCCAAGATTCCAACCCGAATTAATACAATCACAAAATAATAGAAATAATCAAGAGGAAAACACAGAAAATTCACAAACACAGAAGACACAAAAGCTATAGTAAATTTGAGTATTTAATGAGTCCAATATTTATAGTGTTTTATGGACTCATCCGGGCTAGTTTTCATGCATATGCACTTCACTTTTAGTTCATTATTGCGTATATTTCACTTGAACACATTTCTTCACAAACTGTACTCTTTGGGCCCATTTTGGTGTGCAATTGCACATATTGGAGGTGTGTTCCCAGAGTTTGGATTGGCTGTGCAGATCTCCATTTTGCCCAGATTTCATGTCTGCATGAATCGCACGGTCGTGTGTTTCCTTGACGCATGATCGCTCCGACCGTGCGCGTTCATCTGTGGCCTGATGAGTCCCAAATATATACACATTTATGGACTCATCTGGGCCGATTTTCTAGTCTATGCACTACACTTTAGGAATGTTTTTGCTCATATTTGTTATTCCATGCTATGTGCACTTCTAGGCCCGTTTTGGTGTTATTTCTTGTTTATCTTCATTTTTAGTTTTCATGCATGGTTAAGTGTCACTTTCAGTGGTTTGATTAGTGTTGTATGCTGGAGCAGGCGTCGTGCAGGTGTTTCTGGTACAATTCTGTATAGGAACACAGCACACGATCACTGGCTCTGTTGCGCACGACCATTGGTCGTGCGCCACTGATCGTGTGCACTTAACCCCTGAAAACTGAGTTCTGTTTTCCTTATCGCACGACCACTTACGATAGCGCGCACGATCACTGGTCGTGCGCCACTGGTCATGCGAACATTGTATTTTATAATCTTTTTCCCTTGCAGGCTCCGTCCAGGCAGGCAGACGATCACAGGATGATAGTGCGCATGACCACTGGTCGTGCGCCAACGATCGTGCGCACTGTTTATTCCAGCGCCTATAAATTGCCCTGCTCGCGATTTAGGTTGGGATCCTCGCCGTTTTTCTGCCCAGCTCCGCCGTTTTCGCCCCTTCCGCAGGTTTTTCGCCCCATCCATCGCCGCCCACCATATGGAGGTGCTCCGGGCTTGTTCTTCACGCCAACCTTGAGCCGGAGCTTCCTCTCGGCCTCCTCCTTCATCCTAGCGCTCCAAGGGAAGATCTAGCCGCCATCACCATTAAGCAAGAGGAAGTTTGCAACCTCTACCGGATCGTGACACGAAGAAGACGGGCTCATTGGAGAGTAGTGACAGCTCTCTCTACCTCGGACGTAGTTGCGGACCCAGGTAGGACGCGGATTGACAACCCGGTGCTTCCTACCGTGAATCCACAACGAGCCTTCGGATTCGGTCGATTTCTTGCCTTATTCTTCTCTTATTGATGTGTATGTAGTTAGATCTGTGTATTAAGATGAAGTTGCACTTAAACTAGTTTGTATTTCTATATATTTCATGTTTATGTGAAATGTTTGTTGTTTGAGTTGCTTGAGGTGCGCCCCATTCCATCCTCCATCCCGTCGTCACGTTCGTGTGCCGCACTAGCAATTGCTAGTGGCGTGCTTGTCGAAGAGGTGCCGACGACCCTCATTCCGTTAGCCTACTCGCCCATCCGCCTACCGAAGCGTGGCATAGCGACCCGTGTATTCCATCCCGCCTAATGAAGCAGCGCGCTCAAGGCCTGCATAGTTCGATCCGTTAGCCTACTCGTCCATCCGCCCTTGCGACGCAGCGCGTTCAAGGCCTGCCTAGTCTCCATTCCGCCAAGCGAAGCATTGCATAGGAGTAGTTGTAATATTTTATTTTATTATTCGCAAACCAAATCCCCCATTTCCGCATCCATCCGCTCGAAAGGACTTCAATCTCAAGTCCTTCCTCGATAATAAACTCCACCTTACTGTGTTCCTTGAGAGATTCGATACTCGGGGATTACTCCTCGTTTTATATTACTTGAATGATCGGTACACTGCCGTTTCGTATCGCAGTCGAGCTACCGCCTATAGCGGTGTGCTAAGATTTGCGCCATCAAGTTTTTGGCGCCGTTGCCGGGGAACACAGTCGTGTGAGTTTTTTGGAGAGGGAGAACCTGAGAGAGAAGCCCTTCCATTTGTAAATTGCATTTCTTTGTTTTATTTCCTTTTATTCCATTTTACTGTTTTAATTAGGTTGCTTTAGTAATTTTTGTTAGGTGTAGTATTTTGCACAATAGCATTTTTATTTTTGAATCGTTTTATCTTCGCACTATGTGGGCACATCTTAATTTCCGTTGCCATTGGTGTGGAGCTACCTCCCACTCTAGTGATGAATGCCCTACGGAGAATAGTAGGCATAATTCTTATAGCCCAGCATATGGAGCACCAACTTCGTCTGATACTCCATATGGTGCGCGTAAGTCTTATGGCTACTCTGCTGAGCCTTTACCGTCTTACTTCTTTTTGGCTTCAGCCCCCGCTGTGCCAAAGAAGCCCGCTAGGTAGTGCCAGTTTTCTCAGAGCACTGATCATGTCTTGAAGGACTGTGCCGAGTATCTTCGCCAATTGGACGAGGATGACGAGCCGGATATCCGGATCGTCCCAACTCCTAAATCTGGCGGCACACCTTCAACATCTGGTTATGTATCTTTGTCACCTTCACATCTTGAAGGGAATGGCATGGATACGGTCACCGGATGTGCGGCTGATCTATGCACCAACATTGTTGAGCCTATTCTCCCAGTGCATCCACCACCCCTAGTGGATTCGATTCTTTGTGAGGAATCGGTGCTCGACTTTTATCCGAGCACTACTCCTCCCCCTGTTGTGCATACTATACTCGTCTCCGACGACATTGTTGAGGATGTGTCGCAGGATGAGGCTGGTGATCTGAGTGTTGTGCCTATTCCTATGAAGGAGGACAACCTTCTAGGTGAAGAGGAGCTTTCCTCAACACCGGTGGAGGAAGTCCAAATCTTGGGCATGGCCACTGTCGATCTCGCTGAACCTTGCGGCATTGATTACAATGCCAACATTATTTTACTTCCCCAACCTGATGGGAGTGAGACCGGGATCACTCCCCCGATTTCTGATTATTTTTGTCCTTCTTCTCTTTTATTTCTTGACCCCCCTTCTTCACCCGAGCCTATGCAGGCTGAATCTTCACAGGTACTTCAGGAGGACTTGGAGATTTGTGCTCAAGTCAATGATGGGTGTGTCCTTTTATGCGAGGAGGTTGATTCCTCCTCCATTAAGGAAGCCTCATTCGTTGCCTTCTCCTCCTGCGGACCTGTTGTGGACGATACCTTGCTCGGCAAGGATTTTTTTTGTGAGATGAGTGAGGACCAGGCCTCCTCCTTTTCTTACATTCTCTACCCTCTACCTGTGAGGAGCAGGTATCTATATTTAGGTAGAGGGGTGACTGCTCTGTCTCCGAATCGGTACCCGCTACCGATGCGCATATTAGAACAGTTACCTGTGCATTTCCTTTTTCATAGGCCTATAAGCTAGAACTGTGCAAAACCTGAATAAGTCGTGCTGGAATGACAATAACCCCAGTAGTTATCTTTCTTTTCTGCATTTTTAATTTATCTAATCCTGCGTAGTTAGTTTATGTTATTTCAGCGTTTCTATTTTCCCTTGTTTTTGCGGAGCTGACCCCTACAGGTATTCTTCTGGTTGGCTGATGTAGCTTGGTCTAGAGTTAAACGCCAATCTTCTGGTGTGCTCATTTCTGAGCACTGGGTACTCTCTTTCCCTAGCCTTTTCTGATTTTCATGTCATATATTTTGTGGATTGTTCAGTTTAAGTCTGGGGGAGAGTAGTTTTATTTACCTGATCACGTGCACTATCGCACTGCATACTAGAAGATTTCATTTAAAATGTTTTGTTTATTTTCATTGCACACCACAGCACCCACTTGAGCGTGTACTCATCTGTTTGCTTGCTCTGTTGTGAATTTAATTCTTCTGCTTATTTGGGAAAGTCTAGGTGATGGCTTAGGACTATGTAGCAGAGTAAAATGTTGACTCTAGTAGTGCTCCTAGTCGAGTGCTCGGTTGCATAGAAATTTGTGTAGATTAGACTTCTCTTTATACTTATGGTTTTATATTTTTTTTCTATTAGTGTAAATGTTGTTTACTCTACTCAAATGGTGAATCCGGTGGAATCAAACGGT
This sequence comes from Dactylorhiza incarnata, assembly GCA_033032865.1. Lineage (NCBI taxonomy): Eukaryota > Viridiplantae > Streptophyta > Magnoliopsida > Asparagales > Orchidaceae > Dactylorhiza > Dactylorhiza incarnata. The sequence continues at coordinate 11,493,729 of JAWHQI010000043.1, read as the reverse complement.
AGCATAGGGATGTGTGTAAACGATCGCTAGACTCGTATTGCTTGAGTCGGGAGAAAGGAGAATCTTTCTCGGTGGCTAGAACTTGCCCCAAGCGATTCTTGAAGCATTGGCATAGGATAGTTCTAGTGTGTGAGAATGACGTAGGCCATTATTTTGGCCCGGTTGAGCTTTTTATTTCATGCCTATCATCTACCCTCGCTAGCCCCTTTGTGCCTACCCCTTCCTCTTGATTCAGCCCCACTTTTATCGCACCAAAAGCTTAAAAGCCTAACCTAGTCGCACACCCAAAACTGAGCTTTAAATATTAGTTATGTTTACATTTTGGGGGGTGTTGATGTAGTAATTTTTATAGTGGAAATTGTGGGTGTATTAATTGATATTTTTGCTGAAAAAAGAGAAGAAAGAAAAAGAAGAATGAAGTAGAAAAAGAAAAGAAAAAAAAAGGGGAATTGTTATGAAAAAGTTGAATTGAAAATTTTGAAATTTTGGTATTGGGAGTGGGCGGTGCACACACCTATGTTGCAAAAGTCCAAGTCTGGGGGTGTGGTGCATTTGTTTATTATCGTCGTGCGGGTAGCTCTATCTTATGCTCATGTTGGGTTAGGTGTGCTTAGCCTCCATGTTTATCTTTGTTTACCTCACCGTAACCCAAGCCTCAATTAAAACCTAAAAGTCCTACCGACTCACGCTATGGACCAATCTAGTGTTGTGGAGAGAATGTGACCGGGTGAGCCTATGGTCACCGACACTGATGGATTTCAGTGGAGTTTGTCTGGAACCCCAATCTTGAGCAATGCTCATCTCAGCGCTTAGTTTACTTTCTCCGTATGCATGACCGGATGATTCACCGTTGTTCACCATTTTGAGTGGTTGTAATATTCTCTTACTCTTTTAGAAATATATAAACTGTTTGTGTATAATGAGAAATCTTCTCTACTATTTTTCTTATGCACGTGAGCATGCGACTTCGCATGGTATCTATATTATAATTTTAAGCCATCTACTTTTCTTTCCCCGTTCGCTTAGAATTTGTTTGCTCGGGACGCGCAAACAGGTAAGTCTGGGGGTGTGACGAGTCCCAAATATATACACATTTATGGACTCATCTGGGCCGATTTTCTAGTCTATGCACTACACTTTAGGCATGTTTTTGCTCATATTTGTTATTCCATGCTATGTGCACTTCTAGGCCCGTTTTGGTGTTATTTCTTGTTTATCTTCATTTTTAGTTTTCATGCATGGTTAAGTGTCACTTTCAGTGGTTTGATTAGTGTTGTATGCTGGAGCAGGCATCGTGCAGGTGTTTCCGGTACAATTCTGTACAGGAACACAGCGCACGATCACTGGCTCTATTGCGCACGACCATTGGTCGTGCGCCACTGATCGTGTGCACTTAACCCCTGAAAACTGAGTTCTGTTTTCCTTATCGCACGACCACTTACGATAGCGCGCACGATCACTGGTCGTGCGCCACTGGTCGTGCGAACATTGTATTTTATAATCTTTTTCCCTTGCAAGCTCCGTCCAGGCAGGCGCACGATCACAGGATGATAGTGCGCACGACCACTGGTCGTGCGCCAACGATCGTGCGCACTGTTTATTCCAGCGCCTATAAATTGCCCTGCTCGCGATTTAGGTCGAGATCCTCGCCGTTTTTTCCGCCCAGCTCCGCCGTTTTCGCCCCTTCCGTAGGTTTTTCGCCCCATCCATCGGCGCCCACCATATGGAGGTGCTCCGGGCTTGTTCTTCACGCCAACCTTGAGCCGGAGCTTCCTCTCGGCCTCCTCCTTCATCCTAGCGCTCCAAGGGAAGATCTAGCCGCCATCACCATCAAGCAAGAGGAAGTTTGCAACCTCTACCGGATCGTGACACGAAGAAGACGGGCTCGTTGGAGAGTAGTGACAACTCTCTCTACCCCGGACGTAGTTGCGGACCGAGCTAGGACGCGGATTGACAACCCGGTGCTTCCTACCGTGAATCCACAACGAGCCTTCGGATTCGGTCGATTTCTTGCCTTATTCTTCTCTTATTGATGTGTATGTAGTTAGATCTGTGTATTAAGATGAAGTTGCACTTAAACTAGTTTGTATTTCTATATATTTCATGTTTATGTGAAATGTTTGTTGTTTGAATTGCTGGAGGTGCGCCCCATTCCATCCTCCATCCCGCCGTCACGTTCGTGTGCCGCACTAGTAATTGCTAGTGGCGTGCTTGTCGAAGAGGTGCCGACGACCCTCATTCCGTTAGCCTACTCGCCCATCCGCCTACCGAAGCGTGGCATAGCGGCCCGTGTATTCCATCCCGCCTAACGAAGCAGCGCGCTCAAGGCCTGCATAGTTCGATCTGTTAGCCTACTCGTCCATCCGCCCTTGCGACGCAGCGTGTTCAAGGCCTGCCTAGTCTCCATTCCGCCAAGCGAAGCATTGCATAGCGGCATTGCATAGGAGTAGTTGTAATATTTTATTTTATTATTCGCAAACCAAATCCCCCATTTCCGCATCCATCCGCTCGAAAGGACTTCAATCTCAAGTCCTTCCTCGATAATAAACTCCACCTTACTGTGTTCCTTGAGAGATTCGATACTCGGGGATTACTCCTCGTTTTATATTACTTGAACGATCGGTACACTGCCGTTTCGTATCGCAGTCGAGCTACCGCCTATAGCGGTGTGCTAAGATTTGCGCCATCATGGCCCAAAATGGTGATCTGGATTTGCCCATGCGTTTTGTTCACGCGCACTAGGTTTTGCCCGTGCGTGAGTAAAATTGCATGAGCCCCTCTGTTGGCCTATTTTTCATGCATTCGGAATTTTGCCAGTGCGTTTTTTTGCACAGTTGAATCAAAATGCAAGGGCACTCTGGGTCGTCTTCCTAGTCTTTCTTCTTAATTAATGTCGCACGGTCCACGCACGATCATGCGTTAGACTGTGTGTGACCAAATTCTGACTGTTTTCAATAAAAGCTGCAGACTTCTCCCTAGACCAGATCGATCGACTTTCCCGGCCCAAGAGCTCCAGTTCTGCCCTTTTTCGTCGCTCCATTGCCGCCCACCTTCGGGAGGAGCTCCGACAGCCATTCTCTCACAAATCTAAAGCCGGAGCATCCTCTAGGCCTCCTCCATCGTTTGTGCACTCCCAAGATTCATTTCAAGAGATTTCTTGGTGCACACGTGAAGTTCTCTGGTGAGGTTAGGATCAAAGAATATTGATGGAGAAGAAGGGCTAGAGGTGGTGATAGCTTCAGAGACCCCAGATGGCAGTTGGAGCCCAAGCTCGGACAAGGATTGACAACCCTAGATTCCGGCCATGAACCTCCAATGAGAGCTTCATCTTGTAGTACTGTATTTCTTGATCTTTTGTGTGTATGAATGATGTTTGCTAAACCTTGTTATGCTATTTAGTATATTTCATGTCTATGTGGAATTATCTTTGTGGTTTATGCAAGTGAGGAGCAGCCCCCATTCCATCTTCGATCCACCATCACTGTCCACTCCATTCCATAAGCCTACTATTCAACTACGCTAGCCTACTCTTCCATTCTGCATGCCTACTCTTCCATCTGCCAAGCTAAGCGGTGCTAATGGCCCATATAACCCACCTCGACTCCGTCGGTGCGAACCATTCCATCTGCAAGCCTACTCTTCCATCCGCGCAGCGAAGCAGTGCTAACGGCCCGTGTAATCCATCCGCCTAGCCAAGAGTTGCTAACGGACCTCAAACCTTTCTGCAGTTACACTCACCTCATCTGCTTGCCTTCTCGTCCATCCGCCGAGCGAAGCTGTGCATAGCGTCTTACATTGTTTCCATCCTCTCATCAAAGCAGTGCATAGCGGCCTGCATAGGAGTAGTTTAGTTCTTTTCTTTTGCTTTCCACAAACCAATCCACCTTTTCCGCAATCCATCCAATCTAAAGGACTTCAATCTCAAGTCCTTCCTCAAAAGTAAACTCCACCTTACTGTGTTCCTTTGAGATTCGATACTTCTGGATTCACTCCCATTTTATATTACTTGAACGATCGGTACACTACCGTTTTGTGCCGCAGTATCGCTCCCGCCTATAGTGGTGTGCTAGATTCGTGCATCAAGTTTTTGGTGCCGTTGCTGGGGAACACAGTCATGTGAGTTGCTGGAGAGAGTGACGAGAGATACAAGTCCTTTTCATTGGTTTATCGCGCTTGTTTTATTTTTTTTGTTGTTTCGTTCTTGTTCTTTGTGGTTTGCGTTATTTTTAAATTATAATAACATCTTTTTAGTTTTATTTCTTCCTAACTTATTTTACAACTTTTAGATCAGGTTTTCTAAGATCATTTTAATTATCTGTGTAGTTCATCATTGCAAAGAAAATTTTATTTTTATATCCACATTCGATCTACAATGTATGTTGCGCCTCCTCGACAAAAATTTTCTCGGTCTTATGAGTTGGCTCCTTAGATGCCGACGAGTACTGCTAAGAAGTGTTTGTTTTGTCTTGGTACGGATCATGCCTTGAGGGATTCCGTCACTTTTCAAAGACAGATGGAGGAAGATGATGAACCGGATATTCGGATCGTGTTTACTCCCTATTTTGACAGCACTCCTTCAACCTTTAATGATATATATGCAACACCACCTTGTCTATGGGGGACTGATGTGGATATACCCATTAGAATTGATGTTGATCCGTATGTTGATATTATGGAGTTGATTCATCAAGTACATTCTTCGTCGATGTGTGATTATCCTGCGGAAGATCTTGAGTCTACTTTCTCTGAATTTGATACTAATTGTGTTCTTCCATCTTCTTTTCAAGAATTTTCTACACTTGTATTTAATGATCCTGTCGAAGAAATGTTGCAGGGTGATGTTCTGGACCTCCAAGATGCACCAAAGTGGGATGACGGGGATGAGCTTTCTGATGAAGAGTTGTGCACCTCTTCATTGGTGAAGGAGATCTGTCTCACCACTAATGTCTTCGAGTTTTCTGATGTGCCCCGTTATGACTCTTACGACACTGACAGTGATCAGGCTTGGGAACCTACCAGAAGTGAAACCGGGATCACTCCCATAATTACAAATTATCTATGTCTTTCTTCTATTTTTTTTTCCTAACCATCCTTCTTTCCTTGAACACGTGCAGGGGGATTCAGCAGTGGTAAATCTTTGGGAAGCTAAATCTGAAATGCACTCCACTGCTGATCTACCTCTACCTCCTCTTCCTGATATTTGTAATGCTGATTCTTTTCCATCCCTGCAGGATTTTGAGTATGTTGACCCATTTTTTGGGTAATGTAGAAAATCAATTCTGACAGGAGAAATATAGTGCATTGACGGTGTTTCCCTAGAAGGATTGGTTGCAGGGAGGCAAAAGATATTCATATCCCGACCTAATGTCGGAAGAGAAGAAGAAGGCGAAAAAGAAAGAGATTTGGGGATGGAGGATAAATCCTTCTGTCTGCCCATACTGCTGGGTCTTCGGACCCATTTCATTCATTTCTAGTTTCTACTTTAAATCAACGTATAGTTGATTTCTCTGCTGGTTGTGTAATAATAAGTAGACTTTATTATTTTCTCTTTATGCTTAAACAATGATATAAAACAACGTAATACAGGTATTTAGTCCAGCTTAAGGACGGTAAATAAAAGCACTTCTGGGAGACAACCTAGATTTTATTGTTTTTATTTCTCTAATCCGCTAATAATTTAGTATTTATACTTGCTTTTGCTTGGAGCTGTCTCCCCTGCATGTACTTTTTCTGGATGGTGGATGCTGTAGCTTTTTCTTGTTTTACATGGCAATCTTCTGGTATATATGCTCACTTCTGAGCATGTGGTACACTCTAAACCTCTCCCTCCATATTTTCAGTTTACGGTCATATTTCTTTATATAGTTTCATGTAAGTCTGGGGGAGAGTGAATTCATGTCATTACCTACTGTGCACCAATCATATTATATTAGGAGCATGCTAGAAGATTGATTATATCATTTTAATTTTTCTTTGTCATGTGCACTACAACACCCACTTGAGCACGCGCTTATTTTTCTATGCGTCTCGGGTAAATATTATTTTTCTGTGTGATTGAAAGATCATGATGCTGGCATAGGATTGAGTGTCGGAGTAACATGTTGACTCTAGCAGTGCTCCTAGTCGAGTGCTCGCATCTCGTGTCGAAATTCTTGTAGAATTAGCTTTTTCTCATGCATTTAGTTTTATAATTTTCCAATTGCGTGAATACTATTTATTCTACTCGTATTTCGTGAATCTAGTAGAATCCGATGGTAGTGTAGGTGCATGTGTAGATGATCACTAGTGATGTATTGCTCGAGTCGGGAGGAAGGGTATTCTTTCTCGGTGGCTAAGAACTTGCCCCTAGCGACTCTCGAAGCATGGGTATAGGCCATTCTTTGGCCCGGTTGAGCCTTTGCACCATTCCTAAATGCTCTATCCTTGCTTAGCCCTTTTGTGCCTAATCCCTACCGTTTGATTCAGCTCCACCTTCAACTCACCAAAGCCAAAATGACTATCCTAATCGCACACCAAATTCTGAGCTCAGGCAATTTGTGCATTTAAAGATTGGGTGTTGAGGCTGTGTGTATATTTGTGGTTGTGGTGGCAATGCATTATTGAAAATATAGCTGTGTTTGTTATTATATGTGCAAAGTTATAATTTTGAAAAGAAAAAAATGTGAAAAGAAATGAAAGTAAAAAAATGCTGTAAAGAAATGTATTTGGGATTAGGTGGTGTACACACCCCATAGTATCATGTTTATGTTTGGGGGTGTGGTGTACACATTTTCATTATTGCCTTGGGATAGTGATTTTATTGTGAGCTCATTTGGGTTAGGTGTGCTAAGCCCCCACATTTATCATTGTTCACCACACCGTAGCCTAAGCCTAAATCATAACCTAAAGTCTTATTGATTTGCACTCTGAATGTAACTAGTGCCTTGGAGAGAGTGTGAACGGTCAAGCTTATGGCCATCGTCATTGATGGATTTCTTTGGAGGTTGTCCCGATCCTCGATCTCTAGCAATATCCCACTTAGTGATCGAGCTACTTTCACCCTATGCGTGTTTGAAGGATTCACCACGATTCAAATTATGAGTAGCAATAATAAGTAGAAACACAATTTAGACATTTATAATCTACTTCGCACGTTTAAAAGATTTTTTACAAAAATTTGTACACGCGCGAGTAAGTGACTTTGCATAGTACTCCGCATATTCAATTACTTCGCCATCTTATGATTTTGCTAGTCCACATGGGAGATATTTTGCTCGGGACGAGCAAACGAGTAAGTCTGTGGGTGTGATGAGTCCAATATTTATAGTGTTTTATGGACTCATCCGGGCTAGTTTTCATGCACATGCACTTCACTTTTAGTTCATTATTGCGTATATTTCACTTGAACGCATTTCTTCATAAAGTGCACTCTTTGGGCCCGTTTTAGTGTGCAATTGCACGCTTTATTGATGGGGGTAAGCACATTGTGCTCCCCATTCTTTTTATGATATTATTCTTGTGGTAGACGTGTGTTCTCAGCGTTTGAATTTGCTATGCAGGTGGGCAGATCTCCATTTTGCCCAGATTTTAGGTCAACATGAATCGCACGGTTGTATGTTTCCTTGACGCACGATCACTCCGACCGTGCACGTTCATCTGTGGCACAAAATGGTGATCTGTATTTGCCCGTGCATTTTGTTCACGCACGGTTGGTTTTGGTCGTTCGTGAGTAAAATCGCACGATCCCCTCTGTTTGACTATTTTTCATGCATTCAGAATTTTCCCGTGCGTTTTTACGCATGGTCGGATTCAACTGTGTGTGAGTAAAACGCACGGGGTGCTCTGGGTCATCTTCCAGGGATTTCTTCTTAATTAATATCGCACGGTCCACGCACGGACGTGCGTTAGACTGTGCGTGACCAAATTCTGACTGTTTTTCTATAAAAGCTGCAGACTTCGCCCTAGACCGGATCGATTGTCTTTCTCGTGCCCAAGAGCTCCAGTTTCGCCCTTTTTTGTCGCTCCATTGCCGCCCACCTTCAGGAGGAGCTCTGTCCACCATTCCATTGCAAATCTAATGACGGAGCATCCTCTCGGCCTCCTCCATCATTCGTGCACTCCCAAGCTCCATTTCAAGAGATTTCTTACTGCACACGTGAAGTTCTCTGGTGAGTTTAGGATCATAGAAGATTGACGGAGAAGACGGGCTAGAGGTGGTGAGAGCTTCAGAGACCCCGGATGGCAGTTGGAGCCCGAGCTCGGACAAGGATTGACAACCCTAGATTCCGGCCATGAACCTCCGATGAGTCTCAACCATTTGGTTGTAATCTCACCCCCTTCATCTTGTAGTACTGTATTTCTTGATCTTTTGTGTGCATGAATGATGTTTACTAAACCTTGTTATGTTATTTGGTATATTTCATGTCTATGTGGAATTATCTTTGTGGTTTATGCAAGTGAGGATCGTCCCCATTCCATCTTCGATCCACCATCACCGTCCATTCCATTCTGTAAGCCTACTCTTCAACTACGCTAGCCTACTCTTCCATTCCACGTGCCTACTCTTCCATCTGCCAAGCTAAGCGGAGCTAGCGGCCTGTATAATCCACCTAAACTCCACCGGTGCGAACCATTCCATCCACAAGCCTACTCTTCCATCCGCGCAGCGAAGCGGTGCTAACGGCCCGTGTAATCCATCTGCCTAGCCATGAGTTGATAACGGCTCTCAAACCTTTCCGCAGTTACACTCACCTCATCCGCTTGCCTTCTCGTTCATCCGCCCAGCGAAGCAGTACATGGCGGCCTGCATAGTTTCCATCTGCCCGGCAAAGCAGCGCATAGCGGCCTGCATAGGAGTAGTTTAGTTCTTTTCTTTTGCTTCCCACAAACCAATCCACCTTTTCCGCAATCCATCCGATCTAAAGTACTTCAATCTCAAGTCCTTCCTCAAAAGTAAACTCCACCTTACTTTGTTCCTTTGAGATTCGATACTTGGGGATTCACTCCCATTTTATATTACTTGAACGATCGGTACACTGCCATTTTGTGCCGCAATCTCGCTCCCCCCTATAGCGATGTGCTAGATTCAGGCATCAGTAGTCCACTATTCTACCACCTTAGTAAGAATACACTATCACAGTGCCTGAGTCTTTTGATAAGGAAACACTTAAAAAACCATTGAGTCTTTTGATAAGGGGACTCTTAGAACCAAGGAATGAGTCTTTTGATAAGGAGACTCTCAGAACCAACCCCAGATCTTTTTATTAAGAGATCTTGAACCAACAAATGAATCCTTTGAATAGGGATTCATAAAACTCTTTACTTAGTTTACATAAATGAGAATTAGAATAAGAACAAGAAGAAGAAGAAGGTGATGATGATGAAGTATAATCTTCTGATTTGAATCCCCTTTTATAAGTCACTGAGGATTATATGCACTAAGTGTTGTAGATCCTTTATCATATGATGAATCCTTGCTTAGAAGAGTATGCAAGGATTATAAGCACTGATCCAGACTTTCAGATTGATCTCTATATCTTTGGTTAGCTTCTTTCAGAGATGGAGAAAGAAGAAGCTTTCTGCATCTTGTGGAAGAAGAATGTTGTACAGAGATCTGTCGGGTAGAGTCTTGAAGAACAAGGAGACAGATACATTTTTCATCTATTATACTCCTTCCAGGAATATGTAAGTCCTTCAGTCGATCCATTTGAATTGAAATTGAAGGACTTTCCCTTTCTGATCCTTCTCTAGTTGGAATGCCCAGAGAGAATTATTGCTCTCTTTCTATCTATGTTGACAACTCGTCAATAACCTTTTCTAAAACTTCCAATTTCATCACGTTTGAATCTCTAGAATGCTTCTTTCTCTTCTTGTACATGTGCGGCCCTTTATATTTCAAATATGTTCCACATATACCTTCTGGATAAACATTTGAATCCATTCCAAGAAGTTTCCAATTCTGTAACTATATTTGACGTTGTGTCGAATAACTTCTGACTTCATATCGACACACATTTAAATTATACTAGAAGCTGCTTTGAAATCTGCTTCAGAAAACCTCAGCTTTGAATTGAACTTTGCTATCGATGTTGCGTTGATTCATTATCAGTGTATCTATGGACTTCAAATTCTAGCTTCTGTGTTGAATACTAATCGATGTTGCGTCGACTCCATCTTGAAAGAAGGTATGCATCGACTTCTACCTCCAACGTCGATATCTAGTCGACGTTGAGTCAACTACCAATGAAATGAAGTTTCGACTTGACTTTTGAAGTTGCGCTGGTATCTAGTCGGAGTAACGTCGACTTTAAGTTGACGTTGCGTCGACTTCGAGTCAATGCATAATTACTCTAGATAATTTCCTCCAAGATTTTAGTTTGCCTTTCTCATGACATTAACTCAACTTCCTAAGACTTCTATGACCAAATTACCCTTACTATACAACCTGGGTAATAATCCTAGGGAGTAAAATTACTTATAGTTAATTTGTTAAGTTAAATCAAAAGGAGTTTTTTCCTAACAGACCTCTGCTTCACTTTTGTGTGGGTCGCCGACCTCCGCTTCGCAATAATGCTAATGCTTAAACTAGGCAACGAAGCCACCATTTTCTTCTTCACAACAACAATCACAAAATAAGGGTAAATAACAAAAACAAGCAACTAGGCCGCCTAGGATACTCTAATGAAATGGAAAACAACATATATTACTTTGATATAAAATAATAGTAGTTCAAGCACAAAACCATTCCACCATCATCAAATGTTAGAAGAGAAATCACAACCACTTGACCTAGATTGCGGGACAGGAATAGAGAGATACAAACAGTGCATGAGACTATTCTGTAAAGGCAAGGTGGACTTCTGATAGAGACAACTTGAATGCCTCGCTCATCGGCTACCTTTCGGGATAAAATAATTCCTGTCACGAGTTCCCAAAGGACCCGTCTTCTCAATGGTCTACACTGTCCACATCTTCTTGTCTGTAGCTTATGGGAGAGAAGGGATTTTCTTCCTTGAGCTTCGGGATGATGGGGAGAGCCTCGGGGATGAACCCTAGCACTTAAAAACCTAAAATGGCAAAACAGAGCGAAAAATTGTGGACTCCTGGCTGAAAAGATGAGGCGGACAATTTATAGGCAGAGTAGAAATTTAGCCAACGCACGAGCAGGCCCACCACTAGTGGTCCTGTGCGAAGGAAAAGGCCACTGCTCATGCGAGAAGGAACCTGGGCTATCGGGAAAAATTGAGGTTTTGGGGGGAAATGTTTAGCCTCGCACGACCAGTGCTCGTGTTATTATCCTCGTGTGTACACTCTTGCATTTTCAAGGGAACTTACAGGTCAATATTTTTAAATAGTCATGCAAGACCAGTGTTCGTGCCTCAAGGTGCCACTACTCATGCGCAAAGTAAAAATGCACGTGTAGTGGACACATCAAGCCGATCGAGGGGGGATCAAGCCGATATGTGCAAATGACTACGCACGACCAGTAGTCGTGCCGAGGGGGCCAGTGCTCGTGCAAGAAGGAAAATGCACGAGTATTGGCCTCATCCTTGAAAAAGAACCGAGATGCGTTGAGACAATACCACAACCACCGGTACTTGCAGAACCTCCATGAGTTAAATTCACACAGTCATAAATATAACATCTACAAATATGAATGAAAAGAGAGGGAGAAAAGGTCTCCGTCATGAATGAAATAACTAAAATTAGCTCTAACTAGCTCATAAGTGCTAACATGGCATATAATTAGATTATCAACAATTTAAAGATAAAAACAACAAATAGATGAGCTAAAGTAATGGAAAACTAAGCTTGAAAAGGGACTAAAACACTATATATAATTCGCTCATTAAAAAACACGAAATGAAATTTGCTCATCACAAATTAGTAAGATTTGCTATTTCATCTCTTAAAATTTTTTATTTGATTTTCTGCAACCAACTATTTTGGAAGAAACCTTTCAACGATATTTTAAACTCTTTAAAAGAAAAATAAAAAATTTCAAAATAGCTTACCTCATTGTCATTTTCAGGAAGATCATTTTCTTTTTCAGTAATCTCAAGAGCCATCATGCAAATTTCTTTTGCTTTGCTCTCATCCTCATCAGAGGTGGATGAACTATCTTCAGTGTCACTCTAGATCTCTGCTACGAATCATTTTCCCTTCTTCATATTCTTCTAATTATGATCATTTTTCTTCATATGATCATTCTCCTTCTTCTGGATTGTCCTTAACTTGATATGGACACTCTGGTGCAATTTGCATAGGTTTCCTGCATGAAAAATAGATAATCTCCTTAGCAGGAGTTTTGCCATACCTTGGCCTTGAGTTGTTTCTTTCCTTCCTGTTGAAGTCTTCATCATTGATCCATTTCTTAATTCTTCTGGCTAGAAGACTCATCGACTCACTATCCATAGTCTGACTTTCTTCATCAGTAGCCTTGAGTGCTATGGACTTCTCTTTGGAGATAGAGGAGGTTTTCTCCTTTGATTCATCTTCTACTCTTATTTTAAGAAGTTCATAAAACTTCAGTTTTCCAAGGAGGGCATCAGTAGTGATTTCTTTTTGACACATGGCCTCTCTTCTAGCCCAGATCATTGCATTCTATGAGCTTGGGAAGCACATCAAGAGTTTTTCATTTGTCTTTATCACAGAGATATCATTTTCTAGTCCTTTTAGTTCATTGACTATAAGGCTGAACCTCGAATAAATATCAGCCACAAATTCTTCAAAACTCTTTTTGAAGTTCTCATATTGAAAGATCGGTGAGGCCTTCATGTCCCTCCTCTCATCAGAACTTCTTTCAACCAATCTTACTAATGAATCCCAAATTTTTTTTGTTGATTGACAATCATCAACCTTTTGGAATATGTCATCTGGTATTATTAACACCAAAATGTTCATAGCTTTGGCATCACATGCATTTTCCTTCTTTTGGTCTTTGGACAAATCAGCTTTTGCAATTTGCATAAATTTTCCATCTTCATCTATTCTGGTAAGACTAACTGGTCCTGCAATAATAGATTCAAAAATGTTTTCATCAATTGAGTTCATATATAATTTTATTCTGGATTTCTATAATGTAAATTTTTCTAAATTACAGACAGGAGGTCTGGTGGATACATAGTATGTATTCTGTGTATAGATCATGATTAAAATCAAAAACTACACAAGTAATTCTTAATGTCCTTGTATCTTGACCAAGGTGTTAACCTTTTTATGATCAACCTCCCTCTAATATCAATTGAAATGTAAGGTAGGATGCTAAGAATTACTCTAGAGGGGGTGAATCGAGTATTTAAAATTTCTTTTTATCAGTTAATCATTCACAGCACATGAATAGATTAGTTTATTTATTTGCAGCAGAAATTATAGAGTAAGTAAATAAAGCAAATAAAATTATAAAGATCTATGCAATCCAAAAGATATAAAGATTTTATAGAGGTCCCCCAGATTTGTGTATGTCCGCTCTTCTGCCCCGGTAGGCTATCTGTTGGAACATGGTCTTCCACATCTCCTAGGTTTGAGAATAACAAATCCTATGTGTATTTGATCTTGTGTGTTCAAGTGTGCAGGTGTACTAGGTCCACATGACTCAAGGAGTACACATGATGACTGCCCCCAAAATTGTGGCCAAAATTCGAGCAAGCTCACTATCGCCGGCGGTAGCGATAGCGCCTGGCGATAGCGTTGATTAGCGCCATTTCGGAAGCAAATTAAAAAGGATGTTAGCGCCTGGAGGTAGCGGATAGCGTCGGCGGTAGCGTGATGCACATAAGGCATAGAGCAAGAGGTTGTCGCGGATGGGAGATTCTGCCGCGCAAAACGTTGCCGAATCCGGGCTAGCGCCGGCGGTAGCGCTAGCGCCGGCGGTAGCGCTAGCGCCGGCGGTAGCGCTTGGGCTATATAAAGGACCCCTCACCTCTCGTTTCACATGTACATTAGGGAGAGAAAGGCAGTGCTACAACTCCAGAGGCCATCTTGGCCGAAACTTGAAGCCCTAGCGAAGCTCTGCAAATTTCTGAAGGAGGATTACGTCACGCCGTATCCAAATGAAGTCCGCTTCTACAAACGCTGATTCTACAGCGGATCTTCATCTCCGACTTCAGAAGTTCATCTTAAGGGAGGTTTTATTATTTTATTTCTCTTTCTTCATTGTAAACGGTAGTGAAATCGCCTCGTGTTGGCGACTAGGTCTGGGGTAGACTTAGGGCTGAAATTCACCTCGTGTTGGCGACTAGGTCTAGGGAGTAGATCTAGGGGGTGCTCGAGGCCTTTCTGGGGATAGATTGGCTAGAGCGGCTTGAGGTCGTATCTGGGGAGAGATCGGCTAAAGCCAACCGGTTCGTGGGGATACGAGTCGGTATAGAAAACAAAAAGAGCCTTTTTATTATTCGCCTCCGATCTCTAGCGTCATCGAGATCAAGTTTTGTAAAACTTATTTATCATTAATAAAGCTTGTCCCTCTTTTTGTTTTACTTAACTTATTTCATGTCTTTAATCTTGCAATAATTCAAAGTTTTTAAATATAGTCAAAAGTTTTTGAAAACCCTTATTCACCCCCCCCCCCTCTAAGGGCGCCGACCGATCCAACAAGTGGTATCAGAGCCAGGTTTTATTCCAATCGGCTTAACAACCGGGAATAATGGCGTCTCATGATCTCGCTTCTACTAGTGGGGGAAATTTTTGTGAAGAGGAAAAATCACTTGCACCACCTTTATTTGAAGGGACAAATTATAAAGGGTGGAAAATCTTAATTAAAAAATTTATTAAAACTGTAGACATCAAAGATAGGAATTTAGCAATAACAAGACCTGCAAACGAATCAAATAAAAAAGAACTTCAATTAAATGCAAAAGCTAAACATTATTTATTTTGCGGTCTATCTAATGAAATTTTCAAATTAATATATTGTTTTTCAAGTGCATATAAAGTATGGCATTTTCTTGAAGAAATTTATGATTCTCCGTCTACAGGTATAGAACAATTGCAAGAACCGGAGAATATGCAAGCTTGCACAAGTCTTCAAGAATGCCCCTCTCATGACGGATCCATGAAGTGCACACCAAGTGAAAGAGAAGAAGAAATACTATCTTCGGAAGAGGAGTGCCAAAAGAATGTCAATGAAATGATATGGTCAAGTCATGCCTCTCCCGAAAGAACTGTAAGGAAATCAAATCATCATATTGTTTGCAATTCTATTTCTACTTTACAATTGCTACAAATCACAAAGCGCAAAATTAAGAAATTAAAAAGGGCAAATTGCAAATTGCGCTTAGAAAATAAAAATTTAAAAGCAAAAGTTAAAGAAGTATCAAAATCTGATTTATCTAATGTCTCTTCAATTGAAAATACAAAACCTTGTCTTGATTGTAATGATATTAAAGAACAATTTAAGGAACTTGAAAAAGAAATTATTTTTATAAAGGACAAAATGAAAAATTATGCTTAGAAAATTCATCTTTGATAAATGATTGTGCTAAGTGTGAAGAATATAAAAATGAAATTTAAGAGATGGATGAAACATTTGATGAATATAGAAATAAATATCAAAATCATATTGAGTCTATTGTATCCACTCTTAAAATTAGCACAATCGCATATAATAAAGCAAGACATAATTTTAAACTCAAAAATGATGAATTAAAATCAAAAATCAACTTGCTTATGAAAATTGTAAATACAAATTCACAAAATCAAACAATATCCAAAAGCAAGTTGAATACAAATATTAATATCATACTTAAACCTAATATTGGGAATAAGAAACAAAAAGCTTTTGGAAATCATAAACCAAGTTTTGAATGGAGACCAAAAAGCAAAAATGAAACCTTAAATGCAAGGATTCATTCATCACAATCTTTTCCCAACTTAAATGAAAACAAATTTCCATTATATAAAAAATTCAAGAGTAATGATTATGGAAATTTGAAAAACAAAAATTACATTTTTTTCATGGTACGAATGGAAACCCATACTTAAGAATGACGCATTAATGTCAAACGAAAGGGCCCATTCAAACATATCTACCCAAAAGAAAACACGATGTATTTGGGTACCCAAAGGAACCGTTACTCCCGGTCCTCTTTGGATACCTAAATCTCTTATTCATTAGTATCCCATCATTTGCATGAAGTAGAAACCTAAAAAAAATGAAATATCATTATTCTACTTCATGATTTGCTTAAATCTCTTTTTGTTTATTCTCTTTTGTTTCTTCTTAAACTATCATGCTATGATCACTCTATTTATCTTGAAAAGTCATATCATTTTGTTTAGTGATCTACTTATCCGTTTTATTCCATTACCCTTAAATGTCTTGAACTAACATTATTAATTAAATAGTGAAAATATTATCAAGACTAATAAAATTATTTTAAATGGATTTAAATAATAAAGGGCTTAGGCAAACAAAAATTAAAATGCACAATGTGTTGATTATTATCTATCTTGTGTGATGAATATGATAGCCCTTATATTTGAGAAATTTTACAATAACTCTTCAAACTAACCAAAAATAGCTTCTCACTTCTTTCATATTCACTATTCACCTCATAATCTTTCTTTAAAATATTATGAAAAATGTTG
The DNA here is from genome assembly GCA_033032865.1 of Dactylorhiza incarnata. Lineage (NCBI taxonomy): Eukaryota > Viridiplantae > Streptophyta > Magnoliopsida > Asparagales > Orchidaceae > Dactylorhiza > Dactylorhiza incarnata. The sequence goes on along the minus strand of JAWHQI010000043.1, from coordinate 11,477,163 downwards.
AATATGACTTGTGCTACATGCTTCACCATCATAATATCAAAAGATCTTTAAATTCAAACATTAGAAAAGATCTGCTTAGTTCTAACATTTGATTGGTGATCATAATAAGTACATGAATGAATTAATGAAGTATGACTTGCATGTATCTCATTTGATTATAAACCACAGAATCAACTTTATATTAATAAATCAAATGAAATCATAAATTCATTCCATGTAAAAATATTAAATCACGTTCTTGAATACATGCAACATTATCTCAATTAATCTTGTGGTATAACAATTGCAATCAAACTCATTATTCTAGCATTATCAACTAATAGATATTATTCATGCTAGTTATCTCATAATACCATAATGAATTAATTATGAAGTAAAAAAAAATAAAAAATTGAACGATAAAATAACTATGTGACTTTAAATTGTTTCCATTGGACTAAAATGCTTATGAATGTGCATGATATTCTTTTGCATGAACATTATTTTCTAAATCACTAAAATTATGCATATTTGTTCCTTCATGTCTTCTCGTACTTACATTTCCTATCATTCTTCAAACTATATTAGATTGATAAAAGTCAAGAAAAATTTGAATTCACATACATTATGATAATCTATCTTATAGCTCATGCAAGATCTCGTTTGTTACGACTTGAGATAGGTGTCCTAGATCTTTCATGTTAAAACATGCTTACAAATGCAATTTTCTTCATTTTTAACCATCAAAAATATTTCCAAAAATTCTGCAAATTCAGCATGAAACTACTAATGGGACACCTAATCAAGTTCAAGCATCAAAATTTTCAAAACCCTAAAAAATCACTTACTATTTCCCGCGCTAGCGCTAGCGCCGGCGCTAGCATCGAGGTTCATTTTTCTGTAATTTTAAAAATTTTAAAAAATCCCTAAAAATATATTAATCCATGGGTACTATTCATTTCTGCAATTTTGCTTTTATTATATTTTTGAAAAATCAAATACAAAAACAGAAAATCCAAATTACAAAAAATATGTTTTGCTTTCTTTTTTTTGTCATTTGCTTAAAGCCTATTTTTCTTAAAAATCAAATACAAAAAAAAATTATCACAAATTGTTATTTTTGAACTTAACTTTTTTCTTGCGAAAGGGTGATTTGGGCTATCATCCCATCATATCACCTAGTACCGGGCGAACCTCTCACAAGGTAGTCCTCGGGAAGTTCAAGATCAATTTTATAAATCCAAACTTTAAATAAAGATTATTTTTCAAAAATATCAAAAAATACTGTATGGACTTTATTGTAAAAATCAAGCAGGAGTTAATATATTATTTAGTACTTCTATAATGTTGCGATTTATCATCTCAAACTACTTTGAACATTGTTTTCTTCATGCTTAGATATATCTATTAATATGTGCATCATTTATATGTTAAAGGGTGGGTAGGATCAAGCTTAGCATGCCTCTAAGTATGAGAAATGTTTTATGTTTGATAATGATAGATATTCACTCACGTTTTGGCATTGTCTACATATGTATTTAATCTAAAGAATGCTTGTGTTTGTTTTGTATTAGTACAATGGATTAAAATTGCACAAGTATCTTACCTACACTCCTTATTTTGCACTCTTAAAAAATTAAGAAAAGTGGTTATGTTTTTCATAAAATCTATTGATTTGCAAAACAAGTGTATTCGGAGAACTTTGTACAAAACAAAATTATAAAATAAATGACAAAGATAACTCCACCAAGCACTACTTGAACCTCCTGATAAGTCTTAATAAGCATTGTGAGGTTGAGCACCTTGGATAGAATAGTAAAGTGTCTTGTGCAAACCATATCTTTCCTTCAAAATAAGAAAAACCACTTACTCTTAAGTACACCGGATCACTAGTCTCATACAGTAAAAATAAAATATGTGATCCCCCAAGCACTAATTTGCACCCTGATAAGTCTTGATGAGCATTGTGTGTGCAAAGCACCTTGGTAGCTGTACATTTTTTGTTTGTGCATTAAAGTGTGTGGAAGTAACATTATTTGTGTTTTGTTGTGCTTCTACTTTACATATCTCTTGTATTTTTGATTAAAACAATTGTATACTCTACTCAAAAATACACTTATGTGCACATCATTATCTTCCATAACACTTCTTCTCATGAGTATTAGATCCTAACGCTAATTCTATGCTACTCTTTATTTATGAAATGCACTAGATAACCTACCATGCTTTCTACAATGTTTGGTATGATTTGAAATTATGAATTGAAATTACATTGTAGTAATCTCTTTATGATAATATTATTTCATGCTTGGTTATTTATTACTTTTTGTCAACCATAAAAGATTTTCATTGAAACATGATTTACATAAACATCTTCTTTTTGAAATTAAACTTATATATCTTTCTATGGATTATCCTTGATTACAATAAGATGTTTCATGTATTTCTACAAGTCTTCCACATCATCACCATATAATTTTTACCTTGCGCTTTCATGCTTATATCAAGTCTAAAATCTCAATTTTTCTAAAAAACAAATGGTAGACTTGCTTGGTGGAATTTATATTGGTTGTTCCAACACGCATATCATTTCTTATGCTAAAAACTCTGATTTATTTCTATGAAACTTTCATGCTAAACACTCTTCCAACAAGTAAAATATCGCCTCTTTTTATTGAATTTCAAATCAATATTTTCTTCTCTAATTGCTATAAGGATGTTGTTTCTTTATTCCAAAATGCTTTAACTCTTATCTATATAAAGTTAGTTTTTTTTTAAATTCCAAAACATCTTCTTTTTGAGCTTGAACTCGTATTTAGTATTATGATGTTTTTTTTGAAATCTTCCGCAATACTCAAACTCTGATTCATTCATTTCAATATTGCTATGTGAGTTTTATTTCAAAACAATTCAAATAAAAATATAAACCCATATGCTATGAAATTTCCCATTAGATTTAAATGCTTAATGTTTCCAATAATTGTTATCCTTGACTTAATTTCTCACCATAGCGGGGGCGTAGGGTTGTAGACATTAGATAACCTTATCTCTAGTCATGTCTTGTCCTTAACCGGGGAGGGTTCCAGTGGGGCCTTGCGAGGCACTGGGGGGAAAGAGTGCTAGGTTAAGTTTTGTCTAGTGTTTGCATATGGGACTAACACCCCAACCTACGGCATGTTTGCAGCTCCTCATGCCCATCCGTCACTTAGTACGGGGCTAGGGTGTAGACGTACTGTCTGGGTAGATGGGTTACTTGGAAATCGCTATTTTTTATGCTTAAAACTCTTATATAAAGGGGAAATCATTACTTTTGCTCAAACTAAAAACTCTGATATATTTATACAAAAATTATTCTAACAAATGGCTCTAAAAACTCCTTATCATTTCCTTCTCACTCAAAAGCTCGATCATGCTTTATCTTATTATCCAACTTTTCTGTGGTGCATCCCTACACTTTTGCTAATAACAAAGGGGGAGAACTAACATGATAGAATGCAAAAGGGGGAGAACTAACATGAACTAACATGCATGATTGATTGAGGTGATAGCATACATATTAAGGGATCATTCTCATAGGGGGAGCATGTATTTAGGGGGAGCAATTCTAAATGCTAAAATCAATAATTATCCTAAGTCATCACTCTCACACACACACAAGTATAGTTTCATCATGCTTATTTATTAATGCTTTGATTTATCATTAATGGATTTGTTATTATCAAAAGGGGGAGTTTGTTGGAACATGGTCTTCCGCATCTCCTAGGTTTGAGAATAACAAATCCTATGTGTATTTGATCTTGTGTGTTCAAGTGTGCAGGTGTACTAGGTCCACATGACTCAAGGAGTACACATGATGACTGCCCCCAAAATTGTGGCCAAAATTCGAACAAGCTCACTATCGCCGGCAGTAGCGATAGCGCCCGGCGATAGCGTTGATTAGCGCCATTTCGGAAGCAATTTAAGAAGGATGTTAGCGCCTGGTGGTAGCGGATAGCGCCGGCGGTAGCGTGACACACCTAAGGCATAGAGCAAGAGGTTGTCGTGGATGGGAGATTCTGCCGCGCAAAATGTTGCCTAATCCGGGCTAGCGCCGATGGTAGCGCTAGAGCCGGTGGTAGTGCTTGGGCTATATAAAGGAACCCTCACCTCTCGTTTCACATGGACATTAGGGAGAGAGAGGCAGTGCTACAACTCCAGAGGCCATCTTGGCCGAAACTTGAAGCCCTAGCGAAGCTCTGCAAATTTCTGAAGGAGGATTATGTCACGCCGGATCCAAACGAAGTCCGCTTCTACAAACGCTGATTCTACAGCGGATCTTCGTCTCCGACTTCAGAAGTTCATCTTAAGGGAGGTTTTATTATTTTATTTCTCTTTCTTTATTGTAAACGGTAGTGAAATCGCCTCGTGTTGGCGACTAGGTCTGGGGTAGACTTAGGGCTGAAATTCGCCTCGTGTTGGCGACTAGGTCTAGGGAGTAGATCTAAGGGGTGCTCGAGGCCTTTCTGGGGATAGATTGGCTAGAGCGGCTTGAGGCCGTATCTGGGGAGAGATCGGCTAAAGCCAACCGGTTCGTGGGGATACGAGTCGGTATAGAAAACAAAAAGAGCCTTTTTATTATTCGCCACCGATCTCTAGCGTCATCGAGATCAAGTTTTGTAAAACTTATTTATCATTAATAAAGCTTGTTTCTCTTTTTGTTTTACTTAACTTATTTCATGTCTTTAATCTTGCAATAATTCAAAGTTTTTAAATATAGTCTAAAGTTTTTGAAAACCCTTATTCACCCCCCCCCTCTAAGGGCGCCGACCGATCCAACACTATCCACTATACACAGTGCTGAGTTTTTTGATAATGAGGCTCTATGAACCAATTACAACTCAATGTTTTGATAAGGGATTCAAAGAACCAAAAGAAATTTTGATAAGGTATCTGAAACCAACATGCCATTTCATAAGGTACTAAAACCAAACTCCTTTTAATAAGGTGGCTTAAACCAGACCACGATCTTTTTGATAGGGTGGATTAAACCACTCACAGATCCTTTTGATAAAGAGGACCAAACAACCACTAAATCTTTTCGAAGAGAAAGTCTCAGAACTCTATAAGAATGTCGTTGTAGGAGATTTAATCAACAATATCATCCTCTTCAATAGATCACTGAAGACTTGGTTATTATATCAGCACAGAGTAAATTCTTGTATACATAAGAAGCAGAAGGTTCCCATTAAGAGTTCAGATTTAGAAGAGAGATGAGAGAATCTGAAAATATGTCTTGATGAGCTCCTTTTTCCCTACAGAGGTTCAGACTTTGATCAGAAGAAGATGAGCGATATCAACTACAGAAGTTCTCTGTAGGACTCTTGATGGAGAAGAAGAAGAGAAAATAAGAATGAGAGAGAGAGAGTTTCTCAATTTCTTTCAATCATGTTCTATTTTTTAAAAATTCATAGTTCTTTCTTTTGATAGAAAGTGTATGTATGCATAGATGTTGCATATGTACAACCCCGATATTCGCCAGGCAAGGAGACGATCTAAAGAAGGCAGTAGAATGGAGCTCGCTGAAGGGCGAGCGAGAAGGGTCGGCGAGACAAGCGCTCGCGGGTGTGTTCGACGAACTCTCCAGTGTTCGCCGAACTTCCCCGGCTTCGTCGACCACACCCTTGTTCGGCGAGATCATCTGAAGTCGACGAAGCGTTCTAAGCTCATTGAAACCAAGAGGCGGTCTCACAGGAAGGCTCGCGATTCCGGACCTCGGCAGGTATCGTTAGAATTGGCCGGCGAGGTCCTCGCAGGACGATCGCTTAGGAGAGGCATCGCGAGCAGGACTCGCGAGAAGGCCCGCGAGAGCATCTCCCAGGAAGGTTCTCGCAGTTCCTTACCCATAGGTTGATTAGGCAAAAATACCCCTTTACCCCTAGTGGTCTGCCTTTAGCCTCTCCAAACAGCAGAGTTTGGCTGTTAGCAGACCCATTTGGGGTGCGGATAGTGAAATCAAAAGGCGGAATCCTGCTATTTGCAGGCCAAACCAGAAAACCTATAAATAAGACCTCAAGGGCACCTTTGGAGAGGATTCCACTTCAGTTTCTCTCTCCTCAGGCTTTCTTTGGTTAGCATTTCCAGAGCTCTCCAAGGTGCCCGAGTCTCAGCTATGGCTTGGGAGGGGAAGCACTCAATGATCTTCCGGGTTAGTGGAGGGACCTCCTCGCTGTGACTAAGGTCTTAATTTTCTTCTTAGTCTTCGGTCTACCTTCTCCGAGGGATCAGTAAGGGCTAGCCGCCCCTCGTCTCGGCGAGGGCCCCGAGCTCCACAAGAGGCCAAGAAATCAGTTTCAACATTTTGGTGCGGTGAGCGTGGAAGCGTGGCTGGTCCAAGAAAGTTCCGAAGAGCAGATATGACGAGAGGCGAGGATCAGGGCGAGGGGTTCAGCGAGTCACCACAGGTGGTAACACCGAGGATGTTTGCGGACTTCAGCAGGGAGGTGCTTGACACCTTCGGGCTCGCAGTCGCGGCACTACGAAGTGAGTTCGTGACCCCGGCACCCCAGGCGACCCTTCCCCCAGCATCGGTTTGCGAGAATGCCCCCGGGGGGGAGGGCTGGGAAGGAAGTTGCAGGAAGTTCAGTGCAGGACTTAGAAGGGCGAGTGTTGTTCGCCAGCCCGGCGAGCTTCGTGCCGGCGAGCTCCATGCCGGCAAGCTCTATGCCGGCGAGCACGGTGCAGGCAAGCGAGCGTCCGGAAGACATGGCGACCGTGGGAGTGGTCCAGGCGAATACCGCCCTCGCGAGCGCAGCCCTCGCGAGCCCGAGTCTGGCGAGAGAGCTTGGGGGTCGCGCAGAGCGAGAACGGGTAGTAGAAGGGGGAAGTCCCTTCTGCGAGTTGGTACTTTTTTCACCTGTCCCGGTAGGGTTCGGAGAGTGGGATAGGGTGTACTACAACGGCAGGGATGACCCTGTCCAACATCTCCAGTCTTTTGAGGACTCGGTCTCCATCAGGCCGATGTCGGACGCTTTCAAGTGTCGGCTCTTTGCCGTCACTCTTAAAGAAAAGGCCAGGGACTGGTTCCATCAACTCCCTACAGGGTCGATCTACGCCTTCGAGGATCTGCGCAGGAGCTTCTTGTTGCGATTCTCAACTGCGAAGAAGAGGAAGAAGGACGCCAAGTCCCTCTTCAAAGTGAAGCAGGAGCCAAAGGAGTTGTTGGCTCGCTACGCAGATCGGTTTCAAGAGGAAGTGCTGCTCACTCAGGAGATGTCAGAATTTGCACTCCAGCTCGCCTTCACCGTCAGGCTGAGAGAGAGTTTTTTCAAAATGGCTTTGAAGAGAAAAGCCCCCGTCTCCTACGAGGAGTTGATGGAGAGGGTGGTGGAAGAGATCGAGAGTGAGGAGGCCAACCCGGAACTCACTAAGCAGCTAGCAAAGCTCAGTGAGCCAGAGGTCAGGCAGCAAAAAGTAAGGAGAAGGGAAGATCCCAGGGTCCCGGAGGGGGAGTGGAGGCAGCGTGCCGAAGGAATGCAAGGTCAGGGAAGGGGTTACGGCCCGGGAAGGGGTAACTTCTATGGAGGACAAGGAAGACCCCACAAGTTGGGGTGGAGGCAGGGTCCGAGGCAGCTTCCTCCCCCGCCTCAGCAAGCCATGGCGATCAGGAGGGGAAGAGGAGGAAGAGGAAGAAGAGAAGAGGCTAGAGAGGAAGCAGGGGGAGGAAGGATGAGGAATAGGGTGGCAGAAGGTGAAGCAGGCGAGGTGGCGTTGCCGTATTGTGACTTCCACGATGAGGAAGGTCACGCGACGGCCACCTGCCCGGAGTTCCTAGAAACAAAAAGGGGTCGAGTGCCCGCGCCGAGGCAACAACAACAGGTGAGAATTGAGGAGGTCGAGCCTCGGGGGGAGGAGGAAGAAAGGTGTGAAGACAGAGTTGATGTGGGAAGTAGAGGATGGATCGGGGTGATCCATGGGGGGGTAGGGGTGGAGGCGACCCACAAGGCTAGCCTCCATACCATCTATCGGCGGAGCGTGGCCTCAACATCCACTGCTCCACCCCCAGCGGAGAGAATCACTTTCTCCCAGAAGGACATGCCAAGCTACGAGGACCCGTTTTGCGATGCGCTGGTCATCCAGACCGCCATCAAGAACTTCACCGTCTCGCGGATTCTAGTCGATAACGGTAGCTCGGTCAACGTCATCTTCAAGAAGGCGTTTGATGAGATGAAGGTAGAATCCAAGAGGGTGTTGGCCTCGGATGGCCCCCTATTCAGCTTTTCAGGAGAAAGGATGGAGGTAGAAGGTGGAGTGGGGCTCCATGTGACCCTCGGAGGGCAGTCCCGGAACTGCCGCTTCGTGATAGTAGACGCCCAAGCAGCTACAGCGCCATCTTCGGACGGACTCTCATCAGCGCGTTTAGATGCGTCCCTTCCACCTTCCACTAGTGTCTAAAGTTCAACGCGGGTGGAGTTCAGGTCCGGATCCGAGGAGACCCCAAGATGGCGAGACAGTGCTATATGACGGCTGTCAAAACCATCACCTGGATGGGGGAAGCAGAGGAGTTTGATAAAATGATGGAGGAGGCAGTAGAAGCCGGAGGAGAGAAAAGAGCCGAGGAGAGGATGGAGGGAGAAGAGGTTCATGCCCAGGAAGGGGTCGCTGAGGGGACCAAGGCGGGAAGAGGAGAAGAAGAGGTTCATGCCCAAGAAGGAGGGGATGAAGAGTTGATGATGGTAGGAGGGGCAGAGACGGAGGAAGGAGCCCAAGCGCTCGCTTGCGGTGGAGAGGAGAAAAATGCTTGGGGAGAGCAATCCAGGCTGGAGGCCGTGGATGAGGTCGTGGAACTTGAAGTCACCACTCGGCTCGGGGTGGTGGAAAAGGTCCGAGTCAGCGGAGAGCTCAATCCGAAGGAGCAGGCCGAGATCCTGGCCTGCGTGCAGAAGAATGTGGATGTCTTCGCTTGGAGCGTCGTGGTGATGCCCGGGATCGATGCGGATGTGGCTTGCCACCGCCTCAACCTGGACCCCGGCACCTGCCCCATCAGTCAGAAGAGGAGGGCCGTAGCAGACAAGCTTGAAGAACCCATCCGAGAGGAGGTGGGTAAACTCCTGCCGGCAGGTTTTGTATCGGAGATCCAGTATCCAGGGTGGGTCTCCAACGTAGTCATGGTAAAAAAGGGAGGAGGTAAGTGGCGCATGTGTATCAACTTTTCACTTCTTAATAAATCATGCCCGAAAGATTGCTACCCCCTGCCTAGAATCGACGCGCTGGTTGACTCAGCCGTTGGTTTCTCTGTAATGTCTTTCTTAGATGCTTTTTCAGGTTATCATCAAATCCGCATGCATCCCCCGGACATCAAGGATGTTTCCTTCATCACGGGGGATGGATGTTACTGCTATAAGATGATGCCCTTCGGGCTCAAGAACGCGGGTGCTACGTACCAAAGGATGATGGATAGGGTCTTCCGCGAGCAGAGAGGAAGAAATTTAGAAGTCTATGTTGATGACCTCATGGTGAAAAGTCGGGACCTTGGGTCTCACCTCCAAGACCTTGAAGAGACGTTCGGGACTCTACGAAAGTACAAGATGAAACTCAACCCCTTGAAGCATGTCTTCAGGGCTAGCCGGGGGAATTTCCTAGGCCACTTACTAATCCCGGCAGGAGTGGAACCTAATCCAGACAAGGTCAAGGAAATAATGGAGTTGGGGTCGCCAAGGAACCCGAAGGAGGTTCAGAGCCTCACAGGGAAGCTGGCCGGGCTCAGCAGGTTCCTCTCCAAGGCGGGGGAGAAGTGTGCGCCCTTCTTTAAGTCACTAAGGGGCAACAAAAAGTTTGAATGGACTTCGGAATGCGAGGGAGCCTTCCAAGCCTTGAAAGAACAACTCACCCAAACCCCCCTACTCCAAGGGCCGAGATCGGGAGAAGACCTATCCATATACCTGGGAGTAGGGACGGAGGCAGTGAGTGCAGTGTTGGTCCGGGAGGAGGGGAGAAAACAATTCCCTATCTACTATGTCAGCCAAGTGCTGAAGAAGGCGGAGCTCAGATATCCAATCTTGGAGAAGTTGGCTTTCACATTAGTGGTGGTGGCGCGGAGGCTCCGACCCTACTTTCAGGCACACTCCATCAGAGTGGTGTCGGACCACCCGCTTCGCAAAATCATGGAGGGGGTGGAACACTCGGGAAGATTGGCAAAATGGTCTGTGGAGCTGAGCGAGTTCGATATTACATTCATACCCAGGACATCAATCAAGGCCCAAGCGGTGGCGGACTTCATGGCCGACTACACGACCGAGGTGGGGGAACATGAACTGCCTCCCCCAGTGGCATGGAGGATGTTGGTGGATGGTGCCTCAGGAAAGCACTCCTATGGGGGGGGAATCATCCTAGTGAGTCCTCAAGGGACAAAAATCGAGCAAGCCCTGAACATCCATTTCCCGATTACCAACAACCAAGCGGAGTACGAGGCAGTGATAGCAGGCCTGCGGTTAGCTCGAGAGCTGGGAGTGCAAGATGTGGAGGTATCGACGGACTCCATGGTGGTAGCATGCCAAGTCAAGGGAGAGTTCGAGGCAAAGGACCCGACTCTTCTGCGATACTTGGAAAAGGTTAAGGGAGTCATCGGGCAATTCCACACTTTCTCCATCAAACACGTGCCAGGGGAAGAGAGCACTCCCGTGGACCTCCTAGCCAAGTTCGGTCCTCGAGCAGGAGGGACGGTTTAAGAACTCTTTCGGCCCTCCATCGAGGAAGGAGAGCTGATGGAAGTAGATCAGCGGGTCTCGTGGATGGATCCCTTCATCTCTTTCCAATCATCAGGGAAGTTCCCCGAAGGAGACATAGAAAGATGATGCTTCAGGTATAAGTCATCTTATTACTCTTTGCATGCAGGAGGGCTGTACAGGAAGACTCTCTCGGGACTCCTGGCCCATTGTGTTTCAGAGGAGGAGGTTCCGAGAGTCCTAGAAGAAATTCACTCCGGGGAGTGTGGGAGTCACTCTGGGAGCCGAACTCTGGAAGGAAGGGTGTTGAGACAAGGCTACTTCTGGCCCACCCTCGGCAAGGATGCGGTGGAGTTCGCAAGGAGGTGTTCAAAGTGCCAACTCTATGCTCCACTCCAACTCCTCCCAGCTCAGAGACTCCGAGCCATCACTGCTCCCTGGCCCTTCGCCATATGGGGGTTGGACCTAGTCGGCCCTTTCCCCCAAGCTAGCGGCCAAAGAAGGTTCTTGCTGGTCATGATCGATTATTTCTCCAAATGGGTAGAAGTGAAGGCGCTCGCCAAGGTAACATCTCAAGTTGTGAGAAATTTTGTATGGGGAGAAATAATTTGCAGGCACGGTCTCCCCCTGGCTATCGTGACGAACAATGGGCCGCAATTTGCCAGCGAAGAATTCGTTAGCTTCTACACCCAGCTTGGCATGGACCTCAGGTTTGCATCGGTTCACCACCCACGAAGCAACGGCCAGGTAGATGCGGCAAATAAAATAATCGTCAACCTACTGAAGAAAAAGGTGGAGAACCTCCGAGGGAACTGGGTAGAGCAACTACCATCTGTTCTCTGGGCCCTAAGGACTACCCCTAACACCGCCACTGGGGAGAACCCGTTCAAACTCTCTCATGGGTCCGAAGCAGTCCTTCCCATTGAGTTCGAGGTAAATACCCCCCAGGGTGATCGCCGCAGGTGAAGGAGATGAAGAGTGGCTGGTGGCCAACGATGAAGAACAAAGGCTATCCTTAGACATGGTGGAGGAACTTCAGGACCAGGCCACCATCAGGCAGGAGGAAATTAAGCGACGAATGGCCCGGTATTTTGACAAGCACATCCGAGTAAAACACTTTCAAAAAGGGGACCTGGTCTTGAAGAAGGTCGACGCGGCTGGGAGAGGGGCTGCTGTAGGAAAGCTCAACCCCAATTGGGAGGGTCTATACATTGTAAGTGAAGTGCTCAAGACAGGGGGTATCACCTCCGAGATATGGAAGGGGTACCCCTCGGCCGAGCAAGAAGTGGAGACGATTTGAAGCGATTCTATCCTTGAAAATTTTATTATGATGTTAATTGAATATTTTATCTCACTTGATAGTTATAGCTACTATGCGAAGGCTAGCAGGGTGAAAAGTTCTTTATGCTGGAATGCCCCAGATCGATTCTGCTCCCGGGCTCTCACTAGATGGGGGGTTCAGGTTGATCTCTAGAGAGGCTGGCAGGGTGACAAGTTCTTTATGCTGGAATGCCCCAGATCGATTCCGCTCCCGGGCTCTCACTAGACGTGGGGTTCAGGTTGATCTCTGGAGAGGCTGGCACATTGACAAGTTTTTATACTGGAATACCCCAGATCGATTCCGCTCCCGGGCTCTCACTAGACGGGGGGTTCAGGTTGATCTCTGTAGAGGCTGGCGCGGTGACAAGTTCTTTATGCTGGAATGCCCCAGATCGATTCCGCTCCCAGGCTCTCACTAGACGGGGGGTTCAGGTTGATCTATGGAGAGGCTGGCACGGTGATAAGTTTTTATGCTGGAATGCCCCAGATCGATTCCGCTCCCGGGCTCTCACTATATGGGGGGTTCAGGTTGATCTCTGGAGAGGCTGGCACAGTGACAAGTTTTTATGCTGGAATGCCCCAGATTGATTCCGCTCCCGGGCTCTCACTAGACGGGGGGTTCAGGTTGATCTCTGGAGAGGCTGGCGCGGTGACAAGTTCTTTATGCTGGAATGCCCCAGATCGATTCCGCTCCCGGGCTCTCACTAGACGGGGGGTTCAGGTTGATCCCTGGAGAGGCTGGCGCGGTGACAGAGGTTTATTTCAGGATAGGTTGGCAAAGTGATGAGTCTCAATGCTGGAAGACATCGGGTCCATTCCACTCCCGGACAAGAAGAGTTCTTTATAAGGTCAGGATGAAATGCATCAGGTTAGCAAGACTTCAGCGCTGATCCTATCCTTCTTGCTCGTCGGGCCTGCTCGCTCGGCGAGGTGAGATTTCGCACGATAGTAGGCGAGTGACGAGAACCAACCCTATGCACTAGGGGTATCCAGTGCTCGGCCGAAAGGTCGCGGGCGCAGGGTAACAGGCGAGCTCTCGCCGAAAAGAAAACACCTCGCGAGACCTAGAGAAAAACGTGTTGGAGCATGCGTTTCGCACTCTTCCGGTTTGATAATAACAAAGTCCCGTTTGTATTTGATTCTATTTTTATTAATGGTGTGCAGGTAACAGGTATGAGATGTTCACAATTCTGCTGGAGCTCAATTTGAGTGTATAAAAATTTCGCTGTCGAAATTTTCCGACAGTCAATGTCGCCCAGGCGACAGCCGAGAAGTTACAACAACTTCCCACACGATAGCACTACGAGCGGCAGTTTTGCGCTGTCAGAAATCCGACATCGATGTCGCCCAAGCGACAGCTCGGAGGTTATAGCAACTGCCCGCACGACAGCACTACGAGCGGCAGTTTAGCGCTGTCGGAAATTCCGACAGCTGATGTCGCCCAGGCGACAGTGAATTTCTATAAATTGGCTCCTTTTGTTCGTGCATTCCAAGCATTGAGAATTCCAAGTCCCTTCCTGAGTGCATACGAACCAGAGAGCTCCAGAACCTCATCAACTCCCATTTGTGCTTAGAAGGTTTGAGATTGAAGACGAGATCGTGTAACACCCCAAAACTGGTAGTTCCGCGAAGTAGGCGGAGTGGTAGTGCGGCACGTGAAGCAGACTAGAATTTCCCCTGTCTGCTCTTAGCGCACGATCAGTGGCCTCATCGTGCACGATCAGTGATCGTGCGCCAGCGATCGTGCGTTAATTCCGAAGAGAATCGAGTTCTGTCTCGGACAGTGCGCACGACCATTTCCCTCTTCGCGCACGACCAGTGATCGTGCGCCAGCGATCGTGCGCTTATTCGCAAGAATTCAGAGTTCTGTCCCGGATAGTGCGCACGACCATTGCCCTCGTCGCGCACGACCACTGACCGTGCGCCTGTGATCGTGCGCCCTGTTTATTCTGTTCCGCGATTTTGAGCGGAGAAGAGGATCCGACCGATCAAATTTCTTGGAATTAGATCCAACGGCTGGGATTTAATGCTGGGGGGTCTTAGGGCTTTGGAGAGGGATTAAACCCTCATTATTTCATAGTGTTTCTCTCTCCTAGGCTAGAGGAAGAAGAAGGGGGCAAGGAAGAAGAAGAGGAGATTTCGCCATTGACGGAGCTCCGGAGCTCCGTTTCGCGAGCCGTTTCCAGATCCGGAGAGTGCAGCCCGGTGCGGTTCTTTCCCTCCGCGTAGAATCTCGGATCCATGGCGAAGAAGAACACGTCTAGGGTAACGATTCTTCCTCCCGAACTTTGGACTTGTATTTGTCCATTTATTCCTCTTTCTTTGCTTGCATGAGGTATCTCTTTCACCAAATGGGTGAAGTGTAGGATTTCCTCAAGTCCTTCGGGACTCCGGGTAGATTGTGTCCGTCCCCGGCATATTGCATGTAGGAAATCCGGTAGTCGTGCGGATTTAGGCATTGTGTGTGAAACCTATTCGTGGCCGTGAGCCCGAATCGGTGATGCTTGATTTGCGACGTTGCATTTAGGTTAGGCCTAGAATGCGTGCCGGAGAATGACTCCGTGAACTCACCTATAGTATTGCGGGAGTTAAGTGTAGGCGTCTTGTGAAGATCCTAACGAAAGCCCCATGCTTTGAGGTTTGGGTGAAGGCAAACCTTCACCACGAAATTGATGCGGAGCGTATGTAGCTCCCTTGTTGAGAATTCGCGAAGCCTAGATCCTTGTGAAGGGGTTAGGTGAGTAGCGTATATTTTTAATGTAGCACTTGAAAGTGCTGAACCCTTACGGGCCGAGGTGAAGCCGTACCCGCGTCGTGCGATAGATCGCGGCGATTAGAGCACGGGCAAAGCTGAACCGAACCCGTTTCCATGCAGATCGGCGAGAGGTCCCTTCCTCATGAAAGCCGTGTGATCATGGGAGAGGTCGTGGAAGGTGTCATACCTAGACCGACCAAAAGCTCTTGTTTCCCACCTAAGGTTGTGACCCTTAGGGTGGAGTGTTGTGAATTTGATGTTATGTTTAGCCTCATGCGATTGCTTAGGCGGTTGTGGGAAACCTTCGGGTGAACCCAACCAACATTATGTGCATACCTAGGTTCCCTTCTTTTTGATGCTCAACCTAGAAGATTGTTTGTGCTTGAAACCTCACCTTGTGTAGTTGCACCTTCTGTATACTAGTATTTGTGCTAGTATAGCTTGCTTGCAGGGTAGAAGCTCCGCCACCCCGGGAAAGGGGTGGGGTCATTATAATTTGGTCAGCTGTGCTGACCGTTACTTTGTTTGCCACCGCTTGGTGGAATGTTCTTATGCAGGTGCAGGTGAGCCTAGCAGGAAGTAGCGGGCGTTGACCCTTTTGCTGTGTTGGCCCTCGAAGGCCAGCCTTTTTCCTGTTTTCTCACGTATT
Source organism: Dactylorhiza incarnata (assembly GCA_033032865.1). NCBI lineage: Eukaryota > Viridiplantae > Streptophyta > Magnoliopsida > Asparagales > Orchidaceae > Dactylorhiza > Dactylorhiza incarnata. The sequence goes on along the minus strand of JAWHQI010000043.1, from coordinate 11,461,760 downwards.
GCCGGCCTGCGTGCCGATGTATGCCTTTTTGGAGTTTTGTACATTGATTTGATGTAAGGCCCTAAGGCCGTAACTCTTACTTCTGGACTCATTCCTATGATAGTGGACATGTCTTTTTGAATGGTTTAATTAATGCTTCCGCTTACGTTTTTGTACTCTCGTTTTGTAGTTACTTTTCTGGTTATCACCTTTTAACTCCTAGCTAGTGTGGTTTGTATGGCGTGGGGTCCCGGCCGGACCTGCTGTTATACTTTTCGTACTGGCAGGGTGTTACAAATCGGGCGCGCTTCTACATCAACGATCATCTCGAGGCTTCAACCTTCTTTTCATAGATCTGAATTTCTAGGGAGTTGTTCTTTTCATTTTGTATTTTCATTTATATACATTTCATTTTTGTATTGGTAGGGAAATCGTCTCCTTGTGCGTGACGTCTAAGTCCTTGCGTGGCTTAGGGGAAAATCGCTTCCTTATGTGGAGCGTCCAAATCCTTGCGTGGCTTGGTGGGAAACCGTGGCCTTGTGTGCTACGTCTAGATCTTGGGAAGATCTAGAGGATAGGCTTGGGCTTGGTCTAGAGAGAGACAAGTGATAGCCTTCCGATCCTTGGGAGAAGGATTGGTAAACACAAATTGAAAAAGGGTTATTATCATATTTGTGCCTTGATCTTAAGCATTGTTAAGATCATATTATTTGTATGTGATTTTCATGATTATAAAATTATGACTTTTTTTTTAATTGCAAATATGGTTGTTTAATCTTTAACTTAGAAATTTGTGTTTGAATTTATTCTAAAAATTATTTTAGTTTGAAATTTTTATAAGTAATTTTTAGACAAGCAAAATTTGTTTTAAAATTCTTAAGTAAAAATCATAATTTCTAAAAGGCCCTTATTCACCCCCCCCCCCTCTAAGGGCGCCACAAGATCCAACACGTGGTATCAGAGCGAGGTTACTCCAAAACGGTTTTACCACTTGGAGTAATGGCGCACAACGATCATTCGTTCGTTGAGGGGGCAAGGAATTAGTAGGCCACCACTTTTTACGGGCACAGACTATAACTATTGGAAAACCCGAATGCGGTGTTTTCTAATAGATCTCGACATGGAAGTTTGGAATATGGTCAAGACGAGTTATTCTTCCCCAACATTTGTTGTAGGAGATGTAACTATGGTCAAACCAAAAGACAAGTGGGATGACAATGATAAATTAAAATGTAAAAACAATGCAAAAGCCATGAATGCATTATTTTGCGCACTAGATCACACTGAATTTAATAGAGTTTGTGCTTGTGATACTGCATATGAAATTTGGAATCTTTTAGAAATCACTCATGAGGGTACTTCGCAGGTAAAGGATTCAAAGCTATTTCAACTGGAGTCAGAATTCGAAAGATTCAAAATGGAGGTGGATGAAGAAATTGATACAATGTACACACGATTTACTAAAATCGTGAACGATTCAAAGGTGTTGGGTAATGTTTTCTCCAATGGAGATTTAGTGAGGAAAATCTTAAGATCACTTCCCCCGAAGTTCAATCCTAAAGTGACTACAATTTCTGAGTCACATGATCTTAAGACCTTACAATTGGAGAGTCTCATTGGGAATCTAAAAACCCATGAAGTGGAGTTGAAGATTCAAAGCCAAGAGTACAATTTGGAGCCCAAAAAGAAAAGCTTGGCGTTGAAATCTAAAAAGGAATTTGAAACTGAATCTGAAGAAAGTGAGGAAGATGAGGAAGGACTGTTTGTGAGGAACTTTAAGAAGTTTATGAGAAATTCGGAGAGGAGAAATTCATTTAAGAGATTTTCAAAAAGAACGATTTTGCCTACCAAAAAGGCAAAGGAAAAATGGAGAATGAAGTGGAGCGTCCGCTACCGGAGTGCTACCATTGCAAGAAGATTGGTCATATCAGAAGCAAGTGCCCAAAGTATCTGAAAGAGCAAAAAGCAAAGAGGCATGATAAAAGTTACAAGAAGAAAGTGTTAAAGGCAGAGACTTGGGATGATTCTTCGTCTGGTGAAGAAAGTGATTCCTCAACACAGGAGGAAGAGGAGGCAAATGTCTGCTTGATGGGGAAAAAAAAATGCGTCATCTGACGACGATTGCAGTGTCCAAAGCGACACTGAGGTAACTCCTCCATCTTATGATGATTTATATTCTGAATTTATGAAAACTTGCAAATTTTTGGATAAAAGTCTAAAGGAAATCGATTTCTTAAAATGTGAAAACAAAGTTCTTTTGAAAATAAATAAAAAGTTATCAAATGATTTGAAATATATTGGGAACGAGAAGGAAATTTGTCAAGAGTGTGATCACTCTTCGACAAGGATAAAAGAACTTGAAAACACTATTTCTAAGTCCGATCAAAAAAATTGATCAACTTCTAAAAGAGAAAAAGGACTTAGAAAAAGTTGTTAAAACCTCTCATTCTCAATTAGAGAATTATAAGAAAAGTGTTGCAAATAGATGTGGCATGATAGTAAAAGAAAATTCAATTTTAAAGTCCAAAGTAAATGAGTTGAACATGGCAATTGAAAATTTTGGTGTTGAAAAAAAATCTCTGGATATGCTTTTAGCCAACCAATGCCATGGGACAGCAAAATTTGGGTTAGGATACGTTTCTGGAAGCTCTGGAAGCTGTCGGAAATTTCCGACAGCTGCTGTCGGAACCAGCGACAGCTCCAGGTTCAGAAAACCTGTTTTTCAAAATGAAAATTTTTCTAAGTCCACACATTAAGATGTTTCCACCAGCAAGAGTCCAGAGAAACCATTGAAAAATGGTTCCTCGCCATTCATTGTATGTGCCAAATGTCATCGATTTGGTCACATCTCGGGCTCATGTTGGAAGAAAGGAAAAGTTAATGTTAAACAAATCTGGGTACCTAAGGCGTCCACCTATACAATGGGATCGACCACTTGGGTAACCAGATCTTTACTCTCATCATCTTTTTAGGTGTGCGTGCAGGCTAGGAACAAGGAAGAAGTGTGGTATTTGGACTCTGGATGTTCAAAACACATGACGGGCGATAAATCAAAGTTCCTTAGCCTGGAGATGAAGAAAGGTGGAACAGTGACATTTGGAGATAATGGCAAGGGTAAAGTCAAAGACCTTGGAGTAGTAGGTAACGAAGAATTTAAAATTTCAAATGTTTTATATGTTAAAAGTTTGAAACATAATTTAATTTCTATTAGTCAACTATGTGATAAAAATCTAAATGTTCTATTTGACTCTAGCTCAAACCTTTGCAAAATTATTGATTCTAAAACAAACAAAATCGTACTTACTGCACCAAGAATAAACAATGTCTATACAATCACTTTTCATGATTTATCTCATTCTACACTTAAATGTTTTATTTCAAAGAATGATGAACTTGAATTATGGCATAGGAGACTAGGACATTCTAGTGTCAAACGTATAGTAAAGCTTTCTAAAAAGAAAATTATAAAAGGTTTGCCAAATTTGAATGGAAAGCTTTCTTCATTATGTTCACCATGCCAAAAAGGAAAGTTTTCAAAATCATCTTTTAAAAGCAAAAATGTTATTTCTACTACTAGACCTTTACATTTATTACATATGGACTTGTTTGGTCCAATTTCCACAAAAAGTCTAGGAGGTAGAAAATATATGTTTGTTATTATTGATGATTATTCTAGATTTTGTTGGACATTGTTTTTAAATTCAAAATCTGATGCTTTTGATGAATTTGTAAAACTAATTTCACGTATTCAAAATGAACTTGATTTAAAAGTAAAATGCATTAGATCAGATCATGGAGGAGAATTTGATAATGAAAAATTTATTTCATATTGTAATGAATTTGGGATAAAACACGAATTTTCTGCTCCTCGCACACCACAGTAAAATGGTGTAGTGGAGAGGAAAAATAGAACACTTCAAGAATTAGGACGTACTATGCTTTGTGAATTTAAATTGCCAGAATATTTTTGGGCCGAAGCGGTTAGTACAGCATGCTATATTATTAATCGTGTCATGATTCGTCCTACATTACAATTAACTCCTTATGAAATTTATTTTCAAAGAAAACCAAATGTATCTTACTTTAAAGTTTTTGGTTGTAAATGCTTTATTTTGAATACAAAAGATAACTTAGGCAAATTTGATGAAAAATGTGATGAAGGAATTTTCATTGGTTATTCTTCAACTAGCAAGGCCTATAGAGTTTATAATAAACGTACTAAAGTAGTTGAAGAATCTATTCATGTAAAATTTGATGAAAACATTTCTTGTGTAGAAAATATTAAAGTTGTAGGTAATGAGAAAAATGAAGAAGATGTGGAATAAAATCTGAAGAAAAATGATGATGATAATGATGAAGAAAAAGTAGAGAAAGAAGAAGAAAAAGATGGTGAAGAAGAAGAAGAACAAGGATATGTACCTCCAACCGATCTAAGGTTCTCAAAAGATCATCCGCAAGAACTTGTTATTGGAGAACCATTAAGTGGTGTACGTACACGTTCTAGTTTACATTAAAGTTTTTCAAATTTATGTTTTGTCTCAAATATTGAACCAAAAGATGTTGCCACCGCTTTAAATGATGAATCTTGGTTTCTAGCTATGAATGAAGAACTTAACCAATTTGAATGAAATAAAGTTTGGATTCTTGTAGATAGACCTAGTGATCATCCTGTGGTAGGAGTCAAATGGATTTTCAAAAACAAATTAGATAGTGACTCTAGGGTCACTAGAAACAAAGCTAGGCTTGTAGCGAAAGGATATAATCAAATTGAGGGGGTAGATTTTGATGAAACATTTGCACCCGTAGCACGATTGGAAGCAGTTAGAATTTTTGTTGCATTTGCTAGTCATAAAAGATTTAAATTATTGCAAATGGATATTAAAACTGCATTTTTAAACGGGTTGATTAAAGAAGAAGTTTATGTTGAACAACCCCCAGGATATATAAATGAAACATTTCCTAATCGCGTATATAGATTGATAAAAGTTTTGTATGGTTTTAAAATGGGTGGTGTTGACTGCACACTCTTCATTAAGCAAGTAGATGATGATTTAATTGTTTTACAAATTTATGTTGATGATATTATTTTTGGAGCCACTAATGAAGAGTTGTGTAATTATGTTGTAAAAATGATGGAAAGTGAATTTGAGATGAGTATGGTAGGAGAATTAAAATATTTCTTAGGATTTCAAATTGTTCAAAAACATGATGGAGTTTTTATTAACCAATCAAAATATATTCATGATGTTTTAAAACGATTTGGATTTGAAAATCTCAAACAAGCAAATACTCCTATGAGTGTATCTTTAAAATTAGGAAAAGATGAAAATGGAATATCAATAGATCAAACTTTATATAGAGGCATGATATGTTCACTTTTATATTAAACTGCTTCTAGACCGGATATTATGTTTTCAGTTTGTTTATGTGCTAGATTTCAAGCCGATCCCAAAGAATCACATTTAAAAGCGGTAAAAAGAATTTGTAGATATTTAATTGGCACATCTAAACTTGGTTTGTGGTATCCTTATAGCAATGATTTTACTCTTTTTGGCTATTCTGATTTTGATTATGCCGGTTGTTCACTAGATAGGAAAAGCACTAGTGGTCGAGTAGGAAACAGAATTTTGTTGCCCTCTCAACCACCGAGGCCGAATACATCGCACTTGGTAGTTGTTGTGCACAAGCTCTTTGGATGAAACAAACTTTAGAAGACTTTAATATTAAACAACAAACTATTGAATTATGGTGTGATAATAAAAGTGCAATTGATTTAACATACAACCCGGTCCATCACTCAAGATCTAAGCACATTGACGTTAGACATCATTTTATAAGAGACCACATTAAAAATAATCAGATTAAAATTTCATTTATAGGCACGGATAATCAACTAGCGGATATATTCACTAAACCATTACCGGATTCCCATTTTTCTATGCTTAGGCTAGAATTGGGAATCCTAGACATTTCACAATGATTATATCACTACTTATGACCTATAAAATTAAAAAAATATATCACAAAACCTATATATTTTAAAAAGAAAAACTAAATTTAAGCCCATACCTTAAATCTAGGGTTGTCGCCGAACTCCGACAGCTTCCTCTCGCCCTTCAGTCCAGAAAATGATGCACAATAGGGTTTGACTCGGTTTTAAGCTGTATTTATATTTTTAGCTGTCGCTCAGGCGACAGTGACTGTCGGAAATTTCCGACAGCTCACGATTTGCTAAATCTTCAGTTTTTGGTCCCTTTGATGCTTTCCAATAGTTATATGTCATTATTAATGCTACAACTCATGAATTGATGCCAAACCATGTGCTTTTTATTTTTTTAAAAATGGCTATTACATGATTATATGATTTCATTTCCAATCTATCATCGTATTGACACTCCTACTAAGTTGTTTAGACTATTGGAAATTGTTTTCGCATGCCTCTAAGTATGAGAAATTGTTTATATATAATAATGAACTATCACGTTCACTTCTTTTGATCCATACATATGTCTTTCCATTTCAAATATACATGAATCATATTTGCTTTAACATAATACAATAACACTTCATAAATACTACTTTCAACCTTGATTTGTTAGCACAACAAAATATACACTATCTTTTGCGATTCAATTGAATTCGGAGATCCTTGGTCAGTTAAAAAATTATAAATATCTCGAAATTAAGATATCACAAAATATATGATAAAAAGGGTTTAAATTGAAGACAAGGATACTCCACCAAGCACTACTTACCCTCCTGATAAGTCTTAATAAGCTTTGTGAGGTTGAGCACCTTGGAAAGAATTGTAAAGTGTCTTGTGCAAAAGAACAAAAAAAATGGTATTCTATTCTTATTGTGCTATATCTTAAAGGTCAAAGTTGTCTTTATATGCTTATATTATGTTTTCTATTCCAATGATCATGTAATTAAATAATTTCATATGTTTGATCCAAGCATCACCTGTACACATCATTATGTTATATAAACATTCATCTCATGAGAATTGGACCGAAACGATTCCAAATTTCTATACACACTTGTGTCTTTCTATGATACTTTAAAATGACATTAATCATGTTTAAGTTATTTTGTTTTATTCTACTACTTCATATGGCTAAACCATCTCTTCATGAGTTTATTCAATACTATGGCATATTAATATTACTTCAAGACCTTCAATCATTTTCCCAACAGTGCTTCCGCTTACTCCTATTTTCTCCATCCTCTCTCTTCCCTTAAGAACTACTCATTCATTTTATATTACCTTTTGCTAATACCAAAAGGGGGAGAATTATAAGTATATTCAAGAAATTAAAGAACTATTACACCTAAATAGTCAACCTAAACAATACATCATTTCAATTTACTATAACATTTAGGGGGAGCATTCATTTAGGGGGAGCATTCATTTAGGGGGAGCTTTCATCTAGGGGGAGATTACTTTTAAGAGGAATATATCATGTTATTTTTGTGCACACACCATATGTTAAAATCAACAACCTAAATAGACATGATTTCTTTTTATACGGATTTGTTATTATCAAAAGGGGGAGATTGTTGGAGCACGCGTTTCACACTCTTCCAGTTTGATAATAACAAAGTCCCATTTGTATTTGATTCTATTTTTATTAATGGTGTGCAGGTAACAGGTATGAGATGTTCACAATTCTGCTGGAGCTCAATTTGAGTGTATGAAAATTTCACTGTCAGAATTTTCCGACAGTCAATGTCGCCCAGGCGACAGCAGAGAAGTTACAACTTCCCACACGATAGCACTACGAGCGGCAGTTTTGCGCTGTCGGAAATCTGACATCGATGTCGCCCAGGCGACAGCTCGGAGGTTATAGCAACTGCCCGCACGACAGCACTACGAGCGGCAGTTTAGCGCTGTCGGAAATTTCGACAGCTGATGTCGCCCAGGCGACAGTGAATTTCTATAAATTGGCTCCTTTTGTTCGTGCATTCCAAGCATTGAGAATTCCAAGTCCCTTCCTGAGTGCATACGAAGCAGAGAGCTCCAGAACCTCATCAACTCCCATTTGTGCTTAGAAGGTTTGAGATTGAAGACGAGATCGGGCGCGCTTCTACATCAACGATCATCTCGAGGCTTCAACCTTCCTTTCAGAGATCTGAATTTCTAGGGAGTTGTTCTTTTCATTTTGTATTTTCATTTATATACATTTCATTTTAGTATTGGTAGGGAAATCGTCTCCTTGTGCGTGATGTCTAAGTCCTTGCGTGGCTTAGGGGAAAATCGCTTCCTTGTGTGGAGCGTCCAAGTCCTTGCGTGGCTTGGTGGGAAATTGTAGCCTTGTGTGCTACGTCTAGATCTTGGGAAGATCTATAGGATATGCTTGGGCTTGGTCTAGAGAGAGACAAGTGATAGCCTTCCAATCCTTGGGAGATGGATTGGTAAACACAAATTGTAAAAGGGTTATTATCATATTTGTGCCTTGATCTTAAGCATTGTTAAGATCATATTATTTGTATGTGATTTTCATGATTATAAAATTATGACTTTTTCTTTAATTGCAAATATGGTTGTTTAATCTTTAACTTAGAAATTTGTGTTTGAATTTATTCTAAAAATTACATTAGTTTGAAATTTTCATAAGTAATTTTTAGAAAAGTAAAATTTGTTTTAAAATTCTTAAGTAAATATCATAATTTCTAAAAGGCCCTTATTCACCCCCCCCCCCCCCTCTAAGGGCGCCACAAGATCCAACAAAATGCGTACCTAAAGAGTAATAATCCTAAGGCGAATAACGAAAGGCCAGAGCAGCCAAAAAGATCCTACACTCGCCTATTCAGCAACGTAAAAGGCGAGAACGGTCATCGCGGGAATAACCTACATACAAATAAACATCGAGGTAAGCAAGAGCGAGATATCAACAGAAAAATCAATACAGAATGGAGCGAACACGACACGAGGCCAAAAAATATATATTCATTCATTTCAAAGTCTGATTTACATAAAGCGGCGATCTCGCCAGCCAAAAACAAAATTCAACAGAATCAAGCTGTAAGCCTCATTGGTCGCTCGCAGACACTTCCTCGTCGTCGCTGTTCTTCACTGGCGGAAGCGGGTGGAAGAGCTTAGAGACGATATCCTCCAGGTCCAGGTCGGTCGCGTCGGCGGTTAGGAGGCCAGCCGCCTTCATCATCTGGAAGATGTAGCGAGCCGACTCAATGGACTCCAATCGGACCTCTTCGTCTCGCGCTCGCCGCTCTTCCTTCAGACGGCGGGGGGAAGGGGGGACGACGGCACGGGTGAGATAGCCGTTTAGGGCTTTCAACCCATCCACCTCGCCCTCCAAGTCTTTGATGCGAGCGTCGGCTCTTCCGGCGGCCCCGACATACTGCAAGTAAGTCCAGTTAGAAAAGCGAAATTACAAAATGAAAGGAAGGTGAAGAAGTCTTGAAAACTCATGAGACTGCCCTCTGCGGCGAGCAGCTTCTCCTTCAGCTGCGTGTTCTCGGCAAGGAGCCCCTGATAGGCCCTCACGAGCTCCACGTTCTGAAGCTCCAGCTGTAAGCAACGCCTCCCCGTCATATGGGCGAGCTCGGCAGAGCGCAACTGCCACCTCGCGCTCTCAAAAGTGAGGGTTCTCGCGGTCTCATCTTTATAAGAGCCCGCGTCCTCGTGCCCATAGAGAGCGAACGAGAGGTCGAAGGCGTGACCGCTGACAGTCTCCTTCTCCACCCAGGAGGGAAGAATGGTGGAGATGTCCACCCGGTTGGTCTCCGATTTCTAGTTGACTAGGAGCTCGCCGGTCTCATCGCGACGCCTCTGGCCGAGGCCGAAGTTGTAGTGCTTGATGGGGATGGGCAGGACGGAGGTTCTAGGAGCCTCCTGGCAGGGCTCGTCGTCCTCACCCCTTGCGGAGAGGCCGGTGAGGTCGAACTCGACAAAAGCCACCTCGCGGGGCTCCTTTCCCTTCGAGCAGGCGAGCGAGACACCGCTCTTCTTACTATTCTTCTTTGGCGGAGATTTTGGGGGAACGGCATGACCACCAGGAGCTCCCGGTCTCTTGCGAGAAGAGGGCTCACCCGGAGTGACGATGCCTCGGCAAGCCTCCGCCCCCATGGTCGCGAGAGCCAGGGTAGCATCGGTTTTCCGATTGCTCGCGTAGGGGGGATGGAGAGTAAGATCCCGCTCGCCTAGAAAATAGTTGAAGCTTCAATAAGTATGAGTACTGGAAAAAAAAAAAGCGGGGTCGATGATGGAGCGAGATCTTTTACCTTCCCCGGTGAGTACGGGAAGCAGCTTGTCGAGGTTGCGGCGAAGATGGACGACCTCAAAGTTCTTCTTGCAGAAGAACTGGTAGAGAAGGGCGTCGTGACCCCCGAGGGCAGCGGGCCGGTAGGTGGTCTCGCCGTGTTGGACGGGCGAGATCGGGATGTTACCAAAGTTCCCCTTGACGAGAAGGAACTTCTGGGCCCAGAAGTGGGATTTGTTGACGGTCTCGTCCACCTTAGGACCCGAGCCCACGAAGTAGGCCGTCCCGTCCTTGAAGGCGCGGAATGAGAACAGCTTCTGAAAGACCGCGAGGCTGAACTCGATGCGCTCCTCGTGAAGATAGCAGGCGAACGCCGTGATTACCGCCATGGCATTATGTGTGAGCTGGCCCGGAACAACGCCATAGTGCTTGAGCACCTGACGAGCAGCGAGAAGACCGGGATTAGTTCACATAATGAGCGAGACTTGAAATGCAGAGAACAAGAAATGAGCGAGAACGATCGTTACCTGGCGAACTTCCGGCCACAGGGGGAGGCGCAGGCCGACCGCGAAATGGGCGGTGGGAATGGCCAACTCGATGACCCGCGGGGCATTGATCACGTCGTCCTCGCTAGGACGACGCGCTTCGAAAGGGGGGGGTGACATAATCAGCGACCGCGCTGAGATACTCCTCGTCCGTCAAATTGCAGTGGTAGAAGGTGTGCTCGGCGAAAGCCTTCGAAATCTTTCACCGACCCTCCGATTCGTTAGCGTCGCCGCCCATCTTAGTGACCTGCGAGAAAGGAAGTAAAGCGAGAACGGAAAGAGCGAGAGCTCTGAAGCGGAGGAGGAAGGAGGTTGACAGTAAATGCGGTGGTTGACTCAGTTATGGCCGCCTATTTATAGCCAAAGCAAAATGGCGGGAAGAAGTCCAAGCGCCGGCGGGCACGGGTAGCAGCAAAAAACATCACATCATGTCCGCGGGCGAGAAAAAACCTATGGGGGTTAGTACAAACAACATTTTTGCGAGATATATTTAGCCAGAATAGAGGGTCCGCGCGAGCATAATATAACATGAAAACGAAACGGATTTGTTAGCAGCGAGCGAGAAATAATAAAAAGCTAGTAATATTTATTGACAGAAGAAATAAAGCTAACATATAAGTGGCAAATATGCGAGTTGCGAGCCATGGAGAGATTGTCTAAAACAGCGACACCCATCACAAATAATAAGAGTTCACAACAACACAGCAGTTAGTGAGAATCATGGGGTAACCATTTCCACCTGCCCCCACCCCGCGACCCGGACCTCGGCGGTACCCTGGAGTTATAATAATCCTCGGCCAGACTGTCCTCCCTGTCCATGAGGTAGGCGTAGTCTCTTATCCTAGCTATATGATCCTCCGGCGTCATGGCGTTCTCATCCTGGTCACACTGTCTCGCCTGCTGAAGCCTCGCACACTCTTCTATCAAAACCGCATGCCTGTCCTCGGCGGCTTCTCTGTCCCGCCTCGCCTGCATGTTGAGATCCATCAACATCCGCCCATGTTTCCTCAGCAACTCCGCAGCTTATTGCTTCCTCATCTCGGGATCTCGCGGATCCCCTAAGAAGTCCTCAACCTAGTCTGGAAGGGGGGACATCTCGTTGTCGCCCAAATCAGAGTCGGTAGGCGGATTTTTGGGATTCTCTGCGAGATAGTGCGGAGAGGTTAAATGGCGCGCTTGAGTTCGCGCAGGGCAAGGGTTCGTGAGAATGCTTACCCAGCGGGGGGATAGAAGTCGAGGGAAGGCCCTAGAACACGTTGCCGTAGTGAGGGTAGAGAGATTTACCCAGACCGGCAGGGTAGGCGGCGTTGTTGGTCATAGGAATCTTTGGCGGCACAAAGCCACCGGTCTCCTCGCTCGTCAAGAGTTGGAATCCGGGCTTACCTATGATTTTGTCAGGCGGAGGCGGAGATGGAGGCCACGATGCCTGAAGGGCCGGTGACTTCAGAGGCGAGACTGTAAGAAGTAAGGAGAAAAGGTCAGATAGTTGACAAGAAACATTCTGGCATGCGAGACCAAGATCATACCGGTGACGCTTTTCCCAGTGAGGGTCGTATCCGCCTAAGGACTCTTGCGAGAGCCATCAGCGGGTTGCCCAGTATTCTCGTTCGTCAAAGCATCCAGCGAGTAGGTGTGAATCACAAACAGGTTTATTGACGCAAACTAGAGGAATAGCTCGCACCTTCTCATGGTAGCGATCGTCGGGGGAGGAGTCCAGCAGCACGGAGTCATCCCCGGTTCGACGAGCCGCCTTCGCCTTCTTAATTTTCGGCGACTGAGCGGGAGGAGGCCGATTCATCCAGGCGGGGACCCTAGCCGTGGAGGGGAACCCGCCAGTTCTCACCGCCCTCAGGCGAGCCTCGGCTTCTTCGGAAAGAGGCATCTCTAGGCAGCTACAGTATCAGGCAAAGGGAAAGGAAAAGAAGTGGCGGCGCATGCCACTGGGGACTCGGGACGATATTTATAGCCCACAGGGTGGGTCCCACCAAAGATTCCTGACAGATCACCAAGGAGCTGGCGAATATCAAGGATTGGATGTTTCTTTGCGAGCACAAATGTCCTCGCGAAGAGCGGGGATTGTGTATAACCCCGATATTCGCCAGACAAGGAGACGATCTAAAGAAGGCAGTAGAATGGAGCTCGCTAAAGGGCGAGCGAGAAGGGTCGGCGAGACAAGCGCTCGCGGGTGTGTTCGACGAACTCTCCAGTGTTCGCCGAACTCCCCCGGCTTCGTCGACCACACCCTTGTTCAGCGAGATCATCTGAAGTCGAGGAAGCGTTCTAAGCTCATTGAAACCAAGAGGCGGTCTCATAGGAAGGCTCGCGAGACCGGACCTCGGCAGGTATCATCAGAATTGGCCGGCGAGGTCCTCGCAGGACGATCGCCTAGGAGAGGCTTCGCGAGCAGGACTCGCGAGAAGGCCCGCGAGAGCATCTCCCAGGAAGGTTCTCGCAGTTCCTTACCCATAGGTTAATTGGGCAAAAATACCACTTTACCCCTAGTGGTCTGCCTTTAACATCTCCAAACAGCGGAGTTTGGCTGTTAGCAGACCAATTTGGGGTGCGGATAGTGAAATCAAAAGGCGGACTCCTGCTATTTGCAGGCCAAACCAGAAAACCTATAAATAAGACCTCAAGGGCACCTTTGGAGAGGATTCCACTTCAGCTTCTCTCTCCTCAGGCTTTCTTTGGTTACCATTTCCAGAGCTCTCCAAGGTGCCCGAGTCTCAGCATTGGCTTGGGAGGGGAAGCGCTCAACGATCTTCCGGGTTAGTGGAGGGACCTCCTCGTTGTGACTAAGGTCTTAGTTTTCTTCTTAGTCTTCGGTCTACCTTCTCCGAGGGATCAGTAAGGGATAGCCGCCCCTCGTCTCGGCGTGGGCCCCGAGCTCCACAAGAGGCCGAGAAATCGGTTTCAACAGCATACATTATTCCTTTGTCTGGTGTGTTTTGACTGAAACCAAGACATTCGTTGATTAGCTCATCAACTACAACCATCGTATCTGATTCATCAGCAAAATCTGCGGAAATATCTATCAAAATTAATTATCAAAGAGATCAATGTATAGATTCTTGAACGTTGATTAAAAGTCGATGTACACTGAGAGAATATAGAAAAGGGAGTATCTCAATGTATATATATACTTATGCTCTGACTTCTGTTTAATTGATTTTGACGCTTTGCTACAAAACTGTAGAAGTTTAGCTTATAATCATAGTATAGAGTAAAACTACTCAAAGTACATCAACATTTCTCTTGCATATTTCTCGATGTGCGTCGACTTCTTCCTTATATACATCCTGACGTACGTGGACATCTTTACTTAGCTAATAATCTGTAGAGATGTCAACATTAAGATTTCTTGAGTTGTTAGTAATGCTTTGACTACTTCTTGATCGCAGCATTCTGACACATATCCATAACTACAAAGCCATTCATTGTTCATATGATAAGGCAAAACCTAAACTACTTATAGTAACTTGATATACCAAACCAAGTGTGAAAGTGAGTTTAGTTCTTAATTATCAAGGCTCTTGTTTAAGTTTATTTCAAAAATAATGTTATATATAAATATATGAGTGTGTTGAGTGAGTAATAACAACAAATACTAAGAGTGCATAGGTAAACACAGCACATCAAAACATAAAACAAAGCACACATCTAGATGACATAAGATATATAGTAGTTCCCCAATCAACCTGGGTACATCTACTTTTCTACCCACTGGTAGGAATCCACTAGGAGGTTGTTGATCAGGTGCCCTCACACCAAGGTGTTTTTGTTCAGATGTCCACACACCGCAGAGCTTTTGATCAGGTGCTCAAAACAAACATGCAGGTTTTTTTTAAGGTGCCCTGTCACCGGGAGTTAACTTCTGAAGGGAGTTATAACCCTTTACAAGATGGTAAGGAATAAAGAAAACAGAAAATGTTATAGTGTTCTTCTCTTTCTAAGAAGACTCTTGATGATGATGTTGAAGAGAGCTCCCCCTGTCTGATTTAGATTAGATGACAGCTTTATGGATGGAGCTTCTTCTCTAGAATGTGATACTCCTCTTTTCTTCTTGTAGTTTAGATCCCTGAGCAATTGATATAGATTGGTGTCTCAGGATGTATATGATCTGCAAAGAAAGAGTTTAGCAAAAAGAAGATAATATAAATTAGATCTGCTTCTTCTTTTTGCTCCTCTGCTTTTCTCTTTTCCTGTAGCTTTCTATTTTGCCGCTTGTTGTTCTATCTTCCTGCTATATTTCTCTGTATATTTAATCTGGAGAGCTGTTCGGCTGCTTTGAATTCTTGCCGACAGAAGAGGAAGGAAATAATATCTCTTTTATTTCCCAAATCCTCGAGAACATAACTTGTCGTCTTTAGCTTGCTGCAACGGCTACATCATTTAATGCTTCTGCCAACGGCTATTTCAAACAATGGAAAGGCAGCAATATATATAGCAATATATAAATAGAATTAATAAAATATTGCTTTAATAAATTGACAACATATATATAATATTTTAGTCGAACTGAGAATGATATAAAATAATGCTACAGATATTTCGTCGAGCTCAGCTTCACGTACGTCGACCTCATCATTTGATTCGTCGTTCTGAACATCTGTTGAAGATTCGTCGAACGCAGACTTGAGTTCGTCGAATGGAAGGATTCATCGACCGCTGAGCCTGGATAAATTCGTCGACTGCTGAGCTTAAGCAAAAGCGTCGACCGCTGAGCTGGAGCAAAAGCGTCGACCGCTGAGCTGGAGCAAAACTGTCGACCGCTGAGCTGGGATCTGTTCGTCGACCGCTGAACCAATCTGTTCGTCGACCGCTGAATATAATTTAGTCGAGCGCTGCACTTAGACAAATTCTTCGACCGCTGAGACGGGATTGTCGAACGCTGAACCGCTGGAGTTTGTCGAGCGCAGAATGAATACCATTCGTCGAGCGCAGAGCGTCGTTCGTCGAATACAGATGGTCGTTCGTCGAACGCAGAGAACATGTGTTATTTTTATTCTTCTCATATTTTTCAGCCTATTAATTATGTCTTTTCAGCCTTCTTTCTGAATGGGATTTGATAAAAGTTATAAGATGAGTTATGATAGAAACTTAGATATTTAAAGGTGGATCCTAACTCAAATCAAAACTAAGGTTCCAACAATCTCCCCATATTTGAGTTGGGATCCTAATCCAAATTATGACTAGGTTCTAACAATCTCCCCCTATTTGGTTTAGGATTCCTAAGCATAAAAAGTATTGAATAACTTAAGGCTTAAGGGTCAGAGATTATTTCTTTTAAAAAACCAAGCAATTTCTGATTTCCTAGATTTTATTTAAATAGGATTTTAATGATGAATTGCTAGCTGTTATTGGATTCTAAGAATTTTAAAATCAGAAAGACAATGCCTGATAGCTTCTTTCTATAGAATCCCCTTAATCAGAAGAGACTCACACTCAGTGCTCTGATCATTTCTGATCTATGCAATTTGAGTAGAATGCTCAAACTGATTTTCTAGAAAATCTGGAAGAATGTGAAGTTATCTGATTTTGTCTTTAAGATAGGAAATTTCAAGGAATCTTAAAACTGCTGTTTAATTATAAATTGAGTAAAAATATTAAACATTTAAAAAATTGCCTTACAGATAGATATGTTGGCCATTTTATTTCATTGAAATATAAATTTGAAAATTTATTTTGATGTTGCTGAACATAAAATTTTCCTTTTTCTTTAAAAGTTTGTTTAAACTTATCATTTTTAATGAACTTATTTTTTAAACAAATAATTTGTTCTGCTAATAATTTAAAATTTTCTTTAGGTTTGTTATATTCAGAAATCAAATTAGTTATTTTTGTTAACTCTTTTCTGATTTTATTTTCAGAATTTATTAAATCTGTACAAGGTGATTTGAAAACAAATTTAAATGCATCAGAGGTAAAATTGGGAATAGAAGTTACCTCAGTTACCTTTTCTGGTTCAGATTCAGCATCTGATTTGTGATATGAGCCATAAATTGCCAACATGCAGAAAGCTTTGGCTTTTTGTTCTTCTTCTTCTTCTTCTTCTTCACTTAGAGTAAATGATGGTTCTGCATCAAAAGTGTAGTTAGTGAAATATGTAGAAGATTATTCATTTACCATCCTTGAGAGGGAGTTCCAGATGGCCCTTGCTGAAGTGCAATCAGCCACTATAAGAAGAATGTCGTTTGACATTGATTGAGCCAATATGTTCATGGCCATGGCATCAGCACATTTCAGCTTTTCTTGATCATCTGTTGAAGAGGTTGAAGATGGAGGTCCTGTCAAAATGGAATTGTAAATTTCTTCATCTATTGCGTTCATATATAATCTGATTCTAACTTGCCATAAAGAGAATCTATCCAAATTACAAATTGGTGGATAAGAAAATGAAAAATCTGCTTGAGCCATTAACTTTTAGAAAAAACTTTTAAAAAAAAATAAGAACTAAGTGATCTTTGTGATTTCAGGTGTTAGCCTGTGTGTAAAATCAACTTGCTCTGATACCACTTGAAAGTCAGTTTAGTTCTTAATTATCAAGGCTCTTGTTTAAGTTTATTTCAAAAATAATGTTATATATAAATATATGAGTGTTCTGAGTGAGTAATAACAACAAATACTAAGAGTGCATAAGTAAACACAGCACAGCAAAACATAAAACAATGAACATATCCAGATGACACAAGATATATAGTAGTTCCCCAATCAACCTGGGTACATCTACTCTTCTACCCACTGGTAGGAATCCACTAGGAGGTTGTTGATCAGGTGCCCTCACACCAAGGTGTTTTAGTTCAGGTGTCCACACACCACAGAGCTTTTGATCAGGTGCTCAAAACCAAGATGCAGGTTTTTGCTAAGGTGCCCTGTCACCGGGAGTTAACTTTTGAAGGGAGTTATAACCCTTTACAAGATGGGAAGGAATAACGAAAACAGAAAATGTTATAGTGTTCTTCTCTTTCTAAGAAGACTCTTGATGATGATGTTGAAGAGAGCTCCCCCTGTCTGATTTAGATTAGATGACAGCTTTGTGGATGGAGCTTCTTCTCTAGAATGTGATACTCCTCTTTTCTTCTTGCAGTTTAGATTCCTGAGCAATTGATATAGATTGGTGTCTCAGGATGTATATGATCTGCAAAGAAAGAGTTTAGCAAAAAGAAGATAATATAAATTAGATCTGCTTCTTCTTTTTGCTCCTCTACTTTTCTCTTTTCCTGTAGCTTTCTATTTTGCTGCTTGTTTTTCTATCTTCCTGCTATACTTCTCTGTATATTTAATCTGGAGAGTTCTTCGGCTGCTTTGAATTCTTGCCGACAGAAGAGGAAGGAAATAATATCTCTTTTATTTCCCAGATCCTCGATAACATAACTTGTCGTCTTTAGCATGCTGCAACGGCTACATCATTTAATGCTTCTGCCAACGGCTATTTCAAACAAAGGAAAGGCAGCAATATATATAGCAATATATAAATTGAATTAATAAAATCTTGCTTTAATAAATTGACATCATATATATAATATTTTAGTCGAACTGAGAATGATATAAAATAATGTTGTAGATATTTCGTCGAGCTCAGCTTCACAATCGTCGACCTCATCATTTGATTCGTCGTTCTGAACATCTGTTGAAGATTCGTCGAACGTAGACTTGAGTTCGTCGAACGAAAGGATTCGTCGACCGCTGAGCCTGGATAAATTCGTCGGCCGCTGAGCTTGAGCAAAAGCGTCGACCGCTGAGCTGGAGCAAAAGCGTCGACCGCTGAGCTGGAGCAAAAGCGTCGACCGCTGAGCTGGGATCTGTTCATCGACCGCTGAACCAATCTGTTCGTCGACCGCTGAATATAATTTATTCGAGCGCTGCACTTAGACAAATTCTTCGACCGCTGAGACGGGATCGTCGAACGCTGAACCGCTGGATTTCGCCGAGCGCAGAATGAATACCATTCGTTGAGTGCAGAGCGTCGTTCGTCGAATGTAGATGGCCATTCGTCGAATGCAGAGAACATGTGTTATTTTTATTCTTCTCTTATTTTCAGCCTATTAATTATGTCTCTTTTCAGCCTTCTTTCTGAATGGGATTTGATCTAAGTTATAAGATGAGTATTGATAGAAAATAAGACATTTAAAGGTGTATCCTAACTCAAATCAAAACTAAGGTTCCAACAATGTGGTTTTGCCAAATAGTGGTCAAGTTTTGGAGTTGGTCAACATTCAGAGTGACCGGTAGAATGTGAGATGGCCCAGAAGAAGATGATAGTGTCGCGCCTGCAACATAAGCCTTTGATAACCCCTATCTTACTACCAATCATAAATCATCCTTACACAAAATCAAGCATAACAGAATGGCAAAGTCCTTGAATGGTTGTGACGATGTAGATCCTGATGTCGAGGGGATACCTGCCAATATTTGGGTGTTAGGTATGGAACGATCACCTAGAAGGGGGGTAGATGATCTGGCTGTTTTTAAATCTTTTTGCGCAGAGTGTATATATTCTAATCACAATAAAGAAATAGCACACAGAAAACCACATCACACAACACACCAGATGTATAGAGGTTCCTCAAGATGGGGTGTCTTGAGTAGTCCTCTGTCCCACTGTGCCTATCTAGCAGGTGCTAGTGTAACACCCCTGTTTTTCGTTAATTATTTTGCGTAGCCGCTGTGACGTAATTTTGGCATAAGGGAGTTATGTCAGCTCGTCAGGTTTAGTTTTGGGCCTTAGCTTAGTTAAAGTATGTAATTTAGATCAAGCGTGCAAAATTTCGCGATGTTTCGAGTTAAAAGGAATATTTTGGGTAGTTATCAAGATTTTAGCTTCGGGAAGCTTTATCCCAAGTTTGGCTCGTCGGAATTAAATTCTGACTTCGCCGTTGGATTCGTAGCGCCGTTTTTCTATTAGGGTGTGAGTTTCATGGAAATCCGAGGTGATTTAGTCGCCCTCGCAGTTTAAGTAAACGGGAGTATTATTTAATAAATTAAATATGGAAATTAGGGTTTATATATATACCCAAAATCCCTAACCCGATTCATCTTCTTCCCCATTCGGCCGAACAAGAGTTCTATTGGGCAAGAGAGCAAGAGCGGCGTGTTGTGGAGCTTTCGGCCGGCGATTCGAAGGTTGTAGTAGTCGGAATCGTGTTTGGAGAGTGGATTCGAAAAGCTCTCGGCGAGATCTTCGTCCTAGTGGTGAGCTTTTCCCATTTCTTGGATTTTTGGAGTTTGAGGTAGTGGTCTATCTCCTCCTTTTGATCCAAAAAGTTTTAGGATTTTGTGCTCGAGTGTTTCCATAGCTGTAGGAGCAAGGAAATTCAAGTTTTTGGGAAGGTTAAGGCAAGTGGCTATTTTCCTCCTTCCTTCTTATTTGTTGAAGCACTCTTCTTTTCCTTGGTTATGAGTTATTGCTGTGTTTTTAGCTTCTACCTTGAGCGCATGTATGATAGTTAATATCCCTAAACCCCCTTGATCTTCCCCCAAAAAAATATCTGGAGTTTTCCCTGGACAACCTACGGTTGCCCTGAAATCTTTTTCCGGCTGCCTTGGATTTCTTGAGAAATCAATGTTCCTGTCTTGGATTTCTCGAGAAATCAATGTTTCCTACTTTGGGATTTCTCGAGAAATTGCATCTCCTGCCCTTGGGATTTCTCGAGAACTGCAATTCCTACCTTTGGGACTTCTCGAGAATTCTATTCTCTGCCTTTGATCTCTCGAGAACCCTTTGACCTTAGCCCTCGACTTCTCGAGAAATGTTTGATCTTTGCTCTTCATTTCTCGAGAACCATTTGTTCTTATTCATTGATTTCTCGAGAACTATAGGTTCTTAGCTTTTGATTCCTCGAGAAATGCCCCTTTGTTTCTTAATGTTTGAGCTATGCCTCCAATTTCTCCTACTCCTCGAAATCTTGTGTCTTCTAAAGGGTGCAGGTAGTTGCAGATATATGTACTGTGCCCTTGATCATGAGCACCTTCTGCCTAAGTTCTTACATCTGTTGTGATTACCCAATATCTGAGTCTTCTCTTATGAATCGTCTTATGCAGTGTTTACCTTGTCTTTGACCCTTGTTGGGAACAGTGCCCAGCAATGTTCCTTATTTGAAGAAGTGATCAGCACAATGATAACTGCAAGTTGTCTTTAATATTTTATCTAGTTCATGCTTGCAGAGATGAGACAATATGTCCAATACTTCAACAGCCTGCCTAAGTATAATATCATCGAAAAAGGCTGGACATATTGTCAACAAATACAGGCACATTGTCATGATGATGAGCAAAGCAAACGCTGAGACTTGGCGAGTTCATCAAACGCAGAATGCATTTCGTCGAATGCAAAATGCAGTTCGTCGAACGCAGAATGCAGTTCATCGAACGCAAAATGAAGTTCGTCGAATGAAAAGAAAGGACAAAAGCAAATGCCAAGACTTGGCGAGTTCATCGAACGAAGAATTAAGTTCGTCGAACGCAGAGACGGGATAGAAGAATTAAGTTCGTCGAACGCATAATGCTGTTCGTCGAACGCAGAATGAAGATCGTCGAACGCAGAGAAGACATGAAGATATCCTAGGAAGGAAGGTCGTCGACAAGATGCAGTATCGTTGACATCAACAGAGTATTCTTGTCGTCGAGAAAGAACATACATCATTGTAAGGAAGACATGACGTCGAGAAGACTGAAGAAGGACAGCTAATGACAAGCATAGTCTGTCGACATGATATCGCACTTGTCGTCGAAAGAACAAAGTGATTATGACGACAGACTAGAAGGAAGAAAGTCACGACGACACAGTCAGAGATAGCATATCGTCGTATATGCAGGAACGCTGGGATATCTCGTATCGTCGAGATACCAGCATCAGAGGAAGAAGCTAGAAGACTTGTAGATCCACCAAGGTCTAAGGCATCAACATAGTCGTGTCATCGAGATATTATCCATATTGTCGTAATGCTGTCAGTATCGTCATGAAGCTGGAAATATCATCGAGACGGGATTCAAATGTTGCGGACGCGCTGTCAGCATTTAATGTCGCCGCCTGATTGTCCAATCAGTGTGTGCTCTTAAGGAATGAGGCATCTGACACTTAAGGAAATTTATCAGAAGACCGTTGGTGGCCTCGCACTCTTATAAAAGAGATAAGAGGATGCCCTAGAAAAATGAATCTTGGTGAGAAAAGAAAAACGAAAAAGTATCCCATCGTTGCTTCAATACAACAGTACATTCTGCGGAGAAGAAGAAGATCAAGTAGAGAACAAGATTCTAGCATTCTCAGAAGAATCAGTCATCTCCATCGACTGATAAGAAGTCGTTCCTCATCAGGCTAAGAGAACAGATTGAAGAAGAACTGTGCTTTCAAGATCTGAATCAGAAACATCTTCTTCAACCTCAAGAAGCTGATCTCCATCAGGCTAAGTTGTCGATCTTCATCAGGCAGAAGAAGCAGTTATCATTACTGTAATTTCATTCTTGTAAGGCTTGCGAGCCTGAGTGTATAGCTTGAGGGATGGAGAGCTGTGAGGCTTGAGGGCCAGGGCAGTGGACTTGCGGGTCCGATTTTGTCTAGCTTGAGGGCTGGAGACCCGCCAGGCTTACGGGCCAGGGCAGAGGCTAGACTTGCGGGTCTGAGTTAGGTAGGGCTTGAGGGCCAGATTGTCAAGCTTGAGGGCTTGAGACCTGTGAGGCTTGCGGGCTAGGGCAGAGGCTAGACTTGCGGGTCTGAGCTAGGTAGGGCTTGAGGGCCTGAGTGTCGAGCTTGCGGGCTCAGGTGCAGTAGGGGCTTGCGGGCCTAGGTTGTAGGACTTGCGGGTCCGTGATGTAAGGCTTGAGGGCCTGAAGGTTTGGCGGAGTTTGCCGAGCCTAGCACACTGCTAGGTAGGCGCAGAGGGAAAGAGGACTACTCAAGACACCCTGTCTTGAGGAACCTCTATAGATCACTGTGTGCTTTTCTGTGTTGTGCTTTATAATTTATAGATCTACGAATCAGAATTCAAGAACACCTAAAGAGGATAAAATAACTTGAAAAACCTATTCACCACCCCCCCCCCCCCCCCCCCTCTAGGTGATAAGTTGACACCCAATAAACAACAAGTGGTATCAAAGCCTGGTTTTTCAAAGAAAAGCCTAACAGCTTGAACAAATCTGCCCTTGGGTGTTCATTCATCATAGCTTTGGAATCAAAAATAGCTATTTGCTCTAAGGAGAACTTTGCCCTTTGGAAAGTTAGAGCAAAAATATACATGGAGGCAATGGATCCATGAATGTTTTTAATTGTTCAAGAAGGACCCTCCATGACAATGTTAAATGATGAGACTCTTCTAGCCAGCTTGGACAAAGAAGCCAGAAGCATTCTAGCTGGTGCAGTAGATTTGCCAACACACTAGAAGCTGAGTCATTGCACAATAGCAAAGGACATGTGGGACTCCCTAGGAGTCCTCATGGAAGGGTCAGAGGAAGATTTTGAAGAAGAAACCCCTCATGAAGAGGTATGCATCAGAGTACCACTGACTACATCAGACAATGAATCAGATGATGAAGAATTCTCTGGAGCAGGAGAAAGAATAAGAGAACCCTTGACTCTTACAGACTATGATTCTGAGGATGAAGAGGTTCATGGGCTGATGGCTCTATCAGATGAAGAAAATCATGATGAATCACATCATGATCAGGTATGCACCACTCACACACCTTTACTACCTGCTTTATTTATGAAGACCAAGAGTACATCAGGTGATTGTACATCTTCTGAAGATGATGCAGAAGACTGCTCATCATGCAATAATAAGGACCATGCTGATCTAATAGAGCAGTTTGGTGATCTCTTGGGAGCTCTGAGAAAGAGCAAGAAGCTTGTTGAGAAGCAAGCTAGGGAGCTAGATTCACTCAGGCCCATTAAGGCTGAGATGAACAAGGAAATGGGTATGTCCCCCAATATGGGCACCAACTCCTGTGAGCTCAAGAAAATCATAAACAAGCTTTATGATGAAAGAGGCCAAAGGGAAGAGCTTATCAAGAAACTTGAGAATGACCTTCTTAAGGAAAGAAGCTTGGTAGCTCAATTCTCTAAGCCCAAAACTATACTACCCATCATTGACACCTTCTCTTCCTATGGAAATAGGAGGGGATTGGGTTTCAATGAAGGGGCAATAGATGCTGGAAATGGAGAAAGGGGCAAAACTAAAGCAGAGCCTTATACCACCTTTCAGAAGGTAGTGCTTCCCTCAAATAGTTATGATCAGGACAATGTCCATGGTCACTGGATGAATGGAAGCTCCATTAGTCATGGAAATGCTCCTGACTATGTGAAGAGAAAGGGCATGGGGATGAGTGCATTAAAGGCTCCCCATAAGGAAATCCAAATGGCCCATCATGGACCATTTGTGTTTGGTTCCCCAGCCCCCACTTTCAAGGATAAAGGAGGAAAATCTTCCCAATATCTTCCAGATAAGAAGCAGACTGGTAACCCCAGTATAATCAATTCTCACTTGATCATATCTGATGCCATCAACACCATGTCAGCTACCAAGCTGACATCTGTTGCTGACAAATAGATAAAGTCAAGAAGAAATAATTATACTAGTGTAGCTAGTCAGCTCTTGGCTGAGAGAGATAGGAAGAATGTTGATGCCTTCTCTACTGAACATACTTCAAAAATTGTTCAGAAAAGAAGGTACAACATCTATGAATGTTGGTGTTGTGGCAAAGTGGGACACTTTGCCATTGACTGTTGGCACAACCCTAGTGTGCCTAGTGCAAAGGAGAGACCTCCTGGAAGGGATGAGGAGAGTGGAAGAATTCCCTATTATGCTAACAAGAACCTAGGACCCAAGTCACCTTGGGTTCCTAAAGATTATTAAATCTTTCTTGCAGGGTAGTCCATTTAGCCAATCAAAAGCAAACAAGGCTAATGGACAATAAGTGCTCCAAGCTCAACTCTGGACTAAAAAAAACTCACCACATGCCAAGGTGCACTGATCTAGGGGGAGCTAAGAGTAAATATATGTGGTCATCCCATCAAGGGGGAGCTACTAACTCATAAAGACTTAAAAGCTAAGGTGAAGGTAATTATGTTGATGCATAACCTCATCTTTATCATTTTGTAAAAGTAATTTTCACTTAAATAAATAAAAGTTATCATTCAAGGAGAACATATATATGGCACTGCCAAAAGCATTGCACTGGATATACAAAAGAGTGAACCAAAACCATATCGTCGAGATGATGATTGGTATCGTCGAAATGACTCCTCGATATCGAATCTGCATCACGACGATATCCAATCATCAGTGGGCTCTTAAATAAACCTGTGCTTAACTAGTCATTACATCTAAACTCGAGTTAATCAGACATTTAACAAATGACACTTCAACTTCCAACTCGGACACTATAAATAAGGTCAAATGTCTTAAGGTTGAAACACTCTACATTAGCCCTAAAAAGCCGTCGTGTTCTCCACGCCTTCTAAGAGTGAACGAGTCGATGGTGCTGAAATCCTTTTGGATCAAGCAAAAGATGGCGCCAAAGAAGGAAGGATTCCTCTTTGAAGGAAGTGAAGTGGTAAGGTATGGGTTCGTGGAAGGACCATAAGAGATTCAACATGCTATCAAGATATTGGACGTCGTCGGTCTGGAGTTCGCCCTCTCTGAGCCTACAGAAATATTAAAAAGAGAAGTGATGGAGTTCTACTCGAATGCCAAGGGTGGCTCAAAGGGAACGTCTATGAAGAGCGTAATCAACGGGATAAGGGTCAAGATAATCCCAAGAGATTGAACAGGGCTCTTCAGTTTTTGACCTTTTCCAAGGGGGAGGAAGATGAAAAGATCACCCAGGAAGACCTTGACAAGGCTCTGTCATGATGCGGGCATTCGAGCAAGACCTATGGGTCCATGGAAAGGAAAAGCTTCAATCAACAAGGAAAGCTGATGGCAGACATTGTGGGAAAAGCCCTCCTCTACAAGGTAGGGTCACATGACATGATATCCAGGCCTATGTTCGAGACAATGACAAGGATAATCCAAAGGAAGAAGACCAACTGGGGTCAGATTATTTTCAAGAAAATTCAAGACAGCCTTCAACTTCCAAATCTAGGAAGAATACTATCACTGTATCTTCTGTTATCCTACCCTGAAAGCTTTAACAAAAAGTATGGAGTAAAAATCCATCACATGAGAAGGATGGATATCAGGATACTGGAAAGGCGGGAGAAAGTTCTGACTAAACCTCCCAAGAAGTTGAAGACAGCAGAAGATATGAAGAGGAAGGGAGAAAGCTCGTCTGAAGAAAGTGAGTCAGACAACAGTTCACCTCCATCTGACTCTGAGGTACCCGTGGAGACAAGGAATGTCGCCCTCCAGACCTCTGCTCTAAGTCAGGGATCCAGGATAACAGCAGGAATAGATCAAGGAAGTGCTGAAATTGAGGGGGAGGAGAACAGTGAGCTCCCTGCTCAAGTGGAAGAAGTGATTAATAAGATCATAGGGACTGAAGATGCTGGTCATTTTGAACCAGCAATGCAAGAGGACAACCAAGAGAACCCTGCTGATGAGACTAGCAAATATCAGCAAAGCCCTGAAAAGGAAAATGAGCCAAACCATTCACCAATAAGAAAATCTCTATCTCAAATAATTGAAGGGGATGAAGAAGAAGAACAAGATAGTTCATTTACAGAGAATAGACCAGAGGGGCTCTCACTATTATCTCCGATAAAGATGCTCCTGGAAGAGCAAAGATTAAAACTTGAAATCTATGTCACCTCTGCTATCTATGAGCTAAGAAGGGAACTGTCTGCTGAATCGGCAAGCCTGAGAAATGATGTAAAAAATCTGCAAGAATACATTGTTCGTACTCACAAGGGTGTATCTAACCTAGGGGTTAATCAGACATTGATTGTCAGCAGCATAGAAAAGGCCTACATTGCATCCACCAAGAAGAGGGTTGAACACAAAACTGATCTCCAAGAAAGTCTAGATCACCACAATAAAGATCTAGACAGTCATCTGCTTGAAACCAAGAATCACTTGGAAGCAGGAATCCACATGCTCAAAAATAAGATATTGGCCTCCGAGGAGAATCTCCAATGGGGGATATCTAAAGAAGTCATAAAGGGGGAGAGATCAATGATAAAGGCCAGTGGTGATCATGCCATCTGGACCACAAACACCATCAGGGAAGCAATGAATCTCCCTCCTCTACATTATGACGAGCCTGCTGAAGTGCAACATACATAGATTCCTAATACTGATAAGGGTAAGGAAAAGGAAGCACTGGAGGATGAAGAAATAAAAATGAGAAAGAGAAAGTACAGGGAGGAAATGGAGAAAAAGGATGACTATGAAAGATGGAGTCCCATATCCAGGATCATCATTCTAAATGCATGGGAGCAAGTGAAAGCTAATAAAGGCGAAAGATACAATGTATACAGTCCTCAAGAATGGGCTAAGCATGAATATCAAGAAGAATCAAGGAGAGAATACAGAAGGAATAAGCAAGCAGGAAAAATTCCAGCTGACACACCTGAACCTCTAAAGTATCATCCTAAGCTATTTGAGTACTTCATCAGACAAGCTGAAAAGGAACAGGAAGCCAGTGCCAAAATAGCAAAGGGTGAAGCTGATATGAGGGCACCAGAGATATAGATGGCTAAATATTTAGGGGGCTAAATAAAGAAATGTCAAAACTTTTGAAAACATTTGGCACTATTTATAAATGAAGTAATATTTGTCAAATTCTGTGTTCACTCAATTATAGCTATAATGTCATCACTATATGCTTGTTTGCTTAAAATATTAAATCTTTTATTTGAGTAGCATTTATCATTGAGTGTGTTATGACTTCTTCAAATAGGGGGAGATTGTTGGGAACAGTGTCCAACAATATTCCTGATTTGAAGAAGTGCTCATCTCAATGATTAGTGCAAGTTGTATTTAATTTTTATCTAGTTCATGCTTGCAGAGATGAGACAATATGTCCAGTACTTCAACAGCCTGCCTAAGTATAATATCGTCGAAAAAGGCTGGACATATCGTCGACAAATCCAGGCACATCGTCATGATGATGAGCAAAGCAAACGCTGAAACTTGGCGAGTTCGTCGAACGTAGAATGCAGTTCGCCAAACGCAGAATGCAGTTCATCGAACACAGAATGAAGTTCGTCGAACAAAAAGAAAGGACAGAAGCAAACGCCGAGACTTTGCGAGTTCGTCAAATGAAGAATTAAATTCATCGAACGCAGAGACGAGATAGAATAATTAAGTTTGTCAAACGCAGAATGCTGTTCGTCGAACGCAGAATGAAGATCGTCGAACGCAGAGAAGACATGAAGATATCCAAGGAAGGAATGTCATCGAGAAGATGCAGTATCGTCGACATCAACAGAGTAGCCTTGTCGTCGAGAAAGAACACACATCGTTGTAAAGAAGGCATGACGTCGAGAAGACTGAAGAAGGAGAGCTGAAGACAAGCATAGTCTGTCGACATGATATTGCTCTTGTGGTCGAAAGAACAAAGTGATTACGACGACAGACTACAAGGAAGAAAGTCACGACGACACAGTCAGAGATAGCATATCGTCGTATATGCAGGAACGCTGGGATATCTCGTATCGTTGAGATACCAGCATCAGAGGCAGAAGCTAGAAGACTTATAGATCCACCAAGGTCTAAGGCATCGACATAGTCGTGTCGTCGAGTTATTATCCATATCGTCGTAATGCTGTCAGTATCGCATGAAGCTGGAAATATCGTCAAGACGGGATTCAAATGTTGCGGATGCACTGTCAGCATTTAATGCTGCCGCCTGATTGCCAATCAGCGCGTGCTCTTAAGGAATGGGGCATCTGACACTAAAGGAACTTTTTTAGAAGACAGTTGTGGTCTTCGCACTCTTAAAAAAGAGATAAGAGGATGCCCTAGAAACAAGAATCTTGGTGAGAAAAGAAAAAGGAAAAAGTATCCCGCCGTTGCTTCAATACAACAGTACATCCTGCGGAGAAGAAGAAGATCAAGTAGAGAACAAGATTCTAGCATTCTCAGAAGAATCAGTCATCTCCATCGACTGATAAGAAGTCGTTCCTCATCAGGCTAAGAGAATAGATTGAAGAAGAACTGTGCTTTCAAGATCTGAATCAGAAACATCTTCTTCAACCTCAAGAAGTCGATCTCCATCAGGCTAAGTTATCGATCTTCATCAGGCAGAAGAAGCAGTTGTCATTACTGTAATTTCATTCTTGTAAGGCTTGCGGGCCTGAGTGTCTAGCTTGAGGGCTGGAGAGCTGTGAGGCTTGAGGGCCAGGGTAGTGGACTTGTGGGTCCGATTTTGTCTAGCTTGAGGGATGGAGACATGTGAAGCTTGCGGGTGTAACACCCCAGGTTTTTCTTATAGTTAATTTAAGTAGGGTTATGGTAGTATAGATGGTTTAAATATTAAATCTATCATTGCGAAGCGTTAATGCAAGAGGGCGTTACCATTTCGTGATCGTCGTCGTCCGGTGAGTTTGATGCTAGGTTATTACATGAGTGCGTATAGGCAATTTTTATTTTATTTTTCATAAAGAAATGTAGGTATATATATATACATATATATATGTAAATATATATATATACCTGCATATACATATATATATATATTAAGCAATCGGCCTGAGCCTATTCCCATTTCTCCCCCTCCTTCCCATGAAAATCTTCTTGTGATGTCGAGGCTAGGGATTTCGCCAGAGACGCCGGGAGCCGGAGGCGTAGGCCATCGTTGGAGTTTTAGAGGTTGTCGGGGCTTGGTTTTGTCACCGGAGCGGGGTTGCGGAGGGTTCCCGTTGGCTTCGGCAGTGGTGGTGAGGCCTCCCGGCAGTGGTGGTGAGGCCTCCCGGCCGTGGTTTTTGCTTCGGCGAGTGGTGTCGGCTCCCGATTCAGGCAAGAAAACCGCATCTCCTTCTTCCTCCTTCCTTCCTTCTTTGATATGGTTATGATTTGTTGTTCTAGGCTAGATTTCTTTGGGGCTGAGCAATATACGCAAAATTTCAGCAGGTAGGGGGGTTCATAGTCCACTCTGAGAAAGTATAAACCATGCTGGAGCCTTAATTCCTGCTGCTTTTCTTATTTTAGCTTCCAATTTTTTTTATATCCTCTTCTTGCCATATATTAAGTCCTACCAATACCAAACTGCCGACAATATTTCCAAAAATGATTGGTATAATTTTACGGCTTTAAATTTTAGAGAAAATCATCCAGCGAGACAAATGCATGATACTTTTTATCTAAAATCCCAAGATAAAGGCCAACATTTATTATTACGTACTCATACCTCCCCCGTTCAAGTTAGAGTGTTGGAAAATAGTAAACCACCTTTTAGGTTTATTGTTCCAGGCAGGACCTATAGATCAGATTATGTTATGACTCATACTCCAACGTTTCATCAAATTGAAGGGGCAGTATAATCCCAGTTAGGGGCTGCTGCTATAATATGATTTGGGGTTGCCTTATATGTGTTCTAATTGGGGGCTGCTTCTTATATTTGTCTAGTTAGGGGCTGCTCTTATATATCTGTTCCATTTGGGGGTTTCTATGTACCGTCCTAGGCTGGGATATTATTGGGGGTTGCTATCTATAACCCAGTTGGGATTTTATTTGGGGGCTGTTGCATATAGTTCTATTTGGGTTATTTTTGGGCTGCTATGCATAATTTCAAATTGGGGGTCGCTATATATATGTCATTCCAGGTTGGATTATTTTATTTGGTGGGGGCTTCTATGTATAACTCCAGTGGACTTTTGGGGGCTGCTATATATATAGCTCTATTAACTATATACAGTTCACTGAATTTTTATGGTGGGCCGCCTTCATGTTGCAAGTCTCGATAATTCAAGTTGCGTAATCAATTCATAGTTCAAGCGTGTTCCTTTCATATGGCATTTAATTGCTTTGGTAATGCAGCCCTGGGTATAAGAGAGTACGGTTGTCAAGTGCGGAAATTATTTAAGCGTTGGCTAAATTATAAAACCACTCATAGTCTCGCGCTAGTAGCCTAGTTGTTGAGGTCATTTAATTGCTCTTTTCCCCTCCCTGGGCTTGTGAAAGTATCTAGTTGCGGCCTAAATCACCTAGAGGGGGGTGAATAGGTGGATTTTATGTTTTTACGCGGAATTAAAAATAGCACAGAAAAGCACACAAAAAAAGCACAGCACAGACACAAGGATTTTATAGAGGTTCCCCGATGTGGGTACTCCTCTTTCCCGCCTCGCCTATCTAGCTCTTCGAGGCTAGATTCGGCTACTTCACCAAACTCAGATTAAAATAATCTTACACTCGGAGTAAGAACTCCTACAACTCGGAGTGCACCACTCCTACAACTCGGAGTAAAAACAACTCCTACAACTCAATCCTTAACCAAGGATCTACACAACACTCGGAAGCAAGCTTCCTACAAAGTTTATAAAATTGTTTATTACAACACAACGTAGATTGGAAATAATCTTCTTAAACTTCAGATGAAGTTCTTCTTCAGATCTTGAGAAATAAATTTCTTCTTCTTAGCAGTGAACTTCAGTCCTTTGTGAATGAAGAATGAAGAAATCTTGAAAACGATTTGAAGCTAGATCTGAGAACTTGAATCGACTTGATCAACAGAAGATGAGAGCTAATCGGATCTTGATCTTGTCGATTGAATCTTTTGAAGACGAAACAAGAATCGCTGGCTTTGTCGGAGACGAAACACTTGCGTGAGAACAGTCGGCCGTCAGAAGTAATGTGCGATTTCTTTTTCAATTCTCGATTCTGGTTATCTGGAAATAATCCTTAGGTATTTATAGAGTCTTCTTCCAACGGTCATAAGCGCGAATTATGGATCTAACTCCACGTGTACTGTACATAGGAGAAGCCCTAGGAAACGCGCATTCAAAAACGAACCGGAAGAATTACTGCAGACCGATTCGGTTAAATGGTATAACCGAATGGCAATAACCGAATCGAATTCGGTTAAATGATATAACCGAATTGCAATAACCGAATTGCAATAACCGAATTCGGTTATTCTAATTCTTCAAGGAAATTTCGAACTATGATTCACCGAATTCGATTATATCCATCCCAACTATATAGTCGAATTCGACTATATGTTTCTGAATGATATAACCGAATTTTACTTGGGAAAAATCCCTTTTTATGAAAAGTCCACCATCAGCTCCAGTCCTCCTTCTCTTGCACTTAGGAAATGAGGTACATCCCAATAGAGAGATCTCACATGAGCCAACACTTTGGTCTATACAATGAGGGATTACATTGCACAAGCCTGTGTTTGACGACTCATTGAAACCTGACATTGGTTTGTACCTAGAGTGGAATGACCTGTCACAACACAGCTAAAGTGCATAATCAAATACAATTACAATTCATCCTAGTTTGAAGGGGACTTCTTCAAATCAGGGCTATTGTGGATACAATACCCAACAATCTCCCCCTATTTGAAGAAGTCAGAACCCTATCTACTGAGGTGAATTGCTAGGAGAAAAAATAAATATAAGCAAGTAAAGAACTGAGCTATGAAGCTATATATAGTCATCATAAACAAAAACTTAAGTCCACCAAAAATTAATTAGACAACAATATATAAATGTTCTTAAAAGAGAAATAGAGTCTAGCGATCAAGCATCCATCATTTCTCTTTTGTCTTTTCCTTTTGACTTTTCTTCAATTGTCTGGTAAAATATGCCCTTGGTTTTGGATAGTATCTTGGAGGAGGAGAAGGAGGCTTTTCATCATCTTGATGATTCCTGTAGTGAATTCTTCTCTTGAGCCTAGCCATCTCCCATTTGTGGATCTCATCTCTATCGTAGTGATTGTCGACAGACTCATTTGAGTTCATAACAAGATTATAAGTGTCCAAAATAATATTCCTGGATTCCGGACTCCACAGTTCTCCAACAATCTTCCTGGGATGAGGTGCTCTTGGTTCTAGAAGTCTGGGACCTGCAGCCCTTCTAGCATCATGCATAAAACCACCTGAGCTTGATCCTCCTTGATCAACTCTAGCTCTCTTCCTGGAGAAATCTTCTTCATCGTCTGACCAATGATAAACTTCAGGAGGAATAAGAGGTTCAGACGGAGCAGCAACCTGAATGTCCGGATGGAATACTTCAGAAGGAAATGCTGGCTGCGCAGAAGATTGACCTGTCCCTTGGAAACCATAGGCAAAGCCTCTTGATAGCTCATTATGCAACCAAACCTGATTTTGGTGCAGATAACCATATAGGTCTTGAAATTTGCTATCAATACTTCTTGAAACTTCAGCAATCTGAGATTGAACATTTAACTGAGATTCTTGAATCCTTCCTTCTAACTCTCTATTTAAGTCCCAGATTTGAGTTTGAATTCGTTCATGCAGTCTTTCCTCCCCCTTTCTGACTTCTTCAGTTAGGGTTTGGATGATCTCTGTCTTGATAGCCTGTAGAGAGTTCTGAACTGAAGATCTTCCCTGTTGATCATGCTGAAACATGTACTCTTGATTTTCAGAGAGCTTTGTAGTATTCTCACAAACGGCATGTAATCCTTCCCCAACATACTTAAGGGAGGATGCACCCAGAGAGAAGTACTCATCCTGTTTTTCTGTTACCTTGTCCATGCTATGAGCTAGAGATTGCAAGTGATTGCCCATTCCTTTGTTTATATCTCTGGTCTTGTCAAAGATTTGATGAATAGCAAATTCAAAATACTTTTTCTGTTTGATAAGCATTTCTTCCATACTAAGTAGCATTGAGTCGACGGCAGAGGGAGGTTGATTTTGCAAGCGAGAAGAGATTCCAAAATCATCTTCTGCTACGAGGAAATCTGCTGAATCCACATCCTTCATATAGTGATAAAACTGTTGAGTATCAAGAGTTTCTTCATTTTGAGCTGGAGGAGGAGAGGGTTCTTCATTTCTCCTGTCTTCGACTGTTATTTGGATTTTGTGCACCTTGGGAGCTTGCACAGATTTTCCCTTAACTTTTGAAGTTGAGGCAGAGGGCCCTGCAGCACTGTTATCTTCTATGAGGATAGCAACATGTTCAGGGGTTGTAGGAAGGTCTGCCTGCTCTTGCTTATCTTCTTCAGGAGCAGAGAGATCAGAATGAACATTCTCCCCCTCAATTTGAGCGGGGATAGCAGCCTCAGGAGGAACAGCTTGACATTTCTCTGACTGACCTGTCTTCACAGCATCAGTATCAGGATCATCTCCCCCTTCATCATCTCCATTACTGTCGATGTGGCTATCAGCATTTTCTTCTTTATTAGATTCAGGCAGCTTGGAACACTCCCCCTTGGAGGGTTCACCTTCTCTCTCATTCAGGTCTACACCCTGCTTCTCATTTTCTTTCTCACTATCTTGGTTCTCATGGTGTTCCTCAGCTTCCTGTTCACTGTCCTTCTGACTGGATGGATCACTTTCTGTTTCACTGTCATATTCAGTGCGGGGAATTTTCTTAACTTTTGGAGCCCTAGGAGATATCACTCTTGACTCACCAACTTTCCTGGACCACCTCTCAATCATAGAGGAGTCAATTCTTTTGAAATGATGGAGGGGAGTTCCATTCTTCATGCTGAATCTTATTTTATCCAGACGGTAGAGATATAGAGAGAGAATTCTCCCAAAATTTGGGGTATTTAAACTAGCGGAGATTCTGTCAAATAACACTCTTCCCCAGTCAACCCTTTTTCTGCAAATAACTGAACCCAGCAACTTGAACATATCATTGGAGAGATAGTCGTGAGAGCCGACTTTACAGAGGAGAACCTTTCCCATAATATCAGATAGCAATTTTCCTTCCTCATTCATCTGCTTTCGATAAATGGATTTTGTTCCTTTGGGCAAACCACAAAACCGGAGAGCTTGTTTGAAATCCTTTGGAGATAGAGTATCTGTTTCTGAAACTTCTGGTAGCTTGAGAAGCTTGGTCAGACTTGAAGAAGTAATCTTGATTTGGACATCACCAATCCTGCTTTTTATCACAGACCCTCTCTTTCTCAGTTCTGCATGCTTGAAGAATTTTAGAACTTCTGATTCAAGCACCTTGCAGGGATGTTCTAGAACATAGCCCAGACCGGCCACCTCAAGAACGAGAACAATGTTTCTGAATTCATCAACTGAGGTGTCGAAACCAGTTCTGACTAGCTCACTCCCGAAGAGCAGCTTCTCTGAGGCTTTCTTAGGCATTGCGTAGCTTCTCTTGAATCGGTTGAAGGAGGTGAGGAAGCGAGGATTCGAGCGAACCAGTTGAGTGTCGGTTGAAGAAGACGATGAATCGATGGAAACTATCAATCGTCGGTCGGAGAAGAGGAGCACGAACTAACGCACGAATCGGAAGTTGAAGAGCCGCGCGATTCGAAGTCAAGGGTTTCGAATTTCTCTTTTAAGAAACATTTATATAGTGTTATGAAGATTTAGAGAGAGCGCGTACCTGAGATTTGAACCGTGACCCTTCGAATTCCATTTAGGAAAGAATTGAATTCCAGAAAATTCGTCATCCGGCTAAAGGAAATTAGTCGAATTCGGTTAATCGATATCGCCGGATTCGGTTAAGTAGAATCGCCGGATTCGGTTAAATAGAATCGCCGGATTCGATTAAATGAAGGTTTGACAAAACATCTTTTTGTCTTCTGAGATTCTGAGAGTCTCTACGAGTCTTTGTTTAACATACCAAGCTCCATTTTGAAATAATTGAACTTTGATTCGTCGAGCGGCTTAGTGAAAATATCTGCAATTTGCCGATCCGTCGGGACATAGCTAAGATCAATGTCCTTGTGCTCCACATGCTCTCGGATGAAGTGATAACGAATCTCTATGTGCTTTGTCCTGCTGTGAGACACGGGATTGTTGGCAATTGCTATGGCGCTTGATGAATCACAGTACATAGGAATTTCTTTGAGCTTTAGGTTGTAATCCTCAAGTTGGTTCCTTATCCAGAGCAATTGTGCACAACAACTGCCTGCAGAGATATACTCCGATTCAGCAGTTGAGATAGCAACACAATTTTGCTTCTTACTACTCCAGGAGATGAGCCGTTTTCCTAAGAATTGGCACGTTCCTGAAGTACTTTTCCTGTCATCTTTGCTTCCTGCAAAATCAGCATCTGAAAAACCAGTGAGTTCGAAATCATTACTTCTTGGGTACCATAAGCCAAGATTTGGTGTGCCTTTAAGATATCTCAAAATCCGCTTTGCAGCTGAGTAGTGAGATTCCTTAGTGTTCACCTGAAATCTAGCACAAACACATGTTGAAAACATTATATCCGGTCTGCTTGCAGTAAGGTAGAGCAAGGATCCAATTATGCTTCTAAACTTGGTTTCATCAAAAGGTTTCCCTTTCTCATCCTTGTCTAGAGACATAGCTGAACCCATTGGAGTCCTCATAGAGGTTGCGTTCTCCATTCCGAATTTCTTAATTAACTCTTTGGTAAACTTTGTCTGAGAGATGAAAATTCCATCTTCAGATTGCTTTACCTGAAGTCCTAAGAAATACTTCAGCTCTCCCATACTACTCATTTCAAATTTCCCTTGCATTAAGTTGGAAAACTTTTTGCAGAGGTTGTCATCGGTAGATCCGAAAATAATGTCATCGACATAGATTTGCACTAGCAAAATCTTGCCTTTTACTTCCCTAAGAAATAATGTCTTGTCTATCTTGCCTCTTGTGAATTTGTTTTCAAGGAGGAAGCTAGACAACGTCTCATACCAAGCACGGGGAGCTTGCTTGTGACCATATAAAGCTTTTCGAAGAAAATAAACATAATCAGGGAATGAGGAGTCTACGAAACCTGGGGGTTGTTCTACGTATACTTCTTCCTTTATATCACCATTAAGGAAGGCTGACTTCACGTCCATTTGAAAGACTTTAAATCCTTTGTGAGCAGCATACGCTAGAAACAACCTGATGGCTTCAAGCCTTGCTACGGGAGCAAAAGTTTGATCGAAGTCGATCCCTTCTTCTTGTCTATACCCCTGAGCAACAAGTCGGGCCTTGTTTTTGATGATCACACCATCCTCGTCCAACTTGTTTCTGAATATCCATTTTGATCCAATGACATTCTGTCCTTT
Source organism: Dactylorhiza incarnata (assembly GCA_033032865.1). Classification (NCBI taxonomy): domain Eukaryota; kingdom Viridiplantae; phylum Streptophyta; class Magnoliopsida; order Asparagales; family Orchidaceae; genus Dactylorhiza; species Dactylorhiza incarnata. The sequence goes on along the minus strand of JAWHQI010000043.1, from coordinate 11,424,968 downwards.
GGGTCTGGGTACAAGCGTCCACACTTTGCATCTCTTAAATTGATTGAGTTCTTCTTGCATTGCTATGATCCATGAAGCATCGTTCTTTGCTTCATCGAATTTCTTTGGCTCAACCTGTGAAAGAAAACTTAAGTGTAAAACTTCATTAGCTGTACCTCTTCTTGTTCTTACACCAACATGGGTATCTCCAATAATTTGCTCTGCAGGATGGTCCCTTAAGTGTCGGATCATTCCAGCATTTGGATTTCCACGGAGTTCCTGCACTTCCGGTACATCTTCATCTTCTTGAGGTTCATCTTCCTCATGTGCGGATGGAATGTTGACTTCAACAGACTTTGGAGCATCTTCCTTTACAGCTTCTTCCAAGTTTATGTCCTTGAACCTTGCATCTGCATCTTCAACAAAAACACTAGAAGAACTGCTTTGAAGCATACTAGTTTCATCAAATATAACATTAAAAGTTTCTTCTACAACCAGGGTTTTCTTGTTGAAAATCCTATATGCCTTACTATGGCTACTATATCCTACGAAAATACCTTCAAAGCATTTTTCACTAAACTTAGTTTTGTAATATTTCCCGTTATTAAGCACGAAGCATTTACTGCCAAAGATTCTAAAATAAGACAAGGTTGGCTTCTTGCCCTTCAGGAGTTCATAAGGGGTCTTATGATGGTTCTTGTTGATTAGTGCTCTGTTTTGCACGTGGCAGGCAGTGTTGATTCCTTCAGCCCAGAAGTATTCTGGGAGAGAAGAGTCACTCAACATTGTTCTGCAAGCCTCTATGAGTGTTCTATTCTTTCTCTCAGCTACTCCATTTAGTTGTGGAGTACGAGGAGAGGAAAACTCATGAAAGATACCTAGGCTTTCACAAAATTCGGTCATAGCCCCAGACTTGAATTCTGTACCATGGTCACTTCTGATTTTGACCACAGAACATTCCAGTTCATTCTGAATTTGCTTGACGAATGTGGTGAACGAGTCAAAGGTGTCTGACTTGTGTTTCAGAAAGAATACCCAAGCAAAGCGTGAGTAATCATCAACAATAACCAGCGTATAAGACTTGCCTCCTAAAATTCGGATTGGCATGGGACCAAACAAGTCCATATGGAGCAGATATAAGCATCTGGTGGAATCTTTGCCAATAATGCTCTTAAAGGTAGCCCGAGTCTGCTTACCCATTTGGCAGGCATGACAAGGTCTCTCTTTAATGCACTTAACATCTGGAGCATCACGAACTAAGTTGCGAGAGAATAACATACTTATTGTTTTGAAATTAATATGTGCTAGTCTCTTGTGCCACTGGTCACAGAGAGATGCACTATCTTTTGCTAAAAGACACACTGGTGTAGAAGAGTCTAAACAAAGAAAATTTAAACAAAAGATATTTCTACTCCGAGTGCCTGTTAAAATAGTTTCTGACGTATCAGACGACTTTATCAAGCACTTTTCCTTGTAGAATTCTACCATATAGCCTTTGTCACAAAGTTGACTTATGCTAATGAGATTATGTTGTAATCCTTTAACATAAGCCACGTCTGTGAAAGAGACTGTACCATTAGTGATCATACCGTAGCCTTTTGTGATTCCCCGATCAGATCCGCCAAAAATAACTTTTGGACCATCTTTCACGGGTGTATACTCTTGTAACAAACTTCTTGTTCCGGTCATGTGCCGAGAACATCCACTGTCCAAGTACCATATTGGATTTGAATTGGCCTTTGGACATACCTGCAATCAATAGTCAATTGCCCTTAGGAACCCAAACAGATTTGGGTCCTTGGCTTCTTGTCAGATGACCACCAACTTGAGTGTTAACAGTGCGAGGAGTCACTCTTGCATTGTTACCTCGTGGGGTCTTAACATAACTGTAATTAAACCAGCAATCTATGGCGAAGTGACCAACTTTGCCACAGCACCAACAATCAAATCGGTTGTACCTTCTCTTGTTCTCCTGCTTTACCTTTTGAACGGGAGGTCTAGTAGGAGCAACCTTCTTAGAGGTGGATGCCTCGTGTTTGCAGCAAACACAGGGTTCCACCTTCTCATTAGGCTTAGCACTAACAGATTTAACTTTTGGTGCTTTCTTTGCAACTGATCCATGAACAAATGGACCATGGTCTTTGAGAATTACTTCTTCATAAGGCGCCTTGAAAGGAGTTGAGTCAAAGTTTCGAGGTCGGCTCCATCCCTGATATCTATTGCTAGATTCAACAGGTATTGGTCTAGTGAGATGACCATAGGATGTTTCAAAGTCAAGCGGGTTTGTCGGAAACACGACCTTCTTGAATGAAGGTTGACTTTGATCAGCCTTCCCTTTACCTCTTTTGGCTTTTATCTCGGCAGCCTTACTACTTTCAGCCTCATGACCAATGCCACTAGCCTTCCCAGGAGTGGAGAACTTATAAATAAGAGGAAGAACATTTTTTGGCTTGTTGAAGCTTTCTGATATTTTCTTCTCTGCCACCAGCTTTTCTTCCAGTTCAGTTATAAGTTTCTCTTTCAGAATTGATGATTCAGTAGAGCTTCTTAATTCCTCCTTCAAGGATTGGACTTCATTTCCGAGGGGAGTTAATCTTTCGATTTCCTCTCTCAGAGCCGATTCCACGTTCTTGAGAGAGACAATTTCCTTTGCTTGAGATCTGACAACCTTGCGGCATTTGTCAAAACTTTGCAAAAGAGCTTTGTACTGAGTCATTAATTCTGACTCATCCTGTGAATAATAGTCTTCATTTGCTCTGGATGCAGTTTCACACTCAGAGGCAGAAAGAGGAGTATGAAGATTTACCTTTGCCTTATATGAGGTGTCGCTTGCTTCATCATCCGTTTGTGCCATAAGCCCAAAGTAGGCTTCTTCATCAGTGCTTGACACCTCTGAGTCGCTGTCACTCAAAGTCTTTGGCTTCTTTGCAATGAGGCTCTTTTCTTTCCTTTTACCTTTGTAGGATTTCTTATCCTCTTTCTTTGAGCCTTCCTTTTTCTTGTATGGACACTCCGCAATCATGTGTCCTGGCTTATTACAGCAATAGCAAACGATATTGTTAGAAGAATGTTTACTAGGTTTAGATTTATACCTGTCATCTTCATGCTTCTTTTTGTGATGATCCTCATTACGGTTTGATCTTCTATGACGAGAAGACGAGGTTTGACCTCTCGAGTTCCTTTGTTTGTTAAAGAACTTTTTGAACTGCTTGGAGAGTAAGGAGAACTCTTCATCTGACATTTCTGAGCCTGAGGGGCTAGCATCAGATTTATCTTCATCAGAGGAGGATCTCCTGACAGATGAGAGAGCCTTGCCTTTTCTTGAACTTACAGCTTTAAGTGCAGTGGACTTCTCCCTTCCAGAGGCTCTGGTTCCTTCTTCTTCAGCTTTACGGGTGTTCAACTTCAATTCATGGGACAAGAGCTTCCCAAACAACATTTGTGGCTCCGTTGATCCGAGTTTTCCGAATTCTCTAATGGCTATAACTTTAGTGTCCCATTCTTTGGTCAGGGATCTTAGGAATTTATCATTGAGTTCGCTAGTAGTGAATTCACGATCATAGTTCCTAAGACCATTTACGATCTTAAAGAACTTCTCATAAGTATCAGAAATGGATTCACCAGAGCGTTGCTTGAAGGCTTCGTATTCTTGGTTCAGCAATGATCTTCGATCATCCCTTACTTCATCTGTTCCTTCCATCAGAACAACCAGAGAGTCCCACATTTCCTTGGCGGACTTGCAGTGAAGAAGATTCTGCAACATGGAATCATCGACTGCACCTGCAATGATATTCTTTGCCTTCTTGTCCAGAGAGACCAGTGCAATCTCATCCTTTGTGAGTTCCAGCATCTTCTTGGCGACCATAATTATAGAGTTTATGGAAGATGGTTTCATAGGAACATGAGGACCTTCTTCCACAATCTGAAATATTCTTGGATCAGCAGCCTCCATGAAGAATCTGACTCTCTCCTTCCACATAGGAAAATTCTCTTTTGTGCAGACTGGAAGCTTGACGGAATCCTTGGTCTTATCCATGCCAGACATACTTGCTCAGGCAACTAGATAAGGAGGTCTTGTTCAAGGTGTTAACCTTATAGCGAACAACCTACCTCTGATACCAATTGAAAGTATCTAGTTGCGGCCTAAATCACCTAGAGGGGGGTGAATAGGTGGATTTTATGTTTTTACGCGGAATTAAAAATAGCACAGAAAAGCACACAAAAAAAGCACAGCACAGACACAAGGATTTTATAGAGGTTCCCCGATGTGGGTACTCCTCTTTCCCGCCTCGCCTATCTAGCTCTTCGAGGCTAGATTCGGCTACTTCACCAAACTCAGATTAAAATAATCTTACACCTCGGAGTAAGAACTCCTACAACTCGGAGTGCACCACTCCTACAACTCGGAGTAAAAACAACTCCTACAACTCAATCCTTAACCAAGGATCTACACAACACTCGGAAGCAAGCTTCCTACAAAGTTTATAAAATTGTTTATTACAACACAACGTAGATTGGAAATAATCTTCTTAAACTTCAGATGAAGTTCTTCTTCAGATCTTGAGAAATAAATTTCTTCTTCTTAGCAGTGAACTTCAGTCCTTTGTGAATGAAGAATGAAGAAATCTTGAAAACGATTTGAAGCTAGATCTGAGAACTTGAATCGACTTGATCAACAGAAGATGAGAGCTAATCGGATCTTGATCTTGTCGATTGAATCTTTTGAAGACGGAACAAGAATCGCTGGCTTTGTCGGAGACGAAACACTTGCGTGAGAACAGTCGGCCGTCAGAAGTAATGTGCGATTTCTTTTTCAATTCTCGATTCTGGTTATCTGGAAATAATCCTTAGGTATTTATAGAGTCTTCTTCCAACGGTCATAAGCGCGAATTATGGATCTAACTCCACGTGTACTGTACATAGGAGAAGCCCTAGGAAACGCGCATTCAAAAACGAACCGGAAGAATTACTGCAGACCGATTCGGTTAAATGGTATAACCGAATGGCAATAACCGAATCGAATTCGGTTAAATGATATAACCGAATTGCAATAACCGAATTGCAATAACCGAATTCGGTTATTCTAATTCTTCAAGGAAATTTCGAACTATGATTCACCGAATTCGATTATATCCATCCCAACTATATAGTCGAATTCGACTATATGTTTCTGAATGATATAACCGAATTTTACTTGGGAAAAATCCCTTTTTATGAAAAGTCCACCATCAGCTCCAGTCCTCCTTCTCTTGCACTTAGGAAATGAGGTACATCCCAATAGAGAGATCTCACATGAGCCAACACTTTGGTCTATACAATGAGGGATTACATTGCACAAGCCTGTGTTTGACGACTCATTGAAACCTGACATTGGTTTGTACCTATAGTGGAATGACCTGTCACAACACAGCTAAAGTGCATAATCAAATACAATTACAATTCATCCTAGTTTGAAGGGGACTTCTTCAAATCAGGGCTATTGTGGATACAATACCCAACAGCTTGTTTAGAAGTCCTCTCTGTGTAGTTCCAGAATTTTCTAGCTTTTTTGTCAAGAATTTATTAGAACTTCTTCCCTGTATTTCTTAGTTTTTCTGTCCAGAATTTCTGTCCAGAACTCCCTAGTTTTCTGTGTAGTCTGCCTTTTACTTCTGAGCATTTTAAACCCTTTCCGACTCAGTCTTCCATGTAATTTTTGTGTTAACTTTCTCAGTGGAGGGTAAGGCTTCCTCCTCATTGTCTTAGCAATCTGGTTGAATGTGAAGATCTTTTTTTTGTGGTTGTGGGCTTTAAATAGCGATCCTTCTCTTTAATGACTGTTTCTTGAAGCTTGGTTATACTAAGCTCTCTTGTTGGTTGTGTCCTTCAAGTAGTAGTATTCCCCTTGCCTTGATTTTGCTGGATGATTGAAAGTCCTTCATTTCAAACCTTTCTTCTTCTTTCTCTGCCTAACCTGTTGATTTTAGGATAGTGGATGTTGTGTTTCCCTTTTGGGTCTTATTGGTGTTCTGGGTTCTTGATTCCTGCTGTCGTCCCCTTGGAATCTGGATAGCTTCTATACCTGTATAGTTATGCTACCAGGTAGTCTGATAAGACTTCCCTAGGTTTATAAAAGTTTGCCCGCCCTAAGATCGTGCAATTATTTGTCCTTTTATGAAGTTTCCCTTCGACTTTGACATGAAGTCTTCTAGTCAACTTTGACATAAGTCCTTCTCATCGACTTTGATATAAGTCTTTTCCCGTCAACTTTTGATAAGTTTTTCTGTCGACTTCATCGCTAATTCTGAATTGTTTCCTCATATATTTATATGTTCTTTTGTCGGGTGTTCCCGAGTATCTTAAGCGATGTTATCAAGCATTTTGAGCCCTTTTGTTGAGACTTTTGATGAAGCTATACTTTATTCTTTAAGTTGTCCCGTATTTGGTTAGTGATCTTTTGTGGTGTCTTTTCGTGCCTTATTCATCGTACTGTTACGAGAAGTTTGTTGGGAGTCGAGTTTGGACTCACCAAGTGTTTTCAAGTGGACCGATGAGTATTGTTCTGGTGTTGGGCCTCCGTGTTAAGTTTATCCTCGTCTTGTTCCGACACCAAGCCTTGCATGGTGTCGACTTTCTGAAATCTTCGACCTTGTTGTAAGTTGAATGTTGATATATTGATTAATTGCTGAACCAGGTGCTACTGATTCTCTCGTCTCGAGTTGTGGTTACAACTATCTGAAAATCCGATTTTTTTTCCTGCTTGGCACTCCTCTGTTTGTTCTGTTGGATTTATGAGATAAGTATGCTATGTTGTCTAATTCTCCGGGATAGTTTTGCGAGTGGTTCTTGATCTCTATGATCTTTGTGGTCTAATGTTCTGAGTGTTCTCGGGTGGACTGCACTGTGGTTTATTTATATACTTATATATATACATATACATATATATGTTTATGCACCCCTGCTTCTGGTGCTGTGTGTGAGTCTGTTGAGTGTGTGAGCTAAAAGTCACCGCCACAGTGCCTTTTTTGGGCTGTTGGTTTGGGTGGATTGGAGCCACCGCCGCAGCACTCCTGTATGGTTTTTGGGCTGCGGGCGTTAGTGGAAGATACCACTATCGCAGTGCCTTCTTTAGGGGGACGCTCTTCCCTCGAGCTGATCAGTCTCAAGTGCTTGTAAATTTACAGGCTTATATATGTGTATTATGATATTATATGTATAACCACCACCTCTGAGCCGCAATGGCGGACACATGGTTGGCTTTGATTGCTTTGGCTATTACCTTCTGGTGCAGGCTTTTCCTCTTACCGGGTGCACTCATTTGAGCTGGCTTTAGTTGTTGTAAGATTATTGATGCTTATCTGCTTAGTTCTCCTTTATGCAATCTTTTATTTTTGATTGCTGCTAATTTTGGTTTTCTTGCACCCTTTGGGCTGAGTCATTCTTTTCTTATGAATGTCTCAGGTTCAGGTCTTTAGCTGCCGCAGGAGTTAGAGCGGTGTCATTCAGTTTTCCTATCGAGGCCCTTCCTCTCTTCTAGGTAAGGGGCAGTTCCTTAGTTGTTGCCCTCTTTTGGTTGTTTTCCTTCTTTTCTATGGGCTCGTGTCAGTTGTTGATGCCCATAGCTCTAGTTTTCTTGTGCTAGTTTACTTGCTAGTTATTTTGCTGTTACTTTTAGGTTGTTTACCTACTTGCTCTCTGGGAAGCTTTATGCTAGGATGCAGTAGGTACTTTATTGGTATAAATATGTCATTTTTGCATCTCATGATTTTTTATTAATTGTCATATACTTTGAAGATCGTAGAAAAATCCTCTTACTATACTAAACATAGACATGTGCATATCATTTCTGGGATGTGGATCTTCATGCTCATGTAGGCTAAAAATGAACCTATTTTCCGCTGCGTATGTATAGCTTTCTACTTGTGGAGTGGTTATCCACTGGACCGAGGGACGCGGTCCTAAGCTAAAAATTTAAATTTTCTTTTTATCTCAAACATATATATGTCTTTTATAAATTTATCGTAAGGAGTGTTTGCCTGAGCGTCTGTTGTCGTCTCCTGCAGGACGTGGCATCACGACGCGTATTTTCCCCTTGCTCTGATAATATGTATTAAATTCATGGGAAAATGCGGGTTGTGATAGTTAGTATCAGAGGGAGGTTAGCCGGGTTTCTAGGATAGTCTGGTTGGCCCGGTTAACCGCCTGGTAAGAATTGTTATTCATTGCATACACACACCAAAGGGTCATCAGTATGTCTTGGCTGAAGCATGAACACTACACTCATAACATGATAAGAAGTATACGGGGCATATTATGTAGTATGGGATGCATAATATGTGTTTGTATATGGATCCTCATAGGTGACAACATACGACTGTTATGTAGTATGGGATGCATAACGTAGGTCGCATGCGTGTCCATTAGCTCGCTTTTCCTTATTCATTACATGCGATAATATGTAGTATGAGATGCATAAGATCGCATGTGTACGCCGCTCATATCATTCATTAAGGCCTTTTTAGATTGCATTGCACTGCATGCACATCATAACATAACATTAGCACACGTGCCAAGTTAAAGACATACATGATGACGCTCGTACACACATGATTTGAAATAAATTTTTGGCATTCATGCATTTATATTATATGCACATAAGTTGATAGGATGATGGTATGTCATCCTAAGTTAAGAATAACATCATTTCATGAATTCCCAGAGCAAGGTAACAACAAGAGCAAGTATCTACATTTTTCTGATCTGTATCGAGTTAGGAAATTCTAATTCCTAGTTGTTGCGTCTTGAGCTAGGTGTAGTGATGTGATTGTTCGTAATTGCAGCCGATGACTCCAGAGCGTAGTGCGTCGGAGTCGACTCCCCAGTTAGAGGGCGAGTCTTCGGGTGTGCGCAAGGTAAAGCGTTTGGTCCTTTAGCCGGACATCGGTCTTTCCTTGAGTGCGTTGGCTTTTTGCGCTAGGTTTTTACTCCGATTATTTCCGCGGCGTGTGCTCGTAACCTTTTAGTTCCCGGTGGGTTTGCTTACCTCATTTCTATGCTAGAAAATGTTATCAGTTTGTCGTGTATCGAGGTTTTTCCTGTGGTGCGGGAGTTCCCTGATGTCTTCCCAGTTAATCCCCCTGGTTTTTTCTGCCTGTGAGAGTTGAGGAGTTTGTTTCTGACCTTGAGCCGGGTACCTATCCTATTGCTAAGGCACCGTACCCTTTGACCTTGCGTGTGTTGCGAGAGTTGAGCACTTAGTCAGATGATTGGTTGCAGTGTGGCTTTTTCCTAGCCTAGTTCCTTGCCCTGCAGTGTTCTCGTCTTGTTCGTAAAGAAGAAAGTTAGTTCGGTGAGATTGGGTGTCGATTATCAAGAACTGATCAAGATGACCGTCAAGAGCAGATAGTCGTTGCCTCAGATTGATGTTTTGCTTGACCAGTTGAGTTGATTGATGTTTTCGAAGGCCGATCTTCGTTTAGGTTTCTTTTAGTTGGGGATCCGCGAGTCAGATGTTCCGCGATCTGCTTTCTGTCCTCGACTTGGACATTTCGAGTTCTTGGTAATGTCCTTTTCCTTTTGGGTAATGTTATCCACATCTGTTTTCCTAGCCCTCTTCGGTTAGCGTTTCTATCTAGCGCGTGTGAGCTTACCTCTCTCCTTGCACTTTTCATTCATTGTTTTCTAAGTTTCGGTTCTAAGTTACGGAGCGAAACTTTTTGTCAGGGGGGGTGGCTGTAACGCCCCAGGTTTTTCTTATAGTTAATTTATGTAGTGTTATGGTAGTAGCGATGGTTTAAATATTAAAGCTATCGTTGCGAAGTGTTAATGCAAGAGGTCGTTACTGTTTCGTGATCGTCGTCGTCCGGTGAGTTTGATGCTAGGTTATTACGTGAGTGCGTATAGGCAATTTTTATTTTATTTTTCATAAAAAAATATAGGTATATATATACATAAATATATATATGTAAATATATATATATTTATATCTGCATATACATATATATATATATATATTAAGCAATCGGCCTGAGCCTATTCCCATTTCTCCCCCTCCTTCCCGTGAAAATCTTCTTGTGCTGTCGAGGCTAGGGCTTTCGCCGGAGTGGCCGGGAGCCGGAGGCGTAGGCCATCGTTGGAGTTTTAGAGGTTGCCGGGGCTTGGTTTCGTCGCCGGAGCGGGGTTGCGGAGGGTTCCCATTGGCTTCGACAGTGGTGGTGAGGCCTCCCGGCCGTGGTTTTCGCTTCGGCGAGTGGTGTCGGCTCCCGATTCAGGCAAGAAAACCGCCGCTCCTTCTTCCCTCCTTCCTTCCTTCTTTGATATGGTTATGATTTGTTGTTCTATGCTAGATTTCTTTGGGGCTGAGCAATATACGCAAAATTTCAGCAGGTAGGGGGTTCATAGTCCACTCTGAGAAAGAATAAACCATGTTGGAGCCTTAATTCTTGCTGCTTTTCTTGTTTTAGCTTCCAACATTTTTATATCCTCTTCTTGCCATATATTAAGTCCTACCAATACCAAACTGCCGACAATATTTCCGAAAATGATTGGTATAATTTTACGGCTGTAAATATTAGAGAAGATCATCCGGCAAGCCAAATGCATGATACTTTTTATCTAAAAGCCCAAGATAAAGGGCAACATTTATTATTACGTACTCATACCTCCCCGTTCAAGTTAGAGTGTTGGAAAATAGTAAACCACCTTTTAGGTTTATTGTTCCAGGCGGGACCTATAGATCAGATTATGTTATGACTCATACTCCAACGTTTCATCAAATTGAAGGGGCAGTATAATCCCAGTTAGGGGCTGCTGCTATAATATGATTTGGGGCTGCCTTATATGTGTTCTAATTGGGGGATGCTTCTTATATTTGTCTAGTTAGGGGCTGCTCTTATATATTTGTTCCGTTTGGGGGTTGCTATGTACGGTCCTAGGCTGGGATATTATTGGGGGCTGCTATCTATAACCCAGTTGGGATTTTATTTGGGGGTTGCTATATATATACATGATCTAATTGGTTTTGGGGGATGCTTTATATAATTTCAGTTGGGGCTGCTGCATATAGTTCTATTTGGGTTATTTTTGGGCTGTTATGCATAATTTCAGTTTGGGGGCCGCTATATATATCATTCCAGGTTGGATTATTTTATTTGGTGGGGGCTTCTATGTATAACTCCAGTGGACTTTTGGGGGCTGCTATATATATAGCTCTATTAGCTATATACAGTTCTATTCTGAATTTTTATGGTGGGCCGCCTTCAGGTTGCAAGTCTCGATAATTCAAGTTGCGTAATCAATTCATAGTTCAAGCGTGTTCCTGTCATATTGCATTTAATTGCTTTGGTAATGCAACCCTGGGTATAAGAGAGTACGGCTGTCAAGTGCAGAAATTATTTAAGCGTTGGCTAAATTACAAAACCACTCATAGTCTCGCGCTAGTAGCCTAGTTGTTGAGGTCATTTAATTGCTCTTTTCCCCTCCCTGGGCTTGTTTAGAATTCCTCTCTGTGTAGTTCCAGAATTTTCTAGCTTTTTTGTCCAGAATTTATTAGAACTTCTGCACTGTATTTCTTAGTCTTTCTGTCCAGAATTTCTGTCCAGAACTCCCTGGTTTTCTGTGTAGTCTGCCTTTTACTTCTAAGCATTTTAAACCCTTTCCGACTCAGTCTTCCATGTAATTTTTGTGTTAACTTTCTCAGTGGAGGGTAAGGCTTCCTCCTCATTGTCTTAGCAATCTGGTTGAATGTGAAGATATTTTTTTTTTTGTGGTTGTGGGCTTTAAATAGCGATCCTTCTCCTTAATGACTTTGTTTCTTGAAGCTTGGTTATACTAAGCTCTCTTGTTGGTTGTGTCCTTCAAGTAGTAGTAGTCCCCTTGCCTTGATTTTGCTGGATGATTGAAAGTCCTTCATTTTAGTCCTTTCTTCTTCTTTGTGTGCCTAACCTGTTGATTTTAGGATAGTGGATGTTGTCTTTCCCTTTTGGGTCTTATTGGTGTTCTGGGTTCTTGATTCCTGCTGTCGTCCCCTTGGAATCTAGATAGCTTCTATACATGTATAGTTATGCTACCAGGTAGTCTGATAAGACTTCCCTAGGTTTATAAAAGTTTGCTCTCCCTAAAATCGTGCAATTATTTCTCCTTTTATGAAGTTTCCCTTCGACTTTGACATGAAGTCTTCTAGTCAACTTTGACATAAGTCCTTCTCGTCGACTTTGATATAAGTCTTTTCCCGTCAACTTTTGATAAGTTTTTCTGTCGACTTCATCGCTTATTCTGAATTGTTTCCTCATATATTTATATGTTCTTTTGTCGGGTGTTCTCGAGTATCTTAAGCGATGTTATCAAGCATTTTGAGCCCTTTTGTTGAGACTTTTGATGAAGCTATGCTTTATTCTTTGAGTTGTCCCGTATTTGGTTAGTGATCTTTTGTGGTGTCTTTTCGTGCCTTATTCATCGTACTGTTACGAGAAGTTTGTTGGGAGTCGAGTTTGGACTCACCAAGTGTTTTCAAGTGGACCGATGAGTATTGTTCTGGTGTTGGGCCTCCGTGTTAAGTTTATCCTCGTCTTGTTCCGACACCAAGCCTTGCATGGTGTCGACTTTCTGAAATCTTCGACCTTGTTGTAAGTTGAATGTTGATATATTGATTAATTGCTGAACCAGGTGCTACTGATTCTCTCGTCTCGAGTTGTGGTTACAACTATCTGAAAATCCGATTTTTTTTCCTGCTTGGCACTCCTCTGTTTGTTCTGTTGGATTTATGAGATAAGTATGCTATGTTGTCTAATTCTCCGGGATAGTTTTGCGAGTGGTTCTTGATCTCTATGATCTTTGTGGTCTAATGTTCTGAGTGTTCTCGGGTGGACTGCACTGTGGTTTATTTATATACTTATATATATACATATACATATATATGTTTATGCACCCCTGCTTCTGGTGCTGTGTGTGAGTCTGTTGAGTGTGTGAGCTAAAAGTCACCGCCACAGTGCCTTTTTTGGGCTGTTGGTTTGGGTGGATTGGAGCCACCGCCGCAGCACTCCTGTATGGTTTTTGGGCTGCGGGCGTTAGTGGAAGATACCACTGTCGCAGTGCCTTCTTTAGGGGGACGCTCTTCCCTCGAGCTGATCAGTCTCAAGTGCTTGTAAATTTACAGGCTTATATATGTGTATTATGATATTATATGTATAACCACCACCTCTGAGCCGCAATGGCGGACACATGGTTGGCTTTGATTGCTTTGGCTATTACCTTCTGGTGCAGGCTTTTCCTCTTACCGGGTGCACTCATTTGAGCTGGCTTTAGTTGTTGTAAGATTATTGATGCTTATCTGCTTAGTTCTCCTTTATGCAATCTTTTATTTTTGATTGCTGCTAATTTTGGTTTTCTTGCACCCTTTGGGCTGAGTCATTCTTTTCTTATGAATGTCTCAGGTTCAGGTCTTTAGCTGCCGCAGGAGTTAGAGCGGTGTCATTCAGTTTTCCTATCGAGGCCCTTCCTCTCTTCTAGGTAAGGGGCAGTTCCTTAGTTGTTGCCCTCTTTTGGTTGTTTTCCTTCTTTTCTATGGGCTCGTGTCAGTTGTTGATGCCCATAGCTCTAGTTTTCTTGTGCTAGTTTACTTGCTAGTTATTTTGCTGTTACTTTTAGGTTGTTTACCTACTTGCTCTCTGGGAAGCTTTATGCTAGGATGCAGTAGGTACTTTATTGGTATAAATATGTCATTTTTGCATCTCATGATTTTTTATTAATTGTCATATACTTTGAAGATCGTAGAAAAATCCTCTTACTATACTAAACATAGACATGTGCATATCATTTCTGGGATGTGGATCTTCATGCTCATGTAGGCTAAAAATGAACCTATTTTCCGCTGCGTATGTATAGCTTTCTACTTGTGGAGTGGTTATCCACTGGACCGAGGGACGCGGTCCTAAGCTAAAAATTTAAATTTTCTTTTTATCTCAAACATATATATGTCTTTTATAAATTTATCGTAAGGAGTGTTTGCCTGAGCGTCTGTTGTCGTCTCCTGCAGGACGTGGCATCACGACGCGTATTTTCCCCTTGCTCTGATAATATGTATTAAATTCATGGGAAAATGCGGGTTGTGATAGTTAGTATCAGAGGGAGGTTAGCCGGGTTTCTAGGATAGTCTGGTTGGCCCGGTTAACCGCCTGGTAAGAATTGTTATTCATTGCATACACACACCAAAGGGTCATCAGTATGTCTTGGCTGAAGCATGAACACTACACTCATAACATGATAAGAAGTATACGGGGCATATTATGTAGTATGGGATGCATAATATGTGTTTGTATATGGATCCTCATAGGTGACAACATACGACTGTTATGTAGTATGGGATGCATAACGTAGGTCGCATGCGTGTCCATTAGCTCGCTTTTCCTTATTCATTACATGCGATAATATGTAGTATGAGATGCATAAGATCGCATGTGTACGCCGCTCATATCATTCATTAAGGCCTTTTTAGATTGCATTGCACTGCATGCACATCATAACATAACATTAGCACACGTGCCAAGTTAAAGACATACATGATGACGCTCGTACACACATGATTTGAAATAAATTTTTGGCATTCATGCATTTATATTATATGCACATAAGTTGATAGGATGATGGTATGTCATCCTAAGTTAAGAATAACATCATTTCATGAATTCCCAGAGCAAGGTAACAACAAGAGCAAGTATCTACATTTTTCTGATCTGTATCGAGTTAGGAAATTCTAATTCCTAGTTGTTGCGTCTTGAGCTAGGTGTAGTGATGTGATTGTTCGTAATTGCAGCCGATGACTCCAGAGCGTAGTGCGTCGGAGTCGACTCCCCAGTTAGAGGGCGAGTCTTCGGGTGTGCGCAAGGTAAAGCGTTTGGTCCTTTAGCCGGACATCGGTCTTTCCTTGAGTGCGTTGGCTTTTTGCGCTAGGTTTTTACTCCGATTATTTCCGCGGCGTGTGCTCGTAACCTTTTAGTTCCCGGTGGGTTTGCTTACCTCATTTCTATGCTAGAAAATGTTATCAGTTTGTCGTGTATCGAGGTTTTTCCTGTGGTGCGGGAGTTCCCTGATGTCTTCCCAGTTAATCCCCCTGGTTTTTTCTGCCTGTGAGAGTTGAGGAGTTTGTTTCTGACCTTGAGCCGGGTACCTATCCTATTGCTAAGGCACCGTACCCTTTGACCTTGCGTGTGTTGCGAGAGTTGAGCACTTAGTCAGATGATTGGTTGCAGTGTGGCTTTTTCCTAGCCTAGTTCCTTGCCCTGCAGTGTTCTCGTCTTGTTCGTAAAGAAGAAAGTTAGTTCGGTGAGATTGGGTGTCGATTATCAAGAACTGATCAAGATGACCGTCAAGAGCAGATAGTCGTTGCCTCAGATTGATGTTTTGCTTGACCAGTTGAGTTGATTGATGTTTTCGAAGGCCGATCTTCGTTTAGGTTTCTTTTAGTTGGGGATCCGCGAGTCAGATGTTCCGCGATCTGCTTTCTGTCCTCGACTTGGACATTTCGAGTTCTTGGTAATGTCCTTTTCCTTTTGGGTAATGTTATCCACATCTGTTTTCCTAGCCCTCTTCGGTTAGCGTTTCTATCTAGCGCGTGTGAGCTTACCTCTCTCCTTGCACTTTTCATTCATTGTTTTCTAAGTTTCGGTTCTAAGTTACGGAGCGAAACTTTTTGTCAGGGGGGGTGGCTGTAACGCCCCAGGTTTTTCTTATAGTTAATTTATGTAGTGTTATGGTAGTAGCGATGGTTTAAATATTAAAGCTATCGTTGCGAAGTGTTAATGCAAGAGGTCGTTACTGTTTCGTGATCGTCGTCGTCCGGTGAGTTTGATGCTAGGTTATTACGTGAGTGCGTATAGGCAATTTTTATTTTATTTTTCATAAAAAAATATAGGTATATATATACATAAATATATATATGTAAATATATATATATTTATATCTGCATATACATATATATATATATATATTAAGCAATCGGCCTGAGCCTATTCCCATTTCTCCCCCTCCTTCCCGTGAAAATCTTCTTGTGCTGTCGAGGCTAGGGCTTTCGCCGGAGTGGCCGGGAGCCGGAGGCGTAGGCCATCGTTGGAGTTTTAGAGGTTGCCGGGGCTTGGTTTCGTCGCCGGAGCGGGGTTGCGGAGGGTTCCCATTGGCTTCGACAGTGGTGGTGAGGCCTCCCGGCCGTGGTTTTCGCTTCGGCGAGTGGTGTCGGCTCCCGATTCAGGCAAGAAAACCGCCGCTCCTTCTTCCCTCCTTCCTTCCTTCTTTGATATGGTTATGATTTGTTGTTCTATGCTAGATTTCTTTGGGGCTGAGCAATATACGCAAAATTTCAGCAGGTAGGGGGTTCATAGTCCACTCTGAGAAAGAATAAACCATGTTGGAGCCTTAATTCTTGCTGCTTTTCTTGTTTTAGCTTCCAACATTTTTATATCCTCTTCTTGCCATATATTAAGTCCTACCAATACCAAACTGCCGACAGTATTTCCGAAAATGATTGGTATAATTTTACGGCTGTAAATATTAGAGAAGATCATCCGGCAAGCCAAATGCATGATACTTTTTATCTAAAAGCCCAAGATAAAGGGCAACATTTATTATTACGTACTCATACCTCCCCGTTCAAGTTAGAGTGTTGGAAAATAGTAAACCACCTTTTAGGTTTATTGTTCCAGGCGGGACCTATAGATCAGATTATGTTATGACTCATACTCCAACGTTTCATCAAATTGAAGGGGCAGTATAATCCCAGTTAGGGGCTGCTGCTATAATATGATTTGGGGCTGCCTTATATGTGTTCTAATTGGGGGATGCTTCTTATATTTGTCTAGTTAGGGGCTGCTCTTATATATTTGTTCCGTTTGGGGGTTGCTATGTACGGTCCTAGGCTGGGATATTATTGGGGGCTGCTATCTATAACCCAGTTGGGATTTTATTTGGGGGTTGCTATATATATACATGATCTAATTGGTTTTGGGGGATGCTTTATATAATTTCAGTTGGGGCTGCTGCATATAGTTCTATTTGGGTTATTTTTGGGCTGTTATGCATAATTTCAGTTTGGGGGCCGCTATATATATCATTCCAGGTTGGATTATTTTATTTGGTGGGGGCTTCTATGTATAACTCCAGTGGACTTTTGGGGGCTGCTATATATATAGCTCTATTAGCTATATACAGTTCTATTCTGAATTTTTATGGTGGGCCGCCTTCAGGTTGCAAGTCTCGATAATTCAAGTTGCGTAATCAATTCATAGTTCAAGCGTGTTCCTGTCATATTGCATTTAATTGCTTTGGTAATGCAACCCTGGGTATAAGAGAGTACGGCTGTCAAGTGCAGAAATTATTTAAGCGTTGGCTAAATTACAAAACCACTCATAGTCTCGCGCTAGTAGCCTAGTTGTTGAGGTCATTTAATTGCTCTTTTCCCCTCCCTGGGCTTGTTTAGAATTCCTCTCTGTGTAGTTCCAGAATTTTCTAGCTTTTTTGTCCAGAATTTATTAGAACTTCTGCACTGTATTTCTTAGTCTTTCTGTCCAGAATTTCTGTCCAGAACTCCCTGGTTTTCTGTGTAGTCTGCCTTTTACTTCTAAGCATTTTAAACCCTTTCCGACTCAGTCTTCCATGTAATTTTTGTGTTAACTTTCTCAGTGGAGGGTAAGGCTTCCTCCTCATTGTCTTAGCAATCTGGTTGAATGTGAAGATTTTTTTTTTTTTGTGGTTGTGGGCTTTAAATAGCGATCCTTCTCCTTAATGACTTTGTTTCTTGAAGCTTGGTTATACTAAGCTCTCTTGTTGGTTGTGTCCTTCAAGTAGTAGTAGTCCCCTTGCCTTGATTTTGCTGGATGATTGAAAGTCCTTCATTTTAGTCCTTTCTTCTTCTTTGTGTGCCTAACCTGTTGATTTTAGGATAGTGGATGTTGTCTTTCCCTTTTGGGTCTTATTGGTGTTCTGGGTTCTTGATTCCTGCTGTCGTCCCCTTGGAATCTAGATAGCTTCTATACATGTATAGTTATGCTACCAGGTAGTCTGATAAGACTTCCCTAGGTTTATAAAAGTTTGCTCTCCCTAAAATCGTGCAATTATTTCTCCTTTTATGAAGTTTCCCTTCGACTTTGACATGAAGTCTTCTAGTCAACTTTGACATAAGTCCTTCTCGTCGACTTTGATATAAGTCTTTTCCCGTCAACTTTTGATAAGTTTTTCTGTCGACTTCATCGCTTATTCTGAATTGTTTCCTCATATATTTATATGTTCTTTTGTCGGGTGTTCTCGAGTATCTTAAGCGATGTTATCAAGCATTTTGAGCCCTTTTGTTGAGACTTTTGATGAAGCTATGCTTTATTCTTTGAGTTGTCCCGTATTTGGTTAGTGATCTTTTGTGGTGTCTTTTCGTGCCTTATTCATCGTACTGTTACGAGAAGTTCGTTGGGAGTCAAGTTTGGACTCACCAAGTGTTTTCAAGTGGACCGTTGAGTATTGTTCTGGTGTTGGGCCTCCGTGTTATGTTTATCCTCGTCTTGTTCCGACACCAAGCCTTGCATGGTGTCGACTTTCTGAAATCTTCGAGCTTGTTGTAAGTTGAATGTTGATATATTGATTAATTGTTGAACCAGGTGCTACTGATTCTCTCGTCTCGAGTCGTGGTTACAACTATCTGAAAATCCGGTTTTTTTTCCTGCCTGGCACTCCTCTGTTTGTTCTGTTGGATTTATGAGCTAAGTATGCTATGTTGTCTAATTCTCCGGGATAGTTTTGGTGAGTGGTTCTTGATCTCTATGATCTTTGTGGCACTACTAGAAAAATGACTTTTAGCCACACTTTTTTGCCACGGGTCAAAAATCGTGGCTAATAGTTAAGTATTAGCCACGACCCCTAATTCGTGGCTAATAAGCAAGTATTAGCCACATACATCAAATTCGTGGCAAAAAAGAACACATTAGCCACGGTTTATCCATTCCGTGGCTAAAAGTATACTATTAGCCACGGTTTCTTAATTCGTGGCTAATATTTTATTTACAATTCTTAATTCATGGCAAATATATAAGTATTAGCCACGGTTTTTTGTCGTGGAAAAAAATTAGTATGAGATAATTTATTAAAATTTAGTTTTTTAATTTATTCATAGCATATGCGTAAATATATTAATATTAATTTAAATAATAATTATCATATACTTAATTAATTTGTGTCACATACAATTCAATCATTTATATCACGTGCTTTGAGGAGATCAACAACACTCAATCTAAGAGCATAACTATTGTCGAACCACAACAAAAAATATTAATATTAATTTAAACATTAATTATCATACTTCATTAATTTGTGTCACATATAATTCGATCACTACATCACATGTTATGATAATATTAATTATTTATATATTTACAAATTAATTCTCAATCGAGTCACACATATAACAATGAGTGTTTGAGTGCTTGTAGAAATTAAGGGAGAGATAAACTTCTTAAGTGTGATAATCTAAAGATGATTCGAAAGTGTAGAATGAATCTTTTGCTCCTGTAACATCTCATTTTCAATGGGTCTAGTAGATTCACTTGACCCACGGTGAGCGGTCCAGTTGGGCTCATGTTACTCATTTACCCAATTATGACCGATACGAACTTGTATGATCGATACGAACTCGTATGATCGATATGAACTCGATGTCGTTCGTTTCATTCAAACTCGACGAGAATTGAGAAATTTGACCGAAATAGGTTGTATTGAGCTACATGATAACTCAGATAGACAACTATGAGTAAACAAACTCGGAATCGACTACGATTGCGTTCATTAAACTCATATGTCCAATACAAGCACAACTACGACATATTCATCAATTTTTTCTCATGCATATTTTGATATTTTATTTATCTTTGGTAACACACACATGTATCTTTATTATATAAGACAAGACGAATGTTAACCGCAACCGGATATGACTAATCGCATCTAGGCCTGTTCACAAATAGTATAGTTCGTGAATAATTCAGGATTCGATTCGTGAAAATTCAATTAAAATTCGTACTTTTCGAATTCGAATCCGAAACCAAATCGGGATTCAAATAGTTTCGAATCCGAATCCGAATATTTGTATTTCTAGTCGAATGATCGTGAATAGTTCGATATATGTAATTAGACATTACATATAATTATGTTATTATATATAATTAATTAATTATATTTTTATATACAAATTATATTAAGGGCATTGTTAAAGGCAAACCAGAATTGGCTATTGACAAACCAATTTCTATGAGTTATTACGCGGCTTTTAAAAATACGCTTTGTACATGCATTTTTAGGAAAAGTGTTCAACACGAAAGTTGTAGATCTCGACAAGATCTACAACTTTTGTGTTGAACATGTTTCCTAAAAATGCACGCACTAGGCCCTAAAATCGCCCTGATCGTTACTATAGTGAATTTTTGAAAATAACAAGAAAATACGCCTTGTACATGCATTTTTTGGAAAAGTGTTCAACACGAAAGTTGTAGATCTCGACGAGATCTACAATTTTCGTGTTGAATACTTTTCCTAAAAATACATGTACAAAGCGTATTTTCAAAAGCCGCGTAATAACTCATAGAAATTGGTTTGCCAATAGCCATTTCTGGTTTGCCATTAACAACTCCCTATTTTAATTGCACGGTTCATTTCTTCCTCCTTCACGAAACCCATTTTCATTTCGGTGCAGTCATGCCCTACCCGGCTACCCCTTCAGCTTCTATCGTTCTTGCCGCAACTCGTCGGCGTCGCCCCTGCTTGCCGTGAGCCCGTGACTGGACTGTGCGAACCTCTGAAATTGAGGGCTTCTATCGAGGGCTTCTGTCGAGGGCTTCTGTCAAGGGCTTCCATTGAGGGCTTCCGCAACTCGCCGGCGTCGACGCTGTTGGTAAGATTTCCATTTCGTTTTCCCTCCCCAATCTCTCCCCGCTTTTTGTTCTCATTCCCGTATTCTCCTCTACCTCTACTCATCGCAGAAGAAGTCCATCGACAGGCGCCATGTACGCAGTTGCTGGAGCGATGAGGGCTTTGAGTCTTTGATGGTCTCATTGCCCTGGCCGAAGCGGAAGAAGCGGCAGATGTCGATTTGGTCCCGGATGATGATGTCGCTATAAAGGGATGCACTAAGGAAATACTCGCCCGCAAGGGCAAGTGAGGAGACAGGGTCGGCGCTTCCCCCACTGTTTCCCTCACCAGATCATTGGTAAGTTTTTTATTTCGTTTTAAAGAAGCAAGATTGCTCATGGCAACTTCTGTGTTGATTATAGGAAGCTCAGTGCTAAAATTATAAAAGATAATTTTTTATTTTTGTGGTGGATGACCCCAATGCTTGGATACATGCATGGAGCATGATTCTTTACCAAAAATGGATCATCAAATAAGAATGTGGCCTAAGGGTAAGGAGGACACGGCTTTTTGCATCAATCACGCTCTCTTTGAGTACTTGATTAGGTCGCATGAGCTAAAAAATACTCCGATATTTCAAGTGTTAATGAACAAAATATTTTGAATACACCTTCAAAATTTTGTAATCGTTTTCTTTTATGACATAAAGGCTTGAGTGTTGTTGTTATTGTTTTCTTTTATGACATAAACGCTTGAGTGTTGTTATTGTTTTCTTTTATGACATGCTACTAGATAGGAAAACTTGAGTTGAGCATCCTCAGCACATCAATCAAAAGTAACCAACCTTTCAGGATTTGGCAACCCCCAAGTATTTTACTTGGGCCATGCTATCAATGATGTAGGGGTTTCAGCTTAACATGGAAAGGTATTGGTTGTTATGGAATGACCTAAACCACAATAAGTCAAAGGCTTTACATGGTTACCTCAGATTGGCGGATACTACAGGAAATTTATTATGGGGTATGGGGATATTAATACACCACTTACAAATATGTGTGAGAGCAATACTTCTACTTGGTCTGATGTTACACTTGACTTAAGCTCCAATTTTATGAAATGTTAATCATTGGAACTTGCATACTCTCAAAGATCGTGCATATTCAGATCAATCCCACCTCATCTACAACCCACTCAAAGGTGAAACCCTTGCCTGTACTTATTCAATCTCTTTTCAATTACACTGATGTTGAATCTTAATTTTTGCTTCTTTAAGTTATCTATACTATTCTTGATTTGCCTACACAATGTTAGAACTCAATAGGCTTAGTGGAAAATTACTATCCGATATGGTGGATCAAGATGTCTGCCTCATTCAGACAACAAGACTTATTGCATGCATTGGAGGAAAAAATTATAGGTGGATTTGTAAAGCTAGGCATATAAGTCTATTCAACTGTCTGATGGAAATCGTTCTTATAGAAGAATAAAAAGAAATTACCGCATACATATTATTTTGTGGGTATCATCATGTTTTTATATATCAACATTTTCACACTAAATTCTGTTATAGGAGATTCATTCATTTTTATATAGCAGCATTTCATTTCAAAATGCATATTTTTTCTTAAATTGGCCTAATGATTTCTTTCATGGCTCAACTTAGTATTTCATTTAAAAAAAGGAATTGTTGGTCTCAAGGTATGGATTTAATGCTCGAAGCCTCATTGCAAATCCGTATTATAATCGCAGTCCACATTTCTCGCCTTCCATTTCACCCAACCACCGGCGACTTCGGGGATTTCGCCGGTCATGGTCGACATTTTGGCAAATGCAATCTCAGACGGAAGTCGGCATTTCACAGGCGTCTCCATCCCGACCTCCGCAAAAAAATCCTAACTCATTCTTACTCGGCGGCTGCATTGGAGGACATGTCGTCGTAGTTCTCACTAGCAGACCTCCATCCCGATATACCATTACTCTCAAACCTTTGGTAAGATCCCTTCTACATCATTACTCTCATCTTCTCACTGCTACATATTCTATTGGTACAACATCACTCTGAAGTTGCAACAGCTGTAATAAGAGGAGTTTGGTTATTTTATTCGATGAAGTGGTCATATCAGGTTTAGTGATACTGTTCAATTACATCTACGCCTATACGCTCTAAGATGCTACAACATTCTTCAACCCATTTGATTTTTTTAATTTCCACTACCTACACAGATCCTATTTTGTGCATATATTAAGATTTAGTGAAGGCAGATCCTATTTTTCACTTAAATCAAGTTTTCTCTTAAGAACAATTGGACATGATTTCACTTAAATCAACTTTTTCTTAAAAAACAAATCAATATGATTTTTATTGGCAGATCCCATTACTCTGGTCCTTTTATTTCTGAATGGTTTAGTGGCATACAAAGTTATCCAATTCAGGAATGGATTAGGGAGATGGAACTGAAATGCCTATCTTTTTTACGCAAACAACGAGCAACTGTGCACATACAAAATTGTTCAAATGTTTTAATAAAATCAGCACTTTCGCACATTGCATGTATAGGGCTGGTGGGGTGAGGGGGAAGTGTTATGAGGGTTGTTTTACATATTGATTTTAGGAATTTTGAGCTGTTTTTTTTTTCTGGCCGAAACTGGGGTTTCAGTAGCAAAGATCTTCAAAGCTATGAGATTCTCTAATTCAAAGCATCAGGCAGATGCTCTTATTTGTTCTTTTTTTGTTTCATTTTTTTATTACTGAAGAAGCTTTTGATTTCATTGTTTGCAGCAGGAAAGGTAGGAGCTTTAAGCTGAAGGAAGTCCATTAAGTTGTCCCTGAAGAGGAATTTTAGTAAGTATTTCTTTTAGCATTAGATGTATTTATTTCTCCATTTTAATACCCTCTTTATACTTATGCTTATGAGTCTATATCTTAACTGATTTCAGCTTTTGAAAAGATTATTCCTGATACTCTTTCTTACCAGATTGTTTATTTTCATGATACAAACAAGCATTACATGTTTATTTTCATGATAGAAACAAGCATTACATGTTTATATTCATGATACAAACATGCATTACAGTAGGATTGAGTTGTTATATTAACTCATTTTTCTCCCTGCTCTCTCTCCATTCTTCAAAGGAGCTACAATATAGATTAGAAAATACAGGGTTTTTAAGTGAAAAGATTTCAACACTAACCAGTTGAAAACCTTCTCAATTGTCGTTGCACCTATCACTGTCATAAATTAATTTTATATGGCCATATTTTGGATTGGTGCTTGGAAACCGTGCTCTTAGAACTGAGTTACAATCTTTTTTGCACTCTTACGATTGATTAGTTATCCAAATGGGTATTATGTTTGCTTATAACGGTTGGGGAAATAAATAAAAGGTGAAATACGATTTCATGAGTTTCTAACCGCATCCATAGAGTTTAATAACAAGATATTCAGTTCTAATCTTAGTTCTCTCCTCATAATAGGACTTTCTAGATTTGTTATTTTTTAATTAATTCCATGTCGAGGGTGTATACTTAACTTTAATATTGTTTTTCCCTTGCTTTGATTGAACTAGAACTGATGGATTGAGGTTCTCTTAAGTGGCTGCTCTGCAATCTAGTGGGGTGAAACCTTCCTTTGCCTTGTCTGCTCTGAATTAGATCTCTTAAGTGGCTGCTCTACACGTTTTTTATTTTTTCTAGTGTACTCATTTTTGTATAAGTGTATTTTTATAAGTAGTTTGCGTCTAAGGTTTTATTTTTCAGTCATGTATGCTTTGCCAATGTATTTTTTATTTTGAAAAGTATTTCTCATTAGAGATATTTTGTATTTCTCAGTCAAGTATTTAAACTGAGATAGGTAATTTGTGAATTTAGAATTGATAAAGGTGGATTTGAGAGAGGCACATGATATGTTCGACAATTTGTCAATGTTTTTCTTTGTATTAGTCTATTTATAATTGCCAAAATTAAAATTAGATTTTATGAGCTTAATTTTCAGTCGCCCCTCTGAATATGGCCGTATGTCGAATATGTTTGCGGGTGCAACCCGTTGGCCTGCTGGTGAAGCCCATTTAGATGCGGGCGAAGCCGGCTTCGATGCGGGCGCTAGAATTTAATTCCTGCCTGTATTATTTGCCACGACTTTAAATCATGAGAAATATTTTTTTTAATAAATTTGTCAAGTATTTGCCACGGTTTCAAACCGTGAAAAATTTTTTTTTAATAAATTTGTTAAGTATTTGCCACAGTTTCAAACCGTGGCAAATACTTTTTTAAATAAATTTGCAAAGTATTTGCAGGGAAGTTGTGGCTAATAATAGACTTTTAGCCACGGTAGGGAAATCGTGGTTAATAGTTGCTGAAATCAAGACCTTTAGCCACAGTTCAAATCCGTGGCTAAAAGCCGTGGCAAAAAAGTATTTGCCACGGAATGAGCGTGGCAAATACCTTTTGTCACGCTCGCATTGCCCACGCCCATTTGCCGTGGGCAGGCCGTGGCTAAAAGCCTTTTGCCACGGTTTTGGACTTTTAGCCACGGCAATTCGCCCTGGCTAAAAGTTCATTTTCTGGTAGTGTGGTCTAATGTTCTGAGTGTTCTCGGGTGGACTGCACTGTGGTTTATTTATATACTTATATATATATATATGTTTATGCACCCCTGCTTCTGGTGCTGTGTGTGAGTCTGTTGAGTGTGTGAGCTAAAAGTCACCGCCACAGTGTCTCTTTTGGGTTGTTGGTTTGGGTGGATTGGAGCCACCGCCGCAACACTCCTGTATGGTTTTTGGGCTGCGGGCGTTAGTGGAAGATACCACCGTCGCAGTGCCTTCTTTTGGGGGACGCTCTTCCCTCGAGCTGATCAGTCTCAAGTGCTTGTAAATTTACAGGCTTATATATGTGTATTATGATATTATATGTATAACCACCACCTCTGAGCCGCAATGGCGGACACATGGTTGGCTTTGATTGCTTTGGCTATTACCTTCTGGTGCAGACTTTTCCTCTTACCGGGTGCACTCATTTGAGCTGGCTTGAGTTGTTGTAAGATTATTGATGTTTATCTGCTTAGTTCTCCTTTATGCAATCTTTTATTTTTGATTGCTGCTAATTTTGGTTTTCTTGCACCCTTTGGGCTGAGTCATTCTTTTCTTATGAATGTCTCAGGTTCAGGTCTTTAGCTGCCGCAGGAGTTAGAGCGGTGTCATTCAGTTTTCCTATCGAGGCCCTTCCTCTCTTCTAGGTAAGGGGCAGTTCCTTAGTTGTTGCCCTCTTTTGGTTGTTTTCCTTCTTTTCTATGGGCTCGCGTCAGTTGTTGATGCCCATAGCTCTAGTTTTCTTGTGCTAGTTTACTTGCTAGTTGTTTTGCTGTTACTTTCAGGTTGTTTACCTACTTGCTCTCTGGGAAGTTTTATGCTAGGATGCATTAGTTACTTTATTGGTATAAAAATGTCATTTTTGCATCTCATGATTTTTTATTAATGGTCATATACTTTGAAGATCGTAGAAAAATCCTTTCTTACTATACTAAACATAGACATGTGCATATCATTTCTGGGATGTGGATCTTCATGCTCATGTAGGCTAAAAATGAACCTATTTTCCGCTGCGTATGTATAACTTTCTACTGGTGGAGTAGTGATCCACCGGACCGAGGGACGCGGTCCTAAGCTAAAAATGTAAATTTTCTTTTTATCTCAAACATATATATGTCTTTTATAAATTTATCGTAAGGAGTGTTTGCCTGAGCGTCTGTAGTCGTCTCCTGCAGGACGTGGCATCACGACGCGTATTTTTCCCTTGCTCTGATAATATGTATTAAATTCGTGGGAAAATGCGGGTGACAGTTGGTGAAAGTGCACAGTTTATCTCACTAGAATTCTCTAGAGGGGGGGGGGGGGGGGGTGAATAGAGATTAGAAATTATTTTGTGCAAAGTTAATATATATATATATGTGTATGATCACAGATTATAGCTTTTCACACACCAACAAGAATTAAACAAGTAAATAAAGTAAATGCAAGAAAAGAAATCACAGCACAACACAAGAAAATATAGTGGTTCCCCAAATTTTGGGTAGTCCACTCTTCTACCCCCTTGGTAGGAATTCACTATCTTGCACTGAGTCTTTTGATAAGGAGACTCTTAGAACCACCCTGAGTCTTTTGACAAGGAGACTCTTAGAACCACCCTGAGTCTTTTGACAAGGAGACTCTTAGAACCAGTACACTGAATTTTTTGAAGAGAGATTCTAAAAACTCTTTTACAATATTTAAGTAAGAATAAGAAAGAAGAAAGAAATAAGAACAAGATTGAATCTTCTTCCTAGCAAGAAGATTGGAAGCACAAGAAGTGAATTAAATCTTTCTTCTATAGAGAGAAGAAGATTTGTAGCTTTTCTCTCTTATGTAAGAGCTATCAAAATTTGCAGCAGAGTGGCTTCAGAAGAAGAAGGAGAAGATGAAGGCTTTGTCTCTGCAGCACACTATCACTTTTCTCAGCTTATCTCTCTATTCTTTTGGGAGCTTTTCCTCTATTTTAAATGTATGTGGTAGATCAGTTCTTCTTCTTTTTCTGCCGACCTCCTCTTTATTTATAGCTCTGTTAATTCAAAATAATACTATAGGAGGATAATCAATTAGCAGTCAGAAAAATAGAAAGATGAAAATGTTTCCATAATATTTATTTCTGTAGAAGGAAAGAACTAATTCTGATTTCAAATAATGTCCACATAAGTTTAATCAAATTAGCCAAGAATCAGATATAAGGAAAGGATGATTCAGAATGGCTATAAAATATTGACATTTATTCCATACAAATCAGATCTACTGAAAGAAGGAAAGAGATCTGACGCATATTTAAATCTGTCATATAAATCGACGTGCGTCGATTACCATTCGACGTAAACGTCGAGTTCTTCTTGGCTGGACGTCGAGAGGAGAATAAGGAAGGTACGTCGACTAAGATGCGTCGACTTCTCCATATGCGTCGACTAGAAATCAGAGTAGCGTCGACAACACATACGTCGAAATCTTCCTAAAGTTACTTCGACTCAATCTGAAGGAAACGTCGACTTCATTTCGACGTTGCGTCGAATAGTATTCGACGCATATTTACTTAACCTTGTTTTTCTTTCTTAGAATTCATATTCAACTTATTTCTAGGGGTTAAGTGAAATCATTTCCCCAACAATCTCCCCCTATTTGTCTTAACCCTACTTAGAGAGAAATTGTATTAGCATAAAATCAATCTAGCACAACATTTGTATAAAAAAGAAATATGAACAAATTTTCAGAATCATATAAACAGATTTTCATGTTCATACCAAGTAGTATTCAACTATAGGGTAAGATATATCAGCATTGTTTTCAAATATTACTCAGTAGGGGTAGGAGGGGTCTTTCTCTTTCTCTTGAATACTACTGTTTTAGGAGAGGAGGGTTTCTCTTTCTCATTTGTAGGAAGTGCACCTAGCTCCCCCTGAGCAGATTGCTCCCCCTGGGATGGAACCTCCTTTAATCTTTCTCCAGCTCCAGTTCCAGCTCCACTATTATCTCCAGCTTCATTCATATCAGTATCCAGCTCCCCCTGATTTGTAGTTTCTTTATCTTTCTTCCCAACTGCTATATCTTCCTTTTCAGTTTCTTCTCTGCTTGCCTCCCCTTGTAATAGTACTACTTGACTTGCAACCTCTCTTGCTATATGAAGTGCCTCTATAGTTTGTTCATCATTGTGTAGCTCAGGTACTATCTCATTCCTAAGGATTTTGTCAGATTTTGAAGAAGGAGGGGACTTGTGAGATAGAGATTTAGGATTGGAGAGCTGCTCTTCATCTAGATTCTCCCCCTTCTTGACCTTCTTGGCCAGGGAGGTTAAGAAAGACCTTGTCACTCTAGAGGAAGAGAGAGAGGTCTTTAGGCCTTGCACAGAGGCACTGACCCTATCTATTTGGGTGTGCATGTGAAGGATGGAGGAATGAATTTGGGAGCAATGCTCATCCAGCATCACTTGTAATTTTTCAGCTGCTGATTTGATGCACTGAGTGATGAGAGCCTCAGTGGATGAAGATGTTTCATGGTGTGAAAGGTGAGGAGGTGATGGAGGAGGAAGAGGTGACAGAGGAGGAGAGAAGTGAGTTGATTCATGAGGTAAGGGTGATAATGGAGGTAGAGAAGATGGGAAATTTGGAGGAGGAAGAGAAGGAGAAACTTCTGTTTGAGCAGGTGTTTGAGAAGAGATAGGTAGAGTAGGAGTTGTGAGGGTAGTAGAGAGTATTTGAGTGGATGATGGTGGTAGAGAAGGGTTGTCTCTTTGAGGAGTAGGAGGAGAAAGAGGAGAAGGAGTTCTTTCAGGGATGGAACCAGGCTTAGGAATTTGCCTGATCCACTTAGAAAAAAGAGCAATTGACATCCTCTTCCCTGGAGGAATGGGGATTCCTTTTGACCTACATAGGTCAGGGAAGGAGTGGAAGAGTACTTGGCTCATGAATCTCATGTAGGCATTTTCCTTGTGAGAGTATTTGGAAGCTATCATTTTGAGAAGACAGCTGGCCCAGTCCACCTTCTTCTTCAGCACAAGGGCCCCCATGATGTTCAGCTGCATCTTGGGCACTGCATCATGGGCTGATATGTTGCATAGTAGTATCTTCCCTACTATGTCTGCCAACAATTTGTACTCATCAGAAAAGTCTATCTTTTTCAGATGGATTGACCTATCTTTTGAGAAATTCATGGTGGTGAGCAAGTGCTTGATTTCATCAGGTGTGAGTTCAATGGATTCATCACCTAATAGGGAAATAATTAAGACTTGTTTAGTCATTCTTTTTTGAGGCTCTTTTTCTTTCCTTATTTCATTTAAACAAAGATGATATTAGGATATACCTGATGGTAGATCAAAGGTGGCCCTAATATGTTCTGCTGAGATTGAGACAGGTGTCTCATAGATTGTTCCTTGAATTTCTCCTTGTTCAGATATTTGAACATTAGTTGTCAGCTCTGTGAGCTCTGTTTCCAGGAGCTTACTTCTTGTGGAGATAAGTTTGTTCAGGCCAGCTTCAGTAAAGAGAGCAATGATGCTCTTGTAGTTTTCTGCGGTTGCTTGGAAGGACTCAAGGTCAATGTCGAAGCCTGAGTTGGTCTTTGGAGCCATTTTAGGTTAGTGAAAGAGAGAGGAAGAAGTCGGCTGGTCTGAGGAGCAAGAAGGATGAAAGATGCAGAGAAGTGAAGGCTTCTAACTGAAGAGACTATTTAAGTCAGGTGAAGCGTCGAAACTGGGCTTAAGTCGAGGCTTATTCGGTACTTCCGTGGATGTGACCGAAAATATTTTGGTATTGCCGCTCGTTTTCATGAAGTCGACGTTACGTCGAGAGGAATTCGACGTGAGCGTCGATATAGTCTGACTTGGGATGATAGGATTTCCTATCGACGTATGCGTCGAGTGGAGTCGACGCATGTGTCGATTTTACTTATAGAGTTGAGTTATCGACGGTGCGTTGATTAGAGATCGACGTGACTTTTAATTTTCCTGAAGAATTCTAGGTGTTTATCTCTACCTAGTTCTAAGTCAGCCTTGGACTAATTTTTACAGATAGTTTGATTGGTTGTACCAGCATTGTTTGGCAAGGTGGCCAGTTTTGTTACATATATGGCACTTGATTATCTTATTATTATGATAATTTGAGTTTAGAGAAGAATAAAAGGGTTGATCAGGATAGAAAGTTTTATTTTGGTTAGGATAGAAATTTTGGTTAAAATGGGAATTTTGGTTACCATGTTTAGGATAGAAATCATGATAGAGGTGTTGATTAGGATAGAAATCATGATTTGGATGAATGGGTCCTGAATATGGGTTAGGATGAAAGGCTTTTGGAGGAAAGGTATTTAAGTTACTCTGAACTTTTGTGCGTTGATATCTATTCGACGCATGTTGATAGTTGCGTCGATTTATATTCGGCGCATTCCTTAGATTGCGTTGATCTGGTATCGACGCATGGAGGAAGTTGCGTCGATTGGATGTCGACGTATCTTTATTCAAGCGTCGAGTAGAGGTCGAGGCATCTAAGAGGGTACGTCGAGTAGAAGTCGACGTATTATCATTCATGCGTCGATATGAAGTCGACGCGACTGTGTCTTCATAAATTTTCATTTTATCTTTTTTTGTTTTTACTCCTTTGTATGTTGTTTCTTGTGGTTTAGTGGTCTCTTCAGATGAAGTTTGTGAGTCATCAGCTGAATAATATGATGTTTCATCAAATTCCTTTATTTCCTTGAAGAAGTGTTCTTTCTTATGTTGTGATTCTTTTTCTTGGTTTGCTGATTGGATGGGTTTAGTGAATTTTACAGGGCTCATCCAAGCAGGCTTGTTGGATGGAATTAGGCTGATTAATGGATCAGCCCCTAGCCCAAGATTTTTGTGTCTTATTGTTTGTTTTTTAGTGATTTCTTTATGAGTTTGGCTTCTCATTTTTATTGATTCTTCAAAGGCCTTTGCCTGAGAAACCTTATCCTTAAGGAACTGATTTTCTATTCTAGCCCTTTCTATTTCCTTCTCTCTTATGTTAGCCCTTAATACATGATCTATTGAGCTTATATCCTTTTTATTTCTTTGGTTCTTGACCATATGAATTTGTTCTTTTAGGTCATTGATTTCTTGTTTAGCTTTTAATTGATCTAGACACATTCCCATAAAATCATTTCTGAATTTATCACTTTGAAAATCTATTTCATCAAAGATGCTTACCTCATCCTTATCCTCAGATTCCTCTATGAGAATAAGGCTATTTTCTTTTTCATCTTCAGAAGATATGCTTTCTTCTGATCCTGTCTCACTCCAAGATTTAACATCATCATCATTCTTGGGGCCTTCAAAGGCCATCAAGCATAGGTCTTCTTGCCTAGATTCTTCATTGTCACTCTCAGAGGATGAACTGTCCTCAGAGTCTGTTTCACTCCAGGCTTCTGCAATAAAGCCTCTTTCTTTCTTCTTCCCCTTTTTCTTGAGATCCTTTCTTTTCAGATCTTTCTTTGTTTCAGCATTCTCTGGATATTCTGGGGCAATATGTCCAGGTTTCCTACAAGAATAGCAAATAATTTCTTTAGTGGGAGTTTTGTCATACCTTAGTTTTGACTCCCTACTTTTTGATCTATCTGTCTTGACCCATTTCTTAAATCTTCTGGCTAGGAAACTGAATAGTTCTTCTTCAGTGACAGGAGTCCTTTCTTCTGTTGCCTTTAAAGCTATGTTCATGTCTTTTGAGGAGATTGGAGTGTTTTCTCTTCTTTTCTTCTCTTCTCTAGTTTTTAGTAGTTGCTCATAGGATTTGAGTTTTCCTAAGAGAGCATCTATAGAGATTTCCTTTTGTCCTCTTGTGTCTCTTATTGCCCATATTCTTGAGTCCCATGAACTGGGGAGGCTCATTAGCAATTTGTCATTAATCTCAGTGAGGGAGATCTCTCTATCCAAGTTTTTCAATTGGTTGATGATTAGACTGAATCTGTCATACATCTCAGAGATACTCTCTTCATTCTTCTTTTGGAAGTTCTCATATTAGGAGATCAATAGGGCCTTCTTATCTTTCTTTTCATCAGCACTTCCTTCCACCATCTTTGTAAGAGCATCCCAAATTTCTTTGGATGATTCACAGTCAACAACCCTTTGAAAGATGTCATCTGAGAGAGTTGAGACAAGTATGTTCATGGCCTTTAGATCATATGTTCTAGCCTTCTTCTCATCTTCTGTCCACTCAGATCTTGGAACAAGTGTTTGTGTGACATTGCCACTTGCATCCTTTCTATAGGGCTTTGGGGGACCTGTCACAGTAATATTAAACAAGTCAGCATCAATGGAGTTCATATAAATTCTGATTCTTGTTTTCCAAACTGCAAACTTTTCAAGATTGCACATTGGTGGTCTGGTGGAAGCATAATCTTTGATTTGTGCCATGTGAAAATTGATTGTTAGAAAAGTATATATATATATATAAATAAGAGGTAGGATCTTTTTGATCAAGGAGTTAACCTTTTTAGATCAACCTGCCTCTGATACCAATTGAAAGTGCACAGTTTACCTCACTAGAATTCTCTAGAGGGGGGTGAATAGAGATTAGAAATTATTTTGTGCAAAGTTAATATATATATGTGTATGATCACAGATTATAGCTTCCCACACACCTACAAGAATTAAACAAGTAAAGAAAGTAAATGCAAGAAAAGAAATCACAGCACAACACAAGAAAATATAGTGGTTCCCCAAACTTTGGGTAGTCCACTCTTCTACCCCCTTGGTAGGAATTCACTATCTTGCACTGAGTCTTTTGATAAGGAGACTCTTAGAACCACCCTGAGTCTTTTGACAAGGAGACTCTTAGAACCACCCTGAGTCTTTTGACAAGGAGACTCTTAGAACCACCCTGAGTCTTTTGACAAGGAGACTCTTAGAACCAGTACACTGAATTTTTTGAAGAGAGATTCTAAAAACTCTTTTACAATATTTAAGTAAGAATAAGAAAGAAGAAAGAAATAAGAACAAGATTGAATCTTCTTCCTAGCAAGAAGATTGGAAGCACAAGAAGTGAATTAAATCTTTCTTCTATAGAGAGAAGAAGATTTGTAGCTTTTCTCTCTTATGTGAGAGCTATCAAAATTTGCAGCAGAGTGGCTTCAGAAGAAGAAGGAGAAGATGAAGGCTTTGTCTCTGCAGCACACTATCACTTTTCTCAGCTTATCTCTCTATTCTTTTGGGAGCTTTTCCTCTATTTCAAATGTATGTGGTAGATCACTTCTTCTTCTTTTTCTGCCGACCTCCTCTTTATTTATAGCTCTGTTAATTCAAAATAATACTATAGGAGGATAATCAATTAGCAGTCAGAAAAATAGAAAGATGAAAATGTTTCCATAATATTTATTTCTGTAGAAGGAAAGAACTAATTCTGATTTCAAATAATGTCCAAATAAGTTTAATCAAATTAGCCAAGAATCAGATATAAGGAAAGGATGATTCAGAACGGCTATAAAATATTGACATTTATTCCATACAAATCAGATCTACTGAAAGAAGGAAAGAGATCTGGCGCATATTTAAATCTGTCATATAAATCGACGTGCGTCGATTACCATTCGACGTAAACGTCGAGTTCTTCTTGGCTGGACGTCGAGAGGAGAATAAGGAAGGTGCGTCGACTAAGATGCGTCGACTTCTCCATATGCGTCGACTAGAAATCAGAGTAGCGTCGACAACACATATGTCGAAATCTTCCTAAAGTTACTTCGACTCAATCTGAAGGAAACGTCGACTTCATTTCGATGTTGCGTCGAATAGTATTCGACGCATATTTACTTAACCTTGTTTTTCTTTCTTAGAATTCATATTCAACTTATTTCTAGGGGTTAAGAGAAATCATTTCCCCAACAGTTGGTATCAGAGGGAGGTTAGCCGGATTGCTGGGATAGTCTGGTTGGCCCGGTTAACCGCCTGGTAAGAATCGTTATTCATTGCATACACACACCAAAGGGTCATCAGTATGTCTTGGCTGAAGCATGAACACTACACTCATAGCATGATAAGAAGTATACGGGGCATATTATGTAGAATGGGATGCATAATATGTGTTTGTATATGGATCCTCATAGGTGACAACATACGACTGTTATGTAGTATGGGATGCATAACGTAGGTCGCATGCGTGTCTATTAGCTCGCTTTTCTTTTTTCGTTACATGCGATAATATGTATTATGGGATGCATAATATCGCATGTGTATGTCGCTCATAGCATGCATTAAGGTCTTTTTAGATTGCATAGCACTGCATGCACATAATAACATAACATTAACACATATGCCAAGTTAAAGACATACATGATGACGCTCGTACACACATGATTTGAAATAAATTTTTGGCATTCATGCATTTATATTATATGCACATAAGTTGATAGGATGATGGTATGTCATCCTAAGTTAAGCATAACATCATTTCATGAATTCCCAGAGCAAGGTAACAACAAGAGCAAGTATCTACACTTTTCTGATTTGTATCGAGTTAGGAAATTCTAATTCCTAGCTGTTGCGTCTTGAGCTAGGTGTAGTGATGTGATTGTTCGTAATTGCAGTCGGTGACTCCAGAGCGTAGTGCGTCGGAGTCGACTCCCCAGTTAGAGGGCGAGTCTTCCGGTGTGCGCAAGGTAAAGCGTTTGGTCCTTTAGCCGGACATCGGTCTTTCCTTGAGTGCGTTGGCTTTTCGCGCTAGGTTTTTCCTCCGATGCTTTCCGCGGCGGGTGCTCGTAACCTTTTAGTTCCCTGTGGGTTTGCTTACCTCATTTCTATGCTAGAAACTGTTATCAGTTTGTCGTGTATCGAGATTTTTCCTGTGGTGCGGGAGTTCCATGATGTCTTCCCAGTTAATCCCCCTGGTTTTTTCTTCCTGTGGGAGTTGAGGAGTTCGTTTCTGACCTTGAGTCGGGTACCTGTCCTATTGCTAAGACACTGTACCCTTTGACCTCGCGTATGTTGCGAGAGTTGCGCACTCAGTCAGATGAGTGGTTGCAGTGTGGCTTTTTCCTAGCCTAGTTCCTTGCCCTGCAGTGCTCTCGTCTTGTTCGTAAAGAAGAAAGTTAGTTCGGTGAGATTGGGTGTCGATTATCAAGAACTGATCAAGATGACCGTCAAGAGCAGATAGTCGTTGCCTCAGATTGATGTTTTGCTTGACCAGTTGAGCTGATTGATGTTTTCGAAGGCTGATCTTCGTTTAAGTTTCCTTTAGTTGGGGATCCGCGAGTCAGATTTTCCGCGATCTGCTTGCTGTCCTCGGCTTGGACATTTCGAGTTCTTGGTAATGTTCTTTTCCTTTTGGGTAATCTTATCCGCATCTGTTTTCCTAGCCCACTTCGGTTAGCGTTTCTATCTAGCGCGTGTGAGCTTACCTCTCCCCTTGCTCTTTTCATTCATTGTTTTCTAAGTTTCGGTTCTAAGTTTCGGGGCGAAACTTTTTGTTAGGGGGGGGGGGGGGGGGGCTGTAACGCCCCAGGTTTTTCTTATAGTTAAATTAAGTAGGGTTATGGTAGTAGCGATGGTTTAAATATTAAAGCTATCGTTGTGAAGCGTTAATGCAAGAGGGCGTTACCGTTTCGTGATCGTCGTCGTCCGGTGAGTTTGATGCTAGGTTATTACGTGAGTGCGTATAAGCAATTTTTATTTTATTTTTCATAAAGAAATATAGGTGTATATATATACATATATATATGTAAATATATATATATATATATATGTATATTAAGCAATCGGACTGAGCCTATTCCCATTTCTCCCCCTCCTTCCTGTGAAAATCTTCTTGTGCTGTCGAGGCTAGGGCTTTCGCCGGAGTCGCCGGGAGCCGGAGGCATAGGCCATCGTTAGAGCTTTAGAGGTTGTCGGGGCTTGGTTTCGTCGCCGGAGCGGGGTTGCGGAGGGTTCCTGTTTGCTTCGGCAGTGGTGGTGAGGCCTCTCGGCCGTGGTTTTTGCTTCGGCGAGTGGTGTCGGCTCCCGATTCAGGCAAGAAAACCGCCTCTCCTTCCTCCTCCTTCCTTCCTTCTTTGATATGGTTATGATTTGTTGTTCTAGGCTAGATTTCTTTGGGGCTGAGCAATATACGCAAAATTTCAGCAGGTAGGGGGGGGGGGGGGGGGGGGGTTCATAGTCCACTCTGAGAATGTATAAACCATGTTGGAGCCTTAATTCCTGCTGCTTTTCTTGTTTTAGCTTCCAACGTTTTTTTTATATCCTCTTCTTGCCATATATTAAGTCCTACCAATACCAAACTGCCGACAATATTTCCGAAAATGATTGGTATAATTTTACGGCTTTAAATTTTAGAGAAGATCATCCGGCGAGACAAATGCATGATACTTTTTATCTAAAAGCCCAAGATAAAGGCCAACATTTATTATTACGTACTCATACCTCCCCCGTTCAAGTTAGAGTGTTGGAAAATAGTAAACCACCTTTTAGGTTTATTGTTCCAGGCAGGACCTATAGATCAGATTATGTTATGACTCATACTCCAACGTTTCATTAAATTGAAGGGGCAGTATAATCCCAGTTAGGGGCTGCTGCTATAATATGATTTGGGGCGGCCTTATATGTGTTCTAATTGGGGGCTGCTTCTTATATTTATCTAGTTAGGTGCTGCTCTTATATATTTTTTCCGTTTGGGGGTTGCTATGTACGGTCCTAGGATGGGATATTATTGGGGGATGCTATCTATAACCCAGTTGGGATTTTATTTGGGGGCTGCTATATATATACATGATCTAATTGGTTTTGGGGGCTGCTTTATATAATTTCAGTTGGGGCTGCTGCATATAGTTCTATTTGGGTTATTTTTGGGCTGCTATGCATAATTTCAGTTTGGGGGCCGCTATATATATATATCATTCCAGGTTGGATTATTTTATTTGGTGGGGGCTTCTATGTATAACTCCAGTGGACTTTTGGGGGCTGCTATATATATAGCTCTATTAGCTATATACAGTTCTATTCTGAATTTTTATGGTGGTCCGCCTTCAGGTTGCAAGTCTCGATAATTCAAATTGCATAATCAATTCATAGTTCAAGCGTGTTCCTGTCATATGGCATTTAATTGCTTTGGTAATGCAGCCCTGGGTATAAGAGAGTACGATTGTCAAGTGCGGAAATTATTTAAGCATTGGCTAAATTATAAAACCACTCATAGTCTCGCGCTAGTAGCCTAGTTGTTGAGGTCATTTAATTGCTGTTTTCCCCTCCCTGGGCTTGTTTAGAAGTCCTCTCTGTGTTGTTCCAGAATTTTCTAGCTTTTTTTTCCAGAATTTATTAGAACTTCTGCCCTGTATTTCTTAGTCTTTCTGTCCAGAATTTCTGTCCAGAACTCCCTGGTTTTCTGTGTAGTCTGCCTTTTACTTCTGAGCATTTTAAACCCTTTCTGAATCAGCCTTCCATGTAAATTTTGTGTTAACTTTCTCAGTGGAGGGTAAGGCTTCCTCCTCATTGTCTTAGCAATCTGGTTGAATGTGAAGATCTTTTTTTTGTGGTTGTGGGCTTTAAATAGCGATCATTCTCCTTAATGACTTTGTTTCTTGAAGCTTGGTTATACTAAGCTCTCTTGTTAGTTGTGGGCTTTTTCCTAGCCTAGTTCCTTGCCCTGCAGTGCTCTCGTCTTGTTCGTAAAGAAGAAAGTTAGTTCGGTGAGATTGGGTGTCGATTATCAAGAACTGATCAAGATGACCGTCAAGAGCAGAAAGTCGTTGCCTCAGATTGATGTTTTGCTTGACCAGTTGAGCTGATTGATGTTTTCGAAGGCTGATCTTCGTTTAAGTTTCCTTTAGTTGGGGATCCGCGAGTCAGATGTTCCGCGATCTGCTTTCTGTCCTCGTCTTGGACATTTCGAGTTCTTGGTAATGTTCTTTTCCTTTTGGGTAATCTTATCCGCATCTGTTTTCCTAGCCCTCTTCGGTTAGCGTTTCTATCTACCGCGTGTGAGCTTACCTCTCCCCTTGCTCTTTTCATTCATTGTTTTCTAAGTTTCGGTTCTAAGTTTCGGGGCGAAACTTTTTGTTAGGGGGGGGGGGGGGCTGTAACGCCCCAGGTTTTTCTTATAGTTAAATTAAGTAGGGTTATGGTAGTAGCGATGGTTTAAATATTAAAGCTATCATTGTGAAGCGTTAATGCAAGAGGGCGTTACCGTTTCGTGATCGTCGTCGTCCGGTGAGTTTGATGCTAGGTTATTACGTGAGTGCGTATAAGCAATTTTTATTTTATTTTTCATAAAGAAATATAGGTGTATATATATACATAGATATATATATGTAAATATATATATATATATATGTATGTATATTAAGCAATCGGCCTGAGCCTATTCCCATTTCTCCCCCTCCTTCCTGTGAAAATCTTCTTGTGCTGTCGAGGCTAGGGCTTTCGCCGGAGTCGCCGGGAGCCGGAGGCGTAGGCCATCGTTGGAGCTTTAGAGGTTGTCGGGGCTTGGTTTCGTCGCCGGAGCGGGGTTGCGGAGGGTTCCCGTTGGCTTCGGCAGTGGTGGTGAGGCCTCTCGGCCGTGGTTTTTGCTTCGGCGAGTGGTGTCGGCTCCCAATTCAGGCAAGAAAACCGCCTCTCCTTCTTCCTCCTTCCTTCCTTCTTTGATATGGTTATGATTTGTTGTTCTAGGCTAGATTTCTTTGGGGCTGAGCAATATACGCAAAATTTCAGCAGGTAGGGGGGGTTCATAGTCCACTCTGAGAATGTATAAACCATGTTGGAGCCTTAATTCCGGCTGCTTTTCTTGTTTTAGCTTCCAACGTTTTTTTTATATCCTCTTCTTGCCATATATTAAGTCCTACCAATACCAAACTGCCGACAATATTTCCGAAAATGATTGGTATAATTTTACGGCTTTAAATTTTAGAGAAAATCATCCGGCGAGACAAATGCATGATACTTTTTATCTAAAAGCCCAAGATAAAGGCCAACATTTATTATTACGTACTCATACCTCCCCCGTTCAAGTTAGAGTGTTGGAAAATAGTAAACCACCTTTTAGGTTTATTGTTCCAGGCAGGACCTATAGATCAGATTATGTTATGACTCATACTCCAACGTTTCATCAAATTGAAGGGGCAGTATAATCCCAGTTAGGGGCTGCTGCTATAATATGATTTGGGGCTGCCTTATATGTGTTCTAATTGGGGGCTGCTTCTTATATTTATCTAGTTAGGTGCTGCTCTTATATATTTGTTCCGTTTAGGGGTTGCTATGTACGGTCCTAGGATGGGATATTATTGGGGGATGCTATCTATAACCCAGTTGGGATTTTATTTGGGGGCTGCTATATATATACATGATCTAATTGGTTTTGGGGGCTGCTTTATATAATTTCAGTTGGGGCTGCTGCATATAGTTCTATTTGGGTTATTTTTGGGCTGCTATGCATAATTTCAGTTTGGGGGCCGCTATATATATATATCATTCCAGGTTGGATTATTTTATTTGGTGGGGGCTTCTATGTATAACTCCAGTGGACTTTTGGGGGCTGGTATATATATAGCTCTATTAGCTATATACAGTTCTATTCTGAATTTTTATGGTGGTCCGCCTTCAGGTTGCAAGTCTCGATAATTCAAGTTGCATAATCAATTCATAGTTCAAGCGTGTTCCTGCCATATGGCATTTAATTGCTTTGGTAATGCAGCCCTGGGTATAAGAGAGTACGATTGTCAAGTGCGGAAATTATTTAAGCATTGGCTAAATTATAAAACCACTCATAGTCTCGCGCTAGTAGCCTAGTTGTTGAGGTCATTTAATTGCTCTTTTCCCCTCCCTGGGCTTGTTTAGAAGTCCTCTCTGTGTTGTTCCAGAATTTTCTAGCTTTTTTGTCCAGAATTTATTAGAACTTCTGCCCTGTATTTCTTAGTCTTTCTGTCCAGAATTTCTGTCCAGAACTCCCTGGTTTTCTGTGTAGTCTGCCTTTTACTTCTGAGCATTTTAAACCCTTTCCGACTCAGCCTTCCATGTAATTTTTGTGTTAACTTTCTCAGTGGAGGGTAAGGCTTCCTCCTCATTGTCTTAGCAATCTGGTTGAATGTGAAGATCTTTTTTTGGTGGTTGTGGGCTTTAAATAGCGATCCTTCTCCTTAATGACTTTGTTTCTTGAAGCTTGGTTATACTAAGCTCTCTTGTTGGTTGTGTCCTTCAAGTAGTAGTAGTCCCCTTGCCTTGATTTTGCTGGATGACTGAAAGTCCTTCATTTCAGTCCTTTCTTCTTCTTTGTCTGCCTAACCTGTTGATTTTAGGATAGTGGATGTTGTGTTTCCCTTTTGGGTCTTATTGGTGTTCTGGGTTCTTGATTCCTGATGTCGTCCCCTTGGAATCTGGATAGCTTCTATACCTGTATAGTTATGCTTCCAGGTAGTCTGATAAGACTTCCCTAGGTTTATAAAAGTTTGCTCGCCCTAAGATCGTGCAATTATTTGTCCTTTTATGAAGTTTCCCTTCGACTTTGACATGAAGTCTTCTAGTCAACTTTGACATAAGTCCTTCTCGTCGACTTTGATATAAGTCTTTTCCCGTCAACTTTTGATAAGTTTTTCTGTCGACTTCATCGCTTATTCTGAATTGTTTCCTCATATATTTATATGTTCTTTTGTTGGGTGTTCCCGAGTATCATAAGCGATGTTATCAAGCATTTTGAGCCCTTTTGTTGAGACTTTTGATGAAGCTATGCATTATTCTTTGAGTTGTCCCGTATTTGGTTAGTGATCTTTTGTGGTGTCTTTTCGTGCCTTATTCATCGTACTGTTAAGAGAAGTTCGTTGGGAGTCAAGTTTGGACTCACCATGTGTTTTCAAGTGGACCGATGAGTATTGTTCTGGTGTTGGGCCTCCGTGTTAAGTTTATCCTCGTCTTGTTCCGACACCAAGCCTTGCATGGTGTCGACTTTCTGAAATCTTCGACCTTGTTGTAAGTTGAATGTTGATATATTGATTAATTGCTGAACCAGGTGCTACTGATTCTCTCGCCTCAAGTTGTGGTTACAACTATCTGAAAATCCAGTTTTTTTTCCTGCCTGGCACTCCTCTGTTTGTTCTGTTGGATTTATGAGCTAAGTATGCTATGTTGTCTTATTCCCCGGGATAGTTTTGGTGAGTGGTTCTTGATCTCTATGATCTTTGTGGTCTAATGTTCTGAGTGTTCTCGGGTGGACTGCGCTGTGGTTTATTTATATACTTATATATATAGATATATATATATATATGTTTATGCACCCCTGCTTCTGGTGCTGTGTGTGAGTCTGTTGAGTGTGTGAGCTAAAAGTCACCGCCACAGTGCCTCTTTTGGGTGTTGGTTTGGGTGGATTGGAGCCACCGCCGCAGCACTCCTGTATGGTTTTTGGGTTGCGGGCGTTAGTGGAAGATACCACTATCGCAGTGCCTTCTTTTGGGGGATGCTCTTCCCTCGAGCTGATCAGTCTCAAGTGCTTGTATATTTACAGGCTTATATATGTGTATTATGATATTATATGTATAGCCACCACCTCTGAGCCGCAATGGCGGACACATGGTTGGCTTTGATTGCTTTGACTATTACCTTCAGGTGCAGGCTTTTCCTCTTACCGAGTGCACTCGTTTGAGCTGGCTCGAGTTGTTGTAAGATTATTGATGTTTATCTGCTTAGTTCTCCTTTCTGCAATCTTTTATTTCTGATTGCTGCTAATCTTGGTTTTCTTGCACCCTTTGGGCTGAGGCATTTTTTTCTTATGAATGTCTCAGGTTCAGGTCTTTAGCTGCCGCAGGAGTTAGAGCGGTGTCGTTCAGTTTTCCTGTCGAGGCCCTTCCTCTCTTCTAGGTAAGGGGCAGTTCTTTAGTTGTTGTCCTCTTTCAGATGTTTTCCTTCTTTTCTATGGGCTCGTGTCAGTTGTTGATTCCCATAGCTCTAGTTTTCTTGTGCTAGTTTACTTGCTAGTTGTTTTGCTGTTACTTTCAGGTTGTTTACCTACTTGCTCTCTGGGAAGCTTTATGATAGGATGCATTAGTTACTTTATTGGTATAAAAATGTCATTTTTGCATCTCATGATTTTTTATTAATTGTCATATACTTTGAAGATCATAGAAAAATCCTTTCTTACTATACTAAACAAGACATGTGCATATCATTTCTGGGATGTGGATCTTCATGCTCATGTAGGCTAAAAATGAACCTATTTTTCGCTGCGTATGTATAGCTTTCTACTTGTGGAGTAGTGATCCACCGGACCGAGGGACGCGGTCCTAAGCTAAAAATGTAAATTTTCTTTTTATCTCAAACATATATATGTCTTTTATAAATTTATCGTAAGGAGTGTTTGTCTGAGCGTCTGTAGTCGTCTCCTGCAGGACGTGGCATCACGATGCATAATTTCCCCTTGCTCTGATAATATGTATTAAATTCGTGGGAAAATGCGGGTTGTGACAGCGGGCCAGGGCAGAGGCTAGACATGTGGGTCTGAGCTAGGTAGGGCTTGATGGGCATATTGTCAAGCTTGAGGGCTTGAGACCTATGAGGCTTGCGGGTCAGGGCAGAGGCTAGACTTGCTGGTCTGAGTTAGGTAGGGCTTGAGGGCCTGATTGTCGAGCTTGCGGGCTCGGGTGCAGTAGGGGCTTGCGGGCCTAGGCTGTAGGACTTGTGGGTCCGTGTTGTAAAGCTTGAGGGCCTGAAGATTTGGCGGATTTTTTCGAGCCTAGCACACTGCTAGGTAGGCGCAGAGGGATCGAAAGAGGACTACTCAAGACACCCTATCTTGAGGTACCTCTATAAATCACTGTGTGCTTTTCTGTGTTGTGCTTTATAATTTATAGATCTACTAATCTGAATTCAAGAACACCTAAAGGGGATAAAATAACTTCAAAAACCTATTCACCGCCCCCCCCCTCTAGGTGATAAGTTGACACCCAATAAACAACAACCCTAACTCCTAGGGTATCCTGGTGATTATTTCTCGGGCTGTGTTTCGTGCCTTAATAAAAGTTAATTATTATGAACTGTTGCCTTTAGCCTTGCACGGTGGCCATTTCAAAGGACAGGAACATTAGGCCTGGCCTGTGGTCCTGTGGGCCGTGTTTGAGGGCAGTAAGGACTTTATTAAGCCTTGCACGGTGGCTATTGTAGGGGTGGTCAGCAGGCTCGTCCTGAGGCCCCGTGGGCCGTGTTTGGGTGGTAGGGGATAGAGAAACCCCCACCCATTTTATGCTTTGGGTGGCAGAGGATAAAGGATCGCCACCCGCTTAACTTGAGCTGATTAGTCTCTTTAAATAGAATTTACAAGATAAATGAACCATGCTTGTTCCTCTTTATGATATTTGGTG
This sequence comes from Dactylorhiza incarnata, assembly GCA_033032865.1. Classification (NCBI taxonomy): domain Eukaryota; kingdom Viridiplantae; phylum Streptophyta; class Magnoliopsida; order Asparagales; family Orchidaceae; genus Dactylorhiza; species Dactylorhiza incarnata. Next base: position 11,381,306 of record JAWHQI010000043.1, on the reverse strand, counting down.
CACTCGGTGCTTTGCTTAGTTCTTCGCTTTGGAGTTCTCCTTCTTTTTTTCTGTAAGTTTGGCCTGGGTTGGTACCCCTTATGCCTTATTTACTTTGCTTCTTGTTTCTCTGCCACTTGTAAATCCCTTGTTGAGGCATTCTTTGTTTTATTGAATGCCTCAGGTTCTGAGCCATAGTGGCTAGTGGTGTAGCCCGGAGTCTTCGGGAGTTTTAGTTGATGTTTTACCCTACTGCTACGAGATAGTTGTTGTTAGTTTTCTTCTTGTGTTCAGACATGCTAGTTTGGAGCCAATGGGTTAATGTCAGGTTATTAACGCCCATTGTGCCTCTTTTAGATACTTTATAGTTTACTTTCCAGCTAATGCCACTGCTTTTAGATCTGAGGTATCTTGCTCTCTGGGAATGATTTATATCTAGGAGCATCATAATTATAAAAGGATTTTTCTTTCATCCTCATCGCATTCTTTTAACTGAAATCCTTAGTTTTAAAGTCACCTAAAGGTATTTTCTATACTTATACTACGCCAAGATATGTACATATCATTTGCATTATGTCCTGTGATCACGTGCATATAGGACCTTAAGTGAACAAAATCAAGTATTTTTCTGCGGCAAATTTCATATATTTTCTCGGTGGACTAGTTAATCCACGAACTGAGAGACACGGTTCTTACTCCAAGCCCTAATAAATGATTTCAAATGACGAATTATCATGTAATCATGTTTGATTTAAATAAGTAATAGGTTCCCTCCTAAGCGTCTGCAGTTGTCTCATGCATGACGTGTCATCATGAAGCGTATTTTCTCTTACTCTGATATTCCTAAATTCGGAGAAAATGCGGGTTGTGACAGTTGGTATCAGAGACAGGTTCGTTCGACAAGTTGGTCGAGAGACTAATTCTGATATAGTATAGTTGTTTGGTTTCATTGCATACACACACTGATGTGTCATCAGTACGTCTTGGTTGAAGCATGAACACTACACGCATAGCATGGTAAGAAGTATATGAGGCATATTATGTAGTATGAGATGCATAATATGTGTTTGTATATGGATCCACCATAGGTGGCAACATGTGACTGTTATGTAGTATAGGATGCATAACCATCATCACATGGATGCCCATTAGCACAATTTTCTTTTTCGTTACATGCAATATTATGTAGTATGGGATGCATAATATTTCATGTGTACGCCACTCATAACATGTATTAAGGCATTTATTAGAATGCATAGCACAACATACATTACATAGAATTGCATAAGCACACGTGCGAAGCTAAAGACTTATATGATGACACACGCACACCCATGATTTCAAAACGAACACAATAAGATTCATGCATCCATGACCCTTGCACATGAGTCAAGAGGGATGATGTAGTATCATCCCCAATTTAGCATAGCATAATGAAAATCCCAGAGCAAGTTGGTAACAATAGCAAGTATCTGTACATGTATGTTCTGAACCAGGCAGAGTAGCTTTAGTGTAAGGTTAAGTATTGATTGTAGGTTTATGCGGTTAAGCAGAAATGGTGCATAAGCGAGTCGCGACTAGATCGACTCCTCAGTCGGAGGGCGAGTCGTCAGGAGCGCAAAGTGAAGCTTTGATCGAGAGTCTGCGCCAGAGCAATGAGGCTCTAACGAGGCAAATGGTTGCGATGCAGTCGCAAGTTGAGGCGTTGTTGTCTGCCGGTGCAAGACAGCAAACCGCGATGCAGGCCCCCATATTAGAGCAGACCTTACCTACCCCTCCTACCACTGGTACCCCCAGTAGCGATACCGCCAGAAATAAACTTCATTTCGCACTTTCAGAGGTTCGGACCTCCATCGTATGACGGACGAGCTGACTTCATGGCCTTGGACGATTGGCTTATAACCATTGAGGAGATGTTCTCATATTCAGGGATCGTCGTGGACCAGAAGGTGATGATCACCGCATACCAGCTAAAGGGTCTCGCAAAGAGCTGGTGTTTGAGGGAGAAGGAAGACCTTACTGGAGGATGTACGTGGGAAACCTTCAAAGGGATGCTGATAAGGAATTTCCTGCCATCAGTAGAACGGGACCGGTTAATGAATGACTTCCTGTATGTGAAGCAGAGGCAGCTCTCCATAAGTGAGTACGAAATTGAGTTTTGCAAGCTGAGTAGGTTTTCCCCAGCCCTGGTAGCCTTGGAAGAAGGTAGGGTGAAGTGATTTCAGGGTGGTCTCCGTAGTGACATCTAGCAGTTAGCCAGTGTGTACAGGTCGGAGAAGTACGCCGAGGTAGTAGAGGTAGCGCTGAAGGTTGAGGCAATTGATAATGCCAAGAATCGAGGATCAATAATGAAGAAGGGAAAGAGAAAGGCTGGAGAAGAAGGGAATTCTGGTGCACCTGGCTCAGTTTTGAAGAAAGGAGGTGGTGAGGTCTGCAGTTTCTGTGGCCGCTCTGGCCATCCGTTTGAAAAGTGTTTCAAGAGGAAAGGAGTTCAAAAGCAGCAACGAGTGCTGGAAATTCAGGGTGCTCCAAAGGGAGAGGTGCTCTGCCCGTTGGGCAAGCAGAAGGGGCATGATGCGGCCCAGTGTTGGACCAAGGAGAAAGTCTGCTTCCAGTGCGGACAGAAAGGGCACATGAAGTTTCAATGCTCGCGAGTTTAACCCCCGTTATAGCCAGTTCCGCTTTGAGCCTTGCCGCCGCCGCAGCATCAGGATAAAGGAAGAGGAAAGCTGAACCTGTTAACCCAGGAGCAAGCGCAGTCTTTGACCCAAGTGATCGCAGGTTAGACCTTAAGCCAGTTGTTAAGTCTTGATTCCTTTTTGTTTCGTTGTATTAGACTAGTTTCTTTTTCGCGCTTATAGGGAGATTTAAGATAAAGAATTGTTGGGCGCGTGTTCTTTTTGATTCGGGTGCTACCCACTCATTCGTGGCAAGGACTTTCGTCGAGCGTCACCATTTGACCCCTGAGATGGGCAATGATTCGTTCCTCATTAAGTTCCCTTCTGGTGATTTGGTATCCTCGAACCATTGCGTCCGAAGTTGCCCCATTCTCTTAGGAGATTTCTTGGTTGTTGCTGATCTCAAGGTGTTGGACCTAGAAGACTTCGACGTGATTTTGGGTATGGACTGGTTGTCCAGTTATGATGCGGTCATCAGATGCAGGGAAAAGCATCTAGACTTCGTGATGGACAATGGTCATCCCATGAGCGTTTTTGGATCTCCATGCCAGAGTTCCCCGATAATTTCTGTGGTATGTGCTCGGAAACTGTTAAATTCTGGTTGCTTAGCTTACCTTATTTCGGTGTTAGAAACTGTTAGTGGTTCGCCGAGTATCGAGGGTATTCCAGTGGTGTGAGAGTTTCCTGATGTCTTCCCTGTCAGTCTTCCTGGTCTTCCGCCTGATAGAGATGTGGAGTTCGTTATTAATCTTGAGCCTGGTACTCGTCCTATCGCTAAGGCACCGTACCGTATGGCCCCACGTGAGCTAGAAGAGTTGCGAACTCAGTTAGATGAGCTGTTGTAATATGGATTTATTAGACCAAGTTCTTCGCCCTGGGGTGCTCCAGTGTTGTTTGTGAAAATGAAAGATGGTTCTATGAGGTTGTGCATAGACTATAGAGAATTAAACAAAGTGACCATCAAGAACAGGTATCCGTTGTCGAGGATAGATGATCTACTTGATCAATTGCGTGGTATCTCGTTGTTTTCGAAGATTGACCTTCGATCAGGATACCATCAGTTGAGGATCCGTGAGTCGGGCGTTCCTCGGACTGCCTTTTGTTCTCGTTATGGTCATTTTGAGTTTCTAGTTATGTCTTTTGGTTTGACGAATGCACTCTCTGTGTTTATGGACATGATGAACCGAGTGTTCAAAGATTTTCTGGATCACTTTGTAGTAGTTTCCATCGACGATGTTTTGGTGTATTCCAGAAGTGCTGAGGAGCATGCTACGCATTTGCGCTTAGTATTGTCCACTCTTAGAGAGCACAAGCTGTATGTGAAGTTGAGTAAGTGTGAGTTCTGGCTTCCTCAAGTGTCCTTTCTGGGTCATGTAATGAACAAGGATGGAATTACTGTAGACCCATCAAAGATTTCTGCCATGTTGGATTGGAAGATGCCTACAACGCCTAAGGAGATAAGGAGTTTCTTAGGGTTGGCAGGTTACTATAGGAGATTTGTCCAAGGATTTTCAGTACTATCAGGACCTTTAACTAAGCTTACCCAGAAGAATACCGCTTTTATCTAGAGCGATAAGTGCGAAGAAGCCTTTCAGGAATTAAAGAGGCGTTTATGCAGTGCTCTTGTGTTGGCCTTACCGATCGAAGGAGTAGAGTATACTGTTTATGTGGACGCATCTCACATTGGACTAGGGTGTGTTTTGATGCAAGAAGGAAAGATGATTGCCTATGGGTCTATACAACTGAAAATTCATGAAAAGAATTACCCTACGCATGACTTGGAATTTGCTGCAGTAATTTATGCCCTAAAGCTCTGGAGACATCTGTTATATGGAGTGTCATGCAAGATTTTCACGGAACATAAGAGTCTGAAGTATGTCTTCACCCAGAAGGAGTTGAATTTGCGCCAGCGCAGGTGGTTGGAGTTCGTTGCGGATTATGAAGTTGATATCCCGTATCATCCGGGTAAGGCTAATGTGGTGGCTGATGCCCTGAGTAAAAATACCGCGCATATCTTCAATCTCTCTATGCAGTCCTTAGTAGAGGAGTTTATGTTGATGGATATCTCAGTCGGTAGTAGTGTCGCGCCTTCGAGTTTAGAAGCTGAAAAGACTTCTTGGATTACCCTTACAAGACTGCGTCAGAAGGAAGATCCTAACTTGCAGCATCTTCAGAGTAGGACTGAGAAAGGGGGGATACTAGACTTTTAATCGATGATTGTGATACTTTGAAGTACCGAGGTAGGTATTGTATTCCCGCGTTGGAAGATATTCGGGCAAAGATCTGTAGTGTGGCGCATGACTCTAGTGTTTCCTATCATCCTGGTTCCACAAAAATGTATAAGGATCTGAAGCAGATTGTATGGTGGTCAGGTATGAAGAATGATGTAGCTAAGTATGTTTCTGAATGTTTAACTTGTCAGCGCATGAAGACAGATCATAAGAGGCCTAGAGGTAAGTTGAACCCGTTGGATATTCCAAGCTGGAAGTGGGAGAGTATTTCGATAGATTTCATTTTCGGCTTGCCGAGATCTCCCGGAGGACACAATTTAGTGTGGGTCATAGTCGACCGTTTGACAAAGTGTGCACACTTTGTGCCTTTTAAGTCCGGTTATTCTATGGAGAAGATAACAGAGCTCTATTTGAATGAAGTTATCAGATTGCATGGTGTGCCCGTGAGCATTGTTTCAGACCGAGATTCAAGGTATATGTCTCATTTCTGGCGGAGTTTGCAGGGAGCTTTGGGCACTGACCTTAGATACTCTACCGCTTACCATCCTCAGACCAATCGTCAGATGGAAAGAGTGAATCAAATTTTGGAGGATATGATAAGGTGAAATATTCTAGATCATGGAGGAGTGTGGGACAAGCGTCTTGGATTGATGGAGTTCGCTTATAATAACATTTATCAGGAAAGCCTGCATATGGTCCCTTTTGAGTCTCTATATGGGAGGCGTTGCAATAGGAGATTTTGGGCCGAGATGTTTTGGGCCGAGATTGGTGAGTCCATTGTTAGGCCCAGAAGCTCTAGAAGAGATGAGCATTGTCGTGACTCATATCCGCGAGAAGCTTCGCATTGCTCAAGAGCGGTATGAGAAGTATGATAATCGGAGAAGGGTGGATCTAGAGTTTGTCGTCCGAGACTAAGTGTTCCTGAATGTTTCTCCGATGTCGGGTGTTAAGATATTTGGAAGGACCACAAGTTGGATCCCCAGTATGTGGGACCTTTCCAGATTGTTGAGCGCTTCGGAGCGTCAGCTTATAGATTGGATTTGCTTGCTTCCTTCCCAAATGTTCACGATGTGTTTCATGTGAGCCAGCTGAGGAAGTGTTTGCATAGTGGCTGGCTTGTTCTTGATTCGGTGACCGTATTGCAGCCCAATCTTTCGTATGTTAAAGAGCATATCCGAATCTTGGAGACTCAGGAGCGTTTGTTGCGGAAGAAGACTATCTCGATGGTTAAAGTTCTTTGGAAGAATCAGGGCATCGAGAGCGCAACTTGGGAGCTGGAGTCTGCCATGAGAAAGACCTATCCTAGCCTCTTCTCTTAGAGCACAACTTGGGAGCTGGAGTCTGCCATGAGAAAGACCTATCCTAGCCTCTTCTCTTAGAGCGCAACTTGGGAGCTGGAGCGCAACGAAGAATGAAATTCGTCAAACGCAGAATGCAGTTCGTTGAACGCAGAATGCAGTTCGTCGAACGCTAAAACTTCTCTGCAGATCGACAAAATCCGCTGAGAAGAGGAAGCTATCTCATCCCAACCGCTGAGACAGTTCAAACATGACATGGCGAGTTCTGCCCTTGACACAAGCTGCAGAAAGGCATTGTGGGGTACACCAATCACTCCCATGTCTATCAGAAGATCAATTGAGAGCCGTTGAATAACTGGGATGTATAAAAGGGATAAATTAGGGTTGAGCAAATACCTCTGCTAGTTCTCCAGCATGCAAAGTCGAGAACATTACTGTTCTACTATCGGCAGCCAAAAACTGAACACACACAAGGCTGTAAGGAGAAAAGAGATAGCTCATCTTGATTTATCTCAAGATAGAGCAGTAGATCCACTCGATCATCTGAAGGGCTGATCAAGAAGAACAAGTTGGAGCTGCACTTCTGCTCTCTAGTTCAAGTCTGCAACAGCAGCTGATAAGAAGAAGAAGAGCAAGGCTTGACCTCTTCTTCCTTCTATTTGTAAACATTATTATTTCATTTGTAGGATCCTTTGGGTTCTGAGTTTGTAGGGCTTTATTGCCTGAGTTGTAGAGCTGAGAGGTCAGCTTGAGGTAGGATCTGTGTGATCTGAGGTAGGGCTGATTTGCATGAGTTGTAGAGCTGAGAGGTCTTCTTGAGGTAGGACCAGCAGGTGGTCTGAGTTGTCGGAGGTGGATTCCTCTGAGGTAGGATCTGTGTGATCTGAGGTAGGACCAGCAGGTGGTCTGAGTTGTAGGAGGTGGATTCCTCTGAGGTAGGGCTGCTTTGCCTGAGGTAGGGTTTGTGACCTGAGAGGTACTGAGGGATCTGTGTTGTAAGCTCTTGGAGCTGAGTTTGGAGAAGTTGGTCATGTCTAACTCTTTGTTAGAAAGGTGAAGGGGGAAAGGACTACTCAAGACACCCTATCTTGAGGAACTTCTATAAATGCTTGTGTGTTTTCTGTGTGCTTGATTAATTACTAATACTAAACCAGAAAACAGCTAGGCTAACTAGGGCAAATATAAGAAACCTATTCACCCCCCCCCCCCCCCCCTCTAGGTGATTTAGACTACATCCTATATAAACTTACAAGTGGTATCGGAGACCAACTCAGAGTTAGCCTAGATTTGATACCAATGGCCAATGCTAAGACCAACTCAAAGTTAGCTTTGAGTACAAGGATTGCCCTCTGAGTTAGTCAAAGCTTAATATAATCTGTCATGAATTTTGATAGAATACTTAAACAATGTTATCTTCTAGAAGCAATGTTATCATGAATGCTATATAGATCATTTTCATGATAGGTTTTTGTTTGTTTTATCTCTGATACCAATTGAAAGGAGTTTAGTTCTTATTATATTTGTTAAAGGTCATTATTAAGTTTTACTTCAAAATAAATGATATATATATATAATATATTTGATTGTTGATTAGTGTTGTATGAGTAATAAAATCAAACACTAAGAGTGCATAAAAATCACAGCATATAAAACAGAAATAAAACAAACAACAAGGCACACATCCAGAAGACACAAGAAATATGGTAGTTCCCCTCAACTGGGTACATCTACTCTTCTACCCACTGGTAGGAATCCACTAGAGGTTGTTGATAAGGTGCCCTCACACCAAGGTGTTTTTGTTCAGGTGTCCACACACCAATGGAGGTTTGATCAGGTGCCCAAATCACCTATAAGCTTTTGATCAGGTGCTTATAAACCAAGATGCAGGTTTTTGCTAAGGTGGCCTGTCACCGGGAGTTAACTTTTGAAGGGAGTTATAACCCTTTACAAGATGGGAGGAATAAAAGAAAACAAAAAGGTTATGTTGTTCTTCTCTTTGCTGAGAAGACACTTGATGAAGATGTTGAAGAGAGCTCCCCCTGTCTGATGTAGTTTGATGACAGCTTGTGGATGGAGCTCCTTCTCTAGATTGTGATACTCATCTTTTCTTCTTGCAATTAGATCCCTGAGCAAATGATATTGATTTGGTGTCTCAGGTTTGTATAGAAGATCTGCAAGAAAGAGGTTTAGCAAAAAGAAGATATAATATATTTGATCTGCTTCTTTTTGCTCCTATTCTTCTTTTTCTCTTCTTCTTCTTCTTCTCTTTTTCCTATACAGCAATATAATATGTATATGTTCTGTCTATCTAAAATCTGTACAGCAATATGATATATATTTTGTATATATATATATTCTGTCTAGAGAAACAGCTATATATAATCTGTTGTATAAATAATCTGCTGTAATGAAGAGTTTTTTCATGCTGTTGTGTAAAAGAGCTGTCCTCTTTTCCTGGGCTGTTTTTAATCCTTGCAGACCAAAGGGGAAAGAAGTAATATCTCTTTCTTTTTCCAGAACCTCGAGCAGAACAATTTCTTTCTTTAGCTTGCTGCAACGGCTACAGCATTTATTGTTTCTGCCAACGGCTAGAACATTTAATGCTTGCACGCTATAATGTCAGATCAGCAATATATATATAGCAATAGAAGTAATAAATATTGTTTTATAAATAAATCTGACAGCATTTGTATATATAATATAATATTTCAGACGAGGTGAAAGATATTAAAATAATGCTGGGAGAAATTCGTCGAGCTGAGGTTCAAGTTCGTCGAGCTCATCATTTGATTCATCGACCTGATCATTTAATTCACTGTTCTGAACTTCTGCTAAATATTCGTCGAACGTAGACTTGGGTTCGTCGAACGGAAGGATTCGTCGACCGCTGAGATGGGCTGGATCGTCGACCGCTGAATATTGAGATGTTCGTCGAACGCAAACTTGAATTCGTCGAACGCAGGATTTCGTCGACCGCTGAGCCTGGATAAAAGCGTCGAGCACTGAGCTTGAGTAAAGGCGTCAAGCGCTGAACCGCTGAGATGGGAGCGTCGAGCGATGAGATAGGTGATCTTCGTCGACCGCTAAGATGGCTGGATTTCGTCGAGCGCAGAATGCACGCCATTCGTCGAGCGCAGGGCGTCGTTCGTCAATGCAGATGGACGTTTGTCGAACGCAGAGAATATATGTAAATTTAATTTCTCTCTTATTTTCTGCCTATTAAATATATATATTTATATTTCTTAGTATATTATTTATATTCTTTTCAGCCTATTATATATATCTCTTTTCAGCCTTCTTTCTTAATAAGATTTGTTCTAAGTTATAAGATATATTATGAAATAAACTTATACACTAAAGGTGGATCCTAACTCAAATCAAACTTAAGGTTCCAACAATCTCCCCTTTCTGAGTTGGGATCCTAATCCAAATTAAGACTAGGTTCTAACAATCTCCCACTATTTGGTTTAGGATTCCTAAGCATAAAAGTCTTTAAAGTTTTAGGGTCAGAGATTATTTTCTTCTTATAAAATTTATTTAAGCAATTCTGATTTCCTAGATTTTGATTTAAATAAGATTTTAATAAAATAAATTGCTGGCTGTTATAGGATTCTAAGAATTTTAAAATCAGAAAGACAATGTCTGATAGCTTCTTTCTATAGAATCTCCTTAATCAGAAGAGACTCACACTTAGTGCTTTGATCATTTCTGATCTATGCAATCTGAGTAGAATGCTTAAACTGATTTTGGAGAAAAATCTGTAAGAAAATGAAGTTATCTGACATTGTTTTTAAAATAGAAAAATTTCAAAGAATCATAAAATTGCTGTTTAATTATAATTTGAGTAAAAATGTTAAACAGTTTAAAAATTGCCTTATAGATAGAAAAGTTGGCCTTTTTATCTCCTTGAAATATAAATTTGAAAATTTTCTTTGATGTTGCTGATCATAAATTTTTTCTTTTTCTTTAAAAGTTTGTTTAAAGTTATCAGCTTTAATGAACTTATTTTCTAAACAGATAATGTGTTATGCTGATGATTTTAAATCTTCTTTAATTTTATTAGAAATCAATTTTTTTTATTATTAGCTCTTTACTGATTCTGTTTTCAGAATTTATTAGACCTGTACATGGTGAGTTGAAAACAGATCAGAAATCAGAGGTAAAATTAGGAATAGAAGATACCTCTACCTCAGTTACCATTTCTGCTTCAGATTCAGCATCTGATTTGTAGTTTGAGCCATATATGGCCATCATACAGAAAGCTTTGGCTTTTTGTTCTTCCTCTTCTTCTTCCTCAGTTAGAGTAGCTGATGGTTCTGCATCAAAAATGATGTTAGTGGAAGAGGAAGAAGATGGTTCATTTACCATCCTTGAGAGGGAGTTCCAGATGCTCTTTGCTGAAGTGCAATCAGCCGCTTTTTGAAGAATGACTGTTGACATTGATTTAGCCAATATGTTCATGGCCATGGCATCAGCACTTTTCAGCATTTCTTGATCATCAGATAAAGAGATTGAAGATGGAATTCCTGTCAAAATGAAATTATAAATATCTTCATCTATTTCATTCATATATAATATGATTCTAACTTGCCATAAATCAAATCTATCCAAATTACATAAAGGTGGATCTGAAAATGAAAAATCTGCAAGTGCCATTTGGAAAAATCTTTTTTAAAAATAAAATAAGAACTAAGTGATCTTTGTGATTTCAGGTGTTAGCCTGTGTGAAAAATCAACCTGGCTCTGATACCAATTGAAAGTGAGTTTAGTTCTTATATATATGTTAAAGCTCTTGTTTAAGTTTTTCTTTCAAAGTAAATGATGTATATATAAGTGTTTGTTGATTGAGTAATAAACACAAACAGTAAGTAAGCAAAGTAAACACAGCACATAAGCAAGAAATAAAACAAGCAAACAAAGGCACATATCTAGAAGACACAGGAAATATAGTAGTTCCCCTCAACTGGGTATATATACTCTTCTCCCCACTGGTAGGAATCCACTGGAGGTTCTTGATAATGTTCCCTCACACCAAGGTGTTTTTGTTCAGGTGTCCACACACCAATGGAGGTTTGATCAGGTGCCCAAATCACCTATAAGCTTTTGATTAGGTGCTTATAAACCAAGATGCAGGTTTTTGCTAAGGTGGCCTGTCACCGGGAGTTAACTTTTGAAGGGATTTATAACCCTTTATAAGATGGGAGGAATAAAAGAAAACAAAAAGGTTATGTTGTTCTTCTCTTTGCTGAGAAGACACTTGATGAAGATGTTGAAGAGAGCTCCCCCTGTCTGATGTAGTTTGATGACAGCTTGTGGATGGAGCTCCTTCTCTAGATTGTGATACTCCTATTTTCTTCTTGCAGTTTAGATCCCAGAGCAAATGATATTGATTTGGTTTCTCAGGTTTGTATAGAAGATCTGCAAGAAAGAGGTTTAGCAAAAAGAAGATATAATATATTTGATCTGCTTCTTTTTGCCCCTGTTCTTCTTTTTCTCTTCTTCTTCTTCTTCTCTTTTTCCTGTACAGCAATATAATATGTATATGTTCTGTCTATCTAAAATATGTACAGCAATATGATATATATTCTGTATATATATATTCTGTCTAGAAAAACAGCTATATATAATCTGCTGTATTAATAATCTGATGTAATGAAGAGTTGTTTCCTGCTGTCGTGTAAAAGAGCTGTCCTCTTTTCCTGGGCTATTTTTAATCCTTGCCGACCAAAGGGGAAAGGAGTAATATCTCTTTCTTTTTCCAGAACCTCAAGCAGAACAATTTCTTTCTTTAGCTTGCTGCAACGGCTACATCATTTATTGCTTCTGCCAACGGCTAGAACATTTAATGCTTGCACGCTATAATGTCAGATCAGCAATATATATAGCAATAGAAATAATAAATATTTCTTTATAAATAAATCTGACAGCATATGTATATATAATATAATATTTCAGACGAGCTGAAAGATATTAAAATAATGCTGGGAGAAATTCGTCGAGCTGAGGTTCAAGTTCGTCGAGCTCATCATTTGATTCGTCGACCTGATCGTTTAATTCACTATTCTGAACTTCTGCTGAATATTCGTCGAACGCAGACTTGGGCTCGTCGAACGGAAGGATTCGTCGACCGCTGAGATGGGCTGGATCGTCGACCGCTGAATATTGAGCTGTTCGTCGAACGCAGACTTGAGTTCGTCGAATGCAGGATTTCGTCGACCGATGAGCCTGGATAAAAGCGTCGAGCGATGAGCTTGAGTAAAGGCATCGAGCTCTGAACCGCTGAGACGGGAGCGTCGAGCGCTGAGATAGGTGATCTTCGTCGACCGCTGAGATGGCTGGATTTCGTCTAGTGCAGAATGCACGTCATTCGTCGAGCGCAGCACGCCGTTCGTCGAACGCAGATGGTCGTTCGTCGAACGCAGAGAATATATGTAAATTTAATTTCTCTCTTATTTTCTGCCTATTAAATATATATATTTATATTTCTTAGTATATTATTTATATATATATATTCTTTTCAGCCTATTATATATATCTCTTTTCATCATTCTTTCTTAATAGGATTTGTTCTAAGTTATATGATATATTATGAAATAAACTTAGACACTAAAGGTGGATCCTAACTCAAATCAAACCAAAGGTTCCAACAGATACCAATGGCCAATGCTAAGACCAACTCAGAGTTAGCTTTGAGTACAAGGATTGCCCTCTGAGTTAGTCAAAGCTTAATATAATCTGTCATGAGTTTTGATAGAATACTTAAACAATGTTATCTTCTAGAAGAAATGTTATCATGAATGCTATATAGATCATTTTCATGATAGGTTTTTGTTGGCTATGTACCTTAGCATTGGGAATGTTCTGCCTTCTTCAAATAGGGGGAGATTGTTGGGAATATTTCCCTCAATGTTACTTTGATTTGAAGAGGCACCACTCCCAATGTTAAGTACATATTGTATTTGATACAATCTATTTTGCATCAAGTATTGTACAGGGTGATGATATTCCATACAATGGAATAGATTCAAAGGTGTGTTGTTTAATCAGCTGAGAAGGTTTCACTGTCTCTGCTGAACTGCTGAGACAAGACCAGGAGCCGCTGAGAAGGCATCTGGGCAAGCTGAGCTGCAGATCGAAGAAACCGCTGAGACTTGGCGAGTTCGTCGAACGTATAATGTTGTTCGTCGAACGCAAAATGCAGTTCGTCGAACACAGAATGTAGTTCGTCGAACGCAGAGACGGGATAGAAGCAAACGCTGAGACTTGGCAAGTTTGTCATGTTGGATCGGTAGGCGCCCTTAGAGGGGGGGGGGGTGAATAAGGGTTTTAAAAACTTGTAATATATTTTGAATAACTTTGAAAAGGCTTTGATTATTAAACTAGAGAAGATCAAGACAAATCAAGTGAAGTGAAAGTAAAGACATGATTTTATTAACTTGAGAAGCATGATTACAAAACTTGATCTCTTATCGAAGCTAGAAATCAAAGCTAATAGTAAAACTCTATTTGTTTTCTATACCGACTCGTATCCCCACGAACCGGTTGGCTTTAGCCGATCCTTCCCCGGATACGGCCTCAAGCCGCTCTAGCCAACCCTTCCCCGGATATGGCCTCGAGCACCCCCTAGACCTACACCCGAGACCTAGTCGCCAAAACGAGGCGAATTTCAGCCCTAAGTCCTACCCAGACCTAATCGCCAACACGAGGCAAATTTCACTAAACGATTAAAGAAAAGATATGAAATGAAAAGACAATAATATAAAACTCCCTCTATGTGGATCTTTTGGAAAAGTAGACGAAGACGCAGAGTATGATAGTAGTCGATGCGGTCTTTCGTCATGATGATGAAGCGTGTTGAAATCTTCTCCACGGATCTCCTTTAGTCTTTATGGATTTGTGGGAGTATCTCTCTGAAACTTCCTCTCTCTGTTGTGGCACGAAGCTCTGGAATTTTTGGATCTCAAGAGGCTTAGGAAGTCGGAGCCAAGATGTTCTTTTTATAGACTTAGCGCGAGCGCCTGCGCTATCGCTACCGCTGGCGCTATCCCAAATTAGGACATATTTTCAGCGTGAGAATCCTTCATTTTAAGCAAGCCGGCCGCCTTCCTCTATTGCTTTGCGCTATCGCCGGCGCTATCAGCTACCGCCGACGCTATCCCAAATTAGGACATGTTTTGCGCGACAGAATCTTCAATCCGAGGAAACAATTCTCCCTTGCCTTCTGTGTGCGTCGCTACCGCCTGCGCTATCGGCTACCGCCCGGCGTTATCTCCTTCCATATGTGCTCCTAGAATTGCGCTATCATCTCTAGCTCCAGGCGCTAAGTGCTACCGTAGGCGCTAGTGGGAGTATCTCTCTTCTGTTTTCATTCGTCGGAATCCGTCGGGAGTTCTCGAGAACATTCGACGAATTGACTTAGCCGCACAATTTCCTTCACAAGTCTGCCTTTTTGACTTCTGTCTGCGTTCGTCGAGATTCATCGGGAGTTCATGAGAACATTCGACGAATAGACTTAGCCGCAGAAATTTCTTCTTCAAACTAGAGATTTGGCTTATGTCTGGATTCGTCGGAATTCGTCGGGAGTTCTCGAGAACATTCGACGAATAGACTTAGCCGCTAACAGTTCGTCGAACGACCGCTAGTGCCTGCGCTAGTGCTACCGCCAGCGCTAGTGGAAGATTTGGATTTGATGGCTCAACTTTGGGGGCAACCTTCTTATGTAATCCTTGAGTCTTGTGGACTTTGTTATCCTGCACACTTAAACACACAAGATCAAATACACATAGGTTTTGTTATTCTCAAACCTAGGAGATGCGGAAGACCATGTTCCAACAAACTCCCCCTTTTGATAATAACAAAACAATTAATGATAAATCAGAGCATTAATATATATATAAGCATGAAGAAACATACTTGTGTGTGTGTGAGAGTGATGACTTAGGATAATGAACGATTTTAGCATTTAGAATTGCTCCCCCTAAATACATGCTCCCCCTAAGTGAATGTTCTCCTAATATATAAGCCATCATATTAAGTAAGCATTATAGTGTGATAGTAGATTAATATTTATCATGTTAGTTCTCCCCTTTTGTTATTAGCAAAACTGGGTAAGGAGACAAAACACATAAAAGTTTTGATTAGAAGATAAAGACATGATCGAGATTTTAGAGAGAATGAAATGATAAGGAGTTTTTAGAATATTTTTCATTGAAATAGATCAGAGTTTGAGTTATTACAACATTTTCATAAATCAGAGTTTGTAGCATAAACAAATACAAGGTAAATGATTTCCGAGTAACTAATCTACCCAGACAATATATCTACACCCTAGCCCCGTGCTACGTGACGGATGGGCATGAGGAGCTGCAAACATGCCGTAGGTTGTGGTGTTAGTCCCATATGCAAACACTAGACACAACTTAACCTAGCACTCTTTCCCCCCAGTGCCTCGCAAGGCCCCACTAGAACCCTCCCCGGTTAAGGACAAGAACTGACTAGAGATAAAGGTTATCTAATGTCTACAACCCTACGCCCCCGCTATGGTGAGAAATGAAGTAATGGATAATAATTATTGGAAACATTTAAGCTTTTTAAATCTAATGACATAGCCTATGGATTTATATTTTTATTTGAAAACACTCACATAGCTATTTTGAAATCCATTTATAAATCAGAATTTTAGCATTACAATTTTTTTTTTCATAGAAATAAATCAGAGTTTTATAGCAAAAAAAAAATTCAACCAATATAAAGTTTGTCAAGCACGTCTACCACTTGTTGCAAGAAAGGATTTTGAAGATTCAAGAGATGATGCACCCAAAATGAAAGACTTTAAATAAGCATGAAATCGCAAGGTAAAACAATTATATGGTTATGATGCGGAAGACTTATAGAAATACAAGAAACATCTTATTGTAATGATGATCTATAAAAAGATATATGAGTTAAATTTCATAAAGAAGATGTTTTTGTAAATCATTTTTCAATTAAAATCTTTAAGTTTGATCATGAAGTAACCAAGCATGAAATAATGTTGTCAAAAAGAGATAACTACAATGTTATGTTAATTCACAATTTCAAAAACAAACTAAACATTATAGGAAGCATGCTAGGTTATCTAGTGCATTTTATAAATAAAGAGTAGTATAGAATTAGCATTAGGATCCAATACTCATGAGAAGAAGTGTTATGGAAGATAATGATGTGCACATAAGTGTATTTTGAATAGAGTAAACAAATGTTTTAATCAAAAATACAAGAGATATGTAAAGTAAAGAGCACAATAAAACACAAATAATTTTACTTCCACTCACTTCAATGCACAAAAAAATGTACAACTACCAAGGTGCTTTGCACACACAATGCTCATTAAGACTTATCAGGGTGCAAAGTAGTGCTTGGGGGATCACCTAGTTTTATTCTTCAAGATTGATTTTTATTGTGATCCGGTGTACTTAAGAATAAGTGGTTTTTATTTTGAAAGAAAGTTATGGTTTGCACAAGATACTTTACTATTCTTTCCAAGGTGCTCAACCTCACAACGCTTATTAAGACTTATCAGGAGGTTCAAGTAGTGCTTGGTGGAGTTATCTTTGTCACTTTATTTTGTGATTGTTGTTTTGTACAAAGTTCTCCGAATACACTTGATTTGCAAACCAATATAATTTATAAGAAAGATAACCACTTTTCTTAATTTTTAAAAGTGCAAATAAAGGAGTGTAGATAAGATACTTGTGCAATTTTAATTCATTGTAATAATACAAAACATACACAAGCATTCTTAGATTAAACACAAATGTAGACAATGCCAAAATAAGTGAGTGAATAAAGATCATTATCAAACATAAAGCATTTACTCATACTTAGAGGCATGCTAGGCTTAGTTCTACACCACTTTCAATATAATTGATGCACATATTTATAGATATATCAAAGCATGATGAAGGTAATGTTCAAAGTAGTTTGGAATGATAAATTACAACATTATAGAAGTTCTAAATGATGTGTTAAATCATGCTTGATTTTCAATGAAGTCCATACAATATTTTTGATATTTTTGAAGAATAATTTTTATTTAATGTTTGAACTTAAAAATTTGATCTTGGACTTCCCGAGGACTACCTTGTGAGAGGTTCGCCCGGTACTAGGTGATATGATGGGATGATAGCCCAAATCACCCTTTCGCAAGATACAAGAAAAAAGTTAAGTTCAAATATAACAATTTTTGATAATTTTTGTTTTATATTTTTGTATTTGATTTTTGAAAACAAATAAAAGCATATTTTTGTAATTTTGGCTTTTGTATTTTTGTATTTGATTTTTGCATAAAAAATGACAAACAAAAACAAAAGGAAAAACATATTTTTTTTGTAATTTGGTTTTTGTAGTTTTGTATTTGATTTTTCAAAAATTAAAGAAAAAACAGAAGTGCAAAACCAAATAGTAAATATAGATGAGTATATTTTTAGGTATTTTATAGAATTTTATTTTTATTAAAAATCAGAAGGGTGCGATACCGCCGGCGCCAGTGATAGCGCTGGCGCTATCGAGCCTTTTGTTAAATCCTGATTCTTTATTCATTTTCGCCATTTTCATTCACCCTCTGGTAAAACCCTAGAAGACGACCCAGCCCACGCGTAGATCTGAGGTAAATCTTCATCCTTTTATATGTTTTTTTTGTTTTAAAACTTGATTTTGATGTTAGAGATGAAGATATTTGAGGTTTTTAGGTGGATTTAGAAACTAGGTCTACAATGGTTGATTTTCTTCAAGATTAGTGTTTTTATGAGGATTTTGGTTTTGATCTTGATTTTTATGTGGATTTCTTGCATCTAGTAATATAGGATCTGAAAGTGTTTTAATTTTTAAGGAGATTTTTACTATTTCAGATGAGAGGAGTAGTGTCGGCGCTACAGTAGGCGTTATTGATAACGTCGGGCACTATTGATAGCGCTGGCGCTAGTAACGGTTGCTTAATTTTTTTAATTTTTCTTGTATGTGCAGATGGCACCTGGATCTAAGGGTAAGAGAACATCAGAGCTGGCCGTGGAAGCAGCTGTAGTAGGTGTTCCATATGTCGTGGAGTTTGACTTGCCACGCCACCATCATATCATGCAGTTATTTGCTACTTCCGAAGTGTCGAATTTATTTAGTTCTGATGGACTTTCTTCGGAGTTAGTGCGGGATTTTTATACACACTTGGAAGACCCATCACAGACCAGGTTGGATGGAGGAGTGCAGTCACAGGTGCAAGGACAAGTGGTGACCATTACCCATGAACTACTGAGGCTCGTGTTTGGATTGTCCCAGCATTCTAATCGGTTGGAGATTGTGGAGAGGTTCAGGGTGGACAGAGATTGGACTCAGGTGAACATGGTGCTACATAATAAGGAATGCATACGTATAATCTCGTCTGTGTCAACACTCACCGTGGATGCCCTAGTTGTTCAGGATGTATTACGCCACACAATTATGCTGAAGTTGGGTGACACAGCAAAGGTCACAGCCTAGCTCAGTTATGTCACTTATTTTATTTTGGAGGAGGAGAAGTTCGACGTGGCTGACTTATTACTTTCTCTGATTCGCTATTCCTACAAGTTGCGGCAACCTTCTCGTCATAGATACAACAACTTGCCCCTGGGCGGCATCATACAGCTGGTGATTCAGATGATATATCCTTCTATTGAAATGGGTTTCTACTTGATAGATTGCTACCCTCCTATCTATAGTACTTCTCACTTGCGAGCATCATTCATCCCGGATGAGCCATCGACATCTACTCGACCACCACTCCGGCGAGGAGCGTCATCTCGAGGAGCTCGAGATGATTCATTTGGGTCATTTCAAGAGGAGATGGGAGAGCGAATGGCAAAAGTGGAGAAGGATGTTTCAGGGATAAAGAAGATGGTGAAGTTTATGATCAAGGCCTTAAAGCTAAAACCATCAACACCGGAGCGGAGGGAGTGGGACAGCCCAGATCAGGAGCCGCCCCATCATTCGACTCGGAAGGCTCGCAGAAGACACTCCCCAAGTCCTAATGTGGAGGAGATAGATGAGGAAGAGTAGGTAGGAAGGTCCGAGGGGAACGCATTTCAATTTTGTAATAATGCAGGAGTTTGAACCTATGTTGTTGTTTGATTTTGTTATCTTTGGATGTTTGAACATTTTATCTGATCCTTCTATGGTAGTTTTGTTTTATTTGTTATTTATAATTTTTGACATCATGAAGTGGAGATGTTTAGCATAGTTTTGAAAATCTAAGATTAGATAATTTAATACCTCATAGAAGATTTTGAGTAATATATAAATGACAACTAGGTCACCAAAATAGGATATGATTTTGAATTTTGATTAATTTTATAGGCATATTAATCTTTAAGAGATAAGATCATGTTTCCTATAATATACGATGATCATAGCATGATAGTCTTTAAGGGAAATAAGAGAACAAAAATTAGAGCAAATCATGAAGTAGATAATTTTTTATTTCTACTTCATGCGAATGATAGGGTATTATTGAATGAGAATTTTAGGTATCCAAATAGGACCGGGAGTGACGGTTCCTTTGGGTACCCAAATACTACGTGTTTGCTTTTGGGTAGATAGAATTGATTAGGCCATTTTGAGTGGAGTTAGTGTTTCGTTTTTTATTTTGGGTCTCCATTCAAACTTTGGTTTAACATTATTTTTAGTTTTCAAATTTCCATTATGATAATCTTTATATTGATGATTATGATTGTAATGATTATTAAAAGAATTGTTCATAGGAAATTTGTGCAATTTTAATTTTGAGTTGGGAGAAACATGATTTTGCAAGTAATGATGATTTTGATTTGGATTTACAAACACTTTGTGATTCTTGCTCCCATTATTAGACTTAATTAGGATGTTCATATTCATATTCAACTTGTTTTTAGATATAGTTTGATATTGTGAATTTGTATTTACAATTTTCGTAAGCAAGTTGATTTTTTATTTTAATTCATCATTTTTAATCTTTAAATTATGTCTAGCTTTATTATAAGCGATTGTGCTATTTTTAAGAGTTGAAATAATTGAATCTATGTGATCTTGATAGTTGTTTCTATATTCATCAAATGTTTCATCCATCTCTTTAATTTCAATTTTATATTCTTTACACTTAGAACAATTATTTTCCAAAGATGAATTTTCTAAACATAATTTTTCATTTTGTTCTTTTACTAAAATAAAATCCTTTTCAAGTTTCTTGTGCTTTTCTTTTAATTCATTATATTCTACACAAGTTGTAGTGCTTTTAACTAAGGAACCATGTGTAGAACTAGATAAATTAGATTTTAATTCTTCATTAATTTTTACCTTTAAATTTTTATTTTCTAAGCGCAATTGTTTATTAGCATTTTTTAATTTCTTAATTTTGTGCTTGGTAGTTTGAAGCAATTGTAATGAAGAAATAGAAGTACAAAAGATGGGATTTGATTTACTTACATTGCTTTCGGGAGAGGCATGAATTGAACATATAGTTTCTTTTACATCTTTTCGGCACTCCTCTTCCGAAGACATTACTTCTTCTTCTTTTCCATTTGATGTGAACTCCATTGATCCATCATGAGAGGAGCATTCTTGAAGACTTGTGCAAGCTTGCATATTCTCCGGTTCTTGTGATTGTTCCATACCTGTAGAAGGAGAATCATAAGTTATTTCAAGAAAATTCCACATCTCATATGCAGTAGGAAAAGTATAAATGAGTTTGGAAATATTATGATCTAATGCACAAAATAGGCTATTCATAGATTTTGCATTTAAAACCATTTCGTTCTTATTTAATACGCTATGTGATTTTTTGATAGTAATATTCCAAACTTTTTCATCTAACCGTTTAAGAAAATTTTCCATTACTATTTTCCATCCTTTATAATTTCTTCCTTCAAATAACGGTGGTTTAAGAGATTTTTCATCTTCATAAAAATTTACCCCACTAGTAGAAGCGATATCATGAGATGCCATTATTCCCAGTTGTTAAGCCGATTTGGAATAAAACCGCTCTGATACCACTTGTTGGATCGGTAGGCGCCCTTAGAGGCGGGGGTGAATAAGGGTTTTAAAAACTTGTAATATATTTTGAATAACTTTGAAAAAGCTTTGATTATTAAACTAGAGAAGATCAAGACAAATCAAGTAAAGTGAAAGTAAAGAAATGATTTTATTAACTTGAGAAGCATGATTACAAAACTTGATCTCTTATCGAAGCTAGAAATCAAAGCTAATAGAAAAACTCTTTTTGTTTTCTATACCGACTCGTATCCCCACGAACCGGGTGGCTTTAGCCGATCCTTCCCCGGATACGGCCTCAAGCCTCTCTAGCAAACCCTTCCCCGGATATGGCCTCGAGCACCCCCTAGACCTACACCCGAGACCTAGTCGCCAACACGAGGCGAATTTCAGCCCTAAGTCCTACCCAGACCTAGTCGCCAACACGAGGCGAATTTCACTAAACGATTACAGAAAAGATATGAAATGAAAAGACAATAATATAAAACTCCTTATATGTGGATCTTTTGGAGAAGTAGACGAAGACGCAGAGTATAATCGTAGTCAATGCGGTATTTCGTCACGATGATGAAGCGTGTTGAAATCTTCTCCACGGATCTCCTTTAGTCTTTATGTATTTGTGGGAGTATCTCTCTGAAACTTCCTCTCTCTGTTGTGGCACGAAGCTCTGGAATTTTTGGATCTCAAGAGGCTTAGGAAGTCGGAGCCAAGATGTCCTTTTTATAGACTTAGCACTAGCGCCTGCGCTATGGCTACCGCTGGCGCTATCCCAAATTAGGACATATTTTCAGCGTGAGAATCCTTCATTTTAAGCAAGAAGGCCGCATTCCTCTATTGCTTTGCGCTATCGCCGGCGCTTTCAGCTACCGCCGGCGCTTTCAGCTACCGCCGGCGCTATCCCAAATTAGGACATGTTTTGCGTGGCAGAATCTTCAATCCGAGGGAACAATTCTCCCTTGCCTTCTGTGTGCGTCGCTGCCGCCTGCGCTATCGGCTACCGCCCGGCGTTATCTCCATCCATATGTGCTCCCGGAATTGCTCTATCATCGTTAGCGCCAGGCGCTAAGTGCTACCACCGGCGCTAGTGGGAGTATCTCTCTTCTGTCTTCATTCGTCAGAATCCGTCGGGAGTTCTCGAGAACATTCGACGAATTGACTTAGCCGCACAATTTCCTTCACAAGTCTGTCTTTTTGACTTCTGTCTGCGTTCCTCGAGATTCGTCGGGAGTTCACGAGAACATTCGACGAATAGACTTAGCCGCAGAAATTTCTTCTTCAAACTAGAGATTTGGCTTCTGTCTGGATTTGTCGAAATTCGTCGGGAGTTCTCGAGAACATTCGACGAATAGACTTAGCCGCTAACAGTTCGTCGAACGACAGCTAGCACCTGCGCTAGTGCTACCGCCAGCGCTAGTGGAAGATTTGGATTTGATGGCTCAACTTTGGGGGCAACCTTCTTATGTAACCCTTGAGTCATGTGGACTTTGTTATCCTGCACATTTAAACACACAAGATCAAATACACATAGGTTTTGTTATTCTCAAACCTAGGAGATGCGGAAGACCATGTTCCAACACGTCGAACGAAGAATGAAGTTCGTCGAACGCAAAGACGGGACAAAAGCAAATGCTGAGAATTGGTGAGTTCATCGAACGAAGAATGAAGTTCGTCAAATGCAGAGACGGGACAGAAGCAAACGCTGAGACTTGGCGAGTTTGTCGAACGAAGAATGAAGTTCGTCGAACGTAGAATGCAGTTTGTCGAACGCAGAATGCAGTTCGTCGAACGCAGAAACTTCTCTGCAGATCGACAGAATCTGCTGAGAAGAGGAAGCCATCTCAGCTCAACCGCTGAGACAGTTCAAACGTGACATGTCGAGTTCTGCCCTTGGCGCAAGCTGTAGAAAGGCATTGTGGGGTCCACCAATCACTCCCATGTTTGTCAGAAGATCGATTGAGAGCCGTTGAATAACTGGGATGTATAAAAGGGATAAATTAGGGTTGAGCAAATACCTATGCTAGTTCTCCAGCACGCAAAGTCGAGAACATTACTGTTCTACTGTCGGCAGCCAAAAACTGAACACACACAAGGCTGCAAGGAGAAAAGAGATAGCTCATCTTGATTTATCTCCAGATAGAGCAGTAGATCCAGTCGATCATCTGAAGGGCTGATCAAGAAGAACAAGTTGGAGCTGCACTTCTGCTCTCTGGTTCAAGTCTGCAACAGCAGCTGATAAGAAGAAGAGGAGCAAGGCTTGACCTCTTCTTCCTTCTATTTATAAACATTATTTTTTTTCATTTGTAGGAGTCTTTGGGTTCTTAGTTTATAGGGCTTTATTGCCTTAGTTGTAAAGCTAAGAGGTCAGCTTGAGGTAGGATCTGTGTGATCTGAGGTAGGGCTGATTTGCCTGAGTTGTAGAGCTGAGAGGTCAGCTTGAGGTAGGACCAGCAGGTGGTCTGAGTTGTAGGAGGTGGATTCCTCTGAGGTAGGATCTGTGTGATCTGAGGTAGGACCAGTAGGTGGTCTGAGTTGTAGGAGGTGGATTCCTCTCAGGTAGGGTTGTTGTGCCTGAGGTAGGGTTTGTGCAAACCTGAGAGATCCTGAGGGATCTGTGTTGTAAGCTCTTGGAGTTGAGTTTGGAGAAGCTGGCCTTGTCTAACTCATTGTTAGAAAGGTGATGGGGGAAAGAGGACTACTCAAGACACCCTGTCTTGAGGAACCTCTATAAATGCTTGTGTGTTTTCTGTGTGCTTGATTAATTACTAATACTGAACCAGAAAACAGCTAGGCTAACTAGGGTAAAATATAAGAAACCTATTCACCCCCCCCCCCCCCCTCTAGGTGATTTAGACTACATTCTATATAAACTTACAAGTGGTATCAGAGCGAGGTTGGTCAAGAAAGACATAACTGTCTGACCAGATACTATAAAGGAATAGTCTAGTCTCAATCCAATGGCCTCCTCTGGATTGAAGAAGGAAATGGGATCCATGAAGTTGCCCATATGCAACAAAGAAAAGCTTAACATCTTGAACAGATCTACCAGTGGGTGTCTACTTTCCACAGCTATGGAAACAAGGATAGTTGTTTGCTCCAGGGAGAACTTTTCCCTTTGGAAAGTAAGAGCTAGAATCTTCATGGAGACAGTGGATCCTAGAATGTTTCAAATCGTTCAAGAAGGACCATATACCCCCATGACAATGATAGAAGATGAGATCCTTCTAGCCAGCTTGGACAAAGAAGCCAGAAGTATTCTAGCTGGTGCAGTAGATCTGCCAACACTCCAGAAGCTGACTCATTGCACAATATCAAAGGACACGTGGGACTCCATACGAGTCCTCATGGATGGGTCAAAGGAAGTATGCATCAGAGCACCCCTGACTACTTCAGACAGTGAATCAGATGATGAAGAATGCTCTGTAGCCATAAAAAGGATAAGAGCACCTTTGACTCTCACAGACTGTGACTCTGAGGATGAGGAAGTCTTTGGATTGATGGCTCTATCAGATGAAGAAAATCATGATGAATCACATCATGATAGGGTATGCATCACTCACTCATCTTTACTACCGGCTTCAATTAAGAAGACCAAGAGTGCATCATATGATTGCTCATCTTCTGAAAATGATGCAGAAGACTGCTCATCCTACAACAATAAGAACCATGCTGATCTAATAGAACAGTTTGGTGATGTCTTGGCTGCTCTGAGAAAGAGCAAGAAGCTTGTTAGGAAGCAAGCTAAGGAGCTAGAATCACTCAGACCCATTAAAGCTGAGATGAATGAGGAAATGGGTATGTCCTACAATGGGGGCACCAATTCCTGTGAGCTCAAGAAGATCATAGGCAAGCTTCATGATGAAAGAAACCAAAGAGATGAACTCATCAGGAAACTTGAGAATGATCTTCTTAAGGAAAGAAGCTTAGTGGCTCAATTCTCTAAGCCCAAAACTATACTGCCCATCATTGACACCTTCTCCTCCTCTGGAAATAAGAGGGGATTGGGTTTCAAGGAAAGGGCAATAGGTGCTAGAAATGGAGAAAAGGGGAAAACTGAAGTTGAACCTCATACCACCTTTCAGAAGTATGACCAGGACAGTGTCTATGGTCATTGGATGAATGAAAGCTCCAATAGCTTGGGAAATACTCCTAACTATGGGAGGAGAAAGGGCCTGGGTATGAGTGATATGAAGGCTCCCCATGAGGAAATTCAAATGGCCCAACATGGACCATTTGTATTTGGTGCATCAGCCCCATCATACAAGAATAAGAATGCAAGCTCTTCTAAATTTATTTCAGCTAAGAATATGACAGCTGTCAAATCTGTTGACAAGGCTTGTTGCTCAGTGTCAGATGCCATCAGATCTTGTATGGCTGCCAAGCCAAAGCAAGTTGATGCCATCAGGACAAAGAGTATCAAGACAGCACATAGATTGGCATTCAATCAAATCATTGCTGAGAGACAGGAAGACTGCAGTTGTCTCCCCTCCTGAACACAGGCACAGTAATGCTAATTCCTCAAGAAATGTTCAGAAGAGGAGATAAGACATTCATGAATGTTGGTGTTGTGGTAAAGTGGGACACTTTGCCATAGACTGTTGGCACAATCCTAATGTGCCATGTGCAAAGATGAGCCTTCCTGCAAAGGGTGCAGCTAGTGTAAGGTCATTTTATCATACTAACAAGTACCTAGGACCCAAAGCTATTTGGGCTCCTAGGGATCACTAAACTTTTCCTTGCAGGATAGTTCAAGTACCAGCCTCACCCAAATTTGGTACTTGGACAGTGGGTGCTCAAGGCACATGATAGGAACAAGTTAGATGAAAATGGCAAATTCATAAAGAACAAGGCAAGGCTGGTAGCCAAGGGGGAGCCGTTGTGCACAGCTATTGTGGATTCAACACCAGCTAGAGGACTGCAACCTCTAAGCATTCAAGTAATCCTATCTCTAATGATTTTAAAATAGGATGATCAGCTTAATCAGAACAATCTATTTTAGCTGAGCTTCAGGTTACCCTTCAATCATAAGAACAATACAAATGCTCCAAATGAGGGAGTGCTAGAAAGGGTTATTCAAAATGAACAAGAACAGCTAATAAAGAAAATAGTACTCACATTGAGGGGGGGGGCAAGTTCCTGCTCAGGTTGAGGGGGAGATGGACAATGCAATGAGAGTCAGAGAAGATGAAGGATGACCTAAAGGGGGATTTGGAAAATGCTTTCTAAACCCTCTCAGGGTCTGTAGCTGCTGCCTCCCAATCCCTAGAGGGAAAAATAGTTGAAGAAACCAGAAAGGGGGAGATGGCCAATGCTAAGACCAACTCAGAGTTTGCTTTGAGTACAAGGATTGCCCTCTGAGTTAGTCAAAGCTTAATATAATTTGTCATGAGTTTTGATAGAATACTTAAACAATGTTATCTTCTAGAAGCAATGTTATCACGAATGCTATATATATCATTTTCATGATAGGTTTTTATTGGCTATGTACCTTAGCATTGGGAATGTTCTGCCTTCTTCAAATAGGGGAAGATTGTTGGGAATATTGCCCTCAATGTTCCTTTGATTTGAAGAGGCACCACTCCCAATGCTAAGTACATATTGTATTTGATACAATCTATTTTGTCTCAAGTATTGTACAGGGAGATGATATTCCATACAATGGAATAGATTCAACGGTGTGTTGTTTAATCAGCTGAGAAGGTCTCACTGTCTCAGCTGAACTGCTAAGACAAGACCAAGAGCTGCTGAGAAGGCATCTAGGCAAGCTGAGCTGCAGATAGAAGAAACCGCTTAGACTTGGCGAGTTCGTCAAACGCAAAATGTTGTTCGTCCAACGCAGAATGCAGTTCGTCGAACGCAGAGACGGGATAGAAGCATACGCTGAGACTTGGCGTGTTCGTCGAACGAAGAATGAAGTTCGTCGAACGCAGAGATGGGACAGAAGCAAACGCTGAGAATTGGCGAGTTTGTCGAACGAAGAATGAAGTTCGTCGAATGCAGAGACGGGGTAGAAGCAAACGCTGAGACCTGGCGAGTTCGTCAAACGAAGAATGAAGTTCGTCGAACGCAGAATGCAGTTCGTCGAACGCAGAAACTTATCTGCAGATCGACAGAATCCGCTGAGAAGAGGAAGCCATCTCAGCCCAACCGCTGAGACAGTTCAAACGTGATATGGCGAGTTCTGCCCTTGGCGCAAGTTGCAGAAAGGCATTGTGTAGTCCACCAATCACTCCCATGTCTGTCAAAAGATCGATTGAGAGCCGTTGAAGAACTGGGATGTATAAAAGGGATAAATTAGGGTTGAGTAAATACCTCTACTAGTTCTCCAGCACGCAAAGTCGAGAACATTACTGTTCAACTGTTGGCAGCCAAAAACTTAACAAACACATGGCTGCAAGGAGAAAAGAGATTGATCATCTTGATTTATCTCAAGAAAGAGCAGTAGATCCAGTCGATCATCTGAAGGGCTGATCAAGAAGAACAAGTTGGAGCTGCACTTCTGCTCTCTGGTTCAAGTCTCCAACAGCAGCTGATAAGAAGAAGAAGAACAAGGTTTGACCTCTTCTTCCTTCTATTTGTAAACATTATTATTTCATTTCTAGGAGCCTTTGGGTTCTGAGTTTGTAGGGATTTATTGCCTGAGTTGTAGAGCTTAGAGGTCAGCTTGAGGTAGGATCTGTGTGATCCGAGGTAAGGCTGATTTTCCTGAGTTGTAGAGCTGAGAGGTCAGCTTGAGGTAGGACCAGCATGTGTTCTGAGTTGTAGGAGGTGGATTCCTCTGAGGTAGGGTCTGTGTGATCTGAGGTAGGACCAGCAGGTGTTCTGAGTTGTAGGAGGTGGATTCCTCTGAGGTAGGGTTGCTGTGCCTGAGGTAGGGTTTGTGCAAACCTGAGAGATCTTAAGGGATCTGTGTTGTAAGCTCTTGGAGCTGAGTTTGGAGAAGTTGGCCTTGTCTAATTCATTGTTAGAAAGGTGAAGGGGGAAAGAGGACTACTCAAGGCACCCTGTCTTGAGGAACCTCTATAAATGCTTGTGTGTTTTCTGTGTGCTTGATTAATTACTAATACTAAACCTGAAAACAGCTAGGCTAACTAGGGTAAAATATAAGAAACCTACTTACAATTGGTATCAGAGACCAACTCAGAGTTAGCCTAGCTTTGATACCAATGGCCAATGCTAAGACCAACTCAGAGTTAGCTTTGAGTACAAGGATTGCCCTCTGAGTTAGTCAAAGCTTAATATAATCTGTCATGAGTTTTGATAAAATACTTAAACAATGTTATCTTCTAAAAGCAATGTTATCATGAATGCTATATCGATCATTTTCATGATAGGTTTTTGTTGGCTATGTACCTTAGCTTTGGGAATGTTCTGCCTTCTTCAAATAGGGGGAGATTGTTGGGCATATTTCCCTCAATGTTCCTTTGATTTGAAGAGGCACCACTCCCAATGCTAAGTACATATTGTATTTGATACAATCTATTTTGTCTCATGTATTGTACGGGGAGATGATATTCCATACAATGGAATAGATTCAAAGGTGTGCTGTTTAATCAGCTGAGAAGGTCTCACTGTCTCAGCTGAAGCGCTAAGA
Organism: Dactylorhiza incarnata; assembly: GCA_033032865.1. Lineage (NCBI taxonomy): Eukaryota > Viridiplantae > Streptophyta > Magnoliopsida > Asparagales > Orchidaceae > Dactylorhiza > Dactylorhiza incarnata. The sequence goes on along the minus strand of JAWHQI010000043.1, from coordinate 11,352,499 downwards.
CAAGACCAGGAGCCGCTGAGAAGGCATCTGGGCAAGCTGAGCTGCAGATAGAAGAAACCGCTGAGACTTGGCGAGTTCGTCGAACGCAGAATGCTGTTCGTCGAACGCAGAATGCAGTTCGTCTAAAACAGAGATGGGACAGAAGCAAACGCTAAGACTTGGCGAGTTCGTCGAACAAAGAATGAAGTTCGTCGAATGCAGAGACAGGACAGAAGAAAACGCTGAGAATTTGCGAGTTCGTCGAACGAAGAATGAAGTTCGTCGAACGCAGAGACGGGACAGAAGCAAACGCTGAGACTTGGCGAGTTCGTCGAGCGAAGAATGAAGTTCGTCGAATGCAGAATACAATTCGTCCAACGCAGAATGCAGTTCATCGAACGCAGAAACTTCTCTGCAGATCGACAGAATCCGCTGAGAAGAGGAAGCCATCTCAGCCTAACCGCTGAGACAGTTCAAACGTTACATGGCGAGTTCTGCCCTTGGCGCAAGCTGCAAAAGGCATTGTGGGGTCCACCAATCTCTCCCATGTAAGTCAGAGATCGATTGAGAGCCGTTGAAGAACTGGGATGTATAAAAGGGATAAATTAGTGTAATATCTAGTTGCCAACCTAAATCACCTAGAGGGGGGTGAATAGGTGATAACTGCGTCTTTTGCGCAATAAAAAATCTTGATATAAGGAATGCACAGAAAGCAAATTACAATCATAGACGACGCAAGAGATTTATAGTTGTTCCCCATTCTTTGGTACTCCACTTGCCGGCCTCGCCAATCTAGCACCACAGCTAGACTTGAGTACTTCACTATAACTCGGATCAAGAATGATCCTACAATCTCGGAGTCAACACTCCTACAACTCGGAGAAAAATCTCCTACAATCTCAGAGAAAACCTCTCTTACCATTCGGAGAACACCTCTCCTGCAATTCGGAGAAAACCTCTCCTACAATCAAATGAAATTAAAGAATGATATAACACTTATCAATTCACGAACAGATCTGAAAACTCCTTAGATATCTTCTTCCTTCTGAGACTTGAATGGCTTTGACGTGATGTCGATGAGGAAGACTTGAAAATGACACAGAACTGATCTTCTACGATTCGATTCGATCCAACAGATACAGTAGATTATGGATCGAGGATCGATCAAAACTTTTCTTCCACTGGAGACGATAAATTAGAACTTCAGAACGATCTCCAACAATTGGCGACAAGCGCGGCACTTTTCGTTCTTCTTGAATCGGATGGAGAGATTAGGTCACGGAAGAGATTAATGATTCCTCAATAATAATGCTTAATAAGATTAATCCTAAGAGAGAGCCTTATATAGGCAAAGGCTTAATGATAAGAATTAGGAAAGGATTAACCTTAACCGAAACGAAGAAAGTCGTCACGTCAAACAGACGGAAAAGACGTAACGTGTAACACCCCCATCCGTTAAGAAGCATATGACAGAAGGTCCGGTCGGGGCCCCACGCCATATACAACAAAACGAACGGGAACGTCACAATAAGGAATATCATTCAACTCTAAACGACGAACCTAACTCAGTGCATTATATGCGGAAGCAAAAGAGAGAGACAAGATATATAAACCACAAAACCCGAACCCGGGTATGTCCACTTCTATTACTTGGAATGAAATGTTTTATACAACAAAATTTAGGCACTACAGCCTTACAAATTACCAACATCGGCGCGCAGGCCGGCCATACATGAAAACAAGAGAACATCAAAAGGCCTTCAAGGGCCGCAATAGCACAAGGGCTTCAGCCCGCTAAGAGCCCGCTATGTTCCCGCTCGGTCCAGCACCTGTACAACAAGCCCACCAAAAACGGTGGCAAAACAGGGCAACGGTCAGCTAAAGCTGACCAAATTATAACGACCCCACCCCTTCGAGGGGGTGGTAGTTCTAACCATCCATGCAAAACAACCTCAGCAGCATATATATATATAAGAGTGCGACTAGCAAAGCCCACAACAGTTCATACAAATGCAATAATCATAAATGTGGGAATGGCCTCCACGTCTCGTGCTCTCAGGCACTCTTTGGTGTACTCCGCCTTCCACCACCATCCATTCTCGATGGCTTTGCCCTTCGAGGCTAAAGTCGGAGGCCCGAATACCATGGTACCCCGTACTTTAATTGTGAACTTCCCATAGTCCGAAGACTCTTCCCCATTGCTTCCCGACATGCTGAGCGAGGCTTACTAATCAGGCGCACAATGGTTCGGGTGCGGGTTCGCCAAATGCCCGTTGTTCACACACTCGTTGTACAACATGAAATGCGGGTATGGCGTCCCCTCAGCCCAGGTATTCTCAACTAGCCAGGCCCTAAGGCGACTAGGTTCCCTCAATTGGACCCCTCACAGGGAAGGCGTACACGCCTCGGGTCCACCCAGCAGGACATTGCAAAACACAGGCACGCGGGCCGCAAGTCCCACAACAAGCTGGGCACAGCAAACATCACCAGAACTCAGTCTGGGAGCTATCGCCAGCGTTAACGCTAACGCCTGGCGATAGTGAACAGAAAACCCATTTTGGCTTCTAGTCGTAGGTGCTTCCCGGGGCACACCCCCAGGCACTGCTGCACATGCAGTAGCACTCCCACTGTCTCAGAACGCACAAAATCACCAGAACCAAGTCTGGGAGCTACCGCCCGGCACTAATGCTAGCGCCAGCGGTAGTGAACAGAACTTCATTTCTGCTTCTAACTTCGGGTGCTTCCCAGGGCACACCCCAGGCGTTGCTGCGCATGTAGTAGCACCCTCTAGTCCTACGAAGCAGGATATCAACACGGAGTTTTCCTCGGCACGCATAACATCAAAAAGCACCAATCTGGACGAACCGTCTCGGATGGGCTTCACACAACGCACCTACGTCCATTTCACGCATGGACTCTACATGTATGCAAGATTTGACGGGGATAACACGAATCGACCCGTCGGAGGCCACGACCTCACCCTTTTGGGTAGGGGCCTCAACGATGCACGGAAAAGGACTAGGACACGTCCAAATGAGGGAGGAGAGATCGTTACCCTTAGACGTCGCTTCGAGGCCTTAGCTTGATTTTTGGAACAGTTGGAAAGGAGCGTCTAGCCCTCCTCTACTCGTAGCCACCAACGCCTTCGACTTCAGAGTAGTAGAGCTCCTCCAAAGATGAGGTCTAGGCTAGGGTTTACAATTGATCTCCTTCTCCAAAGCTCTCCCTCTCTCTTAATTAAAACCCTTAGAGAATAATGGAATCCATGAGCCTTTCGGCCTCCTAAGGCCACATCCCGGGCACCTCTGTCCAAAACAAGGCCCCAAAGTCAATGTCCCATTAATGCCCACGATTTCAAATCGCGGGTCTGTATCGCGCGCTAGCGCCGGCGCTGGCGCTAGCGCCTGCGCTATCTTCCGTCTCGACTCTAGCGGCTGCCGTCTCGACGCTAGCAACCGTCGAGATGGCTAGCGCCAGGCGGTAGCACTACCGCCTGCGCTAGCTCCCATCTCGACGCTAGCGGCTTCCATCTCGACGCTAGCAACCGTCGAGATGGCTAGCGCTAGGCGGTAACACTACCGCCTGCGCTAGCTCCCATCTCGACGCTAGCGGCTTCCATCTCGACGCTAGCAACCGTCGAGATGGCTAGCGCCAGGCAGTAGCACTACCGCCTACGCTAGCTCCCATCTCGACGCTAGCGGCTTCCGTCTCGACGCTTGCAACCGTCGAGATGGCTAGCACCAGGCGGTAGCACTACCGCCTGCGCTAGCTCCCAGCAGCCCAAATCTGCTTCGAAGCTTTGGGGTGTTACAACTCTCCCCTCCTTATAAAAATTTCGTCCCAAAATTTGTAAAAAAACAGGCATATATATATATATATACAAAAATGTCTTTACGAAAAGGGGAAAAAGAGAGATAAACGTCACCGAAATAGCTCGGGGAACTCCTCCATCATGGTCTGCTCACGCTCCCATGAGAGTTCCTCGCGACCGCAGTTGTCCCAACGGACCTTTACCATACGGATCGCCCTGTTCCGCAACTGACGCACCTCCGCATCCTCGATGCTTACGGGCCTGACCGCCGTCTTAAGCCCACTATCCACGGGCACCTGATCCGCCGCGACCACATGCGTAGGCCCTTGCACTGCCTTCCGCAACATGGAGATGTGGAATATATCGTGCAGCCCGCTCAGTTCCGCCGATAGTGCAAGCCTATAAGCCGCCTCGCCGACGCGCTCGATGATCTCAAACGGTCCAAGGTATCTCGGACTCAGCTTTTTCAAGCGTCGAATCCTGGATACACCCTTGAACAGCCTGATCTTCAAGTAAACCCAATCGCCAACGGTGAACTAGACGTCACGGTGCTTCGCCTTATAGTACTTCGCCTGCCTATCCTGCGCAACCAAAAGCCTCTCCCGGATCATACGCATTGTCGAAGTCGCATCTTCGACGTCTTTCCTCTTGAAGAGCTTCGTCTCGCCCGTTTCCGCCCAAGCTAAGGGAGTGCGGCACTTCCTGCCATAGAGGGCCTCGAAAGGCGCCATCTTAATACTCGCCTGGTAGCTGTTGTTGTACATGAACTCAATAAGAAAGAGGTGATCTTCCCACACCTTGCCGAAATCCAGGACGCACATCCGGAGCATGTCTTCCATCGTCCTATTGGTACGCTCAGTTTGGCCATCCGTCTGAGGATGAAAGGTCGTGCTAAACTGCAGCTTCGTACCCAATAGACGGTTGATTAGCCTCCAGTCGCTCGAAGTAAAGCGCCCATCTCGATCACTGACGATGCTACGGGGCACACCGTGCAATCGTACTATTGTATCGACATACAATTTCTCCAACTTTTCCACTGAGTCATCCCTCCGGTTGGGGATAAAGTGCGCCACCTTCGCCAGCCGGTCTACGACTACCCAAAAGGCATCGTTCCCGCGCTGCGATCTCGGTAGCCCATGCACGAAATCCATGGAAATGTCATCAAATTTCCACTCCGGAATAGGCAATGACCGCAAAAAGCCTTCGGGCTCCTGACATTCTGCCTTCACTAATGCACAAGCGTGGCACTTGGCCATATAGTGAGCGATGTCCCTCTTCATATCTGGCCACCAGAAAAGGACTTTCATGTTCTTGAACAGCTTTGTGCTTCCTGGGCGAACTGAGTACCTAGTACGATGCGCCTCGTACATCAACTCATCGCGCAGCTCACCCACCCTGGAAACGCACAAACGATCATCTCTCCACAATAGCCCGGTCACGTACACGAGACCGGGCATCGGGCACACCAGTAGCTTCCTCCGCGAAGCGCTTTAAACTCGGATCGAGTTCTAAAGCTCGGCGGACTCGGTCTTCGAGGTCGTACTACACCTCAGTTCAATGTAAACAAGCACCGACACTGCTTCTGTTTTCCACACAAGAGATATCCAAAGCCTCCAGGTCACGTATCAGGTGCGCATCATGCATCTGAATCCTGTTGGCCTGCACTGGAGCCCTGCGACTAAGCGCGTCCGCGACAACATTCCCCTTCCCGGGAGTGTAGTGAATCTCGAAGGTGTAGTCCCCCTTGGACTCCATTCACCTATGTATCGCAAAAACAGCTCCTTCTGCACCAGAAGGTACTTCAAGCTCTTATGGTCCCTAAAGATGTCGATCTTCACGCCATACACATAAAGCCGCCACAGCATACACACTGCCTTCAATTCCTCAAACGTTTGTGCACACGCTGACGGCCAACAAACTTCTGGTCTTTCTGTGTCAAGTTCTAGAGAGGCAAAGCGATCCGCGAGAAGTTCTCCACGAAGCGCCTGTAATAGCCGGACAGCCCGATAAAGCTACGGACTTTCGCTGCTGAGGACAGAACAGGCCACTCCTGGATCGCTACAATCTTCACCGGATCCACCACAACGCCCTCCCCACTAACGACACGTCCTAGAAACGCCACGGAAGATAGACAGAACTCGCACTTCGAGAACTTGGCATAGAGTTGATTCCTCCTCAGAATCTCCAAAACCACCCGCAGATGGTCTTCGCGATCTTCCTCGGAGTGAGAGTAGACCAGGATGTCGTCCAGGAAGACAATCACAAACTGGTCGAGGTACTCTCGGAAGGTCCTGTGCATCAGATCCATAAACACTGAGGGTGCGTTCGTCATCCCGAACAGCCTCACGGTGAACTCATACTGCCCGTACCGCGTACTGAAGGCAGTCTTCGGGATATCACCCTCCCTGCTCCACAACTGCTAATAACCGGACTTCAAGTCCGGCTTCGAATAAACTGTCAAACCAACGAGCTGGTCGAACAAGTCATCTATCCTCGGGAGAGGGTACTTGTTCTTCTCCGACAGCTCGTTCAACTCCCGATAAACCATTCAAAGCCGCAGGCTACCGTCCTTCTTTTTGACAAGGAGGACCGGCGCACTCCAAGGTGAAGAACTCGGACACACGTAGCCCTGCTCTAGTAGCTCTGCAGCTGCGACTTCAGCTCTGCCATTTCCTTTGGAATCATACGATATGACGAGCGGGCCACAGGCTTCGCGCCTGGCAACAACTTAATCGTAAAAACTATCTCCCCCTGCGGTGGAGCACCGGGGAGATCATTCGGGAACACATCTGGAAACTCTGAAACTACCGGAACATCCACTAGGCTGGGCCTCGGCGTTGAAGCCTCCACTAGAGCAAAGAATAACTCTGCTCCCTGATGCACTGCCTTGAACGCCTGGAGAGCAGACATCAGTATCTTTCTTGATCCACGCATGCCCGCAAAGACCATCTCACGATCAGCACACTGCCCAAACCTCACCTCCTTGGTGGTGCAATCGATGCATGCACGCTGTTCCGACAGCCAGTCCATGCCGAAGATTACATCGAACTCAACCGGGGGGAGTAACAATGCTTTCAGGTCATACTCCTGGCTTCCAACTAGAACCTTCACGCAGCAACTCCTCTCCACACGCATCGAATATCCATTCGGCAGTAGGACCTCCAGTCCATCTGCAGAAGCAATCGACGGCGCACCAATACGTTGGACGAAGTCCGACGATAAGAAGGAGTGCAAAGCTCCAGTATCGAAAAGCGCTCTCGCAGGAACGCCTAAAACAAATAAGAGGGCCACGTCCAGACAACGCGCCTGAAGCAGAGGGAACTAGCCCAGATAATCGAGCCTTCTTCCAGCGATTCAACCTCCGCAACTTCTCCGCACTCGGCGCCTTGCCCTCCGGCACTGCCTCGACCACAGCCACCTTGCCCTTCTCCCTGAGCATGTCCTGCTCAAGCGCTCGGGCTGAACCAACGAGGGTCGTGAAACCCTGCGTCAACGGCCCTGTCAGAAGGTACCGCAACTCACTATGCAAGCCTCCGTAGAACCTGTTCACCCTTCTCCCCTCGTCATCGCAAGAAGTTCCAGCGTAACGCCCGAGGCGGGTGAACTCGTACAGGTAGTCATCAACCAGTCTATTACCCTGCGTCAGAGCCAGAAACTGGTTCTCCATCGCAATCTGCTGCGACGGAGGCACATACCTTGCCAGGAAGATTTTCGAAAACTCTTCCATCCGCACATCAACCAGTCGCCTTCCCGCAAACTGGCGCCTCTCTACCTCATCCCACCACCGCCTGGCTTCCTTTTCCACCAAGAAAGTAGCGAATGTCACTTTCTGCGCTTCATCCGACTGTGTCGCTGTCAGAATTTGCTCCATAAGCGACAGCCAGTCCTCGGCTTCAGCTGGAGATTCAACCCCGGTAAACGAAGGAGGTCGAAATCCCAGGAAGTGCTTCAGTTGTTGCTCAGCAGCACGCCTCACGGGGACCTGCTCCACTCTTAGTGGCTCTGGGGCCACTTACTGCACCGGCGGTTGACCTTGCCTTCCAGGCTGGCCATTCAATGCAGCTAGAACGGCTTCTGTAACTAGCCGAACCATCTCAGCAGACGGAGGTGTAGGGGCCTTAGCAGACCCGCTACTCTCAACCACGTCACGGGGACACGACGGTCCCGTTGCACTTCGAGTGCCCTACACGAGTGCAACACACAGTTAGGCGACATCACAGTCGCAACTAACAACAAAAGGAACACTCATGTTCCAAAATCATGCAATAATTGTTGGTTTGTTGTTACATTTTATTCCTAAGTGGACATTTTTGGGTTTATTATATGTCTCGACGGTAGCGCAGACACGTGCTCACCACCCCTTAAAAGAATTCGTCCACGAATTCCTTAGAAGGACACGGAACCCTAGAAGCTGATACCAATTTTGTAACACCCCTGTTGAAACCGATTTCTCGGTCTCCTGTGGAGCTCGGGGCCCTCACCGAAATGAGGGGCGGCTAGTCCTTACTGATCCCTCGAGGAGGGCGGACGGAAGATTAAGAATTCGACTAGGACCTTAGTCACAGCAAGGAGGTCCCTCCACTAACCCGGAAGATCGTTGAGCGCTTCCCCTCCCAAGCCAAAGCTGAGACTTGGGCACCTTGGAGAGCTCTGGAAATGCTAACCAAAGAAAGCCTAAGGAGAGGGAAGCTGCAGTGTCCCCTCCTAAGGTGCCCTTGAGGTCCTATTTATAGATTTTCTGATCTGGCCTGCAAATAGCAGGATTCCGCCTCTAGATTTTACTATCTGCACCCCAAATGGGTCTGCTAACAGCCAAGCTCCGCTGTTTGGAGAGGCTAAGGGCAGACCACCAAGGGTAAAATGGTAAGTTGACCCTAATGATTTATGGGTACGGGGTTGCGAGAGCCCTACTATTGGAGTTGTCGCCGGCCTTCTCGCGGATCTTGCCCGCGGAAGGAGCTCTCGCGAATACTGCCCGCGGCATTTCCTTCGGAGGGTCGTTTTGCGAGACCCCTGCTGAAGGAGCTCTCGCGAGGATGAGGGTCTGCTGACGAGGTTCCCGCGAGGACCGCGTTGGCCCACTCTGGTGGTCTGTCGGGGTCTCATTGGCTGGGAGTCGATCTCGGCGAGGCCCAGATCTCGTCACTCCCGTCTCGCTCGATTTCCTTGCCTGGCGAATATCGGGGTTGTACACAATCCCCACTCTTCGCGAAGACTAATGTCCTCGCGAAGAATCGTCCAACCCCTGATATTCGACCGCCCCCAGATGACCTATCAGGAATCTTTGGTGGGACCCACCATGCAGGCTATAAATATCGTCCCGGACCCCCCATTGGTGCGCGTCGCTTCTTTTCCTTCCTTTCTTGTTCTAGCTGCCGGGAGATGCCGATTTCCGAAGAAGCAGAGGCTCGCCTGAGGGCGATGAGAACCGGCGGGCTACCTACCACGACCAAGGTACCCGCCTGGATGAACCGGCCGCCTCCCGTCCAGTCGCCAAAAGTCAAGAAGGCGAAGGCGGTTCGCCTCTCTGGAGATGACTCCGTGACGCTGGACTCCTCCCCGGACGATCGCCGCCCCGAGAAGGTATGAGTTATTCGAATTCACGTCAATAAGTTGTTCTTTACTAATTTTCACTCGCAGGATACTTTGCCGAACGAGAACATTGGAGAACCCGCTGAGGGGTCTCGCAAGAGTCCTCAGGCGGACCCGAACCTTGCGTGGAAGGATATCACCGGTATGATCTTAATCTCGCATACCGTAGTACTTTAACCCGTATATGACCGTTACTATTTTCTTACAGTCTCGCCCTTAAAGTCCCCGGCCCGCCCGTTGTCGCGGCCGCCGTCTCTGCCTCCTCCAGATAAAATCATAGATAAGCCCGGGTTCCAGCTCCTGACGAGCGAGGAGACAGGTGGCTCCGCACCGCCAAAGATTCCCCCGACCAACAGTACAGCTTATCCTGCTGGCCTGGGCAAATCCATATACCCCCACTACGACAATGTGTTCCAGGGCCGTCCTTCGACTTCTCGCCGCCCTCTTGGTAAGCGTTATGGCCTCGCCGAAACCCCGCGTGATCTCGCGCTCGTCATCTGATCTTTCTAAAATCTTGCAGACAATGCCGAGAATCCACCTACCGATTCCGAGCTGGGTGATGATGAGATGTCTCCCCTTCCTGACCAGGTGGAGGAATTCTTAGGGGATCCGCGCGATCCGGAAACGATGAAGCAGCGAGCCGCGGAACTCTTGAGGAAGCATGGGCGAATGCTGATGGATCTCAATATGCAGGCGAGGCGGGATAGGGAAGCCGCGGAGGATAGGCACGTGGTCCTGATGGAGGAGTGCGCGAGGCTCCGGCAAGCGAGACACCGCGATCAGGATGAGATCGCCACGACGCCAGAGGTGCACATAGCGAGGATGAGGGACTACGCCTACCTCACGGATCGGGAGGGTCGCTTGGCGGAGGAATATTATAATTCTAGGGCACCGCCGAGGTCAGGGTCGCGGGGTGGTGGTCGGTGGAAATGGCTCCCCCACGATTCTCGTTAGACTTTGTATTATGAGTAATAATCGTTATCTTTGAACGGTCTCGCCACGCTTTGTGACTCGCATATTCGCCACTCCTGCTGGCTGTTATTTCTTCCGACAATTAGTATCATCTTTTATGGTTTCTCGCTTGTTATCAATAAATTTATTTATTTTGTTGCATCGTGCTCGCAAGGACCCTCTGTCCTCGCTAAACGTGTTCTGCAGGGATGTCGTCTGTGCTAACCTCGCGGGTTTTCCTCGCCAGCGTATGTGATGTGATGTTTTTGTTGATACTCGTGCTCGCCGACGTTTGGACTTCCTCCCGCCCTTTTGCTTTGGCTATAAATAGGTGGTCTTGACTGGGCCAACCACCGCATTTATTCTCGACCTTCTTCCCCTTTTGCTGCAGAGCTCTCGCTCTTCCTCGTTCTCGTGCTTCTCCCTTTTCTCGCAGGTTTTCTTGATGGGTGGCGACGCGGAGTCGGAGGGTCGGCGAAGGGTCGCGAAGGCCTTCGCCGAGCATAGCTTTTTTTCCTGCAACCTGACTGATGAGGAGTACTTCAGCGCGGTCGCTGATTACGTCACCCCCCCCCATTCGAGGCACGCCGCCCTAGCGAGGACGGCGTGATCAACGACCCCTTGGTCGACGAGCTGGCCATTCCTACCGCCCATTTCGCGGTCGGTTTGCGCCTTCTCTTATGGCCCGAAGTTCGCCAGGTAATAGTCGTTCTCGATTACTTCCTTTTTTTTGCCACTCTAGTCTCGCTCACCACGCGGATTAATCCTGTTCTCGCCGTCTGTTAGGTGCTCAAGCATTATGGCGTGGTTCCCGGCCAGCTCACACCCAATGCCATGGCGGTGGTCACCGCTTTCGCCTCCTACCTCCGCGAGGAGCGAATCGAGTTCAGCCTTCCGGTCTTCCGGAAGCTGTTCTCCTTCCGAGCCTACAAAGATGGGACAGCCTACTTCGTGGGCACGGGCCCGAAGGTGGTTGAGACTGTCAACAAGGCCCACTTCTGGGCCCAGAAGTTCGTCGTCGTCAAGGGGAACTTTGGCAACATTCCCCTCTCGCCGGTTCAACACAGCGAGACCACTTACCGGCCCACCGCCCTCGGCGGCCATGACGCCCTCCTCCATCAGTTCTTCTGTAAGAAGAACTTCGAAGTCGTCTACCTCCGCCGCAACCTAGACAAGCTGCCTCCGGTCTTCGCCGGGGAAGGTAAAAATCTCTCCTAACATCTTTGTCTCAGTCCGCTAGCATATCATACTCATCCATATTATTGTTCGTTTTTAGGCGAGCGAGATCTTCCCCTTCACCCCCCCCTACGCGAGCAATCGGAAAACCGACGCCACTATGGCCCTCGCTACTATGGGGGCGGAAGCTTGCCGAGGCGATGTCACCCCGGCCGAGCCCTCCTCTCGCAAGAGATCGGGAGCTTCCGGCAGTCATGCTGCCCCTCCGAAATCTCCGCCCAAAAAGAAAAGCAAGAAAAGCGCGGCCTCGCTCGCTCTGTCAAAAGGTAAGGATCCTCGCGAGACTGCCTTCGACGAGTTTGACCTCACCGGCCTCTCGGCGGGCGAGGACTAAGAGCCTTGCCAGGAGGCGGTCAGGGACTCGGTCCTCCCCATCCCGGTGAATCATTATAACTTCGGGCTCGGCCAGAGGCGTTGGGACGAGACTGGCGAGCCCCTCGTCACCTGGAAGCCGGAGACCAACAGGGTGGGCATCTCTTCTATCCTCCCCTCCTGGGTGGAGAAGGAGACCGTCAGTGGTCACACCTTCGACTTCTCGATGCGGGGTCTTATAAGGATGAGACCGCGAGGACCCTCGCTTACGAGAGCGCGAGGTCCCAGCTGCGTTCTGCCGAGCTCGCCCATATGACGGGGAGGCGTTGCTTACAGCTCGAGCTTCAGAATGTGGAGCTCGCGAGGTCCTACCAGGGAGTTCTTGCCGAGAACGCGCAGCTGAAGGAGAAGCTGCTTGCCGCGGAGGGCAGGGTGGTGAGTCATCTAGACCTACTTCCTCCTTTCCCTTGGTCTTTTCTCCTCTCTAACGGAACTTATTCGCAGGATGTCGAGGCTGCCGGGAGGGCCAACGCTCGCATCGAGAATTTGGAGGGCGAGGTGGCCGGGCTGAAGGCCCTAAATAGCGACCTCACTCGCGTCGTTGTTCCCCCTTCGCCTCACCGTTTAAAAGAAGATCGGCGAGCGCGAGATGAAGAGATCCGCGTGGGATCTATAGAGTCGGCTCGCTACATTTTTTTGGTGGCGAAGGCAATCGGCCTTTTGGCGGATAATGCAGCCGACATGACTCTAGAAGACATCGTCCCGGAGCTCTTCCTCCCTCTTCCGCCGGTGAAGGACAGTGACGACGAAGAAGGGTCTGTGGGCGGTACCTGAATCTCGCCGCTATTCCCCCTTTTATGTTGTAATTTTTGATCGGCGAGATCGCCGGAGATTGTAACAACTAATGAAATGTAGAATGCAGATTTTGTTTTGTTCACTGCGCTTTCCCTTTCTCGTTTTGTTATTTTCACTTGTCGAACGTCTCGCCCTTGCTTATCTCGTTATCCGCTTTCGCGGAGGTTATTCTCGCAGTGGTTCTTCTCGCGTCGTACGTTATTGGGTAGGTGCACGTAGGACGCTTTGGCTGCTCGGGCCTTTCGCCGTTTGCCCTAGGCTTATCACGCCTTTTGATATGCATATTTTCTTTAGGTTTCGCGGGGCATTTTTCCTTTTGGCGAGAACTCGGCTCTTACCCGGTGCCGGCAAACTTTCTGCCGAGGACCGAGTGTTTGGGACCGTATAGGGTTGATCCTCGCCACTCACGTGGTGTGAAAATTCTCCTTGCCGAGCGAGCAGACCCGCCGAGCGAGAAGGAGTTTGCCAGCCTAAAGACCTGTTATCCTTCCGGCCTCTCCAGAGATCAACCTGAACCCCCCGCCTAGGTGAGACCCTGGGGGCGGAATCGATCTGGGGCATTCCAGCACCAACATATCCAACCTTGCCAGCCTCTCCAGAGATCAACCTGAACCCCCCGTCTAGTGAGAGCCCGGGAGCGGAATCGATCTGGGGCATTCCAGCACCAACATATCCAACCTTGCCAGCCTCTCCAGAGATCAACCTGAACCCCCCGTCTAGTGAGAGCCCGGGAGCAGAATCGATCTTGTGCATTCCAGCACCAACATATCCAACCTTGCCAGCCTCTCCAGAGATCAACCTGAACCCCCCGTCTAGTGAGAGCCCGGGAGCGGAATCGATCTGGGGCATTCCAGCACCAACATATCCAACCTTGCCAGCCTCTCCAGAGATCAACCTGAACCCCCCGTCTAGTGAGAGCCCGGGAGAGGAATCGATCTGGGGCATTCCAGCACCAACATATCCAACCTTGCTAGCCTCTCCAGAGATCAACCTAAACCCCCCGTATAGTGAGAGCCCGGGAGCGGAATCGATCTGGGGCATTCCAGCACCAACATATCCAACCTTGCCAGCCTCTCCAGAGATCAACCTGAACCCCCCGTCTAGTGAGAGCCCGGGAGCGGAATCGATCTGGGGCATTCCAGCACCAACATATGTTACCTCGGCACAGCAGCAGTTAAAAGCATAACAAATGAAAGTAAGACATTGATTAAACAACATAATAAAGCTTTCAAGGGTAGAATCGTTTCAAATCATCCCCACTCCGAGCTCGGTCGAGAGGTACCCCTTCCACATCTTGGAGATGATACCCCCCCGACTTGAGCACCTCGCTTATGATATATGGGCCCTCCCAGTTGGGGTTAAGCTTACCCACCGCGGCCCCTCTGCCAGCCGCATCGACCTTCTTCAGGACTAGGTCCCCTTTCTAGAAGTGCTTGACCCAGATGTGTTTGTCAAAATATCGAGCCATCCGCCATTTGACCTCTTCCTGTCTGATGGTAGCCAAGTCTCGGAGTTCTTCCACCAGGTCCAAGGACAGCCTCTGCTCTGCATTGTTACCTTCCAGCCACTCTTCATCCCCCTCGCTCGCGGCGATCACCCGGGGGGTCTTCACCTCAAACTCTATGGGGAGAACGGCCTCGGACCCGTGAGAGAGCTTGAATGGAGTCTCCCCGATGGCGGTATTCAGAGTAGTCCTCATGGCCCAGAGGACGGAGGGTAGTTGTTCCACCCAACTTCCTCGTAGATTTTCCACTTTCTTTTTTAGCAGGTTGACGATTATCTTGTTCGCCGCCTCCACCTGCCCATTGCTCCTCGGGTGGTGGACCGAAGCGAACCTGAGGTCAATGCCGAGCTGAGTGCAAAAGCCGACAAACTCTTCACTCGCAAACTGCGGCCCATTGTTCGTCACTATAGCTAGAGGGAGTCCATGCCTGCAAATTATTTCTCCCCACACAAAATTCCTTACAACCTGAGAGGTTACCTTAGCAAGTGCTTTCACCTCTACCCACTTGGAGAAGTAGTCGATCATGACCAGCATGGACTTCCTCTGGCCGCTGGCTTGGGGAAAGGGGCCGACCAGGTCCAACCCCCATATGGCGAAGGGCCAGGGGGCCGTGATGGTCCGGAGCCTTTGAGCGGGGAGGAGTTGGAGAGGAGCGTAGAGCTGGCACTTCGGACACTTTCTTGCGAACTCTGCCGCATCCTTGCTGAGAGTGGGCCAGAAGTAGCCTTGCCTCAACACCCTCCCTTCTAGGGTCCGACTCCCGGAGTGACTGCCGCACTCCCCGGAGTGGATTTCTTCCAGCACTCTCGGGACCTCCTCCTCGGAGACACAACGGACCAGGAGTCCCGAGAGGGTCTTTCTATATAGCCCCCCTGCATGCAAAGAGTAATAGGCGGACTTATACCTGAAGCGTCTCTTGTCCACATCCTCTCCAGGGAACTGCCCGGAGGATAGGAAGGTGATGAACGGATCCATCCACGAGGCTTGTTGATCCACTTCCATCAATTCTCCTTCCTCGATGGAGGGCCGGAAGAGTTCCGAAGTCGTCCCCCCCGCTCGGGGACCGAACTTGGCTAGGAGGTCCGCCTGGGTGTTCTCCTCCCTCGGCACGTGCTTGATTGAGAAGGTGCGGAACTGCCCGATGACCCCCTTAACCTTTTCCAGGTATAGTAGGAGGGTTGGGTCCTTTGCTTCAAACTCTCCTTTGATCTGGCATGCTACCACCATGGAGTCCGTGGAGACCTCCACGTCCTGCACACCCAGTTCTCGGGCCAGCCGAAGGCCCGCTATCACTGCTTCGTACTCAGCCTGGTTGTTGGTGATCGGGAAATGGATGTTTAAGGCTTGCTCAATCCGAGTCCCCTGAGGACTCACCAGGACTATTCCCCCTCCATAGGAGTATTTTCCCGACGCTCCGTCCACCAACATCTTCCATGCTTCTGGGGGAGGTGGCTCGTGCTCCCCCACTTCGGCCGCATAGTCGGCCATGAAGTCTGCCACCGCTTGAGCCCTGATGGATGTCCTGGGTACGAACGTGATATTGAATTCGCTTAACTCCACGGACCACTTTGCCAACCTTCCTGAGTGCTCCACCCCTTCCATGATTTTGCGGAGCGGGTGGTCCGTCACTACGTTAATTGAATGGGCTTGAAAGTAAGGCCGGAGCCTCCGGGCTGACACCACTAATGCGAAGGCCAACTTTTCCAAAATCGGGTACCGGATCTCTGCCTTCTTCAGCACTCGACTGACGTAGTAGATAGGGAACTGTTTCTTCCCTTCCTCCCGGATTAACACGGAGCTTACTGCTTCGGACCCTACCCCCAGGTACAGGGAGAGGTCTTCTCCTGGCCTCGGTCCCTGGAGCAGAGGGGTTTGGGTGAGCTCTTCTTTCAGAGCCTGGAAGGCCTTCTCGCACTCCGGAGTCCATTCAAACTTCTTGTTTCCCCGCAGTACTTTGAAAAAAGGTGCACACTTTTCCCCCGCCTTGGAGAGGAATCTGCTGAGCCCAGCCAATTTCCCTGTGAGGCTCTGAACCTCCGTCGGATTTCTTGGCGACCCCAACTCCATCACCGCTTTAACTTTGTCAGGGTTGGGTTCCACTCCTGCGGGGGTGAGCAAATGGCCCAGGAACTTCCCTCGGCTCGCCCCGAAGACACATTTCAGGGGATTGAGTTTCATCTTGTACCGCCGCAGGGTCCCGAATGTCTCTTCGAGGTCTCGGAGGTGAGTCCCAAGATCTCGGCTTTTCACCATGAGGTCGTCAACATAGACTTCTAAATTTCTTCCTTTTTGCTCGCGGAAGACCCTATCCATCATCATTTGGTACGTAGCCCCTACGTTCTTGAGTCCGAAGGGCATCATCTTATAACAATAACATCCATCCCCCGTGATGAAGGAAACATCCTTGATGTCCGGGGGATGCATGCGGATTTGATGGTAACCTGAAAAAGCATCTAAGAAAGACATTACAGAAAAACCAACGGCTGAGTCAACCAGCGCGTCGATTCTGGGCAGGGGGTAGCAATCTTTCGGGCATGATTTATTAAGAAGCGAAAAGTCGATACACATACGCCACTTACCTCCTCCCTTCTTTACCATAACGATGTTGGAGACCCAGCCTGGATACTGGATCTCCGATACAAACCCGTCCTGCAGGAGTTTGCCCACCTCCTCGCCGATGGGCCCTTCTAGCTTGTCCGCGACGGCCCTCCTCTTCTGACGGACGGGGCAGGCGCCGGGGTCGAGGTTGAGGCGATGGCACGCCACATCCGTGTCGATCCCGGGCATCTCCGCGGCGCTCCAAGCGAAGACGTCCACATTCTTTTGTACGCAAGCCAGAATCTCCGCCTGATCTTCTGGGCCGAGTTCTCCGCTGACCCGGACTTTTTCCACCACCCCTAGCCGGGTGGTGACCTCGAGCTCTACTACCTCGTCCACAGCCTCCAACCGGGACTGCTCTCCCCAAGCCCTTTCCTCTTCGGCACAAGTGGAAGCCTGGGTTTCTTCCTCGACTTCCTTCTCTACCATCATCAGTTCTTCCGCCCTTCCCTCCTGGGCCTTCTCTTCTTCTTCCTTTCCTTCCGCCTGGGGTACCTCAGCTACCCCTTCCTGGGCATGGACTTCATCTCCCTCCCTCTTCTTCTCGGCTACCTCCATGCTTCCGGCTTCGGCCGCCTCCTCCATCATCCTATCCCACTCCTCAGCTTCTCCCATCCAGGAGATGGTGTTGACAGCCGTTACGTAGCACTGTCTTGCCACCTTGGGATCCCCCCTGATCCGCACCTGGACCCCTCCGTCGTTGAACTTGAGGCACTGATGAAAAGTGGAAGGGACACAGCGGAACGCGCTGATGAGTGGCCGTCCGAAGATGGCGCTGTAACTACTCGGGGCGTCCACTATGACAAAATGATAGTTCCGGGACTGCCCACCCAGGGTCACAAGAAGCCCTACTCCTCCTTCTACTTCCTTCCTCTCCCCCGAAAATCCGAACAGAGGGCCATCTGAGGCCAACACCCTTCTGGGTTCCACCTCCATCTTGTCGAACGCCTTCTTGAAGATGACATTGACCGAACTCCCGTTGTCCACTAAGATTCCGGAGACGGTGAAGTTCTCGATCGCCATCTGGATGACCAGCGCGTCGCAGAACGGGTCCTCGTAGCTCGGCATGTCCTTCTGGGTGAAAATAATTTTTTCGGCCGGGGGTGGAGCGGTGGATGTTGACGCTACGCTCCGGCGGTAGATGGTATGGAGACTAGCCTTGCAGGTTGCCTCCACCCCTACCCCCCCCCCCCCCCCCATGGATCACTCTGATCCCTCCTCTATTCCCCAGATCTGCTCTATCCTCACACCTTTCCTCCTCCTCCTCCTCTCGAGGTTCCACCTCCACGATCCTTAATGCCTGCTGCTGTGGTGGCGCGGGCGCTCTGCCCCTCTTCACCTCTAGGAACTCCGGACAGGTGTCCGTTGAGTGGCCTTCCACATCATGGAAGATGCAATATGGCATCGCCACTTCCCTTGCCTCGGCCTCTGCCACCCTATTCCTTCTTCTCCTAGCGGCCGTCGTTTCCGCTTCTCCTCCCCTTCCCCTTCCTCTTCCTCTTCCTCGCCCAATCGCCATAGCCTGCTGGGGAGGGGGAGGCATTTGCATCGGACCTTGCCTCCACCCTAACTGGGGGGGCCTCCATTGACCTCCGACATGGTTACCTCTTCCTGGGCCGTAACCTCTTCCCTGCCCTTGCACTCCTCCCCCTTGCGGCCTCCATTCCCCCTCCGGGGCCCGGGGTTCTTCCCTTCTCCTGACCTCCTGCTGCCTCACCTCCGGCTCACTGAGCTTTGCTAGCCTCCTGGTGAGCTCCGGATTGGCTTCCTCACTTGCGACTTCCTCCGACACTCTCTCCATCAGCTCTTCAAAGGAGACGGAGGCTTTTCTCTTCAATGCCATCTTAAAGAAACTCTCTCTCAACCCGACCGTGAAGGCGAGTTGGAGTGCAAATCCAGGCATCTCCTGAGTGAGCTGTACTTCCTCCTGGAACCGATCGGCATACTGAGCCAGCGACTCCCTGGGTCCCTGTTTTACTGTGAAGAGGGAATCAGCATCCTTCTTCCTCTTCTTTGAGGTCGAGAACCTCAGCAAGAAACTCCGGCGCAAATCTTCGAACGAGTAGATTGACCCTGCAGGGAGATGATGGAACCAGTCCCTGGCCTTTTCCTTGAGGGTGACGGCAAAGAGCCGACACTTGAAGGCATCTGACATCGGCCTGATGGAGACCGAGTCTTCGAAACTCTGCAGGTGTTGGACAGGGTCATCTCGACTGTTGTAGTATACCCGGTCCCATTCTCCAAATCCCCCAGGGACGGGTGCAGAAAGCACCAGCTCGCAAAAGGGGCCCCCCCACCTGTCGCTCTTCCCGCCTCCACTCGTCCCCCAAGCTCGCTCGCCAAACTTGAGCTCGCCGGGACTGTGCTCGCGAGGGCGGTGCTCGCCTGAACCACCCCGACAGTCACTGCTTCCTCTTGGCGTACACTCGCCAGTGACGCGCTCGCCGGGATGGAGCTCGCCAGCGCTGAGCTCGCCGGTACGGAGCTCGCCGGACTGGCGAACATCACCCGCCCTTCCTGGCTCTGGCCTAAGCCGACGGCAACTTCTTTTCCAGCCCTTCCTCCTGGTGCCCTCTCGCCGACTGCTGTTGGGGGAGTGGTCGCCTGAGGTGCCGGGGTCGCGAACTCACTTCGCAGAGCTGTGACCGTGAACCCCAAGGTGTCGAGCACCTCCTTTCTGAAATCCGCAAGCATCCTAGCCATCGCTTCCTGAGGGGTCTCGCCGTACTCCTCGCCCTGCTCCTCATCTCCCGCCATAACCCTTCTCTGGAACTTTCTTGAACCAGCCACACTCCACGCTCACCGCACCAAAATGTTGAAACCGATTTCTCGGTCTCCTGTGGAGCTCGGGGCCCTCACCGAAATGAGGGGCGGCTAGTCCTTACTGATCCCTCGAGGAGGGCGGACGGAAGATTAAGAATTCGACTAGGACCTTAGTCACAGCAAGGAGGTCCCTCCACTAACCCGGAAGATCGTTGAGCGCTTTCCCTCCCAAGCCAAAGCTGAGACTTGGGCACCTTGGAGAGCTCTGGAAATGCTAACCAAAGAAAGCCTAAGGAGAGGGAAGCTGCAGTGTCCCCTCCTAAGGTGCCCTTGAGGTCCTATTTATAGATTTTCTGATCTGGCCTGCAAATAGCAGGATTCCGCCTCTAGATTTTACTATCTGCACCCCAAATGGGTCTGCTAACAGCCAAGCTCCGCTGTTTGGAGAGGCTAAGGGCAGACCACCAAGGGTAAAATGGTAAGTTGACCCTAATGATTTATGGGTACGGGGTTGCGAGAGCCCTACTATTGGAGTTCTCGCCGGCCTTCTCGCGGATCTTGCCCGCGGAAGGAGCTCTCGCGAATACTGCCCGCGGCATTTCCATCGGAGGGTCGTTTTGCGAGAACCCTGCTGAAGGAGCTCTCGCGAGGACGAGGGTCTGCTGACGAGGTTCCCGCGAGGACCGCGTTGGCCCACTCTGGTGGTCTGCCGGGGTCTCATTGGCTGGGAGTCGATCTCGGCGAGGCCCAGATCTCGTCACTCTCGTCTCGCTCGATTTCCTTGCCTGGCGAATATCGGGGTTGTACAACCCCCATCCGTTAAGAAGCATATGACAGAAGGTCCGGCCGGGGCCCCACGCCATATACAAAAAAATGAACGGGAACGTCACAATAAGGAATATCATTCAACTCTAAACGATGAACCTAACTCAGAGCATTCTATGCGGAAGCAAAAGAGAGAGACAAGATATATAAACCACAAAACCCGAACCCGGGTATGTCCACTTCTATTACTTGGAATGAAATGTTTTATACAACAAAATTTAGGCACTACGGCCTTACAAATTACCAACATCGGCGCGCAGGCCGGCCATACATGAAAACAAGAGAACATCAAAAGGCCTTCAAGGGCCGCAGCAGCACAAGGGCTTCAGTCCGCTAAGAGCCCGCTACGTTCCCGCTCGGTCCAGCACCTGTACAACAAGCCCACCAAAAACGGTGGCAAAACAGGGCAACGGTCAGCTAAAGCTGACTAAATTATAACGACCCCACCCCTTCGAGGGGGTGGTAGTTCTAACCATCCCGGCAAAACAACCTCAGCAGCATATATATATATATATAAGAGTGCGACTAGCAAAGCCCACAACAGTTCATACATATGAAACAATCACAAACGTGGGAATGGCCTCCACGTCTCGTGCTCTCAGGCACTCTTTGGTGTACTCCACCTTCCACCACCATCCATTCTCGATGGCTTTGCCCTTCGAGGCTAAACTCGGAGGCCCGAATACCAGGGTACCCCATACTTTAATTGTGAACTTCTCATAGTCCGAAGACTCTTCCCCATTGCTTCCCGACATGCTGAGCGAGGCTTACTAATCAGGCGCACAATGGTTCGGGTGTGGGTTCGCCAAATGCCCGTTGTTCACACACTCATTGTACAACAAGAAATGTGGGTATGGCGTCCCCTCAGCCCAGGTATTCTCAACTAGCCAGGCCCTAAGGCGACTAGGTTCCCTCAACTGGACCCCTCACAGGGAAGGCGTACGCGCCTCGGGTCCACCCAGCAGGACATTACAAAACACAGGCACGCAGGCCACAAGTCCCACAACAAGCTGGGCACAGCAAACATCACCAGAACTTAGTCTGGGAGCTATCGCCAGCGTTAACGCTAACGCCTGGCGATAGTGAACAGAAAACCCATTTTGGCTTTTAGTCGTAGGTGCTTCCCGGGGCACACCCCCAGGCACTGCTGTACATGCAGTAGCACACCACTGCCTCAGAACGCACAAAATCACCAGAACCAAGTCTGGGAGCTACCGCCCGGCGCTAACGCTAGCGCCAGCGGTAGTGAACAGAACTCCATTTCTGCTTCTAACTTCGGGTGCTTCCTGGGGCACACCCCCAGGCGTTGCTGCGCATGCAGTAGCACCCCCTAGTCCTACGAAGCAGGATATCAACATAGAGTTTTCCCCGGCACGCATAACATCAAAAAGCATCACCAATCCGGATGAACCGTCTCGGATGGGCTTCACACAGCGCACCTACGTACATTTCACGCATGGACTCTACATGTATGCAAGATTTGACGGGGATAACACGAATCGACCCGTCGGAGGCCACGACCTCACCCTTTTGGGTAGGGGCCTCAACGATGCACGGAAAAGGACTAGGACACGTCCAAATGAGGGTAGGAGAGATCGCTACCCTTAGACATTGCTTCGAGGCCATAGCTTGATTTTTGGCACGGTTGGAAAGGAGCGTCTAACCCTCCTCTACGCGTAGCCACCAACGCCTTCGACTTCGGAGTAGTAGAGCTCCTCCAAAGATGAGGTCTAGGCTAGGGTTTACTATTGATCTCCTTCTCCAAAGCTCTCCCTCTCTCTTAATTAAAACCCTTAGAGAATAATGGAATCCAAGAGCCTTTCGGCCTCCTAAGGCCACATCCCGGGCACCTCTGTCCAAAACAAGGCCCCAAAGTCAAAGACCCATTAATGCCCACAATTTCAAATCGCGGGTCTGTATCGCGCGCTAGCGCCGGCGCTAGCGCTAGCTCCTGCGCTAGCTTCCGTCTCGACGCTAGCGGTTGCCGTCTCGACGATAGCAACTGTCGAGATGGCTAGCGCTAGGCGGTA
Source organism: Dactylorhiza incarnata (assembly GCA_033032865.1). NCBI lineage: Eukaryota > Viridiplantae > Streptophyta > Magnoliopsida > Asparagales > Orchidaceae > Dactylorhiza > Dactylorhiza incarnata. The sequence continues at coordinate 11,330,043 of JAWHQI010000043.1, read as the reverse complement.
GTACTACCGCCTGCGCTAGCTCCCATCTCGATGCTAGCGGCTTCCATCTCGACGCTAGCAACCGTCGAGATGGCTAGCGCCAGGAGGTAGCACTACCGCCTGCGCTAGCTCCCATCTCGACGCTAGCAGCTTCCATCTCGACACTAGCAACCGTCAAGATGGCTAGCACCAGGCGGTAGCACTACCGCCTGCGCTAGCTCCCATCTCGACGCTAGCGGCTTCTATCTCGATTCTTGCAACCTTCGAGATGGCTAGCGCCAGGCGGTTGCACTACCGCCTGCACTAGCTCCCAGCAGCCCAAATCTGCTTCGAAGCTTTGGGGTGTTACATAACGTCAAATAGATTAAAATCACGAGAAGAATGAGAATCAAACTTCTCGAGAAATGTATAACTTCTCGAGAGATAGCAGCTTGATTTCGAGAAAAAACATGGAAGAAAATTTCAGAGGCTTGGAATAGACTTCTCGAGAAATGATGGATTTCTCGAGAAATGCTAAAGAAAAACTTTTCGAAGGAATGAAAGACTTCTCGAGAACTCTTGACTTCACGAGAAATAAACTTCGAGAAATACTTCAGAAGGGATAGAACCGCTGAGAAAGACTTCTCGACCGCTGAGAAAGACTTCTCGAGAACTACAAGGATTTCTCGAGAGCTCATAAGGACTTCTCGAGAAATATCCGTTGAGACAGACTTCTCAACCGCTGAGAAAGACTTCTCGAGAACTACAAGGATTTCTCGAGTGTTCATAAGGACTTCTCGAGAGCTCATAAGGACTTCTCGAGAAATCAATTGAATCTCTCGAGAAATACCTTAACTACTCGAAAAATTGACTTAGGAAATTTTTCAGGAAATTTTCTTTCTTCCACACTTGGACACCAGCTGCAACTCCAAACCATGAGCTTCAATTGTCTTGAAAATGAAGTGTATCCCAATAGAGAGATCACACATGAGTCAACACCATGTCCCACACAATGAGGAATTACATTGTATGAAACTGTGCTTATTGACCCATTGTGACCTGACATTGGTCTACACTTAGCAATGTGAACCTGCAAGAACAATACTGCAAAAGCATATCAAATACACAAGCAATTCAATCTTGGTTCAAGGATGACTTCCTACAAATCATGGTTATTGTGGATACAATACCCAACAATTAGGGTTGAGCAAATACCTCTGCTAGTTCTCCAGCATGCAAAGTCGAGAACATTACTGTTCTACTGTCGGCAGCCAAAAACTGAACACACACAAGGCTGCAAGGAGAAAAGAGATAGCTAATCTTGATTTATCTCAAGATAGAGCAGTAGATCCAGTCGATCATCTGAAGGGCTGATTAAGAAGAACAAGTTAGAGCTGCACTTCTGCTCTCTGGTTCAAGTCTGCAACAGCAGCTGATAAGAAGAAGAAGAACAAGGCTTGACCTCTTCTTCCTTCTATTTGTAAACATTATTATTCCATTTGTAGGAGCCTTTGGGTTCTGAGTTTGTAGGGCTTTATTGCCTAAGTTGTAAAGTTGAGAGGTTAGCTTGAGGTAGGATCTGTGTGATCTGAGGTAGGGCTGATTTGCCTGAGTTGTAGAGCTGAGAGGTCAGCTTGAGGTAGGACCAACAGGTGGTCTGAGTTGTAGGAGGTGGATTCCTCTGAGGTAGGATCTGTGTGATCCGAGGTAGGACCAGCAGGTGTTCTGAGTTGTAGGAGGAGAATTCCTCTGAGGTAGTGTTGTTGTGCCTGAGGTAGGGTTTATGCAAACCTGAGAGATCCTGAGGGATCTGTGTTGTAAGCTCTTAGAGTTGAGTTTGGAGAAGTTGGCCTTGTCTAACTCATTGTTAGAAAGGTGAAGGGGGGAAGAGGACTACTCTAGACACCCTGTCTTGAGGAACCTCTATAAATGTTTGTGTGTTTTCTGTGTGCTTGATTAATTACTAATACTAAACCACAAAACAACTATGCTAACTAGGGTAAAATATAGATTCAGGATACAATACCCCGCAATCTCCCCCTATTTGTAGAAGTCAGAACCCTACTTACCAAGATGAATTGCATTAATATAAAACACAAATAAAATATACCACAGTTGAAAACATATACAAGCAGAGAGAGCATCAAAAATAATATCTATATATATATAACAGATTGTCTCATCAAAATCAAAAACTATATATATATATTCAAGATTGTCTTATAAATTAATGTTCACACAATCATATTGAAAGAAAGTTTTTATGGTCTTCATAATCTTGTCTTCGGACATTGGCATTGTTCTTTCTCTTCTGTTCTTGTCTTGAAAAATAGGCATATGGCTTGGGATGGTACTTTGGAGGAGCTGTTGGAGCTGTAGGATTGTTGTAACCATGAGTCCTGAAGTGAATCCTTCTCTTTGTCTTGCTCGTGTCATACTTTTTCCACTCAGTTGTACTGTAAAGTTCAGAAACATTCACATCACCTTCCTCTACCAGCTTGAGAGAGTCAAGAATAATTATCTTTGAAACTGGACTCCATACTTCTGGAAATTCTTCAGCAGCATCAGCTTTTCCAGAGCCTGCTGTGATTGATCCTGGAACTGACTTGCTAGCAAAAGGGCCTTCACCATACTTCCTTTTTCTAGAAGTAGGCACTGAGGAATGAGCTTCAACTGATGGAGTATCATCATGCAGCCCTGCTGGCATGGGAGAGAACTGAGGAGCATTATCTTGCAGCCCTGCTGGCCTGGAAGAAAACTGAGGAGGAGGCTGATCAGGGTCAATATCTAATTCAGGAAAGATCTCATGATGGAGCCAAACTGCAGTCTTGGAGGTGTAAGCATTGATATCTGCAATCTGTCTTTGGACACCATAAGATAACTGCTCTAACTGATTTCCCAAATTCCTTTGAAATTCAGATAAAGAATGATCTAAAAATTCTGTCATCTTGTCCTCCCCCTTTCTGACTTCTACAGTAAGGGTTTGGATAGCAGATACTTTAAACAATCCTACCTCATCAATAACCTTAAATTTATTCTCTTCAGCCTTGGAAGTCATGGATTCCTGTGTTTTTCTGACTTGTAAAACATCATCTAGAACTCTTCCTACACCATGAATGGTGTGATCTATTGCTTTTCCACCCTGAATAACAACTTCCTTGAGTTGATCAGTACTTGCTTTGGATTCAGCTAGCTTTCTATTCATTTCTCTTTCAACATCAGTTATTCTAGCATGAATTTCTTTAAAAGAATAATCAAATTTATCACTTTGCTTTTTAAGCAACATCTCTATCTTACCAATCAAAGAATTTTCTTCATACAAAGGAGGAGGGATAGAAGCAGGCTGAAAATCCTGTGGAAGTTCTTCAAGAATCACAGAACTTATAACTTTAGGAGAAGAAACTTTTACCTTCTCACTTTCTCCACCAACTTGCTCTCCTTGAGCATTCTTGTTGGACTCCAAACAAGACTCTTGCTCCCCCTCAACATGTACTGGGGGAGGAGATAAACTATGAACTGAATCATTAACAGCTTCATTGTAGAAATCAAAATTAGCACCTGACCCTGCCATGTTGTCACTAGTACTGTGCTCTGCAACAACATCTTTTTGAGTATCATTGACAACTTCTACAATAGTGGAATCAACATTTTCTACATCAGCATCTGGAGGAGGAAGTGGTGATTTAACTACATCATCATATAAAAGAGGAGTGTCTTCCATATGAGTGTCTTGATCATCTTGTACATTTGGAATAGCTGGATCAGCAGAAATAACTGTACCAGATGGAACCTGAGCTGAGAGTGGAGGAAGAACTGGCTCTGCAGATGGAATGGGATCTTGTGGAATTGATGATTGAGGTGGATCTGGAATTTATTGCTGAGCTGGTGGTTGAGCTGGGTTTGAAGTGACAGCTGGAGGAAGAGTAGCAGAGGGAGGAGTTGAAGTTGGAGTCACATTCAGAGGTTCAGAATTGACTGAAGGAAGAGGCTCCCCCTGGACACTTGCACCTGCATTTGTTGGCTTTGTAATTCTGATGTCCCACCTTTGAATTGTGAAGACATCTATCTTCTTCAGATGGTGAAGGATTGCTCCTTTGGACATGTCAAAAACCTCTTGGTTGAGCTGATTTAGATACAGTGACAGTATTCTTGCAAAATTTGGAGCCAGAATGATGTCTTTAATCTTGGAGAAAAGAAGATTTGCCCAGTTACACTTCTTCCCACAGATCACTGTTGTCATCAAGCAGAAGACATCTGCTGAGACATTACCCAAGCTACCTGTCTTACACATCAACACTTTGGAAATGATGTCTACCAACAACTTTCCTTCATTATTCATTTTCTGCCTTCTAACTGTTGTGGCTGCTTTATCTAATCCACAGAATATTACTGCCTTAAGCCAATCAGCAACTTCTAGGATGTCCTCAGATTCTACCACTAGCAGTCTCAGATATTTGGATAGAGACTTAGGGCTGATCTTGACCTTGAAATTTCCCACTGTAGATTGCATCCTTTTCCCATCCTTATGAACCTTGATGTTGATAAAGAATTCCTCTACTTCTTTGAATAAAATCCGACAGGGATGCTTAAGAACAAAGGTCAAACCTGCTGCATCTAGAAGATAGAACGGATTCAGAAACTCATCTGAGATCCAACTGAGGCATGCACGCACTAGCTCACTGCCCACGCCGATCTTAGGCTTTGAATGAGGCATCATTGATCGAGAAGAGATCGAAGAACGAGAGCTGAAAGAGAGAAATCACGTCTAGGGACGAACCAGAAATCAGATGTCGCGAGAAGGGAAGATGAACAGTCGGCGGTTTTTCGAGAAGAACAGAAGATGATCTCGCGTAAACATTAATTCATTTCGGTTGTCTATTTATAGTTTGATTTGATGTGACAATTTTAAATGAATTTTATTTAATATATAAGAAAATAAACACGCGTACCTGACCTTTCGTATTCTCGAAATAGAAAAATAGAATTCCGAAAAATAAGATCTATTTCTCGAGATGTTGTCTGATTTCTCGAGAAATCCAAAAATTCTGCCGATCTATTTTCGCAAGCTCATTTCTCGAGGGATAACCCATTTCTCGAGAAGTGCAATCCCATTTTGCGAGAAGTAAAGTATCATTTCTTGAAAAGAGCTAAAATCCTGTTTTCATCCATTTTCACCAGAGACATAGCATTTCTCGAGAATTTAACTCCATTTCTCGAGAAATCCAATGAAGACTTAGATTTTTCTTCTTCCGAAATGATAGACCTCTGCTTCCCTTAGAATTAAAACATTTGACGATCTATCTATTTCCTTGAGTTCTTCTTGGCTTGAATTACTCCATGTTGAGCAATCCAAGTTCTGTCTTGAAGAAGGAGAACTTGGTCTCATCCAGCGGCTTTGTGTAAATATCAGCAACTTGCTTATCTGTTGGGACATAGCATAGATTGATGCCCCCATTCTCCACATGCTCCCAGATGAAATGGTATCTCAACTCAATATGCTTTGTCCGGCTGTGCGAGACTGGATTATTTGCAATTGCTATAGCACTGGAGGAGTCGCAAAACATTGGAATTTCTTTAAACTTCAAGTTGTAATCTTCAAGCTGATTCTTTATCCAAAGAAGTTGTGCGCAACAACTGCCTGCAGAAATATATTCTGACTCGGCGGTTGAAATTGCAACACAATTCTGCTTCTTGCTGCTCCGGGATATAAGTCTTCTTCCAAGAAATTGACATGTTCCGGAAGTGCTTTTCCTGTCGTCTCTGCTACCTGCAAAATCTGCATCTGAAAAACATATTAGTTCGCTATCATTACTTCTTGGGTACCATAAGCCAAGATTTGGTGTACCTTTATGATATCTCAAAATTCGCTTTGCAACAGTATAGTGAGATTCCTTAGAGTTCACCTGATATCTAGCACATACACAAGTAGAGAACATTATATCAGGCCTACTGGCAGTGAGGTAGAGTAGAGAGCCAATTATGCTTCTGTACTTGGTTTCATCGAAAGGTTTCCCTTTTTCATCCTTGTCCAGAGACATAGCTGAGCTCATTGGAGTCCTCATAGAGGTTGCACTCTCCATTCCAAATTTCTTAACCAACTCCTTGGTGAACATCGTTTGTGAGATGAAAATTCCATCTTCAGATTGTTTCACTTGAAGTCCTAAGAAATATTTCAGCTCACCCATACTGCTCATTTCAAACTTCCCTTGCATAAGTTTTGAGAACTTCTTGCAAAGGTTGTCGTCCGTGGAGCCAAAAATAATGTCATCGATATAGATTTGCACTAGCAAAATCTTGCCTTTCACATCCCTAAGAAATAATGTCTTATCTATCTTTCCTCTTGTGAACTTATTCTCAAGAAGAAAGTTAGATAGCGTCTCATACCAAGATCGGGGAGCTTGTTTCAAACCATACAAAGTTTTTTGCAGTAAATAAACATAATCAGGATGTTCGGAATCGACAAAACCTGGAGGTTGTTCAAACTATACTTCTTCTTTTATATTACCATTCAGAAAAGTTGACTTGACGGCCATTTGGTATACGGTGAATCCTTTGAATGCAGCATAAGCTAGAAACAGCCTGGTCGCTTCGAGTCTTGCTACTAGAGCATTAGTTTGATCGAAGTCGATCCCTTCTTCCTGTCTGTAACCTTTTGCTATAAGTCTGGCTTTGTTCTTTATGATTGTTCCGTCTTCATCCAACTTGTTTCTGTATACCCACTTTGTTCCAATGATGTTCTTATCTTTGTGTTTTGGAACAAGTGTCCATACTTTGCAACGCTTGAACTGATTTAGTTCTTCTTCCATTGCTATTATCCAAGAGGGGTCTTCATTTGCTTCTTGGAATTTCTTTGGTTCAACCTATGAGAGAAAACTCAAATGCATGTTTTCATTAATAGTACCTCTTCTGGTTCTTATGCCTCCATGAGGGAATCATATGATCTTATCAATAGGATGGTCCCTCAGATGTCTGAATTCAAGATTCCTCGCATTATTTGGATCACCAGGAGCTTCTTTTACAACTGGAGTGTCTTCCTCCATTTGGATTGGCTCTTCATCAAGATGATCTTCCTCTTCAGTTGAGGTTGGGGGAGGGATCTTGACGAAGGTTTGAGCATCTTCTTCAACTGGCTTCTCCAAGCATAAGTCTTGCAGCCTTGAACCTGCATCTTCAACAGAAACACTAGAGGAGCTGCTATGTAACATACTCATCTCATCAAATACAACATTAATGGATTCTTCTACAGCCAGAGTTTTCTTATTAAAAACTCTATAAGCTCTACAATGGCTACTATAGCCTACGAAAATACCTTCAAAGCTCTTTTCACTAAACATGGTTTTGTAATGCTTTCCATTATTAAGTACAAAGTTTACTGCCAAAGATTCTGAAATAAGAAATGGTTGGTTTCTTGCCCTTTAGTAGTTCATAAGGAGTCTTTTCATGGTTTTTATTTATGAGTGCTCTATTTTGCACGTGGCAAGCAGTATTGACGGCTTCAGCCCAAAGGTATTCGGGTAGTGAAGTGTCACTCAACATTATTCTGTAAGCCTCGATGAGTGTTCTATTCCTTTTCTCAGCTACCCCATTTTGTTGTGGAGTTCGAGGAGAGAAAAACTCATGAAAGATACCAAGGCTTTCACAAAAGTCTGTCATGGCCCCAGATTCAAATTCTGTTCCATGGTCACTTTTGATTTTGACCACCGAACATTCAAATTCATTCTGGATTTGCTTGACAAATTTAGTGAAAATATCAAAGGTATCTGACTTGTGTTTTAGAAAAAATACTCATGCAAAACGTGAGTAGTCATCTACAATAACCAATGTGTAAGACTTACCTCCTAAACTTCTAATTTGCAAATGACCAAACAAGTCCATATGAAGTAGGTATAAACACCTAGTTGAATCTTTGCCAATTATGCTCTTAAAGGTAGCTCTTGTTTGCTTGCCTTTTTCACAAGCATGACAAGGTCTATCTTTAATGCACTTAATATTTGGCGCATCACGCACTAAGTTTTGTGAAAATAATTTGTTTATAGTTTTGAAATTAATATGTGATAAGCTCGTGTGCCATTGGTCAGCAAGAGATGCACTATCTTTTGTTAAAAGACACACTGGTGTAGAAGAGGATAAAAAAAGAAAATTTAAATAATATATATTTCTACAACGAGTGCCTAATAAAATCGTTTCTAGATTTTAAGCTGACTATCAAACACTTATCTTTACGAAAATCAACTATGTATCCTTTATCACAAAGTTGACTTATGCTTATCAGATTATGTTCTAATCCTTCCACATAAGCTACATCTGAAAATGATACATTACCGTTAGTAATCATACCGTAGCCTTTTGTTATTCCTCTGTCAGATCCGCCAAAAATAATTTTTGGACCGTTCTCAACTGGAATATAGTTCTGTAAGAGGCTTCTAGTTCCGGTCATATGCCGAGAACAACCACTGTCCAAATACCAGATAGGATTTTTGTTGGCCTTTGGACATACCTGCAAAAACAAATTATTTTGCCTTAGGAGCCCAAACTAATTTGGGTCCTTGGTCCCTCGTTAGTTGAGCACCACGATGAACGTTAACATTGCGAGTGGTCTTTCTAGCAATGTTTACTTGTGGTCTCCTGAAATAAGTGGAATTGAACCAGCAATCTACGGCAAAGTGACCTATTGTGCTGCAACACCAACAGTTAAACTTGTTGTACCTTCTCTTAGTATTCTCCTGCTTAACTTTTTGAATGTTAGTTTTGGCAGGAGCAATCCTTCTAGATGAGGATGCCTCATGAGTACAGCACACACATGGTAGTGCTTTCTCCTAAGGCTTAGGTGCAACAACCTTCACTATTGGTGCTCTCATAGCACTCAGACCATGAACATAAGGACCATAATCTCTCAGATTAATCTCTTGATAAGGTGCCTTGAAAGCACTTTCACCGAGGTTTCGAGGACAAGCCCACCCCTTATAGTCATTGACAGGCGCAAAATTAATTAGTCGTGTCAAGTGACCATAAGTGCTCTTCATATCATAGACATTTGTAGGAAAGAAAACTTTCTTAAATGCCACTTGATCTTGATGGGCTTTCCCTTTCTCTTCGACGGTAGATTTCTTAGCATTCTTATCTTTCTTCATGGCAAGGGTGCCCTTAGAAGAATTACTAGGACCAGCCACATGACCTAAACCATTGCTACCTGCTTTAGCAGAGAAAGTATCAATGATTGGAAGAATAGTTTTAGGTTGTGAAAACTTTTCAACTAGCCTCTTCTCAGTGGCTAGTTGTTCTTCCAGAACTTTGATGGAGTTCTCTCTCCGATCAAGGAGCTCATCCGAGCTTTTGATCTTGTCTTTCAAGACTTGGATTTCCTCTCTGAAAGAAGAAAGTTGTTCAACTTCCTTTCTCAGATTAGATTCCACTTCTTTGAGAGACATGATCTCCTTGGCCTGAATTTTGACTACCTTTCGGCATCTGTCAAAGCTTTTAAGCATTTCAGTATATTGGGTCATGAGATTTGAGTCATCATCTGAGGGGTAATCCTTTTGTTTAGCTGAGGCATAATCAGAATCAGATAAGATGGTGTGAGAATTTACCTTCCGGGTATATGGAGGTTCTTCTTCATCATCAGTCATGGCCATCAGCCCGAAGTAGGCTTCTTCTTCACTACTTGATTTCTCTGAGTCACTGTCGCTTAAAGTTTTAGACTTTTTGGCGACTAGGCTTCTTTCAGTCTTCTTTTTCACGAAGGTGGATTTCTTTTCATCTTTTCTTCCACCCTCTTTCTTCTTATAAGGGCATTCAACGATCATGTGCCCTGGCTTATTACAGCAATAGCAAACTATGTCAGAAGAAATATGTTTACTAGGTTTAGTCCAATACCTTTCATGATTGCTTGAACCCTTTTTGTGATGATCACCATCACGTCGAGAATGTCTATAGTCAAAGGAGGAAGACTTGTTCTTCATGTGCCTTCTTCTACTAAGCAGTTTCTTGAACTGACGGGAGATTAGAGAAAACTCCCCATCAGACATTTCAGAACTGGAGGAGCTGGCTTCAGATTCTTTTTCATCATCAGATTCGTGTGCTCTAATTGGAGATAAGGCTCTGCTTTTTCTGGAACTCTCGGCCTTCATAGCCAAGGTCCTTTCCTTGCTTGAAATCCTATTCCCGTCTTCTTCTATTTTGCGAATATTCATTTGTAGCTCATGGGATAATAACTTCCCAAACAGATTCTGTGGGTCTAGGTTTGGTAACTTTCCAAACTCCCTGATTGCAACTATCTTGCTATCCCAGTCTTTCGTCAGGAATCGCAGGAATTTGTCATTCAGTTCACCATTAGTAAATTCCCGACCATAATTTCTTAGGCCGTTAACGATTTTGAAGAATCTTTCGTATGCATCGGCAATGCAGTCCTTCTTACTTTGCTTGAATGCCTCGTACTCTTAATTTAGAAGAGATCTTCTGTCATCCCTTACTTCTTCAGTACCTTCCATAAGAACTATTAAGGATGTCCACATATCTTTGGCTGACTTGCAGTGGATTAGATGTTGTAACATGGAGTCGTCCACCGCACTAGCAATTATATTCTTCGTCTTTTTATCAAGGGCAACGAGAGATTGTTGAGGCAGTCATTGGCACATGAGGGCCTTCTTCCACGACTTTGAAAACTCTTGGGTCTGCGGCTTCCGTGTAAAATTTGACTCTTTCTTTCCACATAGGGAAATTAGCCTTTGTGCATATTGGCAATTTCAACGAGGAAGATTCCTTGCTTCTTTCCATGATTTGCTAGCAACTAGAATGGATAGATCATATTCAAGGTGTTAACCTTTAAAGAAGAGTGACCCTCTGATACCAATTGTAATATCTAGTTGCCAACCTAAATCACCTAGAGGGGGGAGAATAGGTGATAACTGCGTCTTTTGCGGAATAAAAAATCTTGATAAAAAGAATGCACATAAAGCAAATCACAATCACAGACGACGCAAGAGATTTATAGTGGTTCCCCGTTCTTGGGTACACCACTTGCCGGCCTGCCAATCTAGCACCTCAGCTAGACTTGACTACTTCATTATAACTCGGATCAAGAATGATCCTACAATCTCGGAGTCAACACTCCTACAACTCGGAGACAAATCTCCTACAATCTCAGAAAAAACCTCTCTTACAACTCGGAGAACACCTCTCCTACAACTCAGAGAAAACCTCTCCTACAATCAAATGAAATTAAAGAATGATATAACACTTATCAATTCACGAACAGATCTGAAAAATCCTTAGAGATCTTCTTCCTTCTGAGGCTTGAATGGCTTTGACGTGATGTCGATGAGGATGACTTGAAAATGACACAGATCTGATCTTCTACGATTCGATTCGATCCAACAGATACAGTAGATGATGGAGCGAGGATCGATCGAAACTTTTCTTCCACTAGAGACGATAAATCATAACTTCAGATCGATCTCCAACAATTGACAACGAGCGCGGCACTTTTCGTTCTTCTTGAATCGGATGGAGAGATTAGGTCACAGAAGAGATTAATGATTCCTTAATAATAATGCTTAATAAGATTAATCCTAAGATAGAGCCTTATATAGACAAAGGCTTAATGATAAGAATTAGGAAAGGATTAACCTTAACCGAAACGATGAAAGCCGTCACGTCAAACAGACGGAAAATACATAATGTCAAATAGATTAAAATCACGAGAAGAACGAGAATCAAACTTCTCGAGAAATGTATAACTTCTCAAGAGATAGCAGCTTGATTTCGAGAAAAATCATGGAAGAAAATTTCAGAGGCTTGGAATAGACTTCTCGAGAAATGATGGATTTCTCGAGAAATGATAAAGAAAACCTTTTCGAAGGAATGAAAGACTTCTCGAGAACTCTTGACTTCACGATAAATAAACTTTGAGAAATACTTCAGAAGGGATAGAACCGATGAGAAAGACTTCTCGACCGCTGAGAAAGACTTCTCAAGAACTACAAGGATTTCTCGAGAGCTCATAAGGACTTCTCGAGAAATAACTGCTGAGACTGACTTCTCAACCGCTGAGAAAGACTTCTCGAGAACTACAAGGATTTCTCGAGTGTTCATAAGGACTTCTCGAGAGATCATAAGGACTTCTCGAGAAATCAATTGAATCTCTCGAGAAATACCTTAACTACTCGAAAAATTGACTTAGGAAATTTTTCAGGAAATTTTCTTTCTTCCACACTTGGACACCAGCTGCAACTCCAAATCATGAGCTTCAATTGTCTTGAAAATGAAGTGTATCCCAATAGAGAGATCACACATGAGTCAACACCATGTCCCACACAATGAGGAATTACATTGTATGAAACTGTGCTTATTGACCCATTGTGACCTGACATTGGTCTACACTTAGCAATGTGAACCTGCAAGAACAATACTGCAAAAGCATATCAAATACACAAGCAATTCAATCTTGGTTCAAGGATGACTTCCTACAAATCATGGTTATTGTGGATACAATACCCAACAATTAGGGTTGAGCAAATACCTCTGCTAGTTCTCCAGCATGCAAAGTCGAGAACATTACTGTTCTACTGTCGGCAGCCAAAAACTGAACACACACAAGGCTACAAGGAGAAAAGAGATAGCTCATCTTGATTTATCTCAAGATAGAGCAGTAGATCCAGTCGATCATCTGAAGGGCTGATTAAGAAGAACAAGTTGGAGCTGCACTTCTGCTCTCTGGTTCAAGTCTGCAACAGCAGCTGATAAGAAGAAGAAGAACAAGGCTTGACCTCTTCTTCCTTCTATTTGTAAACATTATTATTCAATTTGTAGGAGCCTTTGGGTTCTGAGTTTGTAGGGCTATATTGCCTAAGTTGTAAAGCTGAGAGGTCAGCTTGAGGTAGGATCTGTGTGATCTGAGGTAGGGCTGATTTGCCTGAGTTGTAGAGCTGAGAGGTCAGCTTGAGGTAGGACCAACGGGTGGTCTGAGTTGTAGGAGGTGGATTCCTCTGAGGTAGGATCTGTGTGATCTGAGGTAGGACCAGCAGGTGGTCTGAGTTGTAGGAGGAGGATTCCTCTGAGGTAGTGTTGATGTGCCTGAGGTAGGGTTTGTGCAAACCTGAGAGATCCTGAGGGATCTGTGTTGTAAGCTCTTAGAGTTGAGTTTGGAGAAGTTGGCATTGTCTAACTCATTGTTAGAAAGGTGAAGGGGGGAAGAAGACTACTCTAGACACCCTGTCTTGAGGAACCTCTATAAATGTTTGTGTTTTTTTTGTGTTCTTGATTAATTACTAATACTAAACCAGAAAACATTTATGCTAACTAGGGTAAAATATAAGAAACCTGTTCACCCCCCCCCCCCCCCCCCTCTAGGTGATTTAAACTACATCCTATATAAACATACAAGTGGTATCAGAGCGAGGTTGTTCAAGAAAGACATAATTGTCTGACCAGATCCTATAAAGGAATAGTCTAATCTCAATCCAATGGCCTCCTCTGGATTGATGAAGGAAATGGGATCCATAAAGTTGCCCATATGCAACAAAGAAAAGCTTAACATCTTGAACAGATCTACCAGTGGGTGTCTAGTTTCCACGGCTATGGAATCAAGAATAGTTGTTTGCTCTAGGGAGAACTTTGCCCTTTGGAAAGTAAGAGCTAGAATATTCATGGAGGCAGTGGATCCTAGAATGTTTCAAATTGTTCAAGAAGGACCATATACCCCAATGACTATGATAGAAGATGAGATCCTTCTAGCCAGCTTGGACAAAGAAGCCAGAAGTATTCTAACTTGTGCAGTAGATCTGCCAAGACTCCAGAAGCTGACTCATTGCACAACAGCAAAGGACATGTGGGACTCCCTAGGAGTCCTCATGGATGGGTCAAAGGAAGTATGCATCAGAGCACCCCTGACTACTTCAGACACTGAATCAAATGATGAAGAATGCTCTGTAGCCAGAGAAAGGATAAGAGCACCTTTGACTCTCACAGACTGTGACTCTGAGGATGAGGAAGTCTTTGGATTGATGGCTCTATCAGATGAAGAAAATCATGATGAATCACATCATGATCTGGTATGCATCACTCACACATCTTTACTACCTGCTTCAATTAAGAAGACCAAGAGTGCATCAGATGATTGCTCATCATCTGAAAATGATGCAGAAGACTGCTCATCATGCAACAATAAGAACCATGCTGATCTAATATAACAGTTTGGTGATGTCTTGGCTGCTCTGAGAAAGAGCAAGAAGCTTGTTAGGAAGCAAGATAAGGAGCTAGAATCACTCAGACCCATTAAGGCTGAGATGAATGAGGAAATGGGTATGTCCCACAATGGGGGCACCAATTCCTGTGATCTCAAGAAGATCATAGGCAAGCTTCATGATGAAAGAAACCAAAGAGAAGAACTCATCAGGAAACTTGAGAATGATCTTCTTAAAGAAAGAAGCTTAGTGGCTCAATTATCTAAGCCCAAAACTATACTACCCATCATTGACACCTTATCCTCCTTTGGAAATAAGAGGGGATTGGGTTTCAAGGAAAGGGCAATAGGTGTTGGGAATGGAGAAAAGGGGAAAACTGAAGCTGAGCCTCATACCACCTTTCAGAAGTATGACCAGGACAGTGTCTATGGTCACTGGATGAATGAAAGCTCCAATAGCTTGGGAAATACTCCTAACTATGGGAGGAGAAAGGGCATGGGCATGAGTGATATGAAGGCTCCCCATGAGGAAATTCAAATTGCCCGACATGGATCATTTGTATTTGGTACATCAGCCCCTTCATACAAGCATAAGAATGCAAGCTCTTCTAAATTTATTTCAGCTAAGAACATGACAGTCGTCAAATCTGTTGACAAGGCTTGTTGCTCAGTGTCAGATGCCATCAAATCTTGTATGGCTGCCAAGCCAAAGCAAGCTGATGCCATCAGGACAAAGAGCATTAAGACAGCACATAGATTGACATTCATTCAAATCATTGCTGAGAGAAATAGGAAGACTGCAGTTGTCTCCCCTCTTAAACACAGGCACATTAATGCTAATTCCTCAAGAAATGATCAGAAGAGGAGATATAACATTCATGAATGTTGGTGCTGTGGTAAAGTGGGACACTTTGCCATAGACTGTTGGCACAATCCTAATGTGCCATGTGCAAAGATGAGCCTTCCTGCAAAGGGTGCAACTAGTGTAAGGTCATTTTATCATGCTAACAAGTACCTAGGACCCAAAGTTATTTGGGCTCCTAAGGATCACTAAACTCTTTCTTGCAGGATAGTTCAAGTACCAGCCTCACCCAAATTTGGTACATGGACAGTGGGTGCTCAAGGCACATGATAGGAACAAGTTATTGTGCACATCTATTGTGGATTCAACACCATCTAGAGGACTGCAACCTCTAGGCATTCAAGTAATCCTATCTCTAATGATTTTAAAATAGGATGATCAGCTTAATCAGAACAATCTGTTTTAGCTGAGCTTCAGGTTACCCTTCAATCATAAGAACAATACAAATGCTCCAAATGAGAGGGAGCTAGAAAGGGTTATTCAAAATGAACAAGAACAGCTAATAAAGATAATAGTACACACATTGAGGGGGAGCAAGTTCCTGCTCAGGTTAAGGGGGAGATGGCAAATGCTAAGAGAGCCAGAGAAGATGAAGGATGACCTAAAGGGGGATTTGGAAAATGCTTTCTAAACCCTCTCAGGGTCTGTAGTTGCTGCCTCCCAATCCCCAGAGGGAAAATAGTTGAAGAAACCAGAAAGGGGGAGATGGCCAATGCTATGACCAACTCAAAGTTAGCTTTGAGTACAAGGATTGCCCTCTGAGTTAGTCAAAGCTTAATATAATCTGTCATGAGTTTTGATAGAATACTTAAACAATGTTATCTTCTAGAAGCAATGTTATCATGAATGCTATATAGATAATTTTCATGATAGGTTTTTGTTGGCTATGTAACTTAGCATTGGGAATGTTCTGCCTTCTTCAAATAGGGGAGATTGTTGGGAATATTGCCCTCAATGTTCCTTTGATTTGAAGAGGCACCACTCCCAATGCTAAGTACATATTGTATTTGATACAATCTATTTTGTCTGAAGTATTGTACAGGGAGATGATATTCCTTACAATGGAATAGATTCAATGGTGTGATGTTTAATCAGCTGAGATGGTCTCACTGTCTCAGCTGAACTGCTGAGACAAGACCAGGAGCCGCTGAGAAGGCATCTGGGCAAGCTGAGCTGCAGATAGAAGAAACCGCTGAGACTTGGCGAGTTCGTCGAGCGCAGAATTTTGTTCGTCGAACGCAGAATGTTGTTCGTCGAACGCAGAATGTTGTTCGTCGAACGCAGAATGCTGTTTGTCGAACGCAGAGATGGGACAGAAGCAAATGCTGAGACTTGGCGAGTTCGTCGAACGAAGAATGAAATTCGTCGAACGTAGAGACGGGACAGAAGCAATCACTGAGAATTGGCGAGTTCGTCGAATGAAGAATGAAGTTCGTCGAACACAGAGACGGGACAGAAGCAAACGCTGAGACTTGGCGAGTTCATTGAACGAAGAATGAAGTTCGCCGAACGCAGAATGAAGTTCGCCGAACGCAGAATGAAGTTCGCCGAACGCAGAATGTAGTTCGTCGAACGCAGAATGCAGTTCGTCGAACGAAGAATTTAGTTTGTCGAACGCAGAATGCAGTTCGTCGAACGCAGAAACTTCTCTGCAGATCGACAGAATCCACTGAGAAGAGGAATCCATCTCAGCCCAACCGCTGAGATAGTTCAAACGCGACATGGCAAGTTCTGCCCTTGGCGCAAGCGACAGAAAGGCATTGTGGGGTCCACTAATCACTCCCATGTCTGTCATAAGATCGATTGAGAGCCATTGAAGAACTGGGATGTATAAAAGGGATAAATTAGGGTTGAGCAAATATCTCTGCTAGTTCTCCAGCACGCAAAGTCGAGAGCATTACTGTTCTATTGTCGGCAGCCAAAAACTGAATACACACAAGGCTGCAAGGAGAAAAGAGATAGTTCATCTTGATTTATCTCAAGATAGAGCAGTAGATCCAGTCGATCATCTGAAGGGCTGATCAAGAAGAACAGGTTGGAGCTGCACTTCTGCTCTCTGGTTTAAGTCTGCAACAGCAGCTGATAAGAAGAAGAAGAACAAGGCTTGACCTCTTCTTCCTTTTATTTGTAAACATTATTATTTCATTTGTAGGAGCCTTTGGGTTCTGAGTTTGTAGGGCTTTATTGCCTGAGTTGTAGAGCTGAGAGGTTAGCTTGAGGTAGGATCTGTGTGATCTGAGGTAGGGCCGATTTGCCTGAGTTGTAGAGCTGAGAGGTCATCTTGAGGTAGGACCAGCAGGTGTCTGAGTTGTAGGAGGTGTATTCCTCGGAGGTAGTATCTGTGTGATCTGAGGTAGGACTAGCAAGTGGTCTGAGTTGTAGGAGGTGGATTCCTCTGAGTTAGGGCTGCTGTGCCTGAGGTAGGGTTTGTGCAAACCTAAGAGATCCCGAGGGATCCGTGCTGTAAGCTCTTGGAGCTGAGTTTGGAGAAGTTGGCCATGTCTAACTCATTGTTAGAAAGGTGAAGGGGGAAAGAGGACTACTCAAGTCACCCTGTCTTGAGGAACCTCTATAAATGCTTGTGTGTTTTCTGTGTGCTAGACTAATTACTAATACTAAACCAGAAAACATCTAGGCTAACTAGGGTAAAATATAAGAAACCTATTCACCCCCCCCCCCCCCCTCTAGGTGATTTAGACTACATCCTATATAAACTTACAATATGTAATTTAGATCGAGCGTGCAAAATTTCGTGACGTTTCGAGTTAAAAGGAATATTTAGGGTAGTTATCAAGATTTTAGCTTCGGGAAGCTTTATCCCAATTTTGTCTCGTCGGAATTAAATTCTGACTTCGTCGTTGGATTCGTAGCGCCGTTTTTCTGTTAGGGTGCGAGTTTCGTGGAAATCCGAGGTGATCTAGTCGCCCTCGCAGTTTAAGTAAAAGGGAGTATTATTTAATTAATTAAATATGGAAATTAGGGTTTATATAAATACCCAAGATCCCTAACCCTATTCATCATCTTCCCCATTCGACCGACCAAGAGTTCAATCGGGTGAGAGAGGGAGAGCGGCATGTCGTGGAGCTTCCGGCCGGCGATTCGAAGGTTGTAGTAGTCGGAATCGTGTTTGGAGAGTGGATTCGGAAAGCTCTCGGCGAGATCTTCGTCCTAGTGGTGAGCTTTTCCCGTTTCTTGGATTTTTGGAGTTTGAGGTAGTGGCCTAACTCCTCCTTTTGATCCGAAAAGTTTCAGGATTTCGTGATCGAGTGTTTCCATAGCTGTAGGAGCAAGGAAATTCGAGTTTTTGGCAAGGTTAAGGCAAGTGGCTATTTTCCTCCTTCCTTCTTGTTTGTTGAAGCACTCTTCTTTTCCTTGGTTATGAGTTATTGATGTGTTCTTAGCTTGTACCTTGAGCGCATGTATGATAGTTAATATCCCTAAACCCCCTTGATCTTCCCCCCAAAAAATATCTGGAGTTTTCCCTGGACAACCTACGGTTTCCCTGAATTCTTTTTCCTACTGCCTTGGATTTCTCGAGAAATCAATGTTCCTGTCTTGGATTTCTCGAGAAATCAATGTTTCCTAATTTGGGATTTCTCGAGAAATTGCATCTCCTGCCCTTGGGATTTCTCGAGAACTGCAATTCCTGTCTTTGGGACTTCTCGAGAATTCTATTCTCTGCCTTTGATCTCTCGAGAACCCTTTGACCTTAGCCTTCGACTTCTCGAGAAATGTTTGATCTTAGCTCTTGATCTCTCGAGAACCATTTGTTCGTATTCATTGATTTCTCGAGAACTATAGGTTCTTATCTTTTGATTCCTCGAGAAATGCCCCTTTGTTTCTTAATGTTTGAGCTATGCCTCCAATTTCTCCTCCTCCTCGAAATTTTGTGTCTTCTAAAGGGTGCAGGTAGTTGCAGATATCTGTATTGTGCCCTTGATCATGAGCACCTTCTAACTAAGTTCTTACATCTGTTGTGATTACCCAATCTCTGAGTCTTCTCTGATGAATCTTCTTATGCAGTGTTTACCTCGTATTTGACCCTAACTCCTAGGGTATCCTGCTGATTATTTCTCGGGTTGTGTTCCGTGCCTTAATAAAAGTTAATTAATATGAACTGTTGCCTTTAGCCTTGCACGACGGCCATTTCAAAGGACATGAACAGCAGGCCTGGCCTGTGGTCCTGTGGGCCGTGTTTGAGGGCAGTAATAAGGACTTTGTTAAGCCTTACACGGTGGCCATTGTAGGGGTGGTCAGCAGGCTCGTCCTAAGGCCTCGTGGGCCGTGTTTTGGTGGTAGGGGATAGAGAAACCCCCACCCATTTTAGGCTTTGGGTGGCAGGGGATAAAGGACCGCCACCCGCTTAACTTGAGCTGATCAGTCTCAGTAAATAGAATTTACAAGATAAATGAACCATGCTTGTTCCTCTTTATGATATTTGGTGCACTTGGTGCTTGCTTAGTTCTTCGCTTTGGAGTTCTCCTTTTTTCGGTAAGTTTGGCTTGGGTTGGTACCCCATATGTCTTATTTACTTTACTTCTTGTTTCTTTGCTGTTGGGTATTGTATCCACAATTACCTAGATTTGAAGATGTCCCCTAGTGAACCCAATTAAATTGAGTATGTATTTGATGATTTCTGTTTAGATGTGTTATGACAGGTCTTAATGCTAAGTGCACACCAAAGTCAGGTTGCAATGGATCACCAAACACAGTTCTAGACAATGTAATCCCTCATTGTGTAGAACAAAGTGTTGGTCCATGTGTAATCTCTCTATTGGGGTGTACGTCATATACTCATAACTGAAGGTTTTCAAGATTGAGGAATGGAACATGTTTTCAGAATGAATTTTATTCTTGTCTAAGTCAATTCGTCGAGATGTCTCGTGAAGTTCCGATGAATCTCGACGAATCCAGACAGAAGCTAAATTTCAAGTTTAAAGAAGAATTTTCTGCGGCTAAGTATATTCGTCGAATGTTCTCGAGAACTCCCGACGAATTTCGACGAATGATAACAGAAGACAATTTTCAATGTTTTATCAGTGTTTTTCAAGACCAAGTCAATTCGTCGAATGTTCATGTGAAGACTCGACGAATGACGGACAGACGGATTTCAAATTTCAGTTTCGTTTTCGAAAATTAGGGTTTGCCGCCATGTATAGTACACGTGGCGACCACTCCTTGTTTTTCGCCCGAGCCGTTGGAGGTCTCCCTATAAATAATTTTTTATTTTTAGGACAAACAAAAAAGAAAGCACCCGATTGTTAAAAAGAGAATATTTCTAGTCGTTTCTTCATCTCTTGCTGAACAAGTTTTCTGAGATCTAACTTCTGCACCGCTCAAGTTTCGTTCTTCAGTGTTGCTAAAGATTTCTCAGATAAGAAGGCCTTTGATCAAGTTGCTGCTCTCAATATTGAAGATCTTTTCGATTTAATCAAAGGACATATTCAGATCAGGTTTGTCGATTCTCTATTCTTCCTAATCTTTGAAGATTCAAGCCTTCACTCTAAAGGAAGAAGAAGATTCAGTTTCTCCAGATCTGAAGTTAATCTCTATTGAGATTCAAAGAGAAATTTTGTTTCAAACTTTATTTGATTCCTGTAGGAGTTTTTACTCCGAGTTATTTTGTAGGAGTGGTTTACTCCGAGTTGTAGGAGTTGTTTAGTCCGAGTTTGTAGGAGAGGTTGTTCTCCGAGCTTGTAGGAGTCGTAGTCTCCGAGTGTAGGATTTGTTGATAAATCCGAGTTTTGGTGAAGTTGCCGACGCTAGCCCGAAGTGCTAGATAGGCGGAGCGGGAGAGAGGAGTACCCACCTTTGGGAAACCTCTATAAATCTTGTGTCTCTGTGCTGTGATTTTTTTTTTGTGTATGTGCAAAATTTTTATTCCGCAATCGCAGTAGAGATCACTTATTCACCCCCCTCTAGGTGATTTAGGTAGACAACGATTTCTTTCAATTGGTATCAGAGGTAGGTTGTCTTTAAGAGGTTAACACCTAGATTAAAGATCCTTCAACGTTGTCAAGATCTCTATCTATGGACAGAGGCATGGAAAGGTTTTCCTCCAAGCTCCCAGTTTGCACTAAGGAGAACTTCCCAATGTGGAAAGAAATAGTTATCTTCTACATGGAAGCAAATGATCCCCGAATCTTCCAGATAGTTAAGGAAGGTCCCGTCATTCCTACGAATGCTTCTACCATTGATGCCACCAAAGAAGTGCCAAAGAAACTAATGGATATGTCAAAGGACGAAATTGCACTTGTCACTCTGGACAAGAAAGCAAAGCACATCATAGCAGGTGCAGTTGATGATTCAATGCTACAAAATCTGATTCACTGCAAGTCTGCAAAAGAGATGTGGGATTCTATTGTGGTTCTGATGGAAGGTACTGAAGAAGTTCGAGATGACAGGAAGTCTTTGCTGAACCAAGAATATGAAGCCTTCAAGCAACAAGGCAAAGAAACAATTTCTGACACCTACGAGAAATTCTTCAAGATTGTAAATGGTTTGAGAAACTATGGAAGGGAATTCACCATGGGTGAACTAAACGATAAATTTCTTAGATCCATGTCTAAGGAATGGGACCCCAAGGTGATAGCTACCAAAGAATATGGTAAGCTGGATACTACGGAGCCACAGATTCTGTATGGGAAGCTGCTTTCCCATGAGCTGAAGTTGAATATCAGGAAGTCAGAAGAGGAAAGCAGTAGGAGCTCTGGCAAGGAGAATATCATTGCTCTAAAGGCTGAAAGTGTTGGGTTTTCTATATCCCTCGAACGGGATTACATATCACATATGCGCAGCGGAAATAACTAGAACAACCCAAAAGAAGCTAACGGATCTTGCGGTTTCATGATTCAAGAGGATAAGCAAATCGAAATACAAGGTACCTTTGCGGGATTGAGTCAACACTCAACCAAGGTGCTCCAAAGAGAAATCTGAAATCTGAGTTGCAAGAACCGAAATGTATCGGCTCCTCTACAGCGATCCACACGAACGATGGAGGACCCTAGCTTCTTGTCATACAAGAACTAGGTCGGAGAAGGAAGCTCTCAACGTCCTCACGGACTGCTAGATCCGATCCAGGGGAGGCGGCGACCGACGGCAGCGACCAGCGGCGGCGGAAGCACGATCGGCGGATGGAACGAGAACGATCGGAACACTTCCCTCTTTTGTTCTCTCTTGAAAGGGCTCGATCTGAAAACCGTCTCATCTGGAGCCCTAAACACGTTCCTTTTATACGCAAGGCATAAAATATGCTATCCGCAGACCAGAGGAAAAACAGAACATTTCTGTCCAGATTTACATTCGCCGAATTCGACTAATCGATATAACCGAATTCGACTAATCACTATAACCGAATTCGGCGAAACCATTTCTACAAATTCGTCTATATAAATTCGGCTATATAAATTCAGCGAAACCCTTTCGTCGAACTGACCTGATTCGGCTAAGCCCTTTAGTCGAATCTGTAATAAATTCGGTTAATCATATTAGCCGAATTTCATTAGTCGAATCAACATAATTCGGTTAATCACATTAGCCGAATTTGACACAATTCGGTTAAACCCTTTAGCTGAATTTGTCATGTATAAACTCATTCGTTTAAACCCTTTAAACGATTTCCCGTTGAGACATTCTCAACTTAATTCCAAGCAGTCACTGGATTGGTCCTCCACTCATATCCAATATGAGTAAGGCCAACACAATCCTTTCTCTAATTTCTCCAAACGCTTTTATGTGCGACCCTATAGGCTCATATTGCGTTGGCAGCAAGACTAACCATTGATTGCTTTGAGATCACCTCAGAAACTCCAACAGTCTCCCACTTGATCACAAAGTATCAACAAAAGTCTCACGAACAATGAGCGGCATCTAGCAATACATCATTGCTACCCAAGCAATAAGAGTTCATAACTCAACAAGCCTGTCATGACCAATGTATCAGTGTTGTCATGTCCCTTTGTCCTTTACATCCGGATAGAACTAGAGGCATGGACCGTGTCACCCTCATAATCGTTCAATTCTAGTTTCTTGATCCAGAATAGACTGTCTGAAAATTGGTGAGCTCAATATCACATATTGACTCTACCAAGCATGGCCATGCATTTCTCAGTCTCATTCCATCAAGGGGCCATGGATGTAATTCCTATCATATAGGAGGACAAATCCCATATCTGCTCACACACAAACATCCAAATGATTCGTAACATACACAACAACCACCCTTATCGTCAACCTTTCTCAAGAGAAGACTTTAGATGGCATCAAAGTACGCTCTTCCTCACTCGATGAATGTTGTGGCTTCAGATCAAAGAACCACAAACACCATTGCCAGCTGAGATCTACTTATGACACGTTCATTTAACAATCCACAAAGTAATCTCAAGGTGGGTCTGTCCAGTACAACTTGTTCACTAACAAGTACCCATGTTATGACTTGATATCACAATATCATGACCTATGAGAGCCGGTCATCAGTCAACGCACATGCTAGTCTCAATGTATCATCATTGCCCTTAACTTCTAAGATGATACTCCGACCAGGGACCATTTAAGAATGAAGCTTCTTATAAACATAGGCTCTCACATTCAAGTCAGGTACTTGAATTCCTATGGAAGCAAACACTCTAAGGGCATTTATTATGCTAATTAATCTTATCAGACAGATATAAATGACATAATAAAAGAACTTGCCATAAATATAAAATGAAATACATAGTATATTTTACAATTCATCCAATGAACAAACAACCAACAAATATGTAATCCACAAGGCTCCCACTAAAGATAATCATTCAGGTATCTAATACCCATTGATCTAACATGACCATCATGCTTCTTTTGCGCAAGAGGCTTTGTCAGTGGATCAGCTATATTTTCTTCAGTCGGTACTCTGCATATGCTCACATCTCCTCGATCGACAATCTCTCGAATAAGATGGAAGCGCCGAAGTATGTGTTTGGAGCGCTGATGAGATCTAGGTTCCTTAGCTTGTGCAATTGCACCGTTGTTGTCACTGTAGAGAACTACGGGATCAACAATGCTAGGAACTACATCAAGCTCGCTGATGAATTTCCTAATCCATACAGCCTCCTTCGCCGCATTTGCTGCAGCGATATACTCGGCCTCAGTCGTAGAATCAGCAACTGTCTCTTGCTTGGAACTCTAACAGCTTACAGCTCCTCCATTAAGGCAAAACACAAAACCTGACTGTGACTTTGAGTCATCTCTGTCAGTCTGGAAGCATGCATCCGTGTAACCCTTTACAACGAGCTCTTCCTCTCCACCAAACACCAAGAATGTATCCTTAGTCCTTCTCAAGTACTTTAGGATATTCTTGACTGCGATCCAGTGACCATCACCCAGATCAGACTGATACCTGCTAGTCATTTTTAAAGCATATGAGACATCGGGTCGAGTACATAACATTGCGTACATGATTGATCCAATTGCCGAAGCATATGGAATCATCTTCATGCGGTCCTTATCTTCCAAAGATTTAGGACACTGGTCCTTAGAGAGACTCACACCATGTGACATGGGTAAAAATCCTTTCTTGGACTCAAGCATGTTGAACCGTTTCAACACCTTGTCAATGTATGTACTCTGGGTCAAACCCAGCAACTTCTTCGATCTATCTCTATAGATCTTAATACCAAGTATGTAAGTCGCTTCACCCAAGTCTTTCATAGAAAAGCACTTCCCTAGGTTGTTCTTAACAACTTGCTGGGTCGGAATGTCATTCCCGGTCAACAGTATGTCATCAACATACAATATCAGGAAGGCAACAATGCTCCCACTAATCTTCTTGTAAACAAAAGGCTCATCTTCGTTCTTGATGAAACCAAACTCTTTGATTTTCTCATCAAAACGTAGATTCCAACTTCGAGAAGCCTGTTTCAATCCATAAATGGATCGATTCAATTTGCATATTTTAGTGGCTTCACTTGGAGATACAAAACCCTCGGGTTGTGTCATATACACTTCCTTAAGGAGGTTTCCATTAAGGAAAGCCGTTTTGACGTCCATTTGCCGGATCTCGTAGTCATAATACGCAGCAATAGTAAGTAAAATTCTGATGGACTTGACCATTGCTACAGGGGAAAAGGTTTCATCATAGTCAACACCATGAATTTGCCTGAAACCTTTAGCCACCAACCGGCCTTTGAATGTCTGTACATTCCCATCCATGTCAGTCTTCTTCTTGAAGACCCACTTGCACCCTATGGGTCGTACCCCTTCAGGTGGTTCCACCAAGGTCCAAACTTGGTTTGCATACATGGAGTCCATTTCAGACTTTATGGCTTCAAGCCACTTCTCGGAGTCAGGTCCGTTCATAGCCTCTTGGTAGGTTGCAGGCTCATCATCATGATCCATAAGCAACACATTACCTATTTGAGTCATGAGAAATCCATATCTCTCAGGATCAAATCTTGGTCTACCAGATCTACATAGGACTTGTGTTTCTTGAGCAGGCTCTCCAGCTACAACTTCTTGTACTCCTTGCTCAGGTTCCAATTCTGGTTCGTTCATTATTTGTGGCTCTTGAACTTCTTCAAGTTCTACCTTTGCAGTCTTTCTGGATAAGAACTCTTTCTCCAAAAAGACGCCAGTCCTTGCGACAAACACTTTGCCCTCAGACGGCAAGTAGAAGTAGTATCCTTTGGTTTCCTTAGGATACCCCACTAGATAACATTTATCCGATTTGGGTTCCATCTTGTCAGGCATTTGACGTCGCACGTATGCCTCACAGCCCCAAATCTTGATGAACGACATACTAGGACGCTTCCCAGTCCATATCTCATATGGTGTCTTTAGAACCGTTTTCGTTGGAACTCAATTTAGTGTGAAAGCAGCAGTTTCTAAAGCAAAACCCCAAAAGGAAACGGGCAAATCTACATGACTCATCATCAATCGCACCATGTCTAACAGGGTACGATTCCTCCTCTCAGAAACACCATTATGTTGAGGTATTCCGGGCGAAGTGAGTTGTGATACAATACCACATTCTTTCAGATGATCACGAAACTCATGACTCAGATATTCGCCACCTCGATCAGATCGGAGTGCTTTTATCCATTTTCCCAGTTGGTTCTCCACTTCATTTTTAAACACTTTGAACTTTTCAAAGGTCTCGAATTTGTTCTTCATAAGAAACGCGTATCTGTATCTACTGAAATCATCAGTAAATGTAACGAAGTAGTAGAACCCACCTCTAGCCATAGAACTCATGGGTCCGCATACATCACGATGTATTATACCCAAAAGATCATTAGCCCTCTCATTACAACTAGTGAAAGGAGCTTTCGTCATCTTACCTAATAAACATGACTCGCATCTCTCAAATGATTCATAATCAAATGAGTCCAGTAGTCCATATTTATGGAGCTTGGATATGCGTTTCTCGTTTATATGGCCTAAACGATAATGCCAAAGGTACGTAGGATTCGAATCATTTGTTTTTAGTCTTTTAGTATTTTCTATGTTATAGATCGGATGGTCTAAGTTCAAAACATATAAATCATTAAACATTTGGGCAACGCCATAACAAACATCATTCTTATAAATAGAACAACAATTGTTCTTAATTACGAAAGAAAAACCAATCATGTCCAAACATGAAATAGAAATAATGTTTCTAGTTATGGCCGGAACATAATAACAATTATCAAGTTCTATTACAAGCCCTGTGGGCAAAGAAAGACAGTAAACACCAACGGCGATGGCAGCAACTCTTGCTCCATTCCCGACGCGCAGGTCTACCTCCCCTTTACCCAGCATTCTTTTCCTTCTCAGTTCCTGCACATTTATACAAATGTGAGAACCACATCCGGTATCCAATACCCAGGATGAAGGAGCAGAAAGGTTTATTTCTATAACGAAAATACCTGAAGTGGAAGTCATACTTCCCTTCTTCTTCTGCAGATCTTCTAGATACTGAGGACAGTTCCTCCTCCAGTGCCTTGCCTTACCACAATGGTGGCACTTCCCTTCCTTATCCAATCCTTTCTTTTTCAGTGCTGAAGACTTGGGATCAAGATGTGACTTAGGCCCTACCTTAGTCTTCTTGGTTCCCTTGACCTTGCCCTTGCCTTTATGCACCATCAGTATGGGGCTAGCAGGCTTGGTCTTCTTCATGTTGATCTCGGCAGTTCTTAACATGCCTAGGAGCTCAGGCAGTGTCTTGTCAATTTCATTCATATTGTAATTTAAGACAAACTGCTCGTAACTGTCCGGCAACGATTGCAGGATCAGATCAGTGGCCAACTCTTGGCTCAAAGGAAATCCCAGTCTTTCAAGGCTCTCTATATACCCAATCATCTTGAGTACGTGAGTTCCTACTGGGTCTCGAGATCCCATCTTACACTGAAATAATGCCCTGGTTATATCGAACCTCTCTTGGCGAGCTTGCCCTTGAAACATTTTCTTCAGGTGCTCAACCATCACAAAACAACTTATATTCTCATGTTGCTTCTGAAGCTCAGAGTTCATAGTCGCGAGCATAAGGCATTCAACATCCAAGGAGTCATCTCCATACTTCTTATAAGTATCTTTATCTGCACGTGGTGCATTAGAGGCTGTCTCTTCAGGGGGATCTTCTTCCAAGACATAGAGCTTGCGCTCTTGCCTGAGAACAATTCTCAGGTTTCTATACCAGTCAAGGAAATTTGTCCCATTTAGCTTATCCTTCTCAAGGATCGCTCTCAGGGACAAGGCGGAGTGAGATCCACTTGCCATGGATATTCTACAAGGAATTTTGCAAAGTAAAATTTTAGTACTATATTTCAAAATACATTTTATATATATTTTAATAAGGACTTTTATTAAAGAGCTCCCACTATTTTAATCAAATCAACAACCCTTAATATCGATTCGGAGAGTTTATGCGAGCTACTCTCTTAGTGTACAAGATCCATATTTCACCAACACCACGAGTCCACTTTGGCGTTCCTCTCATAATGCGGTTATTTAGGTAGACAACATTTGTCAATTGCATCACTATGCAACTCTTGTATGGTTGGTGAATAACTCTTTATTCACATCCATCATATGGAGCATGCCAACCCTGTGCCTCTAGGCACTCAACCTTTGAGGCCACCTAGTTAAGTTTGGCCCGATGTCGACAGTGGGATATCACAATTATCCGCTCGCACCCTTACCAAGATAGATTAATGCACCTTGCTTTGGCAAGCCCACACTTCATCGATCGAGGCAGGAAGAGTGTCATCCATCGAAAGGCATCCGAATACTTAATATTAGCTAAGGGATTTTATCTTTCAATTGATGAACATTTCATCGTGATTAACATTTAATCATGATTAACATTTAATCATAGTGCGCAATCAGAAAATAAAATTACAACATTCACATTCTAGATACATCCCATATGTGCACAAAAACAGTCTATCAACACTTTGACAAAACAGGGCTAAATCTGAGCATCTAGAACACTTCTAAATCTCCAGATTTACATGCATTGGACATATGAACAACGACTCCACAAGTGCAGTAGACAAGCTCGTCTCTCATGTCAGATTCAATAATCTAAACAATTGGTTTCACAAACCATTTTGAGGGACGGTTACTGCAGAGGAGAAACAACCTCTGAAACATGAAAATTGTAACGCAATCACATGCGTTCCTGGCGGGGTTCCAAGGGGCCGCGCCCCTGGCGGGGTTTTAGGGGCAGAGCCCCTAACGGGGTCCAAGGGGCAGCGCCCCTGGCGGTGGTCTCAAATTTTTGAAATCCCACCACCAGAAACCACACAAAATCACATCAAATGTGATATTCCAAGAAGAAATTAGGGCATTTAGAACACTTCTAAATGTCCCAATTTACACGCACTTGACCGCAACCTGGCTCTGATACCACTGTTGGGTTTTCTATATCCCTCGAACGGGATTACATATCACATATGCGCAGTGGAAATAACTAGAACAACCCAAAAGAAGCTAACGGATCTTGCGGTTTCATGATTCAAGAGGATAAGCAAATCGAAATACAAAGTACCTTTGCGGGATTGAGTCAACACTCAACCAAGGTGCTCCAAAGAGAAATCCAAAATCTGAGTTCCAAGAACTGAAATGTATCGGCTCCTCTACAGCGATCCACACGAACGATGGAGAACCCTAGCTTCTTGTCGTACAAGAACTAGGTCGGATAAGGAAGCTCTCAACGTCCTCACGGACTGCTAGATCCGATCCAGGGGAGGCGGCGACCGACGACGGTGACCAGCGGCGGCGGAAGGACGATCGGCGGATGGAACGAGAACGATCAGAACACTTCCGTCTTTTGTTCTCTCTTGAAAGGGCTCGATCTGAAAACCGTCTCATCCGGAAGCCCTAAACACGTTCCTTTTATACGCAAGGCATAAAATATGCTATCCACAGACCAGAGGAAAAACAGAACATTTCTGTCCAGATTTACATTCGCCGAATTCGACTAATCGATATAACCGAATTCGACTAATCACTATAACCGAATTCGGCGAAACCATTTCGACGAATTCGTCTATATGAATTCGGCTATATAAATTCGGCGAAACCCTTTCGTCGAACAGACCTGATTTGGTTAAACCCTTTAGTCGAATCTGTAATAAATTCGGTTAATCATATTAGCCGAATTTCATTAGTCGAATCAACATAATTCGGTTAATCACATTAGCTGAATTTGACACAATTCGGTTAAACCCTTTAGCCAAATTTGTCATGTATAAACCCATTCGTTTAAATCCTTTAAACGATTTCCCGTTGAGACATTCTCAACTTAATTCTAAGCAATCACAGGATTGGTCATCCACTCATATCCAATATGAGTAAGGCCAACACAATCCTTTCTCCAATTTCTCCAAACGCTTTTATGTGCGACCCTATAGGCTCATATTGCATTGGCAGCAAGACTAACCATTGATTGCTTTGAGATCACCTCAGAAACTCCAACAGAAAGCTCTCGGAGAAGCAGGGCTCTGTCCCCTGTGAGGGATGAGTCTTCTGAGGATAAAGCTGAAAGCAGTTCTACAGATTCAGAACTATATGAAGGAGAATTTTCCCTCCTCTCCAAGCAATTCAAGAAGTTGCTTAGCAAGAGGAGGCAAATGAGAAAAGGCTCATCTTCCTCAAGAGATCACAGGAGATCACATTGTGATAGAAACGACAGGTATGGTTCTAAACCGAACAATCACGATTATACTGAACCTGTTTGTTATTGTTGTAAAATGCCAGGGCACATGATAGCTGATTGCCCACACAAGAAGAAGGAATCTTCAAGAAAAGAATAAAAGAAGTCCTTCAAAGGAAAGAAGAAAAAGGAGAATAGTTTTGTTGCCAAGAAGTCCAAGACTCTGAGTGATAGTGACACAAATGAGTCTAACTCAGATGAAGAGGCATTCTTTAGACTGATGGCTCAACCTGATACAGAAGACCAATTTGGTCAATATAGAGGAAAAGGTCTCACAGAAGACTGCTTCTACAGTCTAATGGCCATGTCAGATGATGACAAAGATATTGTTCCTTTCACCGGTCAGGTATTATCTTCTACACCTCTTTCATGTTCAGAAACAGCATCTGATGCTAATGAAAACTACTACTCGGAAGAGGATCCTGAGTTGACTGCTAAGTATGAGGAAATGTTGAAGGGGTTTAATAAGTGTCGAAAGCTTGTTAAAACTCAATCAAAGAAGATTCAATCCCTAAAGGATCAAGAATCAAACCTGAGAAAGGAGATTGAAGAATCTAACCTACTCAGGGATGAAATCTTATCCTTGAAGATTGCTCTCTCTGAGGCCACTTCAGCAAGCATTCAGAAGAATGAAATTATCAATGATTTGACGAAACAGCTTGAGGCTGAAAAGAAGATCATAATGAACTTCTCTAAGCCCAAGACAGTTTTGCCTATCATAGACAGTTTCACTGCTGTTTCTGGTAGTAGTGGATTGGGCCATGTTGCTGAGAAGAGCCTAAGTAAGTCAGCCAGAAGAAGAGCTGCTAAAGCAAAGGGTAAGGGTCCGCAATGTGCTCCAACTTTCAAGAAGGTGGTTCTTCCTACAAACACCTATGTTGAGCCTGCCAAGGTGAACTCAGTGTGGACCAGACCCAGAAACTTTGGATCTAGCTCCCTCAAGGCACCTTATGAGGAAGTTCAATTGAAGCATCATGGACCATTCGTTCATGGATCAAATGCTAAGAAGGCACCGCGGGTCAAGCCTATTGTGCCTAAGAATTGTGTATGTTGCACCAACGAGGCTTCTACCTCCAAGGTTGCTCCTCCTGCAAAGCCACCCGTTCAAAAGGCTCAGCATACAATAGATTTGAATGCTGGTGTTGTGGCAAAATTGGTCATTTTGCCATAGATTGTTGGTTCAATCATACTGTGCCAAGAACTCCACGAGTTAACAGTGCAAGACCGACCACTTGCAAAGTTAATGTTCCAAGTGGTGTTCCACTAACAAGGAACCAAGGGCCCAAATATGTTTGGTCTCCTAAGGGTATTGATCATGTTTGCAGGAATGTCCAAAGGCCGACGAAATTCCTATCTGGTATTTGGACAGTGGTTGCTCTCGGCATATGACCGGGAGAAGAAGATTACTTCAGGATTATGTTCCAGTTGAGAACGGGCCTAATGTAAAGTTTGGCGGATCTGAACGAGGTATTATTATAGGTTATGGTTCAATAACCAACGGCACAGTCGTTTTCACACATGTAGCTCATGTGAAAGGATTGAAATACAATCTGATTAGCATAAGCCAACTGTGTGACAAAGGCTATACCGTTGAGTTCTTTAGAGATAGATGCCTGATAAAGATGTCCGTGTCTGCGGAAACAATTTTAGCAGGCTCTAGGAGTAGTGGTATATACTGTTTGGATTTTATATGTTTACAGTCTTCTACCCCAGTGTGTTTTGTTGCCAAAGATAGTGCATCTCTTTGTGACCAATGGCACAAGAGACTAGCACATATTAATTTCAAAACTATATCTATGTTATTTTCTCACAACTTGGTAAGGGATGCCCCCAAAGTTAAATGCATTAAAGAAAGCCCTTGTCATGCTTTCCAAATGGGTAAGCAAACAAAGGCTAGCTTTAAGAGCATAATTGGTAATAATTCTACCAGATGTCTTCATCTGCTGCATATGGATTTATTTGGTCCAATGTCAGGTAGAAGCTTAGGTGGGAAAGCTTACACTTTGGTTATTGTTGATGACTATTCCCTGTTTGCATGGGTGTTCTTTCTAAAACTTAACTCAGAAACCTTTGGCATATTCACTACATTTGTCAAGCTTATTCAGAATGAACTTGACTGTTCAGTGGTCAAAATCAGAAGTGACCATGGAACAGAATTTCAGTCTGGGGCCATGACAGAGTTTTGTGAAAGTCAAGGTATCTCCCATGAGTTTTCCTCTCCTCGTACTCCACAGCAAAATGGAGTAGCCGAGAGAAAGAATAGAACCCTCATAGAAGCTGGGAGGTCTATGTTAAGTGATTCTGCTCTTCCAGAATATTTTTGGGCAGAAGCTATCAACATAGCTTGTCATGTGCAAAACAGAGCACTCATCAATAAGAACCATCTTAAGAGCCCATATGAGATTCTAAGGGGCAGAAAACCAAAGATTTCATATTTTAGAATTTTTGGCAGTAAATGCTATGTACTTAACAATGGGAAACATCCTACAACCAAGTTTAGTGAAAAATGTTTTGAAGGTATTTTCGTAGGATATAGTAGCCATAGTAAGGCATATAGGATTTTTAATAAGAAAACTCTGGTGGTAGAAAAAACAGTCCATGTTGTATTTGATGAGACGAGCCTGCTGCATAGCAACTCGTTTAGTGTGTTCATTGAAGATGCATGTGAAAAGCTAAAGGAACTCACTATGGAAGATGGAGTAAATACCACAGATGATGCACCAAAGTTGACAGAAGAGATCCCAGATCACTCTGAAGATGAACAAGAAGTTCATGAAGAAGAAGATGTTCCAGAGGTGGTTGAACCTCAAGTTGCTCATGAAATTGCAAGTAACTTGGGAGTCAGATATTCAAGAGATCATCCAGCTGATCAGATTATCGGAGATCCTTCAAGCAGAGTTCTAACGAGAAGAGGTACAACTAACGAAGTTTTACATTTAAGTTTTCTTTCACAGATTGAGCCGAAGAAGTTTGAAGAAGCAAACACCGATCCATCTTGGATCCTTGCTATGCAAGAGGAGCTCAACCAATTCAAGAGATGTAAAGTTTGGGAGTTGGTACCAAGACCCAAAGGACAGAATGTGATTGGAACCAAATGGGTCTACCAGAACAAGCTTGATGAAAATGGCATCATTACAAAGAACAAAGAAAGACTGGTTGCACAAGGATACAGGCAAGAAGAAGGGATTGATTTTGATCAGACCTTTGCACCAGTAGCAAGACTTGAAGCCATCAGATTATTTCTGGCTTATGCTGCATATAAGGGCTTTAAGGTTTTCCAGATGGATGTGAAGTCAGCCTTCCTGAATAAAGACCTTAAAGAGGAAGTATATGTAACAGCCCTGGCCCAACCTGACCGGCTTTAATGGGACCCATCAGTCACTGTTAAAGGACTACAGTCCGGTGCACCCCACCCATGGCTGAGCCTATTTCTTAGCTACAGTGGGATGTTGAGGCCGGGATTCGATCCCGCGCCCCCTTGATAAGGCACCTTCAACAGTCCTCATCACCATCCATCAACATGGGTGGGGTGCACCGGACTACAGTCCTTGTCCAACCGCGTTTAGTCGGCCCACTGGGTGGAGATGGACCGGCCGGTGAGCCGGGTTGCCAGCCCTCAGTGTGGTGGTCGGGGCGGGTTGTTACAGTATATATAGCTCAGCCTCCAGGTTTTGTAGATCCTAACTTTCCTGATCATGTATATTATTTGCATAAAGCTTTGTATGGTCTCAAACAAGCACCCCGAGCCTGGTATGAGACATTGTCTAAGTTTCTTCTTGAGAACAAATTCACAAGAGGAACAATAGTCAAGACATTGTTTCTTAGGGAAGTAAAAGGCGAGATTTTGCTTGTGCAAATCTATGTCGATGATATTATTTTTGGCTCTACAGATGACAAACTTTGCAAAAAGTTTTCTAACTTGATGCAAGGTAAGTTTGAAATGAGCAGTATGGGAGAGCTGAAATATTTCTTAGGACTCCAGGTGTACCAATCTGAAGATGGAATTTTCATCTCTCAGACGAAGTTCACCAAAGAGCTTCTTAAGAAATTTGGAATGGAGAGTGCAACCTCTATGAGGACTCCAATGGGCTCAAACATGTCTCTAGACAAGAATGATAAAGGGAAACCTTTTGATGAAACCAAGAACAGAAGCATAATTGGGTCCTTGCTCTACCTTACTGCTAGTAGGCCTGATATAATGTTTTCAACATGTGTTTGTGCCAGGTATCAGGTGAACTGTAAGGAATCTCATTATGCCGCTGCAAAGAGGATTTTGAGATACCTTAAGGGTACACCAAATCTCGGCTTATGGTACCCAAAAAGCAATGACTTTGAACTAATTGGTTTTTCAGATGCTGATTTTGCAGGTAGCAAAGATGATAGAAAGAGTACTTCAGGAACTTGCCAGTTCTTGGGAAAAAGACTCGTTTCCTGGAGTAGCAAGAAGCAAAATTGTGTTGCAATATCAACTGTTGAATCAGAGTATATCTCTTCCTTGGTCCAGGCCCGCCAACACGGGACCCAACTAGACCGCCAGCACCCTCCCGGCCCAGGCCCGCCAACACGGGACCCAGCTGGCACCGGAAGGGTTCAGCCTAACCAGATGGTCTGCAGACCATGCACCCCAACCCCTCTCTGTCCCACCACAGGGCACAGTGGGTTGTTGGAGACCGCAGCCCCCCTTTGATGAGAATTGAGCCAGTTAAGCGGCAGCGCGCAGACTTCCCAGGAGGTCACCCATCCCAGAATTGCTCCAGCCCGAGCACGCTTAACTATGGAGTACTTTCACTTCTCATCACCAATTGAGCTGTGGATAAAAAATCAGCTTGAGGACTATAACTTAAAGCTCACAGAAATCCCCATGTTCTGTGACTCCTCAAGTGATATTGCCATAGCAAATAATCCAGTCTCTCACAGCAGAACGAAGCACATTGAGCTTCGCTACCACTTCATCCAGGAACATGTAGAGAGTAAGGATATAAATTTGTTATATGTCAATACTGACCAACAAATTGCAGATATTTTTACGAAGCCTCTGGACGAGACCAAGTTCAATTTCTTCAAAATGGAACTTGGAATGCTTAACAAGGAATCTTGAAGACAGGACTTTTGAAATTTTGCGAAATTGCACGGGATTTCACGTGTCAAATCTTTATCTTCTCGGACACGTCTCAGTGAAATCCTTTATTAAATTCGATTTATTGGATCCGAAGAGCCATCCGTGAAATCAGGTACGCGCCTAAACTTCTTATATATATATATAAATATTGAAAACACGTGATTCCACGCAATCATTCCGAGAAAACCCTATTCGTCTCTTCGACTCTCTCGAGCAATTACTGTTCTTCACGGGTTCGACAAGTTCAATGGCGCCCAAAGCTTCTGGAGGTTTGCACTCAGGCGGAGAGCTGGTGAGAGGCGCATTCCGAACTGCATCAGATGATTTTCGAAACATTATTTTGATGCTTGAAGTGGCCGGGCTGAGTTTTATCTTGGAAGAGCCAGCTAAGATTTTAGAACAGGATGTTCTGGAATTTTTCAGAAATGCCAGGATCACCAGTCAAGGTAAGAAGATCAAAAGCTCAATTAGGTCATGCAAGATTATTCTGAAGGCTAGTGGCATCAATAAAATTTTGAGGATGCCTGAAGTAGAATCTGAAGAACTGTATGTTGAAGATATCCTAAGAGCCAAAAGGTTCTGTGGCATTAATGATGAAGGTTCAAAAATAAGGAGAAAGTTTATGAATGATGGAGGCAAGCTGCTTTGTGATATTATAGGAAAGGTATTACTTTGTAAAGTAGGTTCTCATGACTACTTCTCTGAGGAAGCTTTTAAGATTCATACAGCCATCATCTGTAGAAAGAACTTCAACTTTGGTGAAGTTATTTTTGAGAAGATCAAGGAAAGCTTTCAGACTCCAAATTTTGGAAGGATTATCAGTTTGCTTCTGCATGGATGTAATCCAGATTTGTTCAATATTGGAAGAGGTACCCCACTCCATCACACCAAGAAAATCATCTCTTCTATTTTCTCAAAATGGGAATGAGTTATTTCAAAGGGTGGAGTAAAGAATGTTGCTGGTGGTGATGAGGAACCTTTGCTGAATGATGATAGAACTCTTGAAGTAGGACAACCCTCAAGGGGTAGTAGACCTAGTCCAGCTCCTGAACAGGGAAGAGGTGAACATGTTGAGGGCGAGTTTCCAACCCCAAGAGACATTGTTGAAAGTGGTGCTGCTACAAAAGAATTTCTTTCTAGTAAAGCTGATCAAGTTCATGTTGATCCAGTTAGTACTGCTGTCACTGATGTTGTTCATGACCTGGAGGGTCAAGAGAAATCTGCTAATGTTAATGAAGCTGCTGTGCTGGAAGAGTCAAGGAAATCACCTGCAGTGATTGTCTCTGATTCAGAAGGTAATGAAGACTTGCCAAATACTGTATCTGTACATTCTGAGAAATCTGATTCAATAGAGAAGGGCAGTTTTGGTGATCAGTTGGAGTTAGCCAAGAGGATGTCTTTGGCTGAGGGGGAGAAAGAACAAGAAGATATATTCATGGATGAATCTGCAGTTCCTCAGATTCTTCCTTCTGTGCTGCTTTTGCCCCCACCAGAAGTTCTTATTAGACAATCTCCAAGAGTAAATGTGCTTGATAAACAAGCACAGTCTACCAGTTTTGTAGCTGATAGAGCCTCTCCTGAAGATTTTGAAACTGGAGAGAGATCTCAATCTTCTCTGCTGAAGTCTATTCCAAGTTTGCTGCAAGCTCAGACTGAGCATTTTGATAAGTCCATCAAGAAAGTCTATCAGAAAATTGATGATGTTGATAGTTCATTAAGGCAAGAGATGGCTGAAATGAAGCATGAGATGGGAAAATTCAAAAGTGATCAAGATGGTTGGATGACAAATGCAGGAAAGGCAT
This sequence comes from Dactylorhiza incarnata, assembly GCA_033032865.1. Classification (NCBI taxonomy): domain Eukaryota; kingdom Viridiplantae; phylum Streptophyta; class Magnoliopsida; order Asparagales; family Orchidaceae; genus Dactylorhiza; species Dactylorhiza incarnata. The sequence continues at coordinate 11,292,948 of JAWHQI010000043.1, read as the reverse complement.
AGGACCACACCAATAAAGGAGTTGGGCATGTTCTAAAAAACTTGCATCAAGTTGCTGAAGATGTTGTTCATCTGAATGCTGCACAAACAGCTCTTAAAACTTCTCATGATCAAGGGATTAACTTTCTGGATGATCAAGTTGAAAGGCAACTAGAAAAACTCTATACCCTCCTACATGAAGATGTCATAAAGGGGGAGGAGAGTATGGTGTCAAAGATAGAGGAGAGTGCAAGTAAGTTGATTGACTTGGATGACAATGTATTTTCAAAGATGCAAGATCTTCAGGAGAACATCTTGCAAAATGTTAAAGATGTCAATTGGTATACCCATGAATCAACAAGTTGGCTGTTCAAGGAAGTTGCAGGCATGCTTGGATTCACTGTTGTGGACAAAAAGTCAGATGTTCCTTCTTCAAGTGCTCCAAGTTCTTCTCCAATTCCTGTTGAGGATTTTGATTTTGCTGAAGAAGACATCCCTGCCTCCTCCTACCAAGAGTTCTGGGATGATCCAATTTTTGTTGAAGGGCCTGACAGCTCCAAAGTATCTGAACCCTCTGAAAAGTCTCTAAAAAGGAAAATATTTGGTGACAAACCTTCTGCAAAGAGGTCTAATCCTTATAAAAAGATTAGAGAGTTTTATGATAGGCCACCCCCAAGGAATTTCCAAGAGAGCTGGAGTCCTACTTCCAAAGACATTGTTCTCACAACCTTCAATCTCGTCAGTAAACATCATGAAAATGTCAGTGATCACTACAGCCAGGATGAATGGAGTAAGTTCGAGAAAAGGACATCTAAAAGAAGGATTCACTTCAAGACTGGGGGAACCAAAGAAACTGCTCCTGATAAGTATTGGCCTAAACCAAAAGCCTTCTTTGAAAGAATGGAAATTGAGCAGAAAAAGAAAGCTGAGGCAGTTGAGAGAATGTTTGAAAAGCAGAAGGGCAAAGACAAATCATGAACTGCACTGATCTCTGGAATCATGTTGTTTTTTCTTTGTTTATATATATATATATATATATATATATATGTGTGAAGTTAAACATTGATTCTCTCTTTACTTTTTACTGCCTGATTATTATTTTTCTTGTTCATTATATTTTCTGTACAATTCAACTTAGTGCATAGGGTTATGACATCTTCAAATAGGGGGAGATTATTGGGTATTGTATCCACAATTACCTGGATTTGAAGATGTCCCCTAGTGAACTAAATTGAATTGAGTATGTATTTGATGATTTCTGTTTAGATGTGTTATGACAGGTCTTAATGCTAAGTGCACACCAAAGTCAGGTTGCAATGGATCACCAAACACAGTTTTAGACAATGTAATCCCTCATTGTGTAGAACAAAGTGTTGGTCCATGTGTAATCTCTCTATTGGGGTTTACTTCATATACTCATAACTGAAGGTTTTCAAGATTGAGGAATGGAGCAGGTTTTCAGAATGAATTTTATTCTTGTCTAAGTCAATTCGTCGAGATGTCTCGTGAAGTTCCGATGAATCTCGACGAATCCATACAGAAGCCAAATTTCAAGTTTAAAGAAGAATTTTCTGCGGCTAAGTATATTCGTCGAATGTTCTCGAGAACACCCGACGAATTTCGACGAATGATAACAGAAAACAATTTTCAATGTTTTATCAGTGTTTTTCAAGACCAAGTCAATTCATCGAATGTTCATGTGAAGACTCGACGAATGACGGACAGACGGATTTCAAATTTCAGTTTCGTTTTCGAAAATTAGGGTTCGCCGCCATGTACAGTACACGTGGCGATCACTCCTTGTTTGTCGCCCGAGCCGTTGGAGGTCTCCCTATAAATATTTTTTTATTTTTAGGGCAAATAAAGCGCCCGATTGTTAAAAAGAGAATATTTTCTAGCCGTTTCTTCCTCTCTTGCTGAACAATTTTTCTGAGATCTATCTTCTGCACCGCTCAAGTTTCGTTCTTCAGTGTTGCTAAAGATTTCTCAGATAAGAAGGCCTTTGATCAAGTTGCTGCTCTCAATATTGAAGATCTTTTCGATTTAATCAAAGGGCATATTCAGATCAGGTTTGTCGATTCTCTATTCTTCCTAATCTTTGAAGATTCAAGCTTTCACTCTAAAGGAAGAAGAAAATTCAGTTTCTCCAGATCTGAAGTTAATCTCTATTGAGATTCAAAGAGAAGTTTTGTTTCAAACTTTATTTGATTCTTGTAGGAGTTTTTACTTCGAGTTATTTTGTAGGAGTGGTTTACTCCGAGTTGTAGGAGTTGTTTACTCCGAGTTTGTCGGAGAGGTTGTTCTCCGAGCTTGTAGGAGTCGTAGTCTCCGAATGTAGGATTTGTTGATAAATCCGAGTTTTGGTGAAGTTGCCGACGCTAGCCCGAAGTGCTAGATAGGCGGAGCGGGAGAGAGGAGTACCCACCTTTGGGGAACCTCTATAAATCTTGTGTCTCTGTGCTGTGATTTTTTTTTGTGTATGTGCAAAAATTTTATTCCGCAATCACAGTAGAGATCACCTATTCACCCCCATCTAGGTGATTTAGGTAGACAACGATTTCTTTCATCTGCCACTTGTAAATCCCTTGCTGAGACGTTCTTTGTTTTATTGAATGCCTCAGGTTCTGAGCCATAGCGGCTAGTGGTGTAGCCCGGAGTCTTCGGGATTTTTAGTTGCTGTTTTACCTCGCTGCTACGAGGTAGTTGTTTTTAGTTTTCTTCTTGTGTTCAGCTGTCATGATAACCTTGTTAGCCATAATAGATAGAGCCTCTGCAAAACAAGGTAAAGATCAACATCATACGCGCCAAATAGTATATTCCCATTTGTGTCCAAATCGCTTACCCAAGGAGGAGGATATTTAAGCCCAACTCTCGCCGTATGGGATGATGTGAGTGCTCCCTAGAGCATCACTAGAGGTTGCCTCAGACATTTCCACGAAATGGTCATAATCTTAGGCAGACAGATCAGTGACGGACCCAAAACTGGCCCACCTCAAAATCTACAAAACAAAAGAAGCTGAATGGGATAGTAAATCAAGTTAATTGTCTAGCCACCAAGGATGGTTGCTAGCACAAAGAAAGATTCCACAAATGACATGTTGGAGAGGAATTATTGAAGGATCCCCCTTGGCAGAGTATCTTCTACCGAGACATTGACCTTCTTCCTCGGAGTTACACCCCACTCTGTGGTGAACTTGGCCCTACTGCGCTCCTCGCATGACTGGGTCAAGCCCCTCTTCATTTCCTTCTTCTCATGCATGTCTCTGTGTGCCAATACACCCAAGAACGCGAAGAAAGCAGCAGCAACAGAGGCAGATAATGAGTTTATTCTGGAAAGTAACAACAGTATGAACGTGAAAAATCCCTGCCCACACATATATTTGTAGAAGTTCATCAACTCTTTGAACCGCCAGCCTACCAAATATAGTCTAGTTTTTCAAAGCTCGTGATGAATTCGCAAAAAAATGGGGATTATGTATGACTTATATTCATCGAGTGTAGTATCATCGATAGTTGTAGTGACAGAAGTTTTACCTTTGACTAAAGGTCATGTAGAGAATCCACAGCAAATCGCTACCATCTCCTCATCATCATACATATTTCCAAAAATACTTGTACAGTCGGTCATTCTTTACATATTGTTATAAAGAACGACCGGTTCTACAACTATATGGCATTTATATATTTCCAAAAATAGTGATAGAACCTATCATTATTTACATATTGCTATATAACAAGCATATTAGTAACATTTGTTTAGAAAAGAGCGAGGGTCTGTTCGGTTAGACGGAATTGACTTTCTGGAATTTGCATTTGAGATTAGAAATCCAATTCTAATGTTCGGCGCAACAGAATTTAAGTTGATATTGGCTTTCATTTGAAAACTCATAACTTTGACTATGAACTAAAAAATCAAATAATCAATTCTTACCTCCGCCCATATGTTTTCCGCATAATCGAATGATTTCGCTTGAGTTTATTGACCTACGCGCGCGTTTTTCGCCCGGGCGTGCGTTTTTTTGCCCGGGCGTGCGTTTTTCGCCCGGGCGTGCGTTTTTCGCCCGGGCGTGCGTTTTCCTGCAGGGTGTGTTTTTATCACCCGGGCGCGTATTTTTCTCCCAGGCGAGCATTTTTTAACCTACCTGGTGTTTTTCGGCCTTCCGGGCATTTTTCTCCCGGGCGCTCTTTTTTCGCTCGGGCGCGCGTTTTACGCCCGAGAACGCATTTTTCGGTCGGGCGCCCGTTTTTCGACGCGGGCACACATTTTTTGACCTGCGCGGATTTTTTCCGCCCGAGCGCACGTTTTTTAGTCGAGCGCGAATATTTCCATCCATGCGCACATTTTTTCGCCCAAGCGCTCATTTTTCGCCCGGGCGCGCGTTTTTCACCCGTGGGCGCATTTTTTGCCGGGTACGCGTATTTCGTCGGGCGCGCGTTTTTCGCCCGGGCGCAGATTTTTTGCCCGGTCGCGCGTTTTTCGCCCACTCACACTTTTTTCGCCCGGGCGCGCATTTTTCGCACGTGCGCACGATTTTCTCCTGGAAGCACGTTTTTCGTTCGGGAACATATTTTTTACCCGGGCGCACATTCTTCGCCAAGCCGCATTTTTTTGGCCCGAGCGCTCGTTTTTTGCTCGGGCGTACATTTTTTGCCTGGGCCGCAAAACCCACACCTGGGCCGAATAACACCAGCTCGGTCAAAAATGTGCGGCAGTGAAAAAAATGCGCACACAGGCATAAAATTCTCGTCCGGACAAAAAATGTGCTTCCATGCCAAAAAATGCACTCTCAACCGAAGAACTCGCGATCGGGCGGAAAATGCGGTCATGGGCAAAAAACACACACCTTGGCGAAAAACACGCGTCTTGGAGAAAAATGCGAGCCCGGGAAAAAAATGCGCACCTGGGTGAAAAATTGCGCTTGGGCGAAAAATGCGCGTCTTAAAACATATTATGCAATTTAATGCGTTCGGCGCTGATTCATATTTTGAGTTTTATAAAATTATTGTATAATGTCAATTCTAATACCAATTCCATCATTCAGCCGAACAACTTTTGTGCCTCAATACAAATTCTGTTGACTTTCAATCTTACAGCCGAACAACAAAATAATAATTATGTACAAAGCTAATTCATGTAGATATTGATTTTCATCGAAAAACCAATTTCAAAAAGTCAATTCCGTTCAAATGAACGGACCCTAAGGGTCCGTTCGGCGCGCAGGTAATGACTTTCTGGAATTGGCTTTGGCCAGAAAACCAATATATGCATGAATTGTTTTGTGCATAAAACCAATTCTGCTGTTCGGTTCCAGGATGGAATTCAGTGAACAGAATTGGAATTGATATCTGTAAGTTGTTCGGCTGCACGATGGAATTAGCTTTCTGGAATTAAAATTTTTAAAATTCAAATTTCTAAAAGCGCGTGCACGGGCGAAAAGCGCGCGCCCGGGCGAAAAACGCGCGCCGGTGTGAAAAGTGCACGCCCGGGCTAAAATATCGCGTCAGGGCAAAAAAATCGCGGCCGACGAAAAAATCGCGCCCGGGCGAAAAAATCGCGCCCGGGCGAAAAAATCGCGCCCTGGGCGAAAATATCGCGCCCGGGCGAAAAAATCGCGCCTGGGCAAAAAAATTACGCTTGGCCGAAATAAACGTGCCCGTGAGAAATAAAACTCTCCCGGGCGAAATAAACCGCCCGGGCGAAAAAATCGAGCCAGGGCGAAAATATGCGCCCGGGAGAAATAAACGCGCCCGGACGAAAAAATCGAGCCCGGGCGAAAAAATCACGCCCCGGACGAAAAAATAGCGCCCGGGCGAAAAAATCGCGCCCGGGCGAAAAAATCACTCCCGGGCGAAAAAATCGCGCCCGGGCGAAAAAATCGAGCCCTAGGCGAAAAAATTGCGTCCGGGCAAAAAAATCGAGCTCGGGCCAAAAAATCGCGCCTGGCCGAAATAAACGTGCCCGGGAGAAATAAAACGCCCGGGCGAAATAAATGGGCCCGGGCGAAAAAATCGCGCCCGGGCGAAAAAATCGCGCCCGGGCGAAAATATGCTCCCGGGCGAAATAAACGCGCCCGGGCGAAAAAATCGCGCCCGAGCGAAAAAAATCGCGCCCGAGCGAAAAAATCGCGCCCGGGCCAAAAAATTGCGCCTGGGCAAAAAAATCGCGCCCTGGCGAAAAAATCGCGCCCTGGCGAAAAAATCGAGTCTGGCAGAAAAAAGTCCCGCCCGGGCGGAAAAATCGCGCCCTGGAGAAAAATTTGCGCCCGGGCGAAAAATTGCGCTCGGGCGAAAAAATTGCTCCCGGGAGAAAAAAATCGAGCCCGAGCGAAAAAATCGCGCCCTAGGCGAAAAAATCGCGCCCGGGCGAAAATATGCGCCCGGGCGAAATAAACGCGCCCTGACGAAAAAATTGCGCCCGGGCGAAAAAATCACGCCCCGGACGAAAAAAATCTCGCTCGGGCGAAAAAATCGCGCCCGGGCGAAAAAATCGAGCCCGGGCGAAAAAAGTCCCGCCCGGGCGAAATAATCGCGCCCTGGCGAAAACTCAAGCCCGGGCAAAAAAAATCGCTCGCGGGCGAAAAAATTGCGCCCGGGAGAAAAAATCGAGCCCGGGCGAAAAAATCGCACCCTAGGCGAAAAAATCGCGCCCGGGCGAAAAAATCGCGCCAGTGCAAAAAAATCGCCCGAGAGAAATAAAACGCGCCCGGGCGAAATAAACGCGCCCGGGCGAAAGAAATCGCGACCGGGCGAAAATATGCGCCCGGGCGATATAAACGCCCCCGGACGAAAAAATCACGCCCGGGCGAAAAAATCGCGCCCCGGATGAAAAAATCGTGTCCGGGCGAAAAAATTGCGCCCGCGCGAAAAAATCGCGCCCGAGCGAAAAATCGCGCCCGGGCGAAAAAATCGCGCCAGGCCAAAATAAACGTGCCCGACCGAAATAGGCCGCGCCCGGGTGAAAAAAATCGCGCCAGGGTGTAAAAATCGCGTCCGGGCGAAAATATGCGCCCGGGTGAAATAAACGCGCCCGGACGAAAAACATCCCGCAGAAAAATGCACGCTCGGGCGAAAAACTCGCGCGTAGGTTGAAAAACTCTAGTGTAAACATTTGATTATGCGGAAAACCTATGGGCGGAGGTAAGAATTGTTATTTGATTTTTTTAGTTCATAGTAAAAGCCATGGGTTTTCACATGAAAGCCAATATCCGCTTAAATTTCGTTGCGCCGAACACTAGAATTGAATTTCTAATCTCAAATGCCAATTCCAGAAAGCCAATTCCGTCCAAACGAACGGACCCTTTACATATTGTTATATAGCATATTAGTCACATTTATTTAGAAAAAAAAAGTAAGAGTTCTGACAGTAGTTTGCATTTTGGTGCCAAGGAAACTAAACAAGCAGAAAATTGAGACCTGTTTACTTTTAACACTCCGTTATTTCAAAAGGTTCTCTTTCAATATCATCATCATTATCGATAGCCTTATCCTAGCTATTTTAGGTCAATCATCATCTTCTTCAATAACCTTATATTGATTTTTTGGGATTTTAATTTGATAAATCTCTATTTTGCACTTGTTCATTCCTGCAATGTTTAAGATGTTAAACCAAAATTACATAAATCAACATAAACAATTTGTATTCATGTTACATTGTGTCTACCCCTTTTTCCTACACAATTCCTATTTTCTACTTAAATCATTTCACACTAGCTCTATCTACTCAAATATTTAATAATATTCATTGTACATTTTTTGTTCACATAAATCTTAGGCTCCGTTTGGCGTGGCTTTTTTTGCTTCGGTGAGGTTGGACTAAACTGTCATCATCATATAATGCATGTTTGGCAAGACAATGTCATGATCGCCGCCTAGAAAAGAAAACTAGTTTTGAACATAAAAATGGACAAAGTTTCTTGGTGAGATCAGGTGTCCACTAACGACAGTTCATAACCACCGCGTTCACGACCAACACCACCGTACCAAACGGAGCCTTATTTTCTATTATCTAACTTTGGTATAAGTGGCACTCATTCTTTCTCTAAAATACTTTATCTATATTTTATCTTTCTGGTTTTTCACGCATCCATCTAAGCACTCACATCTTTTCTGTTTTTCACGCATCCATTTAAGCATTCAGGTCTTTTCTGGTTTTTCACGCATCCATCTAAGCAGTTGCATCTTACTGCGTGCACTTAATTAGATATTAGATGTAGAGGGTTTTGGCTCAAAGTATTCTATCATACTCCATCAAGTTTGGAATGGAATATATATAGTACTTCCAGCATAGGACAGAGTCCTAGTGTGACACGAACCCGTTAGGCTATTCCGAGTCGGTCTTGACACGACAGGACATATTAATACACATTAACAATCTCCTCCTATGTCCGTCATGAACCCAGACTTCGGGTAGAGGGTGGTTTGTGTAATATTCAACCAGAAGTGAAACATACACAACCGTGTCCAGCACCTGTTTTAATCAATTTGGACTATAACACAAAATCAGTATGCACGCATAAATAAACAAAAGAAACTCAGCTGCAACACAATAAGAGTCTCAGGAACGATCAAGACACATGCCCTATATGCCTGGCGTCCAAAAACAAACAGAGATCTGTTAGTCCAAAACAAACAGTGCTATAATAAAGAAAGAGCTAAACAATGCTCTTAGCAGAAGTACAGGAAATAAACAAAATAACACTCAAAAAACTAGTCATCCAAAAGATCATCCTTCTCAGGATCCCAGTCAACCAGTGCTCCTCCTATCACAGAAACTCCTGCAATTTCAACAGAGAATTTCATTTTAGAATGAATTATATCCTTTGCCAATTTGCAGATATCTAGTTTTAGCATAAAACTTAGTATTGATTATTATTTAATTTGGCTGGGAGGACACGTTCACAGAGTATTATAGTTTAACCTCAGAATCTGTTATCCGTTTCCAAATGAAACGATTATCAGACTTCTGGACACCGCAGCTATATCTGTAATCTTATATGGAATGTCACGGTTACTGCCCTTTAAAGTCAATTGGAACTCATCAAGTTTGGAATGGAACCAATCTTTAGAAGAAGAGACAAACCAAGTCAGATTGTGTTATCAAGTTTGGAATAACACTCTCCTCCAAGGCAAAAACTGAATCCGATGAAGCTGTTAACATCAAGTTTGGAATGAACAGCTTACCAGATCCGAGCTCAGCAACTAAGAGAATCAGCGGACCACAACATGCTTGCATTGACAAAGGAAATATGGAATAATCAAAACGTCTGGACTAAGGCTGAACTGAATCGCCTGATACTGAACTAAGACCGAACTAAATCGCCTTTAGTCCCATTTCCCCCACTGTTTTGATTAACCGATCTTTGGGCATTCCTTTCGTCAGTAGATCAGCAAGGTTATCCTTTGAACGTACATCAATCAAAGTGATGATTCCTTGTTCTTTCAGATAATTCAACAACGCATGTCTCAGTCGTACATGTCTCCTCTTAGTATTATAGAGGGTATTCTTAACGACTTGAACTGCTGCTTGATTATCACAATACAAGCTCAATGAGTTGACTTGTAACTTAGACAGGGGAATGTCTAAAATCAAGTTTCTGATCCAGTCTGCCTCTTCACCAGCTGAAGCTAAAGCAAACAACTCGGCCTCAATGGACGACAAAGTACAGGTCTATCTTTTGGATTTCCAAGTGATAGCAGCTCCTCCCAAGGTGAATATGTATCCACTGGTGGACTTGCTGTTCCCGACTTCTGAACACCACGAGGCATCAGATTGTCCTTCTACGGTAGGTGGGTAACCAGTGTAGTACAGAGCATAGTTTGTAGTGCCTCGAAGGTATCTCAACAGCCTATCTAGGGCAACCCAATGCTCTTTGTCAGGACTACTGGTAAAACGACTCAGCGCGCTAACCGAGAAAGCAATGTCTGGCCTCGTACAAGTTGTAGCGTACATGAGACTACCAATTAGTTTGGAATATTTGACTTGATCAATGTTGGCCTCTAGATTAGGACTTAACTTAACATTATGATCAAACGGTGTCTCAATCGGCCTACACTTATCATATCTCCAGGTAGAGAGAAGTTGCTCAATATAATGAGCCTGGCTAAGAGTAACTCGACCCTTGTTAACTCTAACCTTCATACCTAACAGGGTATCAACAGGACCGAGGTCCTTCATGTCAAATACTTCTGCCAGAGTGGATTTAACATCCCTAACTGCAACAAGATTAGACCCTAAAACCAACATATCATCCACATATAAGTATATAATAACTGTTTGATTTGACAAGGAGCGGTAATAAAGGCATTTGTCAGAGTGACTGGATTGGAATCCAATTCTCTTTACTACCTGATCAAACTTCATGTGCCACATCTTAGGTGCTTGCTTAAGACCATAGATTGACTTATCGAGTTTGCACACTTTGTCTTTTTAATCTTTGTGTACATAACCTTCAGGTTGAGTCATGTAGATCTCTTCATTAAGCTCTCCATTTAAGAATGCAGTTTTGACATCCATCTGATGAACTATAAAGTTCTCAATAGAGGCTAATGCAAGAAGAATCCTGATAGTCGATAAATGACAAACAGGTGAATAGACGTCAAAATAATCAATTCCACCTTGTTTCTTATAACATTTAGCTTCGAGACGCGCTTTATACCTGGCTATAGATCCATCACTATGTAACTTCTTCTTTAAAACCCACTTGCATCCTAGGACTTTAGCACCTTTCGGTAAGTCAACTAGATGTCAGGTATTATTATGTAACAGCGAGTCCATCTCATCATCAATGGCTTCTGCCCACATCAATGAATCTCTAGACCTCATTGCTTCCTGATAGGAGAATGTATCATCCTCTAAGTGATAGGTGATGAAATTCTCACCAAAATCCTTAGGGATTCTTTCTCTGGTAGATATGCTCTAAGTGGAATAGGTTCCACCTCTATAGGTTGGGGAGCAATGCCAGAAGGGCCAGCTTCAGGTTCAATGATAGATTCAGTAATCATATCATTGGACCCGGAGACAGACAATCCATGATCTTTGACAAATTTGTCTTTAAAAAATATGGCATCTCTAGACTCTATCACGGAATTTGTGGATAGATCGAGAAATCTGTCTACTGCACTATCTTTTGCACTACCTAGATAGACGCATGTCGTCGTCTTAGGTCCCACCTTAGGCCTCTTAAGGTCTTGTATACGCACATAGGCAATACAACCCCAAGTCTTTAGAGTATCGTACCTGCACGGATGACCGTGCCACAGCTCATACAGAGTAAAAGTGAGCTGAGAGTGAGGTACTCTATTTAGAATGTGATTTGCAGTGCGAGCTGCTTCTCCCCAAAAGGAATTAGGCATGCCAGCTGTTAGGAGCTTGGAATTCAACATTTCTGTTAAAGTCCCATTCTTACGCTCGGCAACACCGTTTGACTGGGGTGAGTAAGGAGCTGTGGTTTCAAGGATTATTCCCTCAGAGGAACAGAATTCCTTGAAGCCAGTAGCAGTGTATTCTCCTCCTCGATCACTTCTAAATCTCTTAATTTTCAGGTTTAACTGGTTTTCAACATGAGACTTAAAGGTCTTGAACGCCTCAAATGCTTCGTATTTCGATTTCAACAGATACACATGACAATATCTAGAAAAGTCATCTACGAAAGTAATTAGATACTTCCTTCCCCCTCTGGTGGCATGACTACGGAAATCACAGAGGTCTGAATGTATCAATTCGAGAAGTTTTGTGCTCCTAGAAACTGACTTGAAAGGCTTTCTAGTGATTTTGGTTTGAGCACACACCTCGCACTTGTCAAATCGAATAGACAGATCTCAGGGGATGTTTTGACTCTTTGCTAGATCTATCATCTTTTTATAGTTCACATGTCCAAGTATGTTATGTAACAACTTAGGATCTATGAGGTTTGAACAAACCTGGTTAATGTTATCATTGTTTAAGCTAAGTCTATACATTCCGTTGATCAAGTACGCACACCCAAAATAATATGAATTGACCATAAGGGTCATTCTACTGTTTTGAGTTGTGAAGATCATCCCAGCCTTGTCTAGTAGACTTATTGAAATCAGATTTTTAGTTAAAGAAGAAACTACTTTAACATGTTGTAAAAATAAATTTTTACCTGACGAGAGAACCAGCTCGGCTGTCCCAGCATGGGTCACCTGAGTCTCTCCTCCATTGCAGTTCTCCACTCTCTCCTTAACCGCCTTAACCTCAGTCAGTAATCCTCTGTCATTCGTTACATGACAGGTAGCACCGCTATCCAGCCACCACTCAGCAGACAAACTGCGGTGACTGCTCCCGATCATAGCTACGAAGGACTTGGGATCTGAAGCATCTGCCAGCATGTTCGCCACATTTTGTGTGGCTTCCTCCTTTGGCTTCTTTGGAGCCTTGCAATCAACCACCCAATGTCCCCACTTACCACAGTTGTGGCACTTGCCCCTCTTCTTTTTGAAAGAGGGCTTTTTAGGCCCAATCTGTGTAGTGGCTTCAATCTTAGGTGTTGGTGGCTTCCTACGAGGCTTGCTGGGCCGAGACACAAAATTGACAGTCTGTGAGGACTGAGCACCTTGTTCCTGTCTCTTCCCGGCAATATTTTGATCCTCGATATGAATGAACCTTTAGAGTTCATCGAGTGTGATCTTTTCCTTCAGTCTGTGCATTTCAGTCTTGAAGGTCGACCACTCAGGAGGTAGCTTGCTTAAAATTGAATACACAAAGAGATTATCAGAGATACCAGACTTATCGTCCTCCAACTTCTGACGCAGACCTTCCAGTTCAATTATTTGGGAGGTGATTGTCGAGTTTAAATTAGATTTCATATTAAAGAATCCCTCTTCCTTCTGGAAGTTCGTTTAAGCGGTCTCAAATCTCTTTTGCGGTTTTATAACCGTTGTAGGTCAAGGCGAGTCTAGGGTTGAGTGAATTAAGGAGGTAGTCTCTACGGAAATCTTCGTCTTTTCTCCACTGATAATCATCCACGTCCTCTTTGGTTGTGGAGAAATCGCTCAAAACAGTGTAGAAGATTTTTCGTTCCTTCATTCCAAGCTGGACGTGCAGTCTCCAAGCATGGAAGTCGGAGAGATCGAACGACTGGAGCTTGACGATGTCGTAGGATGTAACCTTCGGCATCTCGCTAAAGCTATAGACCGAAATACTGAAAAGAGATCACCTGAGCTGCGCAGAGACGAGTCGCGGTCTTCGGATCCAATCCAGTAAAATGTTTGTTTTTGCTGCTCTCCGACTGAACACAGTCGTCAGAGTCAAGATCCAAGTAAGAGCTCCACCAAGTATATGGAATTTCACCAACAACTTGATCTAAAGTTCCTGTGCAAGTCACCTCTGCAGGATTTATTCTTGGCGGCAGATCAGATCTGTAGATCTGAACGGGAGGATCTGGAACTCGCAGCAGCTCTGTCTTTCGAGCAACACCGACGCAAAGCAGCAGAGAAAACCCACCTTCGTTCTCCCTTCTTCACGATCTATAAGCAAGAGGCGCTGAGAAACTCCTTGCGAACAGCGATGAGAACGATGGCTTGCACAGGAATGATCGGCGATGGCTTCAGAAACGATGCCGAATCTGGATCAGGCGATGGCTCCAGGAATGATCGGCGATGGAATCATCGGCGATGGCTTGCAGATCAACTCCAGGAATGATCGGCGATGGCTTGCAGATCTGCAATCACAGGGAACATCGAATCTGGATCTGGATCGGCTATGGAATCACGATCAACTTCTTCCAAATCGGTAAAGAAGACGATCGATCTTCAAAAACTTTCTTCGGCAGAGAACACCGCAAGAATTGCGATCGGCAGCGGACTGGAGCGAAACGCGAAACGGTGCAGGCGACTGGATCTAGATCACGACGCTTCTCGACTTTTCCTTTTCCATCAAACACAGACGGGAGCGCAGGAAATCGCGATCGAGAGCAGCGGCGGGGAGAGGAACGAGCGGAAAAAACCTAAGCGCTTTTTTACTTTGAGAATGTAGAGGGTTTTGGCTCAAAGTATTCTATCATACTCCATCAAGTTTGGAATGGAATATATATAGTACTTCCAGCATAGGACCGTGTCCTAGTGTGACACGAACCCGTTAGGCTATTCCGAGTCGGTCTTGACACGATAGGACATATTAATACACATTAACATTAGATATCATTGGCCTATTTGCGATTTTATAATTTTTGTCTTTTAAGTCTCTATGATATCCTCTTATCACATAATAGGTGCGAAATGAGTCTTATTAAAATGTGACATCATGATTTGATTTTACATTTTATACAACCTAACGGATACTATGTGTTTGATGTTGTCACGGAAATATTAATTTCTTTTTGATATACTGTAGATAGTAAATCCGTGGTGGTTAAATTTATAAATCTATTACTTCTAAGGATATTGTTATCTTCTCATATGATAGAAGATAACTTATTAACTTCTAATATCATTTCCATTAAAGTTAAATAACATGTATTTAGACTTTGTTCTACAAATTCGAATTTCACGAGTTTTCAAATATTATGACCATATTTGAAGTTTTCCCATGACCTAGTAGATGTCCCCGTCGATTAGAATTATTTTAATAAAAATTAAATTAAAAAAAAAAGATATACCGATAATGAGTTTTAATTATGAAAAAAAATTGGTGATTAGTTTAGTATTGTAAATTGTAATTGTGGAATTTTGTAGTTCAGACAAAAAGGCAATTGTTATTAGCACACCAGTTTTGGCTATTCGCACACCAATTTCTATGGTTATTACACGCCTTTTGAAAATACGTCTTGTACATGCATTTTTAGGAAAAGTGTTCAACACGAAAGTTGTAGATCTCGTTGAGATCTACAACTTTCGTGTTGAACACTTCCTAAAAAATGCATGTACAAGACTTATTTTCAAAAATTCAGCAAAAATTCGCTATAGTTACGATCAGGCGGCAATACGCGTTGTGCGTGCATTTTTAGGAAAAGTGTTCAACACGAAAGTTGTAGATCTCGTCGATATCAACAATTTTCGTGTTGAACATTTTTCCTAAAAATGCATGAACAAAACGTATTTTCAAAAGACGCGTAATAACTCATAGAAATTGGTGTGCGAATAGCTAAAACAGATGTGCTAATAACAATTGCCAGACAAAAATCATATTCATCAATTTTAAAAATAACGTCGTGCATGTTTTATAATTTTCAATCTAAACAAAGAAGAAAATAATTAGATTTTTCATAAATATATTAGAAAATCAGGAAGGGCATGTTTGGGAGAGCTTTTTAGTTCCATTTCACTTTCTGAAAAATTCTACTTTACTGTACAAAATGTTTGGAAATTCTATCGGTTGGAAAAGCTACTGCCCAAAAATCATTTTTTGCTCTTTCTTGAAACGTCATGAGCCTCCTACTTTCAACCTTTTCGGAAAGCATTTTCTCATCTCGAAACACAATTACGCCGCAGAAACGTTTTCCTCCTCCCGATCCAGTTCGACAACACTGCGGAAACCCTAGCCTCTCCCGGCAATCAAGTTTTACAGACGATCTATTTTCCGCTCAGGCGCGCATTTTTGGCTCGCGCGAGCAGTTTCAGCCCGGACATGCATTTTTCCACCCGGGCGCGCATTTTCTTTCCGGCCGCCCTTTTTCCGTCTGGGAGTGCATTTTTCGCTCGAGCGCGCATTTTTCACATAATGCGCATTTTCCGCCCGAGCGCTCAGTTTTTCGCAAGGGCGCGCTTTTTTTTGCTCAGTCGCGCATTTTTCACCCTGGAGCGAATTTTGCTGCCTGGGCACGCATTTTCTGTCCATGCGCGCATTTTCGGCCTAGGCGCGCATTTTCGGCCCTGGCGCGCATTTTTTGCCTCGGCGAGCATTTTCAGCACGAGTGCGCATTTTCCGCCCGGGCGCACATTTTTCGCACTTGCGTGCATTTTTCGCCTGGGCGCGCATGTTCTCCACGGGCGCATTTTCCTCCCGGGCTCGCATTTTTCATCCCGGGCGAATTTTCCGCCTAGGCGCGCATTTTTCCGCTTGTGCGCACTTTTTCGGCACAGGCGCACATTTTCGGCCCGGGCGCGCCTTTTCTTTTAAGGCACGCATTTTTCCGCTCGGACGTGAATTTATGAATTTATTTTATTTGTTTATGTCCAGTTTTGCTAAACAGTCTATAATGTTTCTATTTTCTAAAAAACTCTACAAACTGAGTTCACCTAAACAAATCTTTTTTTGCAGTAGACCATTTCCAATAACTCATTTTTCTACCCTACTTTTGCTACTAGATTTTTTTCCCACCGCTACCACTCTCCGAAACAGACCCTAAATCTCAGACAAAAAAAATCATTTCTCGAATCGCGGTCTTCCGATATCTTAAGAGCATACTAGATTTTCATTAGAATATTAAAAACCAGTTGAGGACTTCACAATCCGTCCCTATTAGCTTTTTAAGTTGTCAAGGTGGGAATTATCACCCCCAAAAATTAAAGATGTGAAGTGGGAATCTCTTTATTTTTCTTTCAATTACCAAGTCCTATACTTTTCCTTTTTTTTGCCTTCTTTTAGTAACCAATGATAGTGAAGCGCACACTTGACTCATTCTTCTTTCACTATCATTATCAGAATCATGGTTTTCCACTAACTTATCAAAATTATTTCATCAAGTTGAGATTTGGGCCCACCACCCTCATTTCCCCTTGGCTAAGACTGCTCACCATCACCGCCACTACTATCAGCATCTAGATTCTTAACCTTTTAGATATTAGCTGTTTTAGTTTCATAGGCCTCTCAAGAAATCACCTATCCTAGAATTGTTGCACTATGAGCATTTTAAGGTTGATAGTGTCGAATTAGAACAAATTTGGCTCTACACAAATGATTTTTTTTTCTAGCAACATCTCATAAGATCATCTATCATAAGATCTCTCACTACGGGAAAGTATAGAAGATATCGAATCAAGTTCGAGCAATTTTTGCTCAACTGAAGCAATTTGTCCTGTTGGCACAGTTTTTCGGTGGTCGCTTGTGATCACAGAATTGGCCAACCATGAGCACATAAAGCTATTTTCAAACCCAGTAAAAGCAAGTTTGACTAACATAAAATAAGAAATTTTAATTCTATCTCGACATGAAATAGAAATCATTACAAGTTGAGCATACACTACAAGAAATTTACTAAATAGCAACGAAATTTAGAACGAAAATTTTCTACTTGATAATTAACAACAAATTTAATAAGGATCATGAATTTTGATATCTCCAACGAATTTAGAAATGAAAATTTTGTGCAAACATAGAAAAAAATATTTTTGTTGTTAAATGTTTTTTAACTAGAAACAAATTTAGCAACGAAAATTTAATTTTCATAAATAATTATTAAATTAACCTAATTTGTATAAATTGAATTATATACGATTTTACGAATTAGACTACACATTTATAGAATAAATTTACTATATATATACATGCATACATATTTATATATATACACATACATATATATATATACACATACATATATATACATACACATATATATACATATACATATACACATATATACATAGACATATATATACATATACATATATATACTTCATTCCGTTCCCCCTAAGGAGTTCCGAGTCAAACTGGTAGGACTTCGACCGAAACGCTCAAACAATACAGCCCGAGCGAGCCGCGCACAGGATCCGTGCCCGCTCGAAGGGTCCAAAATCACCCCGAAAGTGGGGACGAACCAAGCACACAAGGGCCGGCTCGCGCACGTGCGGCCGAAACGCACACACACGGCCAGCGCACGCACGCGCAAAACCAGCGCACACGCACAGTTGACCCGCATGTGCGAGCATCCAGCCATCGCGACCAGCGCGCGCGGTCAGCGCGACCAACGCGCGCGGTCAGCGCGACCAACGCCCGCGCGCCGCCACCGTCACCGGGCAATATGCTTGGACCTCCTGGGGGGCATGTTTGACATTTTGTGAAAACTGGTGATCCAGGTTACTGAAACGGAGCAACATCATTCGTCAACACAAGATTCAGTTTGGCGCAATTACCAATGCTTGCCTTCAAGAAAGCTATAAAAAGACCTTCATGTCTTCATTTGAAGACAAACAATTAGAGAGACTAGAGAGAGCTCTGAGATTTTTCGGCGAGGACGGGGGACTTAGATCGTTCCACCGCTCGAAATTTTCTCTGCTCCCTTTCTAGTCTGCTCACGCTCACCGTTCTCGTGGATACAGCAGCAGGCGCAGGAAAAGACTTGGAAGAACGTGCTCATATATAGATGCTCCTCTGGACGCTCTCTCCAAAGCTTCGTGGACTTAGCTATTTTCCCCCTTTTTCTGTACTTAACGCTTGTGAACAGAGAGGTAGCATGTCACCCACCAGGGAACTCAAACTCTTGTAAACTCAAGAAAAATAGTGAATTTCGTCCCGACAAAGATCTGACCACGTGATTTTTCACCCTTTTCGGGTTTTCCATGCTAAAACTTCTCGTGGCATTGCTGATTTGGTCTTCATTTGACTGTTTGCACGTCCGGTCCGACTTGGAGCTAAGGCGGTCTGATTCTCCTGACTGGAGGAAAATCGAGCGACCCGCAATAATTTAGAATCGTTTGTGGAAAAGGGTTCCCAAAAATCTACAATAAATTTCTGAGGACTATGCTTGCCCTGCGTAAGCACCTCCAATTGACGACAATGACAAGAGGAGGCACGCAGGCCGTGGGCCAGGCAACTTGCAAGGAATTTGACAATCAAGCCTTCAACAACTCACCTGTTGAACATACGCCGCGCCTCGAGGAGATAATTGTGAAAGTATCTAGTTGCTACCTAAATCAGCTAGAGGGGGTGAATAGGTGAATTCTATGGCTTTACGCGGAATTAAAAACTTGAAAGAAAAGCACACAGAAACAAAGAACACACACAAGCACAAGGATTTATGGTGGTTCCCCGGAATGGGTATGTCCACTTTCCCGCCTCACCTATCTAGCACGCCCGGCTAGACTAGGCTACTTCACTAATCTCAGATTAAAATAATCTTACAACTCAGAGTATACAACTCCTACAAACTCAGAGAACAAACTCTCCTACACAATCTCGGAGAACAAAATTTCCTACACAATCTCGGAGAACAACCTCTCCTACTCTCGATCCTCTAAACTAGGATCTACAATAACTCGGAAGGGAAACTTCCTACAAGATATGTAAAAGAATTTTACAATAACTTTAGATTGAAAATCAATCACTTAGAATCTCAAGGAGATTCAACTTATTCAGATCTGAAAAAGTAGATCTTCTTCTTCCTTGATTGAAATGAAAGCTTGATCTTGAGAGAGGAAGAAGAAATCTTGACTTGAACGAACTTGATCTGAAACCTTATCGAGACAGCAAGATCTATAAAGGAACCTGAATGAATCTTAAATCCGTGATCTTGTTGAATCGAAACATGGAGAAGAATCGTGCATACGACTTGTCGACGACAGAAAGGCTCTTTGCGAGAATGAGAATAGCCAACGACGATTTGCGATCTTTGTAAAATGAGTACGAGTAGGGTTAAACAAAATAACCTTTAAGTATTTATAGATCCTTCTCAAACGGCTATAAACGAAGCTTAAGGAGGGACCTCCATGTGTACTGTACATGGAGGAAGCCCTAAATAGGAAAGCCAACTGTGATTTTGAACAGAACACGCTCTGTCAGCATTCATCGAGTGAACTCGTGAAATCAATAATTACTCGACGAATTCACTTAATGACTCGACGAAATGGACTTAGCAAAAAGCGTTGAGACGGGAAGAAAGAATACTTAGACCACTCGAGAACTTCTCGAGAGCACTCGACAAATTCGTTGAGTGTTCACGAGAAATCAGCAGACCACTCGACGAATTCGTCGAGTGTTCTCAAGTGAACACAACTTTACTCGACGAAAATACTTAGCAATTTTCTCTAAGACTTTTCGAGTAAACTCAATGAATTAACTAAGTCTTCATGAGATGTCTCGACAAATTCGACGATAATTCATGAGAGTTCTTGACGAAAATGACTTAGACGAATTTTCTTCAAATCCTGAAAATAGCAATTACATCCTCTTGACTTCTCCTGGGTGTTTGAATATGAAGTACACCCCAATAGAGAGATTCCACGTGATTCAACACCTTGGTCTACACAATGAGGGATTACATTGCATAGACATGTGTTTATGATATTGGATCTGTAGGCGCCCTTAGAGGGGGGGGGGGGGGGGTGAATAAGGGTTTTAAAAACTTTTATACTTTAATAGAAAACTTTTGATATTTTGATCGAAGTTAAATCAAAAGTAAAGAGATAATGAAATTAGAAATGAAATCAATTTTATTAAACAAGAAAAGACATGATTATAATTTATAAAATTGATTACAAAATCTGATTTCAATGACGCTAGAAATCAAAGCGAATAATATGAAAACCCTTTTTGTTTTCTATACCGACTCATATCCCCACGAACCGGTTGGCTTTAGCCGATCTCTCCTCAGATACGGCCTCAAGCCGCTCTAGCCAATCTATCACCAGAAAGGCCTCGAGCAACCACTAGATCTACTCCCTAGACCCAGTCGCCAACACGAGGCGAATTACTCACTAAGTCCAACCTAGACCAAGTCGCCGTGTGGCGAATTCACGAACCGATTACAAAGATGAAAATAAGGACAAAATACACATATAAAACTCCCTATGAGGTAATCTGAAGGAGACGCCGAAGAATCGCTGAAGATCGTTGAAATCCAAGCGTGCGTTCTTCGCGTTGAGTTAGCGTGTTGACCCAAGCCTCCTTTGATTCCTCCTTTTGAAATATGAGCGGGAGATGTGTTGATCTGAAGTACGGCCCTCACAAAGTTTCTGAAATGCTGGAATAGGGCTCTTGACAATCAGTAGCTGGAGAAGACAAAATCCTCCGTTTTATAGAATTTGAGCTAACGCCTGGCGTTCACCATGTATAGAAATATATTAATGGCTCGGATCTTCTGCACTTTAGGAATGTTTTATTTTAGGCAATATCAATGCTGGCGTTAAGGCTAACACGGCGCGTTGGGCAAGTCATTCCAAATGTTTCTCCTGAAATCACGGCTGCTTTCTCCTTGCCAAAATCATCGACCGGATAGAGCCCAACGTTAAGCCCAACGCCTGGCATTGAGTTTCATCTGTAATTAGCCGGCACCTCAATTCGTCGAGCAGATAATTTCGTCGAACTCAATTCGTCGAACTCAATTCGTCGAACTGGCTTCATCTTTTGTCGAACGACATTTCGTCGAACGGAGTTCATCGAACGGGCTTCATCATTCGTCGACCGGAAATTCATCGAACGCAAGATCGTCGAACGCATGATCTATTTCGTCGAACCCAACTTCCGTTCTCAGCGGCTTGATTTCATCGATCGCAGCATCTAGTTCGTCGAACGAAAATTTCGTCGAGCAAATTTCGTCGAACGCCGTGGTATGCATTTCGTCGAACGCAGATTTCATCTAGCGCTAACGCCCAGCGTTAAGCTTAACGCCTGACATTGAGCAACTTTCAATCCTTCAGCTTGTGGTTAGTGCTAGACCATTGTTGTAGCTACCTGGTGTCAATAACTGTCCATACCTACATGCTAAAAACACAATGGTAACAAGATCAAATACAAGTAGGATTTGTTATTCTCAAATCAAAGAGATGCGGAAAACCATGTTCCAACAATCTCCCCCTTTTGATAATAACAAATCCAATTAGAGATAAATCAGATTCATAGATAAAGCATTTGTGTTTTTGAAAGGATATATGACACAAGCAATTTATAAGATAATGACAAGAGTTATAGTTTAATTGAACATTGTGCTCCCTCTACAAAGATGCTCCCCCTTAGTGTATACTCCCATAAACTAGATACATGCTCCCCCTTAATCTAGTGAATCCTACTCCATTAATCAATATGATTTAGCATTTTATTCTCCCCCTTTGTTATTAGCAAAAGAGGGTGGAGTGAAACAAAACTAGAATAACGAAGACAAAAGTTGGGACATAACTAAGAGAGGATTAAGAGTTTTGTGTAAACATAAAATAAGTCATGATCGAGCTAAGGGAGTGAGTAGCACAACGGAAAAATATATGATAAGCGTGAAAGAACATCAATCAAAGATTATACCAAAGGAATGTAATCACTTGCTTTATAAGAGTTTTAAGCATAAGAAAAGGTAATGATTTCCAAGTAACCAATCTACCCAGACAATATGTCTATACCCTAGCCCCGTACTAAGTGACAGATGGGCATGAGGATGAAAGTGCACAGTAAACTTCACTAGAATTCTCTAGAGGGGGGGGGGGGGTGAATAGAGATTAAAAATACTTTGTGCAATTATATATATATATATATATATGTGTAATAATCACAGATTTAAGCTTCCCACACACCAACAAGAATTAAGCAAGTAAAGAAGAAAAATAGCAAGAAGAAAATCAAAGCACAACACAAGGAAATATAGTGGTTCCCCAAACTTTGGGTAGTCCACTTTTCTACCCCTTTTGGTAGGAATTCACTAACTTGCACTGAGTCTTTTGATAAGGAGACTCTTAGACGACTCTTAGAACCACTACAACTGAATTTTTTGAAGAGAGATTCAAAAAACTCTTTTACACAGTTTGAAAATGAAATAAGGATAAGAAGAAGAAGTAGAACAAGTAGAAGAACAGAGATTAATATATGTAAGAAGGAATCTTCTTCCTAGCAAGAAGATTAGAAGCACAAGTATAGTGAATACGTTCCCTCTTCTATAGTGAGAAGGAAATTGTAAGCTTTTCTCTCTTTTGTGAGAGCTTTCAGAATTTGCAGCAGAATGACTTGAGAGGAGGTTGGAGTGCTTCCTCTCCTTTCCTTCTCTTCTCTGGTTTTCAGCAGTTGCTCATAGGATTTGAGTTTTCCTAAGATGAAGGCTTTTTCTTTGCTGCAGCACACTATCTCTTTTCTCAATTTTCTCACTCTTCACTTGGGAGCACTTTCTTTTTTTAAAATGTATATGGTGGATCACTTCTTATCATTCTCTGTCGACCTCCTTCTTATTTATAGCTATGCTTAAAAGATATTGCTAAAGGAGAATAATCAATTAGCAGACAGAGAATTAGAAAGAGATTTAGAGTTTCCATAATCAATATTTCTGTAGAAGGAATGGAATTCATTCTGATTTCAAATAATATCCATAATAATCTTAATCAAATTAGCCAAGAATCAAATAGAAGGAAAGACTGATTCAGAACGACTATAAAAGAATAATATCATTCCATAAAAATCAGATCGACAGAAAGAAGGAAAGAGATCCGGCGTGTTTTTTGAATTAATTATAGATATTGACGTGCGTCGATTACTATTCGACGTATACGTCGATTTCATCCTGGCTGGACGTCGAGAGGAGAATAAAGAAGGTGCATCGACTTTATCAAATGCGTCGACTAGAAGTCAGAGGTACGTCGACAAAGATTACGTCGAATTCTTCTAAGAGTTACTTCGACTCATTCTGAGGGAAACGTCGACTATATTTCGACGTTGCGTCGAATACTATTCGACGCATATTTACTTAGCCTAATTTTTCATACTTAGAATTTATATTCTTCTTAATTCTAGGGGTTAAGATAAATCATTTCCCCAACAATCTCCCCCTATTTGTCTTAACCCTATATAAAGAGAAATTGTATCAGTATTTAATCAACTCAGCAAGACATTCATATAGGTTAGAAATATGTTAAATAATCAGAAGAAGATAGAATAAGAAATTATATAAATAAATTTCATGTTCAGTTGACTAATCAGCATTTAAGCATAGACAATTGTTCAAATAGAGTATATCATCATTGTTCAGGGGTAGGAGAAGTTTTTCTTTTCCTAGTGAATACTTTTGTGGGTTGCTCCTTCTCAGTAGCAGGTGATTTCCTCAGCTCCCCCTGAGTCTCAGTAATTTGCACCCCCTGAGTCAAAGAAGTTTGCTCCCCCTGGGATGGAGCTTCCTTTGAGCCTTTTACTTCTTCTTCAGTTTCTCTTTCATCTCCAGCTCCAGTTTTAACTGCATCTAGCTCCTGAGCTCCTACTTCAACCATCACAGTATCAGCTTCATTTTCTTTCTCTCCTTCAGCCTCAGTTTCCTTTTCAACTTCATTTTCTGCCCTACATGCCTCCCCTTGTAATAGAATCACTTGTTGAGTAGCTTCTCTTGCTATATTGAGTACCTCTGTTAGGTGCTCTTCACTATGTAGCTCAGGTACAAGTTCATTCCTAATGGTCTTGAGCAGTGCAAGACTATCATTTTTTGAAGTAGGAAGAGACTTGTGAGAGGGAGATTTATGACTGGAGAGCTGCTCTTCATCTAACCTCTCCCCCTTCTTGACCTTCTTAGCCAAGGAGGTTAAGAAAGATCTGGTGACCTTAGAGGAAGAGATAGAGTTCGTCAGGCTATGCACAGAGGCACTGACCCCATCTATTTGGGTCTGCATGTGCATGATGGAGGAATGAATCTTGGAGCAGTGCCCATCCAGCATTGCTTGGAATCTTTGGGCTGTGGATTGGATACATTGAGTGATGAGGTATTCAGTGGATGGAGATGGTTCAAAATGTGTTGGAGGAGGAGGAGTCAATGGAGGAGGAGGTGTTGTATGTGATGAAGGTGGAGAGGGGACTGTATCATTTTGATGAGGTGTATTGGATGGAGAAGGTGGAGGAATAAAGGAGGGTTGAGCAGGTGATTGAGTTGGTATTTGTGAAGGTGTGGATGATGGTGGTACATAAGAGATGTCTGTATGAGGAGGAGGAGGAGGTGAAGATGGATGAGCAGGAGAGTTGGGAGGAGATGGAGTCCTTTCGGGAATGGCACCAGGCTTGGGAATTTGCCTGGTCCATTTTGAGAAGAGAGCTATGGACATCCTCTTGCCAGGTGGAATTGGGATTCCTTTTGACCTACATAGGTCAGGGAAGGAGTGGAAGAGTACTTGGCTCATAATTCTCATGTAGGCATTCTCTTTGTGAGAGTATTTAAAGCCTATCATTTTGAGTAGGCAGCTTGCCCAGTCTACCTTCTTCTTCAGCACAAGGGCCCCCATGATGTTCAGTTGCTGCTTGGGCACTGCATCATGGGCAGAGATCTTACATAGTAATATTTTCCCTACTATGTCTGCCAACAGTCTATACTTATCAGAGAAGTCTATTTTCTTCAGTTGGATTGGTCTATCTTTGGAGAACTTCATGGTGATTAACAGATTCTTTATTTCATCAGGGGTAAGTTCCACAGGTTCATCACCTGATAGGGGAATTATTTTAGTTATTCTTTTAGAAAATGATTTGCTTTCCCTATTTGAACAAAGATAATATTGGACTGTACCTGATGGTAGATCAAAGGTGGTCCTAATGTGTTCTGCAGAAATTGAGACAGGTGTCTCATGGATTGTTCCTGTGATTTCTCCTTGTTCAGATATCTGAACATGAGTCATCAGCTCTGTGAGTTCTGTCTCCAGGAGCTTGCATCTTGTGGAGATGAGCTTATCCAGACCAGCTTCAGTGAAGAGAGTTATGATGCTCTTATAATTTTCTGCGGCGGCTTGGAAGGATTCAAGGTCAATGTCGAACCCAGAGTTTATCTTGGGAGCCATTGTAGGTCAGTGAGAAAGAGGAAGAAATGGCTGGACTGAGAGGTAAGAGGGATGAAAGATGCAGAGTGCGAGAGGATTTCTAACTGAAGAGTCTATTTGAGTCAGGTGAAACGTCGAAATGAGACATAATTCGAGGCATATTCGGTACTACAGTGGATGTGACCGAACAGATTTTAGTATTGCCGCTCTTTTTCATGAAGTCGACGTTACGTCGAGTGGAATTCGACGTAAGCGTAGATACAGTCTGAGGTAAGATGTTAGGGTTCATATCGACGTATACGTCGATTGGAGTCGACGCATGCATCGATTTAAGTTGTTATTGATAGTTATCGACGGTGCGTTGATTATAAAATCGACGTGACTTCTATTTTCCTGAAAAATTTTGGGTTTTCCCTTGAGAGATTATTTCTTCCTGCTCCTAATGTTTTCTAAGACAGTCTTGGACTAATTTTTATAATTAGATTGATTATACCAACATTGTTTGGCAATGTGACCAGTTTTATTGCATATATAACATCTGACTATCTTTAGATTATGGGATTTTGAGTTTAGAGAGAGATAGTGGTGTTGATTAGGATAAACCTTTTGACTAGGATAAAAATTTTGATTAGGATAAAAGTTTTGACTAGGATAGAAATTATGATCAGGATTAATGGGTCCTGAATGGGGGTAAAGATGGAAGGTTTTTGGAGGATGGAAGTGTTCTGTCTTTATGTTGATCTGAGTTTGTATGCGTCGATATCTATTCGACGTATGTTGATAGTTGCGTCGATTTATACTCGGTGCTTTCTCTAGATTGCGTTGATCTGGAATCAATTCATGGAAGAAGTTGCGTCGATTTGAAGTCGACGTACTTTTATTCAAGCGTCGAATTGAGGTCGAAGCATCTGAGATATTGCGTCGAGTAGAATTCGACACACTATCATTCATGCGTCGATATGAAGTCGACGCAATTGAGTTTTCACAAATTTTATTTTTCCCCTTTTCTGATTTTATTTCTTTATGAGTTGTTTCTCTTGGTCTAGTTGCCTTCTCAGAAGAAGTTTGAGAGTCATCAGCTGAATAGTATGATGTTTCATCAAATTGGTTTATTTCCTTGAAGTCTTCTCCCTTATTTTGTGAGTCTTCTTCTTGGTTTATTGAGTGGGTTTAGTGAATTTAACAGGGCTCATCCAAGCAGGTTTGTTGGATGGATTAAGACTAGCTGAGGGATCAGCTCCTAGCCCAAGATTTTTATGTCTTCTTGTTTGTTTTTCTTTGATTTCTTTAAGTGTTTGGCTTCTCATTTTTATTGATTCTTCAAAAGCTTTTGCTTGGGATACCTTATTCTTAAGAAGCTGGTTTTCTATTTTAGCCCTCTCTATTTCTTTTTCTCTGATGTTAACCCTTAACTCATGATTTTTAGAACAAGTATCCTCTATATTTCTCTGGTTTTTAATGACATTAATTTGTTCTTTTAGATTCTTAATTTCTTGTTTAGCTCTTAGTTGATCTAAACATAATCTTTTAAAATCATTTTTGAAATCATCACACTGAAAATCTATGTCATCAAAGATACTTACCTCATCCTTATCCTCAGATTCCTCTATGAGAATAAGGCTATTTTCTTTATCATCTTCAGAAGAGATGCTTCCTTCTGATTCTGTCTCACTCCATGATTTAGCACCATGTTCTTCCTTTGAGCTTTCAAAAGCCATTAAGCACAGGTCTTCTTGCTTAGACTCTTCATTGTCACTTTTGGATGAGGTGCTGTCCTCAGAATCTGTTTCACTCCAAGCTTCTGCAATGAAGCCTCTTTCTTTCTTCTTCCCCTTTTTCTTGAGATCTTTCTTCTTCTCAGTATTTTCTGGACATTCTGGTGCAATGTGTCCAGCTTTCCTGCAGGAGTAACAAATGATTTCTTTAGTAGGAGTTTTATCATACCTTGGTTCTGATTCTCTCCTTCTAGTCCCATCTGTCCTGACCCATTTCTTGAATCTTCTGGCCAGGAGGCTGAACAATTCTTCTTCAGTGACAGGGGTCTCTTCTTCTGTTGCTTTCAAAGAAATGTTTCTATCTTTTGAGGAGGTTGGAGTGCTTCCTCTCCTTTCCTTCTCTTCTCTGGTTTTCAGCAGTTGCTCATAGGATTTGAGTTTTCCTAAGATGAAGGCTTTTTCTTTGCTGCAGCACACTATCTCTTTTCTCAATTTTCTCACTCTTCACTTGGGAGCACTTCCTCTTTTTCAAATGTATATGGTGGATCACTTCTTATCATTCTCTATCGACCTCCTTCTTATTTATAGCTCTGCTTAAAAGATATTGCTAAAGGAGAATAATCAATTAGCAGACAGAGAATTAGAAAGAGATTTAGAGTTTCCATAATCAATATTTCTGTAGAAGGAAAGGAATTCATTCTGATTTCAAATAATATCCATAATAATCTTAATCAAATTAGCCAAGAATCAAATAGAAGGAAAGGCTGATTCAGAACGGCTATAAAAGAATAATATCATTCCATAAAAATATAATCTACAGAAAGAAGGAAAGAGATCTGGCGTGTTTTTTGAATTACTTATAGATATCGACGTGCGTCGATTACTATTCGACATATACGTCGATTTCATCCTGGCTGGATGTCGAGAGGAGAATAAGGAAGGTGCGTCGACAAAGGTGCATCGACTTTATCAAATGCGTCGACTTTATTAATTACGTCGAATTCTTCTAAGAGTTACTTCGACTCATTCTGAGGGAAACGTCGACTATATTTCGACGTTGCGTCGAATACTATTCGACGCATATTTACTTAGCCTAATTTTTCATACTTAGAATTTATATTCTTCTTAATTCTAGGGGTTAAGATAAATCATTTCCCCAACAGAGGAGCTGCAAACATGCCGTAGGTTGGGGTGTTAGTACCATATGCAAACACTAGACTAAAATTCACCCTAGTACTCTTTCCCCCCAGTGCCTCGCAAGGCCCCACTGGAACCCTCCCCGGTTAAGGACAAGACATGACTTAGAGGTCAGGTAATCTAATGTCTACAACCCTACGCCACCGCTATGGTGAGATATGAAGTCATGGATAATAATTATTGGAAACATTTAAGCATTTTAAATCTAATGAGAGGTACATAACCTATGAAATTATATTTTTATTTGAATTTATTAAGCACACAACTCACATAGCTATTTTGAACTCCATTAATAAATCAGAGTTATTTAAGACTTGATGTAAGTACGAGAGCACATGATATACGGATATATGATTAGATAGAGAAATGCGGAAAAACAAAAACAAAACAAATAAGAGTAGTATTTTTGTTATAGTTTGACCATTCCAACAATATGTCTAGACTCTTCACATTTGAGCATTTTAACTTTGAAAATTTTCATAACTAATAGGCAAACATGATTTAACATATTCAAAAAGATAATAACTACAATATAACCAATTCGTATTTCAAGTAAGGAAAACATTGTAGAAATCATGCATTGCAATCTAGTGCTTTTACTTGAGTTCTTAGAGAATTATGTAATGTTTGCATTAGGATCTAATTCTCATGAGTGAAAGCTTTATGAAAAACAATGATGTGTGCATAAGGTGTTTTGAAAAAAGTATACAAGTGAAATAATCAAAACACATGACATATGTAGTGAAATAGTAACAACAACAATAAGATTGTAATCATATAATTACTTTCACACATCACATCTAGAATAAAATTTCAAAGCACATAACATACGTACAACTACCAAGGTGCTTCGCCCACACAATGCTCATTAAGACTTATTAGGGAGCAAAGTAGTGCTTGGGGGATCACATAAGCAATTTTATTGATTTTTATTTTTAGTGATCCGGTGTACAAATAGAAGTGATAGAAAGAAATATGTTTGCACAAGACACTTTACAATTCTTTCCAAGGTGCTCAACCTCACAATGCTCATTAAGACTTATCAGGAGGGTGAGTAGTTGTTGTTTATGGGGTGCCTACTTAATCACCTAGAGGGGGGGGGGGGTGAATAGGTTTTTCGTTGTATAAAGTCCCCCTTTAGGTTTTTCTTCTTTCTGGTTAATAGATATAAGAAATAAAGAACAAACCACAGAAAGCACACAACGATCTATAGAGGTTCCTCAAGCCGGGTGTCTTGAGTAGTCCTCTCTCCCTCTGCGCCTACCCAGCAGTGTGCTGGACTCGACAAACTCTGCCAAAAACTTCAAGCCCTCAAGCCTTACAACACGGACCCGCAAGTCCCAACAGCCTAGGCCCTCAAGCCCTTACTGCCCCCGAGCACGCAAGCTCGACACTCAGGCCCTCAAGCCCTACACAACACAGACCCGCAATTCCTGTGTCTACAGCCTAGGCCCACAAGCCCCTACTGTACCCGAGCCCTCAAGCTCGACAAATCGCACACGCAAGTGCACTGCCCTGGCCCTCAAGCCTCACAGCTCTCCAACCCTAAAGCTAGACAAATTTGGCCCGCAAGCCTTACAAGAGATTACAGTAAATAAAACTGCTTCTTCTGCCGGATGGTGATTGGCGACTTAGCCTGATGGAGATCGGCTTCTTTAGGTTGAAGAAGATGCTTCTTGATTTGGAGATTTAGCACTGGATATTCTTCAGCCTTCACTTCATTTGCCTGGTGTTGATCGGCTACTTTTCAGTCGATGATGATGGCTGATTCTTTTGAGTGTTCTTGTTTCTTCTTCTTCTCCACAAGGATGTACTGTTCGATTGAAGAACGACGGGATTCTTTTTCTTTATAACACACCGAGCTCTCTCTTCTAGGGCAACACTGTTCCCTTTTTAAAGGACAGATGAGCTGCATAACGGTAACATCTGTTATCCTTTAATGTCAGACGCCCATTCCATAAGAGCACCCACTGATTGGACAATCAGGCGGCGGCATTAATTACCGACATCACGTCCGCAAGATTTGAATTCTGTCTTCAAGATATTTGCATCATTACGACGACAAGCTGTCTCTGACTTTGTCGTCACGATCTTCCTTCTGCTTCAGATGGTGGTATCTTGATGATACAAGATATCCTGGCGATTATGTATATACGACGATCTTCTTTCTCTGACAGTGTCATCGTGAACTTTCTTCTTGCATCATGTCGTCGTAATCATATGTTCTCTCGACGACATGTGTTCCACATGATGATGTCCTGTGTCATCTCTGCGTTCGACGATCTTGCCACGTCTCAGCGTTCGACGAATACTTTGCTTCTCAGCGCCTGCTGCTCTGCCCGTCATTACGATGACAAGCACGCATTGTCGACAATATCGCTTTAATTTCTCGACGATATAGTACTTAGTAAAATAACTAGAGTACATGACATGTGGTCGATTCCTGCAAGCATGAACTAGATGGAATGTCAAATACAACTTGCATTTATCATTGAGCTGAGCACTTCTTCAAATCAGGAATATTGCAGGGCACTGTTCCCAACAGTAGTGCTTGGTGGAGTTATCTTTGGCCTTTTATTTTAGATTTTTATTAAGGGCCAAAAGGTGTCCAAATTCACTTGTTGTTGCAAACAATAATATTATTGAAATAACACTTCTATATCGTGTATGAAATTTACTTTTTGAAAGACGGTGTAGGTAATTTAGACATACAACTTAATATGTTAAAACTATTACACTACACAATCATGTAAGACTAGGATTATGAGCACATGTAGATTACCAAAATAGTGAATGTATAATTCATTGATTAACATAAAGCATTACTCAGACTTATAGGCATGCTAGGCAATCATACACAATTATCTATAGACTATTTCATTGCACATAATCAGATTAAGGTCAAGGCATGACAAAAACAATGTTTAGAAAATTTGAAATTAAAATTGAACATTGAAGAGAATCTTAATGTGTATGCCTAATCAATTTTGACCATTTAAAATGAAATGACTAAGATATATGCTCTTGTGAAGACATATAGTCAAACCATAATTTTGTAAATATTTAAAACAACAAAAAAATAATAAAAGCATATTTTTTTATCATTTTGAATTATTTAAATTTTTTTTTTTGTATTTTGAAATGAAACAACCAAATTAATAACACAATGATTTCAAATATTTAGAAAATAAACAGAGAAAAGCCATTAGAAAAATATTAGAAATATTTTGGAAAAATCAGAAATTCAATTTGGCCAAAGTAGCTAACGCCTAGCGTTAAGTACTTAACGCCAAAACAGTACTCGATTTTTGAGAATTTTTGAAATTTTTTCTTTTGGCATAGGTATTATATATATAGACCTTCTTAGGGTAGAAATTTCAGAGACGTTGGAAATAGTTAGAAGGCTATTCAAGCATGTTTTATTTGTTCAAAAATAGTTTTTATATTTTTATGTGGTTTTCATATATTTGTGTTTTACAAGATCATTAGAGCTCAAAGAAGATAAAATATGCAAAACACAAAATAAGCATGTTCGATCAAAACAAGAATGCACGAATACTATAATCATAAAGAGTGTATGCAATATATATGATATAGGTATGTCCTAGATGATAATTCCCAAACTATATGTCTACACGCAAGCCCCGCTATGGTGAGACACATAATGTGGGAGAACGATCATGGACATCCTAAGCATTTTGTTCTTATTATATTTGATCTTATTATGGAATCAATTTATAAACTATGGCTTTTATGCGTGATTATTTTCTTATTATATTTGATATTAAAGCAACATAGTTTATTATGAGTTTTAACTTTCAATTGTTCTTCTTTAAGATTGATTCATTATGGTAATAATAAGATATCTAGCATGGATGATAATATTTATTAGTTGATAATGCTAGTATGATGAGTTCATATTATGCCATAAGAATATTGCATATCTTTTATATTGATAGAGATTCAATTTGAAGGCCTAGAATTAAGTGATGTTGTGATTTGATGTTATTGATGTCAAGGTGATTCTACGGTCTAGATATAGTAAGGTACATGCAATCACAATACATAATTTATTCATATAATTATCATGACCACCAATTTTATTAAAAATAATTTTAATTTAAAGTTTGAACTTTTATAATTTGATCTTGGACTTCCCGAGGTCTACCCTGTGAGAGGTTCGCCCGATACTAGGTGATGTGATGGGATGATAACCCAAATCACCTTTTCGCAAGATACATGTAAATAGAAAAGTTGAGCTCAAAATAATAATTTTTGATGCTTGTTTTTGTTTTATATTTTTGTATTTGATTTTTGCATATAGAAATCAAACAAATTACCAAAGAAAAAAAATTTTTTTTTTGTAATTTGGTTCTTGTAATTTTGTATTTTAATATTTCAAAAAATCACTTATAGGCAGAAATGCAAAAATGAGTTTGAATGTAGTGTTATCCCATAAGGTTAATTTATATAATGTTGCATGTATTTAACAATAGTGATTCAAAATTTTAGACATAAAATAACGTGATGATTCTAGTTGATTTATTCATATTGATATAGAGTTAATTCTATGGTCTAAACATAAATGAGATACATGCAAAGTATAATAGAATCATATACTAACCATGATCACAAACTCTATGTTGAAAGCAATAAGATCTATTGATTTTGCATGATCATTAATTTTATCACCTAGAGATTTTGATACTCATACTTAATTATTATAAGTGAAATATATAAAACAATTCATATTCAACCTTTTTCAAAATATTAATGAGAAAGATTACAAGGTGAATGATGAATACAATGAGAAACTATTTTTTTTGGTTATTTTTGAAAGGTTTTATAAATTTTCTCTTTGGTTTTTAAAAATTAAACAAAAACATATATTTATAGTGATTTTTCAGAATTTTAAAATTATAGAAAATCAAATACTTGAGCTAGCACTGGTGTTAGATCCTAGCGCCTGTGTTAGCTCACAGAGAGTGCTTATTTTAATCATATGGCCTAGATTTTCTTCGATTTTGCTTTCAATTTTTCTTAATTATGTTTGTGCAATGTAAGGCCTGTCTAATGAAGTGATGAGACGAGAAGAAATCGCAAAAAGTTGCGGAAGTTAAAATTTTAGTACATGGGTTTCATATTCATTAAAGCTCCATATTCATTAAACCTTAATTCTTGAGTTTTGCACAACCATTTAAGCTTAATTATTATAGGATATGCAAACAAAGAAGATATGATTAATGTTACGCCAAAGTTTGATAGTGTTTCAACTTACAGACCTAGAATGAAGTGAAGATTCTATTCGATTTGATCTTGTTGATATCAAGGTGATTCTAAGGTCTAAACTTGACATAAAACACAGTACGTACATAATACACCAACCATGATATGTAATCATATAATTCAAGCAAAAAACATATTGATAATTGAGCTTTCTTTTAGATCTTGATCTTTCTTTTAGATCATATTATTTCTTTAATTTGGTTGTTGTGGGCTATAGAGCTTAATAGCCTAATCTTGATTAACATATCTTATAGCAAATTTATAATTCAATTTTATATGAATACTATATGATATATATATATAGGTAATGAATATAAGAATAATAGATAGGTCATCAAAATAAAAATATGATTTTGAATTTTGATTAATTTGATTTATAAACTCATTAAGTTTTAAGAGATAAGATCATATTTCTTGTAATATATAAGATGACCATAACATGATAGCTTAATAAATAAGAAAACAAAGAGAAAAAGAAAGACATTAAAGCATATCATGAAGTAGAATAATTGATATTTTATTTTTTTGTTGATTTCTACTTCATGCAAATGATTGGATACTAATGAATGAGAGATTTAGGTATCCAAAGAGGACCGGGTGTGACGGTTCCTTTGGGTACCCAAGTACATCGTGTTTGCTTTTGGGGAGATATGGCCGAGTGTGCTCTTTTGAGTGGAGTTAGTGTTTCATCTTTAACTTTGGGCCTCCATTCAAACCTTCGTTTAATATTATTTCTATTTGTCAAATTTCCATGATGATTTTGCAAAACATTATTTTTAGTTTTCAAATTTCCATAATCATTACTTGAATATTTGGATCAAAAAGGTTTTTGAATTTATAATTTGAAGGAAATTTGTTTGCATTTAATTTTAGGTTGGGAGAAACATGATATTGTAAATTATGGTGATTTTGATTTACATATCCTTTATGTTCCTTACTCCCATTTTTAAACTTAGGTAAGATGTTCATATTCATATTCAACTTGTTTTTAGATATAGTTTAATATTGTGAATTTATATTTACCATTTTCATAAGTAAGTTTATTTTTTTATTTTAATTCATCATTCTTAACAATAAGATTATGTCTAGCTTTATTATAAGCGATTGTGCTGTTTTTAAGAATGGAAACAATTGAATCAATATGATTTTGATAGTTATTTCTATATTCATCAAATGTTTCATCCATCTCTTTAATTTCAATTTTCTAATCCTTATACTTAGCACAATCATTTTTCAAGGATGAATTTTCTGAACATAATCTTTCATTTTGTTCTTTTATAAAAAGAAGTTCCTTTTCAAGTTCCTTATGTTTTTCTTTTAATTCATTATATTCTACATAAGGTGTAGTGTTTTCAACTAAGGAACCATGGATAGAACAAGATAAATTTGAATTTGATTGTTCATTAGTTTTTGCCTTTAATTTTTTGTTTTCTAAGCGCAAATGTTTATTAGCATCTTTTAAGTTCTTAATTTTGCGCTTTGTAGTTTGAAGCAATTGTAATGAAGAGATAGAAGTACAAAAAATGGGATTTGATTTCCTTACATTGCTTTCGGGAGAGGCACGACTTGAACACAGTTTCTTTGACATCTTTTTGGCACTCCTCTTCCGTAGACAGTACTTCTTCTTCTCTTCCATTTGATGTGTGTTCCATTGATCCGTCATGAGAGGAGCATTCTTGAAGACTTGAGCAAGCTTGCATATTCTCCGTTTCTTGTGATTGTTCCATACCTGTAGAAGGAGAATCATACATTTCTTCAAGAAATTTCCATATACTTTATATGCACTAAAAAAACAATATATTAATTTGAAGATATCTTGAGATAAAGCACAAAAAATGTAATTCATAGCTTTTGCATTTAGGTGACGCTCTTGTTTATTTGATTCGTCCGCTGGTCTTGTTATTGCTATATCCCATGCATTGATATCTAATGTTTTAATAAACTTTTCCATTAACAATTTCCACCCTTTATAATTTCTTCCTTCGAATAAAGGTGGTGCAAGAGATTTTTCTTCTTCATAAAAATTTCCCCTATTAATAGAAGCGAGATCATGAGACGCCATTATTCCCAGTTGTTAAACCGATTTGGAATAACCTATCTCTGATACCACTTGTTGTATCTGTAGGCGCCCTTAGAGGGGGGTGAATAAGGGTTTTAAAAACTTTTAAACTTTTATAGAAAACTTTTGATATTTTGATCGAAGTTAAATCAAAAGTAAAGAGATAATGAAATTAGAAATGAAATCAATTTTATTAAACAAGAAAATACATGATTATCATTTATAAAATTGATTACAAAATCTGATTTCAATGACGCTGGATATCGAAGCGAATAATATGAAAACCCAGTCGCCAACACGAGGCGAATTACTCCCTAAGTCCAGCCTAGACCTAGTCGCCGTGTGGCGAATTCACGAACTGATTACAAATATGAAAATAAGGACAAAATACAAAATACACATATAAAACTCCCTATGAGGTAATCTGAAGGAGACGTCGAAGAATCGCTGAAGATCGTTGAAGTCCAAGCGTGCATTCTTCGCGTTGAGTTAGCGTGTTGATCCAAGCCTCCTTTGATTCCTCCTTTTGAAATATGAGCGGGAGATGTGTTGATCTGAAATACGGCCCTCACAAAGTTTCTGAAATGCTGGAATAGGGCTCTTGACAATCAGTAGTCAGAGAAGACAAAATCCTCCGATTTATAAAATTTGAGCTAACGCCGGCGTTACGTCCTAATGCCTGGCGTTGACCATGTATAGCAATATATTAATGGCTCGGATCTTTAGAAGAGGAAGGAGATTCTACACTTTAGGAATGTTTTAATTTAGGCAATATCAACACTGCCATTAAGGCTAACGCGGCGCGTTGGGCAAATCATTCCTAATGTTCCTCCTGAAATCACGGTTGCTTTCTCCTTGCCAAAATCATCGACCGGATAGCGCACAACATTAAGCCCAACGCCTGGCGTTGAGTTTCATCTGTAATTAGCCAGCACCTCAATTCGCCGAGCAGATAATTTCGTCGAACTCAATTCGTCGAACTGGCTTCATGTTTCATTGAACGACATTTCGTCGAACGGAGTTCGTCGAACGGGCTTCATCATTCGTCGACCGGAAATTCGTCGAACGCAAGATCATCGAATACAAGATCTATTTCATCGAACCCAGCTTCCGTTCTCAGCGGCTTGATTTCGTCGATTGCAGCATCTAGTTCGTCGAATGAAAATTTCGTCGAGCATATTTCGTCGAACGCCGTGGTATGCATTTTGTCGAACGCCGATTTCATCTTGCGCTAACGCCCAACATTAAGCTTAACGCCTGGCATTGAGTAACATTCAATCCTTCAGCTTGTGGTTAGTGCTAGACCATTGTTGCAGCTACCTTGTGTCAAAAACTGCCCATACCTACATGCTAAAAACACAATGGTAACAAGATCAAAGACAAGTAGGATTTGTTATTCTCGAATCAAAGGGATGCGGAAAACCATGTTCCAACATATGACTCATTGAAACCTGACATTGGTTTGTACTTAGCAATTAATGTCATATAAACACAAAACTAAGATGCCACATCAAATACAATATCAATTCATCTTAGTTCAAGGGACACTTCTTCAAATTAAGATTATTGTAGCTACAATACCCAACAATCTCTCCCTATTTAAAGAATTCAAAACCCTATCTACTATGGTGAATTGCACAGATAATAAATATAATCACAATTAAAGAACAAGACATAAATAAATTAACAATATGAACTGAAAAATCAAGACATTAATATATATATATATATATATATATGTTTTAAGTGTTTGTCATAGGTCACATATAAGTTCAGGGCATCTTGGACTTTTCCTTTATGCTTTTCTCCCATTGTCTATCAAAGTATACCTTTGGCTTTGGGTAGTACTTTGGAGGTGGTGTTTTTTCTTGATTGTTATAGCCATGTATTCTGAAGTGAATTTTTCTTTTTAGCAAAACAACTTTATACTTGTTATTTTCTTCTTGGCTGTAATAATCCTGAAGATTTATATTTGAGATGTTAAGAAGCTTGTAGGTAATCAAGATAATGGCCTTGGAGATTGGACTCCAAACTTCCTGGCCATCTCTTCTATCTGCAACAGGTTCTCTGATAACTATCCCAGCATCTCTTCTTACTGAAGGATCTGATCTGCTTGCAAAAGGACCTTCCCCGTACTTCCTTTTCTTTCTTGCAGGCTCTGATGGTTCAACAACATCTTCTTGATCAGACCATACCTGAGTATATTGAACTGGAGGGATAGGAGGTACATCCTCATACCATCAACCCTTCAAACAACCACTGGAAGCTTTGATGGATGTAGACATTTGCTTCATGGAATTTGCTTTAAACTTCTCTGCTTAAATCATGCATTGGAATTTGCTTTCAACTTCTCTGCTTAAATCATGCATTTGACATAGAATCTTCTCCTCCCCCTTTCTGACTTCTTCATTCAGGGTTTGGAGAATTTCTTCCTTGAAGCTTGTCAAATCAACAATGACTTGATCTCTGCTGCTTTCTCCTTGCTGATATATCTTGCCTTGACCTTCTAGAATAGTTGTTGAATTATCATAAACATACTTCAGTCCTTCATTAGTGTAGCTCGCAGCTTTAACACCATTGGATAAGTAATTGTCTAACTTATTTTACATGTTAGATTGATTATGATTGACCTCAGCTAGACCATTGTTTAGGTCAACTTCCACTTCTCTTACCTTGTTAAAGACTTGCTTCATGGAGAAATCAAAATGCTCTACCTGAGATTTGAGAAAGGCTTCAATTGTTTGTAGAAGCTCATGATTTGAGGTGGAAGCAACAGGAGCATGAATACTATGATTAGAAGGTGTGCCAGAGCTCTCATCATTGAACATAAACTCATTTGACTGAGCTCCCCCAAGAGAAGGCACATTCTGAAGCAATGCATTCTCTTGAGCAGGAGGTGCAGACTGCACATCCTCTCCTTCTGAATCATCAGGCAAAATCTCTGTTGCTTAAGCTTGATCTTCTTCCAGATTCTCCCCCTCAGAGTTTGCAGGGGTTTCCTTTTCTTGGACAACCTCTTCCTTATCAGCCTTCAGGCTGGGTACTTGTTTGAACACCTTTAGTATTTGGGTCATCATAAACATCATTATCATCATCATCATCACCATCATTATCACCCTCATAATCATTACCACTATCTTTTTCAGTTTCAACATTCTCAGCATCACCAACAGATACCTATCTGGTTCCCTTGTAGAAAGAGCATGTATCTTTTCTAAGTAATACCCAGGAACCAGATTGAATCTCTTCTCAATATTGACGACAAATGCATCAAACTGACTTTGCAAACTTGGAGGGGTCAACTGAGCTGGAGAGGTCTCTCTCTGAATAAGTGATTTTGGAGCTTGAGAGCTCTCCCCCTGTACTGGTGAAACATTTGACTGAGAAATAATCCTTGATGGAGAGGGTTGATGTCTTTTCTCTTCTTCATCAACTTCTTCCTCATCTTCATGCTTTTTCAGACCAGGCCTCACAATCTTCCTTTCCCATCTAGAAAGAATTGAAGAGTCAATCATTTTCAAATGATGAATGGGGATTCCATAGGTCATATCAAACTAGCTCCCATACAATTGATTGAGATAAAGTGAGGTAATCCTTCCAAAATTAGGAACCATCAAACTTGCCTTGATCTTCTCAAATAAGATTAGACCCCAGTTCACCTTCTTTCTGCAGATAATACCTGTTACTAGCTTTAAAATATCATTTGAAAGGTAGTCGTGTGAGCCTACCTTACACAACAGAACTTTTCCCAGAATGTCTGAGAGAAGTTTTCCATCACCATTCATATTCTTTCTTCTGACAACAGTTGTTCCTCTAGGCAAACCACAAAATAACAAGGCTCTGTTATGATCTTCTTCATACAGACAATCCTCTTCTTCCACGGCTGGCAACCTCAGAAGTCTAGACAATCTAGATGGCTTCATCTTGATAACTCTATCCCTTACTGTCGATTTGATGACATCTCCATGATGACGAATCTTGGCATTCTTAAAGAAATCCAATATATCCATGTCTAGCACGCAACATGGGTGTTCTAGAATGAAGGAAAGACTGACTTCTTCTAGCCAGAGAATGACATTCCTGAACTCATCGTCGGCAATTCCGAATTCAGTGCGAACTAGCTATCCCCTACCTGAAGGAGTCTGGCGTCCTTGCGAGACATTGCGGTTTGAATCGATGGAGGGTTTCAGCGAGAGGGAGATGAATCGACAGAAGATTTCGAGAAATAGGCATGTGTGACTCGTGAAACCCTTAAAACCTATATATATAGTGGAGTTTTGAAGTGAGAGAAGTTGCGTACCTTTTAAAGGAAATGACTCTTTGGATCCAATAATTAGAGAAATTAGGTTTAAATTCAGGGAGAGAAACATTCGACGAAATAGTCCTAAAAATTCGTCGGAATAGCTCGAGTAATTTCTTCAATTCGTCGAAAGGACTCAACGAAATTAATTTTTTGTCGAAACAACTCATGAAGACTCGATGAATTCGTCGAATTTACTAGTGTAATTTCCTTAAGTTCTTTGAAAGACCTAATTTTTTGATTTTAGTCTGATTCCTTTGACTTTTCTTCAAGAATCCTTGTTCAGCATACCAAGTTCCAATTTGAAATAGATGAACTTGGTCTCATCAAGCAGCTTCATGAAAATATCTGCAACTTGCTTATCCATCGGTACATAACTGAGGTTGATGTCCTTGTTCTCCACATGCTCCTAGATGAAGTGATAACATATCTCTATGTGCTTTGTCCGGCTGTGAGAGACTGGATTGTTAGCAATTTTTATTACACTTAATGAGTCACAAAACATGAGAATCTCCTTCAACTTCAGGTTGTAGTCTTCTAGCTAATTCCTGATCCATAGAAGTTGTGCACAACAACTACCTGCAGAGATATAATCTGATTCAGCAGTTGAAATTGCTACACAATTCTCCCGGAAGTGCTTTTTCTGTCATCCCTGCTACCTGCAAAAGCAGCATCTGAAAAGCCAGTTAGCTCGAAGTCATTACTTCTTGGGTACCATACGTCAAGATTTGGTGTGCCTTTAAGGTATCTTAAAATGCTCTTTACAACGTTATAATGAGATTCCTTAGAGTTCACCTGAAATCTAGCACAAACACATGTTGAGAACATTTTGTACGATCTACTGGTAGTAAGGTAGAGTGAGGATCCAATTATGCTTCTGTACTTGGTTTCATCAAAAGGTTTCCCTTTCTCATCCTTGTCCAGAGTCATAGATGAACCCATTGGAGTCCTCTTTGAGGTTGCATTCTCCATTCCAAATTTCTTGATTAACTCTTTGGTGAACTTCGTCTGAGAGATGAAAATTCCTTCTTCAGATTGTTTCACCTAAAGTCCTAAGAAAAACATCAGCTCCCCCATACTACTTATTTCAAATTTCCCTTGCATCAAGTTAGAAAACATTTTGGAAAGGTGATCATCCATAGATCCAATGATAATATCATTGACATAGATTTGCACTAGCAAAATCTCGTCTTTTACTTACCTAAGAAAAATGACTTATCTATTTTTCCTCTTGTGAATTTATTCTCAAGAAGAAAACTAGAGAGGGCCAAGCTCGGGGTGCTTATTTTATACCATATAAAGCTTTTCGTAAGAAATAAAAATAATTAGGGAGGGAGGAATCAACAAAACTTGGAGGTTGTTCTATGTATACTTCTGTCTTTAAATTAACATTAAGGAAGGCTGACTTCACGTCCATTTGATAGACCTTAAATCCCTTGTGAGCAGCATACGCTAGAAACAACCTTCTCGCTTCTAGTCTTGCCACTGGAGCATAAGTTTGATCGAAGTCGATCCCTTCTTCTTGTCGGTAACCTTGGGCAACAAGTTTGGCCTTGTTCTTGATGATTACACCGTTCTTATCCAGCTTGTTTCTGTAAACCCATTTTGTTCTGATGACATTCTGATCTTTGGGCCTAGGCATTAGCTTCCAAACTTTGAATCTTTTGAACTAATTGAGCTCCTCTTGCATTGCAATGATCCATGAAGCATCCTCTTTGGCCTCATCAAATTTCTTTGGCTCAATTTGCGAAAGAAAACTTAAATGCAAAACTTGTTAGTTGTACATCTTCTTGTCCTTATTTCGACTCTGGTATCTCCGGTGATTTGATTTGCTGGGTGATCTCACTGATGTCTGATCACCAGGTTCCTTGCATCTTCCCTAATGTCAGGTTCTTCTATTTCTGGTACGTCTTCTGTCTCTTGAGGTGTAACATCCCCCAAAAAACTAGACCCCTAGAGTGGTTTTGTCATGACTAGGTCATGACAAAACCCTAGGAAGCTTGAAGAGACCACTTGGCCTTAGGCATGAAGGGGAAGAACACCTTGGTCTGCAAATAGCAGTTTCCAATTACCAAGCTTAGGGTTGGAATTTAGGGACTCACCTTGACCCCACCATTGCACATCCAACCCTTTGGAGGGTCCCTTAGAGCACCAAGGACCCATTGGGGTCAACCAAAGAGGCCAAGTTGACCAAAGTAAACATTAACCCGAAATTGGTCAAAGTAGCCTAATTAGGATCAATTTGGCATCCACCTTGCCAAATTGACCTTGCCCATTCTCTTATAATGATATTAGGGTCCCAATGGACCAAAAAGCACCATCATGGGGCCTCCGGGTTAGCCAATATGGCCTAAGTCAACTATAGCCATGTTGAAAGGGGAGTTTAGTTCTTATTATCTGTTAAAACTCTTGTTTAACTTTGTTTTAAAATAAATGATATATATAAATATATGATGTTTGCTGATTGAGTAATAAACACAAATAGTGAGTAAACATATAAATAACACAACACAAATAAGAAAATAAAACAAAACAAACAAGCACATCCAAATGACACAAGGAAATATAGTAGTTCCCCAAAACCCAAGTACATCTACTATTCTACCCAATGGTAGGAATCCACTGGAGGTTGTTGATCAGGTGCCCTCACACCAAGGTGTTTTTGTTCAGGTGTCCTCACACCAATGGAGGTTTGATCAGGTGCCCAATTCACCTATAAGCTTTTGATCAGGTGCTTATAAACCAACTAGATATTTCGATCAGGTTTCTTGCCACCAACAGGTAAACTTTTGAAGGGAGTTTTAACCCTGTACAAGATGGGGAAGGAGAAAGGGAAAAGATATATTGTTCTTCTCTTTTTGCTGAGAAGACTTTTGATGATCCTGATTGGATGTTGTGTTTGGATCTTGATGATGATGATGAAGGAAGCTCCCCCTGTCTGATTTAGAATAGATGACAGCTTGTGGATGGATCTTCTTCTCTAGATTGTGAATCCTCCTCTTTTCTTCTTCTTCTTCCTGAGCAAATGATATTGATTTGGTGTCTCAGGTTGTAGAAGATCTGCAAGAAATATGTTAGCAAAAAGAAAATAATATGTGACCTGCTTCTTCTTTTTGCTCCTCTGTATTTCTTCTTCTTTCCTTTCCTGTACAACAATGTTAATATGTTCTGTTCTGTTCTCTGTCGAGAGATAACAGCTATATATATATTCTGATATATATTATCTGCTGTATATTTATCTGTTTGAATCCTTGCCGACCAGAAAGGATATAATAAATATATCTTTCATTTCCCAGATCCTCGAGAGCATAAGTTGCCGTCTTTGGCTTCTGCAACGGTTATATTAATTAATGTCTGCAACGACTATTTCAGAAAAGCATATATAATAATGTTAGTCGAGCTGTATAAGAATATAATAATATTGCTGATAATATTTCGTCGATCTCATCTTGATTCGTCGACCTGTTAATTTCATTCTTCGAACGGAATGATTAAATAATCAAACTGAACATATTACAATAATTCGTCGAGCTCCTCTTTTCGTCGACCGCTGTTCTGGTTGGAATTCGTCGACCGCTGTTCAGATTTCGTCGACCACTGTTCGGATTTCGTTGACCGCAGCTTCCTTGATAATTTGTTGAGCGCTGTTATAATGTAATCTGTTCGTCGAGCGCCGTCTGACGAATGCTGAGCGCCGTTCGACGTTCGTCGAACGCAGTGAATATAAGAAATATATTTCTTCTCTTATTTTCTCTTATATTAATTTCTCTTATAATATTTTCTCTTATAATGTTTTCTCTTATATTATTTAGCCTATTATTATATATATATTTTTCTTAGTATATAATATATATATATATATTATTTTCAGCCTATTAATATATATATTTTTAGTATATTATTTATATTATATATTTATTATTTTCAGCCTTCTTTCTTAATAGGACATTTAATCTAAGTTATTAAATATGTTATGATATAAATTAGACACTAAAGGTGGATCCTAACTCAAATCAAACCTAAGGTTCCAACACATGTTTTGGTCAAAGTGGCCTAATAAGGGTCAATTGGCTCCCACCTTTCCAAATTGACCCTACGTAGACCTTCCTAACCCTTAGGGGAGGCCAATAAGTCACTAGCCATCCATTGGGGTCAACCCAAATGGTCAAATTGACCAAAGTCAACACCACCATAAATTTAGGTAAAAATGACCTATTTTGACCTAATCAAGCCCAATCCACTTGGGCTAGACCCAATTGAAGTGGTCCACTAGCTAATAGGGTTGGGGCTTACTGAATGGACAACTCAATTTCAGGAAATTCGTCCAGGAGAAAGAAAGCCCCAAATGGACGGAGAGAGAGAGAGAGAAGGGGGAATTAATGGGGAGGAAGAAGAGACATTCAATCTCCCCCATTAATGGCCCCATTCATCTCCTGTTGGGGAGAGGAG
This sequence comes from Dactylorhiza incarnata, assembly GCA_033032865.1. Classification (NCBI taxonomy): domain Eukaryota; kingdom Viridiplantae; phylum Streptophyta; class Magnoliopsida; order Asparagales; family Orchidaceae; genus Dactylorhiza; species Dactylorhiza incarnata. Next base: position 11,248,374 of record JAWHQI010000043.1, on the reverse strand, counting down.
GAGTTTCTAGCCTTCTCCCTGTCAAATTAAGGCCCAATTCACCTCCCCCAAGCAAAACAAAAATTCCCCTTAATGGCCATTAATGGCATTTCGGGATAACCTACCCTTTTGCCCCAATTGAGTTCTTAAACACCATCAGAGCATGCCAATGAGCAAAACTCCTCACTTTCCTGAAGGTTTCAAGCTCTCTAGGTGCAAGGTCGGCATGGCTCCAAAGCGAACTCTCCCTCTCATGGACAACCCGAGAATCACTAGGGAAAATGCCCAATTGACGGTCCAATCCCCTTCTCCTCCCCTAGTGCATAGATCTGCATCAAAATGGGCTTTGCTCCGAGCCAAATCGGGCTCGGATCAAGCTACATGAAGGGCTGGTTTCAAGCCATTTATTCCCTCCTTAAAAAGCTTAATCCAGCTACCCCCAGGCCAGCCAACCACCCCAATCGTCGGCCACCACCTCAGTGAAGGTGGTGGTGGCATTGGTCGGCTGGGGAGGGGGCTTGTTGGCTGGGAAAATGGGCTTGAAGGGGCTCCAGGTCGGGGATATCCTATCCGTCGGTCAGAGGAAGAAGAAAAGGGGATGTCATCCATTCCTTGCTTCAAGATCTGTGTTGTCTCTTATTTAATCTAATTTGATGTTTATGATTTATGATATATAGCTTACAATTGCTAGAAAGAAATATATAAAATACTTAGCGGCCTCTACTGCAAAAGTGGTCAATACTAAACTTGTAGCCCTTGAAGTCTAGCTTATTTTAAAATTTATTTCACATCACTTGGGTTAGTGGTCTGACCTCAGCACTCCAAATGGTGCAACATATACAAAGGGTTGACCAGAGCTTGATTTGTGTTCCCCCATTAAACCAACCATCCAAATGTTCTGAAATTTGGAACAAAGCTTACATTTACCCACACCCTTAACATATACAAAAATTAGAATTTTTGGAGGAATTTTTTCTAAGGTTTTTTAACACATTTTATAATTCACATATAAATTAATTTTAGGGTCTAGTGACATCCAAACACTGCCAAATTTCGGTGGGAGGTCCTTAGGGTTATGATATGTCACTGGTAAAAATTTCAACCAATTTGGGACTGATTTGGTTGGGTAATTAATTAACCCAAGAATGGTCAAACTAGGGGTTATTAGGTCAAAAGTGCACATGTTGGGTTTGCGTGGTCAATCCTCATCCAAAAGTGATGAAATCTTGGCCACTAATTTAGTGTCACATAAAAAACCTCCAATAATGATTTGGAGTGATTTGGGGTGGATGTGCCCTAGGACCCTAGTTCAAACCTTAGGGTTGTATTTTGAACCCATTGAAGGACATAGGGTCATATGACCTTGGATTGACTTGAAATTTGGTATAGAGGTTCATAGGGTGGTATTAAGCCTTGTATTAAGCCCTAGGGTCATATGGCCTTGGATTGACGGCTATTCTGGATGCCTTCAGAGCTCAGCAGGTTCTGACGGCACAGCCGAACCCCAGATCAAATTGGCTAAATGCCTTCAAGAGTTTGGCTCCATCAATGTACGATGGAACAGAAAACGCAGTAAAGACGGAGCAGTGGTTGGATTGTATTCAGGAGATGGTAGCATGCATCAGCTGCCCAGTCAATAGAGTTGTCCCCTTGGCAACGTCTGCTTTGGATGTACATGCCGAAATATGGTGGAAGTCAGTGTTGGACTCCACTTTTGCAGATTGAGAGATGTCAGATATCTCATAGGATGAGTTCAGTGATGTCTTCTTAGAGCAGTTTATATCTGCCACGGATAGGGACGAGCTAGAAGAGAGGTTCTTAAACCTCCGTCAGGGAACCCGGTCAGTAATTGAATACCAGAGCGAGTTCTCCCACCTGGCCAGATTTGCGGGGGTACATGACTTGGATGATAGGAAGTACGCTAAGAGGTTCTATCGGGGTCTCAGGGATTCATTGAGATAGGCTCTACTGTTCATGTCGCATGGTACGTCTACCCAAATCATCGAAATGGACAAAAAGCTGGAGGCAGACCATTTGATGGTGCAGAGCAGGGGAAAGAGACCGGCCGACGGATCATACATTGGAGAGAGCACTAGGGGCCCACAACCGGGCAGAATGGTGAGTCATAGAAGAGGTGGGGGACGTCCTTATCCCAACTTCAGACCAGAGCAGCAACCTCCTGCTGTGAGGCTCCTCCACCACTACGGATCCAAGAGCTGGGAGGCAGGATGATTGGGGCCGCCAGCCAGTGATATGATTTGGGTGCCACTAGCCGGGGCACATCAGAGCTAACTAACCTCAGCAATTTCTTCCTCCACCTCCTCCTCCAGCAGCCCCTCCAACACAGCAGGGCCGAGGCCGAGGATGAGGATGAGGTCAGGGCTGAGGACCTCATGGTAGAGGCCAATGGCCAGAGCAGATGTACGCTCTGGATCTCGCAGAACCCCGAAACCCTGAAGAAGTCATTATAGGTACTTTATTGTTTTTCCTTTACGATTACTTAAGTACCTTTCAAAAACAATAGTGTACTTTAATTTATGACCCAAACAACCAAACCACCCAAGTATGGTGCTTGCCTGCGGCAAACCTGCATACACTCTATTCGATACAAGTGCCTCGAATTCTTTCGTCTCAGAGAAATTCGTAGATGACCTAGACCAAATACAACACTTTGAGGGCATCCAAAGGAAGGTGCGACTTTCAGACGGGTCGGGGATAGCAATATGTGCCAAGTGCAACATGAACGTGGAGATTGGAGGAAAGATATTTGAAGAATCTACAACACTTTTGAAGATGCCAGACTTTGACCTAATTTTGGGCATGAACTGGCTGCACTGGAATCTTGCTAGGATTGACTGTCCGACAAAGAAAATTGTGCTGAGGCATGGAGATTCGGAAGTTGCGATCAAAGGTACTAAACACACCTTCCGTCTCTTATTATCATCTACACAGGTTGTCAAGGCTCGTGAGCAGGGAGACGAGGTGTACCTAATCTGTTTCGAGATGGCGGAGACAGAGGTATCCAAAGAAGACATTCCAGTGGTTAGGGACTTCTCTGATGTATTTCTAGAGAAATTACCCGGACTACCCCCGTCTAGGGATACAGATTTCTGGATCCAGTTGGTTCCAGGAGCAAGGCTGGTATCTCGGATACCATACCGAATGGCACCAAAGGAGCTAACGGAGTTCAGGGCCCAGCTTCAGGAGCTGGTGGACTCAGGATTTATCAGGCTGAGTTCATCGCCATGGGGAGCACCAGTATTATTCGTGAAGAAGAAGTATGTGTCACTGCGACTCTGCATTGATTACCGGGAGTTGAACCGGCTGACGGTACGGAACACATACCCGTTACCTAGGATCGACGAGTTGTTTGACCAGTTGTAGTGATCCTTCTGATTCTCCAAGCTCGATCTGAGATCTGGATATTACTAGTTGCGGATTCGGGAGGAGGATATCCCGGAGACGGCCTTCAGTTCCCGCTACGGGTTATACGAATTCACGGTGATGCCCTTCGGGCTCACAAATGCTCCTTCTGCATTCATGAGCTTGATGAACAAGGTATTTAGCCCTACCTGGATAGATTTGTCATAGTATTCATTGACAATATTTTGAACTACTCCAAGATGAAGGAGGAGCACACCCATCACTTGGCTCAAGTCTTCGGCAAGCTGCGACATCACCAAATGTACGCAAAGTTCTCGAAATGTAAATTTTGGCTAAAGGAGGTGGCATTCCAAGGACACGTCATCAGCGGGGCTGGGTTGGCAGTGGACCCGACCAAGGTACAAGCAGCGAGATATTGTCCACGGCCGAAATTGACCTCAGATGTGTGCATCTTCCTAGGATTAGCATGGTATTATCGTAAGTTCATGCAGGGATTCTCAAAGATTGCACTTCCCCTCATGTCCATGACGAAGAAGGATGCTGCTTTCAAGTAGACAGAAAAGTGTGAGATAGCCTTCCAGGATTTGAAGGACCGACTCACCTCATCCCCCATCCTTGCCCTCTCATCTGGGAAGGAAGGTTTCCAGATCTACGCTGATGCATCTTATCAAGGGATGGGTGCAGTTCTCATGCAGCATGGTCATATGATAGCATATGCTTCAAGGCAGCTGAAGAAGCATGAACAGAATTATCCGGCACACGAACTGGAACTTGGAGCGGTGGTCTTCGCCTTGAAAATTTGGAGGCATTATCTTATGGGATTAATTGTGAGATCTTCGCTGACCACCAGAATCTCAAGTACATCAACACCCAGAAGGATTTGAACCTACACCAGCGGAGGTGGCTAGAGTTCTTGTGTGACTATGACTATACCATGCACTATCATCCGGGGAAGGTGAACACTATATCAGATGCCCTGAGGAGGAGGGCAATCACTTCTGGATCGGAGCCCCAGATTATGGCCATGGAGCTGGTGAGGATGCTAGAGGATATGCACATTACCTTGGTTTTTAAGGCAGAGCTTGAAGTCCACAAGGAGTACCTGGCATCCCTGAGCCTCACCTGTGATATACGTGACCGCATCAGGGCACAATAGAGGCAGGATTCAGCTCTAGAGCCTGTAGTCAGAGCCTTAGAAGAGGGCAAGTCAGAGGATTATTCACTGTGCAATGATATCGTTCATTTCCAGCTACTCAGGGAGGCACACTACACACGTTACTCAGTGCACCCCGGGATCTGCAAGATGACGGCGGACCTGCGGAGGGATTTATATTGGCCCGGAATGAAGAAGGAGATCATATCTTTTGTCTCAATCTACGAGACTTGCAATCTAGTGAAGGCAGAATGCAAGAGCCCAGCAGGACTTCTATAACCACTACATGTGCCGGAGTGGATGTTCGAGGACATAGCCATGGTATTCGTACACGGATTGCCTTGCTCCCACTTCGGACATGATTCTATTTGGGTAATAGTAGAGAGATTGACCAAGGTAGCGCGGTTCATACAGGCCAGGAAGGACGATTCAATTGCAGTTCTAGTACGGTTATTTATGGAACAGTTCGTCAGGTACCACGGCGTACCCAGGACGATTATCTCAGATCACGGCGGTCGGTTCACCTCTAGGGAATGGAGAGCTGTACAGGCATACTTGGGGTCTCAGCTTATGTTCAGCACCGCTTTACATCCGCAGACCGACAGGCAGTGGAACAACTGGACTATGGAGGACCTGCTACGCTTGTGCATTTTGGATATGGGAAAGCTCTGGGAGAGGTTGTTGCCCATGATCGAGTTTTCATACAACAAGAGCCCCCAGACAAGCATTAAGATGGCACCGTATGAGGCATTATACTGTAGGATGTGTCGGACACTGCTTTATTGGTTCCAGGATGAGGACTAGAAGGCACTCAGATTAGAGTTCGTTAAGGACACGGACGCTTCAGTTCGGATGCTCAGGGACAGGATGCTAGAGGCTCAAAGTAGGCAGGCCAAGTATTACGATGCGAGGCATCGGAAGGTAGAGTTTCAAGTGGGAGACAGAGTCTAATTGAAGATACGTCTGGTGCATGGTGTCTCGCGGGTGAGAGGACACAAGAAGCGCATCCCTCGATTTATGGGGCCTTACAGGATCCTGGAGCGGATCGATCCCTTGGCTTATAAGCTGGAGCTGCCATTGAAGTTGGCGAACTTGCACGACGTCTTTCATGTCTTTGCACTATGGAGAGCTCTACATAGGCCGAAGTAGCACATCACTTCCACCTTGGGCCCGGTAGAGTCTGATAGATCAGTCCGTCTGGAGCTAGTCCGGATTGACAATACAACAGTCTGAGTCCCGCGAAAGAAGAAAGTTCCTTTAGTCAAGGTGTTGGGTCCAATCATGGACGAGAAGAACACACATGTGATCCTATGGATATCATGCAACAATAGTACCCGAGACTCTTCACTTCAGGTACAACTTAAACCCACTCAAGATTTACTTATTTATGCTGTGTAAAGAACCCCGTAGACCCGAACTTAAATTTCGGGGATGAAATTATTATTTTTGTTTATTGGCATTTGTAACATCCCATTTCCTCCTAAACCACTTGACGTCAAGTAGGGTATGACATGTGGTGAGTGAGGTAGGTTTGAGCTAAGTAGTGACCTTAGGTCACATTGAGTTGAGAGAACTCACATGTGGTCCAATAGAGGAGGCAAGTCAACCATGGTCAATTTTAGGCTTAAAAGAGGAAATTTGGTGTACCTAAGTCAAAATAGATGGACCATCCCGTTGATCGGATCGACGGACCATCCCATCGATCGACGGGACCATGCCGTCGATTGGCGGCATCAGCTGGGAAAGATATATTCTGGATATCTTAAGTCAAATTTGACGGTGTACAACCCCGTATTCGCCGAGTGGGTCCCCAAGACCCCGAGGGGTCAAGATGCAGAATAGGAGTCCAAGGGCTTTTGGGCGAGTGAGGCCCCACTCGCGGGGCACTCACATGGTGTCAAAGTAGACAGGAGAGAGCTGGTAGCCAAGATCTCGCCTGCCGTGCGAGTCGAGTGCCTGGCGAATGGTATCCTCGCAGGCCATTCTGTTGGATCTTACGACGCCCTTAGAGGGGGGAGGGGGGTGAATGAGGGTTTTATGGAATTTTAAATCTTAATTATATTTATCAAAGTTTGTGATCAAAGTTTAGGAATATTTTATAAGAAAATATATTTTGGTATCTCAGAAAAGATTGTATTGAAGATTCCTTTTTAAACAAGAGAAACAAAACTTTTTGTTAACTATTGCTAACGCCTGGTGTAAAGTGTTAACGCTGGGCGTTAGTGTGAGTTTATAAAGGATGTAGTTTGTGATTTGGTTCGGATTGTTCTTTTTAATTAATTTGGTTCGCACAATCTTTATATTACGAGATTAGAGTTAGGCGGGTGTTTTCAAAGAGTTTCGCAAGTATTCTTACTTTGAGAAACTAACCGTTATCCTATTGAAAGATAGAAGTAACGGTCTTTTTCTTCTTTCGAAATATTGACGATTACACCCTGGCTACAATGCCGAATTCTATTGATTTTTAAAATAGCAAAAGAGAGTTTTGCAAGTTTCGGATTTGAAAAGTGTTTGTTTTAATTTTAATCCAAATTAATCATATAATAAAGGCAAGTATACCTTATCGTGAGTAATACATGATATTTTGTTTTAGAAAATATCGAGGTCGTATATTTCTGCGGATCGTGTTGATTATGCTACTTTGAGGAACGAACTATTATTTTATCAGAATAATATTTTTGGTTAAGTTAACTAGAGTTCTAAATGATAAAATGCGTATAACTAGAGTTAAGAAAATGATAGTAAGCGTATAACTAGAGTTCTAAACGATGATAATAAATAGCACCCGATGTCGAATTACCTAGAGACGAAAATAGTCTTCTTTAGAAGTAAAAGAGATGACTTTTTAAAACATTAAAACAGCTTGGCCGTGGAGGTTCCATAATTATGAACGCTCCTCTCTCGAGGGTACGCCCACCTAAGAATATGAATATTCGACCGAACTCTCGTTCAATAATCGAATGTTCTTAATACTCGCTTTATGTTGTACACCCCGCTATTGGGTTTTTACTTCCAATTCGGGAGACTTACCTCATCCTCTCTCGAGGGTAGAGGGCACTTCTCTTTAACCGTGAGCGATCAGTCCGTACGCACGAGCCTCTCGGCTAGCTAGTGTACGAAGAAGGAAATGAAAACCACACATCGATTATGTGGCTCCACTCAACGTTATTCTCGGGTAAACCTTAAGCGTTAATTATTTTAGAAAGAGATGTTTTATTTTCAGAAAAACTATTTTTGTGTCCCAATGCTCTTTGACATCGTGTGCTAAAGGAAATTAGCCACTCATCGGAATGCAGATGACATAATTAAGAAAATACATGTTTAATAATTTAAGCGGATATAAGCGGATAAAAAGAGAAATAAAAAGACTTATATAAAAGCAGTAATAGTATCCGTCCCAACCGTCTTAAACAAGCGCTAAAAAGTTCTTAGCCTCTTATCCAGGACGGGGGTGGTATAGAAATGAAGTACTTATAAAGGTGCAGAAATAATATCCATCCCAACCGACTTAAATAAGTGCTAAAGGAAATTAACCTCTTATTCAAGATGGGGGTGGTATAAACAGTTATATAAGGACTGAAATAAAGCTAAGTTACAAAAAAGAAAAACACTATCTCATATACGTACGCACTCTACTTGTAATAAAAAGACTGAATCGAAAGAAAGCATTTAAACGAAAGAAATAAATAAAGCGTTAAATAAAGCGATAAACTATTTTTATGAAAGCAATAAACCTAAATTATGAAAGTAATGAACTAAGTTATGAAAGCAATAAACTAAGTTATGAAAGCAATAAAACTATTCTCTCTCTCACACACACACACACACTGACATGAATAAAAAAGGAAGATGATCCAAATGAGAAAACAACATTTTATTTCTTAAAGGCGAAAATTACAAATGAACATAAACTTAATTGCATAAAGAAGACTCACAATCACTCACAAGAACTCAGAAAAACATTATAAACACTCAAAATTTGGATGAAATTTACTTCAGCCGAGCCCCTCTATTTATAGGCAAAATTTTATTTTTACACGCCCTAGGTCACGAGCGTGACCTGGATGTCACGACCGTGACTTAGGGCGTGACATTTGCGCGTGATTTAGGGGTCGTATCCGCTGTCTTTTGGAAGGTTCAGCCGTCAAACATGGCTACACACGGGCGTGACTTGAAGTGTCACGGGCGTGACACTGGGCGGCACATATCTACTTTAACTAGGGCGTGACGGCTGGCGTGTGCGCTGGATTCTTTGAATGCCTGGGCGGAGATAGTTTGTCGAACGTAGAGCGTCGTTCGTCGAACGCTGGACACCGATAGTTCGTCGAACGCAGAGCGCCGTTCGTCGAACACTGAGATGGAGAGAGTTCGTCGAACGCCTAGGCGGAGAGAGTTCGTCAAACGCCGAGAGCCGTTCGTCGAACGCAGCTTGATTTCATCGAACGCTGAGATAGTTCGTCGAATGCTGAGACACTTTCGTCGAACGCAGCTTGATTTCCTCGATCGTAGGGCAGAGAGCATTTGTCGAATGCAGCTCGATTTTCGTCGAATGCAGGGCAGAGAGCGTTCGTCAAACGCAGCTCGATTTTCGTCGAACGTAGGGCAGAGAGTGTTCGTCGAACGCAGATTGAGAAGTTTGGCATTTTAAAATTACACGCCCTTGGGTCACGGGCGTGACTTGTTGTCACGGGCGTGAATCAGGGGCGTGACTTGACAAAAATTGCCAAAATCTGAAAAAAACAAAAATAAAACTAAGTTAGTAAGGAAATAATGAAAAGAAGCAATTTATTTATTAATTTACATAGAAAATTCACAATATTAATTAAAACTATACTAATAACTATATTAAAAATACATATATTTTATTACTTATCAAATACCCCCATACTTAAGCTTTTGCTATTCTAGAGCAAAAGTAAGAGAGATCTATATGAGATTAACATAAGTTCTAATTTTTAGCTATCGTTTTATTTTAATCATAAAAGACTGAAAAATAAAAATTCGGAGTAATAAGAGTTAAGTCCTAAATTATGCAAATGATTTAAGTAGAAAGAAATGTCCTAGCCAAAAGACTTCTTAATTAACCAAATAGCAAACAAAATTGCAATCATTAGTAAACGAGATTAGATCGAAATTATAATAACCTTTGTTTAAAGAAATGTGAAGGAAATGTGCAATTTACTAATTATGCTATTAAAGGATTTTTTGAATTAAGTCCAGAAACAATAAATCGGCTAAGGGAAAGGGAGGGGGGGGGGGGGGGGGGTAAAAAGCTATGGCAAAAGGAAGAGTACTTGAATTAGGAGTGGTGGTTTGTATCTTTCCACCTTTCCTTTTTTAGTTTTCTTTGGTGCTCACCGTGATATACGGGGGAAAATTGTTTGTTTTTTCTTTTGCTTTAATAACCCAATGCTTATGTTTACGAAACGAAATCTTATTCCCATTGACATAAGATCATTTAAAATTTTTATTGGGTGCCTATGTTTACGGAACGAAGTCTTATTCCCATTGACATAAGGTCTTTTTCTTCTTTTATTTTTCTTGCCATGCATACAAAGGGATTGCGAGAAAAAATTCTTAGAAATAATAAAAAAAAGGTTTGAGAGCAACCTTGGTAATTTGAAAGTTCTCCTAGATTCCTAGAGACATAAAGTAGGGATAATTGCAGACTAAAGTTGTTTTACCAACATAATACACATGTCTCTATTTTAGCTAGTAGAAGTAGTGCTTGAAAACAAAGCCTCTATTTAAATTAAAAACACCAGAAATTCTTTAAAACTTAACCCCGAACGTTTAAATCTATCTATCTTAGATAAACAAACAAATAGTAAAACTGGCGATTATGAAAATCCACAAACATATACTCTCGAAACTAAATGCTTTAAGAATAAAAGTAAAGTTGGGTTTATTTTTTTATTTTTGATTTTTTTTGTTTTTCAACTACTATATAGTTATATATTTATAAACTTGTTTTTTGAAATGTTTTGGGGTTTTACAATTTTTTTTGGATTTCTTTTGTAGTTTTGTTTAAGCTTATATTTACAAAAGAAAGCAAAATGCAGAATATAACAGGGAATTTTTTTTGTATAGTTTTGTTTTATTTTATTTTTTTAACTTTTTTAAGTTTTTTTGTAAATAAAGACAGTAAAACACCCACATACTTAAAACCCAACATTGTCCCCAATGTTGTAATGTAAGTATGAAGAAGAGAAACAATAAAAGATGCAGTATGTACATAAAAAAGATAGAGAGAGCAAAAAGGCTTCCCTGAACTAAAACTGGCGGGGCCAAACGAAACCCTGCAGAAACATATAAAAGAACAAAATATAATAAAATATTAGATAAATATGGGGTGCCTTTCACAAGCGCTTTGTTTACCGTCGCGTAGCTTGACTAAACTAAAGTACCGGGATCATCGTTTGATAGGGAGTGCTGTAGTGAGGGATTAACGTGCAGAGTAACTTCGTCGTCTCCCACCCGAAGGAGGAGTAGACCATTACTGACATCAATTAGCACACGGGAGGTGGCGAGGAAGGGGCGACCGAGGATGATAGGTACCTCAGCATCCTCCTCGATGTCCAGGATCACAAAATCTACCAGGAAGATATACTTGTCTACCTGGACCAGAACATCCTCCACTACCCCTATAGGGTACTTTATCAAGTTATCCATAAGATGGATACTCATCTTTGTCGGGCTTGGGACGCCCAAGTCGAGTTGTTTAAAAGTGAAAAAGGCATCAAATTGATGCTGGCGCCCAAGTCTGCTAGAGCATACTTCAATAACATATTGTCGAAGAGGCACAAGATTGAGAATCGTCCCTGGTCATTCAATTTTGGCGGCAATTTGTTAAGGAGGACAACCGAGCAGTCCACGTTAAGGGAAATGCGCGAAACATCGTCGAGTTTCTTTTTGTCAGAAAGCAACCCTTTAAGATATTTTGCGTATTTCGGCATTTGGGAGAGTGCCTCGCAGAAGGGAACGTTTATTATAATTTGTTTAAAAAATTGTAAGAATTTTCGATATTGCTCGTCCTTCCGCTCGTTGTTTATTTGTGAGGGATAAGGAAGAGGCGAGCAAGAAACGTTCGGCACGATCGGAAGACTCAGTGATTTATCTATCGAAGGAGAGGGTGTAGAGGTCGGTGTCGAGATATGTACCTTAGGCTCGACCCGTTTTGGGGAGGTTACCTCCTTTCCAGTGCGAAGATTTATGGCGTTGGCAGTTTCTCGGGGGTTTGGCTCCGTGTTCCCTGGCAGAGCTCCATATGGCCGTTCGGAGACCATCTTTGCCAGCTGTCCCACCTAATTTTCCAAGTTCTTAATCGATCCGGTAATATTCTAGATATTTAACTCGGTGGACGCAATGTATTTAGCAAAAATATCTTCGAGCGGAGAAGGTTTTGGAGGAGGGGGCTGAAATCCATTTGGAAATCCTTGCGGAAATCCTTGCGGATTGACAATTGGGGGCCTCTTAGCATTATTAGGATTGCTCCAGGAAAAATTTGGGTGGTTCCTCCAACCCGGATTATAATTATTACTATACGTATTGTTATTAGGGTTGAAGGGGGGCTTAATTGGGTTGCCTAGGTAATCTACAGTTTCTTCGACAAAAGTATTATTATTATTAGGAGCCCAAGCGGGAGTGGAGGAGGAAGCATTCATCTCCGCCACTTGCTTACTTAGCCGCTCCACTTGCGAGGCTAGGTGAACAGTAGCATCCACTTCATATATCCCAATTGGTTTAGTAGGGCGTGATCTAGGCGCATTCCATTGATAGGCGTTCATGGCCATTTCCTCGAACAGAGCTTGGGCGGCCTCCGGGGATTTGTTATTTAATGTTCCCCCGGTGGCCGCATCGATCATCATTCGTGTTGAGAAATTTAAGCCATTATAAAACATCTAAACCTGCAGCCAGGATGGCAACGCGTGATGAGGACACCTACGCAAGAACTCTTTAAAACGCTCCCAAGTTTCATAGAGAGACTCAGAATCATATTGAACGAAAGAGGCGATATCTGTGCGCAGTTTAGCGGTTTTAGACTGGGGAAAATATTTTGTTAAAAATTTTTCCGTCCATTGTGCCCATGTGGTTATGGATACTCTGGGGAGAGAACTTAACCACGCCTTGGCTTTCGTCCGCAGTGAAAATGGAAATAAGCATAAATGAATAGCGTCATCAGTAATGTCATTAATTTTAAAGGTATCGCATATTTCCAAAAAACTAGAAAGGTGTAAATTTGGATCTTCATCTGACAAACCGTCAAATTGGACTGACTGTTGTACCATTTGAATGATACTAGATTTTATTTCAAAATTATTATTAGCCACTGTTGGGTGCGTTATGCTCGATCCGGTATCTTCCAGATTTATCCTGGCATAATATGCCATGGTCCGTGGAGGGGCCACATCTGGAATTTGATCGGCCATAGGTTCAGTATAAGTATCTCTGACAGACTCTTCGGGAAATTTGAGTAAGTTTTGATCACGAAGTCGGAGGCGCTCGTGAAGAGTGCGCTCGATTTCGGGGTCAAAAGGGATATTCGAATCGTCCGAGGAGTTTCCTCGGGTCATAGACTAATAATAAAAATGATATATTTTGTTTTTTGTTTTTTTCTTTTCTATGTTATTTTTTTAAAATATATTTTTTATATTATATATTTAATATATATGATAAAAGTAATAGTAATTCCATTTTTCAAATAACAACAGTACTTTCCCCGGCAACGGCGCCAAAAACTTGATGATTTGGTTCGGATTGTTCTTTTTAATTAATTTGGTTCGCGCAACCTTTATATGACGAGATTAGAGTTAGGCGGGTGTTTTCAAAGAGTTTCGTAAGTATTCTTACTTTGAGAAACTAACCGTTATCCTATCGAAAGATAGAAGTAACGGTCTTTTTCTTCTTTCGAAATATTGACGATTACACCTTGACTACAATGCCGAATTCTATTGATTTTAAAAATAGCAAAGGAGAGTTTTGCAAGTTACGGATTTGAAAAGTGTTTGTTTAAATCTTAATCCAAATTAATCATATAATAAAGGCAAGTATACCTTATCGTGAGTAATACAAGATATTTTGTTTTAGAAAATATTGAGGTCGTATATTTCTGCGGATCGTGTTGATTATGCTACTTTGAGGAACGAACTATTATTTTATCGGAATAATATTTTTGGTTAAGTTAACTAGAGTTCTAAACGATAAAATGTGTATAACTAGAGTTAAGAAAATGATAGTAAGCGTATAACTAGAGTTCTAAACGATGATAATAAATAGCACCCGATATCGAATTACCTTGAGACGAAAATAGTCTTTTTTAGAAGTAAAAGAGATGACTTCTTAAAACATTAAAACAGCTTGGCCGTGGGGGTTCCATAATTATGAACGCTCTACGTTTTAGTAATAAAATATATGTATTTTTAGTATAGTTATTAGTATAGTTTTAATTAATATTGTGAATTTTCTATATAAATTAATAAATAAATTGCTTCTTTTCATTATTTCCTTACTAACTTAGTTTTATTTTTGTTTTTGCAGATTTTGGTAATTTTTGTCAAGTCACACCCCTGAGTCACGCCCGTGATAACAAGTCACGCCCATGACCCAAGGGCATGTAATTTTAAAATACCAAACTTCTTAATCTGCATTCGACGAAATTCGAGCTGCGCTCGACGAACGCTCTCTGCCCTGCGTTCGATGAAAATCGAGCTGCGCTCGACGAACGCTCTCTGTCCTGCGTTCGACGAAATCGAGCCGCGTTCGATGAACTCTCTCTCTGTCTCAGCGTTCGACGAAAGGCTCTCGGCGCTCGACGAACTCTCTCCGTCTCAGCGTTCGACGAACGGCGCTCTGCGTTCGATGAAGTATCTCCGCCCAGGCGTTCGAAGAATCTAGCGCACACGCCAGCCATCACGCCCCAGTTAAAGCAGATATGTGCCACCCACTGTCACGCCCGTGACACTTCAAGTCACGCCCGAGTGCAGCCATGTTTGACGGCTGAACCTTCCAGAAGACGGCGGATGCGACCCCATAAAGCACGCGCAAATGTCACGCCCTAAGCCACGGCCGTCACATCCAAGTCACGCCCGTGACCTAGGGCGTGTAAAAATAAAATTTTGACTATAAATAGAGGGGCTCGGCTGAAGTAAATTTCATCCAAATTTTGAGTGTTTGTAATATTTTTCTGAGTTCTTTTGAGTGATTGTGAGTTTTCTTAATGCAATTAAGTTTATGTTCGTTTGTAATTTTCGCCTTTTAGAAATAAAATGTTGTTTTCTCATTTGGATCATCTTCCTTTTTTATTTATGTTAGTGTGTGTGTGTATGAGAATAGTTTTATTGCTTTCATAACTTAGTATATTGCTTTCATAACTTAGTTTATTGCTTTCATAAAAATAGTTTATCGCTTTCTTTAACGCTTTATTCATCGCTTTCGTTTAAACGCTTTCTTTCGATTCAGTCTTTTTATTACATGTAGAGTGCGTGAGTTTATGAGATAGTATTTTTTTTTTGGTAACTTAGCTTTATTTTAGTCCTTATATAACTGTTTATACCACCCCCATCTTGAATAAGCGGCTAATTTCCTTTAGCACTTGTGTAAGTCAGTTGGGACGGATATTATTTCTGCACTTTTATATGTCTTTTATTTCTATACCACCCCCATCCTGAATAAGAGGCTAATTTCCTTTAGCACTTGTTTAAGACGGTTGGGACGGGGATACTATTACTGCTTTTATATAAGCCATTTTATTTCCCTTTTTTATCCGCTTATATCCGCTTAAATAATTAAACATGTATTTTCCAACTATTAATGCCGTCTCCATTCCGATGAGTGGCTAATTTCCTTTAGCGCACGATGTCGAAGAGCATTGGGACACAAAAATAGTTTTTCTAAACATAAAACATCACTTTCTAAAATAATAATCGAGTTTAAGGTTTACCCGAGAATAACGTTGAGTGGAGCCACATAATCGATGTGTGATTCTCATTTCCATCTCCGTACACTAGTTAACCGAGAGGCTCGTGCGTACGGACTAATCGCTCACAGGTAAAGAGAAGTGCGCTCTACCCTCGAGAGAGGATGAGGTAAGTCTCCTGAATTGGAAGTAAAAACCCAATAGCGGGGTTCACAACATAAAGCGAGTATTAAGAAGATTCAATTATAGAACGAGAGTTTGGTAGAATATTCATAATCTTAGGTGGGCGTACCCTCGAGAGAGGAGCGTTCATAATTATGGAACCTCCACGGCCAAGCCGTTTTAATGTTTTGAAAAGTCATCACTTTTACTTCTAAAAAAGACTATTTTCGTCTCAAGGTAATTCGACATCGGGCATTATTATTACCATCGTTTAGAACTCTAGTTATACGCTTATTATCGTTTGTTTTTAAAAACCCACACTAAAAACTTATTCTGATAAAATAATATTTCGTTCCTCAAAGTAGCATAATCAACACGATCAACGGAAATATACGACCTCGATATTTTCTAAAACAAAATATCCTGTATTACTCACGATAAGGTATACTTGCCTTTATTATATGATTAATTTGGATTAAAATTTAAACAAACACTTTTCAAATCCGAAACTTGCAAAACTCTCCTTTGCAATTTTAAAAATCAATAGAATTCCGCATTATAGTCAGGGTGTAATCGTCAATATTTCGAAAGAAGAAAAAGACAGTTTCTAAAAGTAGGAGTACTTGCAAAACTCTTGAAAACACCCGCCTAATTCTAATCTCGTCATATAAAGGTTGCTGAAACCAAATTAAAAAGAAAGAAACAATCCGAACCAAATCACCAAGTTTTTGGCGCCGTTGCCGGGGAAACGTAGTGTTGTTATTTAAAAAAAGGAATTACTGTTACTTTTATCATATATATTAAATATAATATATATATATATATTTATAAAAAAAACAAAGAAAAAAGCAAAAAAATATATCATTTTTTATTAGTATATGACCCGAGGAAACTCCTCAGACGATTCGAATATCCCTTTTGACCCCAAAATCGAGCGCACTCTTCACGAGCGCCTCCGACTTCGTGATCAAAACTTACTCGAATTTCCCGAAGAGTCTATCGGAGATACTTACACTGAACATATGGCCGATCAAATTCCAAATGTGGCCCCGCCACGGACCATGGCATATTATGCCAGGCCAAATCTGGAAGATACCGGAACGAGCATTACACACCCAACAGTGGCTAATAATAATTTTGAAATAAAATCTAGCATCATTCAAATGGTACAACAGTTTGCCAGATGAGGATCCAAACTTATATCTTTCGAATTTTTTGGAAATCTGCGATACATTTAAAATTAATGGCGTTACTGACGACGCCATTCGTTTACGCTTATTTCCATTTTCACTGCGGACGAAGGCAAAAGCGTGGTTAACTTCTCTTCCCAGAGGATCCATAACCACGTGGGGCCAATTGATGGAACACTTTTTAACTAAATATTTCCCCCCGTCAAAAACCGCTAAGTTACGTACGAATATCGCCTCTTTCATTCAAAACGATTCTGAGTCTCTCTATGAGACTTGGGAGCGTTGTAAAGAGTTCCTGCGTAGATGTCCTCATCATGCGTTGCCGTCCTAGCTACAGTTCCAGACGTTTTATAATGGCCTAAATTTTCCCACGCGACAGATGATCGATGCAACCGCTGGGGGAACGTTAAACAACAAAACCCCGTCGGCCGCTCAAGCTCTGTTCGAAGAAATGGCCATGAACGCCTATCAATGGAATGCGCCAAGATCTCGCCCTACTAAACCAACTAGGATATATGAAGTGGATGCCACTTCTCACTTAGCCTCTCAACTCGAAAGGTTAAGTAAGCAAGTGGCGGAGATGACTGCTTCCTCCTCCACTCCCGCTTGGCTTAATAATAATAATAATAATAATAATACTTTTGTTGAAGAATCTATAGATTACCTAGGCAACCCAGTTAGGACCCCTTCAACCCTAATAACAATCCGTATTGTAATAATTATAATCCGAGTTGGAGGAACCACCCAAATTTTTCCTGGAGCAATCCTAACAATGCTCAGAGGCCCCCAATTGTAAATCCGCAAGGATTTCCAAACGGATTTCAGCCTCCACCTCCAAAATCTTCTCCGCTCGAAGATATTTTTGCTAAATACGTTGCATCCACCGAATCAAATATTTAGAATATTACTGGATCGATTAAGAACATAGAAAATCAGGTGGGACAGTTGGCAAAGATGGTCTCCGAGCGGCCACATGGAGCTCTGCCAGGGAACACGGAGCCAAACCCCTGAGAAACTGCCAACGCCATAAATCTTCACAGTGGAAAGGAGGTAACCTCCCCAAAACGGGTCGAGCCTAAGGTACATGTTTCAACACCAACCCCTACACCATCTCCTTCGATAGATAAATCACCGAGTCTTCTGATTGTGCCGAACTTTTCTTGCTCGCCTCTTCCTTATCCTTCACAATTAAATAATGAGGGAAAAGGTGAGCAATATCAAAAATTCTTACAAAATTTTAAACAAATTATAATAAATGTTCCCTTCTGCGAGGCACTCTCCCAAATGCCGAAATACACGAAATATCTTAAAGGGTTGCTTTTTGACAAAAAGAAACTCGACGATGTTTCGCTCTTTTCCCTTAACGCGGTCTGCTCGGTTGTTTTCCTTAATAAATTGCCGCCAAAATTAAACGACCCGGGACGGTTCTCCATCCCGTGCCTCTTCGACAATATGTTATTGAAGTATGCTCTAGCAGACTTGGGCGCCATCATCAATTTGATGCTTTTTTATCTTTTTCAACAACTCGACTTGGGCGTCCCAAGCCCGACAAAGATGAGTATCCAGCTTATGGATAACTCGATAAAGTACCCTATAGGGGAAGTGGAGGATGTTCTGGTCCAGGTAGACAAGTTTATCTTTCCGGTAGATTTTGTCATCCTAGACATCGAGGAGGATGCTGAGGTACCTATCATCCTCGGTCGCCCCTTCCTCGTCACCTCCCGTGCACTAATTGATGTTAGTAATGGTTTCCTCCTCCTTCGGGTGGGAGATGACAAAGTTACTCTGCATGTTAATCCCTCAATACAGCACTCCCTATCAAACGATGATCCCGGTACTTTAGTTTAGTCAAGCTACGCGACGGTAAATAAAGTGCTTGTGGGAGGCACCCCATATTTATCTAATATTTTATTATGTTTTGTTCTTTTATATGTTTCTGCAGGGTTTCATTTGGCCCCGCGAGTTTTAGTTCAGGGAAGCCTTTTTGCTCTCTCTATCTTTTTTATGTGCATACTGCATCTTTTATTGTTTCTCTTCTTCATACTTACATTACAACATTGGGGACAATGTTGGGTTTTAAGTATGGGGTGTTTTACTGTCTTTATTTACAAAAAAACTTTAAAAAAACTATAAAAAAAAATTCCCTATTTTATTCGGCATTTTGCTTACTTTTGTAAATATAAGCTTAAACAAAACTAGAAAAAAATCACAATAATTTTCATAAAACTTGTTTTCCCTTTTTTTACTTTGTCATAGTACAAAAAAAAATCCAAAAAAATTGCAAAACCCCAAAACATTTCAAAAAACAAGTTTTTATATATATAACTATATAGTAGTTGAAAAACAAACAAAAATCTAAAAAATTATAAAACCCTACTTTACTTTTATTCTTAAAAGCATTTAGTTTCGAGAGTATGTGTTTGTGGATTTTCATAATCGCTAGTTTTACTATTCGTTCGTTTATCTAAGATAGATAGATTTAAACGTTCGGGGTTAAGTTTTAAAGAATTTCTTGTGTTTTTAATTTAAATAGAGGCTTTGTTTTCAAGCACTACTTGTACTAGCTAAAATAGGGACATGTGTATTATGTTGGCAAAACAACTTTAGACTGCAATTATCTCTACTTTATGTGTCTAGGAATCTAGGAACTTTCAAATTACCAAGGTTGCTCTCAAACCTTTTTTTATTATTTCTAAGAATTTTTTCTCGCAAACCCCTTTGTATGCATGGCAAGAAAAATAAAAGAAGAAAAAGATCTTATGTCAATGGGAATAAGAATTCGTTCCGTAAACATAGGCACCCAATAAAAATTTTAAATGATCTTATGTCAATGGGAATAAGATTTCGTTCCGTAAACATAAGTATAAGGTTATTAAAGCAAAAGAAAAAACAAATAGTTTTCCCCCGTATATCACGGTGAGCACCAAAGAAAACTAAAAAGGAAAGGTGGAAAGATACAAACCACCACTCCTAATTCAAGTACTCTTCTTTTTGCCATAGCTTTTTACTCCACCTTTCCTTTAGCCGATTTATTGTTTCTGGACTTAATTCAAAAAATCCTTTGAGAGCATGATTAGTAAATTGCACATTTCCTTCACATTTCTTTAAACAAAGGTTATTATATTTTCTATCTAATCTCGTTTACTAATGATTGCAATTTTGTTTGCTATTGGGTTAATTAAGAAGTCTTTTGGCTAGGACATTTCTTTTTACTTAAATCATTTGCATAATTTAGGACTTAACTCTTATTACTCCGAATTTTTATTTTTCAGTCTCTTATGATTAAAATAAAACGATAGCTAAAAATTAGAACTTGTTAATCTCATATAGATCTCTCTTACTTTTTCTCTGGAATAGCAAAAGCTTAAGTATGGGGGTATTTGATAAGTAATAAAATATATGTATTTTTAGTATAGTTATTAGTATAGGTTTAATTAATATTGTGAATTTTCTATGTAAATTAATAAATAAATTGCTTCTTTTCATTATTTCCTTACTAACTTAGTTTTATTTTTATTTTTTTGCAGATTTTGGTGATTTTTGTCAAGTCACGCTCCTAAGTCACACCCGTGACAACAAGTCACGCCCGTGACCCAAGGGCGTGTAATTTTAAGACGCCAAACATCTCAATCTGCGTTCGACGAAAATCGAGTTGCGCTCGACGAACGCTCTCTGCCCTGGGTTCGACAAAAATCGAGCTGCGCTCGACGAACGCTCTCTGCCCTGCGTTTGACGAAATCGAGCTACGTGCGAACTCTCTCCATCTCAGCGTTTGACGAAAGGCTCTCAGCGTTCGACAAACTCTCTCCGTCTCAGCGTTCGACGAACGGCGCTCTGCGTTCGACGAACAATCCGCGTCCAGCGTTCGACGAACGGCGCTCTGCGTTCGACGAACTATCCTTGTCCAGCATTCGACGAACGACGCTCTGCATTTGACAAACTATCTCCGCCCAGTAGTTCGAAGAATCCAGCGCACACGCCATCCGTCACGCCCTAGTTAAATCAGATATGTGCCGCCCACTGTCACGCCCGTGACACTTCAATTCACGCCCGTGTGCAACCATGTTTGACGGCTGAACCTTCCAGAAGACGGCGGATGCGACCCCAAAAAGCATGCACAAATGTCACGCCCTAAGTCACGGCCGTGACATCCAAGTCACGCCCATAACCTAGGGCGTGTAAAAAATAAAATTTTGCCTATAAATAGTGGGGCTCGGCTGAAGTAAATTTCATCCAAATTTTGAGTGTTTGTAATGTTTTTCTGAATTCTTTTGAGTGATTGTGAGTTTTCTTTATGCAATTAAGTTTATGTTCGTTTGTAATTTTCGCCTTTTAGAAATAAAATGTTGTTTTCTCATTTGGATCATCTTCATTTTTTATTTATGTTAGTGTGTGTGTGTGTGTATGAGAATAGTTTTATTGCTTTCATAACTTAGTTTATTGCTTTCATAACTTAGTTTATTACTTTCATAAAAATATTTTATCGCTTTCTTTAACGCTTTATTCATCGCTTTCGTTTAAACGCTTTCTTTCGATTCAGTCTTTTTATTACAAGTAGTGTGCGTGAGTTTATGAGATAGTGTTTTTCTTTTTTGGTAACCTAGCTTTATTTCAGTCCTTATATAACTGTTTATACCACCCCATCTTGAATAAGAGGTTAATTTCATTTAGCACTTGTTTAAGTCGGTTGGGACGGATATTATTTCTGTACTTTTATATGTCTTTTATTTCTATACCACTCCCATCTTGAATAAGAGGCTAATTTCCTTTAGCACTTGTTTAAGACGGTTGGGACGGATACTATTACTGCTTTTATATAAGTCATTTTATTTCCCTTTTTTATCTGCTTATATCCGCTTAAATAATTAAACATGTATTTTCCAACTATTAATGCCATCTCCATTCCGATGAGTGGCTAATTTCCTTTAGCGCACGATGTCGAAGAGCATTGGGACACAAAAATAGTTTTCTAAAAATAAAACATCTCTTTCTAAAATAATAATCGAGCTTAATGTTTACCCGAGAATAACGTTTAATGGATCCACATAATCGATGTGTGGTTTTCATTTCCGTCTCCATACACTAGTTAGCTAAGAGGCTCGTTGAAAGAAATCGTTGTCTACCTAAATCACCTAGAGGGGGGTGAATAGGTGATCTCTACTGCCATTGCGGAATAAAAAAAATTTTGCACAAACACAACAAAAAAATCACAGCACAGAGACGCAAGATTTATAGAGGTTCCCTAAGGGTGGGTACTCCTCTCTCCCGCTCCGCCTATCTAGCACTTCGGACTAGCATCGACAACTTCACCAAAACTCGGATTTATCAACAAATCCTACACTTGGAGACAACGGCTCCTACAAAGTCGGAGAACAACCTCTCCTACAAACTCAGAGTAAACAACTCCTACAACTCGGAGTAAACAACTCCTACAAAATAGCTCGGAGTAAAAACTCCTACAAAAATTAAATAAAGTTGAAATGAAACTTCTCTTGAATCTCAATAGAGATTAACTTCAGATCTGGAAAGACTGAATCTTCTTCTTCCTTTAGAGTGGAAGCTTGGATCTTCAAGGATTAGGAAGAATGAAGAATCGGCAAACCTGATCTGAGTAGGCCCTTTGATTAATTTGAAAAGATCTTCAATAGAGAGAGCAGCAACTAGATCAAAGGCCTTCTTATCTGAGAAATCTGTAGCAACACTGAAGAACGAAACTTGAGCGACACAGAAGTTAGATCTCAGAAAACTTATACAGCACGAGAGAGAAAGAAAAATGGCTGCTTCTTCTTTTTTCAATCGGGTGATGTCTTCTTCTTGCCCTAAAATAAGAGATTATTTATAGGAAGACCTCCAACGGCTCGGGCGACAAACAAGGGGAGGTCGCCACGTGTACTGTACATGGCGGCCAACCCTAAATTTCAAAAATGAAACATAAATTTGAAATCCGTCTGTCCGTCATTCGTCGAGACTTCACGTGAACATTCGACGAATTGAGTTGGCCATTGAAAAATACTGATCAAAGCTTGAAAACTGTCTTCTGTTTTCATTCGTCGGAATTCGTCGGGAGTTCTCGAGAACATTCGATGAATTGACTTAGCTGCACCATTTCCTTCACAAGTCTGCCTTTTAGACTTCTGTCTGCGTTCGTCGATATTCGTCGGGAGTTCATGAGAACATTCGACGAATTGACTTAGCCGCACCATTTCCTTCACAAGTCTGCCTTTTTGACTTCTGTCTGCGTTCGTCGATATTCGTCGGGAGTTCATGAGAACATTCGACGAATAGACTTAGCCGCATAAATTTCTTCTTTAAACTAGAAATTTGGCTTCTGTCTGGATTCGTCGAGATTAATCGGAACTTCACGAGACATCTCGACGAATTGACTTAGCAAAAATTTCTTTTCTCCTGAAAACCTGCTCCACTCCTCAAACTTGAAAACCTTCAGTTATGAGTATATGAAGTACACCCCAATAGAGAGATTACACATGGACCAACACTTTGTTCTACATAATGAGGGATTACATTGTCTAGAACTGTGTTTGGTGATCCATTGCAACCTGACTTTGGTGTGCACTTAGCATTAAGACCTGTCATAACACATCTAAACAGAAATCATCAAATACAACTCAATTCAACTTAGTTCAAAGGAACACTTCTTCAAATCAAGGTAATTGTGGCTACAATACCTAACACTCGTGCATACGGACTGATCGCTCACGGGTAAAGAGAAGTGCGCTCTACCCTCGAGAGAGGATGAGGTAAGTCTCCCGAATTGGAAGTAAAAACTCAATAGCGGGGTTTACAACATAAAGCTAGTATTAAGAAGATTCGATTATAGAACGAGAGTTCGGTCGAATATTCATAATCTCGGGTGGGCGTACCCTCGAGAGAGGAGCATTCATAATTATGGAACCTCAAGGGCCAAGCCGTTTTAATGTTTTGAAAAGTCATCACTTTTACTTCTAAAAAAGACTATTTTTGTCTCAAGGTAATTCGACATCGGGCGTTATTATTATCATCGTTTAGAACTCTAGTTATACGCTTATTATCGTTCGTTTTTAAAAACCCACACTAAAAACTTATTCCGATAAAATAATAGTTCGTTCCTCAAAGTAGCATAATCAACACGATCCGCGGAAATATACGACCTCGATATTTTCTAAAACAAAATATCATGTATTACTCACGATAAGGTATACTTGCCTTTATTATATGATGAATTTGGATTAAAATTTAACAAACACTTTTCAAATCCGAAACTTGCAAAACTCTCCTTTGCTATTTTAAAAATCAATAGAATTCGGCATTGTAGTCAGGGTGTAATCGTCAATATTTCGAAAGAAGAAAAAGACCGTTACTTCTATCTTTCGATAGGATAACGGTTAGTTTCTCAAAGTAGGAGTACTTGCGAAACTCTTGAAAACACCCGCCTAATTCTAATCTCGTCATATAAAGGTTGCGCAAACCAAATTAAAAAGAAAGAAACAATCCGAAGCTAATCATCAAGTTTTTCAAAAACTTGGTGATTTGGTTCGAATTGTTCTTTTTAAAAAGAAAGAAATAATCCGAACTCTCGTTCTATAATCGAATCTTCTTAATGCTCTCTTTATGTTGTGAACCCCGCTATTTAGTTTTTACTTCCAATTCGGGAGATTTATCTCATCCTCTCTCGAGGGTAGAGTGCACTTCTCTTTACCCATGAGCAATCAGTCCGTACGCACGAGCCTCTCGGCTAACTAGTGTACGGAGATGGAAATGAAAACCACACATCGATTATGTGGCTCCACTCAATGTTATTCTCGGGTAAACCTTAAGCGTTAATTATTTTAGAAAATGATGTTTTATTTTTAGAAAAACTATTTTTGTTTCCCAATGCTCTTCGACATCGTATGCTAAAGGAAATTAGCCACTCATCGGAATGGAGACGACATAATTAAGAAAATACATGTTTAATAATTTAAGCGGATATAAGCGGATAAAAAGAGAAATAAAAAGACTTATATAAAAGCAGTAATAGTATCCGTCCCAACCGTCTTAAACAAGCGCTAAAAAGTTCTTAGCCTCTTATCCAGGACGAGGGTGGTATAGAAATGAAGTACTTATAAAGGTGCAGAAATAATATCCGTCCCAACCGACTTAAATAAGTGCTAAAGGAAAATAACCTCTTATTCAAGATGGGGGTGGTATAAGGACTGAAATAAAGCTAAGTTACAAAAAAGAAAAAACACTATCTCATATACGCACGCACTCTACTTGTAATAAAAAGACTGAATTGAAAGAAAGCGTTTAAACGAAAGAGATAAATAAAGCGTTAAAGAAAGCGATAAACTATTTTTATGAAAGCAATAAACCAAAATTATGAAAGCAATAAACTAAGTTATGAAAGCAATAAAACTATTCTCATACACACACACACTGACATGAATAAAAAAAGGAAGATGATCCAAATGAGAAAATAACATTTTATTTCTAAAAGGCGAAAATTACAAACGAACATAAACTTAATTGCATAAAGAAAACTCACAATCACTCAAAAGAACTCAGAAAAACATTACAAACACTCAAAATTTGGATGAAATTTACTTCAGCCGAGCCCCTCTATTTATAGGCAAAATTTTATTTTTACACGCCCTAGGTCACGGGCGTGACTTGGATGTCACGACCGTGACTTAGGGCGTGACATTTGCGCATGCTTTAGGGGTCGCATCCACCGTCTTCTAGAAGGTTCAGCCGTCAAACATGGCTGCACACGGGCGTGACTTGAAGTGTCACGGTTGTGATAGTGGGCAGCACATATCTGCTTTAATTGGGGCGTGACGGCTGGCGTGTGCGCTGGATTCTTCGAACGCCTGGGCGGAGATAGTTCGTTGAACGTGGAGCACCGTTCGTCGAACGTTGGACGCAGATAGTTCATCGCTCTACCTGAGACTATGAATATTCGACCAAACTCTCGTTCTATAATCGAATCTTCTTAATACTCGCTTTATGTTGTGAACCCCACTATTGGATTTTTACTTCCAATTCGGGAGACTTACCTCATCCTCTCTCGAGGGTAGAGCGCACTTCTCTTTACCGGTGAGCTATCAGTCCATACGCATGAGCCTCTCGGCTAACTAGTGTATGAAGACGTAAATGAAAACCACACATCGATTATGTGGCTCAACTCAACGTTATTCTCGGGTAAACCATAAGCGTTAATTATTTTAGAAAGAGATGTTTTATTTTTAGAAAAACTATTTTTGTGTCCCAATGCTCTTCGACATTGTGTGCTAAACGAAATTAGCCACTCATCGGAATGGAGATGGAATAATTAAGAAAATACATGTTTAATAATTTAAGCGGATATAAGCGGATAAAAAGAAGGGAAATAAAATGACTTATATAAAAGCAGTAATAGTATCCATCCCAACCGTCTTAAACAAGCGCTAAAGGAAATTAGCCTCTCTAATTCAAGATGGGGGTGGTATAGAAATAAAAGACATATAAAAGTGTAGAAATAATATCCGTCCCAACCGACTTAAACTAGTGCTAAAGGAAATTAGCCTCTTATTCAAGATGGGGGTGGTATATAGCAGTTATATAAAGACTGAAATAAAACTACAAAAAAGAAAAACACTATCTCATATATGCACGCACTCTACTTGTAATAAAAAGACTGAATCGAAATAAAGTGTTTAAACGAAAGTGATAAAGAAGGCATTAAAGAAAGCGATAAACTATTTTTATGAAAGCAATAAACTAAGTTATGAAAGCACTAAACTATTCTCATACACACACACACTAACATAAATAAAAAAGGAAGATGATCCAAATGAGAAAACAACATTTTATTTCTAAAATAAGCATTACAACTAGACTAAAAAGTCGAAAATTACAAATCAACATAAACTTAATTGCATAAAGAAAACTCACAATCACTCAAAGAACTCAGAAAAACATTACAATCACTCAAAATTTGGATGAAATTTACTTCAGCCGAGCCACTCTAATTATAGGCAAAATTTTATTTTTACACGCCCTAGGTCATGGGCGTGACTTGGATGTCACGGCCGTGACTTAGGGCGCGACATTTGCGCATGCTTTAGGGGTCGCATCTGCTATCTTCTGGAAGGTTCAGCCGTCAAACATGGCTGCACACGAGCGTGACTTGAAGTGTCACAGGCGTGACAGTGGGCATCACATATCTTCTTTAACTGGGGCGTGACTGTTGGCGTGTGCGCTGGATTCTTCGAACGCTTGGGCGGAGATAGTTCGTCGAATGTAGAGCGTCATTCGTCGAACGCTGGATGTGGATAGTTCGTCGAACGCAGAGCGTCGTTCGTCGAACGCTGAGACAGAGAGAGTTCGTCGAACGCCGAGGCGGAGAGAGTTCGTCGAACGCCGAGAGCTGTTCATCGAACGCAGCTTGATTTCGTCGAATGCTGAGACAGTTCGTCGAACGCTGAGACACTTTCGTCGAACGCAACTTGATTTCGTCGATCACAGGGCAGAGAGCATTTGTCGAACGCAGCTCGATTTTTGTCGAACGCAGGGCAGAGAGCGTTCGTCGAACGCAGCACAATTTTCATCGAACGCAGGGCAGAGAGTGTTTGTCGAACGCAGATTGAGAAGTTTGGCATTTTATAATTACACGCCCTTGGGTCACGGGCGTGACTTGTTGTCACGGGTGTGACTCAGGGGCGTGACTTGACAAAAAATGCCAAAATCTGAAAAAACAAAAAAAAAACTAAGTTAGTAAGGAAATAATGAAAAGAAGCAATTTATTTATTAATTTACATAGAAAATTCACAATATTAATTAAAACTATACTAATAACTATACTAAAAATACATATATTTTATTACTTATCAGTAGTCTAAATCACCTAGAGGGGGGGGGGGGGTGTGAATAGGTCTTTTGACTATTACTTAGATGATATAGCTAGTTAAAAGTATACTAAGCAACTAATCAAGCAAACTAGAAAACACACAAGCATCTATAGTGGTTCCCCAAGACAGTGTGTCTATGGGTAGTCCAATTTCCCCCTTCACCCTTCTAACAGTATGCTAGAAAGGGCCAACTCCTCCAATCTCAGCTCCAAGAGCTTACAACTCAGATCCCACAGGATCTCTCAGGTTTTTCCAAACCCTAACTCAGGCTCAGCAGCCCTACCTCAAATCAGCTCCTGATCCTACAACTCAGGCTAAACAGCCCTACCTCAGGCTAAACAACCCTACCTCAGATCAGCTCCTGATCCTACAACTCAGACCCCTTCCAGGTCCTACAACTCAGAGGAATCCTCCTCCTACAGCTCAGGCAATAAAGCCATACAAATCAGAACCCAAAGGTTCCTACAAACTCAGACTAAAAGGTCCTTCAGCTCAGGCTGTTAAGCCCTACAGACAAATGAGTTTAAATCTTACTACAGCAGATAGCAGTTGAAGTCCCCTGTAGTTCCTGCACACCTGGTGCTTCCTTGTAGCTGGTGATGTTGATGGCAGCTACAACCTGATCTTCCTCTTCAGATGAAGGTTGGAAGATATCCTTGCTCCTTCTTATAAAGAGCTAACTTTCTCTCTCAGTATCTTCTTTCTTGTTCAGTGAGCAAGAGGAGAGTGAGGAGAACACTAGTTGTCAATGGAAGAGTCTCCTATTTGTTTTGCACGTGACCGACCCTTTCAAAGTTGCCCTAACTTCTTCTTTATACATCTCTGATCTTCAACGGTTCTTAGCCGACCTTCTGACAAGTATGGGAGAGACTGGTGGACCCCATACTGCTTTTCTACAGCTTGCGCCACAAGCAGAACTCGCAATCTGCATTCAACAAACTCGCCATACTGTGTTCGACGATCTTGCCAAACTCTGCGGTCGACGAACTCGCCATACTCTGTGTTTCACGAACACGCTGCTTCTCAGCTGTTTCTTATTTCCTGTCTCAGCGTTTGACGAACTGAGTTCTGCATTCGACGAATGACTCTCTGCGTTTGACAAACACTCCAAGTCTCAGCTGATGCTTGCTGCTTCTCAGTGGCACCTGATCCCGTCTCAGCGGTTGCTTCTTTCTCGTCTCAGCGGATTCGCTGAGACAAACAGCTGTCTCAGCGGTTTTCTTCTATCTGCAGCTCAGCTGGCCCAGACACCTTCTCAGCGGCTCCTGGCCTTGTCTCAGCGGTTTTGACTCTTTGTCTCAGCGGTTCTGCTGAGACAAACCTTCATCTCTTGGGAGATGATTTCTCCTTCTCTAATGGCATGATTGGCCCTTTCTCTTGAGTCACCTATGCCTGTATATCTTACAAAAATATGGCTTATCAAATACAGCATGCACTTAGCATTGCATGATGACCCCTCTTCAAATCAAGGGAATTTGAGGGCAAATTCCCAACAGTTAGCACTCCAAAAAATATTCCTTAGCACAAAAAGATTGTCGCAGTGATTTTACTTATGAAATTTTAAATGAAATACAATTCCAGAAAATCAGAGATAATATAAACGATTATTGTATTTCAAAGATAATTACACAAATGTTTATTTTAATACTTTAATGAAAATATAAATTAAAACATTCTTGAGGAGGAAATAAAATCAATTGAATAGAACATTAAAAGACATGATTTTATTTCATAATAAATTGAATACACAAATGTTTGATTTCTATAACGCTAGAAATCAAGGCGAGAATATGTAAAAACACATTTTGTTGTTTCACTGGTCCTTCTCCCAAGGACCAGTTGGCTATAGCATATCTATCCCCAGATAAGGCCTCTAGCCACCCCCTAGATCTACCCTTGACCTAGTCTCCACGCACAAGGCGACGAATTACCCCCTAAGCCGTACAAGGACCTAGTATCCAACACAAGACGAATTACCCACAGATTCCATCCCGGAATCCGACGTTCTCCCCGATTGATTTCTCCACACCAAAATACAAAGATAATAAAATAAAAGATTACAAGATAAAGTAAAGAGAAACTCCCCAAGAAATTCTGAAGGTGAAGACGAAGGCGATGTCGATGTTGGCGTTCTTGAAACGATCGTCCTTCATATGGGATATGCGTTGTAGACCTTCTCCTTCAAAATCCTCTTTAGATCTTCATGATAGTCCAAGGGAGATCTCTCAAATGTTGTACACGAGACTCTCTTAAAATTATTAGAATTCTGCAATCATCTAAATTAGAATGAGAGGGGCTGCACTTTAAATAGGCACGGGAGCTAACGCTTGGCGTTACGAGTTAACGTCAGCGTTAGTGAATGTGCACTGTCGTGGCTGAGATTGTGCAACCATCGGGATCGTGGCAGATTCATGGACTCAATGCAGGCGTTAAGATTCAACGCTGGCATTGTCTCTGGCTTCTCGACGGATTTGTTCTCGACGACATTTCTTCTCGACGGATTCCTTCTCGATGGAAGTTAACGCGGGGCGTTAACAACTAATGCGGGGCATTAGCTCTCTTTCCAGAGAGACATATCCATTCATTATACTACTCATAGGGATGTGTAGCTATAGTTCCTATACAACTTGCACACTATAAACACACAAAATACAAGATCAAATACAACACGGTATTTGTTATTATCAAACCAAGAGATGCGGAACATAGGCTCCAACAATCTCCCCCTTTTGATAATAACAAATACCTGTATGAGAAATTAGTGCGATTAAGATCATGTGTGTTTATAGATAAGTGAGGTAATAATATATGCATGAATAACAGGTTAAAAGCATGATATATTTGAAAGCGATAATGCATACTCTTTCTATATGAAGTCCCCCCCTACATAAGTGTTCTCTTATAATTTACTCCCCCTAAATATCTATTTGACTAATTTCTCAATTTCTTCTCCCCCTTTGTTATTAGCAAAAGTAGGTAGGGATGAGTGTATATCTACTAAGATTGATTAAGAACCACTTATTGAAGGATTGTCATGATCGAGCGTATTAGGTGTATGCACCTCCTATATGATTACTCCCCCTACATAAATGCTTTCTTTGAGTTTGAAATCATTATAATGTACTCCCCCTAAATATTAGATTTTTGTAATTTATTCTCCCCTTTTGGTAGTTTCAAAAGAGGGTTTAGGTGAGAGTTGCAATAAGGAGTAATATGTTCTATGTCGAGAAGAAAAATATGATGCAATCAAAAGCTTGTTAAATACTACTTGTTGAGAAAAATATAAGCATGATGTAACATAAAGTAGTAAGCAACATAACTGAAATGATAAAGTAAGCATTCTTATTTTAAGATACCACTTGTTGAAAAGAAAACCACGGTGTTAAAATAATAGACATGAATGAGCATAAGTGGTAAACTTAGTAGAAGAATATAATAGACACTTTTAAACATAAACATCATTTTAGAAGATAAAATCATATAAAGGATAATGAGTTTAAAATTTGAAAAGTTGATGTTTGAGTTAAAGATTGAAGAGATGTTATTCTATTAAGATAAAATTGCAAGCATGATTTCATAATATCAAGAAAAGATACAAAAACTATAATGTAATAAAATTTGCATTTCAAGTAAACATAAACATTGTAGCGATCATGCTTTGTTATCTAGTGCATTTACTTAAGTTTGTAGAGATTTGAGTAGATAAGCATTAGGACCCAATTCTCATGAGTAGAAGTTTTATGAAAGATAATGATGTGTACAAAGTAGTGTTTTGATAAAGTATACATGTGAATCAATCAAAAACACATGACATATATAATGAAATAACACAACATTAAAATACATAAATAATATTACTTCCACAATTTTTAAATGCACAAAAATAAAGAGTACAACTGACGCGCTATTTCCACACCGCTAATTAGCGGGCACGAAATGCGGTACGACGGCAGTGCACCGGTCGTTGTCAAGTAATAAAAGTAGAGAGTAGCTCCCCGAATATCGTTCTCAAAGGACCGCAAGTTGGGTAATACGATTTGCTTGTTAGGAGGTTAATTATGAGGGTTTCTAAGTTTAACAAAAACAAGGAGGGTTGGTTGGTTTTATAGAGCGGGAAATGAGAAAACTAAACACTATGCGGGTCGCAATCACCGCGTCGCTTGGTAAATGGATTTAGTGCAGGCCGCGATGCCGTGCTTCGCTTAGCAGATGGCCGGTGAGCATATGGATGAGGCGAGTGCAAATGTGAGGGTGAGGGTCGAAGGCACCTCTTCGCTATCACTTCCAGCTTTTGCTAGAGCGAGTGCTAGAACGTGTAGGTGTAAGTGGAGCGGGGGCGGAGCGCATCAAAACACACCATAAAGTAAAGAACAAGTTCATAAATAAACTCCCATTCATAGACAAATAGATGTTCATTTAGTTCATTACCACAATAAAGAGTACAAATCACAAAAAGAGAAGGGGTAGAAGTAACCACGAGATGAGAAGTCTCGCCGCGGATCGTGGTCGGAATGGGGGGTCGTCACGCCTCCTCCGAGCTCAGTCCTTGGTTGCTTCCGGGGTTTAGAGGCTGTCACTACCTCCAACCGTTGCCCATCTTCTTCTCAGAGCTGGGTCACTTCTCCTTCGCCCGATGGAGATGTCTTCCTCATGGAATGCTGGCCGTAGATGGCGGAGAATGCTTCCGGAACCCTAGATGGACCTTAGGATCAATGGATGAAGCTTTCCCAAAGGGAGGAATGGAAGGGGGGGGACCTTGGAGAGGTGGAACGGCGGACTCGCGCGCAGAAATCGCGCCCCAAACAGTGCCTGATCCCTAATTTCGCGGAACAGCGGCTTAAATAGTGAGCAGAATAAGTACTGCGCACGGTCAGTGGCGCACGACCAATGGTCGTGCGCGAAGGAATGCCTGTGATCGTGCGCATTCAACCTGTAGCAAAGAAAAAGATAGAAAACAACGCACGGTCAGGGGCGCACGACTAGTGGTCGTGCGCGAAGAAAGGCCTGTGCTCGTGCGCCGACGCTCAATCAGGGACGGGAATTAACGCACGACCAATGGTCGTGCGCCTGATCGTGCGCGAAGGAATGCGCATGATCAGAGGCTTTTTAGGGAAAAAATTGCCCCGCACCATCCTGAACGTGCACACGATCCCAGGACCTGCAAGAATAACACAAATAACCCCGATCCGTGCACACCACCGGATCCATAACACAGGCATACAGTAATATATAGGAAAAACATGCCACAAAGGGGAAGGATTGCACAAAAGGCGCAGAAACGCCATGCTATCAATATAAGCGTATATGAACAGCAATTGAAGTGCAATGACACTAAAACAAACCCAAATGAGGCCGGAAATCACTGTATAAACCATACTCATCACACCCCCAGACTTACCTGTTTGCGCGTCTCGAGCAAACAAATCCGGCGGAGCGAGAAAAAACATAGCCGGGTTAGAAATTGCAAGGATGGAGTAATATGCGAAGTCTCATACGCATGTGCATAGAAATCTAGTAAAAAGAATTTTTAGTTATGCAAATTAGTTTACATAATTCTAACAACGTAACTATATATTATTTCTACTCAAAAGATGAATCATAGGGAATCACTCGGTCATGCGTAGGAAGAAAGTAGAAAGGCTGCTGAGGCGAACATTACTCAACACCGGGGTTCGGAACAACCTCCACTGAAATCCATCAGTGTCGATGACCATACGCTCACCCGTTCGCACTCTCTCCACGGCATTCGTACGATTCGATCCGCAAATCAGTAGGACTTAAGGTTATGATTTAGGCTTAGGCTACGGTGCGGTAAACAATGGTAAATGCGGGGGCTTAGCACACATAACCCAAATGAGCTTGCAAACGAAACACTATCCCAGCAATAATAAAATTATGTACACCACGTATTCCCAAATGTATCTCTTTATACTATTTTTTCTTTTTCGTTTCATTTCATTTTTTTTTCATTTTTTCAAATTTCACAATTTTGCACAATTAGATACAAAACAGCTATATTTTCAATAACACATTTCCACCACAATCACAGATATACACCGCATCAACACCCAATTTTTTATGCACAGATTGCTTGAGCTCAGAATTTGGTGTGCGATTAGGATAGTCATTTTGGCTTTGGTGGATTGAAGGTGGAGCTGAATCAACGGGATCGGGTAGGCACAAGGGGCTAGCAAGGATAAGATGTTAGGGCCGGAATACAAAGCTCAAACTGGCCAACATGATGGCCTACGTCACGCTCACGCACCGAATTAACTCATACCCATGCTTCGAGAGTCGCTTGGGGCAAGTTCTTAGCCACCGAGAAAGATGATTCTTCCTCCCGACTCGAGCAATACGAGCCTAGCACCCCTTTACACACATCCCTACACTACCGAATGATTCGCACCGGATTCAACACTTTTGAGTAGAATAAACTAGAATTACGCTATCAGAATAAAATGTAAAACTAAAAGCATAAAGAAAAGTTTAATCTACACCGATTTCTATGCGAGACATGAATAAATGACTAGAGCACTCCACGAGTCAACAAAGTACTTCGTCTCGCAATCCAAACCCAGCACCGTGATTTCCCATTCACACAACCGAGACGAGTTAGACTCGTCGCGCGCCTACAGTTAAGTGCGCTCACGTGGGTGTCATGGTGTGCCGTGAGATGAGCAATGCTACAATATAACACATTGTAAATCCTAGTATGTTGTGCACTGTGCATGTGCACGAGGTAACGCTAACTCTCACTCCCCCAGACTTACACTAAGCAAAAAGCATGTTTGATAGCGGCATAAGCTTAAGAAGGCTAGGATGAGAGATTACCCCCATGCTCAGAAATGAGCATACCAGAAGATATGGCATTTTGTTCAGAAGGCGGTGATCCCGCCGTGCTCCAATAAATGCAGACCTGCGATTAAAGAGATCCCAAGCACACAAAAATAGCAAAGAAAGATAACAAGAAAGAACGGAACCAAATGGTCCCAAATGGGTTGTCTCCCAAGAGCCCTTTTGTTTAACGTCCTTGAAGGTGGACCAAATACCTGTATTAGCGTTAGATAGCAAAAGTTTTAACGACTGAATAAAAAGACACCCAGATGAGTGTCACACACAAACATGTTTTAACAACCTAAACATGAGAAGCTGAATCAAACAATAGATGAAACATGCTGGCATAAATAGACAAGAGAGGCAGCTGACTACTCCTCGTCGCTGCTGGCAAAAATTTGGATTGGGGATGCGGGACGGGGCGCAGTGGGTGCAACACGAGCAGGAGGCTGAGGCACGTTCAGCCCGCCCCGAACAGCCTGCTGATAAATGAGGTCCTGCCTCCAAAACTGCGATGCCTCCAGATCGGAGAGACGCTCACTTAGGTACGGGACGCCCTGCCTCGCATAATTGCCGAAGTGCTGCCATGCTGGCTGCTCAGGTTGCTTCTCAGGCTGCTGCGACTGCTGTGGCGGCTCCGCCGCCCTGCGTCTTCCCCTTGCAGAAGACTCTGGCTGCTCGTCCCTATCCTCCTCCTCATGGCTACCAACACCACCATCACTTGGACCAGTCACCACATATGATCGGTTTCCCTTTCGCCCCACCACACGCAGCAGGTGGAATCTCACCATTGTTGCCTGCGTGATCATGGAAGGAGAGGTAACCTGCTCCATCGGGGGTATCCGGTTCCACACTCCCAGCCCTTTCGCGATTCGGGTGACATAATACGCACCCCCAATCGTTCCAGCGAGGCCATATGTGGCCTCATGGTGGAAGAAGTAGGCCAACATGAACCCCAGATGAAGGGGATACCGCTGCTGCATGCTGTAAAGGTACAAAAGATCATGCCAACCTACCACATTCTGGCTTAAACCATGCGCGGCGATAGAATGACTAATCAGGTGCTGCAGGTACCACAAGGCGGGAGATATGATCCTTGTTGATTTGGCCCGGCGAGCCACATAATCCTCATCAGTGCCGATGAATGACCGCCGGACGCTTTGCGAGGAGACATCACCCGGAAGCATCATCACCAAGTTCTGGAAATCCAACCTTGCGGCCTCGCCTTCCGTGTAAAAGCCAGCATGGGTGGCAAGCTCGGGGAGAGACAATGTGAACACCTGCCCCAACATCCGGAAGGAACAAAGTGGAGGACGGAATCCCGCCGGGGAAACTTCCCACTCAAATGTGGAGAGGAACTCCAAGGTTAACTCTTTGAAACCGAGCTCGGCGCATTCAAAGACGTTCCTCCAATTGTCGAAGGACTAAAGAAGGAGAATTGCTTCCATTAGAGCGCCGCCATCTCCGATTGACCTAAGTTCCTCCCAGTCAACCAAACGCTGCGAAAGGAATGGCTTTCTCTTCAGTGCGGTAAATCGGCGCTTGTGCTCAGCTTTTGCAAACTTGGCCATTCTCCCCAAGATCTGAGCGGGAGTGGCGGAGGCGGAGCGAGATCTTTGATAAGCCATGGTAATAGGGCGGATCCCGGATGGCTCCATGGACACGCAAGCTTGGAGGAGAAGAGGAGGAGAGGGAAGCTTACCGGAGAAGATGGAGTGAGGAGGAGGAGAAGAGCTCCCAGACGGCGCATGCTCAGCGACCAGAAAAGACGAGAACCCTAGACGCACGCACAGGAGCCGGCCGAAAGCTTTTAAAAGAAACTGGGCCCGCGCACGACCAGTGGTCATGCGCCGATAAATAGGGCGCACGACCAGTGGTCGTGCGTGAAGGAATAATTCGCGCGCCCAGTTTCAGAATTAAAAACTTACCGCCGTGCCTCATGAGTGCATCCAAGGATTCCTCTCCCCTAACACAAGACCGCTAGTCACAATTAATAGATAAAAAGTTCTACAAAAAAAAGAAATTCATTACACCACAAAAAAATGAACACCACAATTTAAAGTAATTCTAACGAAGATAACTATTGGGGTTTTATGTCTCCCAACTAGACTTATTCAGTTGCTAGCCTATGCTAGCTGATCGGTCTATGGAAAATGAAGTGAATAGGAAGCTATTCCATTGTCCATTTCGGTAACGGGTGACCATAAAGCGACAGGGTCGTCCCCCCACTTCCTGAATAAAGATACCTGCACTGATTGTCAGGTAGGGGTAGGTAATAAGATGAAGGAATCTCAGTATCTGTTTCCACATGCAGATGATCCAAGGCATCTCCGGTTCGCATAGCAGGCTCGATTACATCCAGGATCAGATCCAATGTATAGTCCTGCAGTGAATCGGACACGGGAATGGGGTGAAGAAACAAATTAGATGAATAGCATAAAAGACTTTCTTCTTAAGGAGAGATCCTGGAATCACTCCTGATGGGTTGAGGTGGCGAGGAATTGTCGGCATCGCCAAATACGCTGCAGTATCTAGCAGAATCGTCAACGGCCACTTCCACGACTTGGACCTCCTCAAATGATGCTGAAGTCTTCACCTCCGCACCTTGAAGTACATCCTCCTCTCTCGGAGTGGGCACAACGCTGCAACTCACTACCTCTTCCTGCAAGACATTCTCATCGATACTGTCAAAAACAATTGTAGTAGCACACACAAGACTAGAAGAATTAGTGTTTGAAGAGAAATCAAGCACCGCATCCTTAGAAAGAATTGAATCAACATGCGGTGATAAACGAACAGGAGAGACATGCGCAACCATGTCGGGGCATAGATCACCAATAACTTTGATCTGCATATCCGCATCGACCCCTTCAAAACATGAAGGTTATATGCATACGAAACCAGAGGAGGGGAGGGTGCTACCAGAGATAGGAATTGGGACGATCCGGATGTACGGCTCGTCGTCCTCATCCAGTTCGCGCAGATACTCAGCACAATCCCTTAAAGAATGATCCGTGCTTCGACAAAACAAGCACTGTTTTGCATTCATCTTTGGTCCAAGTGGGGTCGGAGACGAATTCAAAAATGGTACATGCGGAGCGGCAGAGTAGCCATAAGCTTTAGGCACAGTGTATGTGGTACCATATGATGACAATGCCTGATACCATGGGCCTTGGGGACTAGAGCAACTCTCTCCCAATGGGCATCTATCACTAGCATGGGATGTATCCCCACACCCACGGCAGCGGATATTAAATCCAGCCCACATTGCATGAAGGTAACCAGATTCAACAGAAAAACACCCTTGTGCGCAACACTATGCTTGACAATGACTGAATAAAACAACCCATCGTTTAGACACGAGAAAGGATGAAGGAACAAATTAGGAAACTAAAAATCCTCACAATTAATTTTCCTAACAACAATTTCATATAACGCTTGCAATCCCCGGCAACGGCGCCAAAAACTTGACGCGCTATTTCCACACCGCTAATTAGCGGGCACGAAATGCGGTACGACGACAGTGCACCGGTCGTTGTCAAGTAATAAAAGTAGGGAGTAGCTCCCCGAATATCGTTCTCAAAGGACCGCAAGTTGGGTAATACGATTTGCTTGTTAGGAGATTAATTATGAGGGTTTCTAAGTTTAACAAAAACAAGGAGGGTTGGTTGGTTTTATAGAACGGGAAATGAGAAAACTAAACACTATGCGGGTTGCATTCACCGCGTCACTTGGTGAATGGATTTAGTGCAGGCCGCAATGCCGTGCTTCGCTTAGCGGATGACCGATGAGCATATGGATGAGGCGAGTGCAAATGTGAGGGTTGAGGGTCGAAGGCACCTCTTCGCTATCGCTTCCAGCTTTTGCTAGAGCGAGTGCTAGAACGTGTGGGTGTAAGTGGAGCGGGGGCGGAGCGCATTACAACACAGCATAAAGTAAAGAACAAGTTCATAAATAAACTCCCATTCATAGACAAATAGATGTTCATTTAGTTCATTACCACAATAAAGAGTACAAATCACAAAAAGAGAAGGGGTAGAAGTAACCACGAGATGAGAAGTCTCGCCGCAGATTGTGGTCGGAATGGGGGGTCGTCACGCCTCCTCCGAGCTCAGTCCTTGGTTGCTTTCGGGGTTTAGAGGCTGTCACTACCTCCAACCGTTGCCCGTCTTCTTCTCAGAGCTGGGTCACTTCTCTTTCGCCCGATGGAGATGCCTTCCTCATGGAATGCTGGCCGTAGATGGCGGAGAATGCTTCCGGAACCCAACATGGACCTTAGGATCAATGGATGAAGCTTTCCCAAAGGGAGGAATGGAAGGAGGGACCTTGGAGAGGTGAAACGGCGGACTCGCGCGCAGAAATCGCGCCCCAAACAGTGCCCGATCCCTAATTTCGCGGAACAATGGCTTAAATAGGGAGCAGAATAAGTACTGCGCACGGTCAGTGGCGCACGACCAATGGTCGTGCACGAAGGAATGCCTGTGATCGTGCACAGTCAACCTGTAGCAAAGAAAAAGATAGAAAACAACGCACGGTCAGGGGCGCACGACCAGTGGTCGTGCGTGAAGAAAGGCCTGTGCTCGTGCACCGACGCTCAGTCAGGGACGGGAATTAACGCACGACCAATGGTCGTGCGCCTGATCGTGCGCGAAGGAATGCGCACGATCAGAGGCTTTTTAGGCCAAAAATTGCCCCGCACCATCCCGAACGTGCACACGATCCCAGGACCTGTAGGAAAAACACAAATAACCCCGATCCGTGCACACCACCGGATCCATAACACAGGCATACAATAATATATAGGAAAAACAT
This sequence comes from Dactylorhiza incarnata, assembly GCA_033032865.1. Classification (NCBI taxonomy): domain Eukaryota; kingdom Viridiplantae; phylum Streptophyta; class Magnoliopsida; order Asparagales; family Orchidaceae; genus Dactylorhiza; species Dactylorhiza incarnata. The sequence goes on along the minus strand of JAWHQI010000043.1, from coordinate 11,209,077 downwards.
GCCACAAAGGGGGAAGGATTGCACAAAAGGCGCAGAAACGCCATGCTATCAATATAAGCGTATATGAACAGCAATTGAAGTGCAATGACACTAAAACAGACCCAAATGACGCCGAAAATCACTGTATAAACCAGACTCATCAACAACTACCAAGGTGTTCTGCAGACACAATGTTTATTAAGACTTATCAGGGTGCAAAGTAGTGCTTGGGGATCACATTTATACTTTTTTGCTTTATTTTCATTTTTTTTGTGATCCGGTGTACTAAAAGAAGTGGTGTATAAATTGTTTGCTACAAGACACTTTACAATTCTTTAGCCAATGTGCTCAACCTTACAATGATCATTAAGACTTATTAGGAGGGTGAGTAGTGCTTGGTGGAGTTTTCCTTGTCATTTATTATTTATTTATTTTTGTTTAGTGACTAAGGACTCCGAATTCACTTGATTTGCAAACATAGCATTTGAAACCACATTTTTGTAACGAATAAGTGCATGAAAGAAAAAGAATAGTAATAACCAATTCAATGTTATGTAGGTAATCTATTTATGCATTTTAATTATTAATGTTATTGCACTACACAATCATGCAAGTATAAGATTGTAAACACATGTAGATTATCAAAAATAAGTGAGTGAATAAATCATTATCAAACATAATACATTACTCATACTTAGAGGCATGCTAAGCGCTTCTACACATGCTTATCTACAATCAATTTCATTGCACATAATAAGATAATTTTCAAGGCATGACAAATACAAAACAATGTTTTTTTAAGAAACTTGAAAGTTAAATTAAACATTGTATTTAATCTTTAATTGATATAATTAATCATCCTTGACAATGGCAATGAATAACAATCATTTTTTTTATAAATTGTTTAATAATTTTTTGTATATAAGCACAAAACAATCAACACACATAAAGAAAAAAAACATATTTTTGTTCTTTGAACTTGTTTTGTAATTTTGTATTTGTTTTTTTATATATATTCTCTGGAAAACATAGAGGTCTTTAATAGCCCTTTTGGTAAATGACATTCTATGCCAGAGAGATACACCCAAAATAATGCACGAGAAAATACATATATTTTTTTTGAAAAGAAATAAAATTTTGTTTTAAAAGAAAGAAAAGATTGAAAACTTTTTACAAATAGAGAAATAAAACACGCACAAAACATTAAAATAATACCAGAAATTATTCAAAAAAAAATTTAGAGCAAAGGAGCTAACGCCAGGCGTTAGCTTCTTAACACCAAGACAGAACTACAAATTTTGATGTTTAGAAAAACATTTTTCATAATTCATTTGTATTATAAAGAGACCTTCCTTCAGTTGAAATTTCAGAGTATATTGATTAGATTTGAAGGCTCTTTTAGCATGTTTTTGGAATTAGCATGTTGCAACTTTGAAATTTTACGTTTAGCAAATTTAAGCACACGAAATGTAGAAATAGAATTTGTTACAAAAAGAGAAGATTTAGATTTTCTTACCTTGCTATAGTTTTCGTCTTCTCTTTTGCTTGATGTTTTGCCATCAATTGAGTTCAATATTGTTTCTCTCTTAGATAGATCTTCCTCCAAGCATGAAGTCCTCGTCGATTTCTTCTCTTGGATCCATAAGGAATTCCTCTTGTTCATCATCTGTGGAAGGAAGACTATAAGTATTCTCAAGAAATTTCCAAACTTCAAAAGCAGTAGGAAGCGTATAAATAAGTTTGAAAATATTTTGATCTAGAGCACAATATAGACTATTCATAGATTTGGCATTTAAAAACATTTCATTTTTATTTAGAATAATTGGGGGCATTTTAATTGTAATATTCCAAACTTCAATATCCAAAGTTTTAAGAAATTTTTCCATCAGTGTTTTCCACCCATTATAATTTTAACCCATAAATAATGGCGGACATAATGATTTTTCATTTTCATAAAAATTATCCCCTCTAGAAGATGCGAGATCATGAAGCGCCATTATTCCCGGTTGTGAAGCCGTATTGGAATAACCTACGCTCTGATTCCACGTGTTGGATCTTACGACGCCCTTAGAGGGGGGGGGGGGGGGTGAATAAGGGTTTTATGGAATTTTAAATCTTAATTTTATTTATCAAAGTTTGTGATCAAAGTTTAGGAATATTTTATAAGAAAATATATTTTGATATCTCAGAAAAGATTATATTGAAAATTCCTTTTTAAACAAGAGAAACAAAACTTTTTGTTAACTGTTGCTAACGCCTGGCGTTAAGTGTTAACGATGGGCGTTAACACTCCAGAAAAAATTCTTTAGCACAAAAAGATTGCCGCAGTGATTTTACTTTTGAAATCTTAAATGAAATACAATTCCAGAAAATCAGAGATAATAAAAACGATTATTGTATTTCAAAGATAATTACACAAATGTTAATTTTAATACTTTAATGAAAATATAAATTAAAACATTCTTGAGGAGGAAATAAAATCAATTGAATAAAACATTAAAAGACATGATTTTATTTCATAATAAATTGAATACACAAAAGTTTGATTTCTATAACGCTAGAAATCAAGGCGAGAATATGTAAAAACACTTTTTCTTGTTTCATCGGTCCTTCTCCCAAGTTCCGGTTGGCTATAGCCTATCTATCCCCAGATAAGGCCTCTAGCCACCCTGATGCCGCGGCCCCTCCACCACTACTTGATGATGATCCGGTTGCCGAGGCACAACGACATAAAGATCTTAGGTGCCATGTCGATGCTAACGGAAGACGCCATTACAACCTCCGCCTGCGGCGTGCTAAGCCCACTTGAAGACCAATTTTGTTTAATTATTATGCTCTTTTATTTTATATTTGTGAATATAAAACAATTCCATGTTTGGGTAATAATTTTATATTCATATAAGCATTTCTATTTTTATTTCCTGCACTTTTAAAACATTGGTGTGTATTCAACCACTCGGATGGTTGAGATTACATCTCCATCTTGAACGGTTATGTGTTATTTGTAACTCCTATATAAGGAGACTTATTATGAGGATTAAGTAGATTTGGAAAAAGCCTAAACCTAATTATCCCCCCCCCCCCCCCCTTGAGAATTTCTGCCAAGAGGAGATCCCCTTGCCGCCACCCCCTTGTGGTGTGAAGCCACCCATTGCTCCCTCCATCCCTCTTCGGTGCGACTCCGACGTGGTTTTTTTGGTGTGACTCCAAGGAAGAAGGTTGCAGCCCCATTCGGTGTGACGTCGGTGGAACCGTGGAGAGAGTGATTCTCCCACTTATCTTATGTGTTTGTTGGATCCGGGTTGGGTAACTTCTCTCCCCCATCTTGTGATTTCTTGCTTTAGATTTGTGGAGGTTGAGCATCCATTTTATCCGTGATTTTTAAATACGTCACTTGTAATTTCTGAAATTGATCTCGTTGTTATTGACTTCTTTATTCCGGATCGGGTAGGTCCAATTTGCTTGAGCGGATCTTGGCCTATAGCCTTGGTTTTGCTCTCCAAAAGGATTGGCAACCTTTATGTTGATTTGGGGAATAATCCGACTCTCTTTCGATCATTATTTTAGAGTCGATCACTCCTCCCTTGTGATGTATGTGCTGCGTTAGATGCAAACCATATTGTGATGATAGATGCTTGTGTAGGTGCGGTAGATCTAGGCGTGAAAGGCTTTACGAGAGCTCTTTTTTGTGTCAATCTCCTACTCACGGACATCCCTACATAAATTTGGTATCAAAGCCGGTCGTTTCAATTTCTCAATTGATACAACCTCGATACTCATTTCCGTGGCGCAAAAAAGCTAGAAAATAAAAAAAAAATCTGTGGTCAGCGAATAGCGGGCTAAAATCTTTATTTTTCGTCAAAATTCAAAAAACAAAATTCTGGAGGTTCTCCTTTTTAGTCACATCCCGAAAATATTTTTCTGCCTTAATTATGATCTTTAATCGACACTACAAAAATCACTCCTCATTATTTTGTCCAAAACCTGCATGCACACTAGACTAGGAACGGAGTACCCTACACCCTTGACGTCTAGGATGGCTGCGAATGATCACGGGGATCCCAGCGTTGTGGCCATAGAGTGGCTACGTAACTATATGACTAAGCTTAGGACCATGTTAGCTTCTTCTGAATCAAGGAGGGCCACCAACACCACCACCACCTGTTAATGTTGGGCAGCCCAACAGGCACCAACAGGTCCATGATTCAGATTCTGATGGGGACTCTCTACGAGTGCCCCCTCGAGAACATCGCTACGAGCGTGGCTTCGATATTACTAGGGCCATTAAGATTGACGCCCCCACTTATGATGGTTTGGGAAATCCCCAGGTCTTCCTTACTTGGTTAGTGGATATGGAATGCTACTACGAATGGCACAACCTGATGGACCCTCAAAAGGTCCAAGTTGCCAGGATGAAGTTAACGGGTCATGCGAAGACTTATTGGATGAATGAGGAGCGGAGATTAGGAGCCGGGCAGGGAGTCCCACTTCTAGGTTGGCCGGTGATGAAGAATTTGCTAACCGATCAGTACGTCCCTGCGTACCACCGAACACAGATGTTCGATGAGCTTCCCACCCTGCGGCAGGGCTCCAATTCGATAGCTAAATATATGGGAGAACTAAAGGACCGTATGGTGCGGTGTGATCTTAGGGAGATTCCTGAGGTCACCTTATCTCGATTTTGTAAGGGGCTTCAACCCGATATTCAAAGGAAGCTCCTACGCTATAGTCATATGGACCTGAACACGACTTTCAATGGCGGCATTGACATTGAAAATCATCTTGCCTCAAAGGACTACTCCCGTTATTCCCATACAAAGAACAAGTCCACCGTTGGAGCGTCTTCCTCCACATATCCGGATAAGGGGAAGTTTAGGTCCACTGAGTCGAAGTTTGTCGTGATCACTGCTAGGAATGCTAGGAATCCCGCGAGTGAGCGTATCCCCATAGGGAAGGTGAGCAAGGCCAACATGACATGTTACTCTTGTGGCATTCAAGGTCACTATGCCTTTGAGTGCCCAATGAAGACTAAGGCCATAGCCCTTTTAGACTCTACTACCGACCCCGCTGATTATGTATATGAGGCTGCTGAGGAGAGTGACCCAGAAGGGTTCCCAACTGATTTAGAGGATGAACACCACCTTATGGTGATGCGTTGTATCTTGACCACTCCTCATTCGTTAGATGACTAGAAGAGGACGAGCATATTTTCTCTAATTTTTAAGAGTGGAGAGAAACTCTACAAGCTGATTATCGATAGTGGTAGCTTTGTGAATGTCATTTCTGAAAATGCCATCGCACGTATGTCCTTGACCACAAAACCACACCCGACCCCATATCAGGTTGCTTGGATCAACAAGATCACCGTCCTGGTTACCAAGCGATGCCTGGTCCCCCTCTCATTCAAATCTTATACTGATGAGGTATGGTGTGATGTCCTACCGATGGACGCTTGTCACGTGTTACTTGGCCGCCCTTGGATCTATGATTCTGATGTGACGCATTTTGGAAGAGCCAACACGTATGAATTTAAATTCAATGGCAAGACCATTACCTTGAGGCCGACCATCCCGAAGGAGCCAGTAGTTTTGGCTAAGGACACCACTATCCCATTAGAGAGGAGGACGTTGAATCTAGTTGGTAGGATGGAGTTTGTGAAGGATTCATTTCTTGATGGAGTGATGTATGCACTAGTACTAATGAGTGCGAAGCCTGATTCTAGTGTTTTGGATGATCTGCCCAGAGAGTTACGAGTACTGTTGGAAGAGTATAGGGACGTGTACCCGGAGGAGTTACCGTCGTCATTACCCCAACTTAGGGATATTCAGCATGCGATAGATCTGGTCCCGGGCTCCTCTTTGCCCAACCAGCCCCATTATCGACTCCACCATGCTGCCCACAAGGAGTTACAGGCCCAAATTGAGGACATGTTGAAGAAAGGGTTCATTAGGACTAGCATGAGCCCATGTGCGGTACCAGCCTTGCTTGCCCCCAAGAAGGATGGTACATGGTGGATGTGTGTTGATAGTCGTGCTATCAACAAGATTACCATCAAGTATAGGTTCCCTATTCCACGATTAGATGATATCCTAGATGTCTTATCTGGCGCCACTATCTTTTCAAAGTTAGACTTACGGAGTGGCTATCAACAAATTAGGATCCGTGAGGGAGACGAATGGAAGATTGTGTTTAAGTCTAAGGATGGGTTGTACGAGTGGCTTGTGATGCCCTTTGGGCTATCCAATGCCCCCAGCACCTTCTCTCGAATGATGACCCATGTCTTTCAACCGTTCATGGAAAAGTTTGTTGTAGTCTACTTTGACGACATATTGATTTATAGCACCACCACTGCTGAGCACATCTCCCACATGAGAGTGATTCTTTCCACCCTGCGGAAGGAAACATTATTTCATAATCTTAAGAAATGCACTTTCTATGTCCCTGAAGTGGAATTCTTAGGCTACATAGTCGGTTCGAAGGGCATTAAAGTCCAACCTAGCAAGGTTTAAGTCATTAAGGACTGGGCCGAGCCGACTACGTTACGAGATGTGCGTAGTTTCCATGGGTTAGCTACATTTTACCGCCGTTTTATACGAGACTGCAGTAGCATCATGGCCCCCATTACTGATTGCATGAAGAAGGGCGAGTTCACCTGGACGAAGTCCGACACTTATGCTTTCCAACGCATTAAGAAGCTTATGACTGTGGCACTTGTCTTACGTCTACCTGACTTTACTAAAGTCTTTGAGCTTACTTATGACGCTTTTGGTGTGGGATTAGGAGGTGTTTTGAGTCAGGAAGGGCACCCTGTTAGTTACTTTAGTGAGAAGTTATCTGGCGCTAAGTTAAATTATTCGAACTACGACAGGGAGTTTTATGCGGTTGTTAGATGTTTACATCATTGGAGGCATTATCTCCTCTCCAAGGAGTTTGTGTTCCTATCTGATCACGAAGCATTGCGGTTCATCAATGGCCAGCATAAAATTAGCCCGCGTCACGCTAAGTGGGTAGCTTTCCTACAAGGTTACACGTTTAATCTTAAGCACCTTAAGGGAGCTGACAACTGAGTCGCGGATGCTCTTAGTCGCCTTACCATTTTACTTTCCACTATGGAGGTTAATGTTGTAGGATTCGAGCGCGTTAAGGATGAGTACGCCACCTGTCCAGATTTTCAGGATTCCTATTTATCTGCCCAGAATAGTTCCCCCACGACTATATCTGCATTTGTTATCAAAGATGGCTATCTATTTAGGCATGGGAAGTTGTGTATCCCGCAGTCATCTTTACGTCTTCATATCATCTGGGAGCTGCATAGCGGAGGGTTGAGTGGCCATTTCGGTAGGGATAAGACCGTTACGCTAGTTGAGGAAAAATTTTATTGGCCAAAACTTAAGGCGATGGTGGGAAGGGTAGTGAGTAGTTGTCGTACCTGTCAGGTATCCAAGGGCACCAAAACCAATGTAGGATTATATACACCCTTGCCTATCTCTTCCACACCATGGGAAGACGTGAGTATGGACTTTGTTTTAGGTCTACCCACCACTTTACGCCGTCACGATTCTATTTTTGTAGTTGTGGATAGGTTCTCAAAAATGGCATATTTTTTTCCGTGCACTAGGACCAACGATGCGTCTCACATTGCAAAGTTATATTTTAAAGAAGTCGTTAGTCACCGGGGAGTGCCGAAGACAATAGTCTCGGATTGAGATGTCAAGTATATGAGCTATTTCTGGAAAACACTTTGGATTTTAATGGGTACCAAATTATTGTTTTCCGCCGCCTATCATCCACAAACCGATGGGTAGATGGAAGTGGTTAATCGGAGCTTGGGGAATCTTCTTAGAGGTCTAGTAAGCGATCACAAAGGCACGTGGGATCTACTTCTTCCCCATGCCCAATTGGCCTACAATAATTCAAAAAGTAGGTCCACTAGTATGTCTCCCAATGAGATTATTCTCGGGTACAAGGCCCCTGTGCCGCTTGACTTTGTTCCGTTGCCCCCAACGTACAAAGCAAGTCAGTTTGCACAATCATTCGCCCAACACATTCATGACCTACATGCAGGTATATGGGCTACCTTGACTGCACAATACGATTCCTATCAAGCGCACACTAATCTACATAGGAGAGTGTCACACTTTAAAGTTGGCGATCTGGTTTTAGTTCGGTTAGTTCCCGAATGACTGCCATCTGGCACCGTTAAAAATTTAGCACCAAACCACGCCAGCCCTTTTCGGATTATAAAGAAGCTAGGTGACAATGCTGATTGGGGTATCTCCCCCATTTTTAAAGTTTCGGATTTGACGTCGTTTGTTTCGCCTCCACAAGAGTTGAATTCTTTGTCGTTTTCTCCCTCCACTAAAATTTCTAATGGGTTGGGGAGTGGTAGTTCGGATGATCTCTCTCTTTCGGTCCCCGCAGGTATATCATCGGATGGTGGGATGCATTCTTTTATTCCTACTGCTGACATGTTTCCCAGGTTTCCCAAGACATTTCTCACTCCAGATACGATACTTGCTGCTGAGCCACTTGCTACTACTGATGGTGATACCTACCGCTTCCTCATCCGTTGGCATGACCGCCCCCTTCGGACGACTCATGGGTACTCGAGACAGAGCTTCGACGCTTGGATGCCAATCTTCTCCACCGCTATCTCTCGGACCACGCATCGGAGATACGTGATTTTGAGCGGGGGAGGATTGATGTCGCGGCCCCTCCACCACTACTTGATGATGATCCGATTGCCGAGGCACAATGCATAAAGATCTTAGGTGTCATGATGACGCTAACGGAAGACGGCGTTGCAACCTCCGCCCGTGGCGTGCTAAGCCTACTTGAAGACCAATTTTGTTTAATTATTATGCTCTTTTATTTTATATTTGTGAATATAAAATTATTCCATGTTTGGGTAATAATTTTATATTCATATAAGCATTTATATTTTTATTTCCTGCACTTTTAAAACATTGGTGTGTATTCAACCGCTCGGATGGTTGAGATTACATCTCCATCTTGAACGGTTATGTGTTGTTTGTAACTCCTATATAAGGAGACTTATTATGAGGATTAAGTAGATTTAAAAAAAGCCTAAACCTAATTCTCCTCCCCCTTGAGAATTTCGGCCAAGAGGAGAACCCCCTTGCCGCCACCCCCTTATGGTGTGAAGCCACCCATTTCTCCATCCATCCCTCTTCCGTGCGACTCCGGCGTGGTTTCCTTCGGTGCAACTCCAAGGAAGAAGGTTGCAGCCCCATTCGGTGTGATGCCGGTGGAATCGTGGAGAGAGTGATTCTCGCACTTATGTTGTGCGTTTGTTGGATCCGGGTTGGGTAACTTCTCTCCCCCATCTTGTGATTTCTTGCTTTAGATTTGTGGAGGTTGAGCATCCATTTTATCTGTGATTTTTAAATACGTTACTTGTAATTTTTGAAATCGATCTCGTTGTTATTGACTTCTTTATTCCGGATCGGGTAGGTCCAATTTGCTTGAGTGGATCTTGGCCTATAGCCTTGGTTTTGCTCTCCAAAAGGATTGGCAACCTTTATGTTGATTTGGGGAAAAATCTGACTCTCTTTTGATCGTTATTTTAGAGTCGATCACTCCTCCCATGTGATGTATGTACTGCGTTAGATGCGAACCATATTGCGACGATAGATGCTTGTGTAGGTGCGGTAGATCGAGGCATGAAAGGCGTCGCGAGAGCTCTTATTCGTGTCAATCTCCTACTCACGGACATCCCTACATCACACCCCCTAGGTCTACCATTGACCTAGTCACCACGCACAAGGCGGCGATTTACCCCCTAAGCCGCACAAGGACCTAGTCGCCAACACAAGGCGAATTACCCACAGATTCCCTCCCGGAATCCGACGTTCTCCCCGAATGATTTCTCCACACCAAAATACAAAGAGAATAAAATTAATGATTACAAGATAAAGTAAAGAGTAACTCCCCAAGAAATTCTGAAGGTGAAGACAAAGGCGATGTAGATGTTGGCGTTCTTGAAACGATCGTCCTTTGTATGGGATATGCGTTGTAGACCTTCTCCTTCAAAATCCTCTTTAGATCTTCATGATAGCCAAGGGAGATCCTTCAAATGTTGCACACGAGCCTCTCTTAAAATTATTAGAATTCTGGAATCATCTAAATTAGAATGAGAGGGGATGCACTTTAAATAGGCACGGGAGCTAACGCATGGCGTTACGAGTTATCGCCAGTGTTAGTGAACGTGCACTATCGTGGCTGAGATCGTGCAACCGTCGGGATCATGGCAGATTCGTGGACTCAACGCGGGCGTTAAAAGTCAACGCTGGCGTTGTCTATGGCTTCTCGACGGATTCGTTCTCGACGACATTTCTTCTCGATGGATTCCTTCTCGACGGAAGTTAACGCGGGGCGTTAACAACTAACGCGGGGCGTTAGTTCTCTTTCCAGAGAGATATCTCCATTCAGTATACTACTCATAGGGATGTGTAGCTATAGTTCCTGTACAACCTGCACACTATAAACACACAAAATACAAGATCAAATACAACACAGTATTTGTTATTCTCAAACCAAGAGATGCGGAACATAGGCTCCAACACATTCGCCCGGTGAACAATGACGGGCAAGGAGCCTGGCGAGTGGTGCCTTCACAGACCACTCACCCAGAAGGCTTTGGGTGGAAAATTACCTAAATGCCCCTTGTGGGCTGCCAATAGCCCTCCCGAACAACAGAGTTAGGATGTTAGCAGGCCAGTTTGGGGTGCGATTAGTAAAACCAAAAGGCGGATTTACGCTATTTGCAGTCTAAGACTAGAAAATCTATAAATAGACCCTTAAGGGCACCTTGCAGGAGATCAGATCTTCTTGAGCTCTCTCCTCCAGGCTAGTTTCGGAGTTGGCTTCTAGTGCCCTCCAAGGTGCCCGACTGAGCATTGGTTTGGGAGGGGAAGATCTCTTAGATCTTCCAGGTGTGTGGCGGGACCTCCACGCTACAGCTTTGGGTCTGTTCTAGATTCTCCATCCTTGGTCAGGAGAGTTTAGTGAGGGAGAAGTAAGCGCAGGCTACACCCCCCTGTGGGTCCAAACTCAGAGAACGGTTGATGGTTTCAACATTTTTGGTGCGGTGAGAGTGGACCGTAGCCAGTGCAAGAAAATCTCGAGCTGAGCTTGATGGCGGGAAATGGGGGAAGTGGTTCCGACCCAGGTCACTCGCAGCCGCCGGAAGCAATAAAGTGGGTTGGAGATGTTCGAGAACTTCAAGCGAAAGGTCATGTAGACCATGTAGGTGGCTCTAGCCGAGAGAGGCGAGTGCGAGACACCTGTGGTTCCAGTGGTTCAGCCCCAGCAGATTGGCTAGAACGCTCCGGGCCAGCGGCTTGGGAAGGAGGTAGCAGTGGAAGCAAGCGCGCGAGATCTCCCCGGGAGGCAGCTGTTCAGCTGCCCAACGAGTGCCGAGGTGTGCGAGCTGCATCGGCACGAGAGGACCACTCGCCGAGCAGGAGAGGGGAGCCCCTTCTGTGAGCTGATCCTCTCAGCCCTGGTGCTAGAGGGGTTCAGAGGGCTGGAGATGTCATACTACACTGGCAAAGACGACCAGCCCTGCACCTGCAATGGTTTGAGGACATGGTCTCGATCCTTCCCATGACAGATGCCTTCCAGTGTAAGCTCTTTCCCACCACTCTGAAGGAGAAGGTGAGGGACTGGTTCAGCCAGCTTCCCGTGGGTTCCATTTACACCTTCGAGGACCTGCGTTGGAGCTGCAGGTTGCGTTTCTCGATGCCAAAGAAGAGGAAGAAGGATGCGGAGGCACTTTTTAAGATCAAGCAAGGGCCTGGGGAGTCGTTGGCACACTACGTGGGAAGGTTCCAAGATGAGGTCCTGCAAGTCCAGGAGGTGCCAGGGTTCACCCTCCAGCTAGCCTTTATAGTGGGACTGCAGGTGGGGTTCTTTATAATGGACCTGAAGCGAAAGACCCCTCTATCTTTCGAGGAGATGATGGGGCGGGCGGTGGAAGAGATCGAGGAATAGGCCGCCAACCCCAAGTTTGCAAAAAGATTGGCAGGGTTGAGTGATGAGCAAAACTATGCTTGCAAACGACAACGGCAAGTGTACCGTGTCGGATGCAGTATAGGCTTTATAAGAACCAAGGTCGTATAAAAATCCGGGCGTGTTGATTACTCTTACTCAAGACGATCTCTATTGTTCTATCAAATAGAACTTTGATTTGATTGCAATAAGAAAAATAACTTGACAAGGAAATTATAACTAATGAAAAGAGAGGTGGACAAACTAGAAGAATGGACGAATAAAAACAACAAATTTTATTAATTCAAGAAAAGAGATTACAACTATTGAAAGAGAACTTACAAGTGCAAGAAAAAAGTAAAGCTGGAATACTTGAAAATACGGAAATAAAACAAGAAAATGGAGGCTTGGACTCCAATACAATGTGTACAAATAATCTGGAGGAGATGCCTTTTTATAGCTGAAAAATTCTGGGTACACGCCCTCGGTCACGCCCGTGACCAAGGGCGTGTAAGGCGCGCGATCACCTCGGAGCGGAAAGGGCGCAGTCTGGCATTAATGCTGACGAAATTTGCGTGTCACTCCCTAGGTCACACCCGTGACCTAGGGCGTGTAACCTTCAAAACGTGCTGCTGGCGGGAATCTTCGGCAGGAAGAAGCGGGGAGTGGCGCGGGATGAGTCACGCCCGTGACATTGAGTCACACCCCTAGTCACGCCCGTGACCTGGGGCGTGTAAATTTAATTGACGTGGCAGGCTGATTCTGGATGCTTGCAGCGAGTCACGGCCGTGACATTGGGTCACGCCCTTGGTCACGCCCGTGACCTGTGGCGTGTACTTGGCAAATTCTTCACGGAACGCACCCATGGTGGCGGAAGCAGGTCTGGAACACTCCAAAAAAAAATCTGAAATACACAAAAAAGCTTAAGTTAGTTTATAAAATTGAAAAGATAATAATTTTAATAAGAAAAGCATAAAAACTTTATAATTTCATATTAAAAATATATTAAACTTATATTAAAAGATGAGTACAAAAAGTACTCATCAAACACCCCCATACTTACTCGTTTGCTAGTCCCGAGCAAACAACTTTTCATAGGAGTAGAAAAATTTAAATACTAGAAAAGAAATTTGAACTCAAGGAATAAAAACGCGAAGTCTTACGCGTACGTGTAGAGATCCTAGTTGAAAGATCTATTCAGCATAATGATTAGCTTATAATTTTCAGTAATGCGAATTTACAAATTGCTTTTACTTTTAAATTGAAAGTTCGGCAAATTCTAGAATGCTATTCAGGGAGCGGGTAGCGTGTTTTCTAAGATCAATATTACCCAAAATTGAGTTTCGTGATAGCCTCCAAAGAAATCCATCAATGACGATGGCCATAGGCTTGCCCGGTCGCACTCTCTCCACTACACAAGTATAATGTTATAGCTTAAGGATCAAAAGGGCTTTCATTAGAAGTGAAACTTGGCTTAGGTATATGATTTGGATTTGGAAATCAAAAAGATAGAATATGACGGCTAAGGATCACACTAAATCAAGGTGAGAGTTACCCAAAATTATCAAAAATTTAAACCTCGCATAAGAGTTGTTATGAAGCAAAACTCTCATATTTTTCAAAAATGAGGCCATGAATACTTTTTTTATATTTTTTTCACAGTTGGCCAATAATTTTTCATATATATTTTTTATATCCCCCTTTTTTTCATAATAGCTCCGAATAAGAAGTTGTAATTTCCTTATTTTCACAATTGAACCCATTGCAGAATTTTAATAAATCTCAATTATTTAGTGTGATCATGGGCTGGATGTTTTCGCTTTGGTGAAAATGAAAGGTGGAGGTAGCAAAGGAAATAAGGTAAGGCCCAAAGTGTTTAAGCAATGAAAAATTTAAAAAGGTGGGCAAACAGGCACAAACGATCAAAAGGTGGCCTAAATCACTTCTAAAAACTATGACAAACCTATGTAAATGCTTCGAGAATCGCTAGAGGCAAGTTCTAGACATCGAGAAAGGACACCCTTCCATTCAAAAATGTGTAATATTTCTCTAGTAAGCTTCTACATACTCACTTGAATTTATTCATAGATTCTAACGGTTTCAAGGTAAAAGTAAAACAAGAATTGTTTTTTTGCAGTTAGAAAAACATAAATCTAATTTTATACTGAATAGTTAATTTGACATAGAATTCTACAAACACGTGCGTTTAACTAGGAACACTGCATGAGTCAACAATTTTATTCCAAAATTCAAAATCTAATGAAGTATAAAAATTCCCTACTACACTAAACAAAAGCAAATCTACTAAGGATTTTGCAAATGAGTAAGTATAAAAATTCAGCAAAAGATATTTATATAATTTTTTTTCTTCTTGGACTTCCCAAGATCTACCCGGTGAAGGGTTTGCAAGGTACTAGAGGCTATGATGGGAATTCAAGCCCAAAGCGTCCTTTCCAAGAAATTTTATTTAGATAGAAAATATTTATATATATATTTTTTTTTTTTTTTAAATAAATAGAAATTCAAAGAAAGCAATGCTACACCCCCATACTTAAAATTAAACATTATCCCCAATGTTTAAAACTAAGTAAGAAGATAAAAAACAGGAATTACACTTTTTATTTTATTTTTATTTTTATTTTTTTTAAAAAAATGAAATAAATTAACAACAAAAAGAAAGAAAAAAAGTGACTAAAGGGTGAAGAGGGCTTCCCTGATCGGTAGACGAGGTTGCCGGACAGAAAATAAAACCTGCAAAATTTAAAGAAAACAAACAAAAAATAACGTTGGGTTGCCTCCCAAAAGCGCTTTGTTTACCGTCGCTTAGCTTGACTAAGTGGCGTTCTACAAGTTTGTGAGGTTAAGCGTTTCAATTTTGTCGGGCGCTGGGTCGCCGAAATGATATAATTTCAATCGGTATCCGTTAACTTTCAAAAGGCATTGATCCGGGTGTTCTATTAGCACGGTCCCATATGGCCAAACCTCTTTTACAACAAAAAGGCCGGACCATTGGGATTTTAATTTCCCCGAAAAAAGTTTTAATCTAGAGTTATATAGAAGGACTAAGTCGCCCGGTGAAAAATATTTTGGAAATTTTATTCTCTTATCATGATAAAAATTAGTGCGCTCCTTGTAAAATTTATTATTTTCATAGGCGTTTGTGCGTCATTCGTCTAATTCATTAAGTTGAAATTTTCGTTGATCGGAGGCTAAGTTCAAATCTAAGTTTAAAACTTTTAGCGCCCAGAATGCGCGATGTTCTAATTCTACCGGTAAATGACACACTTTTCCATAGACTAATCGGTACGGTGTACATCCGATGGCGGTTTTGTACGTTGTCCGATAGGCCCATAGTGCATCGTCTAATTTTAGCGACCAATCCTTCCTATTAACGGACACAGTTTTTTCTAGAATTTTTTTAGTTCGCGATTCACCACCTCCACTTGGCCATTTGCTTGTGGGTGGTAGGCGGTAGATAGCTTGTGGGTAACTGCATACTTTGCTAAAATTTTAGCAAGCTGGTTGTTACAAAAGTGTGTGCCCCGATCACTAATTAGTGCTCGGCGTGTGCCAAATCGTGAAAATAATTTTTATAAAAAATGCACGACGATTCTCGCATCGTTGGTGTGAAAAAGCTTGTGCTTCCCCCACCTTGACACGTAATCGACCGCAACAAGAATATATTTATTATTGAAGGAGGAGGGTAAAGGACCTACAAAATCTATTCCCCATAAATCAAAAAATTCGCATTCTAAAAATATATTTTGGGGCATTTCGTCCCGGTTAGAAATGTTACCTGGCCGCTGACAGCTATCGCATTTACTCACAATGGTGTGAGCATCTTTGAATAAGGTGGGCCAGTAGAAGCCCGCCTCTAGCACCTTCCTTGCGGTCCGGTTTGCTTGATAGTGACCACCGGTTGGTCCTTCATGGCAGTGCCGCAAAATTTGGACACCCTCTTCGCCCGAAATGCACCTTCTTATCACTTGGTCAGCGCAGACACGAAATAAAAAGGGGTCCTCCCAAAATTAATTTTTCAAGTCCGAAAAGAATTTCTTCTTTTGTTGACTTGAAAAATCTTTTGGTAGGACCCTGGCCACTAAATAGTTGGCCAAATCCGCGTACCAAGGGGTGGAAGAAGTCGTTACCTTTTCGGTGGCGAGGAGGCGCTCTTCAGGGAATTTATCATCTATCTCGGCCTCCACTAGTGCTCCTGCTGTCGGGTTCTCCAGTCTTGAGAGGTGGTCGGCCGCCAAGTTCTCCGCTCCTTTCTTGTCTCGGATCTCCAAATTGAATTCTTGCAAGAGTAGGATCCATCTCAATAGTCGGGGTTTTGCGTCCCCTTTATCTAGCAAGTACCGGAGTGCGGAGTGATCTGTAAAAACAATATTTTTTGATAGCGTTATGTATGAACGAAATTTATCAAAAGAAAACACGATCGCTAGAAGTTCTTTTTCCGTCGTTGTATAATTAGCTTGGGCGGATGTAAGCGTTTTGCTTGCATAATAAATTGGGTGGAAGTATTTATTCACCCTTTGGCCCAAGACCGCACCTACGGCAAAATTGCTTGCATCGCACATGATTTCAAACGGAAGAGACCAATCTGGTGAAATTAAAATAGGTGATTTGATAAGTTCGTTTTTAATTTTTATGAACGCCTTAGAACATTCTTCATCAAAGATAAACGTGGTTTTGTTTTCTAAAAGATGCGTTAACAGTTTTGTAATTTTTGAAAAATCTTTAATAAACCGTCTATAGAAACCCGCATGTCCTAAAAAACTCCTAATAGATTTAATATTAGTAGGCGGAGGGAGTTTTTCTATAACTTCGATCTTGGCCCTATCGACCTCGATCCCTTTACTAGAAACCTTATGTCCGAGGACTAATCCCTCACGGACCATAAAATGGCACTTCTCCCAGTTGAGTGCCAGATTCGTGTCTTCGCAGCGTTGAAGAATACGATCAAGATTTTTTAGACAATTTTTAAAGGAATCACCATAGACTGAAAAATCGTCCATGAAAACTTCCATGACGTCCTCAACTAATTCATTAAAAATTGCCAACATACATCTTTGAAATGTAGCTGTCGCATTGCAAAGCCCAAATGGCATTCTTCGATATGCGAAGGTGCGGAACGGACAAGTGAAGGTGGTTTTCTCTTGGTCTTCGGGGCAATTGGGATTTGGAAATATCCCGAGAGACCATCAAGAAAACAATAGTGCGAGTGACCGGATAAACGTTCTAAAATTTTGTCAATGGAGGGCAACGGAAAATGATCCTTGCGGGTAGCATCATTTAATTTCCTTTAATCGATGCATACCCGCCAACCCGTAACAGTACGGGTTGGGATTAACTCGTTATTTTCGTTTTCAACTACTGTGATTCTGCCCTTCTTAGGCACGACTTGCACCGGGCTAACCCAAGTGCTATTAGAAATTGGATAAATAATCCTCGCGTCTAATAATTTTATAATTTCGGCCTTAACGACGTCCTTCATATTAGGATTTAAGCGTCGTTGAGGCTAAATAGTGCCGCGAGAATTATTTTCAAGATTTATTTTATGCGTGCAGAATGAGGGATTTATACCCTTTATATCAGAAATTTGTCACGCAATTGCGTGACGGTGGTTATTTAAAATTTTAATTATTTCGGAAATTTCTGAATTATTAAGCGCAGAAGAAATAATTACGGGTAATTTTGAATTTTCTTCTAGAAATACATATTTTAGATGATCCGGTAGTTATTTTAATTCTAGACTCGGTGGCTCTTCATAAGATGTTTTGATTTTAAAAATATTTAAATTTGTTTGTTCAAAATTTTCCTGCCGGGTCATTTTTTCAAGACATAATAAAGTTTGTAACTCCGGATTTTCATAAAAAGGGGAATTTATTTCCGCAAAAGTTGATAAATCTTCTTCAAAATTTGATTCTAAAATAAAACAAGAATCATCGTTAGTAATTGCATTTCTCATTGATTGATTAACATTGAAAATAACTTCTTCTTCTCCAACTCGCAGGAGAAGTTTTCCGTTACTTACATCTATTATAGCTCGAGCGGTGGCTAGGAAAGTTCGGCCAAGTATTAGGGGTACTTCATCGTCTTCTTCACTATCGAGGATGACAAAGTCTACCTGGAAGATAAACTTATCAACCTTTACTAACACATCTTCAATGACCCCTTTTCGGTATTTAACTGACCGATCCGCTAGTTGGATGCTTATATTAGTTGGGCTTGGGTTGCCCAAACCAAGTTTTTGATATAACGCAAAAGGCATTAAATTTATACTAGCTCCTAGATCGGCCAAGGCGTGCTTGATTGAAAAATTACCAAACATACATGGGATAGAGAACCGTCCCGGGTCTATAGGTTCGCAGAATGGTACATTTATTTGGATTTGTTTTAAAATTTCAATAAATTTTTTATATTGCTCCTCATTGCGCTCATCTTTAAATTTCGAAGGATAAGGAATAGAAGGATTTTTAAATATGCGCGGAGCTAAAGCAGCATACGGTAAAGTAGGTGAAGAAATAACTTGCAGGGGAGAAGATGAAACATTTACCTCGGGCTCGACCAATTTTGATGAAGTTACCTCCTTTCCGTTGCGGAGTGTGATTGCTTTATGCTCTCCCGCGGGTTGGGCTCAGTATTGCCCGAAAGTGCTCCTTGCTGGCGTTCAGAGAACATTTTTGCGAGTTGTCCAATTTGATTTTCCAAATGTTTGACCGATCCGGTGAGATTCCGGATATTGGACTCATTGGAGGCAATGTACTTAGTGAAGACCTCTTCAAGCGGAGAAGGCTTGTGTGGTGGTGGTGGAGCAAATTCGGGGGGATTCACTTGTGGTGGATGCTGAGCATTATTGGGGTTGCTCCATGAAAAATTAGGGTGGCTCCTATAACCCGGATTAAATGAATTATTAAATGGAATGTTAATATTTGAGTTATAGGGAGGACGATAATAGTTCCCCATATAATCAACTTGCTCTTGAATGAAATTATTATTATGTTCGTTATTATTATGATTAGCCCAATTGGTGGCGGAGGAAGCAGACATCTCCGCCACTTGCTTAGTTAATCTTTCTACTTGTAACGCTAAATTCGTGGTTGCCTCGACTTCATAAAGTCCGGCCGGCTTGTTAGGGCGCGTCCGTGGCGCATTCCACTGATATGCGTTCACGGCCATCTCTTCAAAAAGCTCTTAAGCGGCTTCGGGGGTTTTGTTATTAAGAGTTCCCCCTGCTGCCACATCAATCATTTGCCTTGTTTGGAGATTCAAAATATTGTAGAAAGTTTGAATTTGTTGCCACAAAGGAAGGGCATGATGAGGACATCTCCGCAATATTTCCTTGAAGCGCTCCCATGTGTCGTAGAGAGACTCCGAGTCTATTTGCATAAAAGAGAGAATGTCCGTACGTAATTTAGCGGACTTTGTCGGAGGAAAATATTTCGTTAAAAATTTCTCCGTCATTTCGGCCCATGTAGTGATGGAACCTCTAGGAAGAGATCCCAACCACTGCTTGGCCTTAGTCCGCAAAGAAAAAGGAAATAAATGCAAACGAATGTCGTCATCGGTGACGCCATTGATTTTAAACGTATCGCAAATTTCCAAAAAATTTAACAAATGCAGATTAGGATCTTCATCTGGTAAGCCATCAAATATGACGGTTTGCTGTACCATTTGAATGATGCTCGTTTTAATTTCAAAATTATTATTCGCCACCGCCGGGCAAATAATGCTAGATTGTGTTCCCTCCCAATTCGGTCTCGCATAATAGGACATAGTCCGTAGTGGAGCCTCATTATGGATGGGATCACCCATTATGCCTTCGTTAGTCTCTCCGATTGACTCTTCTTGAATTATAGGTAGATCGCTAAATCGGAGACGCCGCCGCAAGGTGCGCTCGATTTCCGGCTCAAAACAAAATTCAAAAATACTTCAAGAGTTTCATCGGGTCATAAACCAAAAAGAAAAGAGGAAAGGATGTGGATAAATAAAATAAAATTTCAGATAAATATTTATATTAGATTTTTTTTATGATAAATTTTTAAATATAATTTTTATGAAGATTTTTTTTAAATTTAGGCGAATTAAAATTAGTCCTGGACTTTCCAAGATCTACCCGGTGAAGGGTTTGCAAGGTACTAGAGGCTATGATGGGAATTCAAGCCCAAAGCGTCCTTTCCAGGAATTTAGTTACAACTTGAATGATAAAAAAAAACAAGAGAAGAAAGGAAGCGATAAAACCAATAGATATTCTCTTTCGAAATATCAACTCAGATCCCTGGCAACGGCGCCAAAAACTTGATGAGCAAAACTATGCTTGCAAACGACAACGACAAGTGTACCGTGTCGAATGTAGTATAGGCTTTATAAAAACCAAGGTCGTATAAAAATCCAGGCGTGTTGATTACTCTTACTCAAGACGATCTCTATTGTTCTATCAAATAGAACTTTGATTTGATTGCAATAAGAAAAATAACTTGACTAGGAAATTATAACTAATGAAAAGAGAGGTGGACAAACTAGAAGAATGGATGAATAAAAACAACAAATTTTATTAATTCAAGAAAAGAGATTACAACTATTGAAAGAGAACTTACAAGTGCAAGAAAAAGTAAAGCTGGAATACTTGAAAATATGGAAATAAAGCAAGACAATGGAGGCTTAGACTCCAATACAATGTGTACAAATAATCTGGAGGAGATGCCTTTTTATAGATGAAAAATTCTGGTACACGCCCTCGGTCACGCCCGTGACCAAGGGCGTGTAAGGCGCGCGATCACCTCAGAGCGGAAAGGGCACAGTCTGGCTTTAATGCTGACGAAATTTGTGTGTCACGCCCTAGGTCACGCCCATGACCTAGGGCATGTAACCTTCAAAACGTGCTGCTGGCGGGAATCTTCGACAGGAAGAAGCGGGGAGTGGCGCGGGACGAGTCACGCCCGTGACATTGAGTCACGCCCTTGGTCACGCCCATGACCTGGGGCGTGTAAATTTAATTGACATGGCAGGCGGATTCTGGATGCTTGCGGCGAGTCGCGGCCGTGACATTGGGTCACGCCCTTGGTCACGCCCGTGACCTGGGGCTTGTACTTGGTGAATTCTTCACGGAACGCAGGTCTGGAACACCGCGCTGGTTACACGCCCATGGTCACGCCCGTGACCTTGGGCGTGTACTTGAAGTTTTTGTCCAATGCGTCCAAAAAAAACCTGAAATACAAAAAAAGAGCTTAAGTTAGTTTATAAAATTGAAAAGATAATAATTTTAATAAGAAAAGCATAAAAACTATATAATTTCATATTAAAAATATATTAAACTTATATTAAAAGATGAGTACAAAAAGTACTCATCATTGAGCGAGCTAAAGGTGAGGCACCAGGTGGGAAGAAGAAGGGAGGAACCCAGAGGTAAGGGGTTTCGGGGCAGCATCGGGATTGGGGGTATCAGGAGCCCAATAACCGGCTTGCTTGGAGGCCCCAGGAGGGACCAGCGAGGGGGTCAAGAAAGAGATCACCAGCAAAGGGGTGAGCGGAGGGTCAATCATCTGGGATGGAGGCAAGGTCCCAGACCACCTCACCCCCCTCGAGTGTAAGCCATGGCGGTAGGCCGAGGAAGAGGAGGAAGAGGAAGAGGAAGAAGAGGGGGCAGGGTGGCGTTGCCATACTCTGACATCCATCAGGAAGAAGGTCACGCGACGACCACCTGCCCAGAGTTTCTGGAGGTAAGGGGAAGAGGCCAGCAGCAACCGCGACCTGTAAGGATCGAAGAAGTGCTACCCGAAGATGAGGAAGATAGTTGCGAAAACAGGATGGATGTAGGAGCCAGGGGAGGGTTCAGAGTGATCCATGGAGGGGTGGGAATAGAGGCGACCCGCAAGAGGAGCTTCCAGGCGATGTTCAGGAGGAGCGTCGCGTAGACCTCCCAAACCCCACCCCCTTCGGAGAAGCTCACCTTCTCGGCAGAGGATATGCCAGACTTCGAAGACCCGTTTTGTGACTCCTTGGTGATCCAGGCGGCGACCGAAAATTTCACGGTGTCCCGAATCTTGGTCGACAAAGGAAGCTCCGTGAATGTGGTTTTCAAGAAAGCCTTCGATGCATTGGAAGTGGAGGCGAAGAGGGTGTAAGCCTCAGATAGACCCTTGTTTGGGTTCTTAGGGGAGAGGAAAGAAGTCGAAGGAGGAGTCGGCCTCCAGGTGGCATATGGAGGGGTCCCCAGGAACTGCCGGTGCATCATTGTTGACGCTCCAAGCAGCTACAATGCCATATTCAGATGACATCTCATCAGCACCTTCCGGTGCGTTCCCTCGTCCTTCCACCAGTGCTTGAAGTTTCGCAGTGGAGGGGTACAGGTCCAGATCTGGGGGGATGCAAAGGTGGCGAGGCAGTTTTATGTGACTGCCGTCAATACTATCTCTTGGATAGCGGAGGCTAAAAAGGTGGATAAAGAGATGAAGGGACCGGAGGGGCCAGGTGGAGAAAGGAAGGAAGGAGAAAGAGAGAGCAGCATCCCAGGAGAGGTGAAGGAAGTGGCTCCGGAGGAGCGTGACGAGCCGATGGAGGAGGAGGCTTCGGTGGAAGAAGAGACCCTGCCCGAGGGAAGGGAGGAAAAGGGCATATGGCAAGAGCCGGCCCGCCTGGAGGCGGCGGAAGAAGTGGTCAAGATGGAGGTCACCACCCAAGGGGGGAGAGTGGAAAAGGTGCGGATCAGCGGGGGTCTTGGCCCGGAGGACAGGAAGAGGATGCTGGAGTGCATCCAGAGGAACGTGGACATCTTCGCATGGAGTGCGGCGGACATGTCGGGCATCGATGCAGATGTGGCCTACCACCGACTCAACCTCGAACCAGGGGTCCGCCCCATCAGGCAGAAGAGGAAGGTCATCGGCGACAAGCTGGAGGAGCCGATCCGCGAGGAGGTGGAAAAGCTCCTCAAAGCAGGTTTTGTATTAGAGATGCAGTATCCAGGCTGGGTCTCCAATGTCGTCATGGTGAAAAAGGGGGATGGCCGCTGGCGTATGTGTATCAATTTTTCTCTTTTGAGCAAAGCCTGCCCTAAGGATTGTTATCCTTTTCCTCGAATTGACGCGCTGGTTGACTCAGCCGTCGGTTTTTCTGCAATGTCTTTCTTAGATGCTTTTTCAAGTTATCACCAGATTAGGATGCATCCTCCGGACGTCAAGGACATCTCCTTCATCACAAGAGAGGGGTGTTATAGCTATAAGATGATGTCGTTCGGGAGGGCAACGTACCAAAGAATGATGGACCGGGTCTTCCGGGAGCAAAGAGGAAGAAACTTGGAGGTTTATGTAGATGACCTCATGGTCAAGAGTAAGAGCGTGAGCACACACCTCCAAGACCTCGAGGAGACATTTGCCACTCTACGCAAGTACAAAATGCGGCTGAACCCCCTAAAGTGCGTATTTGGAGCCAGCAAGGGGAAGTTTCTGGGTCACCTCCTTACCCCAGCAGAGGTGGAGCCTAACCCGGACAAAGTTAAAGCCATAATGGAGTTGAGATCGCCGCGAAATGCTTAGGAAGTTCAGCGTCTAACTGGGAAGCTCGCGGTGTTGAGCAGGTTTCTCTCTCGGGCTGGAGAGAAATGATCCCTCTTCTTCAAGGTGTTGCGAGGTAACCAGAAGTTTGAATGGACGGGGGAATGTGAGGAGGCCTTCCAGGCCCTGAAGAGCCTGCTCACCAAGGCTCAACTGCTCCAAGGTCCTAAGGAGGGATAGGATCTATCCTTGTATCTCGGTGTCGGGGCTGAAGCCGGGAGCTCCATCTTGGTCCGTGAAGAGGGCAAGAAGCAGCTGCCCATTTACTATGTAAGCAGGGTCTTGAAGAAGGTAGATCTTCGATATCCTATTTTAGAGAAACTGGCTTTTGCTCTGGTCATCTCGGCCAGGAAGCTCAGGCCATACTTCTAGGCTCATTCGATCCAGGTGGTGACTGACCACCCCCTTGGCAAAATTTTCGAAGGGGTAGAGCACTCGGGGAGGCTCGCGAACTGTTCGGTAGAGTTAAGAATTCGACATCACCTTCGTCCCTCGGTTGTCGATGAAGGCTCAAGCGGTTGCGAATTTCATGGAAGGCTGTGTGATTGAAATGGAGGAGGACCAATCCCTTCGTCATGTCCCTTGGAAGTTGTTGGTCGATGGGGCGTCAGGCAAGAATTCTCTTGGAGGAGGGGTGGTATTGGAGAGCCCTCATGGAGTGAAAATTTAACAAACGCTAGTAATACATTTTCCCATCACCAACAACCAGGCGGAGTACGAAGCGGTGATCGCCGTCCTGCATCTGGCCCAGTAGTTGGGAGTTCATGATGTGGAAGTCTTCACCGATTCGATGGTAATAGACTCGCTGATCAAGGGTGAATTCGAAGCAAGGGAGCCCACCCTCATAAGGTACCTAACCAAAGTAAGGGGTCTCATCGGAGCATTCAAAACCTTCTCCATCAGACATATACTAAGGGAAGAAAGCATCCCAGCGGACTGGCTCGCCAAGTCCGGCCCCCTGGCTGGAGGGACTCTGACAGAAATGTTCCGCCCTTCGATTGAGGAAGGGGAGCTCATGGACACAGAACGACAGTCCTCGTGGAAGGACCCTTTCGTAACCTTCCTAGCAACGGGCAAATTCCTAGAAGAGGTTCCGGATCAAAGGCGCTTTCGGTAGAAGTCCGCCTACTACGTGCTTCATGAAGGGGACTTATATCGGATGACCCCTCTCGGGACTCTTAGCGCGGTGTGTTTCTGAGGAAGAGGTTCTGAGGATTCTAGAGGAGATTCCTTCCGGCAAATGTGGTAGCCATTCGGGGAGCAGGACATTGGAAGCAAGGGTGATGAGGCAGGGGTACTTCTGGCCTACTCTGGGCAAGGACGCAGCGGAGTTCGCCAAAAAGTGCCAAAAGTGTCAGCTATTCGCTCCACTTCAACTTTTACCAGCTCAAAGGCTAAGAAGCATCACGGCGCCCTGGCCATTCGCCATATGGGGATGGATCTAGTAGGACCTTTCCCTTAGGCCAGTGGGCAAAGAAGATTCCTCTTGGTCATGATCGACTGCATCACGGCGCCCTAGCAAAGGTCACCTCCCAGGTAATTCGCAATTTTGTATGGGGGGAGATCATCTGCCGGCAAGGGCTTCCACATGCCATCGTCACAGATAACGGTCCCCAATTATCCAGTGAAGAATTCATCAGCTTCTGCAGCCAGCTGGGAATAGACCTTAGGTTTGCATTCGTCCATCACCCAGGAGCAACGGGCAGGTGGAGGCGGTAAATAATATCATAGTAAACCTACTCAAAAATAAGGTAGAGAACTTGAAGGGTAATTGGGTGGAGGAGCTCCCTTCAGTCCTATGGGCTCTAAGGACTACCCCCAACACCGCCACTGGTGAGACCCCCTTCAAGCTCTCTCATGGTTGCGAGGCTGTCATTCCTGTGGAATTTGAAGTCAAGACGCCGCGGGTGACGGCCGCCTCAGATGGTGACGCGGAATGGATAATAGGAAACGAAGAGGAGCTGTGGCTCTCCTTGGACCTAATCGAGGAGGTCAGATGTCTCACCGCCATTCGTCAAAAGGAAGTCAAGCGGCGGATGGCCAAATACTTTGACAAACATGTTCAGATCAAAAAATTCGAGAAGGGGGGACCTCGTGTTGAAAAAGGTCGACGCGGCCGAAAGGTCAGCCGCGGTGGAAAAGCTCAATCCCAATTGGGAGGGCCCCTATGTCGTGGAAGAAGCATTGAAGTCAGGGGGTACCACCTCCAAAATGTGGAGGGCGAGTCCCTCAATCACACATGGAGTGGTGACGACTTAATGTGTTTCAATCCCTAACTCCATGCAATAAGAATACTTTGCTTTACAACTCGATATCTATATATGTGTGCGGTATGTTGGCTTGCGTGATGATAAAGTTTCAAAAGCTGGCCCCGAGCAGACCCATTGAACATGCTCTCACCTAGCTGGCAGGGCCGAAGGCACACTCAGTGAAAGGTTCCAAAAGTTTGAAAGCTGGCCTCGAGTAGACCCGCTGACGAGGCTCTCACCTAGCTGGCAGGGCCGTAGGCTCACTCGGTGGCAGGTTCCAAAAGTACAAAGGTTGGCCCCGAGCAGACCCGCTGACCAGGCTCTCACCTAGCTGGCAGGGTCGAAGGCTCACTCGGTGTCAAGTTCAAAAGGTTCTGAGGGTTGGCCCCGAGCAGACCAGCTGACCAGGCTCCCATCTAGCTGGCAGGGCCGTAGGCTCACTCGGTGGCAGGTTCCAAAAGTTTGAAGGTTGACCCCGAGCAGACCCGCTGACCAGGCTCTCACCTAGCTGGCAGGGTCGAAGGCTCACTCGGTGGCAGGTTCTAAAGGTTTCAAAGGTTGGCCCCGAGCAGACCCGCTGACCATACTCCCATCTAACTGGCAGGGTCGTAGGCTCACTCGGTGGCAGGTCCCAAAAGTCCGAAGGTTGGCCCCGAGCAGACTTGCTGACTAGGCTCCCATCTAGCTGGCAGGGTCGTAGGCTCACTCGGTGGTAGGTTCCAAAAGTTCGAAGGTTGGCCCCGAGCAGACCCGCTAACCAGGCTCCCATCTAGCTGGCAGGGCCATAGGCTCACCACCGCTCGGTGGCAGGTTCCAAAAGTTCGAAGGTTGGCCCAGATCAGACCCGCTGACCAGGCTCCCATCTAGCTGGCAGGGCCGTAGGCTCACTCGGTGGCAGGTTCAAAAGGTTCCGAAGGTTGGCCCTGAGCAGACCCGCTGACCAGGCTCCCATCTAGGTGGCAGGGCCGTAGGCTCACTCGGTGCCAGGTTCCAAAAGTTCGAAGGTTGACCCCGACCAGACCCGCTGACCAGGCTCTCACCTAGATGGCAGGGCCGAAGGCTCACTCGGTGGCAGGTCTAAAGGTTTCAAAGGTTGGACCAGAGCAGACCCACTGACCAGGCTCCCATCTAGATGGCACGGCCGTAGGCTCACTCGTGGGCAGGTCCCAAAAGTCCAAAGGTTGGCCCCGAGCAGACCCGCTGACCAGGCTCCCATCTAGCTGGCAGGGCCGTAGGCTCACTCGGTGGCAGATTCCAAAAGTTTGAAGGTTGGCCCCGAGCAGACCGGCTAACCAGGCTCCCATCTAGCTGGCAGGGCCATAGGCTCACTCAGTTGCAGGTTCCAAAAGTTCAAAGGTTGGCCCCGAGTAGACCCGCTGACCAGGCTCCCATATAGCTGGCAGGGCCGTATGCTCACTCGGTGGCAGGTTCCAAAAGTTTGAAGGTTGTCCCCGAGCAGACCCACTGACCAGGCTCCCATCTAACTGCCAGGGTCGTAGGCTCACTTGGTGGCAGGTTCAAAAAGTTCGAAGGTTGGCCCCGAGTAGACCCGCTGACAAGGCTCCCATCAAGCTAGTAGGGATGTAGGCTCACTCGGTGGCAGGTTCCAAAAGTTCGAAGGTTGGCCTTGAGCAGTACCGCTGACCAGGCTCCCATCTAGCTGGTAGGGCCGTAGGCTCACTCAATTGCAGGTTCCAAAAGTTCAAAGGTTGGCCAGAGTAGACTAGCTGACCAGGCTCCCATATAGCTGGAAGGGCCGTAGGCTCACTCGGTGGCAGGTTCCAAAAGTTCAAAGGCTGGCGCCGAGCAGTCCCGCTGACCAGGCTCCCATCTAACTGCCAGGGCCGTAGGCTCACTCGGTGGCAGGTTCCAAATGTTTGAAGGTTGTCCCCGAGCAGACCCGCTGACCAGGCTCCCATCTAGCTGGCTGGGTCGTAGGCTCACTCGGTGGTAGGTTCCAAAAGTTTGAAGGTTGACTCCGAGCAGACCCGCTGACCATGCTCCCATCTAGCTGGCAGGGCCGTAGGCTCACTCGGTGGTAGGTTCCAAAAGTTCGAAGGTTGACCCTGAGCAGACACGCTGACTAGGCTCTCTCCCAGCTGACAGGGCTGAAGGCTCACTCGGTGGAAGGTTCTAAAGGCTTCGAAGGTTGGCCCCGAGCAGACCCGCTTACCAGGCTCCCATCTAGCTGGCAGGGTCATAGGCTCACTCGGTGGTAGGTTCAAAAAGTTTGAAGTTTGACCCCGAGCAGACCCGCTGACCAGGCTCCCATCTAGCTGATAGGGTTGAAGGCTCACTTGATGATGACCCCGGAGGAAGTCAAAGTCTGGGGTAAATTCAGGGCAAAGAATTGACACAGGGTTAGCCCCAGCATAAGGTCGGCGAGTGGTGCCCATCATGAGGGGTTCTCGCCGACGAATGATATTGCCTCAAAAAGACACCCGCCCGACGAGTGCGTAGTGGAACGTTGGCCAGACTCATGGGCCGTGAGAATTTAGCAGGATGAGGTGGGCTTTCGTTGCGGTTTCGTTCCTACCAGAAAATCAACAAAATCGCCCAAGTATCAAAAAGACTAAGGCGAGTGCGAGAGGGTCGCAGCCACATGACGCTCCCGTACAGCGAGAGTATATCGGTCATGATCTAAACTAAGGTCCAGCGTCGCTAAAAGCGAAAAAATAATATGCGAGCACGCGCGCGAAAGTGCGAAAGCATGAAAAATAGCGTACGAAGGCGCGAGCTGACGGCCGATAATAGCGAGATGTACAAAGAAGATGTAAGATAAAAATGCGAGAGGTAAAACTTTCTATTTCTTTTCATTGTAAAGAAGAATTACATAATGGTTCTCGCATTCACATCAAAAGAAAGAGAAAGGGGAGTCTTCAAGGCTCGTCAGCCTCATCGTCATAGTATCCGCTGCTCGCGCCTGGAGAGGGGAGGCCTCCGAGTTCCCGCCCATCGCCAGCCCCATCTGTAGGGTCAACCTAGGCGAAGAGTTCTAGAAGCACGTGGTGGGCGAGAATCCTCTCGCCCTCTTCCTTCAAAAGGTCGGCCCTCTGCATCATGTCCAGTGTATGTTTCGCTGCTCCTTGGGCAGACCTCTACATCATCCCCTCGAATTCGACATTGGAATAGAGGTGTCGAGTTTCCCTCTCCCCTGGAGGTGGTTGAGCGACGGATTCTCGCAATCTCTTGTTCTCGGCCTCCAACTCCATATTTTGATCCTCCAGGATGCGAGACCACACGAGCAGAGCATCATAGTTGGCTATGTCCTGCAAAAGAAGAGTCAGTTAGTATTCAGTAAAGAAGAAAGGATGAGAGTTGAGGTATCGGCATGGGGACGTGCTCACCTCTCATTCTGGGCGTCTGGCGAGAAGGGCCTTGGCCATCGCCAATTGCTTCTTCGCAACCAGGAGCTCGGCGAAGATGCCGGCGTGGGTCTTCTCGACCTCGATGATGTTCCGCGCAAGCGTCATGCTGCGCCGAGAGGACATATGGGTATACTCGTGAGCATGCATCATGGCTCAAGCTGCCTCATGCGCGAGAGTTTGGGTAGACCCAGTGTCGTATATGGACGCGCCCTCGCGGGTGTAGAGCGCATAGGAGAGGCCGTAGGCGTCGCCACTGGTGATTTCCTTCTCTCTCCAGGATGGAAGCAGGGTGTAGAGGGAGACTCGATTAGCACATCGATCCAAGTGGATCAGAGGCCCACCGGCCACGTCTGCATACCTCTCGCCGAGAGGGAAGTTCCGGTGACCTCTCGGCACCGGTTCGGAGGAGGGTCCCACAGGCTGAACCACGGGCTCAACTCCTGAGTCCAAGACCGCAGGCTCGATCGCTGAGTTCTCGGCCGCGGGAGCACTCAGACTTGGGGTCTCATCCATGACCGCCTTTCCCTTCGATTTTGAGGATGGCTTCGCCCACTTGGCGGAAGGGCTGAGGGGGGCATCGGGCTTCCGCTTCTGGTTCTGCCCGCTGGACTTCGCAGGAGGCAATTTCTGCCCACTAGACTTCGCGGGAGGCAGATCCCCGCGGCAAGCCGCAGCGGCGGATCGCACGAGAGCAAGGGGATCGACAGGGGTGACCCTCACGATCGCATTCGGCGGGTGGAGGGGAAGACTTCGCACTCCTGTTACGAGGAGGATAGGTTAGTAAGGCGAAAGCGAGATAAGAAGGAGCGGAAGCTGAGGACGAAATCGTCCAACTTACCCTCTCCCGCCGAAACCGGCGGCAGTGAGCCGACGTGCTTCCACAGATGCACGATATCCATCTCGTGCTTCAGAATATATGCGTAAAGCTTGGCCTTATAACCTCCGAGCATGGGAGGCCGGAAGGTTGACTCGTCCTCCTGCATGGGCGCGAGAGGGACATGGCCGAACTTCACTGTGACAAAGATGAACCGCCGAACCCAGTCGTGGTTCTTATTCGCGCTGCTGGTCACGCTGAGGGGGGGGGGGGGGGGGCTGGACGGAGAAGAACGCCACTCCGCAGGTGGCCCTGAAGTTGAAGAGTTTGCGGAAGACTGGGAGCGAGAACTCGATCCCCTCCTCGCGCAGGTAACATGCGAATGCCACCAGAATGGCGATGGAGTCAGGTTGAGCTGTGCGGGAATGACTCTGAAATAGCGCAGGGTCTGGCGCACCTCTGGCCATAGTGATGAGTCCTATTTATATACACATTTATGGACTCATCTGGGCCGATTATCTAGTCTATGCACTACACTTTCGGCATATTTTCATTCATATTTGTTATTCCTCGCTAGGTGCACTATTAGGCCCGTTTCGGTGTGCATTTGCGCTCCTTATTATTGGGGGTAAGCACATGGTGCTCCCGTTCCCTTTCTCTATGTTTATCTGGTGCTGGAGGTGTATTCCCAACTATTTTATCTTGTATGCAGGTGGCCGGCTTATCTGGTATCCTGTTTTCTCCCAGAATTCATGACTGTGTGAAACGCACGGTCGTGCGTTTTCCTTGACGCACGGACGATTGCAGTTGTGCGATATCATCTGGGCAGAAAACGAGCGATCTGAATTTACTCGTGCGTTTTGGCGCACAGGCAGATTTGCCCGTGCGTGAGTAAAACGCACGGTTGACCTGTGTTCTCTTTGTTTTAGTCATTTCTGAATTTACCCGTGCGTTTTGACGCACGGGAGGATTTGCCCGTGCGTGAGTAAAACGCACGGGCGGCGCAGCGTCTTCCCCAAGCCAATTTTTATCAATTAACAATGCATGATCTGCGCACGGCCGTGTGTTCGACCGTGCGTGACCATTTTTCTGCATGTTTTAGTATAAAAAGCAGGATTCGCTGCAGAACCAAAAAGAGAAGGTCAGGGAACGAGTCGGGGAGGGGGAAATTGGGTCCTTCCCGGCGTTCTTGAGGTCTGAAGGCTTCTCCTTCACCTCCACCACCAAAGAGGCCATTTTCTGGCGTTTTCCACCACTATCCTTCCATTCGGGAGTGTTAGCAAGCATCCTCCACCAAGTGCTCAAGAATTCCTCGTCGTGGGAAGCCATAGAAGAGCTATAGGTCTTTGAAGCGGTGACAGCCTCCATCGAATCAGCACACCATCCGAGGGCCGAGCCCGGAGAGAGCCCGACAACCTCTCATTCCGGCCGAGAACCCAAGACGCGGTGATTTCTTCCTATTGGTCTTCTTTAAATTTTATGTTTGTGTTTTCCTTGTGTTGTTGTAATGAACTATCATTTAGCTTTATGTTATAAATCTTTTGTGATGTTCATGTGCAATGATGCGGTGGTGCGAGAATAGCACTTTCTTTGCTGTGTTTTTCTGAGATTTGTTGTGTGTGAAACCCTAGCAATTTCTAGTGGTGTTGCTTGGATAAGAGGTGTGTGCGACCCTCACCCGTCATAGTTACTTTCCGTCCACACGCCTCCCGAAGCACGGCATCGCGACCGTTGCATCCACCTCGCCTTGCGAAGCGGAGTTTTGACCCGCATCTCTCTTTTCTGCACTAGCTTAGGAAACCCAAAATCAATGCCCTTGTTTTTCCTTTATTCGCTCGTATAACGATCAATTCACCACAAGTTTCGTTCACCAGAACCTGCATTCCTTGAGAGACGATATTCGGGGAAGCTATTCCCAATTTTATTACTTGACAGCGACTGGTGCACTTGCCGAATACGCATCACATAGCAGGAGGCGGAGTCCTACCTCAAAATGTTCGAGGGGGATCACGAGTGTGTCTGGCGAGAACTGGTAAATCCGATCCCGAATCCCCGGGCGGCGCGCAACGAATCCCGGCGGAATGAAGTCAGCGATGGCCTGGGTAAAGTCTTCTTCGAAGAGATCGCAGGTCTCGGAATCCCGGTTGGTGAAAGCTTGGGTGCAGTGGGCCCTGCCATCGGCCTCTTTCGGCATAGCTGAGAGGTGGGGAGGTCTCACGAGAATCTAGAGAGAAGGGTGAGTGGTATCGCGAGAGTAAGAGGAGAGAGAGAAAGGAAAGCGTAATAAAGGTTGTGGTTGGGCCAATTATTTATAGAAAAGGAAAAATGAAGGAAGTTCTTTGCGCGTGGGGTGTGAACAACGAGCGGTCGTGATGTCCTGACCCCTCGGGATTCGTGCCATCCCACCTGTGCGAAACCTCTAACAAATAGCGAAAGAGACACGCGAGATCTCCCAGGCGAATGTAGTAAAAAAGCACGGCGAGAATAAAAAATCATCCGCAAAGATCACGAGTTATTAAATAGTACAGACAGAAATTATTTGCGAGACATGCAGGGTCTCGTATAAGTTCGTTACGCGAAAGAAAAGGAAATTACAAGGGTGTGGGAGAATACAGAGGGCGAGAGTCGGTAGGCTTAATATTGTACCCACTGCCATCGACCCCGGCCTCACCTCCCTATCCTCGGAGGCACGCACGGGTAATGATGCGCGCTCACCGCGGTGAGCTCTTGGTGGACCAGGCGCATCTGGTCTCTAGCCCGCGCGATGTGCCTCCCAAGCGAGGTCTCCTCGCACCCGCCTCCCTAGCGCTCCATCTCCCCGATGAGATGTGTGTATTCTCGCTCAAGGACACTTATCCGACGCTCAAACGCCGCCCGGTGCTCCTCCTCCTGATTGGCCAGCTCCCGCTGCATCCAGATCAGCTTGCCGAAAAGCTCCGTCATCCGCTCCTTCAGGCCCCTGACATCTTCAGGGTCGCCGAGAAAGTCCAAGACGTCGCAGGGAGAGGGCGGTGGAGAGATTGGCTCCTCCTCCTCCTCTTGAAGATACACTAGAGGGATCAAGATGTAGCTTGCGAGAGAAGAGGTTAGTCTCTACCGGTCAAACAAATACTGAGTCTAATATGAGGGAAACTAACCAGGTACATAAGGCTCGGCGGGTGACTGGCGAGAGGTATCGGCCTGCCCTGCGAATGGCTGACTAGGAGGGTGGAGCGATTTCCCCTTCCCCGGACGATGGACCTGGTCGGCGACACCCGGGGTGGTGCCCAAATCCGCGGTGGGAGAGTTGTTCTAGGGACCTCTGTCCGCTAAACGCTCCTGCTCCGGAGCTGGGGAGTTGGTGGTGGTCCCGGAGACATGGGACTTGCGCAAGGAGGGGGGCAACCCCGTGGTCCCGAAAGTGAGAGCTACAGAAGTTCAGGGTCAGGAAAAAAGGGAAAGGAAAAAAGTAGGCGAGAAGGCAGCGAAGAGCTCACCGGGCACAGGAAGGATCTCGCCGGGAGTGGTTAGAATGACGGGCTCCTGGTCCGGTAGATTGCTCTCGGAAGCAGGCGGGGGAAGATTCACATTCGCCTGGTTGGTCTCAGGGGGACCTTCAGTCGTCTGCAAGTTCTGCGAATGGTTAAGGTAGCTAAGTAATCACGTCATCAAGATCGACACCAAAAGGCAAGGTAGGATGCATTACCCCAGCAGTATTGACCGGAGGGATGTTGGAAAGAAGGGGAGTCTCTGACGTGGACTCTCTCATCGATAGGTCTCGCCGGACCGCCTTGGCCGTCTTCAGCCGGTAGGGCCTGGAAGGATCACTCGTTGACGAGAGCCAGGAGGCATATCAGGTGGTCCTGGGAGCTGTCTCCCCCTGTGCCGCGGCGAGATGATCCTCATGACCAGCGATAGCAGTTTAGGCATCGACCTCATGAATGTCATGACGGGATCTCTGAGTTGAAGAAAGAGGAACAGTGATTGGATAAGGTACACTCTGAAGGCAGCAGCTGTGGCCGTATTTATAGCAAAATGGAGGGCCCCACTAAGAAGATTCCCTCAGGTCAGCAAGGCACTCGCTGAATATTGGGGTTGGACTCTTCTTTCCAAGCGTAAGACTCGCTCGCAAAGAGCAGGGATTGTGTACAACCCTGTATTCGCTGAATGGGTCCCCAAGACCACGGGGGGTCAAGATGCAAAATAGGAGTCCAAGGGATTTGGGGCGAGTGAGGCCCCACTCGCGGGGCACTCGCATGGTGTCAAAGTAGACAGGCGAGAGTTATTAGCCAAGATCTCACCTACCGTGTGAGTCGAGTGCCTGGCCAATGGTATCCTCGCAGGCCATTCGCCTGGTGAATTATGACGGGCAAGGAGCCTGGCGAGTGGTGCTTGAAAGGAGTGTTTAGTTCTTAAGTATATTAAAACTCTTGTTTAAGTTTATTTCAAAATAATGTTATGTATATATATAAGTGGTATGAGTGCTGTATGAGTAATAAACACAAATAGTAAGAGTGCATAAGTAATCACAGCAAGAAATAAGAAATAAAACAAACAAGCAAAGCACACATCCAGATGACACAAGATTTATAGTAGTTCCCCACTAAACTTGGGTACATCTACTCTTCTACCCACTGGTAGGAATCCACTGGAGGTTGTTGATAAGGTGCCCTCACACCAAGGTGTTTTTGTTCAGGTGTCCACACACCAATAAGCTTTTGATAAGGTGCTTAAAAACCAAGATGCAGGTTTTTGCTAAGGTGGCCTGTCACCGGGAGTTAACTTTTGAAGGGAGTTATAACCCTTTACAAGATGGGAAGGGGAAAGGGAAAAGATATATTGTTCTTCTCTTATTGCTGAGAAGACTCTTGATGATCCTGATGAGATGTTGTGTTTGGATCTTGATCATGATGTTGAAGAAAGCTCCCCCTGTCTGATTTAGTTTGATGACAGCTTGTGGATGGAGCTTCTTCTCTAGAAAGCAAATACTCTTCTTCTTCTTCTTGCAGTTTTGATCCTGAGCAAATAATGGTGATTGGTGTCTCAGGATGTATATGATCTGCGAAGAAAAAGTTAGCAAAAAGAAGATAATATATATTAGATCTGTTCTTCTTTTTGCTCCTTTGCTTTTCTCTTTTTTGTATCTTCCTGTTTCTGCTGCTTCTTGTTCTCTCTCCTTTTCTTCTCTCTGTATATTTATTCTGGAGAGCTTTTGGCTGTTTTGAATTCTTGCCGACAGAAGAGGAAATAAATAATGTCTCTTTCTTTTCCCAGATCCTCGAGAACATAACTTGTCGTCTTTAGCTTGCTGCAACGGCTCTATTAATTAATGTTGCAACAGCTGGATTGTTAAGGCAGCAATATATATAGCAATATATAAATAGAATTAATAAAATATTGCTTTAATAAATCTGTCAGCATATTAGTCGAGCTGAGAATATCAATATATAAAGCTGGGAGAAATTCATCGAGCTCAGCTTCACGTTTGTCGACCTCATCATTTTATTCGTCGACCTGAACATTTGATTCACTGTTCTGGGCTTCTGTTGAAGATTTGTCGAACGCAGCCTTGAGTTCGTCGAACGGAACTTTTCGTCGACCGCTGAGATGGGCTGGATCGTCGACCGCTGAGATATTGATCTGTTCGTCGACCGCAGACTTGAGTTTGTCGAACGCAGGATTTCGTCGACCGCTGAGCCGGGGTCTGTTCGTCGACCGCTGAGATAATCTGTTCGTCGACCACTGAGCTGTGACGGGATCGTCGAGCGCTGCTTGGATTTCGATGAACGCAGCGTGAATACCATTCGTCGACCGCAGAGCGTCGTTCGTCGAACGCAGATCGCCGTTCATCGAACGCAGAGAACATATGTAAATTTTATTCTTTCTCTATTTTCTGCCTATTAATATATATATTTATATATTTCTCAGTATATTATTTATATATATATATTCTTTTCAGCCTTCTACCTTAATAGGATTTAATCTAAGTTATAAGATATATTATGATAGAAACTTAAAGGTGGATCCTAACTCAAATCAAAACTAAGGTTCCAACAATCTCCCCCTATTTGAGTTGAGATCCTAATCCAAATTAAGACTAGGTTCTAACAATCTCCCCTATTTGGTTTAGGATACCTAAGCATAAAAAGTCTTTAAAGCTTTAGGGTCAGAGATTATTTTTAAATTTCTTGTTCTATTGAAAACATTTTAATCATAGATTATATTGTTTTCTTCTTCTTTTGAAATACATTTAAGCTATTTCAGATTTCCGAGATTGTGATTTAAATAGGATTTTAATGATATGAATTGCTAGCTGTTATTAGATTCTAGGAATTTTAAAATCAGAAATACAATGCCTGATAACTTCTTTCTATAGAATCCCCTTAATCAGAAGAGACTCACACTCAGAGCTCTGATCATTTCTGATCTATGTTAGTTGAGTAGAATGCTCAAACTAATTTTTGGAGAAAATCTGGAAGAATGTGATGGTTATCTGACTTTGTTTTAAGATAGAAAAAATCAAGAGAATCATTTAACTGCTATTTAATTTAATTATAATTTAAGTAAAGATATTAAACAGTTAAAACAAAATTGTCTTATAGATAGATATGTTGGCCTTTTTATTTCATTGAAATATAAATTTGAAAATTTAAACTGATTTTGCTGAACATAAAATTTGTCTTTTTCTTTTGCTTTAATTAACACATTTTTTAAACTGGTAATTTGTTCTTCTGATGATTTTAAATCTTCTTTAATTTTATCAGAAATTAATTTGTTTATTATTAGATCTTTACTGATTCTATTTTCAGATTTTATTAAACCTGTACATTATGATTTGAAAATAGATTTAAATGGATCGGAGGTAAAATTAGGAATTGTAGTTACCTCAGTTACCTTGTCTTTATCAGATTCAGATTCTGATATGTGATATGAACCATATATGGCCATCATACAGAAATTTCTGGCCTTCTGTTCTTCTTTTTCTTCTTCTTCAGTTAGACTGAATGATGGTTCTGCATCAAACAAATAGTTAGTAGAAGAAGTAAAGGTGGATTCATTTACCATCTGATAGGGTTTCCTTGAAGGTGCTAACCGCACCCCATTCATGGGTGTGCGGTTATCCAAAGAAACCCCACTATCCCCGTAACCACCCAACATGTGGGTGCAAATAGTAAAATCCTTCAACATGGGGGTGCAAATAGTAAAATTCTGCATCATGGGGTGCAAATAGTAAAATCCTCCAACATGGGGGGTGCAAATAGTAAATTCCTCCATCATGGGGTGCAAATAGTAAAATCCTCCAACATGGGGGTGCAAATAGTAAATTCCTCCATCATTGAGTACAAATAGTAAAATCACCCAACATGTGGGTGCAAATAGTAAAATCCTTCAACATGGGGGTGCAAATAGATAAATTCTGCATCATGGGGTGCAAATAGTAAAATCCTCCAACATGGGGGTGCAAATAGTAAATTCCTCCATCATGGAGTGCAAATTGTAAAATCCTCCAACATGGGGGTGCAAATAGTAAATTCCTTCAATACGGTCTGCGTATAGCAAATAATATGGTTATGGTGTGCGCATAACCATATCCGTCATATGAATACATATCACCGCAAAACTATACAAACTGGTGTGCGCGTAGCTATATTCATGATAAGTGTGCGTATAACACATAAATTGGTTATGGTGTGCGGGTAGCCGCATAACCACCATAACTACCATAACCACCCATTTAATTACGAAAGTGTCACCCTCAAAAACTATAAATAGAACCCCAAGGCTTCTCTTTTTTGGGATCTTCTTCTTCTCCTCCTCCATCTCTCCCCTCTTTTGAGACTTTCTCTCTCTCCGGCCGGGAAAATCACCCTACGGATTTTCTCTCTCCTACTTCTTCCTTGCGCGCTCACAAGCGCGCCTCCTCCTTGCGCGCTCACAAGCGCGCGTCCTCCTTGTGCGCTCACAAGCGCGCGTCCTCCTTGCGCGCTCCCAAGCGTGCCTCCTCCTTGCGTGCTCACAAGCGCGCCTCCGTGCGCTCCGCTTTCAAGACCGCTCCAAGCGCGCCACCGTGCGCTCCGCTCTCAAGACCGCTCCAAGCGCGCCTCCATGCGCTCCGCTTTCAAGACCGCTCCAAGCGCGCCTCCGTGCGCTCCGCTTTCAAGACCGCTCCAAGCGCGCCACCGTGCCCTCCGCACTCAAGACCGTTCCAAGCGCGCCTCCGAGCGCTCCGATTTCAAGACCGCACCAGGCGCGCCTCCGTGCGCTCCACTTTCAAGACCGCTCCAAGCGTGCCACCGTGCGCTCCGCTCTCAAGACCGCTACAAGCGCGCCTCCGTGCGCTCCGCTCTCAAGACCGCTCCAAGCGCGCCTCCGTGCGCTCCGCTTTCAAGACCGCTCCAAGCGCGCCACCGTGCGCTCCGCTCTCAAGACCACTCCAAGCGCGCCTCCGTGCGCTTCGCTCTCAAGACCGCTCCAAGCGCGCCTCCGTGCGCTCCGCTCTCAAGACCGCTCCAAGCGCGCCTCCGTGTGCT
This sequence comes from Dactylorhiza incarnata, assembly GCA_033032865.1. Taxonomy (NCBI): domain Eukaryota; kingdom Viridiplantae; phylum Streptophyta; class Magnoliopsida; order Asparagales; family Orchidaceae; genus Dactylorhiza; species Dactylorhiza incarnata. The sequence goes on along the minus strand of JAWHQI010000043.1, from coordinate 11,170,593 downwards.
CCGCTCTGAAGACTGCTCCAAGAGCGTCTCTGCGCGCTCCGCTCTCAAGACCGTCCAAGCATAGCCCCGCGCACTCAAGAACAAAAGCTCCAGCCTCCAGCAAGAACAGCACTCCAAACTCCTCTCGCGCAGCAGGAGACAACCGACAGAGACAAAGATGCACAGAGCACATCGATCCAACCTTCAAGCTGCAGTCAAAACCTCTAGAGCGCTTAAAGAGCAGCATCCCCCTCTGCATCAGACAAGAGTCTTAGCTCCAGGAGCGGTGGCTTGTCACCCTACGAGTATCTCTCTCTCAACAATTGTAACAAGTGGCGGCCTGTCGCCCTCGAGTTCTTTAAAGTAGCTTTGTACAACAACCAACAAATATTGGAGGTTTCGGCCGGCACAGACCCGGCCGCGTGGTTTTTCACCCAGTTGATGGGTTTTCCACGTTAAAAAAGTTGCCTTGTCAGCTTTCCGGTTGGCTTTAGCCTATCCTTCCCCGGATAAGGCCTCAAGCCGCTCTAGCCAATCCTTCCCCGGATATGGCCTCGAGCACCCCCTAGATCTAATCACCTAGACCTAGTTGCCAACACAAGGCGAATTTCCCCCTAAGTCCTACCCAGACCTAGTCGCCAACACAAGGCGAATTAACTAAACGGTTACCAAGAAAGTATGGAATGAAAATAAAGATAACAATAGTAAAACTCCCTATATGAGATTTCTGAAGATGAGGATGAAGGATCACTGTAGTATGAGCGAGGTAGAAGCGATCGTCCTACGAATGTAGCGTGACGTAGTCCTCCTCCAGAATTCTCCTTAAGCTTTTCGTGGGAGATCCATCTTCGGCAGCATAACAGCATTGGAGTTGTGGCACAAGCAACCTCTCTGGAATCTCTAACCAAAACGAGAGAGAGCCCACCATTTTATAGAACTTGGAGCTAGCGCCTGCGGTAGTGGCTAGCGCCGGCGGTAGCGTTCGTGTGGAGCGGTTGCGAAACTGTCGACGGCGTGGCGCTGTGCACGAACTGGAGATAGCGCCTGGCGGTAGCGGTAATGGTAGCGGTTACGAAACCGTTGCGTGCACGAACTCGGGATAACGCCTGGCGGTAGCGATAGCGCTGGCGGTAGCGGTAGCGCTAGCGATAATGCTGGCGGTAGCGGTAGCGCTGGCGGTAGCGCTGCTCCTTTCAAATGATTATTCCAAGCTGCATAATACCTCTGGAGTATTGCACCTATAGTTCCTGCACACTATAAACACACGACAAGCAATATCAAATACAATATGGGATTTGTTATTCTCAAACAAAGGGATGTGACACACATGTCCAACAATCTCCCCCTTTTGATAATAACAAATCCTCTAAGCAAGAAATCAGCAATAGTGTTTATAGATAAGATAAGCAAGATAAAAGTGCAACTATAGTAAATGATATGCATGATAATGTGCATACTCCCCCTATCTTAATGCTCCCCCTGCATAAATGCAATTTATGTGTTACTCCCCCTACATAAATGCAATTTAAGTGTTACTCCCCCTAAATGATAGATTTCATGAATTTATTCTCCCCTTAATCTTCTATATTTCTTCTATATAGATTTCTTCAATTAATCTCCCCCTTTTGGTATTATGAAAGAAGGTGGGGTGAGGGTAGTAAGGAGGCATTAATATATCATGATCGAGCTTTTTGAAATATAAATAATGATAAAGAGTTTAAGCATAGCATATATATGAGATTTCAAATATAAAGATAAGAGTTGTAAGCAAGCGGAAGATTATAATAAACATCTTTTTGTAAGCATGAAAAGCATAAGTAGAAATATGAGTTTTAGTTCAAATTTTGAAAGATGTTTTAATCTTTTTAAAATCTCAAAGTTTTTTTTCATAAAAATGCCAAGCATGATATGAACATATCAAAGAGAGATTATACTACAATGTTACTTAATTCTAAGTTCAAGAAATACCAAAACATTGTAGAGATCATGCTAGGTTATCTAGTGCATTTCTTATATAGAGAGTAGTATAGATAAAGCATTAGAATCCAATACTCATGAGAAGAAGTGTTATGAAAGATAATGATGTGCACATGAGTGTATTTTGGGCAATGTTAACAATTGATTTAAATCACAAAATACAAGACATATGCAAAGTAAAGTACACAATAAAACACAAGTAAATTACTTTCACACACTTTTAATGCACATAGTTTTTAACAAAGTGGTGTAATAACCAAGGTTTGCACAAGTAACTTTACTATTCTTTCCAAGGTGCTCAACCTCACAATGCTTATGAAGACTTATCAGGAGGTTCAAGTAGTGCTTGGTGGAGTTATATTTGTCTACATATATATAATTTTTTTGTTCATATTTGTGAGACAACATTCTCCGAATACACTTGTTTTGCAAACCAAAATTTTTAACTTAACCACTTTTCTAAATTTCATAAGTGCAATTCAATTGTAGTGTAGGCAATAAACTTATGCAAGTTTTAATTCATTGTACAAATACAATACACAAGCAAGCATTTTTAGATTTAGACACACATGTTGATTACCAAAATAAGTGAGTGAAATGTATCATTATCAATCATAAAACATTTACTCATACTTAGAGGCATGCTAAGCTTGGTTCTACACATTTTTAAATACAATTGATGCACTTTAAATAGATATATCAAAGCATGATAAGCAAAACAATGTTCATAGTAATTTGAAGAAATAAGGTTTAACATTGTAAATAATTCTAAATAAGAATTCATACATGCTTGATATTGGCAATAAAGATCATACAGTTTTTTTTTGTTTTATCATTTTTTAAATCAAGTAAAAACAGAAAAATCACAAAAACATATTTTTGTAAGTTTTGAGTTTTGAATTTTTGTAGTAGATTTTTCATAATATGAAGAAAAAAACATAAAACACAAAAACATATTTTTTGTATATTTTTAATTTTGATCTTTTGTAGTTGATTTTTCATAATATAAATAAAACAAAAATAACAAAAGTCAAAAACACAACAAATAAGTAGAAAATATGAACCAACATATTTTTATGGATTTTTAGAAATTTTAAAATTCAGAAAAATCACACACTCACGCTAGCGCTAGCGCGGCAAACAGTACACGATTTTTTAGGAATTTTAAATTTTTGATTATTGATATTGATTAAGTGTCCTTAAAGTAGTTCCATGCTGAAATTTCAGAATTTTTGGAGATCTCTAGGTGGATCAAATTTGCATGAAACTTTAGCTTTTCAAATTCTTGTGTTTTACAAAACCATTTAAACATGAAGATATACACTATGAAGACACAAGAGGACATTTTTTATTAAACAACCCAAAATATGCATGATTAAAGTGATAAGTAAATAAAATGATCATGCAAAGAGTAATATAAGTATGTCCTAAGATTAAAGACTACACCGACTAAATGTCTACACCCTAGCCCCGTACTAAGTGACGGATGGGCATGAGGAGCTGTACGCATGTCGTAGGTTGGGGTGTTAGTCCCATATGCACACACTAGAGAACACTCAACCTAGCACTCTTTCCCCCAGTGCCTCGCAAGGCCCCACTGGAACCCTCCCCGGTTAAGGACAAGACATGTCTTATAGGTTAGGTCTCAAATGTATCCAATCCTACGCCCCCGCTATTGTGAGATATGAAGTCATAGGTGAAATAATCTTTTGGACAACCTATGCTTTTAAATCTATGGGTTGATATAAAAACTAGGGTTTTATTTAATGTGATGAGTTATATAAATCCGCATAGTTTTTATTTTTACTTTTATGAGATGACGATATGTGATAACCAACACAATTACTAATATTCAATAAGTGACAATGCTAGTATGATGAGTTTTGGGTTAAATGTCATGTCATAAGATTTATACTAATATTGCATGTATTCCAAAATGGAGTTTCAAATTATAGATCTAAAATGTAGTGATGATAAAGTTTGATGTATCTTTATTATTCCAAAGTTGATTCTAGAATCTATATAAATGTGAGATACATGCAATCACTAGCAAAGCAAATCAATACATCAAATAATGTAAAAAAAATTATTCATAATTTTTATCATAAGATTCATAATTCCTATTATCGATTTGAGACAAGTCTTGATAGAACATGAATTATGATTTATGATTAATGAGAATTTTTGCATAGAATATATGTTAGATCATCATGATGTTTGAGAATTCTAATCCTTCTAGACTTATGATATAGTGATATAGTGATTTTCTTGTGAAAGAACATGATTGATTTGTAAGTCTAAAAAAAATGACGATCATCCAATCATATAAAAGACAAAGATCATATATATAAAGTTTTTTTTTTGAATTTTATAAGATTGCTTTCAATAATTAAATTTATTGATCTTTGGTTTTGCATAATAATTTATGATTCATGAAACAATATTCACAAATATTCTAATGATTACTCCATAAACTATGTGGTTGTTGGAATTTTAGTATTCTATATAATTTCAAATCACATAGTTATCATGATATTTTAATAACATTGTAAATGTTATACCTAGCATATAAATTTAAGCATAAACCAAGAAGTGATGCTAGGATGATGAGTTTGAATGCAATGTTATTACATATTATTTAATGGAGATAATGTTGCATGCAATATGAGAAGTTTACTAATTAATTTTCTTTAGACCTATAATGAAATGATTAAACTTTTGATTTGATCTTAATGAAATAAGATGATTCTAAGGTATAAATTACATGCAAACAATGGTGATACACATCACACATAATATCTAAATTAATATATGAAACAATTATACATAGGATATCCTGTGATGAAAAATCCATAAACACAGAAATTTCCAAATCAAGCAAACTAAGATAGCTTTTAAAACGGAGTTGAAATTGGGCAAGTTGACAGCACCAAATGAACTCAAATGAGCAAGACTAGTTTGCCGTTGGATGGAGATTTTTGTGCTCTTTCCGAAAATATATTAAACGCGAAAATCAGGCGAGCGGATCAAAAGATATGGATGTTCGAAGTTTTGATCGTAAACTCGCATTTTTGAAAGTTTAAACATGCATTTAGATGAATTTTTGTTTTCAATTTTTCTAGATAATGTTCTTCATTATAAGGGCTATCATATGCAGCAAATAACATAGAAAATAATCAAACTGTTGCGCATTTTAATTTTTAGCTTAAGCCCTTTAATAAACCATTTAAATCCAATTTTTAAAATAATTTCAATAGTCTTGATAATAATTTCAAAATTCAATTTCGAATGATAATTCAAGACAATTAAGGGTAAAGGATTTAAGAGGATAAAGAACAATCAAAGACGAGAGATAGATCACTTTGAAAAAATATATGACTTAATGTTCAATTTTAATTCAAATTTGATTTGATAAACATTAGGCTTAATATATGAAAGTCATATTTCATGATATATAAAGTGATCATAGCATGTTTGTTTAAAAAAAATATAAAATAAACAAAAGAAAAGAGACAATAAGCATATCATGAAGTAGAGTAGTGATATTTCATTTTTATTTGATTCTACTTCATGCAAATGAATGGATATTAATTAATAAGGGATTTAGGTATCCAAAGGGGACCAAGTGGGATGGTTCCTTTGGGTACCCAAATACATCGTGTAGGCTTTTGGAGAGATAGTGATGAATGGGACTTTACAAGTGGAGTTAGTGTTTCATTTTTAATTTTGGGCCTCCATTCATACTTTGGTTGTTTTTCTTATAAATTCATGTTATGATTATGTGACATCTTTTTGGAATGATAGTTGTTTGAAAAATAATTCATTTGGGATTTATGTTTATTCAAATTATTTTTCAAAATAGATTGATGTTGATAATCATAATGAATTTCATTATATGGATTCTTTGAAATTTTATAAGAGTGATTGTCTTTCATTAGAAGTGATTGTTGAAAGAGTGGGTTACAATATGTTTTAAAAGATTGATTATAATTTTGATGATTTCCATTTCCACTCTTTCTTATAGACATACTCTTAGGATAATATTTTGAATTTTGATTTTCATGAAAAGGAGTTTTTAAATATGAGTCATGATTGAAAATATATTGAGACCTATAATAGTGACTCTTAAGAATTTTATGAGGATCATAATTCTTTTTGAAACCAAACTCCTTTTGATTTAATGTGTGAAAATGGTCCTTTTTAGAAATGATTTTGTAAGTTAATTTATCCTTGTTATTCAAAATCTTATGATGAAATTTATTAGGTGACATTTGAAATTTTTCAACAAAAGATTTTAATTGTTTTAACTTACAAGTTAAAGCATCATTTTCAACTATCAATTTTTCATTTGTTCTTTTGAAACTAAGAGCCCATTTTCAATTTCCTTGAATTTTTCTTTTAATAAATTGCAATTAAGACAAGGAATAGGAATTTCAACTAAAGAGCATGAAAGAGAATTTAACACATCAATATTTGATTCTACATTATCATTTTCTTTAAAGATTTATTTTCTAAACGTAATTTGGAATTAGCAATTTTTAACTTTAAAATTTTACGTTTAGCAATTCTATGCATACGAGAATTAGAAATAGAATTTGTTACAAAAAGAGAAGATTTAGATTTTCTTACCTTGCTATAGTTTCCGTCTTCTCTTTTGCTTGATGTGTTGCCACCAAATGAGTCCAACATTGTGACGTTGTATTTTTCTTCCTCCAAGCATGAATCCTCATCGATTTCTTCTACTGGATCCATAAGGAATTCCTCGTCGATTTCTTCTCTTGGATCCATAAGGAATTCCTCGTCGATTTCTTCTCTTGGATCTATAAGGAATTCCTCTTGTTCATCATCTGTAGAAGGAAGACTATAAGTATTCTCAAGAAGTTTCCAAACTTCATAAGCAGTAGGAAGTGTATAAATTAGTTTGAAAATATTTTGATGCAATGCACAATATAGACTATTCATTGATTTGGCATTTAAAAACGTTTCATTTTTATTTAAAGTACTTGGGGGTATTTTAATTGTAATATTCCATACTTCCATATCCAAAGATTTAAGAAATTTTTCCATTAGAAATTTCCACCCATTATAATTTTTCCCTTCAAATAAAGGTGGTGCTAAAGATTATTCATTTATAAGAAAATTTCCCCTATTAGTAGAAGCGAGATCATGAGACGCCATTATTTATGGTTTTTAAACCGTTTGGAATAACCTGGCTCTGATACCACTTGTTGGATCTTACGGCGCCCTTAGAGGGGGGGGGGGGGGTGAATAAGGGAATAAAAAATCTTTTTATAATTCTATGGAAATTACTAAATTGTTTTATAATATGAGAAAGGCAAAATAACAATTTAGCTAATTTATGAGAATATCATAATTTTCATCTTTAGAAATAAGTACTAAATTGTTTTATGATTAAGAGATTGAAAATAAACAATTTAGTTAAAGTGATTTGAATTTAAAGCTTTGTAACCAATATATTAAAGATAACGCCAAAGGAGAGAAATCAAGTAAACACAAATAGAGACATGATTGTATTTATATAAAAAGGTGTTTACAAAAATTGATTTCAATATTGATAGAAATCGGAGGCGTACATATGTAAATAATTTTTCCTTTTCTATACCGACTCGTATCCCCACGAACCGCTTGGCTTTAGCTATCCTTCCCCGGATAAGGCCTCAAGCCGCTCTAGCCAATCCTTCCCCGGATATGGCCTCGAGCACCCCTAGATCTAATCACCTAGACCTAGTCGCCAACACAAGGCAAATTTCCCCCTAAGTCCAACCCAGACCTAGTCGCCAACACAAGGCGAATTAACTAAACGGTTACAAAGAAAGTATGGAATGAAAATAAAGATAACAATAGTAAAACTCCCTACATGAGATTTCTAAAGATGAGGATGAAGGATCGCTGTAGTATGAGCGAGGTAGAAGCGATCGTCCTTCGAATGTAGCGTGACGTAGTCCTTCTCCAGAATTCTCCTTAAGCTTTTCGTGGGAGATCCATCTTCGGCAGCATAAAAGCACTGGAGTTATGGCACAAGCAACCTCTCTGGAATCTCTAACCAAAACGAGAGAGAGCCCACCATTTTATAGAATTTGGAGCTAGCGCCTGCAGTAGTGGCTAGCGCCGGCGGTAGCGTTCGTGTGGAGCGGTTGCGAAACCGTCGGCGGCGTGGCACTGTGCACGAACTGGAGATAGCGCCTGGCGGTAGCGATAGCGCTGGCGGTAGCGGTAACGGTAGCGGCTACGAAACCGTCGCGTGCACGAACTCGAGATAACGCCTGGCGGTAGCGATGGCGCTGGCGGTAGTGCCGGCGGTAGCGGTAGCGCTAGCGATAGCGCTGGCGGTAGCGGTAGCGCTGACAGTAGCCCTGCTCCTTTTAAATGATTGTTCCAAGCTGCTTTATACCTATGGAGTATTGCACCTATAGTTCCTGCACACTATAAACACACGACAAGCAATATCAAATACAATATGGGATTTGTTATTCTCAAACAAAGGGATGTGACACACATGTCCAACACTATTGCCTGGCGTTGACCAAGAATGGAATTGTTTTGATGGCTCAGATCTTCAAAACAGGAAGGAGAATCTGCACTTTAGGAAACATTCATTTTAGGCAACCCTAACGTTGGCATTGAGTCTAACGCTGGCGTTAGATCAAATTATTCATAAAGTGCTCATGTAATCACGGATGCTTCCCTCCTTGCCATAATCATCATGATAGGAACGAGAGTCAACACCCAGCATTATGTCCTAACGCCTGGCATTAGACCACATCCCTCTTTTCAGTTTGTGAGCAGGTTCAGACCAATAATGCAGCAACCTAGTGTCATATCTGATTAAACTTGCATGCTAAAAACACAATGGCAAACAAGATCAAATATAAGTAAGATTTGTTATTCTCAAATCAAAGGGATGTGGAAAACCATGTTCCAACAATCTCCTCTCATGCACCTCATATAGCTAACTTGGTCTGCGTATAGTAAAACTATATTACTTGGGTAGCTTGTAGACCACTAGGTGGGAATGGGAGGTAGATGGTGTACCTAGTCTGGTTGAGGAGATTTTAGGTCACCAATAGGAGTCTATGTGTTGAGTGTGCCCAATAAGCTAAGGGGCAAGGTTGTGCTCGGGATTGTCGATAGATCGACTTTCCCTTGGATAGTAATAAAACACTTAGGGTTAACTCAAGTGAAATAGTAAGAGGGGTATGCTTATGGGTAGTTAACAACAATATTAAGTGACTTGGAAAGGGAGCTTTGGGGTGTCATCTCATCATAGCTCCTAGTACCGCTGCGAGCCCCTCACAGGGTAGACCTCGGGAAGTCCAAGATTAACCCAAAATTGTAGGAGTAAGTTGTTGTGCAAGATTAACATAATAATACACACACCCACACCCCGTTGTTACGGGTAGTTCATTGGTTTGGTCTTACTAGCAGCAGGCTTGGTGGTTGTAGGTACCGATGGGTTAGTCCGGCGAGCCGGTGGCTCAGAAGGTTATGGTGACGGGCGGGTTAGCCCGGAGAGCTTATGCTCAGAGATAGATGGTAATCATGATTGCATGAAAAAAGGTGGTGGGTCTCAGTATTGATGGTCGTTCACACCGGCGTCGGTACGCTGACTCGGCAAGTGTGGATTTGCACTTAGCCAAGAAAGTCTGGTGGTCCAGCCAGTAGGAGTATGCAGGCACTCCGTGGTTTTGCGTTGAGGCGTATGATAGGTCTAGGTTAGGTAGTGTGAATACCAACTTAAACGTGGGCGAGGCCCAACCCACCGCTTTCGTTTGCCACTACGGGGTTATCCTAGGAGTTTTGCAAGCTCCAAAAAGAGGGAACTAAAGGTCTGTGTGCATAGAGTCCAAGTATTACGATGCGCGACATCGTGTAGCCGAGGTCCAGGTTGGAGACCGGGTGTTCCTGAAGATACATCTAATGCATGGAGTCTCGCTGGTATGCGGGCGGAAGAAGCTCAGTCTAAGATAAATGGGGCTCTGCAGGATCCTGGAGTGGATCAGCCCGTTGGCTTATAGGCTGGAGCTACCGCCGGATGTAGTGGGTTTGCATGACGTCTTCCACGTCTCCTCCCTTAGGAGAGCTCTACTATGGCTGGAACAGCAGATATCTATTACAGATGGGCAAGTAGATTCTGACCGATCAGTTCGTATGGAGCCGGTCAGGATAGAAGATACGGAGATGCGGGTCTTGCAACACAAGAAGGTTCCGATGGTCAAGGTCCTGTGGAGAAATCATGGACAGCATAAGCTTATCAGGAAGCCACTAGAACTGATGCAATAGAGATATTCGATGCTCTTTGCGTCAGGAATAACTTCAATTCTTAGGGGATGTTATGTTCACTCACTCTCGGTGAAAACACCGCAAGCCTAACCTAAATTTCGGTGTCGAAATTGTTTTTTGTTTTCTCTTTTTTGGAATTGTACCATCCACCAAACAACTAGACCCCTAGAGTGGTTTTGTCATGACAAGGTCATGACAAAACCCTAGGAAGCTTGAAGAGACCACTTGGCCTTAGGCTTGAAGGGGAAGAACACCTTGGTCTGCAAATAGCCATTTCCAATTACCAAGCTTAGGTTTGGAATTTAGGGACTCACCTTGAGCCCTTGACCCAACCATGGCACACCTAACCATTTGGAGGGTCCCTTAGAGAACCAAGGACCCATTGGGGTCAACCAAAGAGGCCAAGTTGACCAAAGTCAACATTAGCCCTAAATTGGTCAAAATAGCCTAATTAGGGTCAATTTGGCCTCCACCTTGCCAAATTAACCTTGCCTCTACCCATATAAGGATATTAGGGTCCTAATGGACCAAAAGGACCCATCATGGGGCCGCTAAGTTGGCCAATTTGGCGTAAGTAAACTATAACCATGTTTTGGTCAAAGCAGCCTAATAAGGGTCAATTGGCCCCCACCTTGCCAAATTGACCCTACCTAGACCTTCCTAACCCTTAGGGGAGGCCAATGAGTCACTAGCCACCCATTGGGGTCAACCTAAATGTTCAAATTGACCAATGTCAACTCCACACTAAATTTAGGTCAAAATGACATATTTTGACATAATCAAGCCCAATCCACTTGGGCTAGACCCAATTGAAGTGGTCCACTAGCTAATGGGGTTGGGGGTTACTGAATTGTCCACTCAATTTCAGGAAATTCGGCTAGGAGAGAGAAATCCCCAAATGGAAAGAGAGAGAGAGAGAGAGAGAGAGAGAGAGAGAGAGAGGGAGAGAGAGAGGGGGGGGGGGGGGAATTAATGGGGAGGAAGAAGAGACCATCAATCACCCCCCATTAATGGCCCCATTCATCTCCTCTTGGGGAGAGGAGGAGTTTCCACCCTTCTTCCGGCCAAATTAAGGCCCCATTCACCTCCCCCAAGCAAAACCAAAAATTCCCCTTAATGGCCATTAATGGCATTTCGGGATAACCTCCCCCTTTTCTCCAATTGAGTTCTTAAACACCATCAGAGCATGGCAAGAAGCAAAACCCCTCACTTTCCCGAAGGTTTCAAGCTCTCTAGGTGCAAGGTCAGCATGGATCCAAAGCGAACTCTCCCTCTCATGGCCAACCTAAGAATCACTAGGGCAAATGCCCAATAGAAGGTCCAATCCCCTTCTCTTCCCCTAGTGCATAGATCCGCATCAAAATGGGCTTTGATTCGAGACAAATTGGGCTCGGATCATGCTCTATGAATGGATGGTTTCAAGCCATTTATTTCCTCCCTAAAAAGCTTATTCCGGCCACCCCCGGGACGGCCAACCACCCCAATCGTCGGCCACCACCTCGGCGAAGGTGGTGGTGGCATTGGATGTCCGCGGAGGGGGCTTGGTGGCTTGGAAAATGGGCTTGAAGGGGCTCCAGGTCGGGGCTATCCTGTCCATCGGCCAGAGGAAGAAGAAAAGCGGATGTCGTCCATTCCTTGCTTCAAGATTTGTGTTGTCTCTTATTTAATCTAATTTGATGTTTATGATTTATGCTATATAGCTTACAGTTGCTATAAATAAATATATGATATACTTAGAAGCCTCTACTGCAAAACGGTCAATACCAAACTTGTAGCCCTTGAAGTCTAGCTTATTTTAAAATTGATTTCACATCATTTGGATTAGTGGTCTGACCTCAGCACTCAAAATGGTGCAACATATACAAAGGGTTGACCAAAGCTTGATTTGTGTGCCCCCACTAAGCCAGCCATCCAAATGTTCTAAAATTTTGAGCATCGCCTACATATACCCAAAGCCTTAACATATCGAAAAATTAGAATTTTCGGCGGAACGTTTTCTAAGGTTTTTGAAAACATTTAATAATTCACATATAAATTAATTTTAGGGTCTAGTGACATCCAAACACTACCAAATTTTTGTGGGAGGTCCTTGGGGTTATGATATGTCACTTGTAAAAATTTCCACCAATTTTGGATTGATTTAGTTGGGTGATTAATTAACCCAAGAATGGTCAAACTATGGGTTATTAGGTCAAAAGTGCACATGTTGGGTTTGAGTGACCAATCCTCCTTCAAAAGTGATGAAATCTTGGCCACTAATTTAATGTCACATAAAACACCTCCACCAATGATTTGGGGTGATTTGGTGTGGATGTGCCCTTGGACCCTAGTTCAAAACTTAGGGTTGTATTTTGAACCCATTGAAGGACATATGGACATATACCTTGGATTGACTTGAAATTTGGTAGAGAGGTTCATAGGGTGGTATTAAGCCCTAGGTAATTTATTTGGAATTTTAAGAGACATTTAGTCTCTCTGAATTATTTAAGAGTCATTTAAGGCACTTTTTACTAGAATGAATTACATGCTCATATAGCCTAGGATGTTTATGAAACTTTGGCAGTGAGTTTATATTCATGATATTATTCTCCGATAATTTTACTAAGAATTTTTTAGTGTTATATACAGTACTTCATTCACAACCCCCCAATGTTTGTCTTACCTGTATGAAAATTTATTATGGGTTTAATACTCACTGGAAAATCATGAAACTTAGACAGAGGACTTTTTAGGGAAAGTATTTGATCTATTAATTTTAGTGCAATTTTTGGAGTAATGTATGTATGGTCTCCTTTACAAAGTGTCCTTAGACTGATTTGTTTAAATAATGGAATTATGTAATCAAATGGATTTAGAAAATTGTTGGACTCCATCAGTGACTTTTCTGACCATGTTGGACACCAACTAATTTTCTTGTAATTTTTGAATAAGAATTTATAGTACTTTCTTTGTAAATCCTTGAATTTGACTAATTAGTTAATATTTTAATTGGAGGTCAAAACATTTCTGGAAATTTGTGAAATTCATATATGGCTGTTATTTTACTGTTATATAGTGGTACAAATTTTAGTGAGGCCATAACTTATCAGAAGACCATACATGATGTACAAAATGATAGGTTCCCTAATTTTTGAGAAATTATAATAAATACCAAATAAAGTAGGAAAATTATGAATTTCAAGAGAAGGTATTAAAATGTCATAACACACCCCCAATAATAATTTTGGGTCTTTTGGATGATTATTTGTAGTACCTCCTCTCAGGCACCTCATATAGCTCATTTTGTCTGCGTATAGTAAAACTGTAAAACTTTGGTAGCTTGTAGACCACTAGGTGGGAATGGGAGATAGATGGTGTACCTAGTCTGGTTGAGGAGATTTGAGGTCACCAATAAGTGTCTATGTGTTGAGTGTGCCCAATAAGCTAAGGGGCAAGGTTGTGCTCGGGATTATCGATAGATCGCATTTCCCTTGGAGAGTAATAAAACACTTAGGGTTAACATAAGTAAAATAGTAAGAGGGGTATGCTTATGGGTAGTTAACAACAATATTAAGTGTCTTGGAAAGGGAGCTTTGGGGTGTCATCCCATCATAGCTCCTAGTACCGCTGCGAGCCCCTCCACGGTTTTGCGTTGAGGCATACGATATGTCTAGGTTAGGTAGTGTGAATACCAACCTAGAAGTGGGAGAGGCCCAACCCACCGCTTTCGTTTGCCACTACGGGGGTATCCTGGGGGTTTTTCTAGCTCCAAAAAGGGGGAACTAAGGGTCTGTGCGCATAGAGTCGAAGTGTGTGAGTTGCACTTATGTGAACTTAGCATTAAACTGCATAACTCTGCATGTCATGGCATAAGCATTGCATTTCAACCCCTACCCCTATCATATAAATTGGTATGGGACTTTTTATACGATAGGCCCTGCAAAATGACCCCTTGGTCTATAGGTCTGTATAGGCATTCCTATAAATCAAGGTTACTCTTCTTTATTTACTTTTACTTTTTATTATTTTACTTATTACTGCTTTACTCACTGTAATGTATACTGCATAGTAGTAGACATTTCCTGTAGATTAAGTTCACCGTCATCTGCTATTATTTTATAACCCTTGTTGTCCTCCGCTTCACTCCTCCCGCTCAGTGCCTAGGATTCACCGGGGGAGGGGTAGGGGATTGGCTTAGTCTTATGACTAATGGTCGGTGGACCTTATCCTTTTAGGGGACCGAGGAGACGTAGCAACCCTAGAGGCCGATGCAGATGGAGGAGAGACAGTCTAGCACAGGAGCACCAGTGTCCGGATCAGTGAGTGATTTTTAGTAGTTTCTCCCGCGAGAGATCTTGTAGTGAGGATATGATGTATTGGGCAAGAGCCCTTATTATTGCTATCTTTTATTCAGTTACTATATGTGGACCTCTGTTATTCTGAGATTTATATTCATGTGATGTGGACTTCAACTCTTATGTTCTCTTGCACTCACCATTTTCTGTAATCGATATTGCCAGCAGGATCGGGTTTTTGTAGTGTCAACCTTTCCGAGTGTTGGTGTCACCGCAAAGCGGCGGTTCTGGGCATAAGACCTGACAGCGAAGCAAAAAAAAGGTCTTACATGAGGTTCTTCTTCTTCAGGCATAGTTGGAATATTCACTGAAGTTGTCCTTGGAGCAACTTCTTTACTGACTTCTTCCAAGCTTAGTTCTTTCAGTTTTAAACCTACACCTGCATCCTCAATAAAAACACTAGAGGAGCTGCTGTGAAGCATACTCGTCTCATCAAATACAACATTTATGGATTCTTCTACAACCAGAGTTTTCTTGTTAAAGATCCTATATGCCTTAATATGGCTACTATAGCCTACAAAAATACCTTCAGAATATTTTCACTAAACTTAGTTTTGTAATACTTCCCGTTGTTAAGTACGAAGCATTTACTGCCAAAAATTATAAAATAAGATACAGTTGGTTTCCTACCCTTTAGAAGTTCATAAGGTGTCTTACAATGGTTCTTGTTGATTAGTGCTCTATTTTGCACGTGACAAGCAGTGTTGAAGGCTTCTGCCCAGAAATATTCTGGAAGAGAAGAATCATTCAACATTGTCCTGCTTGCCTCTATTAGTGTTCTATTCTTTCTCTCGGCAACACCATTTGGTTGTGGAGTATGAGGAAATGAAAACTCATGAAAGATGCCTAAGCTTTCACAGAACTCTGTCATAGCCCCAGACATGAATTCTGTTCCGTGGTCACTTCTGATTTTGACTACGGAGCAGTTTAGTTCATTCTAGATTTGCCTAACAAAGTTAGTGAAAGAGTCAAAAGTATCTGACTTGTATTTCAAAAAGAATACCCAAGCACAATGTGAGTAGTCATCAACAATAACCAATATGTAAGCTTTACCTCCTAAACTCCTGACTGACATGGGACCAAATAAATCCATATGTAACAGATATAAACATCTGGTAGAATCGTTGCCAATGATGCTCTTAAAGTTAGCCCGAGTCTGCTTGCCAATTTGGCATGCATGACAAGGTCTCTCTTTAATGCACTTAACGTCGGGTACATCACGCACTAAGTTGTGAGAAAATAACATACTTATAGTTTTGAAATTGATATGTGCTCGTCCCTTGTGCCATTGGTCACAAAGAGATGCACTTTCTTTTGCCAAAAAGCATACTAGTGTAGAAGAATCTAAGTAAAGAAAAATTAAGCAGAAAATATTTCTACTCCTAGTGCCTGTTAAAATTATTTCTGACGTATCAGACGACTTTATCAAGCACTTATCTTCGTAGAACTCAACCATATAGCCTTTGTCACATAATTGACTTATGTTAATAAGATTATATTGTAATTCTTTAACATAAGCTACGTCTGTGAAAGAGATTATACCATTGGTAATCATACTGTAGCATTTTGTGATCCCCCGATCAGATCCACCAAAGATAACCTTTGGACCATCCTTGATTGGGGTGTAGTTTTGCAATAGGCTTCTTGTTCCAGTCATGTGTCGCGAGCATCCACTATCCAAATACCATATAGGCGTGTTGTTGGCCTTTGGATATACCTGTAATCAATAATCAATTGCCCTTAGGAACCCAAAAGGATTTGGGTCCTTGTCTTCTTGTTAGACGACTTTCATTTGGGTGTTAATATTGCGAGTGGTCATCCTTGCATTATTAACTAGTGGAGTCCTAGAATTCATTGGATTAAACCAACAATCTATGGCGAAGTGACCAACTTTGCCACAGCACCAATAGTTGAATATGTTGTACCTTATTTTCTTCTCCTGCTTAACTCTTTGAACGGGGGGTATAGTAGGAGCTACCGACTTGGAGTTGGAAGCCTCATGATTGCAACAAACACATGGCTCCTTCGCAAGTGATTTCATAGCAACAGGTTTAACTTTTGGTGCTTTCTTTGCTGACGGTCCATGCACGAATGAACCAGTCCTTGAGGACTATCTCTTCGTAAGGAGCTTTGAAAGTAGTCATTCCGAAGTTTCAGGGACGGCTCCATCCTTGGTTACTCTTACTTGACTCAATGTGAGTTGGTCTCGTAAAGTGACCATAAGATGTCCCAAATCATAAGTATTTGTAAGAAAAACTACCTTCTTGAATGAAGGTTGACTTTGATTAGCCTTAGCCTTACCCTTAACGGCTCTTCTCTTAGCAGCCTTACTTTTCTCGGTCTGATGACCGATACCGCTACCCTTCACAGGAGCTGAAAAGCCATCAATGCGAGGAAGGATGGTCTTTGGTTTAGAAAAGATTTCCACTAGCTTTCTCTCAACCACTAACTTCCCTTCCAACTAAGTTATGGATTTGTCCTTCAGCTTTATTAGTTCAGCAGAGCTTTTGAGTTCATCCTTCAAGAGTTGGACTTCATCTCTGAAAGGAAGTAAATTTCACATTCTTCCCGCATATCAGATTCCATGGTCTTGAGAGACGCAATCTCTTTGTCTTGGTATTTAACTGTCTTGCACAATTTGTTAAATATCCTCAACAACATTTGGTGTTGAACCATTAATTATGATTCCTCATGAGAATTGCATCATTCATCCGCATTTGACTCAGCTTCAGACTCAGACAAAGGAGTGTGAGAATTTACCTTCACCTCATATTGGGTGTCATAGTTTTCCTCGTCAGAGTGTGCCATGATCCCGAAGTAGGCTTCTTCGTCTGAGCTTGACTCGTCTGAGTCGCTGTTGCTCAGAGTTTTAGACTTCTTAGCCAAAACGCTCTTTTCCTCCTTCTTGCTTTTGAAGAATTTCTTATCTTCCTTTCTTGATCCTTCTTTTTTCTTGTATAGGCATTCAACGATCATATGCCCTGGCTTATTACAGCAATAACAAATAATATCAGTCTAAATATGTTTATTCGGTTTATTTTTATACGTGTCGTTGATGTATCCCTTCTTGTGATGGTCATCATCACGTCTTGATCTTCTATGATCTGATGAAGAGGATTGACTTCTCCTCTGCTTCCTTTTGTTTAGCAATCTTTTGAATTTCTTGGAGAGTAAGGAGAACTCTCCATAGGACATGTCTGAGCTTGAGGAGTAAGCCATAGACTCGTCATCTTCATCTGACGACTGTATCCTCACCGGTAACATGATCTTACTTTTCCTTGACCTTTCGATCTTCAATTCTATGGACTTATCCTTTCCAGAAGTCTTGCTGCCTTTTTCCTCATCTTTCCTGATGTTGAGCTTCAGTTCATGAGAAAGAAGCATTCCAAACAAGATCTGAGGCTCCACTGTAGCTAGCTTACCAAATTCCCTTATGGCGATTGCCTTGGTATCCCATTCTTTCGTCAGGGATCTCAAGAACTTGTCGTTTAGGTCTCCAACAGTAATTTCCCGGTCATAATTTCTTAGACAGTCGACGATTTTGAATAACTTCTCATAAGTATCTGATACGCTGTCTCTTGGGTCTTGCTTGAAGGATTCGTATTCTTGATTCAGTAGAGATCTACGATCATCTCTAGCTTCCTTGGTGCCTTCCATCAAAACTACAAGAGAATCCCACATCTTTTTGGCGGATTTGCAGTGAAAGAGATTCTGTAGCATAGAGTCATCCCCAACACTGGCTATGTTGTTTTTCGCCTTCTTGTCCAAGGCGACAAGAGCAATTTCGTCCTTTATTAAATCCAGCATCTTTTTAGGAACTTGTACATTTGGGTTGATTGTAGATGCTATCATAGGAACATGAGGACCTTCTTCAACAATCTAAAAGATCCTCAGTTCGGTGGCTTCCATGTATAAACTTACTCTTTCCTTCTACATGAGGAAGTTCTCTTTTGTGCACACCAGCCACTTCATTGAAGAATCCTTGTTTCTGTCCATTCCAGACATGGTGTCTTTAAGTAACTAGATAGAGATCTTGTTCAAGGTGTTAACTTCTTAATGAACAACCTCGCTTTGATACGAATTGAAAGTATCTAGTTGCTACCTAAATCACCTAGAGGGGGTGATTAAGTGAATTCTATGGCTTTACGCGGAATTAAAAACTTGAACGAAAGCACACAGAAACAAAGAGCACACACAAACACAAGGATTTATAGTGGTTCCTCAAAATGGGTACGTCCACTTTCCCGCCTCACCTATCTAGCACGCCCGGCTAAACTAAGCTACTTCACTAATCTCATATTAAAATAATCTTACAACTCGGACTATACAACTCCTACAAACTCGGAGAACAAACTCACCTACGCAATCTCGGAGAACAAACTCTCCTACACAATCTCGGAGAACAACCTCTCCTACTATCGATCCTCTAAATTAGGATCTACAAAAACTCGGAAGAAAAACTTCCTACAAGATATGTAAAAAGATTTTACAATAACTTTATATTGAAAATTTATCACTTAGAATCTCAATGAGATTCAACTTGTTCAGATCTGAAAAATGAGATCTTCTTCCTTGATTGAAATGAAAGCTTGATCTTGAGAGAGGAAGAAGAAATCTTGACTTGAACGAACTTGATCTGAAACCTTATCGAGACAACAAGATCGGTAAAGGCACATAAATGAATCTTAAATCTGTGATCTTGTTGAATCGAAACTTGGAGAAGAATCGTGCAGACGACTTGTTAGCAGCAGAAAGGCTCTTTGCGAGAACGAGAATAGCCGATGGAAATTTGCTATCTTTCAAAAATGAGCACGATTATGGCTAAATGAAATAACCTGTAAGTATTTATAGATCCTTCTCAAATGACTATAAACGAATCTTAAGGAGGGACCTCCACGTGTACTGTACATGGAGGAAGCCCTTAATAGGAAAGCCAGCTGCGATTTTGAACAGAACATGCTCTGTCAGCATTCGTCAAGAGAACTCGTGAAATCAATGATTACTCGATGAATTCACTTAATGACTCGACGAAATGGACTTAGCAAAAAGTGCTGACACAGGAAGAAAGAATACTTAGACCACTCGAGAACTTCTCGAGAGCACTCGCCAAATTTGTTGAGTGTTCACGAGAAACCAGCAGAGCACTCGACGAATTCGTCTAGTGTTCTCGAGTGAACACAACTTTACTCGATGAAAATACTTAGCAATTTTCCCTGAGACCTTTTGAGTAAACTCAACGGATTAACTAAGTCTTCATGAGACGTCTCGATGAATTCGACGAGAATTCTTGAGAGTACAAGAAGAAAATGACTTAGATGAATTTACTTCCAATCCTGAACACATCAATTACATCCTTTTGACATCTCCTCCGTGTTTGAATATGAAGTACACCCCAATAGAGATTTTCCACATGAGTCAACACCTTGGTCTACACAATGACGGATTACATTGCATAAGAATGTGTGTACAACCCCGTGTTCACCTGAGAGGGTAAGGCTTGAAGATGGGTGAATTAGCCTGGAAGTGGTCATCTAGCCACTAAAGAGTTGCGAGAGCCAGGCAAGGCGAGCCAGGGCGATCTCGCAGAGGAGAATCCGAGGTCTGGCCTAGATGGTTGTCATCAGAAGGAAGGCAAGTCGGACCTTTGCGGGCTATTCGCCTAGGGATGGTTCGCGAGCTGTACTCGCGAGAAGTTTCGCGAGCGGCGCTTTGACAGACCACTTGCCTAGGGGCTAAGAAGGTGAAATTACCCATCTGCCCGTGGTGGGCTGCTAGTAGCCTTTCAGAACAACGAAGTTTGCCTGTTAGCATGCCAAATTGGGGTGTAGTGAAACCAAAAGGCGGAATCCTACTATCAGCAGACCAGTTCAGAAAAACTATAAATAAGACCCTAAGGGCACCTTTGGAGGGACTTCTCTTTTTTGGATTCTCTCTCCTCAGGTCATCTTTGGTGAGCATTCTCAGAGCTCTCTAAGGTGCTCGACTTTAGTTTTTTGCTTGGGAGGGGAAGCACTCTAAGATCTTCCAGGTGTGTGGTGGGACCTCCACACTGTCGCCAAGGGTCTCAGTTCTAATTATTCGGTCAAGTTGTTCCGAGGGATCAGTAAACGCAAGTTGCACCCATCTTGGGGGTCTGAACTCCTCGTTGGGCCAAATCCCGGTTCCAACATTTTTGGTGCGGTGAGCGTGGACAGCAGCTAGTGCAAGAAAGTTTCAAGGAAGCAGCATGGCAGGAGATGAAGAGCAGGGAGATGAGTTTGGCGGCTCGCTGCCGTCGGTGATGCTGGGGATGTTCGCGGACTTCAGGAGAGAGGTCCTCAAGAGCATCGGTCTCGCATTCGCAGCGGTGCGAAGCGAGTTTGCAACCCCTGCACCTCAGGTGCTCCCCCCTCCGGGGACCGGCAAGTGTGCCCCAGGGGGAAGCGCAGGGAAGAAGGTGGAAGGGGCAGGGCGAGATTTCTTCGGGCGGGAACTTTTTGCCAGCACGGCGAGCGCCACCCTGGCAGGTCCGGTTCCGGCGAGTGCAGTCCTTTCGAGCGCGGCTCCGGCATGCGTGGCCCCGGCAAGCGCGGCTCTGGCGAGTTTGGATGCTGCGAGAGAAGTCGTAAGACGAGTCAAGCAGGAGAATACAGCAAGCGGGAGCAGCCCCTTTTGCGAGCTGGTGCTTTCCGCACCGGTCCTGGAAGGGTTCAGGGAGTGTTACAGGGTCTACTACTGCAGCAAGCATGACCCTGTCCAGCACTTGCAGTCGTTCGAGGACTCAGTCTCTATCCAGCCGATGTCAGATGCTTTCAAGTGTTGGCTCTTCGCCATTACTCTAAAGGAGAAGGCTAGGGACTGTTTCCATCAAATCCCGGCCGGGTCGATCTACCAATTCGAAGATTTGCGTCGAGGCTTCCTGCTGTGCTTCTTGACTTCGAAAAAATGAAAAGGGATATCGAGTCACTCTTCAAGGTCAAGAAGGAACCAGGGGAGTCATTGGACCGCTATGCGGATTGATTCCAGGAGGAGGTTCTGCTTACCCAGAAGATGTCCGGGTTTGACCTCCAGCTCGCCTTCACGGTAGGGCTAAGGGAGAGTTTCTTCAAGATGAGTTTGAAGAGGAAGGACCCCGTCTCCTATGAGGAGTTGATGGAGAGGGTGGCGGAGGAGATTGAAGGGGTGGAGGCCAATACTGAGCTCACTAAGAGGCTAGCAAAGCTCAGTGAGCCGGAGGTCAAGCAACAGGAGGTGCAGAGAAGAGAAGAGCCCAGGGACCCGGAGGTGGGGTGGAGGCATCAAGGTGGAGGATCGCAGGTTCAAGGGAGAGGTTACGCCCTGGGAGGGGGTAACTTTCATGGGGTCAGGGAAGAACCCACCAGTTAGGGTGGAGGCAGGGTCCGAGGCAGATGCCTCCCCCGCCTCAGCAGGCCATGACAATCAGGAGAGAAAGAGGAGGAAGAGGAAGGAGAGAGGGAGCAGGAGCAGGAGTGGGAGCAGGAGAAAGAAGGAGGAATAGGGGGCAGAGGCTGAGAGAGGGGAGGTGGCATTGCCGTATTGTGACTTCCATCAGGTGGAGTAGAACACAACGACCACCTGCTTGAAGTTCCTAGAGGTAAGAGGGAACATGGCACCGAAGCCGTGAGAGCGGCGGGCAGTGAGGATTGAGGAGGTCCTACCTCAGGATGAGGAGGACGAGAGGTGTGAAGACCGGGTTGATGTGGGGACCCCGGGGGACCAGGGCAATCCAGGGGGGGGGGGGTAGGGATTGAGGCGACGCGAAAGGAAAGCCTCCAACCATCTACCGTTGTAGCATGGATTCGACGTCCCTAACCCCCCTCCCCCCCCAGTGGAGAAGATCTCATTAACCCAGAAGGACATGCCGAGTCATGAAGACCCATTCTGCGATGCACTGGTCATTCAAACAGCGATCGAGAACTTCACCGTCTCTCGGATCCTTGTGGATAACGGGAGCTCGGTCAACATCATCTTCAAAAATGCGTTTGATGACATGAAGGTGGAGAGCAGGAGGGTGTTGGCTTCGGATGGACCACTGTTTGGGTTCTCCGGTGAGAGGAAGGAAGTAGAAGGGGGAGTGGGACTCCATTTAGTCTTGGGGGGGGGGTGCAGTCCAGGAATTGCCATTTTGTCATAGTAGATGCCCCCAGCAGCTACATCGCCATCTTTGGATGACCACTTATCAGTGCTTTCCACTGCATCCCCTCCACCTTCCACCAGTGCCTCAAGTTCAGGGCATGAGGAGTCCAAGTCTAGATAAGGAGATATCCAAAGGTGGCCTAGCATTGCTATGTGACTGTCGTGAATACCATCTCCTGGATGGTCGAGGCGGAAGAGTGGGATTGAGAGATGGGGAGCCGGCGAGGCTTGGAGAAGAAGGATAGGAGGAAAGAGTAGAGGAAGGGAAGGCCCAGGAGGAAGGGGCGGAAGAGCTGATGGAGGTCCAAGAGGGGGGAAGGAGGAAGTGAAAGCGCTAGCTTGCGACGAGGAGAAGGAGGGTGATTGGGGGGGAGCAGTCCCGGCTGGAGGCAGTGGATGAGGTCGTGGATCTCGAAGTCACCATCCGAGCGGGGGTGGTGGAAAAAATCAAAATTAGCGGGGAGCTCAGCCCGGAGGAGCAAAAGCAAATCCTGGCCTGCGTCTAGGAGAATGTGGTCGTCTTCGCATAGAGTGTCGCGAAGATGCTCGGGATTGATGCGGATATGGCTTTCCATCGCCTCAACCTTGATCCCGGCACTCGCCCCATCCGTCAAAAGAAGAGGGCCATAGATGACAAGATGGAAGGGCCCATTCGGGAGGAGGTAGACAAGCTCCTCCAAGCAGGGTTTGTATCAGAGATCCAGTATCCTGGCTAGGTCTCTAATGTGGTAATGGTAAAAAGGGAGGAGGTAAGTGGAGAATGTGTGTTGACTTTTCTTTGCTTAATAAATCATGTCCCAAGGATTGCTACCCCTTGCCTAGAATCGACGCGCTAGTTGATTCAGCCGTCGGTTTCTCTGTAGTGTATTTTTTAGATGCTTTTTCAGGTTATCACGAGATCCGCATGCACCCCCCCCCCCCCCCCTACATCAAGGATGTATCCTTCATCACGGGGGATGAGTGTTATTGCTATAAAATGATGCCCTTTGGGCTAAAAATGCGGGAGAAACGTATCAACGGATGATGGATAGGGTCTTCCGAGAACAGAAAGGAAGGAACCTGGAGGTCTATGTAGATGACCTCATGATCAAAAGCCGAGATCTCGAATCTCACCTCCGGGACCTCGGAGAGACTTTTGGGACTTTGCAGAAGTACAAAATGAAACTCAATCCCCAGAAGTGTGTCTTCGGGTCTAGCCGGGGGAAGTTCCTCTGTCAGTTGCTCACCGCAGCCGGGGTGGAGCCTGATCCAGTTAAAGTCTAGGCTATCATGGAACTGGGATTGCCAATAAATGCCAAGGAGGTTCGACGACTCACAGGGAAGTTGGTCGGGCTCAGCAGATTCCTCTCCCGGGCGGAAGAAAAGTGTGCACCCTTCTTCAAGGTGCTGAGAGGGAATCAAAAATTCGAATGGACCTCGGAGTGTGAGGAAGCTTTCCAAGCGTTGAAAGGGCAGCTCACACAGGTTCCTCTACTACAGGGTCCAAGGCAAGGGGAGGATCTATCCTTATACCTGGGGGTAGGATCTGGGGCGGTAAGTTCAGTGCTGATCCGAGAAGAAGGCAGAAGACAACTTCCAATCTAATGTGTCAGCCGAGTGCTGAGGAAGGCGAAGCTCTGGTACCCCATCCTAGAGAAATTGGCCTTCGCCTTGGTGGTATCGACGCGGAAGCTCCGGCCTTATTTCGCATTCAATCAAGGTGGTGACCGACCACCCCCTTCGCAACATCATGTAAGGGGTATTGCACTCGGGAAGGTTGGTTAAGTTGTCCGTGGAACTAAGTGAGTTTGATGTCTTGTTTGTACCCAGGCTATCAATAAAGCAACAGGTGGTGGAAGATTTCCTGGAGTATTACGTGGCCGAGGTGGAGGAGCAGGAGGCCCCCCACTTGTTAGCTTGGAAGATGCTAGTAGATGGGGCCTCGGGGAAGCACTCCTTTGGAGGAGGAGGTGTTATTCTGGTAAGCCCCCAAGGGACAAGGATTGAGCAGGCCATCAACATTCATTTCCCAATCACCAACAACCAGGCTGAGTACGATGCGGTGATAGCAGGCCTGCGGCTGGCCCGGGAGTTGGGTGTGCAGGACGTGGAGGTCTAGACGGAATCCATGGTGGTGGCATTCCAGATCAGGGGGGAGTTCGAGGCAAAGGAGCCAACCCTCCAGCGCTACCTAGAGAAGGTCAAGGGGGTTATTGGGAAGTTTCACACTTTCTCCATCAAGCATGTGCCGAGGGAGGAGAGCACCCCGGCATACCTTCTGGCCAAGTTCGGTCCCCGAGCAGGAGGGACAATGTCAGAGCTCTTCTGACCATCCATCGAGGAAGGAGAACTGATGGAGATAGACCAAAATGATTCGTGGATGAGCCCCATCGTCACCTACCTAACATCGGGGAAGTTCCCAGAAGGGGAGGTGGACAAGCGACGACTCAGGTACAAATCTGCCTATTACTCCATGCATGCAGGTGTAATGTATCGTAAGACCCTCTCGGGGCTCCTCGCCCATTGTGTAGCAGAGACGGAGGTCCCAAGGGTCCTGGAGGAGATCCACTCGGGGGAGTGTGGAAGCCACTCGGGGAGCAGGACATTGAAAGGAAGAGTGCTAAGGCAAGGTTATTTCTGGCCTACCTCAGCAAGGATGCGGCAGAGTTTGCAAAGAAGTGCTCCAAGTGTCAGCTCTATGCTCCACTTCAGCTTCTCCCAGCTCATAGGCTCCGGACCATCATAGCTCTGTGGGCCTTCGCGATATGGGGGTTAGATTTGGTTGGTCCCTTCCCCCAGGCAAGTGGTCAGAGAAGGTTCCTACTGGTAATAATCGACTACTTCTCCAAGTGGCTGGAGGTGAAAGCGCTGGCCAAGGTAACATCCCAAGTAGTGAGAAATTTTGTATGGGGTAAAATAATTTGCAGGCACGGACTCCTACTAGCCATAGTGACAGACAACGGACCACAGTTTGCCAGCAATGAGTTCATCAACTTCTGCACCCAGCACGGCATAGATCTTCGGTTTGCGTCGGTCCACCACCCGAGAAGCAATGGGCAGGTGGAGGCGGCGAACAAAATAATCGTGAATTTGCTCAAAAAGAATGTCGAGAACCTCAGGGGCAACTGGGTAGAGCAAGTGCCCTCGGTCCTATGGGCCTTGAGAACTACTCTGAACACGGCCACCGAGGACACCCCTTTCAAACTCTCTCATGGGTCCGAGGTCATGCTTCTTATAGAATTTGAGGTGGTCTCCCCGGGTAGTCGCCGCGGGGGAAGGGGTGACGAGTGGCGGGTGGAGAATGAAGAGGAGCAAAGGTTATCCTTGGACCTGGTGGAGGAACTCCGGGATCTCACCACCATTCGGCAAGAGGAGGTCAAGAGGTGGATGTCAGATACTTTGACCAGCACATTAGAATAAAACAGTTCAAGAAAGGGGACTTGGTCCTGAAGAAGGTCGATGCGGCTGGGAGAGGGGCCGCGGTAGGTAAACTTGACCCCAATTGGGAGGGGCCTTACATTGTAAGCGAAGTGCTCAAGTCGGGAGGGTATCACCTCAAAGATGGGGAAGGGGTACATCTCGGCCAAGCCCGGAGTGGGGATGACTTGAAGTGATTCAATCCTTAAAAGTTTTTGTAATTGACTTGTTGTATGTTTTACTCTCCATATATTGGTTTTGAAATTGTTTCTAAGTAGGAATCCTCCAGTGTTCTATGCTGGAATGCCACAGATCGATTCCGCTGCCGGGATCTTATAGACGATGGGTCAGGTTAATCTTTGGAGAGGCTGGCAAGTAAGCAAGTTTGGTGCTAGAATGCCCCAGATCGATTCCGCTACCGGGCCCTCATAGACGATGGGTCAGGTTGATCTCTGGAGAGGCTGGAAAGTAAGCAAGTTTTGTGTTGGAATTCCCCAGATCGACTCCGCTGTCGGGCCCTCATAGACGGTGGGTCAGGTTGATCTATGGAGAGGCTGGCAAGTAAGCAAGTTTGGTGCTGGAATGCCCAGATCGATTCCGCTGCTGGGCTCTCATAGACGGTGGGTCAGGTTGATCTATGGAGAGGCTGGCAAGTAAGCAAGTTTGGTGCTGGAATGCCCCAAATTGATTCTGCTGTCGGGCTCTTATAGATGGTGGGTCAGGTTGATCTCTGGAGAGGCTGGCAAGTAAGCAAGTTTTGTACTGGAATGCCCCAGATCGATAAAGCTGTCGGGCTCTCATAGAAGGTGGCTCAGGTTGATCTCTGGAGAGGCTGGCAAGAAAACAAGTTTGGTGCTGGAATGCCCCAGATCAATTCCGCTGCCGGGCTCTCATAGACGGTGGGTCAGGTTGATCTCTGGAGAGGCTGGAAAGTAAGCAAGTTTGGTGCTGGAATTCCCCAGATCGATTCCGTTGTTGGGCTCTCATAGACGGTGGGTCAGGTTAATCTCTGGAGAGGCTGGCAGGTAAGCAAGTTTGGTGCTGGAATGCCCCAGATCAATTCCGCTGTCAGGCTTCTTGGATCTTACGGCGCCCTTAGAGGGTGGGGTGAATAAGGGTTTTATTGAATTTTAAATCTTAATTAAATTTATCAAAGTTTGTGATCAAAGTTAATGAATATTTTATAAGAAAATATATTTTGATATCTCAAAAAAGATTGTATTGAAGATTCCTTTTTAAACAAGAGAAGCAAAGCTTTTTGTTAACTGTTGCTAACGCCTGGCGTTAAGTGTTAACGCTGGGCGTTAGCTCTCCAGAAAATATTCCTTAGTACAAAAAGATTGCCGCAGTGATATTACTTATGAAATCTTAAATGAAATACAATTCCCGAAAATCAGAGATAATAAAAATGATTATTGTATTTCAAAGATAATTACACCAATGTTAATTTTAATACATTAATGAAAATATAAATCAAAACATTCTTGAAGAGGAAATAAAATCAATTGAATAGAACATTAAAGGACATGATTTTATTTCATAATAAATTGAATGCACAAATGTTTGATTTCTATAACGCTAGAAACCAAGGTGAGAATATGTAAAAACACTTTTTGCTGTTTCACCGGTCCTTCTCCCAAGGTCCGGTTGGCTATAGCCTAACTTACCCCAGATAAGGCCTCTAGCCACCCCTTAGATCTACCCTTGACCTATTCGCCACACACAAGGCGGCGAATTACCCCCTAAGCCACACAAGGAACTAGTCGCCAACAACCACGATGAAATTACCCACGGAATCCTTCCCGGAATCCAACGTTCTCCCCGAACGATTTCTCCACACAAATTACAAAAGGAAAAAGTAAAAGATTACAAGATAAAGATAAAGTCAGAGAAACTCCCCAAGAAATTCTGAAGGTGAAGACGAAGGTGATGTAGATGTTGGCATTCTTGAAACGATCGTCCTTCATATGGGATATGCATTGTAGACCTTCTCCTTCAAAATCCTCTTTAGATCTTCATGATAGCCCAAGGCAGATCTCTCAAATGTTGTACACGAGCCTCTCTTAAAATTATTAGAATTCTGGAATCATCCCACATAGAATGAGAGGGGCTGTACTTTAAATAGCCACGGGAGCGAACGCGTGGCGTTAAGAGATAACGTCAGCGTTAGTGATTGTGTGCTGTCGTGGCTGAAAATGTGCAGCGATCAAGATTGTGGCAGATTCATGGACTCAATGCGGGCATTAAGAGTCAACGCTGGCGTTGTCTCTGGCTTCTCGACGGACTCGTTCTTGACGACATTTCTTCTCGACGGTTTCAATCTCGACGGAAGTTAACGTGGGGCGTTAACAACTAACGCGAGGTGTTAACTCTCTTTCCAGGGAGACATATCCATTCAGTATACTACTTATAGGGATGTGTAGCTATAGTTCCTGTACAACCTGCACACTAGAAACACACAAAATACAAGATCAAATACAACACGGCATTTGTTATTCTCAAACCAAGAGATGCGGAAAATAGGCTCCAACAATCTCCCCATTTTGATAATATTAAATACCTGCATGAGAAATTAGTGAGATTAAGACAATTTGTGTTTATAGATAAGTGCGGTAATAAAATATGCCTGAATAACTGGTTAAAAGCATGATAGAATAGAAAGCGATAAAGCATACTCTTTCTATAAGAAGTCCTCCCCCTACATAAGTGTTCTCTTATAATTTACTCCCCCTAAATATCTATTTGACTAGATTTCTCAATTTCTTCTCCCCCTTTGTTATTAGCAAAAGTGGGTAGGGATGAGTGTATATCCACTAAGATGGATTAGGAACCACTTATTGAAGGATTGTTATGATCGAGCATATGATAGTGTATGCACCTCCTATATGATTACTCCCCTACAAACATACCCCTTTTTGAGTTTAATATTATTATAATGCACTCCCCCTAAATATTAGATTTATGCAATTTAATCTCCCCTTTTGGTAGTATCAAAAGAGGGTTTAGGTGAGAGTGTGCAATAAGGAGTAATATGTTCTATGTCGAGAAGAAAAATCGGATGCAATCAAAAGCTTGTTAAATACTACTTGTTGAGAAAAATATAAGCATGGTGGAACATATAGTAGTAAGCAACATAGCTGACATGATAAAGTAAGCATTCTATTTTAAGATACCACTTGTTGAAAAGAAAACCATGGCGTTTGAAAGTGGAGCTTAGATCTTAAGTCACTCTAGAGGGGGTGAATAGAGTATTAAAAACTTTTCCTTAGTTTTTACAGCGGAATTAAAATAGTGTTATATATATGTATAAGCAGTGTGAGATATATATAAGCAGAAAAACTGAATAAGTAAAAGCACGCAGCACATCACAGAGAAATAAACAAACACAGAGGACACAAGGAAATATAGTGGTTCCCCAATAAATTTGGGTAGTCCACTCTTCTACCCCCCCTTGGTAGGAATCCACTAGGAGTTTTGATCAGGTGCCCTAGCACCAAGGTGATTTTGTTCAGGTGTCCACAAACCACAGAGCTTTTGTTCAGGTGCTCAAAACCAACTAGATTTTTTGATCAGGTGTCTTGCCACCAGGGAGTTACACTTTTGAAGGGAGTATTAACCCTGTACAAGAGAGGTGAGAAAGAGGTTATAGTGTTCTTCTCTGTCAAGATGCTGGGAGAAGACTCCAGTGGATTTGTTGTAAAGCTCCCCCTGTCTGATAGAAGTATTTGACAGATGGTGGAGAGGCTTTCTCTTGAAACAGAAATCTTCTGTAGCAGATTGATCTTGAAGAAATAGTTCTTCAGATTCTTTGTTGCTCTTTTAGAAGACTTGAACTTGCAGCAGATATCTGAGAGATTGATCTTTGAAGAAGATGTTCTCGGAGAAATGGTGATTGCTGCTTGAGGAAGAAGAAGACTGAGAATATTTGACTGAGTGTTCTTCTTTTTCTTTCTCTATCCTTGTTGTTGTACTATCTCTGTATTCTGTAAGAATGTATTTGAATTCTGTCGAGATAATGAGACAATAATGTATGTCTTTGATATATTCTCTTTTTGGAATAGAATAATCAGACTTTAATTCTTTCTTGGAACTGCAACAGAGACAAAACGACTTTGGCAGGTCCTTTAATTCCTTAGCCGTGAAATACTCCTTTGCATTAATTGTCAACGGCTATCTTTGCCTTGGAGTAAAGGAAAGAAAGGAATATATTCAAAGAATATAATATCCTTACTTAACTAACTTGAATACGTCCAAATATATTGAATATATCTGTTAGAGTCGTCGATCTGTGTTCAGAGTACTGACAAATAACTGATATTTAAGAATTAAATAATCTTGGAACTGAATTTGTCGATCTGAGCTTCAATAAAGAATTTGTCGAACGATGGCTGGAGTTCATCGAGCACTGCCTGGAATTCGTCGATCACTGTTCAAAGAATGTAGAGCATTGGGACTGGCTATAATACTTCAGTCTGCTGAGAACAATTCGTCGAACGATGATAGACATTCGTCGAACGCCACTAGCCATTTGTCGAACGCTGAGAACTTGAATTTTCCTTAAGTTCTAGCTAATCTAACAGCCTAAACACTTGACCCTTAGACTATACAATGGGGTCAACTTGATCCTAGTCAAAACATAGTGATCCAAGCCCAAATCAGTAATAGGGTTGTTCCAACAATCTCCACCTATTTAGGTTAGGATACTATTTTACAATCGTTCAAAATAATAAACAACAAAAGAACAAATAGCAGAGCATATATATATCTGACAGAATGTAAATTCATTTCAGCAGATAGAATAAAGTATAGTGCTCTGAGTTTATAAACATTACAACCAAAATGTCAAACAAAAACAAAATAGAGTCTGAACCTTTTTATTTCTTTGCTGATGAAGGCTTAAAGATAATTTCTCTGTTGGGATCTTTAGATTTCTTCTTACTTAAATAGAGGTCCTGAGCTCCCAGTATAGTTTGTGATTTGCCTTGAATAACTACTGCTTCTGGGTGTTGTACCAAATATTATTCAGCATTGAAAAGGTGCTTAGAGCCATATTTCTCAAACTCTTGCTTTCTGAATTCTGACATTGTTGAGTATTGAGAGAAATCTTTTCCTTCAACTTTAGCTTTATTAATCTAAGCTTTTGCTATAGATTCTCTGAATCTTGCCATGTGAGAAATCTTTTCTTCTTCTGGATTGGGAGAAGGAGGCCTATATTCATCATTGTTGACCTGACTAAGAGAACTTTCTTGAGGATTTCTATCTCTGTGAGAGATGCCTTTAGAGATAGAATATTTATATTCTGAAGAAACATTTCTGATGGAATCTGAAGGAGGTCTTGATGAGCTAGGACTCTGAGAACCACTTGTGCTAGCTGGTCTCTTGGATTGCTGAGAATTGAAGTTCTGAGAAGGAGAGAATCCTGCTGAACCTGCTGATCCTGCTGGAGGAGGAGGTGGAGGAGGATTATACTTAACTGGCTTATCAGAATAATAACCAGTTTTCCTCAATTTCTTTCATCTCTTATTTTCATTTCTGGAGAACTTCATCCAGTTAGGAGTATCTTTGTCAAGAGGGATATTATGAAGAATGTAATAGGGAATATCATTTTCTGGATTAGGAGGCTTAGGGACAGCTTTTGACTTAGCTTTCCTTTTCTTTCTTTTCTTTGATGATGTATCATCAGAATCACTTTAATCATCATCAGAATCAGAAGATGGAATTAGTTCATCATATAAAGCATTGGCCAATTTAAGAGCTTTAATCTTTTGCTCTTCAGCTTCAAAAGCTGCATCTTCTGCTTTCCAGATTTCATCAAAATCAGGAATTGGGGATTCATCAAAAACAAAATTTGGAACATCAAAACTTTTGATAATTTCCTCTGAAATTAAAACTGATTCTTCTGCTTAACTTTGAATTTGAACTGAAATAGGAACTGGATCTGCAATCTGAGCTTCAAAAAGTTTGATAATCTTTTTCAACAAAACTTTATCTATTGGAGCAGTATATGGAACTATTGCTCTTGAGTAAACTTGATATTTTGGCAGTTTTGAGAAAATTAAATCAAACATAGACAGCAAGGAAATAATATCTGGAGAAGGATGAATATAGATATTATTTATTTCTTCTATAACTGAATCTTCTGAAGCTGTACACAAATCAAACATTTCTGAATCAAAAACTGTAACTGAATCTGCTACAAACACTGGAGCTTCTGAAACTGGAGCTTCTGGAGCTTCTGAAACTGGAGCTTCTGAAACTAGAGCTTCTGGAGCTTCTTCCAACACTGGAGCTTCTGAAACTGGAGCTTCTGGAGCTTCTTCATAAGACATCTCCCCCTGCCTAGCTTCAGGGAGACCTGAATCTAGGCCCCTAGAAGAAGGGACAGAATGAGAGGAAGGGAATGAAGACATTTGAGCAGAGAGATCAGAAATGGCTTTAAGAATTTAAGTAAATTTTGCATCCAAGATGGAATTAAGATTAGGAAAAATGTTGAGAATTGGAGCAAGTTTTGCATCTAGGACCTGGGAAGAATATAATCAAGAATTTGATCAGCTACAGAGGAGAAGTTTAGAAATATAAACTCTGGTGGATGAGATGAAGATGATTGAGAAGTGGATGGAATGGAAGTTGGTACAAAGATGTTTGTAACATTGGCAGATTGTGTAGGGATGTCTGAATGAATAGGGTAGGAATGATGGATGGGTGACTGATGGTCATCATGCATGGGAGATGGAGGTGGAGAAGTATGAGGAGGTAAAAGGGCAAATGAAGGAGGTGGAATGTCATCAATGGGTGTAAGAGAATTTGGAGGTTGAGTTTGTGCAGGGGAAATATGCTGAGGTGGAGATGGGAGAGGAGGAGGAGAAACAAGAGGAGGAACTTCTGGAAGGGTTGAGGGAGTGACTGGATCAGTCCAGGTGCCGTCAGAAGATTTCTTGGGGGCAGCTACTCCTGGGTTATTCTTTGGAATAACCCTGTCCCAATTGGCAAAGAGAGCTGAGGTCAGCCTCTTGCTAGCATTTATTGTTACCTTAGGAGAGACCAAAAGGTCTTGATGCCTTTCCTGCAAAACTATGCCTATAATTCTTCCAAAACATGCATTATCCTTAGAAACTTTCTTCTTAATCGATTCAAAAAGAACTGATCCCCAGTTGACTTTCTTCTTTTCCATCAAGGCCACCATCAAAAGAAATTGGTGCCTGTTAATGTAATCGTGACCTGATGTCTTTCCTAACAAAACTTTTCCAACAATATCAGATAAAAACTTGTATTCTATGGACAAGTTTTTCTTAAGCAAGTGGTTAGGGTTTCCAGTGGAATGACCCATTTTAACCAAATCATCACCAAATTCATCAGAGCTTAACTCTAGATCATCATCACCATTTCTAAAGCCAAAAACTTCAGAGAGAATGGTTGGAGTAAGAGAAACCTGATGACCTGAGATAGTTCCAGTTAAACTTTCATCTTCTGGCTTAGCCGTGTAAACCCATTCTTTTATTTCTGCAGTATACAACTTTATCCTTATGCTCATGAACTTCTTTAACTGTTGTTCCTCGAAAAGTTGAAGAATATCTTTAAAAACCCGGTCTGACTGTGCAAATGATTCCATATCAATGTCAAACCCTGCATCGAACTTCATGGAATAGAGAGCGGCTTGAGAAATCGCCATTAGTACCTACAAGAGAGAAAAAGATCAAGTGCAGAGGGGAACTGGAGGGAAACGATTTCTGTAGGCGCAAACTATTAAGAAATAAAATAGAGATTATATAGACCGAAGAAGGGGGCGCATTTGCGGAGCGATGTTCGGCAAAAACCTAATAAAAAGCAGAAGTTGAAAAGACTTTAGGTCTCCATCAGACGACGTTCGACAAAGATATCTTTTCCGTCAATCACCGTTCGACGGGTGAAATTTTCTTTATCGATTCTGAAGTTAAAAGGTTTCGTCGATCACCGTTCGACAAATGATTCAAATTCGTCGTCCTCCATTCAACGAATTAAGGGGATAAATAGAAGATATAATTTTTTTTAACAGATTGAGTCTCCATCTATCATTCCTATTTGATTTATAAAGAAGATATGCTTCTTTTCATCCAAGGGCTTGGTGAAAATGTCAGCTCTTTGTAAATCAGTAGAAATAAATTGTAGGCAAATTTTATTTTTATCCACATTATCCCTAAGGAAATGGTGCCTAATTTCTATGTGTTTAGTCCTACTATGGAGAATTGGATTTTGTGATATAGATATTGCACTAGTATTGTCACAAAATATAATTGAATTATTTAGATTGACACCATAATCTAGAAGTTGATTTTGTATCCACAACATCTGTGAGCAGCAACTGCCATCAGCTATGTATTCAGCTTCAGTTGTTGATGTTGACACAAATGTTTGTTTCTTACAAAACCAAGACACAAGCTTATCACCAAGAAACTGGCAAGTTCCTGATATGCTTTTCCTGTCTACTCTGCATCCTGCATAATCTGAATCTGAGAATCCAGTTAATTCAAATTCAGATGTTGTTGGATACCAGAGACCTAGATTAGGACAACCCTTTATATATCTTAAAATCCTTTTTAGCAAAACTAGATGAGATTCTTTGGGGTTAACTTGAAACCTAGCACAAATACAGGTAGCAAACATTATATCAGGCCTACTTGCTGTTAAATAAAGTAGTGAGACAACAATTGCTCTATATACTTTTGAATCAACAGGTTTCCCAGATTCATCATTATCAACAACAGCATTTGAGGGCATGGGTGTTTTCATGGTGGAAGAGTCAGACATACCATATCTTTTCACTAATTCCTTAGCATACTTAAATTGGGATATGAAGATTCCATTTGGAGTTTGCTTCACTTGAAGACCAAGGAAGTATGATAACTCACCCATACTACTCATTTCAAATTTAGATTGCATTAGATTAGAAAATCTTTTACACAAATTTGAATCAGTAGAGCCAAAGATAATATCATCTACATATATTTGAACTAGCAAAGTTTTATTCTTATGTATCCTGAAAAATAGGGTTTTATCTACTATGCCCCTACAGAAATTGTTTTCCAAAAGAAAACTAGCTAAAGTCTCATACCATGCTCTGGGAGCTTGTTTGAGATCATAGAGAGCTTTCTTAAGCTTAAATACAAAAGAGGGTTGAGTTGGAGAGATGAAACCTGGTGGTTGTTCCACAAAGACTTCCTCCTTGATTTCTCCATTCAAAAAGGCACTCTTCACATCCATTTGATAAACTCTGAACTTCTTATATGCAGCAAATGCAAGAAATATTCTGATTGCTTCAAGTCTTGCAACAGGAGCAAAGGTCTGATCATAATCAATCCCTTCTTCCTGTGAATATCCTTGGGCTACCAATCTTGCTTTTTTTCTCACAATATTGCCTTGTTCATCTAGTTTGTTCCTGAAGACCCATTTAGTGTTAATGACTGGATGGCCCTTTGGTCTTGGAACCAAATCCCAAACCTTGTTCCTTTCAAATTGGTTGAGTTCCTCTTGCATTGAAAGAATCCAATTTGGATCTTGTTCTGCATCTGTTATGGTTTGAGGTTCAACTTGTGATAGGCTACAAGTATGCATCTGATTTTGGTGTAGTTGATGCCTTGTTTGAACACCTGCTGAAATATCTCCAATTACTTGTGATATTGGATGATCTCTAACTGTGATGTGGTCAATAGTTGGAGTTGGTTCAGCAATGATATCTTCTTGGGGAATTTGTTTAGCTGTCACTTGAATTGGTTTGTCAGCAAGATCTACTGGATGATCTTCTTCTTCACTATCTTCAAGTGCTTGAGTTGATGGAGGTAAAGAATCTCTCTTCTGTAGATTTAACTCATTGAGCTCTTCACATAGGTCTGGTACCTGCAAAGTATTTATGGTAGAGGTGGTATTCCTCTCCTCATTTAATAGGTTAGTTTCATCAAAAGAAACATGCATGGACTCCTCTATCTTAAGAGTAGATTTGTTGTAGACTCTATATGCTTTACTAGATAGAGAGTATCCAAGGAATATGCCTTCAGCTGCCTTAGCTTCAAACTTCCTTAAATATTTCTTATCATTGTTATGCACATAGCATTTACAACCAAAAATCTTAAAATAGCTAACCTTAGGCTTTTTATTCTTGAGTAGTTCATAAGGAGTCTTACCCTTAAGTTTATGTATCAGGCTTCTATTCAACACATAATTTGTTGTGTTCACTGCCTCTGCCCAAAAAGAGAGTGGCAAATGAGCATCAGCAAGCAATGTAGTTGCTGATTCAATTAGTGTTCTATTTTTCCTTTCAGCTACCCCATTTTGTTGAGGTCTTCTATGAGCAGCGAAACACTGCCTGATCCCTTCTTTTCCACAGAATTCTCTCATCAGAAGAGACTCAAACTCAGTCCCATGATCACTTCTGATCAATGCAACTATAGTAGAGTACTCAGTCTTGATGGACCTGAGAAAGTTTGTTAGAACTTTGAAGGTGTCGGACTTGTTCCTAAGAAAGAACACCCAAGTGAATCTAGAGAAGTCATCTACAATAACTAGAGAGTAATGCTTCCCTCCTAAGCTCTGTATAGCAGTAGGTCCAAAAAGATCTAAATGCAACAAATACAGAATCCTAGGTGAATCACTCTTGGATAAAGATTTAAAACTACTTCTAGTCTGCTTACCTAACTGACAAGCCCTGCAAAGTCCTTCCTTCTTGTATGAACTAGAAGGTAGTCCTCTGACAAGATTATCCTTAGACAGCTTAGAGATAGTTCTAAGGTTAATGTGTCCAAGCCTTTTATTCCATAGTTCACTTGTCTTACTTATTGAATTAAATAGACAGATGTCTGAAATGGCAAAGTCAAAATTGACTAAATAAATATTTCCTTGTCTACTACCAGATAATACATTTATGTTTTTATTATTGGTAATAAGACATTGGGAAGGGTTAAAAGTTACATGATAACCTTCATCACATAACTGGCTTATGCTGATGAGGTTATGCTTGAGACCTTTGACATATGATACTTCTTTGAAGGCGACTGCTCCAACCTTGACTTGTCCATATCCTTTTGTCTATCCACAGTTGGAGTCTCCAAAGACAACTTTGGGTCCAAGCTTTGCCTTATAATTGCTCAGGTTGGCCTTGTTTCCTGTCATGTGCTTTGAGCATCCACTATCCAAGTACCAATATTCCTTTATCTTTGGATAGCCGTGGACCTACAAATACAGAAACATAAACTAGTTGTTTTTGACCCAGACTACCTTGGGTCCTTTTGTCTTACCACAATATTTAGAAATAAAGGACATTTCAGGCTGATCCTTATAGCCTTGTGGAAGATATCTCCTTGGAGGTATTATCCATTTAGTGAAAGCATTTTTAGTTTGTTTTGAATTAGAATTCTTGAAATTTTCTGTATAGTATCTGTTCGACAAATTTGGGTAAGTTCGTCGATCGTCGTTCGACGAATGTACATGATTTCGTCGAACGTCGTCCATGTAATAACTATACTGAAAATCTGTTTTCAGTTTTCGTCGATCTCCATTCGACAAATTGAAATCTTTTCGTCGAGCTTCGTTCGACGAATTCTTCTGAATTCTTTTATTCTTAACAGACTTGCTTGAAATATCTTTATTTACTTCTACAACCTCTTTGCTTTTAGCAGATATGAATTTTATGGGTGTAGATAATATATTCTTCTTAATCAGAGGTGGCTCACTTGATGAGGCACCCAAGCCCAGTTTGCTATTAAGTCTAGCATTTACTGTGCTTGTTATGTCCATCAGTTTGATGCTTCTCCCATTTAGGGATTCTTCAAACTCTTTGGCTTCAGACAACTTGCTCTCAATGAGAACAATATGTTCCCTGGAGGCAGCCAAATCTTTCTTAAGATTTATATTTTCTTCACTTATATTATTCATTTCAGCTAGCTTACTTCTGAGTGAGAATATTTCTTTCTCAGATTTTAGTAAGTCTAAGCAAAGAACTTTGAATTCAGCTTTGAATTCAACTGAAGTAAAATCAAAGTTAGATAATACCTTATCTGCATCATCTTCTGCTTCTGCTTCTGATTTTTCTTCATCAGAATTATGTCCTGAGGCATTGATAGCCATCATGCAGAAGCTTCTTTCTTCTTCATCATCATTGGAGCTGGATGAGGAAGCATATTCTAACTCACTGCCTGAGAATTGCCATCAAGCATTGGTCACTTTCCTTTGATTTTTCTTCATCATCATCAGGATGAGCTGGATGATGATTCAGATTCAGTTTCACTCCAAGATTCTACTATAAATCCTCTTCCCTTCTTTTTGTGCTTGTGGAAGGAAGACTTGCTGGAGCTTCTTTTCTCTTCTTTATCCTTTTTCTTTTCTTTCTTTTGATTTTCTGGACATTCTGTCAGGTAGTGTCCAGGTTTCCTGCAGCCATAACATATAACCTCTTTAGGAGTTGATTTGTCATACCTTTGCTTTTCTCTTGATCTGGACTCTTTCTTTCTGAAGTCCTTCTTAGCCATTTTGCAAAATCTCTTGGCTATGAGACTCATGAACTCCTAATCTTTTGGAGTCTTTTCTTCTTCTACATAAGCTGCTTTGAAAGCTATGCTCTTTTCTTTCTTTGTTGCTGGAGATGAAGTGGATGATTCAGCTTCCCTGGATTTGATGAGCTGCTCATAGGATTTGAGCTTGCCCAACAATGCTTCAGTGGTAATCTCATTGAGGCTTCTGGCTTCCTTGATTTTCCAGATTCTAGAATCCCATGTGCTGGGGAAGCACATTAAGATCTTGTCATTGACCTCAGTGATAGAGATCACTTTATCCAAGGTCTTCAGCTCATTTATTATGAGGCTGAGCCTATTGTACATATCAGCTACTGTTTCATTTTCTCCTTTCTTAAAATTCTCATACTGAGAAATGAGATGTGATCTCCTGTCTTTCCTTTCATCGGCAGATCCCTCAACCATGTTGTTGAGAGAAATCCATATTTCTCTTGCTGAGGTGCATTCCACCACTCTCTGAAAAATGTCATCAGACATTGTTTGAGCCAGAATGTTCATTGCTTTTGCATCTGCACTTCTTTGTTTCTTCTGTGCTTCTGTCCATTCAGGAGGTGGGACAGCATGGTTGTCTGATGTTGCTTCAGTACTTGTAGATGCTGAGGGAGCAGGAGGTCCTGTCAAAATAACATTGAAGATTTCCTCATCAATAGAATTCATGTACAATCTAATCCTTGCTTTCCACAGTGCAAACTTACTGAGATTGCA
The DNA here is from genome assembly GCA_033032865.1 of Dactylorhiza incarnata. NCBI lineage: Eukaryota > Viridiplantae > Streptophyta > Magnoliopsida > Asparagales > Orchidaceae > Dactylorhiza > Dactylorhiza incarnata. The sequence continues at coordinate 11,131,229 of JAWHQI010000043.1, read as the reverse complement.
CATAGGAGGTCTTGTGCTGGAATACTCTTTATTTTGTGCCATGAGTTTTAAACAAAAGATAAAATGAAAAAGAACTCTGAGAGAATTTAAGATCTAATTGATCTTTGTGATTCAGGTGTTAGCCTGTAAAGAATCAACTTCCTCTGATACCAATTGAAAATGGAGGTTAGATCTTAAGTTACTCTAGAGGGGGGGTGAATAGAGTATTAAAAACTTTTCCTTAGTTTTTATAGCGGAATTAAAATAGTGTTATATATATGTATAAGCAGTGTGAGATATATATAAGCAGAAAAACTGAATAAGTAAAAGCACACAGCACAGCACAGAGAAATAAACCAACACAGAGGACACAAGGAAATATAGTGGTTTCCCACTAAATCTGGGTAGTCCACTCTTCTACCCCCCCCCCCCCCCCCCCCCCCCTGGTAGGAATCCACTAGGAGTTTTGATCAGGTGCCCTAGCACCAAGGTGATTTTGTTCAGGTGTCCACACACCACAGAGCTTTTGTTCAGGTGCTCAAAACCAACTAGATTTTTTGATCAGGTGTCTTGCCACCAGGGAGTTACACTTTTGAAGGGAGTATTAACCCTGTACAAGAGAGGTAAGAAAGAGGTTATAGTGTTCTTCTCTATCAAGATGCTTAGAGAAGACTCTAGTGGATTTGTTGTAAAGCTCCCCCTGTCTGATAGAAGTATTTGACAGATGGTGGAGAGGCTTTCTCTTGAAACAGAAATCTTCTGTAGCAGATTGATCTGGAAGAAATAGATCTTCAGATTCTTTGTTGCTCTTTTAGAAGACTTGAACTTGCAGCAGATATCTGAGAGATTGATCTTTGAAGAAGATGTTCTCAGAGAAATGGTGATTGCTGCTTGAGGAAGAAGAAGACTGAGAATATTTGACTGGGTGTTCTTCTTTTTCTTTCTCTATCCTTGTTGTTGTACTATCTCTGTATTCTGTAAGAATATATTTGAATTCTGTCGAGATAATGAGACAATAAAGTCTGTTTTTGATATATTCTCTTTTTGGAATAGAATAATCAGACTTTAATTCTTTCTTGGAACTGCAACAGAGACAAAACGACTTTGGCAGGTCCTTTAATTCCTTAGCCGTGAAATACTCCTTTGCATTAATTGTCAACGGCTATCTTTGCCTTGGAGTAAAGGAAAGAAAGGAATATATTCAAAGAATATAATATCCTTACTTAACTGACTTGAATACGTCCAAATATATTGAATATATCCGTTAGAGTCGTCGATCTGTGTTCAGAGTACTGACAAATAACTGATATTTAAGAATTAAATGATCTTGGAACTGAATTTGTCGATCTGAGCTTCAATAAAGAATTTGCGAGCGGTGGCTGGAATTCGTCGAGCGCTGCCTGGAATTCGTCGATCACTGCTCAGATAATGTCGAGCGCTGGGACTGGCTATAATACTTTAGTCTGCTGAGAACAATTCGTCGAACGATGATAGACATTCGTCTAACGCCACTAGCCATTTGTCGAACGCTGAGAACTTGAATTTTCCTTAAGTTCTAGCTAATCTAACAGCCTAAAAACTTGACCCTTAGACTATACAATGGGGTCAACTTGATCCTAGTAAAAACATAGTGATCCTAGCCCAAATCAGTAATAGGGTTGTTCCAACAGTGTTAAAAATAATAGACATGAATGAGCATTAGTGGTAAAATTAGCTGAAGAATATAATGAGCACTCTTAAACATAAACATCTTTTTAGAAGGTGAAATCATACAAAGGATAATGAGTTTTAAATTTGAAAAGTTGATGTTTGAGTTATAGATTCAAGAGATGCTATTTCATTAAGATAAAGTTGCAAGCATGATTTCATAATATCAAGAAAAGATACAAAAACTACAATGTAATAAAATTTGCATTTCAAGTAAACATAAACATTGTACCGATTATGCTTTGTTATCTAGTGCATTTACTTAAGTTTATAGAGATTTGAGTAGATGAGCATTAGGATCCAATTCTCATGAGTAGAAGTTTTATGAAAGATAATGACAAAGTAGTGTTTTGATAAAGTATACAAGTGAATCAATCAAAAACACATGACATATATAATAAAATAACACAACATTAAAATACACAAATAATATTACTTCCACAATATTTCAATGCACATAAATAAAGAGTACAACTACCAAGGTGCTCTGCACACACAATACTTATTAAGACTTATCAGGGTGCAAAGTAGTGCTTGGGGATCACTTTTATACTTTTTAGCTTTATTTTGTGATCCGGTGTACTAAGAGAAGCGGTATAAATTGTTTGCTACAAGACACTTTACAATTCTTTATCCAAGGTGCTCAACCTCACAATGCTCATTAAGACATATCAGGAGGGTGAGTAGTGCTTGGTGGAGTTTTCCTTGTCATTCATTATTTGCTTTTTAGTTTAGTGACTAAGGACTCCGAATTCACTTGTTTTGCAAACATAACATTTTAAACCACATTTCTCTAAAGAATAAGTGCATGAAAGATAATGAATTGTAATAACCAATTCAATGTTGTGTAGGTAATCTATTTATGCACTTTAATTAGTTATGTTATTACACTACACAATCATGCAAGTATAGGATTGTAAACACATGTAGGTTATCAAAAATAAGTGAGTGAATAAATCATTATCAAACATAATACATTACTCATACTTAGAGGCATGTTAAGCGTTTCTACACATGTTTATCTACAATCAATTTCATTGAACATAACAAGATAATTTTCATGGCATGACAAATACAAAACAATGTTTTTTTAAGAAACTTGAAAGTTAAATTAAACATTGTATTTAATCTTTAATTGATATAATTAATCATCCTTGACAATGGCAATGAATAACAATCAATTTTTTTTATAAATTTTTAATAATATTTTTTTTGTATATAAGCACAAAACAATAAACACACATAAAGAGAAAAAATATTTTTGTTCTTTGAAATTGTTTTGTAATTTTTTATTTGTTTTTTTATATATATTCTCTGGAAAACATAGAAGTCTTTTTAGCCCAATCAGTAAATGATATTCTATGCCAGAGAGATACACCCAAAATAATGCATGAGAAAATACATATTTTTTTGAAAAAGAAATAAAATTTTGTTTTAAAGGAAATAAAAAGATAGAAAACTGTTTACAAACAGAGAAATAAAACACACACAAAACATTAAAATAATACCAGAAATTCTTCAAAACCAAAATAAAAATTTGGAGCAAAGGAGCTAACGCCAGGCGTTAGCTTCTTAACGCCGGGACAGAACTGCAAATTTTGATGTTTTGAAAAATATTTTTCATAATTCATTTGTATTATAAAGAGACCTTTCTTCAGTTGAAATTTCATAGTATATTGATTAGATTTGAAGGCTCTTTTAGCATGTTTTTGATGATTTTTCAAATACTTGTGTTTTGTAAAATCATTAAAGCTCAAAATAATAAAATATGCAAACACAAGATGCAATGTTAGAACAAAAACAAATATGCATAATTTATGTATAAAGAGTGAGATAATATTCATGCAATGAATATAATATAAGTATATCTAAGATCAAGATACCTTAACTACATGACTTCACTCTAGCCCCGTACTAAGTGACTGATGGTCATGAGGAGCTGCACTCATGCCGTAGGTTGGGGTGTAAATCCCATATGCATACAAAAGAGAACGCTCAACCTAGCACTCTTTCCCCCCAGTGCCTCGCAAGGCCCTACTGGAACCCTCCCTGGTTATGGACAAGACATGACTTAGAGGTTAGGTCTCTAATGCACACAATCCTACACCCTCACTATTGTGAGACACAAGTCATGGGTTAATGATTATGGACATACGAAGTGTGTAAGCTTTAAATATATGAACTATGGTATAATTGCATGATTAGTTTTGGATTTACAATTATATCGAAGATTGTTGATTTTAAATCCATTTAGAAAAATTTTATTCATGCAAAATCACTACAAAGGAAATTATGATTTTCATATTTTAGTAATATAATTTACTTTAGCATTTGCAAGATATAACTAGCATGGACATAGATTTCTACCTATGGTAAGTGATGATGCTAGTATGATAAGTTAAGACAATATGGTGCAAAGCTAAGTAAAGATGGACAAATATATAATTGAGTCGCATGTATTCAAACATAGAGTTTTGAATTTTCATAGACCTATAATGAAGAGGCAATTCTATTTGATTTCATCTTGTTAATGTCAAGTTAATTTTAAGGTCTAAATATGATGATATTCATGCAAACAATATAGAAGCACAACACACACACTAAACACGATATGAAACTATAATACCAATCGCCTTCATATATTTCATAAATCCTAAAGTTGATAAAAATAGTTGATTTATGATAATTCTTGATAGATGATGAATTATGATATATGATAATAGTGAATTTTAGCATAGGATATTAATAGATCAAGGTGGAGTGTGTGAAATCATATTTATGATTTTTGTAAATTTTCAATTATGATTTTTCATTATAGGGGTTATTATATATGCAGCAATGAAAAATAGACAAATATGCAATAAATTGTGCATTTAATATTTTAGCCTAAGACCCCTAAAAGTCCATTTAAATCCAATTTTGAAAGTAATTTCATTAGTCTTGATAATATCATTTAGCAAATTTAGCATTCAATTTATAATGATAATATAAGACATTTATAGGCAATGGATTTAACAAGGATAAAACATAGAAAAAGCAAAGATAGATCACTTAAAATTTATGACTTTATGTTCAATTTGATTTGTTAAACATTGGGCTTAAACTGAAATTCATATCTCATGACATATAAAGTGATCATAGTGTGTTCGCTCAAAAATAAAAAATAAACAAAAGAAAAGGACAATAAGCATATCATGAAGTAGAGTATTGAAAATTTCATTTTGATTTATTTCTACTTCATGCAATACAATAATTCCTAGTGAATAAGAGATTTAGGTATCCAAAGGGGACCAAGTGTGATGGTTCCTTTGTGTACCCAAATACATCATGTTGGCTTTTGGGGAGATAGTGATGAATGGGCTTTTACAAGTGGAGTTAGTGTTTTGTTTTTAATTTTGGGCCTCCATTCATACTTTGGTTGTTTATCTTTTAAATTCATATTATGATTATTTGACATCTTTTTGGGATGATAGTTGTTTGAAAAATAATTCATTTGGGATTTATGTTTATTCAAATTATTTTTCAAAATACATTGATGTTGATAATCATAATGAATTTTATTATATAGATTCTTTGAGAGTTTATAAGGGTGATGGCCTTTCTTAAGAATTGAATGTTGAAAGAGTGGGTTACAATATGTTTTAAATGATTGGTTCTTATTTTGATGATTTTCATTTCCACTCTTTCTTATACACATACTCTTATAATATGAAGTTAAGCTTTTAGACTTTTGATAATTTGATAAACTAGAAATAAAAGATTTTTTATTATATGAAAAATTTTGAATAAATATTTTTAATGATTATAGTTTATCCTTTAAATTATCATTTTCTTTTATCAAATTTTCATTATGCTCTTTTGAAGTTAAAAGACCATTTTCCAAAACCTTGAGTTCTTTAAAAGTGTTATAATCAAAACAAGGTTTAGCATTATTTTTAATTAAAGAGCATGAAACAGAATTTGAAACATCAATATAAGATTCTACTTTAGCGTTTGCTTTTAAAGTTTTATTTTCTAAACGTAATTTGGAATTAACATGTTTCAACTTTGGAATTTTACGTTTAGCAAATTTAAGCACACAAAATGTAGAAATAGAATTTGTTACAAAAAGAGAAGATTTAGATTTTCTTACCTTGCTATAGTTTCCGTCTTCTCTTTTGCTTGATGTTTTGCCATCAATTGAGTTCAATATTGTTTCTCTCTTAGATTGATCTTCCTCCAAGCATGTGTCCACGTCGATTTCTTCTCTTGGATCTATAAGGAATTCCTCTTGTTCATCATATGTGGAAGGAAGACTATAAGTATTTTCAAGAAATTTCCAAACTTCAAAAGCAGTAGGAAGCGTATAAATAAGTTTGAAAATATTTTGATCTAGAGCACAATATAGACTATTCATAGATTTGACATTTAAAAACATTTCATTTTTATTTAGAATAATTGGGGGCATTGTAATTGTAATATTCCAAACTTCAATATCCAAAGTTTTACGAAATTTTTCCATAAGTGTTTTCCACACATTATAATTTTCACCCATAAATAATGGTGGACATAATGAATTTTCATTTTCATAAAGAATATCCCCTCTAGAAGATGCGAGATCATGAAGCATCATTATTCCCAATTGTGAAGCCGTATTGGAATAACCTACCCTCTCATACCACATGTTGGATCTTACGGCGCCCTTAGAGGGGGGGGGGGGGGGGGGGGGGTTGAATAAGGGTTTTATGGAATTTTAAATCTTAATTAAATTTATCAAAGTTTGTGATCAGAGTTAAGGAATATTTAATAAGAAAATATATTTTGATATCTCAGAAAAGATTGTATTGAAGATTCCTTTTTAAACAAGAGAGACAAAGCTTTTTGTTTAACTGTTGTTAACGTCTGGCGTTAAGTGTTAACGCTGGGCGTTAGCTCTCCAGAAAATATTCCTTAGCACAAAGAGATTGCTGCAGTGATATTACTTATGAAATCTTAAATGAAATACAATTCCAAAAAATCAGAGATAATAAAAACGATTATTGTATTTCAAAGATAATTACACCAATGTTAATTTTAATACTTTAATGAAAATATAAATCAAAATATTCTTGAAGAGGAAATAAAATCAATTGAATAGAACATTAAAGGACATAATTTTATTTCATAATAAATTGAATACACAAATGTTTGATTTTTATAACGCTAGAAATCAAGGCGAGAATATGTAAAAACACTTTTTGTTGTTTCACCGGTCCTTCTCCCAAGGACCGGTTGGCTATAGCCTATCTTACCCCAGATAAGGCCTTTAGACACCCCATAGATCTACCATTGACCTAGTCGCCACGCACAAGGCGGCGAATTACCCCCTAAGCTACACAAGGACCTAGTCGTCAACAAATGCGGAGAATTTACCCACGGAATCCTTCCCAGAATCCGACGTTCTCCCCGAACGATTTCTCCACACAAAATACAAAAGGAAAAAGTAAAAGATTACAAGATAAAGATAAAGTAAGAGAAACTCCCCAAGAAATTTTGAAGGTGAAGACGAAGGTGATGTAGATGTTGGTGTTCTTGAAATGATCATCCTTCGTATGGGATATGCGTTATAAACCTTCTCCTTCAAAATCCTCTTTAGATCTTCATGATAGCCCAAGGGAGATCTCTCAAATGTTGTACACGAGCCTCTCTTAAAATTATTAGAATTATGGAATCATCTCACATAGAATGAGAGGGTTGTACTTTAAATAGCCATTGGAGCTAACACATGGCGTTAAGAGCTAATGCCGGCATTAGTGATCGTGTGCTGTTGTGGCTGAAAATGTGCAGCCGTCAAGATCGTGGCAGATTCGTGGACTCAACGCGGGCATTAAGAGTCAACGTTGGCGTTGTCTCTGGCTTCTCGACAGACTCGTTCTTGATGACATTTCTTCTCGACGGTTTCCTTCTCGACGGAAGTTAACGCGGGGCATTAACAACTAACGCGGGCGTTAGCTCTCTTTCCAGAGAGACATCTCCATTCAGTATACTACTCATAGGGATGTGTAGCTATAGTTCCTGTACAACCTGCACACTATAAACACATAAAATACAAGATCAAATACAACACGGTATTTGTTATTCTCAAACCAAGAGATGCGGAAAATAGGCTCCAACAGGGCTCTCATAGATGGTGGGTCAGGTTGATCTTTGGAGAGGCTGATAAGTAAGCAAGTTTGGTGCTGGAATGCCCCAGATCGATTCCACTGTCGGGATCTTATAGACGGTGGGTCGGGTTGATCTCTGGAGAGGCTGGCAAGTAAACTATTTTGGTGTTGGAATGCCCCAGATCAATTCCGCTGCCGGGCTATAATAGACGGTGGGACAGGTTGATCTTTTGAGAGACTGGCAAGTAAGCAAGTTTAGTGTTGGAAAGCCCTAGATCGATTCCGCTGTCGGGCTCTAATAGACGGTGGGTCAGGTTGATCTCTGGAGAGGCTGGCAAGTAAGCAAGTCCTTTGATGCTGGAATGCCCTAGATCGATTCCGCTGTCCGGCTCTCATAGACGGTGAGAGAGGTTGATCTCTGGAGAGGCTGGCATATAAGCAAGTTTGGTGCTGGAATGCCCCAGATCGATTCCGCTGTCGGGATCTCATAGACGGTGGGTCAGGTTGATCTCTGGAGAGGCTGGCAAGTAAGAAAGTCCTTTGATGCTGGAATGCCCCAGATCAATTCCGTTGTCGGGCTCTCATAGATGGTGGGTCAGGTTGATCTCTGGAGAGGATAACAAGGTTAACAGAAAAGTGTCGTCTCGCTCGGCGAGAAAGGATGACCTGCACAGCAAGGGAAGCGGGAGCTCCCCCCACGTACTATGGGCAGAAGGCCTCCCTCTAGATAGAGTCCTCACAAAACATAGAAGGGGCTGTTAGAAGAGTGGCCACCCCAGACGGGTAGGCCGAGCACTCGCTAGCATAAGAGATGGGTGTAAGAAGGATCACTCAAATCCCTAAGGACAATACGATAGGCCATATAGGGATCTCGCTCGCCGAAGTCAAAGGAGTGAAGGTTCACTTCCCGCGAGATGGGGACTCGAAGGGTTGGTCCTGAAACCCGCGACCCTAAGGTAGGCAAGAAGGGTGAGGAGGTGATTATGAGTACGCGTCCTGTGCCGAGGCTGGGCGACTACGCTGTAGGCGGGAACGAGCACGGCGAATGCGATAGAAAAGGCATAAAGCGTGACATAAACGTGAGAACAACAACAAAACATATAAAAAGCGAGAGTACAATAAACAAGTGGGCAAAAACTTTCATTTCTATTTGACTTAGTCAGTTACAGAGGTCGCGGCGATCTCGCCAGTGAAAAAATATAGAAATAAGAAAAATACAAGTTTTAATGATCACCGGCGGACGGCTCGTCCTTGCTGTTCGCAGGTGGCGGGGCTGGCATGAACAGCTGCGGGACCACATCCTCGATCGTCAAGTCAGCCGCCTTGGCAGAAAGCAGGTCGGCTTCCTGCATAGCCCGAAAGATGTACCGGGCCGCAGTGATGGAGGCTTCTCGCAATTCCTCCTCCCTGGATCACTGTTCGTTCTTCAAGCGGCGAGGGGACGGGGGGCGGGTGGCGCAGTTCAATTCTTGGTTGTAAGTTTTTAGCCCCGTGGCCTCATTTTCTAGGCTAGAGATACGAGCGCGAAGCTCCCTGACGGTCTCGGCATCCTGTAAAGAAGAAAGGAGTTAGGCCAGAGGAAACACTGTGTTAGAAAAGGAAGAAGTCAAGGGCTCGAAGACTTACCGCTCCATCCTGATGGCTGGAGAGAAGCTCGTCGGAGGTGAGTAGCCTCTCCTTTAGGCTAGCGATCTCGACGATGGAATTCTTGTAGGCGAATGCGAGCTCCTCGTTATGGCGCTCCAGCTGAAGACATCGCTGGCCGGTCATGTGGGCGAGCTCCAAGGAACGGAGCTGGGCTCGCGTGCTCTCATAGGCAAGGGTCCTCGCGGTCTCGGTCTTGAAAACTGAGACGTCCTCGCGGCCATAAAGACCGATGGAGAGATAGAACGCCTGCCCATTAACAGTTTCCTGCTCCACCCAAGAGGGAAGGAGGGTGGAGATTGAGGCCTTGTTGACCTCGGGGTTCCAGAATAGAAGGTGCTCGTCGTCCTCATCCTTGTGCCTTTGGCCGAGACCAAAGTTCCAGTGGTTGATCGGCACTGGAAGAGGGCCGGTCCTGGCGACCACTTCGACAGGCTCGTTGGCCTCCCTTTCCACGGGAAGACCAGTTGGAGAGATCTCACTCGAGGAGACCTCGGCATGCCCCTTTCCCTAATCATATGGGGGGATTATTCTTCTTCTTCTGCGAGGGCTGGGATGATGTTGAAAATGTTGAAGTGGGAGTTGGCGGTCTGGGGGGGAGGGAGGTCGCGCGATCTAGCAAACCACGCGGTCTTGCGGTCTCCCTCTGCGGTCTGACCTATCTGGTCCTATCGCAGGTCTACTCGGCGTGACCGCCTTTCCTTCTGTTCAAGGTGCCGAGGTGAGGCCGCGCTGTCTGGTCGTATGACCGCATGGCGGAGCAGGTTTTAGCATGGTGAGACTGCGCAGTCTACTTTGCATGACCGCGTGGTGCGGGCAGTCCGGTCTGGTGGCTGTCCAGTCTCTTGGTGGTGCGCGTGGACTAAGGTATTCTTAGTCACGCGGTCTCCGGTCTGTGTTCTCATAGCTGGTCCTTCGGCGATCTGCTGGTATATGCGGTCACTGGTGTTTGGTCGACTTGGCGGGTTGTTGTCCTAGTCGGCCTGGTGTGTTCGCGGTCTATGGAGGAGGTCGGGTGGCGAACACAGGTGGTGAGCGTCATGATCGGGCGAGTTGTCATGATCGCGCGGCTTCTATTGAAGTCGGCGAGCTCACGGCGCAGAGCGATCTTGCTGACCGCGTGGGTTGACCGGTCTTGGTCACGCGGTCAGAAGGCGGTGACTCTATCTCATAGTGTGGTGACTGGATCAGGTCGCACGCCTATAAATAGGAGTCACTATAGCAGCAAACATAATCGCACCAAGTGTAAGCAGATCTCGCGGCTAGTTCCTGCGGTCTCATTTTCTTGTGACTGAGCAGTTTGCTGATTGAACTTCTTTTGTGCAGCTTCTGCGGAGTGTGCGGGTAGCAGCGGGCACCTCTTCTTCTAGGGTGTTCGGGCGGTCTCGCGGTTTGCAGTGCGGGTTGCTGTAGTTCGGGAGAATCAGTGGAGGTCGCGGAGTTCTCGATTGGTGTTGGTCTCGCGGGCAGGCAATTCCGGCGGTCTCGTGTTCTACTCACGCGAACTCGCAGGTCGGGCGGTCAGGCGGTCTCAGTGGACAGACCGCTGGTTATCTTTCTCAGCTTGTATTTTTCTCCTATTTTTGTGTACTGGCGAAATCATGTCTCGCCATGTATACCTCACTCTGTAATGAAAGTTTCTGCAAGTATCAATAAAGATTGAAGTTTTTCATGTGCTTCTGGTTGTTGGCTATTGCTTTGAGTTGTTCTATTCCTGCTCACTCCTAGATCTATGAAAAATTTCACATGGTATCAGAGCAAGGTTGGAGTGGATAGCGCAGTGAATAACTCAAAGTTGTCATCGCCTTTGTGAAGAAGGAACCAGTGGTAGAGCCATGGAGGCAAGAGGTCTTGGAATTGAGATGCTCAACTCGACTAACTTCAAGAAGTGGAAGTCGCGTTTGCAGATTTATCTTCTGGGTGAGGACATCTAGGAGGTTGTTGGAGGAGATAGCACGGAGGAAGTTGTCCCAGTTGGGGACAATGGTCATGAGGTGAGAAACTGCATGCGGGATTAATGCCAAAGCAGAGTTCGCTCAGAAAAGAGCAATATCACCTGACCTATTCGATCACATCTTGGGGTGTGGATCGGCCGCGGAGATCTGGAGAGCCCTGGATGGGCTGTTCAACAAAAAGAATGTGGCGAGACTTCAATTCCTGGAAAATGAGCTGGCTAGGTCGGCTCAAGGTGATCTTTCTATCTCTATGTTCTTCTTGAAGATGAAGAACCTGTGCGCTGAGATTTCAGCACTAGATCCTGATGAGCCATTTTCTGAGGTGAAGCTGAAGAGGCACATCATCTGTGGCTTGCGGAAGGAATATGTGGCCTTTGTGACGTTAGTGCAGGGTTGGGCAAATCAGCCGTCTCTGCTGGAGCTGGAGAATCTGCTTGCATCGCAGGAGAGCCTGGTAAGGCAGATGGCGGGGGTGTCAGTTTCTGGGGGAGATGGCGAGGTTCTCTTCACTGGGAAGAAGAAGAAATGGGAGAAGAAGAAGAAGACCGCTGGAGGCAATGGGTCTTCAACTTCTGGATAGCAGGAGAGGGGCTATGCTCCCAAGGCTGAAGGGAAGAAGAAGGGAGAAGGACCAAAATGCTTCAGGTGCGGAAAGGTTGGTCACATCAGGAAGGATAGCCGGGTGAATCTTTAGCCGGGGCATACTGTTGCAGGGAATGAGGAAGCTGATGCCAGGCAGAATGATGGAGGAGGGGGAGGAACCTTCTCGGCTTCTGTCGGAGATGCGACTCCTATCAACTATCAGGAGGACTGGATCGTAGACTCGGGGTGTGGTCATCACCTCACCGGGGACGAGTCGAAGCTTACTTCAGCGCAGCCTTACTCGGGTAACGATGCCATCATAACTGCTGATAATACCGTGCATAGTGTCAAGAAGGTGGGGGTTGTTTCCTTGGGCAGTGATAGAGGGCCACTAACGTTGAAGAGTGTCTATCATGTGCCCGGAATGAGGAAAAACCTCTTCTCCATGACCAATGCTGCAGACGATGGGTATCACATTCTGTTCGGCCCAATATAAGTGAAGTTTCTTCGAAACGTTGAGGCGGTAAAGGCCGAGGTCGTTCATGTCGGGAGGAGGGCGAAAGACTTGTTTGTTTTATCGACAAGTTCTTATGTCGACAAGATGAGGATGAATGATAGTGCTGTCATATGGCACGAGAGGTTGGGGCATGTAGGGATGGACAAGCTGAAGGCTATGATGGTGAAAGGTCTGGTCAAGGGCCTGCCTAGTCTATCTTCCTATGGTGACGATCACGTTTGCGCGGGATGTCAGTTTGGCAAGTCTCATCCACTGTCGTTTGATAAGTCGCAGACAAGGGGTAATGTGCCGTTGGAGTGTATCCACGGTGACTTGATGGGACCGACTGCTACCCCAAGCCTTGGAGGCAGCAGGTATATGCTGGTGTTGATCGATGATTACACCAGATATGTCTGGGTTTATTTTCTAAAGGAGAAGGCAAAGGCGTTTGCCAAGTTTGTGGAGTTCAAGGATCTTGTGGAGGGTCGGCTAGGCCTGCGGGTTAAGAAGGTGAGAACTGACAATGGGGGGGAGTTCACCTCTGGTGAGTTCTCTAGTTTCTGCAGGAAGGCGGGCATCCGAAGGGAGCTTACTTGTGCGCATACTCCACAGCAAAACGGAGTTGCAGAGCGGAAGATTCGTCATCCGACGGAGACCTGCAAGTGTTGGATGTATGCCAAGAGTATCCCAAGGTCCTTCTGGGCGGAGGGAATGTCTTGAGCAGCCTACGTCATCAACAGGATGCCTCTTAGTTCCATCAACATGTTGACCCCGCATGAGATGATGTTCAATGAGAAGCCAAGTGTGGCACACCTTCGGGTGTTCGGTTCCACCTGCTATGTGCACGTTCCAGATGCGCTTCAGACAAAGCTAGATGTGAAAGCAAGGAATCTGGTCTTCGTGGGATATGTTGATCGGAAGTCGACGTCTGGATTCGTCTCCATGGCGGGCCCTACAGCTATATCATGGTGTAGCAAGAAGCAGGATTCCGTGTCTGTCTCTACCACGGAAGCAGAATACAAGGCTTCGGCCTTGGTAGCTCAAGAAGCCATCTGGCTTAGGATGTTGGTGGGAGACGTCCATAAGGAGGTTCGGGGTCCGACTCTGCTCCGCGGCGACAATGAGAGTGCTCTCAAACTGGTTACTAATCCAGTTTGTCACGCGAGGACCAAGCATATCGAGATCAAGCATCATTTCATTCGTGAGAAGGTGCTGGAGGGGTCTCTTTCGGTCGAGCATGTTCGGAGTCAGGACAATGTTGCTGACATATGATGAGTCCTGATCATATACACATATATGGACTCATCTGGGCAGTTTTTCTAGTCATTCCACTGCACTTTAGCCTTGTTTTAGCTCATATTTGTCGTTCTATGCTAGGTGCACTTCTTGGCCTAATTTGGTGTGTTTTGATGTTTATTCTCTTTTGATAGCCTTATCGTATTGTTGAGTGCCACTTTCAGTAGCCTGATTAGCATTTCTGTAGGAACAGGAGTCGTGCAGGTGTTCCCGGTACAATTCTGTACAGGAACACTGCGCACGATCACTGGTTCTATTGCGCACGACCACTAGTCGTGCGCCGCTGATCGTGCGCACTTAACCCCCATTTTATGAGTTCTGTCTCGACCAATGCGCACGACCACTTACGATAATGTGCACGACCACTGGTCGTGCGCCACTGGTCGTGCGAACATTATATTTCATAAATTTCTTATATTGCAGGCTCCGCCCAGGCGGGCGCACGATCATAGGATTCTAGTGCGCACGACCACTGGTCGTGCGCCAATGACCGTGCGCACTGTTTATTCTAGCGCCTATAAATATTCCTGCTCGCGATTTAGGTCGGAGCTCCAAATTTCTTCCGCTTCAGTCCGCCGTTTTCTCGCTCCAGAGCCCCGATTTCGCCCCTCCATCGCCGCCCACCATCTGGAGGTGCTCCGGGCTTGTTCTTCACGCCAATCTTGAGCCGGAGCTTCCTCTCGGCCTCCTCCTTCATCCTAGAGCTTCAAGGAAGGTTTAGCCGCCATCGCCATCAAGCAAGGGGAAGTTTGCAACCTTTACCGGATCGTGAGACGAAGAAGACGGGTTCATTGGAGAGTCGTGACAGCTCTCTCTACCCCGGACGTAGTTGCGGACCGAGCTTGAACACGGATTGACAACCCGGCGATTCCAACCTTGAATCTCCAACGAGCCTTCGGATTCGGTTGATTTCTTGCCTTGTTCTTCTCTTATTGATGTGTTTGTAGCTATATCTCTCATGTATTGATGATGAACACTATGAATCGTGCTTGTAATCTTAATTTCATGTCTATGTGAAGTTATATTTTGTTCATATGTGTACGAGGTGCGCCACCATCCATCCTCCATCCCGCCGTCACGTTCGTGTGCCGCACTAGCAATTTCTAGTGGCGTGCTTGTCGACGAGGTGCTTGCGACCCTCATCCGTATGTCTACTCTTCCATCCACCTAGCGAAGCGTGGCATAGCAGCCCGTGTAATCCATTCCGACTCTGCCGGTGCGAACCATTCCATCCTCTTGCCTACTCTTCCATCCGCCTAGCGAAGCGTGGCATAGCGGCCCGTGTAATCCATTCGCCCAACGAAGCAGTGCGCTCAAGGCCTGCACAGTTCGACTCCGCTTGCCTACTCGTCCATCCGCCCTTGCGACGCAGCGCGCTCAAGTCCTGCCTAGTCTCCATCCCGCCAAGCGAAGCACTGCATAGCGGCATTGCATAGGAGTAGTTGTAGTTGTTTTCTTTTATTTTCCAAAAGCCAAATCACCCCGTTTCCGCATTCCATCCGACCCTTAGGACTTCAATCCCAAGTCCTTCCTCGAACGTTAACCCCACCTTACTGTGTTCCTTGAGAGATTCGATACTCGGGGATTACTCCTCATTTTATATTACTTGAACGATCGGTACACTGCCATTTCGTGCCGCAGTCTTGCTACCGCCTATAGCGGTGTGCTAAGATTTGCGCCATCAAGTTTTTGGCTCCGTTGCCGGGGAACACATTCGTGTGAGTTTTCTGGAGAGGGAGAACCTGAGAGAGAAGCCCTTCCATTTGTAAGTCGCATTCCTTTGTTTTATTTCCTCGTATTCTGTTTCCTGTTCTTAATTAGGTTGCGTTAGTAATTTTTGTTAGGTGTGGTATTTTGCATAATAGTGTTTTTTCTTTTTGAATCGTTTTATCTTCACACTATGTGGGCACATCTTAATATCCGTTGTCGTTGGTGTAGAGCTACCTCCCACTCTAGTGATGAATTCCCTACGGAGAATGGTGGGCATAATTCTTCTCGCCCAGCATATAGAGCACCGACTTCGTCTGGTACTCCATATGGTGCGCATAAGTCTTATGGCTACTCTGTTGAGCCTTTACCGTCTTACTTCTTTTTGACTTCAGCACCCGCTATGCCAAAGAAGCCCGCAAGGCAGTGCCGGTTTTGTCGGAGCACTGATCATGTCTTGAAGGACTGTGCCGAGTATCTTCGCCAATTGGATGAGGATGACGAGCCGGATATCCGGATCGTCCCGAATCCTAACTCTGGCGGCACACCTTCAACATCCGGTTATGTTTCTTTGCCACCTTCACATCTTGAAGGGTATGGCGTTGACACAGTCACCAGATGTGTGGCTGATCTGGGCACCGACATTGCTGAGCCTATTCTCCCGGTGCATCCACCACCCCTAGTGGATTCGATTCTTTGTGAGGAATCGGTGCTCGACTTTTATCCGAGCACTATTCTTCCCCCTGTTGTGCATACTACATTCGTCTCTGACGACATTGTCGATGATGTGTCACAAGAGGAGGCAGTTGATCTTAGTATTGTGCCTACTCCTATGGAGGAGGACAACCTTCTAGGTGAAGAGGAATTTTCCTCAGCACCGGTGGAGGAAGTCCAAATCTTAGGCATGGCCACTGTTGATCTCGCCAAACCTTGTAGCATTGATGACAATGCAAACATTATTTTACTTACCCAACCTGATGGGAGTGAGACCGGGACCACTCCCTTGTTTTTTGATTATTTATGTTCTTCGTCTTGTTTATTTCTCGATCCCCCCTCTTCATCCGAGTCTGTGCAGGTTGAGTCTTCACAGGTACCCCAGGAGGATTTGGTGCATATTGCCCAAGTCAATGATGAGAGCATCCTCTTATGTGAGGAGGTTGTTTCCCCCTCCGTAGAGGAAGCTCCACTCATTGCCTTTTCCTCCTGCCACCTCCCTGTTGACGACACCTTGCTAGGCAAGGATGTGTTTGGTGAGTTGAGTGAGGATATCTCCTCCTCTTCTTGCTTTCTGTTTCCTCTACCTGCGTTATGTAGGTATTATTATTTGGGTAGAGGAGTAACTGTTCTGTCGCCATATCAGTACCCACTACCGACACGCGTATTAGAACAGTTACCTGTTCATTTCCTTTTTCATACGCCCATTAGCTAGAACCTTTAGTTTTTGAATAAGTCGTGCTGGGATGACAATAACCCCAGTAGTTATCTTTCTTTTCTACATTTTTATTTCATTTAATCATGTTTAGTTAGTAGTTTTTTTTTTCAGTTTTCTATTTTCTTTTGTTTCTGCGGAGCTAACCCCTGCAGGTATCTTTTCTGGATGGCGGATGCTGCGGCTCATTTTAGCTTACACGCCAATCTTCTGGTGTTCTCATTTCTGAGCACTGGGTACTCTCTTTCCCTAGCATTATTCTGAATTTCATAGCTATTTTTTGCGCATTTTGTTTAGTTTAAGTCTGGGGGAGAGTAGTTCAGTTTACCTGCTCACGTGCACCATTGCACAGCATACTAGGAGGTGTTATTTATTTTTGTTTTGTTCAGTTTCATTGCACACCACAGCACCCACATGAGCGCGCACTTAGCTGTTGGCACGTCTTGAGCCGAACTCATTTCTTTTCGTGTGATTTGGAAAATCACTGTGCTGGCTTAGGATTATGAGGCGGAGTAAAATGTTGACTCCTGTAGTGCTCCTAGTCGAGTGCTAATGTCTCGCTTAGAAATTCGTGTAGATTCAATTTCTTTTTAGGCTTTTAGATTATGTTTTTCTATTAGCGTAAATATTGTTTACTACACTCAAAAATTGGTGAACCCGGTGTGAATCAAACGGTAGCATAGGGATGTGTGTAGACGTTCGTTAGCCTCGTATTGCCCGAGTTAGGAGAAAGGATTATCTTTCTCGATGGCTAAGAACTTGCCCCAAGCGATTCTTGAAGCATGGGTATACGGTTAGTCAATTGCGTGAATGTGATATAGGCCATCATTTTGGCCCGGTTGAGCCTTTGTGCCATTCCTATCATCATTTCCTCGCTAGCCCAGTTGTGCCTACCCCATTCTTTTGGTTCAGCTCCACTATTGTTCACCAAAGCCTAAACTCCAATCCTAGTCGCACACCCAAAATGCAAGCATTTTGTTTAAATTTTAAATTGGTGGTGTTGATTGTGGAAGTACAATGTGAAAATGTGGATGTGCGTCTTTGAAAATTTGCTGAAATTGCTAAAGAAAGAAAAAGAAAAGAAGAAAAAGATTTGAAAAGAAAAAGAAGAATGAAAAGTTTAATTAAAAAAAATCTGTTTGAGATTTATATTTGGGAGTAGGCGGTGCACACACCCATGCGTCTAAGTCTAAGTCTGGGGGTGTGGTGCATCCGCGTGTTTTATGGCTACTTGGATAGTGTTATGCATTTGCTCATTTGGGTTTTTGTGTTCTAAGCCTTCATATTTATATTTGTTTACCTCACATAAACCCAAGCCTCATCTAAAACCTTAAGTCCTATTGATTCACGCATTTGAGTCAAACCAGTGCCGTGGAGAGAGTGCGAACGGGCAAGCTTATGGTCACCAACATTGATGGATTTCAATGGAGGTTGTCTCGACCCCCGATCTTTGGCAATGCTCGCCTCAGAGTTCAGTTTACTTTCTTTCTATGTACGACCTTATGATTCACCGTGATTCACATTTTGAGTAAATGTAATATATAAATACGCCCCTAGAAAAGTATAAACTAATATGTACAATTAGAAATTTTGTCTACTGTATTTCTACGCGCATGAGCATGCGACTTCGCATGATACTCCGCTTTACAATTTCTATGCCAGCTGTGTATTTTTCTCAGCTGCTTGAGGAATTCGTTTGCTCGGGACGTGCAAACAGGTAAGTCTGGGGGAGTGATGAGTCCTGATCATATACTCATATATGGACTCATCTGGGCCATTTTTCTAGTCATTCCACTGCAGTTTAGCCTTGTTTTAGCTCATATTTGTCGTTCTATGCTAGGTGCACTTCTTGGCCTAATTTGGTGTGTTTTGATGTTTATATTCTTTTGATAGCCTTATCGTATTGTTGAGTGCCACTTTCAGTAGCCTGATTAGCATTTCTGTAGGAACAGGAGTCGTGCAGGTGTTCCCGGTACAATTCTGTACAGGAACACTACGCACGATCACTAGTTCAATTGCGCACGACCACTGGTCGTGCGCCGCTGATCGTGCGCACTTAACCCCCATTTTATGAGTTCTGTCTCGACCAATGCGCACGACCACTTACGATAATGCGCACGACCACTAGTCGCGCGCCACTGGTCGTGCAAACATTATATTTTATAAATTTATTACATTGCAGGCTCCGCCCAGGCGGGCGCACGATCACAGGATTCTAGTGCGCACGACCACTGGTCGTGCGCCAATGACCGTGCGCACTGTTTATTCCAGCGCCTAAAAATATTCCTGCTCGCGATTTAGGTCGGAGCTCCGCATTTCTTCTGCTTCAGTCCGTCGTTTTCTCGCTCCAGAGCCCCGATTTCGCCCCTCCATCGCCGCCCACCATCTGGAGGTGCTCCGGGCTTGTTCTTCACGCCAATCTTGAGTCGGAGCTTCCTCTCGGCCTCCTCCTTCATCCTAGAGCTTCAAGAAAGGTTTAGCCGCCATCGCCATCAAGCAAGAGGAAGTTTGCAACCTTTACCGGATCGTGAGACGAAGAAGACGGGTTCATTGGAGAGTCGTGACAGCTCTCTCTACCCCGGACGTAGTTGCGGACCGAGCTTGGACACAGATTGACAACCCGGCGATTCCAACCTTGAATCTCCAACGAGCCTTCGGATTCGGTCGATTTCTTGCCTTGTTCTTCTCTTATTGATGTGTTTGTAGCTAGATCTCTCATGTATTGATGATGAACACTATGAATCGTGCTTGTAATCTTAATTTCATGTCTATGTGAAGTTATATTTTGTTCATATGTGTATGAGGTGCGCCACCATCCATCCTCCATCCCGCCGTCACGTTCGTGTGCCGCACTAGCAATTGCTAGAGGCATGCTTATCGACGAGGTGCTTGCGACCCTCATCTGTATGCCTACTCTTCCATCCGCCTAGCGAAGCGTGGCATAGCGGCCCGTGTAATCCATTCCGACTCCGCCGGTGCGAACCATTCCATCCGCTTGCCTACTCTTCCATCCGCCTAGCGAAGCGTGGCATAGCGGCCCGTGTAATCCATTCGCCCAACGAAGCAGTGCGCTCAAGGTCTGCACAGTTCGACTTCGCTTTCCTACTCGTCCATCCGCCCTTGCGACGCAGCGCGCTCAAGGCCTGCCTAGTCTCCATCCCGCCAAGCAAAGCACTGCATAGCGGCATTGCATAGGAGTAGTTGTAGTTGTTTTCTTTTATTTTCCAAAAACCAAATCACCCCGTATCCGCATTCCATCCGACCCTTAGGACTTCAATCCCAAGTCCTTCCTCGAACATTAACTCCACCTTACTGTGTTCCTTGAGAGATTCGATACTCGGGGATTACTCCTCGTTTTATATTACTTGAACGATCGGTACACTGTCGTTTCGTGCCGCAGTCTTGCTACCGCCTATAGCGGTGTGCTAAGATTTGCGCCATCAACATATTCACAAAGGCGCTGGCGAAGGGGTCGTTCACTCTGCTAAGGAGTTTACTTGGGCTGTTTTCAACTTCCCACTTCAAGGGGGAGTGTTGAAAATGTTGAAGTGGGAGTTGGCATTCTGGGGGGGAGGTCGCGCGGTCTGGCAAACCGCGCGGTCTTGTGGTCTCCCTCTGTGGTCTGACCTCTCTGGTCTTATCGCGGGTCTACTCGGCGTGACCGCCTTTCCTTCTGTTCAAGGTGTCGAGGTGAGGCCGTGCGGTCTGGTCATATGACCGCGTGGCGGAGCAGGTTTTAGCATGGTGAGACCACGCGGTCTGGTTTGCGTGACCACGTGGTGCGGGTAGTCCAGTCTGGTGGTTGTTCGGTCTCTTGGTGGTGCGCGTGGACTAAGGTATTCTTAGTCGCGCGGTCTCCGGTCTGTGTTCGCATAGCTGGTCCTTTGACGATCTGCTGGTATATGCAGTCACTGGTGTTTGGTCGACTTGGCTGGCTGTTGTCCTAGTCGGACTGGTGTGTTTGCGGACTCTAGAGGAGGTCGGTTGGCGAACACAGGTGGTGAGCGTCATGACCGGGCGAGTTGTCATGATCGCGGGGCTTCTGTTGAAGTCGGCGAGCTCACGACGCAGAGCGATCTTGCTGACCGTGCGGGTTGACCGGTCTTGGTCATGCGGTCAGAAGGCGGTGACTCTATCTCATAGGGTGGTGACTGGATCAGGTCGCACGCTGATGAGTTCCATTTATATACACATTTATGGACTCATCTGGGCCGTATTTCTAGTCGATGCAATACACTTTAGGCATGTTTTTTATTATATTTGTTATTCCTTGCTAGGTGCACTCTTAGGCCCGTTTCGGTGTGCATTTGCGCTCCTTGTTATTGGGGGTAAGCACATGGTGCTCCCCATCCCTTTCTATATATTTATCTAGTGCTAGAGGTGTTTTCCCAGCTGTTTTATCATGTGTACAGGTGGTCATATCATCTAGTTTTCCCCAGAATTCATGATTGTGTGCAAAGCACGGTCGTGCGTTTCCTTGACGCACAGATGGTTGTGGTCGTGCGTTCTCATCTGGGCAGAAAATGGGAGATCTGAGTTTGGTCGTGCGTTTTGACGCACGAGCGGAATTGCCCGTGCGTGAGTCAAACGCGCAGACGCCTGTTTCTTCCTGTTTTTTAGCTTTTCTGAATTTACCCGTGCGTTTTGACGCACGGGCGGATTTGCCCGTGCGTAAGTAAATCGCACGGGCGGCACAGCTTCGTCTTCACGCTAGTTTTTATCATTAATTATCGCATGGGCAGCGCACGATCGTGCGTTCGACCGTGCGTGCCCAAAATTCTGCCTGTTTATTATTTAAAGCAGGAAATGACACTACGAGAGAAGGCCGATTCCCCTCGCGGGAAAAACCAGGAACCCCGCCATTTTCGCCCTTTCCACCAGAGGAGACAAGAGGAAACCATTTCCAGCGATCTCCTTCGCCATTCCTCCATCCGGGAGCATTTGCAAGCATTCTTCGCCACTAGTTCAAGCATTCTTCGCCGAGGAGACCATAGAAGCGTTGAAGATCGTTGGAGCGGTGAAAGCCTCCTTCGAGTCCGCACACCATCTGAGGGCCGAGCCCGGAGAGAGCCCGACAACCTCTCACTCCGACCGAGAACCCAAGACGCGGTGACATCTTCTATGTGGTCCTTTCTAAACTTTGATGCTTGTGCTTTCTCTTTGTGTTGTTGTACGAACGCTTGTTACGTTAATGTTATGGATACTTGCTTGTGTTCATGTGCAATGATGATGTGGTGGTGAGAATAGCTTTCGTTGTTGTTGTGATAGCCTAGGTTGTTTGTGTGTGAAGCCATCTAGCAATTGCTAGTGGTGAATACGACCCTCACAAAACCTCGCACTGTGGCCACTCCATCCGCTTACCGAAGCACGGCATCGCGGCCGCTGCATTCACCCACACCTTGCGAAGCGGTGCTTTTTGACCCGCATTTCTCTTATTTCTGCAATAGCTTAGGAATCCAATCACAGCGCCCCTGTTTCACATTATTCACTCGTGTAACAATCGAATCACCGCACGTTTCATTCACCAGAACCTGCATTCCTTTGAGATCGACATTCGGGGAGTTCCTCCCTATTTTATTACTTGTGCGACGGGTGCACTGCCGTTGTATCGCATTTCGTGCTTGCTAATTAGCGTTGCTGAAATCTCGCATCAAGTTTTTGGCGCCGTTGCCGGGGAATGCAGGCGTGATGTGAAGTTGGATGTGAATCGATTGTTTTCGATTGAGTCTTTTATTTTCTTTAATTTATTCTTTAGTATGCTATTTTCTTCTTCTGTGTCATGTGGGCGCATTTGAATGTCCGATGTCGTTGGTGTGGGGACACATCCCACGCTAGTGATAGGTGTTCCAAAGAGTATGGTGTCGTTCAGAAACCGTACGGATCCCATAAATCTTTTTGCAACTCTACTGCGCCTTTGTTGTCACACTTTTACGCGGCTGCCGCACCTTGGGTGCCGGCGAAGCCGGTGAAGCAGTGTTTATTTTGCAAAAGTAGAGAGTATGCCTTGAAGGACTGTGCTGATTACCTTCGCCAACTGGAGGATGACGATGAGCCAGATATCAGGATCGTACCCTCTTCGAATTCTGCGAGCACAGCCCCTTCGTCTGGTTACGTGTCACTTCCACCTTCACTTTTTGAAGGCTCTGGAATCGACACGTGCATCAGTGTCCCTCAAGACTCTGTTTCTGATGCGACCCCCCATACATCTTCGGTTCATATACCACTTTGCGTGGATTTGTGCCCTTGTGTGGAGAGTGAGCCCGAACTCTCAAGTAGCACGTTTTCTCCCACTATGCACGAAACTACATCTATTTCTGATGTTATCGTTGAGATCAATTTGCAAGATGGTGCAGACCTGCGCAGTGTCGTGCCCACTCTCATGGAGGCGGACAGTCTCGATTGTGCTGAAGCAACCATTTCGGTCCAGTGCGAGAAAGTCCAATTTAGAGAGGAGGACATTGTGTGCGTTGTTGAGTCTAGTGAGATCTTCGACGATGTCATCAGTTTTTCAATGTCGCGCCATATGGGGGATGAAGCCGGTATTATCCCCTCAGATGAGATTTCTTTTTGTTTTTCTTCCAATTTCTTTCCTAACCCCCTTTCTTTATGTACAAGGATGCAGGATGCCCCTCCTCCAGTTGATCAGACATTATGCATGGAAGGGCCGAAAGCCTGGCGGGATGAGGAAGGTACAGTGAAGGAAAATCTTGTTTCCTCATCATCATTGGTGCTTCCCTTTGAAGATTGGTTACAAGGGGGCAAGCGGTTTTTCTTTGAAGACATAATACTGGAGGAGAAGAAGAGAGCGAAAAAGGAGGAGATTTGGGGTTGGAGGCTGAGCATCCTACTTAATTTTCACCCCTACTACCAGGTCCCCGAACCTTTTTCTTTCATCGTTGAGCTTGTAATAATAATTAGGATTTATTGACTTTTGCTTATTCCTAGACTTTGTAAACTGCTTAATACAGGTATTTGGTCCACCTTAAGGACGTTAAACAAAAGGGCTTCTTGGGAGACAACCCATGGGAACCAACCGGTTCCGTTTGCCTTTTAATCTCTTTTATGTTCTGTTATTACCTTTTTGCTAACATCGTAGGCTGAAGCTCTCGCGTGGTGGATGAGGAAGGAGAAAATTTAAAGATGGAACTACCGCACTCCTGGCATGCTCTTTTATGAGCATAGGTCCTCTCTACCCCTATTTTCCCTATTCCTGAATTGTCTATTTTATTTCGTTTTGATCAAGTCTGGGGGAGAGAGCGAGTTGTGCACGTACACACACTTTGCATAGCATGTTAGAATGTGTTGTGTTAGGATTTATCATTTTGTTGCACACATTGCATACACTTGCACCTAGTTCACGCGCACTTGATCATGCGCGCTTATTGGATATTGCTGCGAGGTTCCCCGCTCGTAAGAATTGGATTGTTTGTGTAGGAGTGAGGAGTAGAGAAAAATGTTGACTCGAGTAGTGCTCTAGTCAAATGCTCCCGTCACGCCTAGAAATTCAATTAGAGTAGAATAAAATTCAAAGTTATAATTTAATTATTTCTATTATAGTAGCTGCAATTTATTTTACTTTAGTGGTGAATCCGGTGAATTCAATGGTAGCATGAGGTCGAGTGTAGCTGGACTAGTAGTAGCTTATTACTAGGGTCAGAAGGAAGGACAACCTTTCTCGGTGGCTAGAACTTGCACTAGGCTACTCTTGAAACGATTGCGTTGAAGTACTCATTATAAAATGTGATATAGGCCATTTCTTGATCCGTTTGAGCTTTTGAAATCCTTACCAACGTAATCACCTTTGCAAGCCCACTTGAGCCTACCTTTCCTCCTTGTTTAGCTCCACTAAAATTTCACCAAAGCCATACGGCCAAACCTATTTTCGCACCAACTTTTGAGCTGAAAGAAATTTATTTATCTATCGCATTTGGTGTTATCTCTGTGGTGTATGGCAGCTTTGAATTAGCTAAAGGAGCCGTTTTTATTGTGCCTACAAAAGTATTCTGTCGAGAAGAGAAAAGAAAAGAAAAAAAAAGGTTGTTCAAAATGAATACTCTCTTGACAAATTCAAATTATATTTGGCTTAGCACGCACCTAGAGTTCAGTTGAAGTCTGGGCGTGTTGTGTAATTATTGAAAATGTTGTATTGGTGATTGTAATTCTCTTGAGTGCTCAGTTACGTTGAATGTGATTCCCATCGTCCTTCTACTTATCTAGCCTAAACTCAACCTAAGCCCAATCCTAACCCATAAGTCCTATTGATTTTAGATATGAGTCGTCTCATACAGTAGAGAGAGTGCGAACGTGCAAGCCTATGGACACCGACTTTGATGGATTTCTTAAGAGTTTGTCCCGAGCTTTGATTCGAGTAAAACTCTACTCATTAGTCACGTTATTTTCCCTTTTGCGCGACTGAAAGATTCACCGGGATTCACCATCCAAGTAAAGTAAATTTCAAATTACTGTTCTAGAAATAGTTAGATATAATCTTGACTTTAATTCTGTTCTAATGTATTTCTATACACGTGTGCATGCGACTTCGTATAGGTCTCTACAGCTCAAACTCACTCTAACATCCAATTGTTCCGACAGGAGAGCTGAGTAGTTTGCCCGAGACGTGCAAATGGTTAAGTCTGGGGGTGTGATGAGTCTCATTTATATACACATTTATGGACTCATCTGGGCCGTATTTCTAGTCGATGCACTACACTTTAGGCATGTTTTTGATTATATTTGTTATTCCTTGCTAGGTGCACTCTTAGGCCCGTTTCGGTGTGCATTTGCGCTCCTTGTTATTGGGGGTAAGCACATAGTGCTCCCCATCCCTTTCTCTAAGTTTATCTAGTGCTAGAGGTGTTTTCCCAGTTGTTTTATCTTGTGTATAGGTGGTCGGATCATCCTGTTTTCCCCCAGAATTCATGATTGTGTGCAACGCACGGTCGTGCGTTTCCTTGATGCACGGACGGTTGTGGTCGTGCGTTCTCATCTAGTCAGAAAACGGGAGATCTGAGTTTGGTCGTGCGTTTTGACGCACGAGCGGAATTGCCCGTGCGTGAGTCAAACGCACGGACGCCTGTTTCTTCCTATTTTGTAGCTTTTCTGAATTTACCCGTGCGTTTTGACGCACGGGCGGATTTGCCCGTGCGTGAGTAAATCGCACAGGCAGTGCATCTTCGTCTTCATGCCAGTTTTTATCATTAATTATCGCACGGGCAGCGCGCGATCGTGCGTTCGACAGTGCGTGCCCAAAACTCTGCCTGTTTATTATTTAAAGCAGGAAATGCTGCTACGAGAGAAGGCCGATTCCCCTCGCAGGGATTGATCTGTTGCTCGCGTAAGGAGGATGGATGGGGAGGTCTTACTCACCTGTAAAAGGATTAACAGTTAGATATAGCGAAAATCTCAAGAAGAGAGATGAATGAGGGCAGTACATACCCTCCCTGGGGAGCACCGGGAGCAGCGAGTTGAGGTTTCGGCGGAGATGGACCACCTCGAAGTTCTTCTTGTTGAAGAACTGGAATAGGGCGGCATCATGGCCGCTGAGAGCTGGGGAGCGGTAGGTGTTCTCGTCGTGCTGGATTGGGGAGAAGAGAACGTTGCCGAAGTTCCCTTTGACGAAAAGGAACTTCTGAGCCCAGTAATGGCTCTTATTGACGGTCTCGACAACCTTGATCCCCAAGCCCATAAAGTAGGCGGTGCCATCTTTGTAGGCCCTGAAGGAGAACAGCTTCTGGAAGACCGGTAAGCTGAACTCAATGCGTTCTTCTCGCATGTAGCACGCGAATGCAACGATGACAGACATGGCATTGGGGGTCAGCTGAACCAATATCACGCCAAAATGCTTTAGCACCTGGAGAGCAAAATGGCGAGGTCTTAAAGAGTCAAGCGAGAATTTAAATTCCGGCAAGATGAATGTAAGAGAGATTAAAAGGTACCTGGCGAACCTCTGACCACAGGGGCAGGCGCAGGCCGACCCCAAAGTGGGCAGTTGGGATTGCGAGCTCATCCTGTATGGGGACGTTGATTACGTCATCCACGCCAGGGCAGCGAGAGGAGAACCCTGGCGGGATATAGTCGGCGATGGCGGCGAGGTATTCTTCCTCGGTCAGGTTGTTGTTGAAAAAAGTGTGGTCGGTAAAGGCCCAGGCACACTTCAGCCGACCTTCAGCCTCGCTAGCATCCCCCACCATTGATGAAACCTGCGAGAAAAAGAGCAAAAGGCGCGAGGGAGAGAACGCGAGATCTCGCAGGCAGAGGAAGAAGAAGAGCTAGCGATAAATGCGGTAGGTGAGTTTCAGCACTGAGACCTATTTATAGAAAATGAAAAGCGCGGGAAAGAAGTCGAAGCGACGGGGGGTATGGTTAGGCAAAACCCCATATGGTGACTGCGTGCGAGAACGTAAGGTAGCTCCAGATGCATTAGCGAGCGAGACCCGCTGGCGAAATTAGTATCAACGAGATTTGCATACGAGAACGGCAGGAAAGAAAACGGAAATAATAGATATACAGCAAGCATTGAGAGCAATTATGTCGCATAATAAATAATAAGTGCGCAAGAGCCCTGGTAGTGGGCGAGAAGTAGTTAATAAAAAAGTAAAAAAGTTCGCGAGATTGTCCAGCGAGATTAAACAAGTTTTTAAACATTGTCGGGGGTCTAGCCGGGCAGGAGAGGAGTGCGAGCGAGGACTAGTAATGCATCCATTTCCACCTACCACGGCCTCGCACTCCTGACTGCGGCGGAAACCTAGGGTAGTGATATGCGTGGACGGCGCAAGCCTCGCGTTGAATCAAGCGAGCGTAATCTTCCACTCGCGCGAGGTGTGTCCCTGGGGAGGTGGCCGTCTCGCCAAGATCTTGCGGCATCTCGGTGCGGAGCCGTGCACACTCATCCAACAGAGTGGCATGCCACTCCTCGGCAACCTCTCTGTCCCTCTTCCCCTGGAGGTGAAGATCATGCAGTAGTCGCCCTTGTTTCTGAAACAATTCTGAACTTCGCCTCTTCACGGTTTCGGGATCTCGCGGATCGCCAAGGAAATCATCCATTTGCTCCGGCAAAGGAAGAGGCGACATCTCTTCCTCCCCAAAGTCAGAGTCAGTGGGGAGGGTCTCTGAATCACCTATGATCAAATCTAAACAGCGTTAGCAGTTAGCGAAGCTTTCTCTTATTGTCGCAGAGAATGATCTTTCTAATAAGCAGCAGCAGAATCCTTACCAGGAGGCAGGCGAGAAGTGTTAGGCCGACCCTGAAAAATTGAAAGGAAGCGAGACGGACTTCCCTAGACCAGCGCGGCGCGTCGTGTCGTCGGCAGGAGTGGTTGTGGCCGGTCGCGAGCCACCGGAACCTTCCCCCCTCAAGAGATTGAACCCCGGGGTGTTAAGAGTTTTGTCAGGGGGGATCGGCGACTGGGGTCGCGAGTTTTGACGACCTGGGGTCGCATGGTGGGAGGCTGTAAGAAGTAGAAGAATGGAAGGGCCATCAGTTTGGAGATTAAGCTTGGCAGGTAAGGGCGGGTAACTTACTAGCAGCTTGCCCATTGGCGAGGTCAGTCTTCGCCGGAGGATCGGGGCGAGCCCCGGATAAGTCTTCGCTCGCGCCGTTATCGATAGGTGGGGGTCCTGTAGTCAGGCGAGGTTTAGTGAAATCAAATGAGCAGCTAAGCGAGAAGGATAGCTTTTACCTCCCCGGTGGTCCTGTTATCAGGAGAAGAGTCCAGCAGTACAGTCTTGTACCCCTTGGGGGTAGGCTGACTAGCTTCGCCTTTTTTATCTTGGTGGGGGGGGGGAGTGGTCTGACGGGTCATCCAGGCGGTGGCGTTGGCCATGGCAGAGAAATCGTCCGCCTTGGACGCCCTCAGTCGAGCTTGAAGTTCTTCTGTTAGAGGCATTTCCTGGCAGCTACAGCAGAAGGAAGTGGAGAAGGGGGAATAGAATAATGGCGCACGTCACCCCAGCTTGGGTATTATTTATAGCTGTGAGGTGGGACCCACAGAAAGATTCCTGACAGATCAGTAGTCGCCGGCGAACACCCGGGGTTAGATGATTCTTTACGAGCTTAGAGTAATCTCGTAAAGAGCGGGGATTGTGTACAACCCCGTGTTCGCCTGAGGGGGTAAGGCTCGAAGATGGGTGAATTAGCCTGGAAGTGGTCATCTCGCCACTAAAGAGCCGCGAGAGCCAGGCAAGGCGAGCCAGGGTGATCTCGCAGAGGAGAATGTGAGGTCTGGCCTAGATGGTTGTCGTCAGAAGGAAGGCGAGCCGGACCTTCGCGGGCTGTTCGCATAGGGAGGGTTCGCGAGCCATACTCGCGAGAAGTCTCGCGAGCGGCGCTCTCACAGGCCACTTGCCCAGGGGCTAAGGAGGTGAAATTACCCCTCTGCCCCTGGTGGGTTGCTAGTAGCCTTTTAGAACAACGGATTTTGACTGTTAACAGACTAAATTGGCGTGCGTTTAGTGAAACCAAAAGGCAGAATCCCGCTATCAGCAAACCAGTTCAGAAAAACTATAAATAAGACTCTAAGGGCACCTTTGGAGGGACTTCTCTTTTTTGGCTTCTCTCTCCTCAGGTCATCTTTGGTGAGCATTCTCAGAGTGCTCCAAGGTGCCCGGCATCAGTTTTTGGCTTGGGAGGGAAAGCGCTTTAAGATCTTCCGGGTGTGTGGTGGGACCTCCACACTGTCTCCAAGGGTCTCAGTTATAAGTCTTCGTTCAAGTTGTTCCGAGGGATCAGTAAGCGTGAGTTGCACCCATCTTGGGGGTCCGAACTCCTCGTTGGGCTGAATCCCGGTTCCAACAATGTGTTTATGACTCATTGAAACTTGGCATTGGTTTGTACTTAGCAATTAATGTCCTGCAAACACACAACTAAGATGTCACATCAAATACAATATCAATTCATCTTAGTTCAAGGGACACTTCTTCAAATCAAGGTTATTGTGGCTACAATACCCAACAAATTATCGCACTTGTGTCTTCAGTGGAATAGAGGATGCGTCAGATGGAGGAATGATAAGTAGGTTTTATATGAATTTTTATTATAGATTTTAGTATTTAGTTAATAGGAATTTCTCTTTTTCATGTCAATATTAGCTTATAAATACATCTTTTCTTCAAATTAAACCTAATTTAGCATCTTTTGTAATTTTGCAGATTTTTGGGACAATTTGGCCAAATTTGCATTCCATGCCCACGGTCATACTCGTGACCAAGGGCGTGTAATCCTAATGAACGTCCAAAGTAGCTGTCGCGCGATTTGGGAACATTTCCCCCAAGTCACGCCCGTGTTCAAATTACACGCCCTTAGTCACGCCCGTGACCGAGGGCGTGTCAACTTAAAGATGACTCAGCGACGTTGTCGTGTCCAAGTGGAGATGTCATGCTTTTGACTTCAGTCACGCCCATGTCCATGCAAGTCATGGTCATGACTCTCCCACGTGATTTCTGACTTCCGCTGCACCGTTAATCGCACCCACACTGCATTTAAGGAAGCCACCCAAGTACACGGTCGTGACCTCCATGTCACGCGCATGTAATGTCCAATTTTTGTCGCGCCGTCATGCAAGCCCCACGCCACTGTCCCAACTGAGCAGAATAGTAATTACACGACCTCGGTCACGGGTGTGACCGAGGGCGTGTAACTTGGAAATTTTTCCTATAAATTCCAGAGGTCCCCTTGAGTCCAGGGTTCAGAATTTTGGATAGGGGGTGCTAGAGTTGTTAGTGTCCATTTTCATGCTTTTTCATGTTTTTCCTTTTCACGTTCTCTCCCACTCTTCCTTTCAAGTAATGCTCTAGTTTTCTTTCATGCAATAGTCTAGTGTAAGCTTGTAGTCTCTCCTTTTATATTATTATAACCTTTCATCTAAGGATTGTAATCACTTTTGTTATTAATAAAGATTTAGCTTTACTTTCTTTCATTTTCTCGTTCTACGTTTAGTTAATTTTTCATACAATCTTATCTTTCTCTTTTATTCCCCTCCACCATGATTAACTAATTCTCATTAATGCTCGATCGAAATGATCCGAGGTTGAGATAATCAAGTTATGAATTGTTATCTCTCTTTTTCCAATTAACACTTTTGATTTACCCTTGATTTTTATTTAGTGAGACCATATTTTTGATATAGGGTTTTCACTTAGGTTTTCATACATTGCTAGCCGAGAGACTCAAAGTATGAATCGATCACTCAAGGGTAAAGAGAGTTGCATGAACCCCTCGAGAGAGGATGACGTAACTCTCCCGGATGTTGGAACATGGTCTTCCGCATCTCCTAGGTTTGAGAATAACAAATCCTATGTGTATTTGATCTTGTGTGTTTAAGTGTGCAGGATAACAAAGTCCACATGACTCAAGGATTACATAAGAAGGTTGCCCCGAAAGTTGAGCCATCAAATCCAAATCTCCCACTAGCGCTGGCGGTAGTACTAGCGCAGACGCTAGCTGCGTTCGACGAACTGTTAGCGGCGCTCGACGAAATGCTCAGAAATTCGTTCGATGAAATTTCGCTCGACGAACTCTTTGCTCCGTTCGACGAAATTTTGATCGACGAAATGGATTGCTTAAGCGCAATTGCTGGGAGAACTTATAGAAGGAGATAGCGTCAGGCGATATCCGATAGCGCAGGTGATAGCGAGGAGCACAGTTGGCAAGGGAAAATTGTTTCCTCGGATTGAAGATTCTGTCACGCAGAATGTGTCCTAATATGGGATAGCGCCGACGGTAGCACTAGCGCAGGCACTAGCGCTAAGTCTATAAGAAGGATATCTTGGCTCCGTCTTGACAAGCCTCTAGAGATCCAGAATTCCAGAGCTTCGTGCCACAGCATAGAGAGGAAGGTTCAGAGAGATACTCCCACAAATCCATAAAGACTAAAGGAGATCCGTGGAGAAGATTTCAACACGCGTCATCATCGTGATGAAAGACCGCATCGACTACGATCATACTCTGCGTCTTCGTCTACTTTTCCAAGAGATCCACATAGAGGGAGTTTTTATATTATTGTCTTTTCATTTCATATTCTTCTTGTAAACGGTTAGTGAATTCGCCTCGTGTTGGCGACTAGGTCTGGGTAGGACTTAGGGCTGAAATTTGCCTCGTGTTGGCGACTAGGTCTCGGGAGTAGGTCTAGGGGGTGCTCGGGCCATATCCAGGGAAGGGTTGGCTAGAGCGGCTTGAGGCCATATCCGGGGAAGGATCGGCTAAAGCCAACCGGTTCGTGGGGATACGAGTCGGTATAGAAAACAAAAAGAGTCTTTCTATTAGCTTTGATTTCTAGCTTCGATAAGAGATCAAGTTTTGTAATCATGCTTCTCAAGTTAATAAAATCATGTCTTTACTTTTACTTCACTTGATTTGTCTTGATCTTCTCTAGTTTAATAATCAAAGCTTTTTCAAAGTTATTAAAAATATATTATAAGTTTTTTAAACCCTTATTCACCCCCCCCCCCCCTCTAAGGGCGCCTACCGATCCAACAAGTGGTATCAGAGCCAGGTTATTCCAAATCGGCTTAACAACTGGGAATAATGGCATCTCATGATCTCGCTTCTACTAGTGGGGTAAATTTTTATGAAGAAGAAAAATCTCTTAAACCACCGTTATTTGAAGGAAGAAATTATAAAGGATGGAAAATAGTAATGGAAAATTTTCTTAAACGTTTAGATGAAAAAGTTTGGAATATTACTATCAAAAAACCACCTAGAGTATTAAATAAGAACGAAATGATTTTAAATGCAAAATCTATGAATAGTCTATTTTGTGCGTTATATCATAATATTTCCAAACTCATTTATACTTTTCCTACTGCATACGAGATGTGGAATTTTCTTGAAATAACTTATGATTCTCCTTCTGCAGGTATACAACGATTACAAGAACCAGAGAATATGCAAGCCTGCACAGGTATTCAAGAAAGCTCCACACATGACGGATCCATGAAGTGCACATCAAATGGAAAAGTAGAAGTACTGTCTTCGGAAGAGGAGTGCCAAAAAGATTTAAAAGAAACCATATGTTCAAATCATGCCTCTCCCGAAAGCAATGTAAGGAAATCAAATCTCATCTTTTGTACTTCCATTTCTACTTTACAATTGCTACAAATTACAAAGCGCAAACTTAAGAAATTAAAAATGCAAATTGCAAATTGCGCTTAGAAAATAAAAATTTAAAAGCAAAAGTTAAAGTAGTATCAAAATCTGATTTATCTAGCTTTACTCATGTCACTTCAATTAAAAATACAAAACCTTGTCTTGATTGCAATAATATTAAAGAAAAATTTAAGGAACTTGAAAAAAAAAATTTTATAAAAGAACAAAATGAAAAATTATATTTAGAAAATTCATCTTTGATAAATGATTGTGCTAAGTGTAAAGAATATAAAATTGAAATTAAAGAGATGGATGAAACATTTGATGAATATAGAAACAACTATCAAGATTATATTGATTCAATTGTTTCCACTCTTAAAAATAGCACAATCGCTTATAATAAAGTTAGACATAATTTAAAGATCAAGAATGATGAATTAAAATAAAAAATCAACTTGCTTATGAAAATTGTAAATACAAATTCACAATATCAAACTATATCTAAAAACAAGTTGAATATGAATATGAACATCTTAGCTAAGTCTAATAATGGGAGCAAGAATCACAAAGTGTTTGTAAATCAAAATCAAAATCATCATTACTTGCAAAATCATGTTTCTCCCAACTCAAAATTAAAATTGCACAAATTTCCTATGAACAATACTTGTAATAATCATTACAATCATAATCATCAATATAAAGATTATCATAATGGAAATTTGACAAATAAGAATAACACAAAACTAAAGTTTGAATGGAGGCCCAAAACTAAAACTGAAACATTAACTTCACATGAAAGAACCCATTCATCAATATCTACCCACAAACCTACACGTTATATTTGGGTACCCAAAGGAACCACCACACTTGGTCCCCTTTGGATACCTAAATCTCGTATTCATTAGTATCCAATCATTTGCATGAAGTAGAAATCAACTCAAAATAAAATATCAATTCTCTACTTCATGATATGCTTAATTTCCTTTTTGTTTCTTGTTTTTTTATTTTTCTTTGAGTCATCATGATATGATCACTTTATATAACTTGTGATATGACTCTCACATATTAAACCAAAATTCATGAACAAATCAAATTGAATAAAGTTGAATAAAAAGTCCTATCATCTCTCAAGTGATCTACTTATCTTTTTACTTCTATCCTTCTAAATCCATTTCCTAAATAGTCTTATAAAATTTGAAAAACTAAATTTGTTATATGATATTATTAAGACTAAATGAAATAAGTGTCAAAATGGATTTAAAAGGTGTATTTTAGGGGTATTAGTCTAAATTAATAAAATGCGCAAATTTTGCTTAGGTAGTTAATATATTTGCGTCATTTTCAATTACCCCAAGTATGTTTGATCATAATCATGTTTAAATCGGAATTGAAAAATTGCATGAATATTACTTCACTTATTTATGATCATTTCACTCATGCATATGTTGTGCAAAACTCAATAATTAAGGTATAATAAATATGAAACTCTAATGAAGATGAAACTCATGTACTAATTTTAATTTCCGCAACTTTTTGCGATTTCTTCTCGTCTCATCACTTCATTAGACATGCCTTACATTGCAAAAACATAATTAAGAAAAATCGGAAGCAAAATCGAAGAAAATCAAGGCTATACGATCAAAATAAGCACTCTTTGTGAGCTAACGCAGGCGCTAAGACCTAACGCCGGCGCTAGCTCGAGTCTCCGATTTTCTGAAATTTTAAAATTCTGAAAAATCAATAAAAATATATTACTTTATATGTACTACTCATTTTTTGCAATTCTGCCTGTACTTGTTTTTGAAAAATTAAAATACAAAATTACAAAAGTCAAATTACAAAAAAAAATATTTTGTTTTGTCTTTGGTTATTTGTTTGATTTCTATTCCTATATGCAAAAATCAAATACAAAAATATAAAACAAAAACAAGTATCAAAAATTATTATTTTTGAACTTAATTTTTCTATTTACATGTATCTTGCGAAAGGGTGATTTGGGCTATCATCCCATCATATCACCTAGTACCGGGCGAACCTCTCACAAGGTAGTCCTCGGGAACTCCAAGATCAATCTTATGAGTTCAAACTTTAAATTATCAAAAATATTGTATGGACATCATTGAGAAAATCAAGCATGATTTAATCTATTATTTAGAACTTCTATAATGTTGCAATTTATCTTTTCAAACTACTTTGAACATTGCTTTCATCATGCTTTGATATATCTATTAATATGTGAATCAATTATATTGAAAGTTGTGTAGAACTATGCGTAGCATGCCTCTAAGTATGAGTAAATGTTTTATGTTTGATAATGATCTTTATTCACTCACTTATTTTGGCATCGTCTACATATGTGTTTAATCTAAGAATGCTTGTGTATGTCTTGTAATAGTACAATGAATTAAAATTGCACAATTATCTTACCTACACTACTTTTATTTGCACTTTTTAAAGTTAAGAAAAGTGGTTATGATGTCATAAATTATATTGGTTTGCAAAACAAGTGTATTCGGAGAACTTTGTACAAAACAAAAATCATAAATAAAGTGACAAAGATAACTCCACCAAGCACTACTTGAACCTCCTGATAAGTCTTAATAAGCGTTGTGAGGTTGAGCACCTTGGAAAGAATAGTAAAGTATCTTGTGCAAACCATAATTTTCTTTCAAAATAAAAACCACTTATTCTTATGTACACCAGATCACAATAAAAATCAATATTGAAGAATCAAATTATGTGATCCCCCAAGCACTACTTTGCACCCTGATAAGTCTTAATGAGCATTGTGTGTGCAAAGCACCTTGGTAGTTGTACATTTTTTTGTGCATTGAAGTGCGTGGAAGTAAAATTATTTGTGTTTTATTGTGCTCTTACTTTACATATTTCTTGTATTTTTGATTAAAACATTTGTTTACTCTATTTAAAATACACATATGTGCACATCATTATCTTCCATAACACTTCTTCTCATGAGTATTGGATCCTAATGCTAATTCTATACTACTCTTTACTTATGAAATGCACTAGTTAACCTAGCATGCTTTCTACAATGTTTGGTATGTTTTGAAATTGTGAATTAAAGTAACATTGTAGTAATCTCTTTTTGATAACATTATTTCATGCTTGGTTACATTATTGTTAAACTTAAAGATTTTAATTGAAAAATGATTTACAAAAACATCTTCTTTTTGAAATTTAACTCATATATCTTTCTATGGATCATCATTGATTACAATAAGATGTTTCTTGTATTTCTATAAGTCTTCCGCATCTTAACCATATAATTGTTTTACCTTGCGCTTTCATGCTTATTTAAAGTCTTTCATTTTGTGTGCATCATCACTTGAATCTTCAAATTCCTTTCTTGCAACAAGTGGTAGACTTGCTTGGTAAACTTTATATTGGT
This sequence comes from Dactylorhiza incarnata, assembly GCA_033032865.1. Lineage (NCBI taxonomy): Eukaryota > Viridiplantae > Streptophyta > Magnoliopsida > Asparagales > Orchidaceae > Dactylorhiza > Dactylorhiza incarnata. The sequence continues at coordinate 11,094,822 of JAWHQI010000043.1, read as the reverse complement.
TGCTGTTAACATGGATTTTTTTTGCTATAATACTCTGATTCATTTCTATGAAAATATTATTACGCTAAAAAGTCTGATTTATTAATGGATTTCAAAATATCTATGTGAGTGTTTTCATAAATTCAAATAAAAATATAAATCCATAGGCTATGTCATCAGATTTAAAATGCTTAAATGGTTCCAATAATTATTATCCATGACTTCATATCTCACCATAGCGGGGGCGTAGGGTTGTAGACATTAGATAACCTTTATCTCTAGTCATGTCTTGTCCTTAACCGGGGAGGGTTCCAGTGGGGCCTTGCGAGGCACTGGGGGGAAAGAGTGCTAGGTTGAGTTGTGTCTAGTGTTTACATATGGGACTAACACCCCAACCTACGGCATGTATGCAGCTCCTCATGCCCATCCGTCACTTAGTACGGGGCTAGGGTGTAGACATATTGTCTGGGTAGTTTAGTTACTTGGAAATCATTACATTTTTTTATGCTTAAAACTCTTATATAAAAGGAAAAACTAACATGATAATATTGAGTACTTTAAGCTAAAAACTCTGATCTATCTCTATAAAAATAATTCTAAAACTCCTTATCATTTCCTTCTCTACAAGCTCGATCATGCCTCTATCTTATTATCAATTTTTAAGTGGTGTCTCCTTACCCGCTTTTGCTAATAACAAAAGGGGGAGAACTAACATGATAAATATAATCTACTATCAAAATATAATGCTTAATTAAGATGATAGCTTACATATTAGTAGAGCATTCACTTAAGGGGAGCATGTATTTAGGGGGAGCAATTCTAAATGCTAAAATCATAAATTATCCTAAGTCATCACTCTCACACACACACAAGTATGTTTCTTCATGCTTATATATTAATGCTCTGATTTATCATTAATGGATTTGTTATTATCAAAAGGGGGAGTTTGTTAGAACATGGTCTTCCGCATCTCCTAGGTTTGAGAATAACAAATCCTATGTGTATTTGATCTTGTGTGTTTAAGTGTGCAGGATAACAAAGTCCACATGACTCAAGGACTACATAAGAAATTTGCCCCGAAAGTTAAGCCATCAAATCCAAATCTCCCACTAGCGTTGGCGGTAGTACTAGCGCAGGCTCTAGCTCCGTTCGACGAACTGGTAGCGGCGCTCGACGAAATGCTCAGAAATGCGTTCGACGAAATTTCGCTCGACGAACTCTTTGCTCCGTTCGACAAAATTTCGATCGACAAAATGGATTGTTTAAGCGCAATTGCCAGGAGAACTTATAGAAGGAGATAGCGCCAAGCGATATCCGATAGCGCAGGCGATAGCGAGGAGCACAGTTGGCAGGGGAAAATTGTTACCTCGGATTGAAGATTCTGTCGCGCAGAATGTGTCCTAAAATTGTTTCCTCGGATTGAAGATTCTGCCGCGCAAAATTGTTTCCTTGGATTGGAGGTAGAACTAGCGCAGGCGCTAGCGCTAAGTCTATAAGAAGGACATCTTGACTCCGTCTTGACAAGCCTCTAGAGATCCAGAATTCCAGAGCTTCGTGCCACAGCATAGAGAGGAAGGTTCAGAGAGATACTCCCACAAATCCATAAAGACTAAAGGAGATCCGTGGAGAAGATTTCAACATGCGTCATCATCATGACGAAAGACCGCATCGACTATGATCATACTCTGCGTCTTCGTCTACTTCTCCAAGAGATCCACATAGAGGGAGTTTTTATATTATTGTCTTTTAATTTCATATTCTTCTTGTAAACGGTTAGTGAATTCACCTCGTGTTGGCGACTAGGTCTCGGGAGTAGGTCTAGGGGGTGCTCGAGGCCATATCCAGGGAAGGGTTGGCTAGAGCGGCTTGAGGCCGTATCCGGAGAAGGATCGGCTAAAGCCAACCGGTTCGTGGGGATACGAGTCGGTATAGAAACAAAAAGAGTCTTTCTATTAGCTTTGATTTCTAGCTTCGATAAGAGATCAAGTTTTGTAATCATGCTTCTCAAGTTAATAAAATCATGTCTTTACCTTTACTTCACTTGATTTGTCTTGATCTTCTCTAGTTTAATAATCAAAGTTTGTTAAAGTTATTAAAAATATATTATAAGTTATTTAAACCCTTATTCACCCCCCCCCCCCCCCTCTAAGGGCGCCTACCGATCCAACACTGGATTGGAGTCAAATCCAATAGCATGGTTCACAATGTAAAGCAAGTTTTTGGCAATCGATTATAGAACGAGAGTTCGGTCGATTTTTCCTAAACTTAATTGGGCATTTCCCTCGAGAGAGGCATGTTCAAGCTTCGGGAACCTCTGATGAGTCCCATTTATATACACATATTTGGACTCATCTGGGCTAGTTTTCACGCACTTGCACTTCATTTTTAGTTCATTAATGCTTATATTTCGCTTGTTCACTCTTCTCACACTAAGTGCACTTTTAGGCCCGTTGTGGTGTGCAATTGCATGCTTTGTTGTTGGGGGCAAGCACAATGTGCTCCCCATTCTTTTTCTGTGTTTATCTAGTGTTGGAGGTGTTTTCCCAGCTATTTTATCTTGTATACAGGTGGTCGGATCATCCAGTTTTCCCCAGAATTCATGATTGTGTGCAACGCACGATCGTGCGTTTCCTTGACGCACGGACGATTGCGGTCGTGCGTTCTCATTTGGGCAGAAAATGGGAGATCTAAGTTTGGTCAAGCGTTTTGACGCACGGGCAGAATTGCTCTTGCGTGAGTAAAATGCACGGTCGCCTGTTTCTTCCTGTTTTTTAGCTTTTCTGAATTTACCCGTGCGTTTTGACGCACGGGCGGATTTGCCCGTGCGTGAGTAAAACGCACAGGCGCGCCAGCTTCATCTTCCTGGCCTGGCTGTTTGTTAAATATCGCACGGTCCACGTACGGTCATGCGTTCGACCAGGCGTGACCAATGTCTGACTGTTTTTCTATATAAGCTGCAGATTCCACCTTAGAATGATCGATCTTCTTTTCCAGCATCCAATAGCTCTAGTTTCGCCCTTTTTCGTCGCTCCATCGCCGCCCACCTTCAGGATGAGCTCCGGCCGCCATTCTCTTGCAAATCTCTAGCCGGAGCATCCTCTAGGCCCCCTCCATTGTTCGTGCACCTCCAAAGCTCCATTTTGAGGGATTTTCTGCTGCATATATGAAGTTCTCCGGTGAGATCGTGGCCAAAGAAGATTGACGGAGAAGACGGGTATAATAGAAGAAGGTGACAGCTCTTCCGGACCCCGGACGGCAGTTGGAGCCCGAGCTCGGACAAGGATTGACAACCCTAGATCCCGGCAGTGAACCTCTGATGAGTCTTCGTGCTTTGGTTGTAATCTCAACCTCCTTTATATTGTAGTGTGTTATTCTATAATTATTTGGGTGTATGAACAATGTTTGCTAAACCTTGTTTTGTCATTTAATATTTCATGTCTATGTGAAATCGTTATGTGTGGTTTATGCAAGTGAGGAGCGCCCCCATCCATTTTCCATTCTGCCATCGTGTTCGTGTGCCATACTAGCAATTGCTAGTGGCGTGCTTGTTGATGCGGTGCTTGCGACCCTCATTCCGCCTGCCTACTCGCCCATCCGCCTAGTGAAGCGTGGCATAGCGGCCCGTGTAATCCATTAGCCTAACGAAGCAGCGCGCTCAAGGCCTGCACAGTTTGATTCTGCTTGCCTACTCATCCATCCGCCCTTGCGAAGCAGCGCGCTCAAGGCCTGCCTAGTCTCCATCCCGCCAAGCGAAGCATTGCATAGCGGCATTGCATAGGAGTAGTTATAGTTATTTATCCTTTATTTCCACAAACCAAATCACCCCCTTTCGTACCCATCCGACCTAAAGGACTTCGATCTCAAGTCCTTCCTCAATAGTTAACTCCACCTTACTGTGTTCCTTCGAGATTCGATACTCGGGGATTCACTCCTTATTTTATATTACTTGAACGATCGGTACACTGCCGTTTCGTGCCGCAGTCTAGCTACCGCCTATAGTGGTGTGTGAGATTCGCGCATCAAGTTTTTTGCACCGTTGCCGGGGAACACAGACTTGTGAGTTTTCTAGAGAGGGAGAATCTGAGAGAGAAGCCCTTCCATTTGTTTATCGCATCTTTTTTGTTTTATTTCTTCTTATTCTGTTTTACTGTTTATATTAGGTTGCTCTAGTAAATTTTTGTTAGGTGTAGTATTTTGCACAATAGTGCTTTTACTTTGAATTATTTTATCTTCACACTATGTGGGCTTCATTCAATATTCGTTGTCGTTGGTGTGGAGATATTTCTCATGCTAGTGATAGATGCCCATCGGGAGATAATAGCCCTAGCACTCAAGGCCCAGCATATGGAGCACCGACTTCGTCTGGTACTCCATATGGTGCGCGTAAGTCCTATGGCTATTCTGCCGAGCCTTTACCGTCGTACTTCTTTTCGGCTTCAGCACCTGCTGTGCCAAAGAAGCCCGTAAGGCAGTGCTTGTTTTGTCAGAGCACGGATCATGCCTTGAAGGATTGTGTTGCCTATCTTCGCCAAGTGGACGAGGATGACGAGCCAGATATCCGGATCGTCCCGACTCCTACTTCTGGCAGCACACCTTCAACATCCGGTTATGTGTATGTGCCACCTTCACATTTTGAAGGGTATGGCGTGGACACAGTCACCAGATGTGTGGCTGATCTAGGTTCTGACATGACTGAGCCCATCTCCCCTGTCCATATATCACCATGCATGAACTTGATTCTTCATGAGGAATCGGTGCTCGACTTTTATCTGAGCATTATTCTTCCCCATGTTGTGCATACTACTATACTCATCTCTGACGACATTGTTGATGATGTGTTACAGAATGAGTCAGGTGTTCTTAGTATTATGCATGTTCCTATGGAGGAGGACAACCTTCTAGGTGAAGAGGAGCTTTCCTCAGCACCGGTGGAGGAAGTCCAAATCTTGGGCATGGCTACTGTTGATCCCGCCGAACCTTGTAGCATTGATGACAATGCAAACATTATTTTACTTCCCCAACCTGATGGGAGTGAGACCGGGACCACTCCCCAGATTGATATTTATTTAAGTTTTTCTTCTCTTTTATTCCCTAACCCCCCATCTTTATCTGAGCCTATGCAGGTTGAACCTCCACAGGTACTTCAGGAGGACTTGGAGCATTCTGCTCAAGTCAATGATGAGTGCATCCTCTCATGTGAGGAGGTTGATTCCCCCTCCATAGAGGAAGCCTCATTCATTGCCTTCTCCTCCTGCTGCCTCCCTGGAGATGACACCTTGATGGGCAAGGATTTATTTTGTGGTGAGACGAGTGAGGACCAGCTCTCCTCCTCTTCTTACTTCCTTTTCCCGCTACCTGTGTTCAGCAGGTATTTTTATTTAGGTAGGGGAGTAACTGTTCTGTCGTCGTATCGGTACCTGCTACCGACGCGCATATTAGAACAGTTACCTGTTCATTTCCTTTTCCATACTCCCATTAGCTAGAACTGTTTTAAATTTAAATAAGTCGTGCTGGGATGACAATAACCCCAGTAGTTATCTTACCTTTTCCTGCATTTTTATTTTCATCTAGTTTAGTTTAGTTAGTTGTATATCATTTTGCTTTGTACATTTTTCTTTTGTTTTTGCGGAGCTCACCACTGCAGGTCCTTTTCTGGATGGCGGATACTGCAGCTTTGTCTTGGTTTACACGCCAATCTTCTGGTATGCTCACTTGCTGAGCATTGGGTACTCTCTTCCCCTAGCCCTCAATTAAATTTCATGTTAATATTTTATGCTGGTTGGTTTAGTTTAAGTCTGGGAGAGAGATATTTATTGTACCCACTACACATGCACATCTCAGTGCATGCTTGAAGTATTTTATTTTCAGTTATATATGATTTTGTTGCATTTTCTTCGCACACCACAGCACCCACATGAGCCTGTACTTAGTTGTTGGCGCGTAATGAGTTGAATTCATTTCCTCTGTGTGATTGGGAAAATCATTGTGCTGGCTTTTAAATTATGTAGTGGAGTAAAATGTTGACTCCGGTGTTCCTAGTCAAGTACTCATGTGTGTGAAATTTTTCAAATCTTTATGAAGCGAGCAGGAGTTAGTCAACTTAAAGTTACAAGCCAAACAACCAGAAGCAAATGGAGGCAAACAAATGATCTTTATTGATAGCAGTACTTCAATTACAAGGCAAGGCATGCTTGGCGAGACATGATTTCGCCAGCACAAACACCAAAGAGAAAATTACAAAGTTGAAGATAACTTGAGACCGCTCAGACCGCGCGACCTCCCTGTGACTTGAGCAAGCTGCCAAACCGTAGCGACCTGCCGATCACAGAACACCACCAAACCGCACTCCTTCTTCCGAACTCCTGATTCTCCCGAACTCCAGCACCACAACTCCAAGCCGCATACCGCCCGAACACTTTCAGAGGAAGAGGTGATCGCTGCTGCCCACACTATCCGCAGAAGCTGCACAAGAAGAGTTTAATCAGCAGACTGCCCAGTCAGACAAATAGAGACCGCAGGAAAGAAGAGAACTCGGCTTACACTTGGTGTGTCTTAAATTATTGCTGCCGATGGGTCCTATTTATAGGCGTGAGACCTGATCCAATCACCACCCTATGAGATAGGATCACCACCCTCCAGACCGCGCGACCTGACCGGTCACACCGCGCGATCAGCAACAGTACTCCTGCTTCATTTTGGTGAACTCGCCAGCTTCAACATCAACCATGAGAGACCGCCACTCTCACAGCAGATCGCGACTCCAAAGGAGATCGCCAGACCGCCCGAAGTTGTTCACCCCCTGTGTTCGCCCGAGACCGCGAACACAGCCAATTCGCCATCAACCCCCGAACTCCTGTCCGCATGCCGGTCTCCACCTGAGACCGCGAACAGCGTCCAGCTTGCATACCAGTCTCCTCCTGAGACCGTAACCTGAGACCGCGCGACTAAGACCCTTAGTCCGCGAATACCACTAGAAAGCCCGGTCAGCTACCAGACCGCATTCTGGAAAACCTGGATCAAACTGTGCGGTCACACCAGACCGCCACAGCCTTGAAGAAGACAGCTCACCACGCGGTCACGCACAGACCGCGCACACTTGAAGACGAATAGCCTGCCACGCGGTCACAGACAGACCGCGCGGCCTACACCTTCAGCCACCTTGGACCAGATACCAGCGATCAAGCCAGGAGACCGCAGCTAGGCTAAGACAAGCCAGACCGCCAAGTCGTGCGGTCACGCCAGACCGCCCGACCTCCTCCCAGACCGCCCAGGTCCAAAATTCCTCTAACTTCCACTTCAACAATTTCAACACTCCCCCTTGAAGTGGGAAGTTGAAAGTAGCCCCAGTAGGCTCCTTAGCCGTGTGAACGGCCCCTTTACCAGCGCCTTTGTGAAGATGTCCGCCACGTTGTCCGCACTCCGCACATGCCCGACCGAAAGAGATCCCTCCAGCACCTTCTCCCATATGAAGTGATGCTCGATCTTGATATGCTTGGTCCTCGCGTGACAAACTGGATTGGTAACCAGTTTGAGAGCACTCTCGTTGTCACCGCGTAGCAGAGTCGGCTCCCGAAATTCCTTGTGGACGTCTCCCACCAACCTCCTAAGGCAGATGGCTTCCTGAGCTGCCAAGGCCGAAGCCTTGTATTCCGCTTCCGTGGTGGAGACCGATACGGAATCCTGCTTCTTGCTGCACCATGATATAGCTGTAGGGCCCGCCATGAAGACGAATCCAGACGTCGACTTCCGATCATCCGAATCTCCCCCGTAACAGCATCCATGTACCCGTGCACCTCGAAGCCCGCATCCCTCCTGTATAGGAGACCCATGTCCGAGGCCGCCTTGACATACTTCAAAATGTTCTTGGCTGCTAGCAGATGAGGTACCCGTGGCTCCGCCATATATCGACTCACTCTGCCAACTGCATATGCAATATCCGGCCTCGTGATCGTCAGATAGATCAGGCTCCCAACCAGAGCTCGGAACACCAACGGATCTTGCATAATCCTCCCCTCATCCTTCTGAAGCTTCATAGCCTTCTCCAGAGGTGTGGAAGTGCACTTCCCTTCCTTCATGCCGAATCGCTCCACGATCCGCTCCGCATAACCGGCCTGGGTCACCAGCACTCCACCTTCCTTCCTCTGCACCTCGAGTCCAAGGAAATGGTGTAGCTCACCTAAGTCCTTCATCTCGAACCTGATAGACAGCTCGGCCCGAAGCTGCGCTACTTCCTCCTTCGAGTTCCCCGTCACGATCATATCGTAGACGTATAGCAGCACGATGACTTGAAGCTCCCCGCTCTTCTTGACGAACAAGCTTGAGTCTGAGTCTGAAGCACCAAATCCACAGAATAGGAGGTATTCTGCGATCTTCCCGTACCACGCCCTCGGCGCTTGCTTCAACCCATACAGGTCCATCTTCAACTTGCAGACATGCTCCGGAAAATCTTCAGACACAAAGCCTGGTGGCTGGATCATGAAGATATCTTTGTCAATCTCGCCGTACAAGAAAGCGTTCTTGACATCAAGCTGCCAAATGTCCCATCCACTGAACACCGCCAAGGCAATGATGAACCGAACTGAAGTCATTTTTGCCACCGGGCTGAATGTCTCCTCGTAGTCTTCACCGTATTGCTGCGAGAACCCCCGAGCTACAAGACGAGCCTTATACCGCTCGATGTTGCCGTCAGCCTTCTTCTTAAGCTTGTAGACCCACTTGCATGTAACAGGAGTGGTGCCCTTGGGCTTGGGCACAAGAGACCAGGTCTCATTCTTCTCAAGAGTTGCCATCTCTTCTTGCATTGCAATGTCCCACTCCTTCACACCTCTGGCCTTCTCAAAGCTCGACGGCTCCCTCGCATCCAAGGGACCAGCGAAGAAACATGAGACGAAGCTCACTGCGTTTCCTCCTGTATAGCGATCAGGGGCGACGATCGCTCGCTTCGACCTCCTCAGCTCCTTCCCCTGAACCATATTATCTCCAGCTGCTGCTTCCCTAGCTCCTCTTCCAGACGTGCTAGGAGCATCGCTCCCCCTGCTCCCTGAACCAGAAGCCCCCGTCTCGGAACTAGAAGGAGATGGACCACCTGGTGACACAGGTAGCTCCACCTGAAGATCCTCCACAGCTTTCTCTGGCACCTCCACCCTGCTCTCTGGTAGCTCCACATCAGAAGACCCCTTGTAAGATGTCACCTCATCGAACACGACGTCGCGAGATACCAAAAATCTCTGCGTCTCCGTGTCCATGCACTTTCATCCTTTCTTCTGCTCATCGTATCCCACGAAGACTGGCTTCCTTGCTTTCGCATCTAGCTTCGTACGAAGAGCATCTGGAACATGCACGTAGCAGGTGGATCCAAACACCCTAAGGTGTGCCACGCTTGGCTTCTCCTTGAACATCATCTCATGTGGAGTCAACATGTTGATGGGACTCAGAGGCATCTTGTTGATGAAGTAGGCAGCACAAGACATTTCCTTCGCCCAGAAGGACTTTGGGATACTCTTGGCATGCAGCCAACACTTGCAGGTCTCCGTCAGATGACAGATCTTCCGCTCTGCAACTCCGTTCTGTTGTGTAGTATGCGCACAAGTGAGCTCTCTCCGGATGCCTGCCTTCCTGCAAAAAGTAGAGAACTCACTGGAGGTGAACTCCCCTCCGTTGTCAGTCCTCAGCTTCTTCACCCGCAGTCTTAGCCGACCCTCCACGAGCTCCTTGAACTCCACAAACTTGGCAAACGCCTCCGCCTTCTCCTTCAGGAAAAATACCCAGACATATCTGGTGTAATCATCGATCAACACCAGCATATATCTGCTGCCTCCGAGGCTTGGGGTATCAGTTGGTCCCATCAAGTCACCGTGGATGCACTCCAACGGCACACTACTCCTTGTCTGCGACTTATCAAACGGTAGTCGATGAGACTTGCCGAACTGACATCCCGCACAAACATGACCTTCACCGTAGGAAGATAGACTTGGCAGGCCCTTGACCAGACCTCTCACCGCCATAGCTTTCAGCTTGTCCATCCCTACATGCCCCAACCTCTCATACCATATAACGGCGCCATCATTCGTCTTCATCTTGTCGACGTAGGAACTTGTCGATAGAACAAACAAGTCCTTTGCCCGTCTCCCGACATGGACGACCTCGGCCTTTACAGCCTCAAAGTTGCGTAGAAACTTCACTTCTGTTGGGCCGAACAGAACGTGATACCCAGCGTCTACAGCGTTGGTCACGGAGAAGAGGTTTTTCTTCATACCAGGCACGTGATAGACACTCTTTAAAGTAAGTGGCCCTCTATCACTGCCCAAGGAAACAACCCCCACCTTCTCTATTGGATGCACAGTATTATCAGCAGTAATGATTGCATTGTTTCCTGTATAGGGCTGTGCAGAAGAAAGCTTGGTCTCATCTCCGGTGAGGTGATGACCACACCCTGAGTCCACGATCCAGTCCTCCAGATAGTTGATAGAAGCAGAAGCTCCAACAGAAGCCGAGAAGGCTCCTCCCCAACCTCCTTCAAAGTGCCTGGCCTCAACTTCCTCCTTCTCCGCAGCATGCCCAGCTTGGGTGACCACCTTGCACTCCTTTCTGATGTGGCCATACTTGCCACACTTGAAGCACTTCGGACCTTCACCCTTCTTCTTCCCGTCAGCCTTGGGAGCATACCCCCTTTCCTGCTGCCCAGAAGTTGAAGGCCCATAGCCTCCTCCAGCGGTCTTCTTCTTCTTATCCCACTTCTTCTTCTTGCCTGAGAAGAGCACTTCGCCATCTCCCCCAGCCACCAACACCCCCGCCATCTGCCTTGCCAAACTTTCTTGCGATGCAAGCAAGTTCTCCAGCTCCAACAGAGACGGCTGATTTGCCCATCCCTGCACCGACGTCACAAAGGCAACATATTCCTTTCGCAAGCCGCGGATGATGTGTCTCTTCAGCTTCGCCTCAGAGATAGGCTCATCAGGATCCAATGCTGAGATTTCAGCGCACAAGTTCTTCATCTTCAGAAAGAAAGTGGAGATAGAAAGATCACCCTGAGCCGACCTTGCCAGCTCATTCTCCAAGAACTGTAGCCTTGCTACATTCTTCTTGTTAAACAGCCCATCCAGGGCTCTCCAGATCTCTGCAGCCGATCCACATCCCAGAATGTTATCAAACAGATCAGGTGAAATTGCTCTCTTCAGAGTGAACTCTGCCTTCGCATTCGTCCTCCTCCAAGTTCTCACCTCAGCTCCATTATCCCCTTCCGGGACAACTTCCTGCGTCTGATCTCCTCCAACTACCTCCCAGAGGTCCTCGCCTAGAAGATAGCTTTGCATACACGACTTCCACTTCTTGAAGTTAGTCGATGTAAGCATCTCAATTCCAAGACCTCTCGCTTCCATTGCTCTACCACTGGTTCCTTCTTCACAAAGGTGATGGCTACTCTAAGTCACTCACTACTCAATCACTCCAACCTCGCTTTGATACCATGTGAAAATTTTCAAATCTTTATGAAGCGAGCAGGAGTTAGTCAACTTAGAGTTACAAGCCAAACAACCAGAAGTAAATGGAGGCAAACAAATGATCTTTATTGATAGCAGTACTTCAATTACAAGGCAAGGCATGCTTGGCGAGACATGATTTCGTCAGCACAAACACCAAAGAGAAAATTACAAAGTTGAAGATAACTTGAGACAGCTCAGACCGTGCGACCTCCCTGTGACTTGAGCAAACTGCCAAACCGCAGCGACCTACCGATCACAGAACACCACCAAACTGCACTCCTTCTTCCGAACTCCTGATTCTCCGGAACTCAAGCACCACAACTCCAAGCCGCAGACCGCCCGAACACTTTCAGAGGAAGAGGTGATCGCTGCTGCCCACACTATCCGCAGAAGCTGCACAAGAAGAGTTCAATCAGCAGACTGCCCGGTCAGACAAATAGAGACCGCGGGAAAGAAGAGAACTCGGCTTACACTTGGTGTGTCTTAAATTATTGTTGCCGATGGGTCCTATTTATAGGCGTGAGACCTGATCCAGTCACCACCCTATGAGATAGGATCACCACCCTCCAGACCGCGCGACCTGACCGGTCACACCGCGCGATCAGCAACAGTACTCCTGCTTCATTTTGGTGAACTCGCCAGCTTCAACATCAACCATGAGAGACCGCCACTCTCACAGCAGATCGCGACTCCAAAGGAGATCGCCAGACCGCCCGAAGCTGTTCACCCCCTGTGTTCGCCCGAGACCGCGAACACAGCTAGTTCGCCATCAACCCGCGAACTCCTGTCCGCATGCCGGTCTCCACCTGAGACCGTGAACAGCGTCCAGCTTGCATACCAGTCTCCTCCTGAGACCGCAACCTGAGACCGCGCGACTAAGACCCTTAGTCCGCGAATACCACCAGAAAGCATGGTCAGCTACCAGACCGCATTTTGGAAAACCTGGATCAAACTTTGCGGTCACACCAGACCGCCACAGCCTTGAAGAAGACAGCTCACCACACGGTCACGCACAGATCGCGCACACCTGAAGACGAATAGCCCGCCACGCAGTCACAGACAGGTCGCGCGGCCTACACCTTCAGCCGCCTTGGACCAGATACCAGCGATCAAGCCAGGAGACCGCAGCTAGGCTAAGTCAAGCCAGAATGCAGAGGCAGACCGCCAAGTCGTGCGGTCACGCCTGACCGCCCGACCTCCTCCCAGACCGCCCAGGTCCAAAAGTCCTCTAACTTCCACTTCAATAATTTCAACAATGTGAGTATAGGGATTTGTGTAGATTAGATTTCTTTTTATACTTTTAGTTTTATGCATTTCTTTTAGTATAAATATTGTTTACTCTACTCAAATGGTGAATCCGGTGTTAATCAAAAGGTAGCATGGGGATGTGTGTAAAGTATCGTTAGATATGTATTGCTCGAGCCGGGAGGAAGGATAATCTTTCTCGGTGGCTAAGAACTTTCCCCAAGCGATTCTTGAAGCATAGGCATATGATAGTTCTTTTGCGTGAGAATTATGTAGGCCATCATTTTGGCCCGGTTGAGCTTTTATGTCCATTCCTATCGCTCTATCCTCGTTAGCCCAGTTGTGCCTACCCGTTCTTTGATTCAGCCCCACTTTTATCTCACCAAAGCCTAAAAGCCAATTCTAATCGCACACCCGAATTTGAGCTCTAGTTGTTTATCATTTTCATGATTGGGGTGTTGATGTTGTGATATTTTTGTGAAAATGTGGATGCACTTCATTGCTCATCTTGCTGAAATTGTTTTGAAAAGAAAAGAAAAAAATGAGAAAAAGAAAAGAAGTAAAAAGAAAAAGAAAAAGAAGAAGTGCTTAATTGAAAAATCTTTGTATAAATTTATGATTGGGAGTAGGCGGTGCACACACCCATGTTGCAAGAGTCTAAGTCTGGGGGTGTGTTGCACTTGCATTCGATGTTGGTGTGCGGGGAGTTGTAATAAAGCTCAATTGGGTTTCGGTGTATCAAGCCTTCGTGTTTATCTTTGTTTACCTCACCATAACCCAAGCCTCATTTAAAACCTAAAGTCCTACTGACTCGCGCATTGAACCAATCTAGTGTCGTGGAGAGAATGTGACCGGGCAAGCTTATGGTCTCCGACACCGATGGATTTCGGTGGAGTTTGTACGGAATCCCAACTTTGGCAATGCTTGTCTCAGCGATTATTTTACTTTCTCCGTATGCGTGACCGGATGATTCACCGTGACTCCAATTTTGAGTAGAAGTAATATTTATTTACTCTTTTAGAAATTTATAAACGATGTGTATAATTAGAAATCTTCTATATTATTTTTCTATGCACATGAGCATGCGACTTCGCATGGTACTCCATTTTGTAATTTTAAGCTAGCTATTTCTTTTTCCTGCCTGCTTAGGATTGGTTTGCTCGGGACGTGCAAACAGGTAAGTCTGGGGGTGTGATGAGTCCCATTTATATACACATATTTGGACTCATCTGGGCTAGTTTTCACGCATTTGCACTTCATTTTTAGTTCATTAATGCTTATATTTTGCTTGTTCGCTCTTCTCACACTAAGTGCACTTTTAGGCCTGTTGTGGTGTGCAATTGCATGCTTTGTTGTTGGGGGCAAACACAATGTGCTCCCCATTCTTTTTCTGTGTTTATCTAGTGCTGGAGGTGTTTTCCCAGCTGTTTTATCTTGTATACAGGTGGTCGGATCATCCAGTTTTCCCCCAGAATTCATGATTGTGTGCAATGCACGATCGTGCGTTTCCTTGACGCACGGACGATTGCGGCTGTGCGTTCTCATCTGGGCAGAAAATGGGAGATCTGAGTTTGGTTGTGCGTTTTGACGCACGGGCGGAATTGCCCGTGCGTGAGTAAAACGCACGGTCGCCTGTTTCTTCCTGTTTTTTAGCTTTTCTGAATTTACCTGTGCGTTTTGACGCATAGGCGGATTTGCCCGTGCGTGAGTAAAACGCATGGGCGCGCCAGCTTCATCTTCCTGGCCTAGCTGTTTGTTAAATATCGCACGGTCCATGCACGGTCGTGCGTTCGACCGTGCGTGACCAATTTCTGACTGTTTTTCTATATAAGCTGCAGATTCCACCCTAGAATGATTGATCTTCTTTTCCCGCGTCCAAGAGCTCTAGTTTCGCCCTTTTTCGCCGCTCCATCGCCGCCCACCTTCCGGATGAGCTCCGGCCGCCATTCTCTTGCAAATCTCTAGCCGGAGCATCCTCTAGGCCTCCTCCATTGTTCGTGCACCTCCAAAGCTCCATTTTGAGGGATTTTCTGCTACATATATGAAGTTCTCCGGTGAGATCGTGGCCAACGAAGATTGACGGAGAAGACGGGTATAATAGAAGAAGGTGACAGCTCTTCCGTACCCCGGACGGCAGTTGGAGCCCGAGCTCGGACAAGGATTGACAACCCTAGATTCCGGCCGTGAACCTCCGATGAGTCTCCGTGCTTTAGTTGTAATCTCAACCTCCTTTACATTGTAGTGTGTTATTCCATAATTATTTGGGTGTATGAACAATGTTTGCTAAACCTTGTTTTTTCATTTAATATTTCATGTCTATGTGAAATCGTTATGTGTGGTTTATGCAAGTGAGGAGCGCCCCATCCATTTTCCATTCCGCCATCGTGTTCGTGTGCCGCACTAGCAATTGCTAGTGGCATGCTTGTTGACGAGGTGCTTGCGACCCTCATTCCGCCTGCCTACTCGCCCATCCGCCTAGTGAAGCGTGGCATATGATGCGTATTCGGCAAGTGCACCGGTCGCTGTCAAGTAATAAAATTGGGAATAGCTTCCCCGAATATCGTCTCTCAAGGAATGCAAGTTCTGGTGAACGAAACGTGTGGTGAATCGATCGTTATACGAGCGAATAAAGGAAAAACAAGGGCATTGAATTTGGGTTTCCTAAGCTAGTGCAGAAAAGAGAGATGCGGGTCAAAACTCCGCTTCGCAAGGCGAGGTGGATGCAACGGCCGCGATGCCGTGCTTCGGGAGGCGCTTGGACGGAAAGTAACTATGACGGGTGAGGGTCGCACACACCTCTTCTCCAAGCAACACCACTAGCAATTGCGAGGGCTTCACACACAACAAATCTCAGAAAACACAGCAAAGAAAGTGCTATTCTCGCACCACCGCATCATTGCACATGAACATCACAAAAGATTCATAACATAAAGCTTAATGATAGTTCATTACAACAACACAAGGAAAACACAAACATAAAGTTTAGAGAAGAACAATAGGAAGAAATCACCGCGTCTTGGGTTCTCGGCCGGAATGAGAGGTTGTCGGGCTCTCTCCGGGCTCGGCCCTCAGATGGTGTGCTGATTCAATGGAGGTTGTCACCGCTCCAGAGACCTACAGCTCTTCTATGGCTTCCCACGACGAGGAATGCTTGAGCACTTGGCGGAGGATGCTTGCTAACACTCCCAGATGGAAGGATGGTGGTGGAAAACGCCGGAAAATGGCCTCTTTGGTGGTCGAGGTGGAGGAGCCTTCAAACCTCAGGAACGGCGGGAAGGACCTAATTTCCCGCTCCCCGCTCTCTGCGATGTAATCTTCATTTTATACTAAACAGGCAGAAAAATGGTCACGCACAGTCGAACGCACGACCGTGCGTGAACCGTGCGTGAACCGTGCGTTATTAAATGATAAAACCAGGCTTGAGGGAGACGCAGCACCGCCCGTGCGATTTACTCACGCACGGGCAAATCCGCCCGTGCGTCAAAACGCACGGGTAAATTCAGAAATGACTAAAACAAGGGGAACACAGGTCAACCATATGTTTTACTCCCGCACGGGCAAATCCGCCCGTGCGTGAAACACACGACTAAATTCAGATCGATCGTCTTCTGCCCAGATCAGAGCGCACGACCGCAACAGCCCGTGCGTCAAGGAAAACGCACGACCGTGCGTTTTACACAGTTATGAATTCTGGGAGAAAACTGGATACAAGATAATCCGGCCACCTGCATACAAGATAAAAATAGCTGGGAATACACCTCCAGCACCAGATAAACATAGAGAAATGGAAGAGGAGCACCATGTGCTTACCCCCAATAATAAGGAGCGCAAATGCACACCGAAACGGGCCTAAGAGTGCACCTAGCAGGGAATAACAAATATGATTGTAAACATGTCTAAAGTGTGGTGCATCAACTAGAAATACGGCCCAGATGAGTCCATAAATGTGTATATAAATGAGACTCATCACACCCCCAGACTTACTCGTTTGCACGTCTCGGGCAAACACTCAATCCCATGATAGAAAAATTGACGTTAAAGAAGTAACTGTGCAGGCAAAACATGATGGGAAGTAAAGAACTAACGAGCGTAAAAATAAAGTAGAAAAGATTTTACAACAAAGACTATATTTTAAGGACTTCTACAAGTGTAAAATACAAAATACTACTACTCTGAGGTGAATTATTGGTGAATCGAACTGTCGCGCCCTAGGGAAAATAGCGTGAACTGCTAAGGTGAGCGTTGTTCAAATTGGATCTCAAGAAAGAGCTCTCCAAGAAATCCATCAAGGTCGATGGTCATACGCTTGCCCTTTCGCACCTTCTCCACTGCATGAGACGCTCTTATCAAGAATCAGTAGGGCTTTTAGGCTAGACTTAGGGCTTGGGTTGAGGTACGGTAATGAAGTAGAAGAACGTAGGTTAAACACACTCATCCTCCGGTAGATAACAAATTTCAACCTCAACATCTTCATCTTGAAGCACACTCCCCCAGACTTCATTTAAGCACGAAGGTGCGCGCGAGACTACCATACTTATGGTTCTATTCTTTTTAGAGTTCATTAACTCTCTCTCTCTTTTTTAGATCCATAATAACATAAGTTAGGATCAATAAAAAAAAATTCATTTTTTTTCATTTTTCTGCGCGCACACACCACATCACACCTCCAAATTTTTATTTCTCCGCATCGCACAATCATCAACAAAATGTATAAATTTCAAAGCTTGACTCTAGTGCGTTTTAGGTTAGGATATGTGGCCTTGGTGAAAGTTTGGTGGAGTTTAACAAATAGGAAAGGTAAGGCTCAACGAGGCTAGCAAAGGATGACATTAGGTTGGGAAATCAATGCTCAATCAGATCAAATGATGGCCTACGTCATGCTCCCAACAAGATCATTCAATGCACTCGTTTTGAAAATAGCTAGGGGCAAGTTCTTAACCACCGAGCGAGGTCTCCTCTCCTTCCAACTCAAACAACACGAGGCTAACAACTCTTCTACACTCGACCTAGGGCTACCGCTAGATTCACCAAATTCACCGTTTGAGTAGAGTATTAAGTAATTACACAAATGAAGTAAATAACACTATAACTTTGTAATTAAATCTATTCTTCGTGAATTTTTATGTTGCGTGAGCGCTCTACTAGCAGCACCGCACGGGTCACATCATGTTCCGCCACACAATCCTAAACTAACAATCAAACTTCTAAACATATACATCAAGCACTTACACGATAATTGCGCACGAGTAAAAATAAAACACGTGTGGTGTGTGTTATGCAATGAGACAATAAATATAAATTTCCTAACACAACTTTCTAGCACGAATGTGCGTGTAGCGTAAGCAAAGGCCCGCTCCCCGGACTTGATTTGAAAAACACATCAAATATAACGTTTCATAGCAAAAATAAAGCTAGGTTAGGAGTACCTATGCTCATAAGAGCATGCCAGAAGAGTGGTATAATCCTTCTTTAAAGATCTCCTCCTCTTCATCCAATCGCATTCGCACATGCAATGTTAGCGTCAAAGCAAAAACAAACAAAACATAATAGAAATTAAAGCAAGCAAGCGGAACCGGGTGGTTCTCATGGGTTGTCTCCCAAGAAGCCATTTTGTTTAATGTCCTTAAGTTGGACTAAATACATGTATTAAAGCATAGTTTATAAAGTCTAGGAATAAGCAAAAGTAAATAAATCCTAATTACTATTACATGCTCAAAACAAATCAGCTATAAGCTGATTTGAAGTAGTAACAACTGATGAAGGAAAAAGGTCCGGGGACCTAGTGGTAGGGGTGGAAATTAAGTAAGATGCTCAGCCTACAACCCCAAATCTCCTCTTTTTTCGCTCTCTTCTTCTCCTCCAGTATTATGTCTTCAAAGAAGAACCGTTTGCCCCCTTGCAACCAATCCTCAAAGGGAAGCACCAACGATGATGAGGAAACAAGATGTTTTTTCACAGTACCTTCCTCATCCCGCCAGGCTTTTGGCTCTTCCATGCATAAGGTCTGATCAACCAGAGGAGGGGCATCCTGCATCCTTGTACATAAAGAAAGGGGGTCAGGAAATAAATTAGAAGAAAAACTAACAGAAATCACATCTGAGGGGATAATCCCCGATTCATCCCCCATAGGGTGCGACAATGACAAACTGATGATATCATCGAAGATTTCACTGGACTCAACAGCGCACGCAATGGCCTCCTCTATAACTTGGACTTTATCGCACTGGACCGAAATGGTTGCTTCAGCACAATCGAGACTGTCTGCCTCCATGAGAGTGGGCACGACACTGCGCAGGTCTGCAACATCCTGCAAATTGACCTCAACGATAACATCAGATATAGATGTAGTTTCGTGTGTAGTGGGAGAAGACGCGCTTCTTAAGAGTTCGGGCTCACTCTCCACACGAGGGCACAAATCCACGCAAAGTGGTACATGAACCGAAGAGGCATGGGGGGTCGCATCAGAAACAGGGTCATGAGGGACACTGATGCACGTGTCGATTCCAGAGCCTTCAAAAAGTGAAGGTGGAAGTGACACGTAACCAGAGGAAGGAGTTGTGTTCGCCGAATTTGAGGATGGGACGATCCGGATATCCGGCTCATCATCATCCGCCAATTGGCGAAGATAATTCGCACAGTCCTTCAAGGCGTGCTCTCTACTTTTGCAAAATAAACACTGCTTTACCGGCTTTGCCGACACCCAAGGTGCGGTAGCCACGTAATAGTGCGACATCGGAGGCGCAGTAGAGGAGCCAAAAGATTTATGGGACCCGTACGGTTTCTGAACAACACCATACTCTTTGGGACACCTATCACTAGCGTGGGATGTGTCCCTACACCAACGACATCTGATATTCAAATATGCCCACATGATATATAAGAAGAAAATAGCATGAAAAAGAGTAAATTAAAAAGAATAAAAGACCTAATCGAAAACAATCGATTCACAACCAAAATCTCATCACGCCTGCATTCCCCAGCAACGGCGCCAAAAACTTGATGCGTATTCGGCAAGTGCACCGGTCGCTGTCAAGTAATAAAATTGGGAATAGCTTCCCCGAATATCGTCTCTCAAGGAATGCAGGTTCTGGTGAACGAAATGTGTGGTGAATCGATCGTTATACGAGCGAATAAAAGAAAAACGAGGGCATTGAATTTGGGTTTCCTAAGCTAGTGCAGAAAAGAGAGATGCGGGTCAAAACTCCGCTTCGCAAGGCGAGGTGGATGCAACGGCCGCGATTCCGTGCTTCGGGAGGCGCGTGGATGGAAAGTAACTATGACGGGTGAGGGTCGCACACACCTCTTCTCCAAGCAACACCACTAGCAATTGTTAGGGCTTCACACACAACAAATCTCAAAAAACACAGCAAAGAAAGTGCTATTCTCGCACCACCGCATCATTGCACCTGAACATCACAAAAGATTCATAACATAAAGCTAAATGATAGTTCATTACAACAACACAAGGAAAACACAAACATAAAGTTTAGAGAAGACCAATAGGAAGAAATCACCGCGTCTTGGGTTCTCGGCCGGAATGAGAGGTTGTCGGGCTCTCTCCGAGCTCGGCCCTCAGATGGTGTGCTGATTCAATGGAGGTTGTCACCGCTCCAGAGACCTACAACTCTTCTATGGCTTCCCACGACGAGGAATGCTTGAGCACTTGGCAGAGGATGCTTACTAACACTCCCAGATGGAAGGATGGTGGTGGAAAACGCCGGAAAATGGCCTCTTTGGTGGTGGAGGTGAAGGAGGAGCCTTCAGACCTCATGAACGGCGGGAAGGACCTAATTTCCCGCTCCCTTCTCCGCTCCCCGCTCTCTGCGATGTAATCTGTATTTTATACTAAACAGGCAGAAAAATGGTCACGCACGGTCGAACGCACGACCGTGCGTGAACCGTGCGTTATTAAATGATAAAACCAGACTTGAGGGAGACGCAGCGCCACCCTTGCGATTTATTCACGCACGGGCAAATCTGCCCGTGCGTCAAAACGCACGGGTAAATTCAGAAATGACTAAAACAAGGGGAACACAGGTCAACCATGCGTTTTACTCCCGCACGGGCAAATCCTCCCGTGCGTGAAACGCACGACTAAATTCAGATCGATCGTCTTCTGCCCAGATCAGAGCGCACGACCGCAACAGCCCGTGCGTCAAGGAAAATGCACGACCGTGCGTTTTACACAGTTATGAATTCTGGGAGAAAACTGGATACAAGATAATCCGGCCACCTGCATACAAGATAAAAATAGATGGGAATACACCTCCAGCACCAGATAAACATAGAGAAATGAAAGAGGAGCACCATGGGCTTACCCCCAATAACAAGGAGCGCAAATGCACACCGAAACGGGCCTAAGAGTGCACCTAGCAGGGAATAACAAATATGATTGTAAACATGCCTAAAGTGTGGTGCATCGACTAGAAATACGGCCCAGATGCGTCCATAAATGTGTATATAAATGGGACTCATCAGCATAGCGGCCCGTGTAATCCATTCTCCTAACGAAGCAGCGCGCTCAAGGCCTGCACAGTTCGATTCCGCTTGCCTACTCGTCCATCCGCCCTTGCGAAGCAGCGCGCTCAAGGCCTGCCTAGTCTCCATCCCACCAAGCGAAGCATTGCATAGCGGCATTGCATAGGAGTAGTTGTAGTTATTTTTCCTTTATTTCCACAAACCAAATCACCCCCTTTCGTACCCATCCGACCTAAAGGACTTCGATCTCAAGTCCTTCCTTAATAGTTAACTCCACCTTACTGTGTTCCTTCGAGATTCGATATTCGGGGATTCACTCCTCGTTTTATATTACTTGAACGATCGGTACACTGTCATTTCGTGCCGCAGTCTAGCTACCGCCTATAGCGGTGTGTGAGATTCGCGCATCAACCTCCACGGTCAAGTAGTTTATTTAAAAGGAATTAGATTTATTTTTATCTCTTCTTGATTATTCTCACTCCAAGGTGATTTTTGATTGATCATTAATCTCTTTAATCATTGTTTAAGCCTTTTTTTTTGCAAATTGTCTCTTTAGTTAAGAAAAGCTCTTCAAAAAGTAATAGGTAAGATAATAGTGACCTCCTCGAAGTAGAAGTAATCAAAGCGCCCCGAGGAATATGACCTTGGTATTTATAAAATATCATATACTATAGACGATAAGGTACACTTGCCTTCATCGGATATAGGTTTGGAGAATATCATCATAAACCGCTTGCTTTGCTTTTAAAAATCACATCTTTGAAGGTTATCTATATCAAGTTTTTGGCGTCGTTGTCGGGGACTAGGGTTGATATTTTGAAAAGAGAATAGTTATTAATTTTATCGTTTTCTTTTTCTTTTTTTCTTTTTTTATAGTTTCCAAAAAAATCTTAAGGGTGAAATTTAAATCTTGGAAAGGGACGCTTGAGTTATTATCTCATCAAACCTCATAGTACCGGTGAGAACCCCTCATGGGGTATACCACGGGAAGTCCAAGAGTGTCAAAGATCAGTCCAAAAGAGTCAAAAAGTCAGTTGAGTTAAACCTGCGTCGAATAGAAGTCGACGCAGCTTCGACTGCAAGTCGAAGTAACTTCGAATAGAAGTAACATTAACTCAAACTGAAAACTAAGTAGACGCAACGTCGAGATGTACTCGACGCAGAAGACAGATTCAGTCGAAATAGTATTAGAAGTCGACGCAGCTTGGATTTTTAATCGACGCAGAAGGAAGAGCTCTGAGTTCACGATTTCAACTCGACGGATATGTTGATAACTAGTCGACTGCAGAGATCATTTCTAATCAGAGGAGGATTTCGACACAGCTTTCAGTAGAATTCAGAGGTGCATCGATAAGAAGTCAATTGTATTCGATACTACGTCCAATACAGACAAAATTAGTAATTCTCCTTTATTCATTTCTAAAAGTAATTCAGAGGCTATACATGGAATAGTTTGATCACTAATGGGTCGATTATATTCATGAATGGAAAGAAAGATTGAACCGGTCCAAACTTAAGTTGAGCCACCCAAGGCGGGCCGATCCGAATGAGCGAGCCGCACACGTTCAAAAGACCTCAAAGTTGCCAAGCAAGGCGCACAAAGGCACCGCACACGCGCAAATCAACGAGCATGCCCACACACGACGCACCGCGCATACGGCCTCCGCACGCGCGCAAGTCCTCGGCGCACGCGTGCAAGTCCTTTGCGCACGCGTGCAAGGCCTCTGCGCTCGCGCGCAAGTCCTCGGCGCACTCGTGCAAGGCCTTCGCGCACGCGCGCAAGGCAACCACGTGTGCAATGCCGCCGCACACGCGCGCAAGGCAACCACGTTTGAAAGGACGCCGCGCGAGCACGCACAACCCTGACACGCGTGCACACCTGGCCCCGACGCTGCGTCGTAGCCCTCCAGCGCTACACTGCCACTTCCGCCGCCCAACAAGCCGCTCGCCGCCACCGCTTTGCCGGAAAATCTTCGCGGGCCACCCGCCTTGCCCGGGCAGACGGGGGGGCATGTATGTCATTTTTAGAAAATTGGTGATCCAGGAGACCCAAACTGTGCAACCTCATTCATCAGCTCAAGATCCAGCCAGGCGCAATTACCAGCGCCCCCTTCAGAAAAGCTATAAAAAGGCCAACATGTCATCACTTGAAAACATATAATAAAATAGAGAAGAAAGAGCTCTTAGGTTTTCCAACGAGCACTTAGCACTCTGCTCCCTCCTTCGCTCTAAATTCACTCTGTTCTCTCCCAAGTCCACTCCTATCAAGATTCTAGAGAACGCTCTTGTGAGCGCTAGAGAAGGCTTTAGGGAACGCTCTGGTGAACCACTTCGAAGACTTGTTTTTCTTCCTCCTTTCTTTCTCGTAAGGCTTCTAAAGGGAGATGTGGCATGTCATCCTCCTTGGATCTCAACCTCTTGTAATCGCCATGGAGATACTGGAATTTGGTCGGCACCGAACCGGCCCCATGGTTTTTCCGCTTTCTTTGTTTTTCCACATAAAATGTCTCGCTGTCATTATTGTTGGTTCTGTTTTGACAATTTGCGCACTTTGCTCACTCTCGAGCTAAGGCGGTTTAATTCTCGGGACCGAAAGAGCTCCGAGTGACCCACAGCCGAGTTCAATTGATTGGGGACAAATGGATTGCAATCATGAATTTGAGTTTGACCTCAAAATAACACTAAATAAAACCGAGGTGACTCAAATTTCAATTATATTTAGCGAGTTTGAATTTGAGTTTGACCCCAAAATAACACTAAGCTCCGGTTGACGCGGTGTTTTTGCTCCGGTGAGTTTGGACAAAAATGTCACCGTCATCGAATGCAAGTTTGGCATGACAACAGTTATGACCGCCACTAAAAAAAGAAAACAAGTTTTGAACATAAGAGTTCATGAAGTTTCTTAGGTCAGGTCGGGCTTTCATGAACAATGATTAATAACCACCAAGTTTATGACCGCCACATCCGCGCCAAACAAAGCCTAAGTCAAACCGAGTTGACTCAATTTCCAATTATGTTTAGCGAGTTTCTTGATTTTTTTCTTAACATGCACACGGGCTCCTCATCGAGCATCATCAACTTAGTCTTGCATGTGCTCCTTATTGATATACGAGCAGTCGTGCATGGTGTTATACCGTGTTCCGGCGTGACAGTACATTTGTCGTTCATTATCTCGATAAATTTTTTTGGTTTCTCATATACAAAACTTAATAAATACCCAAAAGATAAAAGCATACTTTTTAAAATAAAATAAAATAAAAAACACAAATTAAACTCAAATACAAAAAGTTATTAAAGTTGAAATATAGAAGGTGAAAAATTGAAAATGTGAATGTTTCATCAAAGGGCAGTTTACTCTTATATATAGATAGATCAATGTAGCACAAGTGGCATTTTGATAATTATGATGAATGCTCAATCTCGCCTATTCAAGAGTGAAATCCTCGGGACTATCATTGGATGTCCTAAGTATGGACTCTCATTTGGAGAGAGGCTTCAACTAGGAACCAGCCCTTACAAGTTTGGTGTGAGCATCCTCGTGGGCTCTATCTCTTCATTACGATTATGTCAAGCATCCCCTTCTTCTTCACACAATCCGATCTCATGCTCCTCCTCTGCGAGCATGCAACAACGATAACCCGCAATCAACCAACTCCAATGTCCCCCCTAGACCCACTGTCGTCTACATGAGGTTTCCACATTGGCGTTGACGCTCACCCGACCCACCTCCGCCATATCAAGATGGTCGTGTATTCGACGGGACTAACCCCCTCACCTAGATCACCCAAGCCGAACAATTCTTTGATCTCCGATCTACTGTAGCAAATCAGAAGTTCTCAATTGCAAAAATCTACATGGACAGCTCAACACTCCACTTGGTGCATTAGATGTGCTAAAACATTCACAATCTCTCCTCGACCACACTCAATGAGAAGCTCCTTCCCCACTGCGATAATCGTCACGTGGGTAAGGTGTATGAACGCATGAATTCTATTCGCTGGTCTAACTCCATCGCGGTATACATCTCCAAGTTAACTGACGTCACCGCGCACATGACTTACATCTCCTCGGATTATTACTTGAGATGTTGAAGATGTTGACCAAGATTTTTTGTAATTTGACCATCTTATACTCACTGACGACCCCTTCGGCCTCAACCTTAGGGACAATGTTGAGGGAAATATTGATACAAGTAGGACTCTCCTGACCCACTGTCTCCTCGCCAAGTGTCGTCGCCTTAGAATTGCATGTGTTATCTAGTTATCTATGTAGTCTTAATGACAATTTAGTAATTATGGGCTTGCCCACTCTAGTCTACTTAAGAGAGTGGAGGGAGCCTTGGAATTATCTTTGGATAGGATAGGACACTCATTTGAAGATGGGCTTCAAGAGGGAGTCAACCTTCAGAAGTTAGGCACGAACATAGATAGATTTATATC
Source organism: Dactylorhiza incarnata (assembly GCA_033032865.1). Lineage (NCBI taxonomy): Eukaryota > Viridiplantae > Streptophyta > Magnoliopsida > Asparagales > Orchidaceae > Dactylorhiza > Dactylorhiza incarnata. The sequence continues at coordinate 11,069,201 of JAWHQI010000043.1, read as the reverse complement.
CCCACATTTTACTTATGAAATTATGACTTGATAGCTAGCGATATCACTTACCTTGGTGTTCTAGGTGTACACTTGGTGCGCTAAAAGGATATAAATCTTTAAGAAAAGTTTTTTCTTTGTATATCTTAAGGGGTCTCACACTTTATTTTCATTCACATTGTTTGTTGGCTTCAAGAGCAAGTGATTGGCCTCATCTTGTCGACATGATTTCTATTTTTTTTTTTGATAAAGTGATACTTGTACTATAGCTCAATATCAAAAAGTTAATTAAGCCTAGGGCCAATGCCAATAAGGCTTGGCCCAGTTGGCTAAGCTGAGGTCCCATGACATGGAGTCATGGGTTCGATTCTTACCGGGGTGTGAGTTTTGTCTATTAATGTAATAATTTGTTGATTGATTATTGAATGTAATGATGCTTATAGCTGTTGAGGTTTAATATTCATCATGTAATGGTACTTGTACATTTATTTTAAAAAAAAAAAACTTATGGCTCATTTGATTGCTCTAAGTTATTATTAAAATAATACTCAAAATTGTGAGTTTTTGCCATCTAGTCCAATGTCATTAGATGGAATTTAAAAACGATGAGAATTTTCAAAAGTTCTTGAGAGTAGTAAATTATACTTTCTAAAATCAACATTTTAAAACTTGTCTTTTTATCCAGCAATGGATGGTCTCTAAAAGTCTCATGGCCCAACATTTTGGCAGTACCGTGGCAGGATAATCTGGTACCTAGCCATGATATTGCACCGTGGAGTGGCCATAATCAGGCACCGTGGCCGCTGTCCAGCGTTCGCAGCAGGCAGATGACATCCCGCCCAAGATTACACATCACCCAGAAGTTAAAGCTACAGATGACAATTCAGAACTCTCTTCTGCTATTTATATCAATGCACCTAAAAGTAGATGACTTCAGTTGTTTGTTATTGTTCTCAGCAAAAAAAAATCCCAATTGTCTCAACCATCTTCAGAGGCTAGAAAACAATAGTTAGTTCAGTTCAGAATCAGAGAAAAATCAGTAAATATGTTCCTCGTGATGTCAACATGTTTTACTATCTAGAGAAGATTAGGCTTACTTATTTTTAGTACAAGTAGCTATCGTCCAACAGCCACAGAGGGATTTTTTCCCTGCTCATAAATAGTTAGCAAGTACGATGGTCCAAATATTGATTTTGCACATATTTCATGTATCTTACAGATGGGTTTAAAAAGCTCCTGGAATTAACTTGGGTTACTTTGACTATGTTGACCGCATCTTTTGGTGTAATTGATTGTTCCTTACCTCCAGATCAAATTGGCTATTTGGCAGTCAAAATTGTAAAGAAATTGTTTGTCCCAGCTTTTTCTACATGTTTAATGTCAGGAAAGTCGGATTTTGATTACAAAAACTTATTTATATTTCTTCTTCTCCCAAAATTTGCTTCAAAAATAAAACATATTTCAGCGGCAGAGCAACACTCTGATTCTGAAACCAATTTTAATAGATAAAAATAACAACATAAAACCAGCTCTCGCACTCTTTGGTATGCGATCAGCGCCATCATCTTAACACTGAATACAAAAAATCTAAGGATCGCATCCACTCTACACATAGATCGCGTACCGCCGGCAGTCGTGTGCCATCAGATGGTTAATCTCGTCGGCCGAGAGCGGGAGTTCCGCGCCTATAGCTTCACCGCCGGCATGACAAAGGCAAGACGCGGCGATCAGAGGCGCCCTCAGGACGGCTATCAAAACTGATACCGGAACTCCGTGCCAGCCAGCCGGAGCTTCCCTTCGTTCGTATTCATGGACGATGTCCGGCGCTGAGCTCTCGTCAGCGACACGAGCCGTCTTTCCGCCCCACCGAAGCCCTAGCATCCGCGGCATGGCCGGAGGCGGCTGGAATCGTCCTTTTGCTTCCTCTTGTGTTCTCGGTGTGTAAAGTGGGTGAGGAGGGACTGCTTTTATAGGAGTGGGGGAGGGGTGTGTAAATGGATAAAAGTTATCAAGACTTTGCAAATGAATGTACTTCAAACTATCCATCAGTTAGTATAATTATAAATCATAACTAAACCTTAAGTAATTCCCCCTGAGTTAACATGTATTACTAATAAAATATGAATTCTGAATGTATTTCTTGGAAGGGACAACTTTGGTAAAAAAAACCTTAGTAATACTCTTTTCTTAATTAATCATAATAAACTCAAAACTAAATAACCAAAAATAGGAAAAGACTAAACTACCCTCTTATCAGTTACATAAATAAGATGTATTTCAGCCTCCCCCCTCAAGTTGGAATTTGAGAAAGAGAATAAATTCCCAACTTGTTTAATAAGAAGGATAGTTGCGCATGCCTCAAGGCTTTGAAGAATAAATCGGCAAGTTGTAATCTGGTAGAAATATAATTAGGAGCAAGCAAACCCGAAGTAAACTTTTCACAAACAAGATAACAGTCGATTTCAATGTGTTTTGTACGCTCATTATATACATGGTCTGAAGCAATGTGCAATGCTGCTTGATTGTCACATGATAAAAAAATATGAGTTAAATTGGTGATCTAAAAATCGTGAATCAGATTAGCTATCCAGGTAAGCTCGCAGTAGATGGAAGTCATAGCCCGATATTCGGATTCAGCCGAGGAATTAGAAACGGTGTCTTGCTTCTTCGTTTTCCCGGAAATGAGAGAATTCCCAAGTTGAATACAAAATCCGGTGATAGATCTCTTGGTTGTGGGACAAGCGGCCCAATCTGCACCACAAAAGGCATGCGAAAGCAAAGGACAATTAGCAGGAAAGTATAAACCTTGTCCAATGGTGCCTTTAATATTCTGTAAATCTTTGTGTGCAATTTGGAGATGTGTTCGTCGTAGCGAGGACATAAATTGACTTAAAATATGAACTGCGTATGTTATATCTGGGCGAGTGACGGTGAGGTAGATTAAACGGCCAATGAGTCAACGATAAGAAGAAAGATCAGATAATTCCTCGCCATCTATAGAGTTTAACTTATGATTGCATTCAATAGGAATAAAGAATGGTGTGGCATCAGAATAGTGCATATCCTGTTGAATATCATGAGCATACTTGTCCTTATCAAGATAAATTCCGAAAGGAGTACAAAGATCTTCAAGCCCTTGAAAGTAATGCAATGTTCCTAAGTATTTAATGTTAAAATGTTGATTTAAAGATGATTTCAGCAGATCAATATTGTAACATCCCCCAAACAACTAGACACATAAAGTGGTTTTGTCATGACTAGGTCATGACAAAACCCTAGGAAGCTTCAAGAGACCACTTGGCCTTAGGCTTGAAGGGGGAGAGCACATTGGTCTGCAAATAACAATTTCCAGTTACCAAGCTTAGGGTGGGAATTTAGGGTCTCACCTTGGTCTTTTGACCCCACCATAACATCCCTAACCCATTAGGGGTCACTTAGAGCACCAAGGACCCATTGGGGTCAACCAAAGAGGTCAAGTTGACCAAAGTCAACATTAACCCAAAATTGGTCAAAGTAGCCTAATTAGGGTCAATTTGGCCTCCACCATACCAAATTGACCTTGCCTCTACCCTTATAAGTATATTAGTGACCAAATGGATCAAAACGCCTCATCATGGAGCCACAAGTTTGGCCAATTTGACCTAAGTAAACTCTAGCCCTCTTTTGGTCAAATTGCCCTATTGTGGGTTAATTTGCCTCCACCTTACCAAATTGACCCTACCTAGACCTTCATAACCCTTAGTGGAGGCCAGTGTGTCACTGAACACCCATTGGGGTCAACCCAAATGGTCAAATTGACCAAAGTCAACTCCACCCTAATTATAGGTCAGAATGCCCTATTTTGACCTAATCAAGCCCAATCTACTTGGGCTAGGCCCAATAGGAGTAGCCTGTTAGTCCAGGAGGCTGAGAATTACTCAATGGGCCAAACAATTTCTGTAAATGATGAGTAGGAGAGAGAAAGTGCAATTTCCCTAATTTTGAAGAGAGAGAAAGAAGAGAGAGAAGGCCATTAATGGCCATAGGAGGCCAATGGCCTCCCCTATTCATCTCCAATGGCTTTGTAACTCCCCCCCTCATCAGTTTTGAGGAGTTTAACAACCATGGTCAGCCACCCAAGTGGCTGATTTATTGAAATTTTAGTTTTGGCAAAAACTCTGAATTATCATTAATGGTGAAATTGGAGGTTTCACCTCTCCCCCTTCCACAAGTGGCTCTTTAAGAAGCTTCAAACAGATGAGAGGATCATTTTCCCCCACTTACCTGAAGAGATCGAGCTTATTGGTGTGGAGGTTGCAATGGCTCCAAAGCTTGAGGCCGGCCATGGAGGACCACCCAATCGACAAGGCTTCACACAGGTCTGGTTCCTCCTCTCTACTCCAGTGGATAGATCAACATCAAAATCGGCAAGGATTGGGGACAGTTGGTCCCCAATCGAGTTGGCCGAAAATCTCCATTTTGGAGCTTTATTTTCCTAGCCTAAAGCCCGATTCCGGCCACCTCTGGCCGGCCAACCACCCCCAATCGCCGGCCACCACCTCAACCGAGGTGGTGGTGGCATTGGCCGACCGGGGCGGCGCTCAGGTGGCCTGAAAATCCACTTCCAAAACTGCCCAGGTCAGGGCAATTTGAGTCGTCGGCTCTGTGGACAAGTTGAAGGGAGGCTGTTGATTTTCCGTGTACAGCAAATTTCATAATAATGTATTATTATTCCTATTTTCTGTTCTATTACTGGTAGCATGTAGAATTAAATATAGAAAATATTTAGGGGCCTCTGATGGACAAATGCTCAACATCAAAATTGTAGCCCCTGAAGTCTACTTTAATTCAAAATTGAGTTCATGCAATTTAGTTAAGTGGTCTGACCACATCGCTCAAAATGGTGCAACATATACAAAGGGGTGACCCGAGTTTGATTTGTGTGTCCCCATCAATCTAGTCATCCAAATGACTTGAAATTTGAAATATAGGCTGTTTATACACACACCCTTAACATATCCAAAAATTAGAATTTTTGGAGGAAATTTTTTTAAGGTTTTTGCAAACATTTAATAATCCATGTAATTATTAATTATATGGTTTAATGAACTTAAAACCCTTCCAAATTTTGGTGGGTGGTCCTTAGGGTCATGACATGACTCTGGAAAAAATTTCATCCCATTTGAGATTGATTTTGTTGGGTAATTAATTAACCCAAGATTGATCAAACTAGGGGTTATTAGGTCAAAAGTGCACTTGATGGATTTGAGGGGCAACCTTCCTCCAACTGTTGTGAAACTTTGGCCATTGGTTTTAATTCACGTAAAATACCCCCACAATAGATTTTGGGTGGTTTGGGGTGGATGTGCCAGAGAACCCTAGTTCAAACCCTAGGGTTGCACTTTGGGCTTGATGAAGGACATAGGGTCATATGTCCTGGATGGACTTGGAACATGGTGAATAAGTTCTCAGGGTGGTGAATAGCCCTAGATAATTTCATGAGAATTTTTAGGCACTTTTCTTCCCTCTGAACTAGTTAAGAATAAATTAGAGAACTTTCTTATAAGAGGAATCTACATGCTCATTTTACCTTGATTGTTGATGAAAGTTTGTTGGTGTTCATATGATCATGATATAAATCTCTGATAATTTTTGTGGGAATTTTGGATTGATTGAATTAGTATTTCATTCACAAGTCAACTATTTTGCCCCAAGATTGTAATAAATAAATAAGGGCCTAATATTCTCTGGAAAATTGTGAAACTTGGTAATAGGACATTTAGGGCATTAGAAAGGTCTGTGAATTTTTACATGATTTTTTAAAAGTATTTATCAGTAGGTTACTTCACAATGAGCCCTAGTTTGGATTTTCTTGAAATATTTATTAATGTGGCTAAATGGTTTTGAAAAATTATAAAACTCAGTCAGTAAACTTTTCTGATTAATATAGAGGTCTGAAAATTTTACCATAATTTTTGGATAAGTATTTTTGGTGGTTCTTTCATTAGCCTCCAAATGTCGACAATAATTCAATATCATAATTGGAGGCCAATACCTTACTGTTAAATTGTGATATTTTGTATTTGCTGTTATTTTGATATCATAGATTTTCCATAAGTTTGGGTAGGTCATATCATAAGAAGATCTTACACTTCATGTTCAATTTCATACTTGGCCAATTTTGGAGAAATTATAGTAAATGCCAAATAAATAAGAAAAATTATGATCATCTGGATTTAGTCTTATAATATCATGATAGACTCCCAGTAATATTCTTGAGTCATTTTGAAGATTTTTTGGAGTACCTCCTCTCAATCATCTCATATAGCTCATTTGGCCCGCGTATAGTAAAACTGTAAAACTTGAGTAACTTGTAGACCATTAGGTGGGAATGAGAGGTATATGGTGTACTTGGTCTGGTTGAGGAAATTTGAGGACGTAGACAGGAGTCTATATGTTGAGTGTGCCCGATAAGTTAAGGGGCAAGGTTGTGCTCGGGATCGATGAAAGATTGTCTTTCCTCATAGAGGGTCATAAAATACTTAGGGTTAATACAAGTGTAATGATAAGAAGGGTATTCTTATGGGTAGTTACCAATAACATTAAGTGTCTTGAGAATGAGAGGTTTGGGCTATCATCCGATCATACCTCCTAGTACCGCTGCGAGCCCTTCACAGGGTAGACCTCGGGAAGTCCAAGATTAACCCTAAACTACAAGAATAAACTGTTATGCAAGATTGTCTTAATAATCCACACACCCACACCCCGTGGTTATGGGAGGTTAGTTGGTTTGGTCTTACGAGTGGTAGGCTCGGTGGTCGTAGGTACGTACGGGTTAGTCCGGCGAGCCGATGGCTGATAAGGTTATGGTGACGGGCAGGTTAGCTCCGGGGAGCTTATGGCTCGGAGATAGATGATAATAATAATTGCATGTGCATAAAGGTGGTGGGTCTTCGGTATTGATGGTCGTTCACACCGACGTCGATACACTGACAAAGCAAGTGTGGATTTGCACTTAGCCAATAAAGTCTGGTGGTCCAGCCAGTAAGAGTATTCAGGCGCTCCGTAGTTTTGCATTGAGGTGTACGATAGGTCTAGGTTAGGTAGTATGAATACCAACCTAGAGGTGGGCTAGGCCCAACCCACCGCTTCCATTTTCTACTACGGGAGTATCCTGGGAGTCTTGCTAGCTCCAAAAAGGGGAAACTAAAGGTCTGTGCGTTTAGAGTCAAAGTGTGTGAGTTGCACTTGTGTGAACATAACATTAAACTGCATAACCTCACATATCATAGCATAAACATTGCATTACACCCCTACTCCTATCGTATAAATTGGTCGTGGGACTTTTTATACGATTGGCCCTACTAAACGGCCCATTGGTTTATAGGTTTGTATGGACATTCCTATAAACTAATGGTGATTTTTCTATTGTATAACTGCTTTACTTACTGTTCTTTATATGCTCCTTACCATGCTTTAATTATTGATTCGATTGTATTTATACACTGTATAGTGGTAAACATTTCCTGTAGATTAGATCTGCCATCATATGCTTGGTTTTATATCCCTTGCCGTACTCGGCTTCATCCTTCCCGCTCGGTGCCTAGGAGTCATTGGGGGAGAGGTGAGGAACATAATGCTTAGTCTTTTAACAAACGGTCGGTGGACCATATCATTTTAGGTGATCAAAGAGCAACGCTAGGAGACGCAACACCAGCGGAGGCCGGTGTAGTTGGAGGTGGGTCAGTCTAGTACAGGAGCACCAGTTTAACGATCTACGAGTGATTAGTTGTTTGCTTCCACGAGTGACCTTGTAGTGAGGACATGATGTACATGGCATGGGCCCTTTATTATTATTATTATCTTTTTATTTAGTTATTATTTGTGGACATTTACCCTTATGGTTTTATATTTCATGTGATGTGTGTTGGGACCATTGTCCACAATGTCTTAGATTTGGAGAAGTCCATTCCTAAGTCAAAGATATACCTCAGAATGTATTTGATATACTTTCTAGAATCATTGTGCAGAAGATCAGGTCAAGCAAAGTGCTCAAGGAATTCATCTAAGTTCACAAGCGTCGAGACACTACACATCGCTCGATGTCTGTGACCCTGAAGCGTCGACCCATGTCTGCTGCTCAAAAAGACAAGGTCGCCGCTGAAGATCTGAGACCAAGTCTAGAAGCGTCGAACCAAGGAATATCGCTCGACGCCGTGGAATAATAAGTGTCGACTAAACTTCAGTTAGCTCAACGCCAGCAAAAAGAGTCTAGATGTGAAGGCAAAGTTAAATGCGTTGAGACACTACACATCGCTCGACACCTTATAGAAAAAGCGTCGACAGAGATACACAGCGCTCAAGGCCTTTTTCTTGAAAAGCTCTGAGCTGAGAAATATGTAACAGTTCATATACAGCAAGCTGAGACTTTGTCTATTCTGAAGCCATTAAAGACCGTTGAAGACATAACGTCATACTGACATGGAGGAGCGTGTCAGATGTCGCGGATGACGGGCTATAAATAGAAGGCATGACCTATGATTCTTAAGATGAACACTCCTATTGAAAGCCATCATCTTCTCCGTCGTTCGAGAGAAAATCTGAGGAAGAATCTGAAGAAGCCATCTCCTCTTTCAGAATCGTACTACAAGAAATTCCTTAGCAATCTGGTGCTGAGATTATTTTCTGAAGAGAGAAGGTTAAGGAGGAAGAATCTGTCTTCCTAAAGAAGAACAATCATCCCAGCCTGTGCAAATCAAGAAGATCATTTTGCTGATGTTGTTCTGCTGAAGTTTTCTATCTGATCTTTCAGATAGATCAAGAAGACTCAATACATTGGTGAATCTGAGTCTAAGTATTGTTTTCTACTTCTTTCAAATTCTGTAGGATCTGAGTTGTCAGATCTGAGTGTAGGATCTTTCAAGGATCTGAGGTGTAGGATCAGGTGTGATCTGAGTTGTAAGATTCAGGGGTGAATTTGAGTGTAAGCCTATTGTTATAAAGGCTGAGGTAGGATCTGCTGAGATCTGAGCTTGTAAGATCTGCTGAGATCTGAGAGGGTAAGATCTGTTGAGATCTGAGACTGTAGGATCTATTGAGATCTGAGCTGTAAGACCTGTTTGGTGGTCTGAGATCTGGAGGAGATATAAACCCTATCTAGCACACTATTAGAGGGGAGAAGGGGGAAAGTGGATTACCCAAGATAAGAGGAACCACTATAAAATTCTGTGTGTTTGTGTTTATTTCTTGAAAGATCTGATCATTCATTTAGGTTTTAATCAAGAATTGCAAATAGATTTTAAAATAACCTATTCACCCCCCCCCCCTCTAGGTGATTAGCTACCCTTAAATAAAGTCTTTCAAGTGGTATCAGAGTGTTGTTGTTCAAGAAAAGGTTTAACAGCCTGAACAAGATCTACTAAGGGTAGATTTGTTAAGTCGTGATGACTAACAATAAAGGAAACAAGGAATTCAGACCAATGAAGTTACCTATCTGTAGAAAAGAAAACTTTGGGATTTGGAAGGAAAGGGTCAGATTATTTATAACACCCTGCCAGTACGAATAATATAAAAGTAGGTCCGGCCGGGACCCCACGCCATACAAACCACACTAGCTAGGAGTTAAAAGGTGATAAACAGAAAGAAACTACAAGAGAGTATACTAAACACTAGCGGAAGCATAAAGATTTAACATTCCAATTAGAATTGTCCACTATCATAGGAATGAAACCATGAAATAGAGTTATGGCCTTAAGGCCTTACATTTAACAAATGTACTAAAACTCCAAAACATACATCGGCACGCAGGCCGGCAATACATGAGAAAGCTAAAAAGGGAGGTTGACCTTCAAGGGCCAACTCAGCAAAAGGGCCACCGCCCGCTATTTCCCACTAGGCTTACCTGCACCTGCATAAGAACATTCCACCAAGCGGTGGCAAACAAAGTAACGGTCAGCACAGCTGACCAAATTATAACGACCCCACCCCTTTACCGGGGTGGCGGAGCTTCTACCCTGCAAGCAAGCCATACTAGCACAAGTACTAATATAAAGAAGGTGCAACTACACAAGGTGAGGTTTCAAGCACATTCAATCTTCTAGGTTGAGCATCAAAAAGGAGGGAACCTAGGTTTGCACATGATGTTGGTTGGGTTCACCCAAAGGTTCCCCACAACCGCCTAAACAACCGCATGAGGCTAACAACATCAATTCCACAAAACACTCCACCGTAAGGGCCATCGCCTTAGGTGGGAAAAAGAGCTTTTGGTCGGTCTAGGAAAATCACCTTCCACGACCTCTCCCATGATCACACGGCTTACATGAGGTAGGAACCTCTTACCGATCTGCATGGAAACGAGTTCGGTTTAGCTTTGCCCGTGCTCTAATCGTCGCGATCTATCGCACGACGCGGGTACGGCTTCACCTCGGCCCGTAAGATTTTAGCACTTTCACGTGCTATACAAAATATAAGCTACGCACCTAACCACTTCGCAAGGATCTAGGCTTCACAAATATTCAACAAAGGAGGTACAAAACACTCCGCATCAATTTCGTGGTGAAGGTTTGCCTTCATCCAATCTCAAGCATGGGGCTTTCGTTAGGATCTTCACAAGACGCCTACAATTTAAATCCCGCAATACTAAAGATGATTTCACGGAGTCATTCTCCGGCACGCATTCTAGGCTTAACCTAAATGCAACGTCGCAAATCAAGCATCACCGATTCGGGCTCACGACCACGAATAGGCTTCACACACAATGCCTAAATCCGCACGACTACCGGATTTTCTACATGCAATATGCCGGGGACGAACACAATCGACCCGGAGTTCCGAAGAACTTGAGGAAAATCCTACACTTCACCCATTTGGTGAAAGGGATTCCTCATGCAAGCATAGAGAAATGAAGGAGAGGACAAATGACAAGTCCAAAGAATCGAGAGGAAGAATCGTTACCCTAGGAGCGTTCTTCTTCGCCATGGATCCAAGATTCTAGACGGAGGGAAACGACCGCACGTGGCTGCACTCTCCAGATCTGGAAATGGCTCGCGAAACGGAGCTCCGGAGCTCCGTCAATGGCGGGATCTCTCCTTCTTCTTCCTTACCTCCTTCTTCTTCCTCTAGCCTAGGAGAGAGAAACACCTCAAAAGAATGAGGATTAATCTCCTCTCACAAGCCCTAAGACCCTCCAGCATTTAATCCTAGCCATTGGATTAGATTCCAAAAGATTTGGACGGCCGGATCGTCTTCTCCGCTCAAAATCGCAGAGCAGAATAAACAGGGCGCACGATCACAGGCGCACGATCACTGGTCGTGCGCGAAGAGGAGAATGGTCGTGCGATAAGCCGAGATAGAACTCCGATTCCTTGCGAATGAACGCACGATCATTGGCGCACGATCACTGGCCGTGGGCGAAGAGGACAATGGTCGTGCGCATAGAACTGTTGTGGAATTTTTAGCCTATCACGAGCGCAGCACTACCACTCCGCCTACTTCGCTGAACTAAGAATTTTGGGGTGTTACAACTCCACCCCCCTTAAAAGAATTTCGTCCCGAAATTTCGAAAACAGTAATAGCAGGAATTACAGTTATAAATTACCTGAGAGGAATAGCTCGGGGTACTCCGCAAGCATCGCTTGCTCTCTCTCCCAAGATAGCTCCTCTCGGCCACAATTATCCCACCGGACTTTCACCATCCGAATGGACTTGTTCCGCAACTGCTTTACTTCGGTATCTTCGATGCGTAAGGTCTTGACTTTCGTCGACAACCCACTATCAACCGGCACTTTGCCAACCGCAACGATGTGAGTAGGCTCTTGCACTGCCTTTCTCAAAACTGAAATGTGAAACACGTCGTGTAGACCGCTCAGCTCTGCAGATAGTGCAAGCCGATAAGCCGCATCACCAACACGCTCCACGATCTCAAACGGTCCTAAGTACCTTGGACTGAGCTTTTTCAAGCGTCGGATCCTTGATACCCCTTTGAACGGTTTGATCTTCAAGTAAACCCGGTCACCTACGGCGAACACTAGGTTCCTATGCTTGGCGTTGAAATATTTTGCTTGCCTATCCTGGGCAATCAATAGCCTTTCACGTATAGTTCGGATCGTCGAAGTTGCTTCCTCAACATCCTTTCGCTTTAATAGCTTAGTATCGCCCGTTTCTGCCCAAGACAACGGCGTGCGACACTTCTTACCATAGAGGGCCTCGAAAGGAGCCATCTTTATACTGGCTTGGTAGCTATTATTGTAGGCGAACTCGATCATATAGAGATGATCTTCCCACTTCTTTCCAAAATCTAGAGCGCACATTCGGAGCATATCCTCCATAGTCCTGTTGGTCCTCTCGGTCTGTCCATCCGTTTGCGGGTGGAAGGCCGTGCTGAACTTCAATTTAGTGCCCAACAGTTCATGGATAAGCCTCCAATCTTTCGATGTGAAATGCCCGTCACGATCGCTGACGATGCTACGAGGGACACCGTGCAGCCTCACAATACTATCGACATAGAGCTTCGCTAGCTTTTCTACAGAATCATCCTTCCGGTTCGGAATAAAATGCGATACCTTCGTCAATCGGTCCACGATCACCCAGATGGCGTCGTTTCCCTGTTGCGATCTCGGCAATCCGTGCACGAAATCCATCGAAATATTGTCAAACTTCCATTCCGGAATCGGCAAGGACTTCAAAAATCCACCGGGACGTTGACATTCCACCTTCACCAACACGCAAGTGTTACACTTGGCCACGTAGAGGGCAATGTCTTTCTTCATACCCGGGCACCAGAAAAGTTTCTTCATGTCCATGTACATTTTTGTGCTCCCAGGGTGGATCGAGTACTTGGTATGATGAGCCTCGTACATCAACTCCGCCCGTAGAGTACCAACGTTTGGGACGCACAATCTACCATTCTTCCACATAAGGCCATCTTCAAAAGAGAAATCAGCGTTTAACCCGTCAACGGTTTCCGCTTTATAGCGTTTCATGCTCTCATCCAGCTCCAAAGCCTGTCGAACTCGGTCGGCAATGTGGTATTGAACCTCTGTCCAGTTCAAGCATGCTGAAGTAGACGCTCTTCGATCAACGCAAATGATCTCCATTTCTTCCAGCTCGCGGATTAGACGCTCATCGTGCATCAAAATCCAATTTGCTTGAGTGGGAGCCCGACGACTCAACGTGTCCGCAACTACATTTCCCTTTCCAGGAGTATATTTGATGTCGAAGGTGTAGTCCCCAAGGAACTCCATCCACCTCCTTTGACGCATATTCAACTCCCTTTGATCCAGCAGGTACTTGAGGCTCTTGTGGTCGGTAAAGATGTTGATCTTCACGCCATACAAATAATGCCTCCACAGCTTAAGAGCAAATACCACGGCCGCTAGCTCCAAATCATGGACCGGGTAATTCCTCTCATGAACATTTAGTTGCCGGGAGCCGTAGGCAATTACCTTTCCGAACTGCACTAGGACACAACCCAAACCACTCCCCGAGGCGTCGCTATAAATTTCGTAGCCTTCCGTACCACATGGCGAACATAGAATGGGCGCCGTGGTCAGACGGCTCTTCAGCTCTTCAAAAGCTCGTGCGCACTCGGGCGACCAAACGAACTTATGATCTTTCCTAGTCAGCTTAGTGAGAGGGAGTGCAATCCTCGAGAATTTTTCCACAAAGCGCCTATAATAGCCGGCAAGTCCTAAGAAACTTCGGACTTCTGCTACGTTTTTCAACAAAGGCCACGCTCGGACCGCTTCTATCTTCGACGGATCAACTGCAATTCCTTCTCCACTAACAACATGACCAAGGAATGCTACTGACGATAGCCAAAACTCGCATTTGGAGAACTCGTCATATAGCTGACTCCTCCTCAAGGTGCTCAGAACTGCGTGCAGATGCCCTACATGCTCCTCTTTCGACTGAGAGTATACCAAAATGTCGTCGATGAAGACGATCACAAATTGATCCAAATACTCTCGAAACGTCCTGTTCATTAAGTCCATGAATACCGACGGTGCATTAGACAGACCGAACGGCATCACCGTGAACTCATAGTGCCCAAAGCGGGTACTGAACGCTGTCTTTGGAATATCACATTCCCTTATCCGCATTTGGTAATAACCGGACCTTAGGTCCAGTTTGGAGTATACCGTCGACCCAGCCAGTTGGTCGAATAGATCATCGATTCTTGGAATCGGATATCGGTTCTTCTCGGTCAACTTGTTTAACTCTCGATAATCAATACATAGACGCAAGCTCCCGTCCTTCTTTTTCAGAAAGAGGACCGGTGCACTCCAAGGCGATGAACTTGAACGTACGTAGCCTTGCTCTAGCAGCTCTTGCAATTGGACCTTCAGCTCTGCCAGTTCCTTTGGCGCTATCCGGTACGGTGAGCGGGCCACAGGTTTGGCACCTGGCACCAACTCGATACAGAAATCAATCTCCCGATGAGGCGGAGCCCCAGGGAGTTCGTTAGGAAACACGTCGGCGTACTCCGCTACAGCTGGGACATCACATAACCTAGGCCTTTGCTCCGAAGCCTCCAACAAAGTGAAGAACAACTCGGCGCCTTTTCTCACCGCCTTAACCACTTAGAGAGTAGACATCAGCGTCTTGCTCGCTCCTCGCATACCAGCGAATGTGGTTTCTCCTTCGGTGTTTTTTCCCAGAGTGATCTCCTTTGAATTGCAATCTATGCATGCTCGCTACTCCGAGAGCCAGTCCATGCCGAAGATCACATCGAATTCAGCTAACGGTAATAACGATGCTTCCAAATTGAAATCCTGATTTCCGATCCGCACCTTCACACAGCTCTTCCTATCCGCACTCATGCGAGATCCATTGGGTAGAACTACTTCCAATCTATCCTCTACGAAGGTAGACGGCACTCCGATTCACACCACTAAGTCCTCGGACAGAAAAGAGTGCGATGCACCCATATCAAATAGAGCTCTCGTCGGATAGTTGAAAATTAGGACAAAGCCTAATTGCACACGAATAAAACATACGGTTGCACGACGGTAAAATCACAAATAGCTATTTAAAAGCTAACTTTCAATCCATACCTGTGACGACATCAGGTTGTCGTATAGCTTCTTGCTGGCCAAGCGAATAGACTCTCGGCTGAGTCGGAATAATGTGCTGGGAAGCCGAAGATTCCGCAGCTTTACCCTTTTCCGCAGCACGAGCATGGTCCAACGCTCGGTTCTCTGCCTTCGGGGGACCACTTCGACACACCGCGGCCTTGTGTCCCACCTTCCCGCAGGTGAAACACGTGATAGGACCCCGCACAGTCGTTGCTCCCGAAACATTTGAGCGAGAATGCTCCGCCGATTTGAACTTCCTTTTGTTCTTTCTGAACTCTGACTTGGACTGAGAGGCCGCGCATGAAACTTAGGTTTCTTTGCCACGGTTTTTGCTTGTACTCTCTTCATGTCCAACTCTAGGGATCTGGCAGTTTGTACCATCACCTGGAAACCTAACGTCATTGGGCCTGCAAGGAGCAGCCTCAACTCGTCCCGAAGACCTTCATAGAACTTGTTCATCTTTGTCTCTTCATCTTCCATCATAGGCCCCGCATAACGACCCAGTTTAGTGAACTCGTGCAAGTACTCATCCACCGAGCAGTCACCATGAGTTAACTTCAGAAACTGGTTCTGCAATGCAATGCGTTGGGCAGAAGGAATATACCTTTGAAGAAATGACTTTGAGAACTCCGCTAACGTGATCTCGGTAATCTCCTTGCCTCCAAACCTGTGCACTTCCTGTTCGGCCCACCAACGCTCTGCCTCTCCGTTAAGGAGGAAGGTGGCTAAAGTGACCATCATAACTTCTTCTGTTGCTGTCGCCCTTAGAATTTTCCTAACCGTTGACAGCCAATCCTCCGCCTCCATTGGGGATCCGGTCCCCGAGAAAGTTGGAGGGTGGAAGCTAAGAAAATGTTGCAGCTGTTGATCACGCGCTCGCGCAACAACTACACGCTCTACAGGACGCTCCACCCTTTGCACCACTGCAGGTTCCATTGCAGCCACTGGCACAGGGGTCTCAACCCTCGGTTCCACTGCAGGTTCGATCACCGGGGCCGCATCTGTATTAGGCGTAGCAGGCTGTGCAAGCCTTTGCGGTTGAGCATTGATCATCGCGAAGACAGCTTCTGCGATTAACCTGATCATCTCCGCAGGAGGAGTGGTCGCTGGCACTTCAGCCGACCCACTTCTTTCAGCAGTGTTACGGGGTTGAGACGGCCCCGCACAACTCCTAGTCACCTATAATCGTGTAAGACACAATTTAGTGACTGAAAACATAGCAAACAACAATCATAGAACGCCCAGGTTCCGCAAACAAATATGTTTTTCCCATTCCTAAGTGGACATTCTTATTAGTTTTTGTCGTCTTAGGTGAATGCGCATCCTGTGCACACCACCCCTTAAAAGGAATTCGTCCCGAATTCGCTAAACTACGGATCGACGCCTTAAGTCTGATACCAAATTGTAACACCCTGCCAGTACGAATAGTATAACAGTAGGTCCGGCCGGGACCCCACGCCATACAAACCACACTAGCTAGGAGTTAAAAGGTGATAAACAGATAGAAACTACAACAGAGTATACTAAACACTAGCGGAAGCATAAAGATTTAACATTCCAATTAGAATTGTCCACTATCATAGGAATGAAACCATAAAATAGAGTTATGGCCTTAAGGCCGTACATTTAACAAATGTACTAAAACTCCAAAACATACATCGGCACGCAGGTCGGCAATACATGAGAAAGCTAAAAAGGGAGGTTGGCCTTCAAGGGCCAACTCAGCAAAAGGGCCACCGCCCGCTATTTCCCACTAGGCTCACCTGCACCTGCATAAGAACATTCCACCAAGCGGTGGCAAACAAAGTAACGGTCAGCACAACTGACCAAATTATAACGACCCCACCCCTTTACCGGGGTGGCGGAGCTTCTACCCTGCAAGCAAGCCATACTAGCACAAATACTAATATAAAGAAGGTGCAACTACACAAGGTGAGGTTTCAAGCACATTCAATCTTCTAGGTTGAGCATCAAAAAGGAGGGAACCTAGGTATGCACATGATGTTGGTTGGGTTCACCCAAAGGTTCCCCACAACCGCCTAAACAACCGCATGAGGCTAACAACATCAATTCCACAAAACACTCCACCGTAAGGGCCATCGCCTTAGGTGGGAAAAAGAGCTTTTGGTCGGTCTAGGAAAATCACCTTCCACGACCTCTCCCATGATCACACGGCTTACATGAGGTAGGGACCTCTTACCGATCTGCATGGAAATGGGTTCGGTTTAGCTTTGCCCGTGCTCTAATCGTCGCGATCTATCGCACGACGCGGGTACGGCTTCACCTCGGCCCGTAAGAGTTTAGCACTTTCACGTGCTACACAAAATATAAGCTACGCACCTAACCCCTTCGCAAGGATCTAGGCTTCACAAATATTCAACAAAGGAGGTATAAAACACTCCACATCAATTTCGTGGTGAAGGTTTGCCTTCATCCAATCTCAAGCATGGGGCTTTCGTTAGGATCTTCACAAGACGCCTACAATTTAAATCCCGCAATACTAAAGATGATTTCACGGAGTCATTCTCCGGCACGCATTCTAGGCTTAACCTAAATGCAACGTCGCAAATCAAGCATCACCGATTCGGGCTCACGACCACGAATAGGCTTCACACACAATGCCTAAATCCGCACGACTACCGGATTTTCTACATGCAATATGCCGGGGACGGACACAATCGACCCGGAGTTCCGAAGAACTTGAGGAAAATCCTACACTTCACCCATTTGGTGAAAGGGATTCCTCATGCATGCATAGAGAAATGAAGGAGAGGACAAATGACAAGTCCAAAGAATCGAGAGGAAGAATAGTTACCCTAGGAGCGTTCTTCTTCGCCATGGATCCGAGATTCTAGACGGAGGGAAACGACCGCACCGGGCTGCACTCTCCAAATCTGGAAACGGCTCGCGAAACGGAGCTCCGGAGCTCCGTCAATGGCGGGATCTCTCCTTCTTCTTCCTTACCTCCTTCTTCCTCTAGCCTAGGAGAGAGAAACACCTCAAAAGAATGAGGATTAATCTCCTCTCACAAGCCCTAAGACCCTCCAGCATTTAATCCTAGCCATTGGATCGGATTCCAAAATATTTGGACGGCCGGATCGTCTTCTCCGCTCAAAATCGCGGAGCAGAATAAACAGGGCGCACGATCACAGGCGCACGATCACTGGTCGTGCGCGAAGAGGAGAATGGTCGTGCGATAAGCCGAGATAGAACTCTGATTCCTTGTGAATGAACGCACGATCATTGGCGCACGATCACTGGTCGTGCGCGAAGAGGACAATGGTCGTGCGCATAGAACTGTTGTGGAATTTTTAGCCTATCCCGAGCGCAGCACTACCACTCCGCCTACTTCGCTGAACTAAGAATTTTGGGGTGTTACATTATTCATGGAAGCCTCTGACCCTAGGATATACATCACTGTACTAGAAGGACCTTTTATTCCAATGAAGGTCTCATTCACAGATGGAAGTATTAAGACTCCCAAAACATACTCTGAGATGACTAAAGATGAAGTGATTCTGGCCTCCATGGATAGGAGAGCTCAGAATATCATTGTGAGTGCAATTGAGGATTCAACCTTCCAGAACTTAGTTCACTGCAAAACTGTCAAAGAAATGTGGGAATCTCTCATTGTCTATATGGAAGGGACTGAAGAAGTCAGAGATGACAGGAAGTCTCTTCTAAATCAGCAATATGAGGCTTTCAGACAAGAGAAGAAAGATTCAATAGCAATCTGCTATGAGAAATTCTTCAAAATTGTAAATGGTCCGAAAACCTATGGAAGAACTTTTACAGATTATGAGCTGAATGATAAATTCTTAAGATCCCTGAACAAAGAATGGGATATCAAGATCTGTGCTATCATGGAAATGGGAAATCTGGGAAATATTCAGCCACAGAATCTATATGGGAAACTTCTGTCCCATGAACTTCACCTGAATACCAGAAAAGCTGAAGAAGGACACAACAAGGAAAATCCTATTGCTCTGAAGGCAGAAAGTTCCAAGAGAAGCAAAGAAAGGATGTCATTATCCCCCAGGATACCATCTGAATCTGAAGAATCAGAGATCAGTAATTCTGACTCTGAAATATCAGATGGTGAACTGGCACTCTTCACCAAACAGCTAAGAAGGATGCTCAGAAGAAAACAACACTGGAAAATTAGACCCTCTCAGTCATCCTGATCTAAGAAGCACTCCAATTCTTCAGAAGGATTCAAACAAGATTCCAGGAAGGACAGGTATAACTCTAAACATAATAAATCTAATTCAGAAGAAATTGTGTGCTTTGGATGCAGGAAATCTGGACACATGATTGCTGATTGTCCTTCAAAAAGAAAGAACAACAAGAAGTCTAATGAAAGGAGGCACAAATCTGACAAGAGACATGAGAGGAGCCTAATTGCCAAGAAAGGCAAAGTCACTCTCAGTGACAGTGAATCTCAATCATCTGATTCAGATAGTGAAGAGGCACTCATAGCTCTGGTGGCTGTCAATGAAAGTGAAGACATTCTGAACCATAGACCTATGATAAGAGCCCCACTATCAAGGTCTGATAGTGAAGAGGATGAAGAAGAAAATACAGGACTCATGGCAATCAGTGATGAAGAGGATCAGGAGACAATCTCTAATGTGAAGGTACTTGATAAAACTCCTTTATCTGATTCTGAATCTGAACCTAAAACTATTTCTAAACCTGAGGCAAATTCATTTTCTTCTGATGATAATGACTCAAAATCTAACTTTCATGAAGATGAAATTGTTGAGAAATATGAGTCACTTCTTAAAGCCCTTAAAAAGAGCAAAAGACATAACAAAAAGCTACATAAAGAAATATCTGAATTAAAGCAGACTAACTCCCAATACTCTGAGGCAGCTGAGAGGCTGAATCAGGTAAGCAAGGAGCTTAGCAAATTAAAAGTCATGTCTATCATTCACATTCAAACTTTATGCACTAAGGAGAAATTAATAAAAGAACTTGAAGCAAAACTCCTAGCTGAAAGGAAGCTTGTGACAAAGTTCTCAAAACCACAAACTATCTTTCCCATAATAGACACATTTTCTGCACAATACAGATCTGGCATAGGATACAATGGAAAGGCAAAAAATAAATCTAAAAATAATGACAAGGCACATATGCAACCTATAAAATTCAACAAAGCCATGCCTATCACAAATGAGCATGATCTAAAAGTTGTGCATAAGTTTTGGAAGGGTGAGTGTTCAAATAACAAAGATGACTAAATTCAATCAAGTATTAATGATGCCAAATCTCTATATAAAGAAAAAGAATTAACTCGTCATGACTCCTTTGTATTTAAAGCAAACACCAAACTCAAAGGAGTGGAACTAAGACCAGTAGTGAAAACCACTGCTGTCAAGGAAACTAAATCAGTAAATTTCATTAAAACACTTTACAAAGCTCCATTGAATAAGGCAATTAAACAAAATGTAAGTCAACACAAAGAAGTGAGAAGACCTCAAAGGGGATATAACCGATATGAATATTGGTGCTGTGGAAAGGTTGGCCATTTTGCCCTTGACTGCTGGTTCAATCCAACTGTTCCAAGATATAATTCTGGGAAAGCAGTACTCAGACCTGTGGCAACACACACAACACAAAGATTCAAACAACAAGTAAAGACACCAACTATTACTAACAAAGTTCTAGGACCCAACTTTGTGTGGGTTCCTAAGAAAAAGTAATTTTCTTATTATAGGTTTGTCCAAAGACCAATCAAATTCCTATCTGGTATTTGGACAGTGGGTGTTCCATGCACATGACTGGGACAAGAAGTCTACTGAATGACTATACCTCTGTGAAGAATGGACCAAAGGTTGTATTTGGAGGATCTGACAGAGGTAAGACTAAAGGATATGGCAAAATCACAAATGGAATTGTCACCATCACCAAAGTTGCTTATGTTGATGGATTGCAGCATAATCTCATCAGCATAAGTCAATTGTGTGATCTTGGATATGACATTTCATTTCACAAGGATGAGTGCCTTATTAAGAAAGAGAATGATATAATTCTCTCAGGCACTAGGAGTGGAAACATTTACTGTTTAAATTTTATATGTTCTTATCAAATAAATCCCATATGCTTAGTTGCTGAAAGTAAATTCTCTAGTAGTGTACAATGGCACAAAAGGTTAGCCCACATAAACTATAAGACTATAAATAAGCTTATTTCAGGAGATCTAGTGAGAGCAGGGCCTAAGTGGAAGTGTGTTCAGGAGGGTCCCTATCATGCTTGTTAAATGGGTAAGCAAACCAAGTCATCCTTCAAACCAATTGGTGAGAAGGATTCCATTAGATGTCTCTACCTACTTCACATGGACCTATTTGGACCAATGTCAATTCATAGCCTAGGAGGAAAGATTTACACCTTTGTAATTGTTGATGACTATTCTAGATTCACATGGTTATTCTTCCTAAGACACAAGTCAGATACTCTAGAAGTATTCACTAACTTTGTTAGGCAAATCAAAAGTGAAATAGGAAATACAGTAGTCAAAATTAGAAGTGACCATGGGACTAAATTTCAGTCAGGTGCAAGGACCAAATTTTGTGAAAATCTTGGCATCTCACAAGAGTTCTCATCTCCTAGAACACCCCAACAAAATGGGGTTGCTGAGAGAAGAAATAGAACTATCATTGAAGCCAGTAGGAGTATGCTTAGTGACTCCTCTCTTCCTGATTATTTATGGGCTGAAGCTGTAAACACAGCATGCCATATGCAAAATAGGGCACTTATCAACAAAAGACTGAATAAGACCCCTTATGAGTTGTTGAAAGGTAGAAAACCCACTTTAGCCTACTTCAAAATATTTGGAAGTAAGTGCTTTGTATTAAATAATGGAAAGCACCACCTCACTAAGTTTGCTGAAAAAGCACATGAGGGAATCTTTGTTGGCTATAGCTCTCAAAGTAATGCTTATAGAATTTTCAACAAAAGCTCAAATAAGATAGAAGAATCTATACATGTTGTATTTGATGAAACCAGCCTTATTTATAAGGATCTGGGAAGTCTCTTTAGTAATGCAGGTTCTACACAGACTAGTAATGCAGGTTCTACACAGAAATTGAAGGATACGAGTATCAATGAACAGCACATTGAAGACAATGAAGAAACTAATGGGACTGTGATTGTGAATAGAGAGGATGAGTCTCAAGAAGAAGACAATCATGAAGAACCAATTGATGTTGAAGAACCACATCATCCAGAACCTCTAGAACAGCCAACTCAAACAGATGCACTAGAATCACAAAGAGAGAATGAAAGGTGGAGGAATGCAACCAAACACCTGAAGGATCACCCCAAAGAACAGATTATTGGAAATCCAAATGAAGGTGTGCAAACCAGAAGAGGGAACTCAATACATGAGGCATTGCATCACAACTTCCTATCCAAAATAGAGCCTAAGAAGTTTGATGAAGCCAATAAGGACCATTCATGGATATTGGCTATGCAAGAAGAGCTAAATCAATTTGAAAGATGCAAGGTCTGGATATTGGTTCCTAGACCAAAGAAACACAAAGTCATAGGGACCAAATGGGTATTTAGGAATAAGCTAGATGAAAATGGTGTGATTATCAAAAACAAAGCAAGGTTGGTTGCCCAAGGATATAGACAGGAGGAAGGCATAGATTTTGATCAAGTGTTTGCTCCTGTGGCAAGACTGGAGGCAATCAGGCTATTCCTGGCATTTGCAGCACATATTGGATTCATAGTTTATCAAATGGATGTGAAGTCAGCATTCCTTAATGGAACAATACTGGAGGAAGTATATGTAAAACAACTCCCATGTTTTATTGATTCTACTCATCCAAACCATGTATATCTTTTATTAAAATCTTTGTATGGTCTAAAACAGGCACCTAGGGCCTGGTATGAGACATTATCTAGATTTCTCATTGAGAACAAATTCTCAAGGGGAAAGATAGACAAGACATTGTTTCTTAAGGTAGTTAAATGTCATATTATTCCAGTGCAAATATATGTAGATGATATAATTTTTGGCTCAACTAATAATAACCTTTGCAAAAGGTTTGCAAGCCTTATACAAGGGAAATTTGAAATGAGCAGCATGGGTGAGCTCAAATACTTATTGGGACTCCAAGTGAAACAGTCTGAGGAAGGAATATTCATTTCTCAGACCAAGTACACCAAAGAGATCATCAAGAAGTTTGGAATGGAAAATTCCACTGTCATGAAAACCCCAATGGCAGCCAATATGTCACTGGACAAGGATGACAAAGGGAAACCTATTGATGAAACCTTGTACAAAGGTATCATTGGCTCATTGCTCTATCAAACTGCTAGCAGGCCAGACATTATGTTCTCAACATGTGTGTGTGCTAGGTACCAAGTGAACCCTAAAAAATCTCACTACACTGCTGTCAAAAGAATCCTGAGATATATGAAGGGTACTCTTAATCTTGGCCTTTGGTATCCTAGAAGCAATGACTTTGAACTGACTGGTTTTTCAGATGCTAATTTTGCAGAATGCAAGGAGGACAGAAAAAGCACATCAGGCACCTGTCAATTTCTTGGCAAAAGGCTAATATCTTGGAGTAGCAGGAAGCAGACCAGTGTAGCTATCTCTACAGCAGAATCTGAGTACATCTCAGCTGGAAACTGCTGTGCTCAGCTACTTTGGATTCAACATCAACTCCAAGACTATAAAATCAAGCTAAGTAAATCTCCTTTATATTGTGATTCAACTAGTGCTATTGCTATAGCTAATAATCCTGTATCACATAGCAGAACAAATTAAAGCACATAGAAATTAAATATCACTTTATTAGAGAACATATAGAAAATGGAGACATCATAATTGAATATATTCCTACAGACAAACAAGTAGCTGACATATTCACTAAACCCCTGGATGAAACAAAATTCAATAACTTCAAAATTGAATTAGGAATGCTAAAAATGGAATAAAGTTGTCTTGAAACTAAATAAAATAAAGTTAGAATAAATGACAATTCTTAAATAAGTACAAAAAATGAAATAAATAAATGAAAATATTAATTAAGTCCTAAAAGGTGAGTGGAGTTATATCTGGCGTCGAGCAAGGATACCTAGCGTCGAGAGAAGATTCCTGGCGTCGAGAGAAGATTCCTGGCGTCGAGCGAAGATAAATGGCGTCGAGCAAGGCCGTCTCGACAGGGTAAATTTGAACCGTTTGATCAATCTTGTTAAATAAGTCCGGCACGCGACTATTCATCTTCTTGAACTAGAAATTCTATAAATAGGGAAGACACTTCGTCAGTACATATGCCCTAGAATTCTTAATTCGAAATTATCTGCCCTAGAAAATCTCTCCATCAACACTTTCAATCTACAATCAACAACAACAATGCCTCCCAAGAGCAGTGATTACCTTTACGAAGGAGGCGAGCTCGTTCGCAATGGATTTCAAACAGCACCAGAGGAAATCAAGTCAACCATCGAGCTAATCTACAAAGCAGGACTAGAATTCATTTTATCTGAATCGACTCTAATTTGGAAATGAGGGGTCTTAGAACTTTTCTCCAATACAGTAATAGACACCGCCAATTCTAAGGTGAAAACTAATGTAAATGGTAAGAAGATTAAGATTTCTCCTTCAAGACTTGCTAAGGCACTAGAACTGCCAAGATTCAAAAGTAATGAAGGAGAAGAAGAAGTGAGTTCTGAGCAGATTAGATTAGCCCAAGTCTGGTGTGGGATTGAAACATCACATGAAATTTCTGGGAGTATACTAAGGAAAGGGATGAATTCAAGAGGAAAACTGCTGACAGATGTGATCGAAAAGGGACTACTATGCAAGATAGGGTCTCATGATAAAATCTCCAGGAAAATGTTTGTTCTTCTGACAAGGATTATTCATACATTAAGAACTGATTGGGGAAGGGTGGTGTTTGACAGAGTGATCGAATATATCCAGGCACCCAACTTGGGTAGGATATTGTCTCTATATTTAGTAAAAGTCATTCCAGATTCTTTAAATAACAAACTTGGATCCAAGATAAATCATATGAAGAAAATGGACATCAGAATGATAGAGAGATGGGAAAGGATTTTGTCAAATCATCCACCAACAGAATATTCTCCCAAGCAGAAGAAAGTTCAGAAGAAAAAGAAGAAGAAGGTCTCTTCCAGCTCTTCTCTTGAGATGGTCCCACTTATTCTTCATTTGCAATCGATCGTAGTTTTTGCCAGTATGTTGTTTAAAAGATCCAATCAAATTTTTCCAAACATCTTTGCTGAAGTGGGTGGTAGGCCGATTTCCCAACCCTATCTCTATAATGCAAAGATCGCAGAAGATCAAAACATCATTTGACTCCCATGTTGCTGTGCTTCCTCCGGCCTTTGGGTTTCCCATTAAACTGTATACCCAAAACACAAACAAACACATTCAAACATACACACAAACATATACATTCAAACACACAAACACATATATACATACAAAATACACATTCATATATACACACTCATATATATATATATATATATATACATACACATTCAACACATATATATACATACCCACACACACACATATATACAAACTCATATATATATATATATATATGCAAGCATACATATTCACCCACACACACACATATATACATACCCACACACACACATATATATACATGCACACACAAACACATATATACATACAAAATACACATTCAAACATCCACACACACACACACACACACATACATACAAGCATACATATTCACATACCCACACACACATATATGCAAGCATACATATATACATACCCACACACACACATATATATACATACACACACAAACACATATATACATACAAAATACACATTCAAACATACACACACGCACACACATACATACAAGCATACATATTCACCCCCACACACATATATATACATACACACACAAACACATATATACATACAAAATACACATTCAAACATACACACACACACATACATACAAGCATACATATTCACCCACACACACATATATCAACCTATTAAGCAAACAAGATCTGGAATGGAGAGGTAGGGTATCATTATCAGCCTTGCCAAATGCAAACAAGATCGAGGAAACTATTTTGAGAAACCAACAAAATCCAAACAAAGAATACAAACATAGGAAACCAAGATCTGGAATGGAGAGGGTAGGGGAAGGTGGAAGTATTACCTCAAGGTCCTCAACACACAAGCTGCACTGGAACTGCCGTTCAAGGAAGGCCCCGAATAGCTGCACTGGAACTATCGATCACACAAAAGTTCTCCAAGATCGAGCCCTGGACTCCAGAACAATAAAAGGGGAGAGGAGAACAGCAGCAGGGGTGGGATTTGCAAGCTCGAGCCCTGGACTCCAAACAGAAAGCTGAAAATCAAGATCTGGGCGGATTAGGGCTCGCCGGAGGGAGGAGAGACGGACGGAGAAGGAAGGAGCACCTTGCCGGAGGAAGAGGGAGCACCGTACGGGCGGGATCGAGATGAAGATCAAAGCCTCTGCGCAGAATCGGGACGGGAACGGGAGGTCAGGGGAGGAATCGGGGAGAGTTGTTTGCGGGGAGCGATCCCTGAACCGTGGAAGTGGATCCGAGCGAGCTTCTCAATTCACCCCTTTAGAGAGCTATTTTAAAATAAGTGCTCCCCAAAAAGCAGTTTAGAAGAGCTCTTCCAAACACCTAAAAAAGAGCTCTGGCTGTTGAAAAATCACTTCTTAATCTGCCAGAGCTGTCCCAAACAGGGCCATAGAGAGGCGGGAGGGAGAAACCAATAGGAGGGAGCATATTATTGGACATGTGTGTCACATCCCTTTGTTTGAGAATAACAAATCCCATATTGTATTTGATATTGCTTGTAGTGTGTTTATAGTGTGCAGGAACTATAGGTGCAATACTCCACAGGTATAAAGCATCTTGGAACAATCTTTTGAAAGGAGCAGCGCTACCGCCAGCGCTATCGCTAACGCCAGCACTAACGCCAGCGCTATCGCTAACGCCAGGTGCTAGCTCAGTTGGTTTCGTCTCAGCGGTTTCCTTAGCGCTACCGCCAGCGCTAGCGCTACCGCCTGGCGCTATCTCCGCTACCACCAGCGCTATCGCTACCGACAACGCTATCTCAAGTTCGTGCACAGCGCCACGCTGTCGACGGTTTCGCAACCGCTCCACACGATCAATACCGCAGGCGCTAAGTACTACCGCAGGAGCTAGCTCCAAGGTCTATAAATTGATGCCAACTTCGATCATTTTAGCTATCCATCCCAGAGAGGTTGCTTGTGCCACAATTCCAGTGCTGTTATGCTGCCGAAGATGGATCTCCCACAAAAAGCTTAAGGAGAATTCTGGAGGAGGACTACGTCACGATACATCCGAAGGATGATCGCTTCGACCTCGCTTATACTACAACGATCCTTCATCCTCAACTCCAGAGATCTCATATAGAGATTTTTATTATTGTTTTTCATTATTTCCATTCCATACTTTCTTTGTAACCGTTTAGTTAATTCGCCTTATTTTTGGTGACTATGTCCTTGCGCAGCTTAGGGGGAATTCGCCGCGTGAGTTGGCGACTAGGTCTAGGGGATTAGATCCAGGGGGTGCTCGAGGCCATATCCGGGGAAGGATTGGCTAGAGCGGCTTGAGGCCTTATCCGGGGAAGGATAGGCTAAAGCCAACCGGTTCGTGGGGATACGAGTCTGTATAGAAAAGGAAAAGATATTTTCATTTGTACGCCTCCGATTTCTAGCAATATAGAAATCAAATTTATGTAAACACCATTTTTATATAAATACAATCATGTCTCTATTTGTGTTTAATTGATTTCTCACTTTTGGCGTTATCTCTAAAATATTGGTTACAAAGCTTTCAATTCAAATCACTTTGTCTAAATTGTTTATCTTAATCTATTTCATCATATAACAATTTAGCACTTGTTTCTAAATCCTAAACTTGCAAATTATGATATTTTCTTCCTTTAGCTAAATTGTTATTTTGTGTTCTAATATTACTTTAAACAATTTAGTAATTTCCATAAAATTATAAAAAGATTTTTATTCCCTTATTCACCCCCCTCTAAGGGTGCCATAAGATCCAACAAGTGGTATAAGAGGGCAGGTTATTCCAAATCGGTTTAACAACCGGGAATAATGACGTCACATGATCTCGTTTCTAGTAGTGGGGGAAACTTTCCTATAAATGAAAAATCTTTAGCACCACCTTTATTTGAAGGCAAAAATTATAATGGGTGGAAATTTTTTATGAAAAATTTTCTTAAATCTTTGGATATTAAAGTATGGAATATTACAATTAAAATGCCAAATCTATGAATAGTCTATATTGTGCATTAGATCAAAATATTTTCAAATTTATCTATACACTTCCTACTGCTTATGAAGTTTGGTAATTTCTTGAGAATACTTATAGTCTTCCTTCTACAGATGATGAACAAGAGGAATTCCTTATGGATCTAAGAGAAGAAATCGACGAGAAATTCCTTATGGATCCAAGAGAAGAAATCGATGAGGACTTATGCTTGGAGGAAGAAGAATACAACGTCACAATATTGGAGTCATTTGTTGGCAACACATCAAGCAAAAGAGAAGACGGAATTCAACTATGGAAGAGGAATGCAAAGAAGATGTCAAAGGAATCGTTGGTCCAAATCTTGCCTCATCCCATAGCAATGTAAGAAAATCAAAAACTTCTTTTTTTGTAATGAATTCTATTTCTACTTCTCGTATGCTTAAAATTGCTAAACGTAAAATTTTAAAGTTAAAAATTGCTAATTCCAAATTACGTTTAGAAAATAAATCTGTAAAAGCAAACAATAACGTAGAATCAAATATTGATGTGATAAATTCTCTTTCTTGCTCTTTAGTTAAAATTCCTACTCCTTGTTTGAATTGCAATATATTAAAAGAAAAATTCAAGGAAATTGAAAAAGGGCTCTTAATTTCTAAAGAACATAATTAAAAATTGATAGTTGAAAATGATGCTTTAACTTGTAAGTTAAAACAATTCAAATCTTTTGTTGAAAAATTTCAAATGTCACCTAATGAATTTCATCATAAGATTTTGAATAACAAGGATAAATTAACTTACAAAATCATTTCTAAAAAGGACCATTTTCACACATTAAATTAAAAGAAGTTTGGTTTCAAAAAGAATTATGATCCTCATAAAATTCTTAAGAGTCACTATTATAAGTCTCAATATATTTTCAATCATGACTCAAATATAAAAACTCATTTTCATGAAAATCAAACTATAAAATATTATCCTTCATATTATAAGAATATGTATATAAGAAAGAGTGGAAATGAAAATTATCAAAATAAGAATCAATTATTTACAATATTTTGTAACCCACTCTTTCAACAATCACTTCTTAAGAAAGACAATCACTCTTATAAATTTTCAAAGAATCCATGTAATAATATTCATTATGATTATCAACATCAATCTATTTTGAAAAATAACTTGAACAAACATAAATCACAAATGAATTATTTTTCAAACAAATATAATCATATAAAGATGTCACATAATCATAACATGAATTTAAAAGACAAATAATCAAAGTATGAATAGAGGCCCAAAATTAAAAATGAAACACTAACTCCACTTGTAAAGGCCCATTCATCACTATCTCTCCAAAAGCCTACACGATGTATTTGGGTACACAAAGGAACCATCCCACTTGGTCCCCTTTGGATACCTAAATCTCTTATTAATTAGTATCCATTCATTTGCATGAAGTAGAATCAAATAAAAATGAAATATCACTACTCTACTTCATGATATGCTAATTGTCACTTTTCTTTTGTTTATTTTTATTTTTTTTGAGCAAACATGCTATGATCACTTTATATATCATGTAATATGACTTTCATATATTAAGCCTTATGTTTATCAAATCAAATTTGAATTAAAATTGAACATTAAGTCATATTTTTTTTCAAAGTGATCTATCTCTCATCTTTGATTGTTCTTTATCCTTTTAAATCCTTTACGCTTAATTGTCTTGAATTATCATTAAAAATTGAATATTGAAATTATTATCAAGACTATTGAAACTATTTTAAAGATTGGATTTAAATGGTTTATTAAAGGGCTTAAACTAAAAATTAAAATGAGCAACATTTTTTCTATATTTTTTTGCTGCATAAGATAGTCCTTATAATGAAGAATATTATCTAGAAAAAGTGAAAACAAAAATTCATCTAAACGCATGTTTAATCTTTCAAAAATGCGAGTTTACGATCTAAACTTCAAACATCCATATCTTTTGATCCGCTCGCTTGATTTTCGCGTTTAATATATTTTCAGAAAGAGCACAAAAATCTCCATCCAACGACAAACTAGGCTTGCTCATTTGAGTTCTTTTGGTGCTGTCAACTTGCCCAATTTCAACTCCATTTTAAAAGCTATCTTAGTTTGCTTGATTTGGAAATTTCTGTGTCTATGGATTTTTTTTCACATGCTATCCTTAGTATATTATTTCATATATTAATTTAGATATTATGTGTGTGATGTGTGTCACCTATGTTTGCATGTAATTTTGACCTTAGAATCATCTTGTATCATTAAGATCAAATCAAATAGAATAATCATTTCATTCTAGATCTAAAGAAAACTAATTTGAAATCTTCTCATATTACATGCAACACTATCTCCATTAAATCATATATAATAACATTGCCCAAAAACTCATTATTCTAGCATCACTTCTTAGTTTATGCTTAAATTCATACGCTAGGTATAACATTTACAATGTTATTAAAATATCATGATAACTATGTGATTTGAAATTATAATAGAATACTAAAATTCCAACAAACACATAGTTTATGGTTTAATCATTAAAATATATATGAATATTGTATCATAAATCATATATTATCATGCAAAACCAAAGATCAATAAATTTAATTATTGAAAGCAATCTTATAAATTTCAAAAACTTTGTATATATGATCTTTGTCTTTTATATGATTGGATGATCATCATTTTTCTAGACTTACAAATCAATCATGTTCTTTCAAAAGAAAATCACTATATCACTATATCATAAGTCTAGAAGGATTAGAATTCTCATACATCATGATGATGTAACATATATTTTATGCAAAAATTCTCTTTAATCATAAATCATAATTCATGTTCTATCAAGACTTGTCTCAAATCGATAATAGGAATTATGAATCTTATGATAAAAATTATGAATAATGTTTTCATTATATTATTTGATGTATTGATTTGCTTTGCTAGTGATTGCATGTATCTCTCATATTTGTAGACTCTAGAATCAATTTTGTAATGAAAGTATAAATCAAACTAAATCATCACTCCATTCTAGATCTATAATTTGAAATTCTATTTTGAAATACATGCAATATTAATATTAATCTTATGACATGACATGAACCCAAAACTCATCATACTAGCATTGTCACGTATTGAATATTAGTAATTGTGCTAGTAATCTCATATCGTCATCTCATAATAGTAGAAAAACTGTGGCTTTATAACTCATCACATTAAACAAAACCCATAGTTTATAAATCAACCCATAGTTTAAAAGCTTAGGTTGTCCAAAGATTATTCACCTTTGACTTCACATCTCACAATAGCGGGGGCGTAGGATTGGATGCATTAGAGACCTAACCTCTAAGACATGTCTTGTCCTTAACCGGGGAGGGTTCCAGTGGGGCCTTGCGAGGCACTGGGGGGAAAGAGTGCTAGGTTGAGCGTTCTCTAGTGTGTGCATATGGGAGTAACACCCCAACCTACGGCATGTGTGCAGCTCCTCATGCCCATCTGTCACTTAGTACGGGGCTAGGGTGTAGACATTTAATCGGGGTAGTCTTTAATCTTAGGACGTACTTATATTACTCTTTGCATGATCATTTTATTTACGTATCACATAAATCATGCATATTTTGGGTTGTTTAATAAAAAATGTCCTTTTGTGTCTTCATAGTTTATATCTTCATGTTTAAATGGTTTTGAAAAACACAAGAATTTGAAAAGCCAAAGTTTCATGCAAATTTGATCCACCTAGAGATCTCCAAAAATTCTGAAATTTCAGCATGGAACTACTTTAAGGACACTTAATCAATATCAAAAATAAAAAATTTAAATTCCTAAAAAATCGTGTGCTGTTTGTCGCGCTATCACTAGCGCCGGCGCTAGCGTGAATTTTGGAATTTTATGATTTTCAAAATTTCTAAAAATCACTTAAAATATTTCAGTCTATATGTACTACTTTGTTTTTGTATTACTGACATTTTTTATTTTTGTTTTATTCATATTATGAAAAATCAACTACAAAAATTCAAAATTCAAAATTACAAAAATATATATGTTTTGTGTTATTTGTATTTTATTCATATTATGAAAAATCAACTACAAAAATTCAAAATTCAAAAAATATAAAAATATGTTTTTGTTATTTATGTTTTATTCAAATTATGAAAAATCTACTATAACAATTCAAAATTCAAAAATTACAAAAATATGTTTTTGTGATTTTCTGTTTTTATTTGATTTAAAAATGATAAAACAAAAAAATTGTATGATCTTTATTGCCGATATCAAACATGTATGAATTCTATTATTTAGAATTATTTACAATGTTAAAACATATTCTTTCAAATTACCATGAACATTGTTTTGCTTATCATGCTTTGATATATCTATTTAAAGTGCATCAATTGTATTGAAAAATGTGCAGAACCAAGCTTAGCATGCCTCTTAGTATGAGTGAATGTTTTATGATTGATAGTGATACATTTCACTCACTTATTTTGGTAATCAACACGTGTGTCTAAATCTAAAAATACTTGCTTGTGTATTGTATTTGTGCAATGAATTAAAACTTGCATAACTTTATTGCCTACACTACATTTGAATTGCACTTATGAAATTTAGAAAAGTGGTTAAGTTAAAAATTGGGTTTGCAAAACAAGTGTATTCGGAGAATGTTGTCTCACAAATGTGAACAAAAAATTACATGTGTAGACAAATATAACTCCACCAAGCACTACTTGAACCTCCTGATAAGTCTTCATAAGCATTGTGAGGTTGAGCACCTTGGAAAGAATAGTAAAGTGTCTTGTGCAAACCTTAGTTATTACACCACTTTGTTAAAAAAAATTATGTGCATTAAAAGTGTGTGAAAAAATTTTACTTGTGTTTTATTGTGCACTTTACTTTACATATATCTTGTATTTTGATGATTTAAATCCATTGTTAACATTGCCCAAAATACACTTATGTGCACATCATTATCTTTCATAACACTTCTTCTCGTGAGTATTGGATTCTAATGCTTTATTTATACTACTCTTTATATAAAAATGCACTAGATAAACCTATCATGATCTCTACAATGTTTTGGTATTTCTTGAACTTAGAATTAAGTAACATTGTAGTATAATCTCTCTTTGATATGTTTATTTCATGCTTGGTATTTTTATGAAAAACTTTGAGATTTCAAAAAGGTTAAAACATCTTTCAATTTTGAACTAAAACTCATATTTTTACTTATGCTTTTCATGCTTACAAAAAGATGTTTATTATAATCTTCCGCTTGCTTACAACTCTTATCTTTATATTTGAAATCTCTTATATATGTTATGCTTAAACTATTTATCATTCTTTATATTTCAAAAAGCTCGATCATGATATATAAATGCCTCCTTACTACCCTCACCCCACCTTCTTTTGATAATACCAAGAGGGGGAGATTAATTGAAGAAATCTATATATGAGAAATATAGATAAATAAGGGGAGACTAATTCATGAAATCTATCATTTAGGGGGAGTAACACATAAATTGCATTTATGTTGGGGGGGCATTAAGTTAGGGGGAGTATGCACATTATCATGCATATCATTTACTATAATTGCACTTTTATCTTGATTATCTTATCTATAAACACTATTGTTGATTTCTTGCTTAAAAGATTTGTTATTATCAAAAGGGGGAGATTGTTGGACATGTGTGTCACATCCCTTTGTTTGAGAATAACAAATCCATATTGTATTTGATACTGCTTGTAGTGTGTTTATAGTGTGCAGGAACTATAGGTACAATACTCCACAGGTATAAAGCAGCTTGGAACAATCTTTTGAAAGGAGAAGCGCTACCGCCAGCGCTATCGCTAACGCCAGCACTAATGCAAGCGCTATCGCTAACGCCAGGCGCTAGCTCAGTTGGTTTTGTCTCAGCGGTTTCCTTAGCACTACCTCCAGCGCTAGCGCTACCGCCTGGCGCTATCTCCGCTACCGCCAGCGCTATCGCTACCGCCAGCGCTATCTTAAGTTCATGCACAGCGCCACGCCGCCGACGGTTTCGCAACTGCTCCACACGAACGATACCGCAGGCGCTAAGTACTACCGCAGGCGCTAGCTCCAAGGTCTATAAATTGAAGCCAACTTCGATCATTTTGGTTATCCATCCCAGAGAGGTTGCTTGTGCCACAATTCCAGTGCTGTTATGCTGCTGAAGATGGATCTCCCACAAAAAGATTAAGGAGAATTCTGGAGGAGGACTACGTCACGATACATCCGAAGGACGATCGCTTCGACCTCGCTTATACTACAGCGATCCTTCATCCTCAACTCCAGAGATCTCATATAGGGAGTTTTATTATTGTTTTTCATTATTTCCATTCCATACTTTCTTTGTAACCGTTTAGTTAATTTGCCTTGTTTTTGGCGACTAGGTCCTTGCGCGGCTTAGGGGGAATTCGCCGCGTGAGTTGGCGACTAGGTCTAGGGGATTAGATCTAGGGGGTGCTCGAGGCCATATCCGGGGAAGGATTGGCTAGAGCGGCTTGAGGCCTTATCCGGGGAAGGATAGGCTAAAGCCAACCGGTTCGTGGGGATACGAGTCGGTATAGAAAAGGAAAAGATATTTTCATTTGTACGCCTCCGATTTCTAGCAATATAGAAATCAAATTTATGCAAACACCATTTTTATATAAATACAATCATGTCTCTATTTGTGTTTACTTGATTTCTCACTTTTGGCGTTATCTCTAAAATATTGGTTACAAAGCTTTCAATTCAAATCACTTTGTCTAAATTGTTTATCTTAATCTATTTCATCATATAACAATTTAGCACTTGTTTCTAAATCCTAAACTTGCAAATTATGATATTTTCTTCCTTTAGCTAAATTGTTATTTTGTGTTCTAATATTACTTTAAACAATTTAGTAATTTCCATAAAATTATAAAAAGATTTTTATTCCCTTATTCACCCCCCCCCCTCTAAGGGCACCGTAAGATCCAACACATATAACGATGGAGAAGCCCACTATATTCTATAGCATTCTTCCCTTCCATCATCTTGCAATCGAAATTCCTAGCTCTCCGAGGGATAGCAGAATAAAATCCAAATAAAATAAAAACAGAAAATGGTTAGATATAAGACAATTTATCATCTCTAAACTCACCAATTAACTCAGCTATTCAATTCTCAGTCACTACTGCAGTAGAAGAAGCCTTGCATTCTCAGTCACTCTAGAAAAAAAAATGGATAAAAGAAAATATGGAAAAAAATACTGATGGGCCGGGGATGATGGGCCAGCATCCGACGGAAAGGAGAAAGGGGCGGCAGAAGGATAAAAAGAAAAACTCCCTGGCTCTGCACATCATCCAAAATGCCGTCACTAGCAACATCTTCCCGCGGATAATGTGAGCCAAGACTGCAAAGGCTGTTTGGGACATTCTCAAAGAATGCTACCAAGGAGATAAGAGGGTGATTTCTATCCGTCGTCAAAATCTGAGAAGGGAATTTGATGATATAAACATGGAAGATGGTGAGAAAATTTTTGATTATCTACCTATAATCACAAATCTAAGAAACCAACTCAGCAATCTAAGGGTGCCAATCCCAGATTCTGAGATTGTTTTGAAAATTCTAAGAAGCCTGCCAAAGACCTGTGAGCATGTTGCAGCAGCCATTGAAGAGATCAATGATGTTAAAGCTCTCTCCATTGCCATGCTTGTAAGCAAGATCCAATCCCATGATGAGAGGATGAAGAGGTATTCACCTGCCCTGGATCATTCTCTCCAAATGAAAATGAACCTTGGAAAGTAGCCTTAGGACAGGAAGAATAAATCCTACAGCAGCAACAAAATGAAAGGACCCTGGAACTCAGGTAACCAAAATCCTCAGCGCAAAAACTTAGTAAAAACTTTTGAAGGGCCTTCACAAGACAACCCTGTTTTCTGCAACCTTTGTAAGAAAATTATCCATGTTACCTCAAAATGTTTTTACAAGTGTAAACGTTGCCGAAAACCAACACATTTTGATAATGATTGTTGGTTCAAAAACAAAGAAAAGGATGAAGCAAAGTTTGTTGAAGATCAAAAGGGGCTAGAGGAGAAAATGCTCTTAACCAGAAGCATGGGGGCAGCTGAATCAGAAAAATCTACCCAATGGTATATTGATTCAGGGTGCTCCAGCCATATGACACATGATATTTCCCTATTTGATACCATAGATGAATCATTTAAATCAAAAGTATTTTGGGGGGATGGTAAGTGTAATGAGATTGAAGGGAAAGGTAGCATTACCATCAGGAACATGGATGGGAACAACAAAGTTTTACAGGATGTGTAGTTTGTTCCCTCTTTGGATAAGAACTTGTTGAGCGTTGGACAACTTGTAACCAACGGTTACAGCTTTGTTTTCAATTCCAACGCCTGCACCATCTATCACCCTCTTCATCAAAATGTTGCCTCTACTCAAATGACAAAAAATCACATTTCCCAATTGATTTAGAGACACCAAAACAGTCTGCCCTCACAGCTTCTCTGAGTACAGAACTGGGAATTTTTTGGCACCACAGACTGGGACACCTCAATTTCAACTCGCTGAAGCAACTATTTGATAAAGGTCTAGCATCAGATCTACCCTAACTGCAGATACAAGCTCATCATCGCCAGTGTGACACTTGTGCACTGGGAAAATCTCACAGACAGCATTTCCCTCCTTCTCAACAGCAAAGCTCTCAGCCGTTGGAACTCATTCATTGTGATCTTTGGGGACCGACATCTACCCTGTCCCAAGAAGGCAAGAAGTTCTTCTTTCTTCTTGTTGATGATTTCACAAGGTATGCATGGATCTACTTCCTAGAGAAAAAATTTGAAGCTCTTTCCTTTTTTATTGATTTCAAGAGAGAAATAGAAAAGAAGTTAGACATGTACATAAAAACCTTGAGGAGTGACAATGGGGGAGAATTTACTTCACACGCATTCACACATTTTTGTAAAATTCATGGGATCAAACATGAATTTACTGTACCTGGTTCACCTCAGCAAAACGGCGTGGTAGAAAGAAGGAATTGGATCATAGTAGAAATGACTAGGTCACTCCTTTTGCAACAAAACCTCCCAAAATAGTTTTGGGTTGAAGCAGCAAGCACTACTGTGTACTTATTAAACAGAAGTCCCACAAAAATCCTAAAGAAAACCACACCTTATGAAAAATTATTTGGGAAGAAACCAAGGTTAGGACATCTAAGAACTTTTGGGTGTATAGCCTATGCCCACATTCTCAAGGAGAAGAGAGACAAGTTGGACAGAACTAGTACAAAATGTATTTTTACTGGCTATAGCGAAAATAGAAAAGCATATAGACTCTTTGATCAACATCTCAACAATTAATCATCTCAAGAGATGTGATTTTCCATGAAGATAAAGCTTGGGACTGGGCATCAGAAAATGGAGGCAAGATCATCTCCCCTAATGGATCGGTTGAGCTACCTGTGTACACCTTCCAGGAACCATCAGAGGATCACTTGGAGGAAGAACCTGCAACAAATAATGATGTGCATCTTCAGTCAGACAATGAAGATTCCTCTATTGAGTCATCACCACCCAGGAAAATGAGAACCATTGCTGATTTATATGAAAATACTAACTCTGTCTTATTTCACAATACCCCCCACTTCGTTTATTGATGCAGCAACTATCAATGAATGGCAAAAAGCAATGCAGGAGGAAATCGGCCTTGTTGAAAAAAATAAGACTTGGAGCTTAGTGATACGTCTAGATAAAAAGAATGTGATTGGTCTAAAATGGGTATACAAAACAAAATGCAATGAAGCTAGTCAGGTGTCCAAACACAAAGCAAGGATCGTTGCCAAGGGGTACAACCAGCACTTTGGAAGAGATTACGATGAGACCTTTGCGCCAGTTGTGCGAATAGAGACCATCAAATTAATTCTTGCTATTGCTGCTAATCACAAACTCCCAATTCACGATCTGAACATTAAATCTACATTCCTAAATGGAGTGTTGGATGAGGAGATTTATTTTGAACAGCCTGATGGATTCAAGATAAAAGGAAAAAGAAGATTACGTATACCGTCTGCACAAAGCCCTATATGGGCTAAAATTGGCCAAAGGGCATGGCACTCCAACATTTCCTCATTTCTCAATGAAGAAGGATTCACTGCTAGCAAACATGAACCCTCATTATTTGTTAGGAAAACTAAAGACAAGATTGACCTCATCATTTGCCTCTACGTTGATGACTTGCTCATCACAGGAAGCTCAGGAGATTCAATCAACTCGTTCAAGAAAAAAAATGGAGTCAAGGTATGAAATGACTGATTTAGGTCACCTGAAGTTCTTTCTTGGCTTACAGGTAAAGCAGAGCCCAGGCCACATCTTCGTTTCCCAGAAATTGTACGGAACGGAACTACTAAGAAATACAAAATGGAGGAATGCAATCCGTGCATGACTCCTGATACGTTGAAATTAGTTTTTTTTAAGTGTGAAGCCTTGCTTTCTTCTTTTATTAGAATTCGGCGGCGTTTTCGAAGAGTCCCGCGAGTAATCCTACTTCGAGGAATTACCCGTTATCCTATCGAAAGATAGAAGTAACGGCCTTTTCCTCTTTCGAAATATCGAAGATTACTCTTTGGCCGCGTCGCCAAAAGCTAAGTAGAAAAGATTGAAAAAGGGCTTTATGTTGAAATTAAAATTGAAAGCTTTTTGAAAATATTGTTGCAACAATTTTTTGAGTAGTTGCAACAATTCGTTAAGAGCGTTTTAAAACTTCTTTTACCTTGAGCTAGTTGCAACAACCAAAGAGGTGTTGCAACAAATTTTTTAGTGTTTTTAAAAGAGAGTTTTTAAAAAGTGCTTTAGAGAGAAAGCTTTTGGGTTTATGTAATTATCCGGACTAAAATCAATAAAGGCAAGTGGACCTTATCGATAGTAGTATAGGATATTTCTTTTGAAATATCAAGGTCGTATTTTCCCAAGGTCGTATCGATTATTTCTACTTCTTAGGAACGCGCTATTATTTTATCGAAAAGAGTTTGAAATTGATTTTTATGATTTTATAGAAAAGTTAGTGACGAAAATGATAACTATCGCGGGCTTGGTGTGCGTTTAGCAAAAACCAAGAAAAGCGATGAAAAGAAAAAGAACGAAAACGTTAATTTAAAAAGTAGTTTTGCTTAAAAATTTTTAGGGTTTTATAAAACGATAATGATAACTACGGCGATAATAAGCGATTGAGCGGGTAGCGGAATTAAGCAAAAAGCAAATATATAAAAAATAAAAGACGCACTAATTGAAAACGCACACACTCTACAGAATTAAAATGAAAGCTGTAAATTGCAGAAATTAAAGAAATGCGATCCCTACCCAAATAGGTAGAGGGGAAATAAATGTGTGAGCAAGTCCTATCCAAATGGATAGGCGAGAAATAATTGCGTAGCAAGTCCTATCCAAACGGATAGGCGGGAAATAAATGCGTAGCAAGTCCAATCCAAACGGATAGGCGGGAAATAAATGCGTGAGCAAGTCCTATCCAAACGGATAGGCGGGAAATAAATGCGTGACGGAAATGAAAACTATTCGATTACAAAAAAGGCGCAAACTTTATACTCATACACACACCCACTCTACGTTAATGAAATCTAATTATAATAAAACAAATATAAACTCATACACTCACACACACAACAATAATGAAACTAAGTTAAAAAGAAAAGAAAACCTACTCTCATACACACACACACACACTTACAAAAAAAAGCAAAAAGAAAGTAAAAACACCAAATCAAAACAAAACAAAAAAAAACTATTTAAACTCCTACACTCACACACACTAATATGAAATCATCTAAAAATTACAACAAAGCTAAAAATAAGAAAATTACACTCATACACACACACACCCAAATTAAAATGACAACTTAACAAAAATTACAAAATTACATAAAACTAAAAATAAAAATAAAAAGAACAAAAAGAGAACACACACACACTAAAACAAAGAGAGACAATAATTACAAGCTTAATTTATTTCCATCAAAAAGGGGGTTACAAAACTAGAGAGAGAAAGTGCAAAATTACAAAAATTACAAAACACCAAAAATCAGCAAAATGGAACAAATCCTTAAGAGAAGCTCCCAAAATTTTGAACCCTTGGACTCAGCTGAATCTAGCTATTTATAGAAATTTTTTTTGGATTACACACCCTCGGACACGGGCGTGTCTGAGGGCGTGACACGGCTTGGGGTGCGAATAGCCAGAACAGCTGGATCCAGGCGGGCATCTGGAAGGCTTGACCGGCGACTTGGAAGTACACGGGCGTGTTCCATGGAACACAGGCGTGTTCGATGTCGGCATTGTGCTGTCGGCTGCTGGGCGTGACGGGCGGCGTGTCCTTTGTTCTTCTGGAAGGAAATGAGGGTCACGGGCGTGTCTGCAATGTCACGGCCGTGACTTTGATTTTTTGGATGAAATGCTTCAAGTGGCTGGAATCTGGGATGGATATCCAACACGGGCGTGACCATGGTACACGGCCTCGGTCACGGGCGTGACCGAGGGCGTGACTTGATGTTTGAGTTGGAAAAAGAACAGAGAAAAGAAAATGTTAGGGATTAGTGAACACGCCCTTGGACACGGGCATGACCAAGGGCGTGACTTAACAAAATTACAGAAACTTTACAAAATGAAAATAAAACTAAGTTAAAAACAAAAATAACAAAAACATACATTTATTCATTAATTTACATATATTATTTAGAAATCTAATTAAAATTATACTAAAAATTATATAGAAAAATGCGTATATTTACTATTCATCAAACACCCCCATACTTAAGCTTTTGCTATTCCAGAGCAAAAGTAAGGGATACCTATAAGACGTTTAATAAAATTTCTAATTTACTAAAGTTTTTATTAAATCAAAAGTAAGATCGAAATAAATTTAGGGTACTTAAAGAGGTAAGTCCAAAACTATGAAAGTAATTTAAAAAGAGCGAAAAATTTTTAGCGAGACTTCTAAAGTTAGCTAAATTGCGTCGATTATTGCAGTCTTTGGTACCTTTTAATTAGAATAGAATTATATAAAACTATAACCTTTTTTAAGAAAGTTTTTAAGAATAAATAAAGCCTACTAATTATGCTCTCTCAAACTTTTTTAAATTAAAATCTAGGTACAATTTTATTGGCTAAGGGGTAGGGGAAAAAAGGTAGCCTTGGCAAAAAGAAGAGTGCTTGGATTTAGGGGTGACGGATTTTATCCTCTCACCCCACCTTTTTGGTGGCCTTTGCTTTGATTCCCAGCGTTGGTTTACGCGGGAGAATTGAAATCATTTCTCAACTTAACCCAATGCCCGTGTTTACGGAATTATTAATTTTTTATTCCCATTGACACGGGATTTCTTTTAACAATATTGGGTGCCTGTGTTTACGGAATCTCTTTATTCCCATTGACACAGGATTTCTTTTAAAATTCCTACTTTTATTATTTTTATGCCAAGCTAAGGGGTGTTTATAAGGGGGGTTTCAAGAGAAATTCTAGATTAATAAAAAAAAGATTTTTGAGAGCAAGTTTAGTAGATTAAAAACATTCCTAAAGTTTCACAAGTTTAGAGTTAGAATAATTGAATCTAAAGATGGTTTGCCAATATAATACAAAAAGGAATCTATTTAGGGTAAACCCGAGGTAGTGCTAAAAATTCTGTTCTCAAATTAAATTAAGATCGCAAGATTTTCTTTACTACTAAAAATTCCTCGATTTAAATTTTTCAAACTATGAAATAAACAAAATTATTTTAGCAAATCATAAATAATGAAAAACGCTTAAAGATAAAACTAACCTAGCCTTGGAAATAACAAAAAGCTAAGTAGGGGTTTTATTTTATTTTTGGATTTTTGATAAGTTTTTCATCATTTTTTTTTTGAAGTTTTTTAAGATATGATATATTTTTGATTTTTGATTTTCTTTATAACAAAATGCATATATAAATACTAAAAAAAAGGAAGACAAAAATTAAAAAATACATACAAAATATTTTTGATTTTTTTTTTCTAAGAAAAATTTTTTTCATCATATATTTTTTAATTTTTTTTTTAATTTTGTTAAAAATATGTACATTAATAGAAAAAAAGGAAAAGAAAAGAAAAGAGAGAAGGAAAAACATTTTTGGTGTTATGACAAAATGAATTTTGTTATAACAAATTTTTAAGTACATTTTTCATCATTTTTTTGGATTTTGATTTATTATTATAAATAAGGATTTTTATATACAAATAAAAGACAAACATAAAACATTTATATAAATTTTTTTTTTGTTTTTGTGTGTTTTTTTTAATTTTTTTTTCTAAGTTAATTAAAGATTTTTTTTGGATTTTTTCTATTATGGGAGGGGCAAAAATAATTACAAAAAGAGGGAAAACACGCCCCCATACTTAAAACCAACATTGTCCTCAATGTTGAAGGTAAGTGTGAGGAACGAAAATATTTACAAAAAAAAGATGAAGATTTTAATTACAAAATAGAAAAAAATATATACAAGGATAGTTACAAAAAAAAAAAGGAACTCCACGAATATATACAAAATTGTTTTTTTTTTGGCTTGTTTTAGTTTTTCGAAATGTACAAAACACGAATAGAATACGTATAAAAGAAATAAAAAAAACATATATTTTTTGGTATGATAAAAATAAATTTTTATCATCTTTTTATGTTATTATTTATATTATAGGTATTTGTTTTTTGTTGTTTTGGTTTTAATTTTAAAATATGCATGTTTTAAAATATATCTAAATTTTAAGAAAGATAAAATAAGGTAAAATAAAGAAAAGGCTTTAAGATAAAAACCAAGGAAGAAAGAAGAGAAATAAAAAGGTAAAAGCAACGGGGTTTTCTCGTTTCGAAATATCGACAAAAATCCCCTCTCGGGTCTGTCGAGTAATCCTACTTTGAGAAACTTCCTATTGTCTTATCTTAAAATTCCCAAAATTCTTTTTGATTTTTGTTTTAAAGTTTTTGCATTATTTTATTTTGTTTTATGTTTCTTTTTTGAAAAAGAATGATAATTTAAAATATGCATAATTATTAATTTTATTATTATTATTACTTTTTTTTGTTTTGTTTTTTTAATTTATTATTTATTATTATTATTTATTATTATTATTTTTGTTTAAGTTTTTATTTGTTTGAAATGAAAATTTATTTCATCATTTTTTTTTTGGTTTTATAAAAAAAAGGAGCGTAATTGGATAAATATGAGGGTGCCTCCCACGAGCGCTTTGTTTACCGTCTCGTAGCTTGACTCGTTGGCGGGATACGATCTTTTTAGAGGTGGGGGAGGGGTATGGAATTTAACTTCCCTCCCAGTTGATCCCCCGCGTGGTAGAGTTTTAGTCGGTGACCGTTAACTTTTAAGTCGCCTTTTTCCGGGTGGGTGATAAGGACGGTCCCGTATGGCCAAACCTCTTTCACTTGAAAGGGGCCGGACCAACGGGATTTTAGTTTCCCCGGAAAAAGACGAAGACGTGAGTTATATAGGAGGACGAGATCGCCCGGTGCAAATGATTTTGGAAATTTAATTTTGCGGTCGTGGTAAAATTTCGAGCGTTCCTTATAAAATTTATTACTCTCGTAAGCGTTCGCACGCCATTCATCGAGTTCGTTTAATTGGAATTTCCGGTTTTCGGCGGTTAAATTATGATCGAGATTTAAGAGTTTTAACGCCCAAAAAGCGCGGTGCTCTAATTCTACGGGCAAATGGCACGCCTTGCCGTAGACTAATCGATAAGGCGTACAACCGATTGCGGTCTTGTACGCCGTACGATATGCCCACAGCGCGTCGTCTAATTTAAGTGCCCAATACTTCCTATTAGTTGAAACGGTTTTTTCTAATATGCGTTTGATTTCCCGATTTACTACCTCCACTTGGCCGCTCGTTTGGGGGTGATAGGCGGTGGCGAGCTTATGCGTGACGCCATATTTGGTTAATATTTTTGCAAACTGGGCGTTGCAAAAGTGCGTACCCCTATCACTAACTATCGCACGGGGCGTACCGAAGCTAGAAAATAATTTTTTAAGAAATTTGACGACGACTCTCGCATCGTTGGTGGGGAGAGCTTGCGCTTCCGCCCACCTAGATACGTAGTCGACCGCCACTAAAATGTAGCGATTATTATATGAAGGAGGTAGGGGGCCTATGAAATCTATGCCCCATAAATCAAAAATCTCGCATTCTAAATAAAATTTTTGGGGCATCTCGTCGCGACGAGAGATGTTACCCGACCGTTGACAGCTATCGCATGCACTCACAAAAGTGTGAGCGTCTTTGAAGAGAGCGGGCCAATAAAAGCCCGCCTCCAGCGCCTTCTGCGC
The DNA here is from genome assembly GCA_033032865.1 of Dactylorhiza incarnata. Classification (NCBI taxonomy): domain Eukaryota; kingdom Viridiplantae; phylum Streptophyta; class Magnoliopsida; order Asparagales; family Orchidaceae; genus Dactylorhiza; species Dactylorhiza incarnata. The sequence continues at coordinate 11,024,483 of JAWHQI010000043.1, read as the reverse complement.
GGTCCGGTTGGCTTGATAATGCCCCCCGGCCGGCCCTTCGTGGCAGTGCCGCAAAATTTGCGCACCCTCCTCGTTCGAAACGCATCTCCGCACGACTTGGTCCGCGCAGACGCGAAATAAGAAAGGGTCCTCCCAAAAGTAATTTTTCAAATCAGAAAAGAATTTCTTCTTTTGCTGTTTTGAAAAGTCTTTCGGGAGCACCCGCGCAACTAAATAGTTGGCGTAGTCTGCGAACCAAGGCGAGGGAGAAGTTTTTAAATTATTTAAAGCTAAAAGACGCTCCTCGGGAAATCGATCATCGATTTCCGGTTCGAAGAGCGCTTCCGCGATTGGGTGTTCTAAACGAGAAAGGTGGTCGGCCGCTAAATTTTCGGCCCCCTTCTTATCGCGGATCTCCAAATCAAATTCTTGTAATAGGAGGATCCATCGAAGAAGGCGGGGCTTAACGTCCATTTTTTCTAATAAATATTTTAGGGCGGAGTGGTCGGTAAATATTATAATTTTAGAAAGCGTGACGTAGGGCCTAAACTTATCTATGGCGAAGACGACGGCAAGGAGTTCCTTTTCCGTTGTCGTGTAATTAGCCTGTGCGGCCGTGAGCGTGCGGGACGCGTAGTAGATAGGATGAAAATATTTATTAACGCGTTGGCCTAATACGGCCCCTACCGCTATATCACTCGCGTCGCACATAATCTCAAACGGAAGGGTCCAATTGGGCGCCACCAGAATGGGAGAATGGATAAGTTTTTTTTTTATTTTTATTTTTTATGGCATTGAATGCCTCTATGCACGCGTTATCAAAAATAAATGGAGATTCCTTCTCCAGGAGGTGGGTTAGCGGTTTTGTTATTTTGGAAAAGTTTTGAATAAACCGCCTATAGAAACCCGCGTGGCCAAGAAAACTACGGATTGATTTTATATTTGAGGGCGCGGGGAGTTTTTCAATTATTTCGACCTTGGCCTTGTCGACCTCCATCCCTCTTTCAGAAATTTTGTGCCCGAGAACTAAGCCTTCTCGAACCATAAAATTACACTTTTCCCAGTTTAAAACCAGGTTCGTGTCTTCGCATCGTTGGAGGACTCGATCTAAATTTTGGAGGCAGTTTTGGAAGGAGCTTCCAAAAACCGAGAAGTCATCCATAAAGACTTCCATAATATCCTCTACGAGCTCTCCAAAGATCGCCATCATACATCGTTGAAATGTAGCTGGCGCGTTGCAGTGGCCGAATGGCATCCTTCGGTACGCGAAGGTACCGAAGGGGCACGTAAAGGTTGTTTTCTCCTGGTCTTCGGGGGAGATAGGAATTTGTAAAAATCCCGATAGACCATCGAGAAAACAATAATAAGGATGACCCGATAGTCGCTCCAAAATTTGATCGACAAACGGTAACGGAAAGTGGTCTTTGCGGGTGACATCATTTAATTTTCGGTAATCGATGCACACCCTCCAACCCGTAACAGTACGAGTTGGAATTAATTCGTTATGTTCATTTGCCACTACCGTTATACCGCCCTTTTTAGGCACGACATGAATGGGACTAACCCACGTGCTGTCGGATATAAGGTAGATAATCCCCGCATCTATTAATTTTATTACTTCAGCCTTAATGACCTCCCACATATTTGGGTTTAGTCGCCGCTGAGGCTGGATGGTTTTGCGGGAATTATCTTCTAAGAAGATATTGTGCGTGCAAAAAGAGGGATTTATCCCCCTAATATCGGAAATCTGCCATGCAATTGCATGGCGATGCGTGGACAAAACTTTAACTAATTCGGAGGTTTCCGAATCAGATAAAGAAGACGAAATAATAACCGGGAGTTTTAAGTCCGCGGCGAGAAAAGCGTATTTTAAATGGTCGGGGAGTGGCTTAAGCTCCAAGACCGGGGGTTCTTCGTAAGAAGTTGTTATTTTTAAATTTTTAGAATTAAAAGATTCGAAAGGCGAATCTGGCGGTAGCTCGTCCAAAGGGGCGAGGTCCGCCAAATTCGGTTCGTCTAAATTTAAAGCGAGTAATTCATAAAGCGAAGAACACTCATCATCGAACGCGGATTCTAAGTGAAAGCAAGAATCATCGTTTGATAATGAATTTCGCATCGAGGGATTAATAAGAAGGGTAACTTCGTCGTCCCCTACCCGAAGGAGGAGGCGACCGTTACTCACATCAATTAATGCGCGGGAGGTCGCGAGGAAAGGGCGACCGAGGATAATTGGTACTTCGGCGTCCTCCTCAATGTCGAGGATGACGAAGTCTACCAGGAAGATAAACTTGTCAACCTTGACCAGAACGTCCTCCACTACCCCGATAGGATATTTTATCGAGCGATCCGCGAGCTGGATGCTCATTTTTGTTGGGGTGGGAACTCCCAAATCGAGTTTTTTAAAGAGGGAGAAGGGCATCAAATTGATGCTCGCTCCCAGGTCCGCTAGGGCGTACTTTATTAATAAATTGCCGAATAGGCACGGGATGGAAAACCTTCCTGGGTCGTTTAGTTTCGGCGGCAATTTATTAAGTAGGACCGCCGAGCATTCCGCATTTAAGGAAACACGCGAAATACCCTCGAGCTTCTTTTTATTAGAAAGGAGCTCCTTAAGGTATTTCACATATTTCGGCATTTGTGAGAGTGCCTCGCAGAAGGGGACGTTAATTTGAATTTGTTTAAAAATTTGTAAAAACTTTTTGTAATGTTCGTCCTCCTTCTCTTTATTAAATTTTGCGGGGTACGGAATTTGCGGGCTCGAGACGCCCGACGCTAATGATTTTTCCGTATCAAATAAAATAAAAGACGAGGGTGCAGGGGTCGGAGGCGAAACAGTTACCTGATGCTCAACCCGCAATGGGGAGTCGACCTCCTTGCCGCTGCGAAGGGTAATGGCGTGGGCATTTTCACGCGGGTTCTGCTCCGAGTTCCCCGGTAGTGCTCCAAGTGGCCGCTCGGAGACCATTTTTGCAAGCTGGCCAACCTGCATTTCTAAATTTTTTAGCGATCCGGTTATATTCCGGATATTTGCGTCGTTGGAAGCCATGTATTTTGCAAAAATCTCCTCGAGCGGAGAAGGTTTTGGAGGAGGAGGCGCAAAACCCTGCTGAAATCCTTGGGGATATCCATGCGGGATCGCAGGTGGAGGGCGTTGCGCATTATTAGGGTTACTCCAGGAGAAGTTCGGGTGGCTCCTCCAACCCGGGTTATAGTTATTACTATATGGGTTGAAGGGCGCCCGCACTTGATTGCCCACGTAATCCACCGATTCCTCGCTTAAATTATTGTTATTATTAATATTATTATTAAGATTATTATTATTAAGATTATTAAAATTATTATTATTATTATTTGGATTATTAAAATTATTATTATTGTTATTATTAGGATTATTAGCCCAAGCGGGAGTGGAGGAGGAAGCAGTCATCTCCGCCACTTGCTTACTTAGCCGCTCTACCTGCGAGGCTAAGTGAGTAGTGGCATCCACTTCGAAAATACCAGCCGGTTTAGGAGGACGCGACCTTGGCACGTTCCATTGGTACGCGTTCATGGCCATTTCTTCGATCAGAGCTTGAGCGGCCTCCGGGGTTTTGTTGTTTAACGTTCCCCCGGCGGCTGCGTCGATCATCTGTCTCGTTGAAAAATTCAAGCCGTTATAGAACGTTTGTACCTGAAGCCAAGTTGGTAGCGCGTGATGAGGACACCTACGCAAATATTCTTTAAAACGTTCCCAAGTCTCGTAGAGAGACTCGGAATCGAATTGAATGAAGGATGCGATATCGGTGCGTAATTTAGCGGTTTTTTACGGAGGAAAATATTTAGTTAGAAAATTCTCCGTCAATTCGGCCCACGTGGTTATGGACCCTCTCGGAAGAGAAGTCAACCACGATTTCGCCTTTGTCCGCAGGGAAAAGGGAAATAAGCGCAAGCGAATGGCGTCATCGCTGATGCCATTAATCTTGAAGGTGTCGCAAATTTCTAAAAAATTATTAAGGTGTTGGTTTGGGTCCTCATCTGGCAAACCGTCGAACTGAATCGACTGTTGTACCATTTGAATTATACTGGATTTGATTTCGAAATTATTATTAGCTACCGCAGGGCGGGTAACGCTCGATCCTGTATCCTCTAAATTTGGCCTAGCATAATAGGTCATGGTCCTCGGTGGGGCCGCATTTAGATTAGGATCGCCCATCACGCCTATATGTATATCGCAGACGGATTCTTCGGGATCTATTTGTAGATTTTGATTATGAGATCGGCGCCGCTCGTGAAGCGTGCACTCGATTTCGGGATCAAAAGGTAAAATTGGATTATTCGAAGATTCGCCTCTGGTCATACACTATTTTTTTAATTAATTGTTGAAGAGTTTTTTTTTCTTTTATAGATTTTTTTGATGTTTTTGTTTTAGAAATATTTTTACAAAGATGAAAAAGAAAGGAAAGAAAGTAAAAGAGAATAATATATTTTTTTGGGTTTTTCTTTACTTAAGTAAAATATATAAATATATATTTTTTTTTGGGTTTGATTTTTGTGGGGCTTTTATATGAAAATATATGTAGCTGTATTCGAAAATATATGTAAAAAAGGAAAATTGAAAAATATAAGTATATATATATATATTTTTTTATTTTTCTTTACTTAGATAGTATATTTTTTTAGTTTTTGGTTTTTTTTAGATAGAAAAAGAGTTGAAATATAAGATAAAATTAATAGCGTTTCCTATTTCAAAATAACGACACAACTCCCCGGCAACGACGCCAAAAACTTGATGCGTTAAAATTAGTTTTTTTTTAAGTGTGAAGCCTTGATTTCTTCTTTTATTAGAATTCGGCGGCGTTTTCGAAGAGTCCCGCGAGTAATCCTACTTCGAGGAATTACCCGTTATCCTATCGAAAGATAGAAGTAACGGCCTTTTCCTCTTTCGAAATATCGAAGATTACTCTTTGGCCGCGTCGCCAAAAGCTAAGTAGAAAAGATTGAAAAAGGGCTTTATGTTGAATTTAAAATTGAAAGCTTTTTGAAAATATTGTTGCAACAATTTTTTGAGTAGTTGCAACAATTCGTTAAGAGCGTTTTAAAACTTCTTTTACCTTGAGCTAGTTGCAACAACCAAAGAGGTGTTGCAACAAATTTTTTAGTGTTTTTAAAAGAGAGTTTTTAAAAAGTGCTTTAGAGAGAAAGCTTTTGGGTTTATGTAATTATCCGGACTAAAATCAATAAAGGCAAGTGGACCTTATCGATAGTAGTATAGGATATTTCTTTTGAAATATCAAGGTCGTATTTTTCCAAGGTCGTATCGATTATTTCTACTTCTTAGGAACGCGCTATTATTTTATCGAAAAGAGTTTGAAATTGATTTTTATGATTTTATAGAAAAGTTAGTGACGAAAATGATAACTATCGCGGGCTTGGTGTGCGTTTAGCAAAAACCAAGAAAAGCGATGAAAAGAAAAAGAACGAAAACGTTAATTTAAAAAGTAGTTTTGCTTAGAATTTTTTAGGGTTTTATAAAACGATAATGATAACTACGGCGATAATAAGCGATTGAGCGGGTAGCGGAATTAAGCAAAAAGCAAATATATAAAAAATAAAAGACGCACTAATTGAAAACGCACACACTCTACAGAATTAAAATGAAAGCTGTAAATTGCAGAAATTAAAGAAATGCGATCCCTACCCAAATAGGTAGAGGGGAAATAAATGCGTGAGCAAGTCCTATCCAAACGGATAGGCGGGAAATAATTGCGTAGCAAGTCCTATCCAAACGGATAGGCGGGAAATAAATGCGTAGCAAGTCCTATCCAAACGGATAGGCGGGAAATAAATGCGTGAGCAAGTCCTATCCAAACGGATAGGCGGGAAATAAATGCGTGACGGAAATGAAAACTATTCGATTACAAAAAAGGCGCAAACTTTATACTCATACACACACCCACTCTACGTTAATGAAATCTAATTAAAATAAAACAAATCTAAACTCATACACTCACACACACAACAATAATGAAACTAAGTTAAAAAGAAAAGAAAACCTACTCTCATACGCACACACACACACACACACTTACAAAAAAAAGCAAAAAGAAAGTAAAAACACCAAATCAAAACAAAACAAAAAAAACTATTTAAACTCCTACACTCACACACACTAATATGAAATCATCTAAAAATTACAACAAAGCTAAAAATAAGAAAATTACACTCATACACACACACACCCAAATTAAAATGACAACTTAACAAAAATTACAAAATTACATAAAACTAAAAATAAAAATAAAAAGAACAAAAAGAGAACACACACACACTAAAACAAAGAGAGACAATAATTACAAGCTTAATTTATTTCCATCAAAAAGGGGGTTACAAAACTAGAGAGAGAAAGTGCAAAATTACAAAAATTACAAAACACCAAAAATCAGCAAAATGGAACAAAACCTTAAGAGAAGCTCCCAAAATTTTGAACCCTTGGACTCAGCTGAATCTGGCTATTTATAGAAAAAAAATTTGGATTACACGCCCTCGGACACGGGCGTGTCTGAGGGCGTGACACGGCTTGGTGTGCGAATAGCCAGAACAGCTGGATCCAGGCGGGCATCTGGAAGGCTTGACCGGCGACTTGGAAGTACACGGGCGTGTTCCATGGAACACGGGCGTGTTCGATGTCGGTATTGTGCTGTCGGCTGCTGGGCGTGATGGGCGACATGTCCTTTGTTCTTCTGGAAGGAAATGAGGGTCACGGGCGTGTCTGCAATGTCACGGCCGTGACTTTGATTTTTTGGATGAAATGCTTCAAGTGGCTGGAATCTGGGATGGATATCCAACACGGGCGTGACCATGGTACACGGCCTCAGTCACGGGCGTGACCGAGGGCGTGACTTGATGTTTGAGTTGGAAAAAGAACAGAGAAAAGAAAATGTTAGGGATTAGTGAACACGCCCTTGGACACGGGCGTGACCAAGGGCGTGACTTAACAAAATTACAGAAACTTTACAAAATGAAAATAAAACTAAGTTAAAAACAAAAATAACAAAAACATACATTTATTCATTAATTTACATATATTATTTAGAAATCTAATTAAAATTATACTAAAAATTATATAGAAAAATGCGTATATTTACTATTCATCAAACACCCCCATACTTAAGCTTTTGCTATTCCAGAGCAAAAGTAAGGGATACCTATAAGACGTTTAATAAAATTTCTAATTTACTAAAGTTTTTATTAAATCAAAAGTAAGATCGAAATAAATTTAGGGTACTTAAAGAGGTAAGTCCAAAACTATGAAAGTAATTTAAAAAGAGCGAAAAATTTTTAGCGAGACTTCTAAAGTTAGCTAAATTGCGTCGATTATTGCAGTCTTTGGTACCTTTTAATTAGAATAGAATTATATAAAACTATAACCTTTTTTAAGAAAGTTTTTAAGAATAAATAAAGCCTACTAATTATGCTCTCTCAAACTTTTTTAAATTAAAATCTAGGTACAATTTTATTGGCTAAGGGGTAGGGGAAAAAAGGTAGCCTTGGCAAAAAGAAGAGTGCTTGGATTTAGGGGTGACGGATTTTATCCTCTCACCCCACCTTTTTGGTGGCCTTTGCTTTGATTCCCAGCGTTGGTTTACGCGGGAGAATTGAAATCATTTCTCAACTTAACCCAATGCCCGTGTTTACGGAATTATTAATTTTTTATTCCCATTGACACGGGATTTCTTTTAACAATATTGGGTGCCTGTGTTTACGGAATCTCTTTATTCCCATTGACACAGGATTTCCTTTAAAACTCCTACTTTTATTATTTTTATGCCAAGCTAAGGGGTGTTTATAAGGGGGGTTTCAAGAGAAATTCTAGATTAATAAAAAAAAGATTTTTGAGAGCAAGTTTAGTAGATTAAAAACATTCCTAAAGTTTCACAAGTTTAGAGTTAGAATAATTGAATCTAAAGATGGTTTGCCAATATAATACAAAAAGGAATCTATTTAGGGTAAACCTGAGGTAGTGCTAAAAATTCTGTTCTCAAATTAAATTAAGATCGCAAGATTTTCTTTACTACTAAAAATTCCTCGATTTAAATTTTTCAAACTATGAAATAAACAAAATTATTTTAGCAAATCATAAATAATGAAAAACGCTTAAAGATAAAACTAACCTAGCCTTGGAAATAACAAAAAGCTAAGTAGGGGTTTTATTTTATTTTTGGATTTTTGATAAGTTTTTCATCATTTTTTTTGAAGTTTTTTAAGATATGATATATTTTTGATTTTTGATTTTCTTTATAACAAAATGCATATATAAATACTAAAAAAAAGGAAGACAAAAATTAAAAAATACATACAAAATATTTTTGATTTTTTTTTTCTAAGAAAAATTTTTTTCATCATATATTTTTTAATTTTTTTTTTATTTCGTTAAAAATATGTACATTAATAGAAAAAAAGGAAAAGAAAAGAAAAGAGAGAAGGAAAAACATTTTTGGTGTTATGACAAAATGAATTTTGTTATAACAAATTTTTAAGTACATTTTTCATCATTTTTTTGGATTTTGATTTATTATTATAAATAAGGATTTTTATATACAAATAAAAGACAAACATAAAACATTTATATAAATTTTTTTTTGTTTTTGTGTGTTTTTTTAAAATTTTTTTTCTAAGTTAATTAAAGATTTTTTTTGGATTTTTTCTATTATGGGAGGGGCAAAAATAATTACAAAAAGAGGGAAAACACGCCCCCATACTTAAAACCAACATTGTCCTCAATGTTGAAGGTAAGTGTGAGGAACGAAAATATTTACAAAAAAAAGATGAAGATTTTAATTACAAAATAGAAAAAATATATACAAGGATAGTTACAAAAAAAAAGGAACTCCACGAATATATACAAAATTGTTTTTTTTTTGGCTTGTTTTAGTTTTTCGAAATGTACAAAACACGAATAGAATACGTATAAAAGAAGTAAAAAAAACATATATTTTTTGGTATGATAAAAATAAATTTTTATCATCTTTTTATGTTATTATTTATATTATAGGTATTTTTTTTTGTTGTTTTGGTTTTAATTTTAAAATATGCATGTTTTAAAATATATCTAAATTTTAAGAAAGATAAAATAAGGTAAAATAAAGAAAAGGCTTTAAGATAAAAACCAAGGAAGAAAGAAGAGAAATAAAAAGGTAAAAGCAACGGGGTTTTCTCGTTTCGAAATATCGACAAAAATCCCCTCTCGGTTCTGTCGAGTAATCCTACTTTTAGAAACTTCCTATTGTCTTATCTTAAAATTCCCAAAATTCTTTTTGATTTTTGTTTTAAATTTTTGCATTATTTTATTTTGTTTTATGTTTCTTTTTTGAAAAAGAATGATAATTTAAAATATGCATAATTATTAATTTTATTATTATTATTATTTTTTTTTGTTTTGTTTTTTTTTATTTATTATTTATTATTATTATTTATTATTATTATTTTTGTTTAAGTTTTTATTTGTTTGAAATGAAAATTTATTTCATCATTTTTTTTTTGGTTTTATAAAAAAAAGGAGCGTAATTGGATAAATATGAGGGTGCCTCCCACGAGCGCTTTTTTACCGTCTCGTAGCTTGACTCGTTGGCGGGGTACGATCTTTTTAGAGGTGGGGGAGGGGTATGGAATTTAACTTCCCTCCCAGTTGATCCCCCGCGTGGTAGAGTTTTAGTCGGTGACCGTTAACTTTTAAGTCGCCTTTTTCCGGGTGGGTGATAAGGACGGTCCCGTATGGCCAAACCTCTTTCACTTGAAAGGGGCCGGACCAACGGGATTTTAGTTTCCCCGGAAAAAGACGAAGACGTGAGTTATATAGGAGGACGAGATCGCCCGATGCAAATGATTTTGGAAATTTAATTTTGCGGTCGTGGTAAAATTTCGAGCGTTCCTTATAAAATTTATTACTCTCGTAAGCGTTCGCACGCCATTCTGGCTATTTATAGAAAAAATTACAAAACACCAAAAATCAGCAAAATGGAACAAAACCTTAAGAGAAGCTCCCAAAATTTTGAACCCTTGGACTCAGCTGAATCTGGCTATTTATAGAAAAAAATTTTGGATTACACGCCCTCGGACACGGGCGTGTCTGAGGGCGTGACACGGCTTGGGGTGCGAATAGCCAGAACAGCTGGATCCAGGCGGGCATATGGAAGGCTTGACCGGCGACTTGGAAGTACACGGGCGTGTTCCATGGAACACAGGCGTGTTCGATGTCGGCATTGTGCTGTCGGCTGCTGGGCGTGACGGGCGGCGTGTCCTTTGTTCTTCTGGAAGGAAATGAGGGTCACGGGCATGTCTGCAATGTCACGGCCGTGACTTTGATTTTTTGGATGAAATGCTTCAAGTGGCTGGAATCTGGGATGGATATCCAACACGGGCGTGACCATGGTACACGGCCTCGGTCACGGGCGTGACCGAGGGCGTGACTTGATGTTTGAGTTGGAAAAAGAACAGAGAAAAGAAAATGTTAGGGATTAGTGAACACGCCCTTGGACACGGGCGTGACCAAGGGCGTGACTTAACAAAATTACAGAAACTTTACAAAATGAAAATAAAACTAAGTTAAAAACAAAAATAACAAAAACATACATTTATTCATTAATTTACATATATTATTTAGAAATCTAATTAAAATTATACTAAAAATTATATAGAAAAATGCGTATATTTACTATTCATCAACTCCTATGGCCGCTAAAGAAAAATTGGGGAAAACTCAAGAAGGGGATGAGGAGGTGAATCAAGAAAATTATCGAAGTCTGGTTGGATCACTGATCTATCTCACACACATGAGACCAGATATAGAACATGCTGTGAATCTAGTCTCATGATTTGTCAGCCATCCCTCAAAATAACATCTGAATGCTGCAAAAAGGATTCTACGCTACATTCAAGGGACCAAGAGCTTGGGAATTCATTTCAATCAAGATTCAGATCCAATCCTAACCGGGTATAGCGACTCAGATTGGGGTGGCTCACTGGATGATCGGAGAAGCAATGGAGGCTTAATATTCTTTCTCGGTTCTAAACCTATCGCCTGGAGCTCACGGAAACAGCAAACGGTAGCACTTTCGACCACTGAAGTTGAATGCATGGCCTTAAGCTCAGCAATTTGTGAAGGAGTATGGCTAAGGAGGATGATTGAAGAATTGGGAGAAGGAATAAGTGGCCCGACTCAATTAAAATGTGATAACATGTCAGCCATTGCCCTTTCCAGAAATCCAGTCTTCCACAACAAAAGTAAACATATAGAAATCAAGCACCATTTTATCAGAGAAAAGGTAGAGAAGGGAGAGGTCCAAATCAACTTCTGCGTAACTGAGGAGCAGTTGGCAGACATCTTCACCAAACCGCTGGGAAGAGCTCGCTTCATCGCGCTCAGAGAAAACCTAAGGATTGCCCTTCTAGTTCAAGGAGGGGTATTGGATACCTGAACCGCTGGGAAGAGCATTAATATCCTGCATTAATCACCAACAAGCATTAAACACATTTAGGCATCCTAAGCATCATTATCTTGAGAATAAAATGTATTAAATGAAATGTGTTAAATGCATCTTTTCATATCCCTGTATCATGGATATATTAGCCACAGTATCTGTAAGCACTTTAGTATGTGTATCAATGAATGAATCAATGTTTTGCCTCCACTTTTTCAACTCTCCTGCCTGTATAACCTGCACGATGATAACAAAGTGAGTTCAAATTTATCTATCACCCCATCCATGTACGCTTCGACTCAGTGCTTCCCCGTAGACTTCATCCATGTGTGCTTCATGACTGTACCGCTTCCCTGACATCCTCCACCACCCTCTTCGCCATCAATGCTCTACTTTCTCTAACTAAATTGAGATTAGTGGGTATGAAGATTGGCAGGAGGAGGAAGTATATGAGGAAGAGGGGGGCGCGGAAGATGCTTTTTGTAGTGAGAAGGGAGGAGTTGGAAGTGAGAGAATAAGAATCACCTTTGGTGGATTCCAAAACACTATAGACTGGATTGAAATGTCTCCTGCAGAATGTTTATGGCGGGAATTTGTGAAATTCAATTTTGGGACTCCTAACCTTCAAAGCGTGAAGAAGCATGGAGGTGTGAAAAATGCCAGAAATTTTGTACAAAATTCATGAAGCAGACACGTGGCAATTGGAAGGTTTTCTTTAAGTAATGTAGAATAAGCTTGCATGTTGCTTGAGGTTTGCAACAGTGGAGGTGTACGTTGCTTTAGGTTGCTTGTAGCAAGAGATTAGTTGGCAGCTTTTCAAGGAGTTGGACATATGATTTGAAATAAAGTATTGAAGGAGTAGATTACTGAAAAACCAAAGCAAGCTTTGTACTGAGGAGAGAATTTTTAGGGGTATTTTGGGAATCTGAATGTTTCACCATGACACCTTTAGAGTTCCCTTATATAATAAAGATATGTGTGTGTGTGGGGGGGGGGGGGGGTGCGTGCGTGTGTGTGTGCGTGCGTGTGTGTGTGTGTGTGGTTATTAGAATAATTATTACAATTTTAAATGGTAAAGTAAGATGATAATAAAAAATTATATTCACCTCCAATTTTTCTTTCCACCACTCATCAAAAGCAACAATTGTTTTGTGAATCAGATTCCATCCAAAACATGTCTCACACAGCTTTAGCTCTCAACATAACTTCCATTTTTTAATTGATCTCATCTATTTTTCAAATGAGTCTGATCATATGACTTCCTCGTGCGTGTCTGAAAATTATTCATCAAGTTAGTTCATCCATCCTTGCTAAATTATGTTGTTGGTCTATTGCCCAACTCAATTTCTTTCAAGCATAGATCGCAAAATATTATAACATTATTGATCACCCAAGTTGCAAAAACTCTGTCATCTCTATGTTTACACATGAGTTGCACACTGAATGGAAAAAAATGTAATGAAACACTAAAACAAAATGCAAATATACAATTCAGAAATCAACAACGAGCATGCAAGTTTATAGGATTATTTTGGTAGAGGATGATGAACAACAATAATTCTTATTTGACTGTAACTTATAAACAATAAGCTAATTTTTTTATAGATTTGTTCAACAAACTATGAACCTAACACCATCTCCTTATGAGCATTAAAAGACAGATAATAGAAAATGAAATTGCAAGAACATTCTTAGATTTGTGTACATTCTCAGGTTGTGATTTGATTGCAAAAATAGGCTAGCATATTCTGCATCAAAAGTATTCTAAGATTTTACAAACAAACATTTTTACTAAATTAACAAGTCCCCGAAAAAATCAAATAGAAACATCATAAGAAATCTAAGATCACTATTACAGAGAGTGCCACGTGTCCAGAACAACGGTAGATTCCTCATACATGCTCAAGCCATCCATCGAAGACCACGACTTTCGAAATGTTATTTCAACCGTTGATTAAATGTAATAATACTTATGTTTAAAGGCATGATATGAACGTTGGTTGGGATCACCTTAAATAAGCTTTCTGAGTTGTAATAAGATATGATTATTGTTAATGAAATATTTACCTTCTACTTTCGTCACTTCTTTACCTTTGTTCTTCTCTCTCTCCTCCGACAGCCTCCTACATTCCCCTATTTTTGCTTTTTTTTTATATTATGCATACCTTACATTGGTGCTCTCATACATTACTCAACATAATTTCTGATGGCTGAGCATACACGTTCCAAAGATACGATCAATCAGATTCTTAATGTTCAGAATGCTCTTAAATCTGAACAGCAATCTAGACTCCAGCAATTCGAAGAACTTCGTGGTGATTTTCACGCGAAAGAAAATGTCCTCACCCAGCAGATTATTGACACACGTGATGCAGCTACCGACCAAATTGAGGGCCTCAGAATGGACATTATGGCTCAATTCACCAAGGTTCATGATGGCTCAATTCACAATCTTTGGACATGTTAGCACAACGTCCAACATACACTGATATTAGACAATCATCAGCATCGGTGGGAGTCCTCGACAAATCCCCAGCTTCACCTCCATCCCATGTCGATTCCTCACAACCCTATTCTACTGTTAAATTTTACTGCACTCATTTCCAAGAATGTGATACCACTGATTTGTTGTTGGAACATGGTCTCCCGTATCTTCTAGGTTTGAGAAAAACAAATCCTATATTGATTTGATCTTGTGTGTTTAAGTGTGCATGAAACAATGACAAGTGACTCAAGGATAACATAAGAAGGTTGCCCCCAAGTTTGAAGCCAAAATTCCAGCATGCCCACTAGCGCCGGCGCTAGCCCTGATTAGGCAATTTTGGGAGGCAGTTATAGAAGGCACTAGCACCGGCGGTAGCAGCTAGAGCAGGCGGTAGCGCGACGCACAAGAAGAATTTCGACAAGGTTTACTTGGAATGAAAGATACGCACACGCAGGATATTTCCTAAATCGGGATAGCGTCGGCGGTAGCGATAGCGCAGACGCTAGCTCTAAGGCTATAAAAAGGACCCCTTGGATCTGTCTTCTTCATCCTCTCACACCACTAAATTCTAGAGCATTGTGACACATCATATAGAGCAAGTTTTAGAGAGATACTCCCACAAATCCATGAAGGCTTAAGGAGATCCGTGGAGAAGATTTCAACACGCTTCATCATCATGACGAAAGACCGCATCGACTATGATTATACTCTGCGGGAATTTGTCTACTTCTTCAAGAGATCCACATATGGAGTTTTTATATTATTATTGTTTCATTTCTTTACTCTTTCGTACTCATGCAGTAAATTCGCCTCGTGTTGGCAACTAGGTCTGGGTAGGACTTAGGGCAGAAATTCGTCTTGTGTTGGCGACTAGGTCGGGTGTATATCTAGGGGGCACTCGATGCCATATCCGGGGGAGGATTAGCTAGAGTAGATTGAGGCCGTATCCGGGGGAGGATAAGCTGAAGCCACCGGTTAGTGGGGATACGAGTCAGGATAGAAAATGAAAGGACTTTTTACTATTCGTCTTCGATTTTTAGCGTCATAAGAAATCAAGTTTTGTAATCTTATATTTCAAGTTAATAAAATCATATCACTATTTTATTTCACTTGATTTGTTTGTTTTCTTTACTTTTATCTCTTAGCTTTTTCAAGTAATTCAAAATATAACAAAAGTTTTTAAGACCCTTATTCCCCCTCCCCCCCCCCCCCCTCTGAGGGCGCCTACAGATCTAACAAGTTGTATCAGAGCGAGGTTATTCCAAATTGGCTTAATAACCTGAAATAATGGCGTCTCATGATCTCACTTCTATTAGTGGGGGAAATTTGTATGAAGAAGGAAAATCTCTTGCACCATCTTTATTTGAAGGAAGAAATTATAAAGGGTGGAAAATTTTAATGGAAAAGTTTATTATGACTTTAGATATCGAAGCATGGAATATAGAAATAGTAAGACCAACGGATGAATCAAATAAAAAAGAACGTCACCTAAATTCAAAGGCTTTGAATAGTATTTTTGTGCTTTATCTCAAGATATTTTCAAATTAATATAGTATTTTTCTAATGCATACAAAGTTTAGAAATTTCTTGAAGAAATGTATGGTCTTCCTCTCACAAGTATGGAATTAACACAAGAATTGAAGAACATACAAGATTGCACAGAAGAAAGCTCCTTTCATGATGGATCAATGGAGTGCACACCTATTTGAAGAAAGAAGAAATCTTATCTTTGGAAGAGGAGTGCCAAGAAAAAGCCAAAGAAACTTTAAGTTCAAATCTTGCCTCTTCTGATAGCACTGTAAGCAAAACTAGTTCCTCTCTGTTCATTAAAAATTCGGTCTCCTCATTTCGCATGTGTGAAATAGCTAAACGAAAAAATAAAAAGTTAAAAGAGGCAAATTCAAAATTACACATGGAAAATAAATATTTAAAATAAAATGCTAAAATTATTGATTTGCGAAATTTTGATCTAAACTCTTCTCCTTGTCTTGATTGTATTCCTCTAAAAGAAAATTTGAAATTGCTTCAAAAGGATCTTCTTAGTGCAAAAGAGCAAACTGAGAAATTTATTATTGAAAATAATGCGTTAATTCATAAGCTAAGTCTATTAAAATCTTTTGTGGAGAAAGTTCAAATTTCTAATAAAGTTTCAAAGTATAACAATTTGAATAACAAAGGAAAAGTTATTTATAAAAATTCTTACACAAAAGACTATTTTCACTCTCCAATGTGAGAGGAGTATCGTTTTACAAAAATTTACAATCCTCATAATATTCCGAGGAGACACTATTATAAAACTCATTATATTTACTATCATAACACAAACTTAAATAACAATCTACATTGCCACCAAGATAGATCATTGCAAGTACTAAGAGAAAGAGATTATCAAAAACCAAAAAGTCAATATCTCAAAAATTATAAGGCTTATAATGAAATATCATACCACAACACTAAACCTAAGTATGAGTGGAGACCCAAAATTAAAGATGAAACATTAACTCCACTTGAAAGGGTTCATTCATACTCATCTCCCCAAAAATCATCTCACTATATTTGGATTTGTTATTATTAAAAGGGGAGATTGTTGGAACATGGTTTTCCGCATCCCTTTGATTTGAGAATAACAAATCCTACTTGTATTTGATCTTGTTTGCCATTGTGTTTTTAGCATGCAGGTTTGGAAAGATATCACACCAGGTTGCTGCAATACTGGTCTAGCACTACCCACAAGCAGAAGGATTGAAAGTTGTCTAATTCCAGGCATTTTGTCTTAACACTGGGCGCTAGCGAATCGATGGGACGGGATGCCGATCGACCGGATGGGATGCTGATCGACGGGATGGCATGCCAACTGATTACAAGGAGAAAGAAACTCAACGTCAGGCATTAGGTCTTGATGCTGGGCATTATTGTTCGACGATTATGGCAAGGAGGAAGCAGCCGTGATTATAGGAGGAACTTTAGGAATGATTTGCCCAACGCCGGCGTTAGCCTTAACGTCGGCGTTAGTATTGCCTAAAATAAAACAATTCCTAAAGTGCAGAATCTCTTTTCTCTTCTGAAGATCCGAGCCATCAATATGTTGATATACATGGTCAATGCCCAACGTTAACACTTAACGCCGACGTTAGCTCAAAGTCTATAAATTGGATGATTTCGACGTCTCTTACTACTGACTTTAGAGAGCCCTATTCCAGCACTTGATAATCTCTGCAAGGGCCGTATTTCTAGACCATCTTCTACCACACAAGTTTCAGGCAAAGAATTCAAGGAGAGCTGGATCAATGCTTATGCAACATGAAGGACGCATGCTTCGACTTCAAGAACATCCAGCGAGCCTTCACCTTCTCCAGAATTCTTTATAGGGAGTTTTTATTATATGTTATATTTTTCTTTTGTAACTCTTTTTATTACCAACGTGGAGTGAATTCGTCTCGTGTTGGCGACTAGGTCTAGGGCGTAGATCTAGGGGGTGCTCGAGGCCTTTTCTGGGGATAGAAAGGCTAGAGCGGCTTGAGGCCATATCCGGGGGAGGATAGGCTAAAGCCACCAGTTTGTGGGGACACAAGTCGGGATAGAAAATAAAAAGGATTTTCATATTTATCGCCCACGATTTCTAGCATCATAAGAAATCAAGTTTTGTAATTTCATATCTCAAGAATTAATAAAATCATGTTTCTCTTTTATATTACTTGATTTCTTCTTTTCTAATTACAAATGTTTTAAAATAAAGTATAAGTTTTTAAAACCCTTATTCACCCCCCCCCCCCCCCTCTAAGTGCGCCTCACGATCCAACAAGTGGTATCAAAGCCAGGTTATTCCAAAACGGTCTAACAACCGAGAATAATGGTGTCTCGTGACCTCGCCTTTTCATGAAGGACAAGGAATAAGTAGACCTCCATTTTTCGCCGGAACTGACTATAATTATTGGAGGACGCGAATACGTTATTTTCTAATTAATTTATATCTAGATGTTTGGGATAGTATTGAAACACCATATACAACTCCTACTTATATTATTGGAGAAGTAACCATGGAAAAGCCTAGAGATAGGTGGGATGATGGGGATAAAAATAAATGTAAAAATAATGTTAAAGCTATGAATGCTTTATTCTGCGCATTAGATAGGACCGAATTAAATAGAGTTTGTGCTTGTGAAACTGCTTATGACATCTGGAATTTACTTGAAATAACTCATGAAGGTACCTCGCAAGTCAAAGACTCGAAGCTATTCCAATTGGAATCGGATTTTGAAAGGTTCAGGATGGATCCAAATGAGGACGTGGACTCAATGTATACTCGCTTCACCAAGATTGTCAACGCCTTAAAGATTCTTGGGAAAACTTTCTCAAACGGTGACTTGGTGAGAAAGATCCTTCAGTCTCTTCCTCTGAAGTTCAATCCAAAGGTGATTGAAATTTCCAAATCGCATGATCTAAGGCGGCTCCAGATCGAGAGCCTCATTGGGAATCTCAAAACCCATGAGGTCGAACTCAACATTCAAGATGAAGAATACAATAAGGAGCCAAAGAAGAAGGCTTTGGCACTAAAGTCGAGAAAAGAGGATGATAATGATGAAGAAGACGAGGAGAGTCTCCTTGTGAAAAACTTCACAAAGTTCATGAAGAATCCAGAAAGAAGGAATACCTTCCGCAAGTACTTTCGTAAAGGATCATCTTCCAAAAAGGAGAAAAAGGAAAAATCAAACGAAGACGATGAAGAGCGACCTCCTCCCGAGTGCTTCCACTGCAGGAAGACCAGGCATATAAGAAGCCAATGCCCAAAATACTTGAAGGAGCAAAAAGAAAAGTGGCATAAAGGAAAGGAGAAGAAGAAGGTCTTGAAGGCAGCAACATGGGATGATTCTTCATCTGGTTGCTCAAACGATTTGAGTTCAAGTGAGGATGATGAGGAAAATCTGTGTCTCATGGGGAGGAACCAAGAACCAACTGATGACGAGTGCAGTGTCCAAAGCGACACTGAGGTAATCCCTTTAACTTGTGATGATCTTTATGTTGAATATTTAAATACATGCAAATCGTTTGGTAAAAATTTAAAAGATCTTGAGCTTCTTAAAATCGAAAATAAAATACTCTTGAAACAAAATCAAAAATTAAATAATGAAATAATGTCTTGCCAAAAGAATGACAATCATTTGACAAAAGCAAAGGAACTTGAAAATGATCTTTCTAAGGCTCTCTCCAATATCGAATCACTCATGAAAGAAAAGGGAGACTTAGAAATATGGTTGAACATATCTCTCTCTCAAATTGAAAATGAAAAGAAAAATTTTGCAAAGAGATATGGAAATTTAGTAAGTGAAAACTTCGCCTTAAAAGCCTGAATAAATGATCTTAATATGGCAATAAACAAATTTGGGGTTGGCCAAAAATCATTGGACATGATTTTGGGCAACCAGTGCCATGGGTCTGCTAAGTATGGGCTGGGATTTGTCTTTGAAACCTACCGCCCAGTGTTGACTACTAACGTTGGCATTAGCTCTATTTCCAAGAATAAAAAATTGTTTTCTAAATATAATTCATTTACTCCCTCTACCTCTGTGTATACTAGCAAGAGTCAACAACAGTCATAGAAAAAGGTCTCAAACCCTTTTATTGCTTGTGCCAACTGCTTATTGTTTGGGCACACCACGGACTCTTGTAGGAAGAAGGGAAAGCGCACTTTAAAACAAATCTGGGTACCTAAGGTCTCCACCTATGTTATGGGAGGAACCTCATGGGTATCCGGATCTTCACTAACATTTTCTTCTTAGGTATGTTGGCAGGCTAAGGACAAAGGAGACATGTGGTACTTGGACTCGGGCTGCTCCAAGCACATGATGGGCTATAAAGCAAAGTTCCTTAGCCTCTCTAAGAAAAAAGGAGGAACTGTGGCGTTTGGTGACAATGGAAAAGGAAGAATATTAGGCACCGGTACAGTGGGTAACGAATCTTTCTCTCTTACAAATGTGTTATTTGTAGAAGGCTTCTTAATTTCTATTAGTCAACTATGCGATAAAGGTCTGAATGTGTTATTTGAGTCTTCATCAAATCTATGCAAAATTATTGATCCTAAGTCTAATAATATTCTACTCACTGCACCAAGAGTTCATAATGTCTATTTAATTACTTTTCATGATCTATCACGTGCATCACATAAATGTCTTATTTCAAAAAAATGAAGAACTTCAATTGTGGCATAGGCGTCTTGGTCACTCTAGCACTAAGTTGATTTTAAAATTGTCAAAAAATAAAATTATTAGAGGGTTGCCAATACTAAATGGAAATCTATCTTCTTTATGCTCGCCTTGCCAAAAAGGAAAATTTTCAAAAATATTGTTTAAAAGTAAAAGTGAAATATCCACCACAAGACCTTTGCAACTAATTCACATGGACCTCTTTGGGCCAATTAGCACTTGTAGTCTTGCGGGTAAAAAGTACACTTTTGTATTAATTGACGATTTCTCTAGATTCACATGGACTTTGTTTCTCACATCCAAATCCGATGCATTTTCTGAATTTTCAAAACTTTGTAATCGCATTCAAAATGAAATAGACTTAAAAATAAAGTGCATAAGGTCGGATCATGGAGGGGAATTTGAAAATGATAGTTTCGCCACTTTCTGTAATAATCTAGGTATCAAGCATGAATTTTCCGCTCCATGCACCCCCCAACAAAATGGTGTGGTGGAGAGGAAAAGTAGAACCCTTCAGGAACTCGCATGCACTATGTTATCCGAGTATGGGTTGCCTAGATCTTTTTGGGCTGAAGCAATAAATACATCTTGTTATGTTATAAATCGTATCATGCTTCGCCCTATTTTGAAATTAACTCCATATGAATTATATTACCTAAAGAAACATAATGTATCGTACTTTCATGTTTTTGGATGTAAATGTTTTATCTTAAATACCAAAGTTGCATTAGCTAAATTTGATGAAAAATGCGATGAAGGAGTCTTTGTTGGTTACTCGTCTACTAGCAAGGCATATAAGATATATAATAAGAAATCTAAAAAGGTTGAAGAGTCTATTCATGTGAAGTTTAATGAAATTATGCCTTGTGTAGATTCTAATAGTGCGGGAAAAGAAGATGAACCCCCTTCACCTTTGGAGCTTGATGACGATGAATTACTTGGAAAGGACAAAGAAGTAGAACCGGTGCAAGAAGAGTTTGTGCCTCCAAGCGTGCTTAGATTCACAAGAGATCATCCAAGGGACCGTATCATTGGAGAACCATCAAGAGGGGTAACTACACGCTCTTCCTTTAATGAATCTTTTTCTAATTTATGTTGTCTCTGAAATTGAACCTAAAAATGTTTCTACAGCTTTAAATGATGAGTTTTGGTTTATTGCTATGAATGAAGAATTAAATCAATTTGAACGCAATAGGGTTTGGAAGCTTGTAGAAAGACCATCTAATCACCCCGTTATTGGTGTCAAATGGATATTTAAAAGTAAATTAGATGGAGATTCTAGAATCACTAGGAACAAAGCTAGATTAGTAGCACAAGGTTATTCACAAATTGAGGGGGTCGACTTTGATGAAACATTTGCTCCCGTTGCTCGCCTTGAATTGATTAGAATTTTTCTTGCTTTTGCGAGTTATGAGATGTTTAAACTATTTCAAATTGATGTAAAAAGTGCATTCTTAAACGGGATAATTAAAGAAGAAGTCTATGTAGAACAACCCCCAGGTTTTATAGATGAAAAATTTCCAAATCATGTCTATAGATTAGAAAAAGTGCTTTATGGTCTAAAACAAGAGCCCCGTGCTTGGTATGAATGTCTAACATCTTTTTTTTTTATTAAAACATGGTTATAAAATGGGTAGTGCCGACAATACGCTCTTCATTAAGCATATTAATGATGATATAATTACTTTGCAAATATATGTTGATGATATAATTTTTAGAGCCACTAATGAAGAGCTATGTAATGAAGTTGTACTTGTAATGCAAAATGAATTTGAAATGAGTCTAGTTGGTGAATTAACTTATTTTTTAGGCTTTCAAATAACCCAAAGAAATGATGGAATCTTTATATGTCAATCTAAATATGTTTATGATATGTTAAAACGATTTGGATTTGAAAACTTAAAACAAGCTAGTACTCCAATGAGCACATCACTAAAATTAGGAAAAGATGAAATTGGAATTTCCATTGACCAAACTTTATATAGAGGGATGATTGGATCCTTATTATACCTTAGTGCATCTAGACCCGATATTATGTTTGTCGTATGCTTATGCGCTAGATTTCAAGCAAACCCAAACGAATCTCATTTAAAAGCGGTAAAATGAATATTTAGATATCTTATTGGCACACCTAAACTAGATCTTTGGTATTCAACTAATGATTCCTTTCTATTACATGGGTATTCCGATTCCAATTATGCGGGTTGCTCTCTAGATAGAAAAAGCACTAGTGGCACATGTCATTTCTTAGGTCCTTCTCTAGTTGCATGGTCAAGTAGAAAACAAAATTATGTTGCCCTATCCACCACCGAGGCGGAATATATTGCACTAGGAAGTTGTTTTGCCCAAGCTTTATGGATGACTCAAACCTTAGAAGATTTCAGAATTCATCTAACTAATATTGAACTCAAGTGTGACAATAAGAGTGCTATTGATTTAACCAACAACCTCGTTCATCACTCAAGATCCAAACACATAGACGTTAGACATCATTTCATTAGGGATCACATAAAAAAGGAACATGTTTATGTAAACTTTATTGGAACTGAATCCCAACTTGCAGACATCTTTACCAAGCCTCTACCTGACTCCCGCTTTGCTCTACTTAGATTAGATTTAGGAATCTTAGACTTAACAAATTGAAAACTCATCACATGTTATGAAAAATCAAACACAAATATAAAAGATAAAATTATTTTAAAACTACCAAAATATGCTTAAATAAGCCTTCTACTCATTTCCATTTTCTCTGAAAATTCTACCCTAAGAAGGTCTATGTACATACTCCCTATTCCATAGAAAATTTAATGAAAAATCTCTAAAAGTCGTGTACTGTCCTAGCGTTAACTAGTTAACCCCAGGCATTAGCCTTTTTGATCAGATTTAAATTCTGTCTTCTCTGCTATATTTCTGGTATTTCTCTACTGCTATTTCCTTAAATTAATTTGCCTCTTAATTTATTATTTTCACCTCAAAATACAAAAAATATATATACCCATTTAAAAAATTTACAACAAAAAACATGCTTGATTTGCCTTCTAGTATCTTCCAAATTGTCTGAAATTTCTACATTATGAAGGCATATATACATGTTTTTTATTCCAACAATTTTTTTTTTAAAAAACTTTAAAAAATAGTGTCCTGTTTCGGCGTTAACTACTTAACGCCAGGCATTAGCCCTCTTTTGCAAATGTGAAAACTTTTTGGGGGTTATTGCCAAATTGTTTTTTTGTTATTGTTTCTCTTTATTTTTTTGTGTTAGGTCTATTTTAAAATTCAACAAAAATATATATAATCCAAAATCCAAAAAAAATTTTTTGCAATGTGTTGTTGCTTATCTATATTAAATTATTGTTTGACTATATGCCTTCACATGAGTACAGCATCTTCATCATCTATGTTTCAAATGGTCAATCTTATTTGGGCATACACAAAAAGAGTTTCTTAAATGAGCAATTTTAATTTCAAATTTATTAAACATTGTCCTATTTTTTATGCCTTGACCTTAATCTAATTATGTGCAAAGAAATAGTCTATATATAATTGTGTATGTTTTTCCTAGCATGCCTCTAAGCATGAGCAATATTTTATGCTAATCAATGATCCATACGCTCACTTTTTGATGATCTACATATGTTCATAATCTTCAACTTGCATGATTGTGTAATGTAATAGTTTTAATCTATTAAGATATTTGTCTACATTACTAACACCTTCACTCAAACAATAAATTTCTTGCACATATAGAAGTGACTACTTTCAAAAATAATATATTGTGTTTACAACAACAAGTGAATTCCGAGACCTTTGGCCCACTATTACACTAATATGAAATATAAAGCCAAAGATAACTCAACCAAGCACTACTCACCCTCCTGATAAGTCTTAATGAGCATTGTGAGGTTGAGCACCTTGGAAAGAATTGTAAAGTGTCTTGTGTAAGCACATTATTTTTTATCACTTCTATTTGTACACCGGATCACTAAAAATAAAAATTCAATAAAATTGCTTAAGTAATCCCTCAAGCAATACTTCACTCCCTAATAAGTCTTAATGAGCATTGTGTGGGCGAAGCACCATGGTTATTGTACCTATTTTGTTGTGCCTTGAAATTCTATTCTTGTGTTGATGTGTGAAAGTAAACATAAGGTTACATTCTTAATAGTATTATTTCTATTTCATTATATATGTCATGTGTTTTGATTATATCATTTGTATACTTTTATCAAAACACTCCATGCACACATCATTGATTTTTATAAAATTTCTACTCATGAGAATTGGAACCTATTGCAAAATTACAAAATTCTCTAAAAACACAAGTAAAAGCACTAGATTGTAATGCATGATTTCTACAATGTTTTCTTCACTTGAAATTCGAATTGATTTCATTGTAGTTATTATCTTGTTGTGTATGATAAATCAAGCTTGCATACTTGTTATAAGAACTTCCAGTGTTATTGCTCTATTGTGAAAAACCTTGTGTCAAACATATTATTTCTTAACAAAAAAAATTCTTCTATATTCATTTGCCTTATCTTATTCAGCATCCCTATTTGACTATGCTATGTATTCCTATGGTTTATCATGCCTACTTCTAGGAATTGTTTTTCATACTGTGTTGCAAACAAGATTATAAACATTTTTTTAAAAGTATGTGG
This sequence comes from Dactylorhiza incarnata, assembly GCA_033032865.1. Classification (NCBI taxonomy): domain Eukaryota; kingdom Viridiplantae; phylum Streptophyta; class Magnoliopsida; order Asparagales; family Orchidaceae; genus Dactylorhiza; species Dactylorhiza incarnata. The sequence continues at coordinate 10,999,702 of JAWHQI010000043.1, read as the reverse complement.
TTTCTTCTAGTAATCAAAACAATGGATTGGAATAATGTTCATTCACGCTTATCATATCAATTTCCGCTGGGCTACTCTCTTCCTTAGCCCGATCACGACTTTCGTTATGTTTCAACTAAGACTTTTAAATTCTTTCTTAGTTTTGTCCCTCATTTGTGTCTTCCATTCTCTAGTTTTTAATTTAATCTCCACCTTGTTTTGCTAATAACAAAAGGGGAAGAATAAAGTGCTAAATCATATTGATTACACGGAGTAGGATTCACTAGATTAAGGGGGAGCATGTATCTAGTATATGGTAGTATACACTAAGGGGGAGCATTTTTATAGGGGGGCATTCTTAAATGATCTATAATTCCTATCATTATCTTATAATTTCTTAGTGGCATATATCTTTATAAAAACACAAACTCTTTATCTATGTATCTGATTTATCTCTATTGGATTTGTTATTATCAAAAGGGGGAGATTGTTGGAACATGGTTTTTCGCATCCCTTTGATTTGAGAATAACAAATCCTACTTGTATTTGATCTTGTTTGCCATTGTGTTTTTAGCATGCAGGTTTAGACAGATATGACACCAGGTTGCTGCAATACTGGTCTGGCACTATCCACAAGCAAAAGGATTGAAAGTTGTCTAACACCAGGCGCTAGGTCTTAATCTTGGACACTAGCGAATCGATGGGACGGGATGCCGATCGACAGGATGGGATGTCGATCGACGGGATGGCTTGCCAACTGATTAAAAGGAGAAAGAAACTCAACGCCAGGAGTTAGGTCTTAACGTTGGGCATTATCGTTCGACGATTATGGCAAGGAGGAAGCAGCCGTGATTGCAGGAGGAACTTTAGGAATGATTTGCCTAATGCCCGCGTTAGCCTTAACACCGGCGTTAGTATTGCCTAAAATAAAACAATTCTTAAAGTGTAGAATCTCTTTCCTCTTCTAAAGATCTGAGCCATCAATATGTTGATATACATGGTCAACGCCCGGCGTTAACACTTAATGTCGACGTTAGCTCAAATTCTATAAATTGGATGATTTCGACGTCTCTTACTACTGACTTTGGAGAGCCATATTCTAGCACTTGATAATCTCTGCAAGGGTCGTATTTCCAAACCATCTTCTCCCACACACGTTTCAGGCAAAGAATTCAAGGAGAGTCGGATCAACGCTTATGCAATGTGAAGGACGCACCCTTCGACTTCAAGAACATCCAGCGAGCCTTCACCTTCTCTAGAATTCTTTATAGGGAGTTTTTATTATATGTTGTATTTTTCTTTTGTAACTATTTTTATTACCATCGTGGAGTGAATTCGCCTCGCGTTGGCGACTAGGTCTAGGGCGTAGATCTAGGGGGTGCTCAAGGCCTTTTCTGGGGATAGAAAGGCTATAGCGGCTTGAGGCCATATCCGAGGGAGGATAGGCAAAAGCCACAGGTTCGTGGGGATACGAGTTGGGATAGAAAACAAAAAGGATTTTCAGATTTATCGCCCACGATTTCTAGCGTCATAAGAAATCAAGTTTTGTAATTTCATATCTCAAGAATTAATAAAATTATATTTCTCCTTTATATTACTTGATTTCTTCTTTTCTAATTACAAATGTTTTAAATTAAAGTATAAGTTCTTAAAACCCTTATTCACTCCCCCCTCTAAGGGCGCCTCACAATCCAACAGCTCCAAGGCTATAAAAAGGACCCCTTGGCTCCGTCTTCTTCATCCTCTCACACCCCTAAATTCTAGAGCTCCGTGCCACATCATATAGAGGAAGTTTTAGAGAGATGGCCCCACAAATCCATGTAGGCTTAAGGAGATCCGTGGAGAAGATTTCAACATGCTTCATCATCATGATGATAGACCGCATCGACTACGATTATACTCTAGGGGACTTTGTTTACTTCTTCAGGAGATACATATGGGGAGTTTTTATGTTGTTGTTGTTTCATTTCTTTACTCTTCCGTACTTGTGCAGTAAATTTGCCTCGTGTTGGTGACTAGGTCTGGGTAGGACTTAGGGCAGAAATTTGCCTCGTGTTGGTGACTAGGTCTAGGGTGTAGATCTAGGGGGTGCTCGATGCCGTATCTGGGGGAGGATTGGATAGAGTGGCTTGAGGCCGTATCCGGGGAGGATATGCTAAAGCCACCGGTTCGTGGGGATACGAGTCGGGATAGAAAACGAAATGACTTTTTACTATTCGCCTTCAATTTCTAGCGTCATAAGAAATCAAGTTTTGTAATCTAATATTTCAAGTTAATAAAATCATATCACTATTTTATTTCACTTGATTTGTTTATTTTTCTCTTCTTTTATCTCTTAGCTTTTTCAAGTAATTCAAAATATAACAAAAGTTTTTAAAACCCTTATTCACCCCCCCCCCCCTCTAAAGGCGCATACAAATCCAACATTGGCTGCTTCACGTTGGTATCAAGCAACATTGCCTGATCACCTGTGACTTACCTTTCCTCTCTTTGTATACGCCCTAATTAAATGTTTTGGCCCATCCTCCTATGAAGACCCAGTCGGCAATCTCACTAAATGACAACAAACAACATTTATTACCTACAAGATAGTTTTCGAAGAATACACCACACGATTCCTAGTATTAACCCCTTCCTTTTTATCTAGCATGTTTGTCTCGGGCTTAAAACCTAGTCTCTGTCATTCGGTATTAATCCATCGACCCAGGGAGATACACGATGCCTACCTCCTTCACGTATGTTTGAAGATCAAGAACTCACATACAATACAACACAACAGCCTATTCCGCGACTTGAATATCCTTCTAACTGAATTACCTCACAACACAACGATGATCCTACGTTTCGCCCTATTGTCCATCAAATAGAATGGACTCTAGTTTCCAATAGTGCTCCAAAGGCTCCACAACCTCTATCTAAGTTCCCAATCAGAAGACTCTCCACCGTTGAACATCAACGATGACATGACCCAGTTTTGTGTTATAATTGTAATGACAAATATACTTTTAGTCACCGTTGTAAAGATGTTGGTGCTTTGCTCTATTTTCAGGGCATCGATGAACCGAATGATATGGACGAAAACCAAGATGACTCGTTTCCTGAGGCCGCTGAACTAAATAGTTTTATTTTCTTATACGCACTTACTGGCGAACCACCACTCAATTGCTTTTGCTTAACATTGTACTTAGGCAACAACCCATTAGAAACCTTAATTGATAGTGGTAGACCGCACGATTTTATTTCAAAACGAATAGCAAAGTTTTTACACCTTCTAATTTTAACCATTAAAACTTGTCTTGTCTATATGGGGAACACCATGTCAGTCACTTGCATTGGTAAATGCTTGGACATTTCCCAGCTCATACAAACTGTGCACTATAAAGTGCACTTATATGTTCTCGATCTCCAAGGGGTGGATATCATGTTGGGAGTACAATGGCTACGGTCATTAGACCGGTAACAACTGATTACTCTAACCTCATGATAACATACAACTCCGATCGTGGATCGATCACATCACAGGGGCGTCATTCCACCCCTAATCCATCAGTTTCATCATCGCAGGTAGCCAGATTTGCAAGCTTCAAACATGTTTGTGATTATTGCCAAACTTCCATTTTCTAATATAGATAGTCCAACTAATATACATTTTGACTGGAACTTACCCGAGCAAATTTTAAGCCTTTTAAATACTTTCCAATAGTTATTTCATGAACAACCATCATACCCACCCGAACAACCAATTGATCACACCAAACCACTTGAGCTGAATTCTCAACCAACCAACATTAAACCCTACAGATACCTGCATTATCTGAAAAATGAGATTGAGTGTTTAGTAGAAATGTTGAATGTGGCACACATACTACCCAACACTTCTAGTTTTAGCTCACCGATTATTTTAGTAAAAAAAGGATGGAACCTGATGATTTTGTGTGGACTATCGAGTCCTTAATAATAACACAATTAAAGATTTGTTTATGATACCCACCATCGATGAATTATTAGACGAATTATTTTATGCACGATATTTCACTAAATTTGACCTAAGGGCGGGTGATAGTGCAATATTTATATATGTTTTAGTATAATATTTAATAATTAAATAGACAGTTTTAGTTTTATTTTATCTTAATAATAGCCTAATTTACTTCTTTTTTGTATTTCCAGGAATAAATGGGTCGTGGATAACAATTTGGAGCTAATAGACATGATCAGGAGAAGATCTGGAGCATTTTTGCAAAAAGTTCAATGTACACGCCCTAGGTCACAGGCGTGACCTAGGGGCGTGAGTTAGGTTCACGACCACGACCTTTTCCAGTAAGCTAGGACCCAAATCCAACCAATTTAAAGTTACACGCCCTTGGTCATGACCACACACTCTTAGTCACAGCCGTGACCAAGGGAGTGACTCTCAGTCGCAGCTGTGACCCGACCTAGTCGCATTCCAGCTACTAAGATCACGCCGCCAGCCCATCTTAAAATTACACGCCCTCAATCACGGGTGTGACCGAGGGCGTGACCCATCCGATAATCGCTGTCAACACTCTAGATCGAGTCATTCCACTGTCATTTCCATATCCAGCTTGACACGCCCATGTACAAAGGCAAGTAACTTCGGTGTTTACCCAGAAATCGGCGATCACCTTGAGCTGGGTTTTTTCAGGTGACCAAAGCAATCCACATGCTCTCGCCAGGCATTCGAGCCTGGGTGGTCTTCCCATAGAAAGGTCACGCTCTACACGACCTCGCCCCGAGGAGGTCGTACCCCGCGCGACCTCAGCCCCGAGAGGTCGTGACCTCGCCCCGAAAGGTCGCGACCTCGCCCCGAAAGGTCGCACTCCGCACGACCTCGCCTCAAGGAGGTCGCACCCCGCATGACCTCAACCCCGAGAGGTCGCGCCCCATGCGACCTCACCATGGGAGATCGCGCTCCGCATGTCCTTGCCCCGAGGAGGTCGCGCCCCACGCGACCTCAGCCCTGGGACGTTGCGCCCCAGCGACCTCGCACCAGGAGGTTGCGCACTGTGCAACCTCACCCCGAGAGGTCGCGCCTCACGCGAGCTCGCTCGAGGAGGTCGCGCCCCGCTCTACCTCGCCCAGGGAGGTCACGATCTGTGCGACCTCGCCCAAGGAGGTCGCGCCCCGCGCGACCTCAACCACGGGAGGTCGCGCTTCGTTTGACCTCGCACGAGGAGGTCGCACCCCACGCAACCTCTTCTCGGGAGGTGTCGGTCTAGGCCAGTCCTTTTTTAGGTCCAGGTGATCTCATGTGATTTCTACCTCAGCAGGTCCATATGATCTTAGGTGATTTCTACCTTAGCAGGTCCAGACGATCTCAGGTGATTTCTACCTCAGCAGGTCCAGACGATCTCAGGTGATTTCTACCTCAGCAGGTCCAGACGATATCAGGTGATTTCTACCTCAGCAGGTCCAGACGATCACATGTGATTTCTACCTCAACATGTCCAGATGATCTCAGCTGATTTCTACCTCAGTAGGTCTAGACGATCTCAGGTGATTTCAATCTCCGCAGATCCGTGCAGCCCATTACTTTTTGATCTGCCTGTTTAGGCAAGTCCCCATGTCTATAAATAAAGGGGTAGGGGTACCAGTTTTGTGGACTTTTAGGGATTTTCGAACCCCTAGCCTTTGACATGAGCGGTCTCATTTCTGAGACCGATGCTACCTATTTTCAGCAGCTTCTGCTATCTCATTTCTGAGACCGCTGCTACCTCTTTTCAGCAGCTTCTGCTATCTCATTTCTGAGACTGCTGCTACCTCTTTTAGCAGCTTCTGCTATCTCATTTCTGAGACAGTTGCTACCTCTTCATAGCAACTTTTGTTATCTCCTTCCAGGAGACCCTCATCATCTCTTTTTCTCCTCCCTCTTTCCTTCACTCGTAGCTCGAAGTAACCCGCCATCTAACAGTCATCTTCCTCCTTCTCCAGATTGAGTAAGTGTGGACCTGGAACATTTTTTGGTTCGAACGTAACACGCGACCTTCAGATCGGAATGGTTGATGAACAGGAGCTGCGATGAAGACATGGGATTTTGCCGAGAATAACACCCAATCTTAAAATAGTCATAACCTTTTATCCGTTTCCCTGTTTTCAGGCCACTATAGCTTTTCGGAAAGAGCTCGGTAAGTTCCATCCAATGGCAAACAGGTTTACCCATTCGACAATAGAGATGGCAGAAGCTCATGATCATTCAAATGGTGAACGAACTATAGAAGCTCTCGAGCTTCGCATAGTGTTTTGTCTGGAACAATTTTGCAAAGAGCTTAATCAACAGCTGGAGTAGACTCGTCAGCAATTTGATGGGATTAACCGAGCTATAGAAGCTATCACTCAGCAGCTTCTTCCTCAAGTCGCAACTCCCTTTCCACCTCAAGCTCCTATTGAGGAGGCTCCTTTTCCTCCTCGAGTCACAGCTCCTCTTCCTCCTACAAAATTTACACATCCAGTTGCTCGTCTACCATCTCAAGCTGAGGAGTTTTCAGCCGCTCTCCATGATTACCTCAGATCAGTTGTCCAGAAAAATCCAGTAAAAGTGCCAAATTTTCAGGGGGATTGTGCTTATCTTTCGACCCCTGCTGATGCAGCTTATCCTTCAGCCCCTCCAGTTGTAGCTGAAGTAGAGGAGCCTTCTCCTTTTACAGATAGAATTTGTTGGGAACCTGCTCCTAATGGCTTTAAAGAACCCCGCCTGCCAACCTTCTCAGGGGGAGAAGATCCAATCTCCCACCTTTAAGCCTTTGAGTCAGTTGTTGCATTAAGAATTATATCGGATAGCATCAGGTGCAAGCTTCTTGTCATGACCTTCGGCGGTCAAACTCTGGGACGGTTTTACAAGATGCCACCTCAATCAATTACTTGCTTTATGGATCTCAGAAGAGAACTTCTCTTAAGGTTGGTTACCTCAAGGAAGCGAAAGAGACGCCCAACAACTCTTTTCCAAATCAAGCAAGGAGTCGATGAAACTCTCGCTCATTTCGTCGATAAATTCCAGATAGAACATCTCGAGGTTATTAATGTTGATCCAGAGCTGTATAAAATTGCCTTTATCAACGAACTCCAAGAAGGCCCTCTCAAATTTGAAGTCAGCATAAATGAGCCCAAGTATTATGGACATCTCGTCGAAATAGCAAATAATTTTATTGAAGGTGAGGCGATGAATCCCAACTATATGTATTATCAAAACCGGAAGACTCGACAGCGTCAGTTGAATTTATACCGTCGTCCTTCATCTCCATCATAAAGCGCTCCGCAAGATAAGCAATCTGAATCTTATTCTCCTCATCAGAATATGTTTGCACAACCTCAACCTCTGTAGCAGGATGGATCACGTGAATTTCTGGATGCTTATCCAATCCAGTCTTACAATCCAAGTACACTTGAATTCAAAAATTATCCAGGAGAGTATACTCAGCTCAATGTTCCCATGGAACAAGTTCTTCTGATCATTCAAGATATGCCAGAGTTTAGAGTTCCTCACACTATGAGATCAAAGGCCAAGTATCATCATGGAGAACTCTTCTGCAAATATCACTCGGACATTGGTCATGATACAGAACACTGTCGAGCTCTTTGGAAGTTAGTAGATGGACTATGGAAAGTAGGAAAATTACAGAACTATCTTGCTCAATAATCTCGCAATTGATACTCCACCAGAAGCAATGTTACAAGCAAAAGGTTTTTCATTCAATAAAAGAAGTGCATAGAGTAGAGATAGGATAGAATGTCATTTTAGTTCTTGTTTCTTATCACTCCCATTTGTTTGGAGATTTATGCACCTTTTTTTATAACTTTACTTGTAATAAGTATAGCAGCAACCTAGGTGCTACCAGCAGCTTTCACCATGAAGACTCTCTCAGCAATCAGATATATCAGACCTTATATCTATGTCCACTACCGTATCCTACACTACAGGCGTTTGTCTAATTATGTCTTAAGCTTTTTTCATTACTTTACTTTCTGCTGTTTACATTAATACTTCTAAAATGGGAGGATGTGAAGGGTGGAAATACCAGCTCTGATGTTTTGATGTGAAGGGTGGAAATCCCACCTCTACTTATTCTATCGGGTCGTAACACCCACTAAGACCACATCTCGCTAGAATTATTCGCAGATGTGCAGTGGTAGCCCAACCCTCTCTCTCCCTTGCTCTGTGATGATTGTCATTGATTGCCATGACATTTTTGTCGAGTTAATCAACTTGCTTTACTTGAATATAGATCAATACATTTGATAATGGATTGATTGAGGTAGAATGCTAACAACTAATGTTAGGATTGGTGTGTTATTACTTGCAAGAAAAGCTGACTAACTTTAATATGTACTACAACACACTACCAAATAGTTATGCAATTATTTGTTGGGAACTAATTTTTCAGGTACCATAAAATCGCATATGCATCATATCGGGATTCTTGGATCTCTGGACTTTTGGATTTCATGGTTAATCTATTTATGATTTCTGGATTTCTCAAATCATACGGTGGGTTGGACATCAGATGGCATAACCTCAATAGAAACATTAGTTGTTGGGAAAACCCTCTCATTTAACTTAACAAATTACCTAAAAATGATTTTATCTCTTAGGTTGTAATACCCATTATATAGTGAGGGTAATCTGGTCATTAGATGTCTTAGGATGTCACAATCAACCTAGGGAGTCAAGACCGTATCAATAGAAGCTCAATTTGGGCAAAGTTAACAGTTGCGTCGAATGGAAATCGACGCAACATCAAGTTATTGTCGACACTACTCTGACAAGAAGTCCAAGCAACACACTCTTTCTGTCGGAGTAGATCAAGTCGACGTTACATCAAATAGATATCGACGTAGTGGCCATGAACCTGTCGAAGTATCTAGAGAAGTCGACGCAACTTCTACTTCAACTCAACGCAGAAGAAAGAAGTTGTCGAAGCCATCTGAAGTCGACGCAACGTCAACAACAATTCGATGATGAAGTTCAGAGTTAAGCTTTCAACTCGACGGTTACGTCGATAAGATATCGACGCAGCGTTGATAAGCAGACTTGATTCAGAGCAAGGGAGAATTCAAAGCTTCTCTTACAAGAACTCGAAGGTGCGTCGATAAAAGAGGAAGAGAACTTGACGTTACGTCGAATACAGTCTGAAAAGGAAACCTTTTCAACTGTCATTTTGGACCCTCTCATGGCCCACAATACTGAAGACCAGCTCTAACGACACCTTAATTGCCTCAAATAGAAAGAAGAATTAAAGGAGGACAGAAAAGCTTTCTTGGAAACAAGCTTACAATTGGTGGACGGGTCGTGAATTAAAGAAAGAAAGAAAGAGAATTTGTCCAAGGCAAAATACCTTTTCAGGACCTACCAGAAAAGGAAATTAAATCAAATTAAAGAAGTACAATATAAGGGAGCAGTAGAAAGAGAAATAGAGAGCATTCATCATAATTGGCTAACCTTTTTCAATTAGGGCTTCATCTTCTTCTTCTTCCTCCAGGAACCTTAATAGAGAAAAATCAGAGAAGAAAGAACAACTGCTCTCCCTCTCTTAGAACAGAATAACAGAAGGCTGCTCATCATCAATATCATATAATAGCCAAAAGGAAGAGAAAGTATCTGACAATCATAGCTCCTGCAAAACATCACAATCATAAGCAGGAGTTCACCATCAGCAGATCCAGTGAAAGAATATAGAAGCAGTTCTTGATACAGTCTTCATAAGAATTCTGAAAACAGAATTCTTCTTCCTCCTTCTTCTTATTTCTCCTTCTCATTCCCAACTGTAAAAGAGTTTTGAGAATCCCTCTTCCAAAGTATTCAGTGGTTCAAGATCTCCTTATCAAAAGATCTGATTGGCTCAATATCTCCTTATCAAAAGATCTGGTTGGTTCATGATCTCCTTATCAAAAGATCAGTGGTTCTGAGAGTCTCCTTGTCAAAAAACTTAGGCACAGGTGGTGCAATCCTACCAGGTGGTAGAAGAGAGGAAAACCCACATTTTTGGGAACCTCTATAAAAACTTTGTGTCTTCTGGTTGCCTATTTTCTATGCTGTCCCATATAGTTTATATTTCTATTACTGTTTTCTCTTGATTTATTTAAAACAGCTTTTGTTTTATTCTGTGTGGGATTTGTTGAAGCATAAACACTTAGTGTTTTATTGTATTTGCACAAATAGGATAGAAATATTTTTAAATCTCTATTCACCCCCCCCCCCCCCCCCCCCCCCCCCTCTAGAGTATATGTCAGGGGCACACAATGCACTTTCAATTGGTATCAGAGGTAGGTTGATCATTAAAAGGTTAACACCTTGATCAAAAAGACCTCCTACACTTATTTCTATATTACAAATATTTTTTTTAAATGAGTTCGAAGGATTATGCTTCTACAAGACTCCTAGTGTGTAACTTGAATAAGTTCACACTCTGGAAGGCCAGGATAAGGGTTTATATGAATTCAATTGATGAAGTCATCTATAATATTCTTCTCACAGGTCCTCCAGCTCCAGTCAGACAAAAGGCAGGAGAATCTTCAACAACTGAGGCTGTCCCAAGAAATGAGTGGACAGAAGCTGAGAAGAAGGTCAAGGCAAGTGATGCAAAAGCCATGAATATTATGGTGTCAACAATGTCAGATGACATTTTCTAGAAGGTTGCTGAATGCCAATCAACAAAAGATATCTGGGATTCTCTCACCAGAATGGTGGAAGGAAGCTCAGATGAAAGAAAGGGCAGAAAGTCCCTTATCATATCCCAGTATGAGAACTTTCAAAAGAAAGCTGAAGAATCTGTTGTTGATAGGTATGACAGATTCAACAATATCATTAATGAGCTCAGATGCTTGGACAAGGAGATATCCTTGACTAAAATTAATGATAAAATCCTCATGTGCTTCCCTAGATCATGGGATTCAAGGATCTAGGCAATCAGAGAATCCAGGTGCCACAGAGAAATCTCTACTGAAGCTTTGCTAGGAAAGCTTTAGTCCTATGAGATGCTTCTAAATAATAGGGTTGAGTCTGAAAAAAGGGAGACTACTCCAGCTCCTATTCAAAGGAATCTTGCACTAAAAGCTACTGAAGGAGAGCCCTCTACTCCTGAAGATGAGATGTTCAATCTGCTAATAAGGAGATTCAAGAAATAGGTCAAGACAGAAGACTCAAGGAGAAGAGAAAGGGACTCAAGGCCCATGTATGATAAAACTCCAAAGAAGGAGATTATCTGCTACACTTGCAACAAACCAGGGCATATAGCTCCTTAGTGTCCACACGAAGAAAGGGACAGAAGCAGCAAAAAGGATGAAAAGAAGAAGAAGAAGTCTTTCAAAGGGAAAGACAAGAAGAGAGCCAAGGGCTTCATTGCCGAAACATAGAGTGACTCAGATGCTGAGTTAAGCTCATCATCATCTGAAAGTGATGATGAAGCAGAAGCAGCCTGCATGATGGCACTAGGGATGTCTTCAGATGATGAAGAGGAACAGGTATCTGTGTTTGATGATTTTGATTTTAGTTCAGATGACTTTAAAACCTGTTTTAAGGATTTCTGTATTGATCATCTTAAGGTAGAAAGGGAAATAGACATAGCTAGGACAGAATTAGAAAATCGTAAGCAAGATGAAACATACCTAAGAAATCAAAATCTAACAAATGAAATTAATGATAATGAGTCAGAATTGATTAAACTTGGAGAAGAAAACATAAAATTATAAGAAGAGCTAGCAAAGGCAAAGGCTTTTGAGGACTCACTCAATGGGAGGAGTCAGAAGCTCAAAGACATCATAGAAAATCTCTCTATGAGATTTAATCACCTAGGGTTAGGAGCAGAGCCCTCCACCAGCACAGAAGCACCTAGGAAACCTGCCTAGAAAAATCCAGTATCCTTTGTTAGACCTAGGACTATGAATCATGTAAGGACAGTGAAAATACTAAGGATCAGGAAGTTAATACACCAAAGAAAACATCTAGGGATAAGAAAACAAATCTCAACAAAGGAAAGAAATCTCAAGAGAAGAAAATTGTAGAAAAATTATACAATCAAAGGGTAAAATCAAAACCTTGGATAATAAGACATTCTGCTGATCTCCATTATTTAGATACATTCTATACTCATTTCAAGTATCAAAATAATAGGTTTGGGAAACTCATTCCTTATCATCCAAAAGGTTATCATGAAAGACCCTTCTATTTCTTCATTGAACCCTACAATGGTAAAAGCAAAGGGCCCAAGGTAACCCAGGTTCCTTCTAATGTTTGAATTACTTGTACAGGGTAAGGAAGGGGACTATCTAGGAGATAGTGAGAAAAGGAATAAAGAACAAAACTCAATCAAGGGAGTACTACTTCTCTTAATTCCCTTGTTATTCTTATAGTTCATAAAATTATTATCATAAACTCTATTTTCAATTAATATAATTGTTGGAAAAAATAGTAAGAATTTTCTAAGGAAATGGATCTGTTCACTCATAGGTGCGTCGAATAGAAGTCGACGTACCATTGACTTCTACTCGACATTAGCGTCAAGAAGTACTCAGAGTGTATAATTTGAATAGAATTCGACGCAACAACAAGTTCATATCGACGCATGCATCGACTTAATGGTCGCTGCTAAAAGTTGAGGTAGCGTCGATTGGAAATCGACACAAGGTCGGCAGGATTACGTCGACTTAAGAATAGATGAACAATCTCAGAGTTCCGTCGAATACTAGTCGACACAATGTTGATACAACAGCATGCGCAGAACTGCTTCTAGAAGCAACCTCGACAAAGCTTTGCGCTCGAAATAATAAGTTTTATCAATGGTGCGTCGACCTAAACCCTAAGTTGCGGCGATTCATCTCCTCTTAAGCAATTACAGCGTCGAGATCATTGCGCTTTCGAATTTTCCTCTCTTTTCTTTCTTGCTCTCTTGTTCTCCAGTTCTCCCATGCCCTTCTCTCTTTCGTTTTATTTCTCTGTTTGTAGGTACCATCGATCAAATGGCTCCACCCAAGATTAACTCAGGATTCGACGTCAACATTGATTCATTCAATGCTGCGGTCGAAAGCTTCAAGGCCATTCTCAGCCTATTTCAAGATGTTGGCTTAATCAAGCTGATATCCACAAGATACAAGATCCTAGATATTGAACTGACTGAGTTTAAAGATACTGTGCAAATAGAATAGGATGGAACCCTCAAGGGAAAAGTGGCTAACACAGATGTACTGATCACAGAGGAGTTACTAAACCAAACATATGATCTTCTAACTGGAAATGAGTCAGATGAACTAACAGGGGATGAGACCAAGAGGGACCTGGAGCTCATGCAGTTCAAGAAAGATAAGCCCATGTTGGAACAACCTTATTATTGATTTGGGCTAGGATCACTATCTGTGGACTAGAACTAAGTTGACCCCATTGTATAGTCTAAGGGTCATGGTTTTAGGGTGTTAGAACTTAAGTAAAAGCTAAGTTTCTGCGTTCACCGAACTCCATGCTGCGTTCGACGAACTCTATGCTGCGTTCGACGAACGACATGCTCCAGTTCGACGAACTTGCCAAGGTTCTGCGTTCGACAAACTCTATTCTGCGTTCGACGAACTTGTCTCTGCGTTCGACGAACTTGCTCTCCAGCTCGACGCACTCAGTTCTCCAGCCAATCCAGCAGTTTATTCTTCAGTTCGACGAACTCCAGTTTGAGATCGGCGAACTCAGCTCTGTGGTCGAAGAATAAGTAACAAGATGTTCAGATCGACAAAAGTTCTTCTCAGCTCGACGAATTCGATATTCCAGCTAGCTTATCAGATTTTATCTCTCAGTTCGACGACCTCCAGCTTGAGATCGATGAACTCCAGACTGTGTTCGAAAAATCAGCAACAGATGTTCAGTTCGACAAACTCTAACATTCTGTTCGACGAACTCAGTTCTCAGGTCGACGAAATTTCTCCTCAGCTTCATATTTTCAAAAGGATCAGTTTTATTCTATTCTCTGAACTCAGATCGACTATCAGCAATGGATCTATTCCTATCAGATAAGTCAGGATTTAATCCTTTCCTTTTATTATTCTCTTATTTCGAGAAAGTAGTCGTTGACATATATTGGAAAAGGATACTTTCATGGAAAAGGAAAAGAGTTAAAGTTTATTTGCTGAATCAGATTTGCAGTTCCAAGAATATCTCTTCTGAATATTTTATCCTTAAATTAAAAGATTTGAATTTCAATTCAGTCAGAGATTTCTTTAAGGAAAAAGAAAAAGAAGAAGTATTATAGTATTGCAGCAATATAGCAAGATAGGAAGAATAGAGAAAGAAACAGTCGAGAGAAAGATATACAGGAAGAAAAAGAAAAAAGCTTTCAGATCTTCATCTTCCTCAAGCAGCACCCTTTCATTCTCTGAGAACAACAACACAAGATCATTCTCTCAGTATTCTGCTGCTAGTTCAAATCTTCCAGAGCAACAATAATCTGAGAACTCTTTGTCTCTCAGATTCATCAGCTTCAAAGAAGATTTGTTTCATTCAAGTGAAAGCTCCATCCTCAACTGTCAACCATTTCTATCAGAAAGGGGGAGCTTTACATCAAACATCCACTAGTCTTCTCTCAGATTATTGACAGATAAGAACTTCATAACCCTCTTTATCCCATCTTGTACTAACTCCCTTCAAAAGTTAACCCCTTTGTGGTAGGGACCTGATCAAAACCTATGGTTGGTTTGAGCACCTGATCAAAAGCTCATTGGTGTTTGGACACCTGATCAAAACTCCATTGGTGATAGGGCACCTGATCAAAAACCTAGTGGAATCCTACCAAGGGTGGTAGAAGAGTAGATGTACCCAGGTTTATTGGGGAACTACTATAAATCCTTGTGTCTTATGTGTTTGTGTGATTTTTTGTACAGTGCTGTGTGATCTCTTTGTGTTTTGTTTTTATAACTCACTCTGTTATACACATATAAATAATCACTATTTTAACTCCGCTATAAAAAGAAGTGAAAAACTTTTTAATACTCTATTCAACCCCCCCCCCCCCCTCTAGAGTAAATCTAAGATCTAAAACTCCTTTTAACTTCTATCAGAGGTTACTTTCAATTGGTATTAGAGGTTGGTTGATTCTTTACAGGCTAACACCTGAATCAAAAGATCAATTAGATCTTAATTTTCTTCTAGAGTTTCTTTTGCTAAAAATCCATGGCACAGAACAAAGAATACTCAAGCACAAGACCTCATATGTGCAATCTAAATAAGTTTACACTATGGAAGGCAAGGATCAAATTATATATGAATTCTATTGATGAAGAAATTTTTAATGTTATTTTGACAGGACCTCTTACTCCTACAACAACTAACTCTAATGTTGTTCCACCTCCTGAGTGGACAGAAGCTCAAAAGAAGCAGAGAAGTGTTGATGCCAAAGCAATGAATATATTGGCCCAGACAATGTCTGATGTCATTTTTCAAAAGGTTGTGGAATGCACCTCAGCCAGAGATATTTGGATCTCTCTCAACAACATGGTTAAAGGTTCTGCAAAAGAGTCAGAGTCATCATCTAGTTCATTTGAAGATGAAAATGATGCAAATGATAAAGATCAATGCTTGATGGATGTCTATGACTCAAGCAGTGAGTCAGAACATGCATCATCATCCAGCTCCAATGATGATGAAGATGATGCAGATGAAAGAAGTTTCTGTATGATGGATATCAATGCCTCGGGAAGTAATTCAGAAGAATCGGAATCTAAAACTGATGCTGATCAAGTAATATCTAACTTTGATTTTAATTCAGATGATTTTAAAAATGATTTTAAAACTCTTTTTTTAGATTTAATTAAATCTGAGAAAAAGATAATCTCTCTCAGAGGCAAGTTGGCTGAAATGAACCAACTAAGTGAAGAAAATGTCAATCTTAAGAAAGATTTGGCTGCCTCCAGAGAACACATTGTTCTCATTGAGAATAAGTTATCTGAAGCTAAGAAATTTGAAGAATCCCGAAATGGGAGAAGTATCAAACTGATGGACATCACAAGCACGGTGAATGCCAGACTTAATGGCAAACTAGGCTTGGGTGCATCATCAAGTGAGCCACACCTCCTAAAGAAGAACAGTCTTTCTACACCAATAAAGTTCATCTCTGCCAAGGGCAAAGATCCAGTAGAAGTAGATAAAAATATCTCAAGCAAGGTTGTTAAGAATAAAGGAATTCAACAGAATTTGTCGAATGGAGCTCGACGAAACCGCATCATTTCGTCGAACGGAGATCGACGAACTCTGAAGATAGACCTTCATTATAGATATTATTCGAATGGCGCTCGACGAAAGCACTTCACTTCGTCGAACGACGATCGACGAATTCATCCAAATTCGTCGAACGGAAAATTTACTGAATATCAAAAGAATTCTTATTCTTCACATACTAAAAATCTTTTCACTGAGTGGATAATTCCTCCAAGAACATATCATCCACAAGGCTACAAGGATCAGCCTGAGATATCATACATTTCTGATTTTTGTGGAAAGACAAAAGGACCCAAGGTAGTCTGGGTCAAGAACAACTAGAATGTTTTCTGTTTTGCAGGTACAGGGAAATCCAAAAATAAAAGAACAATGGTACTTGGATAGTGGATGCTCAAAGCATATGATAGGAAACAAGGCCAACCTAAGCAACTACAAGGCAAGGCTTCGACCCAAAGTGATCTTTGGAGACTCCAACTGTGGACAAACCAAAGGTTATGGACAAATCAAAGTTGGAGCAGTCACCTTCAAAGAGGTATCTTATGTCAAGGGTCTGAAGCACAACCTCATCAGCATAAGCCAGTTATGTGATGAAGGTTATCAGGTAACTTTTAACCATTCCTTATGTCTTATTACCAATAATAAAAACATTAATGTATTATCTGGTATTAGACTTGGAAACATTTATTTAGTCAATTTTGACTCTGCCAACTCAGATATTTGTTTATTTAATTCAATAAGTAAAACAAATGAATTATGGCATAAAAGGCTAGGACATATTAACCTTAGAACTATATCTAAGCTTTCTAAGGACAATCTTGTTAGAGGACTGCCTTCTAGTTCATACAAGAAGGAAGGACTCTGCAAGGCATGTCAACTAGGAAAGCAAACCAAGAGTAGTTTTAAATCTTTATCCAAGAGTGATTCACCTAGGATTCTGTACTTACTGCATTTGGATCTCTTTGGACCCACTGCAATACAGAGCTTAGGAGGGAAGCATTACACTTTAGTTATTGTAGATGACTTCTCAAGATTCACTTGGGTGTTCTTTCTTAGGAACAAGTCTGACACATTCAGTGTTCTGACAGACTTTCCCAGGTCCATCAAGATTGAGTACTCTACTCTAGTTGCATTGATCAGAAGTGATCATGGCACTGAGTTTGAATCTCTTATGATGAGAGAATTCCGTGGAAAAGAAGAGATCAGACAATGTTTCTCTGCTCCTAGAACTCCTCAACAAAATGGGGTAGTCGAAAGGAAAAATAGAACCTAAATTGAATCAGCAACTACATTGCTTGCTGATGCTCACTTGCCACTCTCTTTTTGGGCAGAGGCAGTGAACACAGCAAATTATGTGTCGGACAGAAGCCTGATACATATGCTTTAGGGTAAAACTCTCTATGAATTACTCAAGAATAAAAAGCCTAAGGTTAACTATTTTAAGATATTTGGTTGTAAATGTTATGTGCATAACAATGATAAGAAGTATCTCAGGAAATTTGAAGCAAAATATGCTGAAGGTATATTCCTTGGATATTCTCTTTCTAGTAAAGCATGTAGAGTTTATAACAAATCAACTGTTAAGATAGAAGAGTCCATGCATGTATCTTTTGATGAAACCAACATGTTAAATGAGGAGAGGAATACCACCTCTACCAAAAATACTTTGCAGGTACCAGTTCTATGTGAAGAACTCAATGGACTAAATCTACAGAATGAAGATTCTTTACTTCCATCATCTCAAATTATTGAAGACAGTGAAGAAGAGGATAATCCAGATCTTGGTGACAACTCAAATTAAGTGACAGCTGAACAAATCCCTCAAGTAGAAACCATTGCTGAAACCACTCCAACTGTTGACCACATCACAGTTAGAGATCATCCAATATCTCAAGTCATTGGTGATATTTCAGCAGGTGTTCAAACAAGGCATCAACTACACCAAAATCAGATGCACATGTGTTTCCTATCACAAGTTGAACCTCAAACCATAAAAGATGCAGAACAAGATCCAAACTGGATTCTTGCAATGCAAGAGGAGCTCAACCAATTTGAAAGGAACAAGGTTTGGGATTTTGTTCCAAGACCAAAGGGCCATCCAGTCATTGGCACTAAATGGGTCTTCAGGAACAAGCTAGATGATCGAGGCATAATCATCAGAAATAAAGCAAGATTAGTAGCCCAAGGATATTCTTAGGAAGAAGGAATTGATTTTGATCAAACCTTTGCTCCTGTTGCAAGACTTGAAATATAAGGATTTTTCTTGCCTTTGCTGCATTCAAGAAATTCAAGGTAAATCAGATGGATGTGAAGAGTGCTTTTCTGAATGGAGACATCAAAGAAGAAGTCTATATGGAACAACCACCAGGTTTCATCTCTCCAACTCACTCCTCTTATGTATTTAAGCTTTATAAAGCTCTCTATGGTCTCAAGCAAGCTCCCAGAGCATGTTATGAGACATTAGCTAATTTTCTTTTGGAAAATAAGTTCTGTAGAGGCATTATTGATAAAACCTTATTTTTTAGGATACATAAAAAATCAAACTTTACTAGTTCAAATCTATGTAGATGATATTATTTTTGGCTCTATTAATTCAAATCTATGCAAAAGATTTCCTAACCTAATGCAATCTAAATTTGAAATGAGTAGTATGGGTGAGTTATCTTACTTCCTTGGTCTTCAAGTGAAGCAAACTCCAAATGGCATATTCATATCACAATCCAAGTATGCTAAAGAATTAGTGAAAAGATTTGGTATGTCTGATGCTTCCACCATGAAAACACCCATGCCCTCCAATGTTGTTGTTGACACTGATGAATCAGGGAAACCTGTTAATCAGAAAATATATAGAGCAATTGTTGGCTCAATACTTTACTTAATAGCTAGTAGACCTGACATAATGTTTGATGCGTGTATTTGTGCTAGGTTCCAAGTTAACCACAAAGAATCTCACCAAATTTTATTAAAAAGAATTTTAAGATATATAAAGGGTTGTCCAAATCTAGGACTCTGGTATCCAACTGCATCAGAATTTGAATTAACTGGATTCTTAGATTCTGATTATGCTGGATGCAGAGTAGACAGGAAAAGCACATCAGGAACTTGTCAGTTTCTTGGTGATAGGCTAGTGTCTTGGTTTTGTAAGAAACAAACATATGTGTCTACATAAATAGCTAAAACAGAATATATTTGTACAACACCATATTCGCCGAGTGTACTCCTAAGGGCCCCTTAGAGTCTTATCTGGTAGCGTGGTCCCAGACAGGAAGGGTAGTAGAGGCGAGGAGGCGAGCGGTGGAGGCAGAGGCATCCCGCTCGCCCAGCCCTTGTAGAGGGGCGAGAGGAGGAGGGGCCAGCCCTCCCTCTCGCCCCTCCCCCAGCAGGAGGGGGCTCGACCCCGTAGGTAGGGGGCAAGCTCCACTCGCCCTCGCCCCCGCCCCAGCAGAGGGGCGAGACCAGTAGGGGGCCGACCCTGGCTGGGTCTCACCCAGGCCCAGCAGGGGGGCGAGGGGAGGAGCCCTCCGGCTCCCCTCGCCCCCGCCCTAGCAGAGGGGCGAGACCAGCAGGGGGCCGACCCTGGCTGGGTCTCGCCCACCCCCAGCAGGTGGGCGAGGGGAGGAGGCATCCGACCCCCCTCGCCCACGCCCCAGCAGAGGGGCGAGACCAGCAGGGGGCCGACCCTGGCTGGGTCTCGTCCAGCCCCAGTAGGGGGGCGAGGGCAGGAGACCTCCGCCCCCCCCCCCCCCCCCCCCCCCTCGCCCATGCCCCAGCAGAGGGGCGAGAACAGCAGGGGGACGACCCTGGCTGGGTCCCGCCCAGCCCCAGCAGGGGGCGAGGGGAGGAGGCCTCTGGCCCCCCTCGCCCCCACCCCAGCAGAGGGGCGAGACCAGCAGGGGGCCGACCCTGGTTGGGTCTCGCACAGCCCCAGTAGGGGGTGAGACCAGCAAGGGGCCGACCCTGGCTGGGTCTCGCCTAGTCCCAGCAGGGGGGCGAGACCAGCAGGGGGCCAACCCCCGGGTCTCTCCCCACCCCAGTTAGTGGGCTCGCCGAGCCCCGCGTGGTACCCCCTCTCACCCAGTTCCGGGGGGAGGGTTTGACCTGCGTTTAGCGCTGCAGAACAGCGGGATTTGGCTATCCGCAACCAAATCCGAGGGTATTTTGGTAATCTGATAGGCCAGAGTTTGGTTATTTGCAGTCCAAATCCAGAAATCTTATAAATAGGACCAAGGGCACCATTTGGAGGAAAAGCTCATGCAAGGCTAGTTCTCTCTCTCTCTCTCCTTCCTTCTCCCTCCCCAAATCTCCCTTGTGGGGTGAGGAGAGTCTCCAGTGGTGCCCAAGCCCGGCATTGGCTTGGGAGGGGAAGCACTCTAAAGATCTTCCGGGTATGTGGTGGGACCTCCTCGCCGAGCCCTTGGTCCAGTTCACAGTTCCAACACCTTCAACCTAGACCTCTCCCTTGGGAGGAGTAAGAGTTGGCCACCCCTCAACTTGTTGGGGGCCCCGAACTCCACAGAGACCGAGAAATCGGTTTCAACATTATGGTACGGTGAGCGCGGAGTGTGACTAACTCAAGAAACTCTCAAGATGAGCTCCATGGACAGAGGTGGAGGAAGATCCGACCCAGGTCACTCGCAGCCCCCGGTGGCTGGAGTGACGTTGGAGATGTTCAAGAATTTCAAGCAAGAGGTCTCACAGACCTTCCAGGTTGCTTTCTCCATGATAGTCGGAGGCAGAAGAGGAGATGGTCCGGAGGTCCCGCCCCGACAGGTGGACGAAGGAGCTCTCGGCCAACAGTCCAGGAAAGAGGTACCGGTGGGGGGAGTGGGGAGGTGCCATACCCCCACTCTCCCATCCCCAAGGGGGCGAGCTCAGAAGGGAGGCGCCCTCCCAGCTCGCCCCGCCTCTTCAAGGGGGCGAGCTCAGGAGGGAGGCGCCCTCCCAGCTCGCCCCGCCCCTTCAAGGGGGCGAGCACATGAGGGAGGCGCCCTCCCAGCTCGCCCCGCCCCTTCTAGCCCAGCCCCAAAGGGGGGCGAACTGGGAAGCATCCGGCCCCCACTCGCCCCTCTCCAAAAGGAGTCGAGTGAGTGTTGGTGGGCGAAGCCACCCCGGGTGGCGGCTACCCAATAGCTCGGCGAGCGCAGAGGTCAGCAATTCGACTCCGCGAGAGCAAGGAAGAAATGGTTTTGAAAGGAAAAGAGCCAACCAATCGAGGTGGAGGCAGGGATCGAACACACCCTCTCCACCACCTCAGCACGCCATGGCGATGGGCGGAGGTAGAAGGAGGGGAGCCAGAAAAGCAGAAAGAAGAGGAAGAAAAAGGGATATGTTTGAGTTACCTAACCGTGACCTCCACGATGAGGAGGGGCACGCGACGACCGCCTACCCTGAGTTCTTGAAATGAAGGATGCGAGGGGTCCAAGGCAGCAATAGCAGCTACCAGGAGAAGTCAAGGAAGACCGGGCCTGGGAGTGGGAGACTCAGTCCGGTTTCCACGCTTAGTTTTCTTTTCATTCCCTATGTTCATGTAATGCGATGTTTCGTTTCCATGCCTAGTTTTCTCATAAGTACTAGAATGATTAATATAATGAAAGTTTTTCAAAGTATTTTTCCCCTCGGATGGTTCCGCTGACCGGGCTCTCTCTAGACGGCAGGGCAGGTTGATTTCCCAGGGAGGGTAAGTTTTACCCCCGACGCTGGCCCGCTGACCAGGCTTTCACCTAGCTGGCAGGGCCGGGAACCGCTCGGGGGCAGGAAGGAAAATACTCCACCTCCAGTTGATCTCGCTCATTTAGAGAATGGCCTGGAGGGTGTCGACTCTTCTCCACCTCCAGTTGAGCTCGCTCATTTAGCGAATGGCCTGGAGGGTGTCGAATCTTCTCCACCTCTAGTTGAGCTCGCTCATGTAGCGAATGGCCTGGAGGGTGTCGACTCTTCTCCACCTCCAGTTGAGCTCGATCATTTAGCGAATGGCCTGGAGGGTGTCGACTCATCTCCTCCTCCAGTTGAGCTCGCTCGTCTCGTGAATGTCCTGGAGGGTGTCGACTCTTCTCCACCTCCAGTTGAGCTTGCTCATCTAGCGAATGGCCTGGAGGGTGTCGACTCTTCTCCACCTCCAGTTGAGCTCGCTCATCTAGCGAATGGCCTGGAGGGTGTCTACTCTTCTCCACCTCCAGTTGAGCTCCCTCTTCTAGCGAATGGCCTGGAGGGTGTTGAATTTTCTCCACCTCTAGTTGAGCTCGGCTCCAAGATTGTGTCGACCTTTCCCCTGATGCTGGCCCGCTGACTAGGCTCTCACCTAGCTGGCAGGGTCGGGAACCGCTCGCGGGAAGGATGGAAAATACTCCACCTCCAGTTGAGCTCGCTCATTTAGCGAATGGCCTGGAGGGTGTCTACTCTTCTCCACCTCCAGTTGAGCTCGTTCATTTAGCGAATGGCCTGGAGGGTGTCGACTATTCTCCACCTCCAGTTGAGCTCGCTCATCTAGCGAATGACCTGGAGGGTGTCGACTCTTCTCCACCTCCAGTTGAGCTCGCTCGTCTAGAGAATGGCCTGGAGGGTGTCGACTTTTCTCCACCTCTAGTTGAGCTCGGCTCCTAGATTGTGTCGACCTTAGCCCTGATGTTGGCCCGCTGACCAGGCTCTCACCTAGCTAGCAGGGCCGGGAACCGCTCGGGGGCAGGAAGGAAAATACTCCACCTCCAGTTGAGCTCGCTCATTTAGCGAATGGCCTGGAGGGTGTCGACTCTTCTCCAGCTCCAGTTGAGCTCGCTCATTTAGCGAATGGCCTAGAGGGTGTCGACTCTTCTCCACCTCTAGTTGAGCTCACTCATGTAGCGAATGGCCTGGAGGGTGTCGACTCATCTCCACCTCCAGTTGAGCTCGCTCGTCTAGCGAATGGCCTGGAGGGTGTCGACTCTTCTCCACCTCCAGTTGAGCTCGCTCCTCTAGAGAATGGCCTGGAGGGTGTCGACTCTTCTCCACTTCCAGTTGAGCTCGCTCATCTAGCGAATCGCCTAGAGGGTGTCGACTCTTCTCCACCTCCAGTTGAGCTCGCTCGTCTAGCGAATGGCCTGGTGGGTGTCGACTTTTCTCCACCTCTAGTTGACTTCGGCTCCTAGATTGTGTCGACCTTTCCCCCGATGCTGGCCCGCTGACCAGGCTCTCACCTAACTGGCTGGGCCGGGAACCGCTCGGGGGCAGGAAGGAAAATACTCCACCTCCAGTTGAGCTCGCTCATTTAGCGAATGGCCTGGAGGGTGTCGTCTCTTCTCCACCTCCAGTTGAGCTCGCTCATTTAGCAAATGGCCTGGAGGGTGTCGACTCTTCTCCACCTTCAGTTGAGCTCGCTCATCTAGCGAATGGCCTGGAGGGTGTCGACTCTTCTCCACCTCTAGATGAGCTCGCACGTCTAGCGAATGGCCTGGAGGGTGTCGACTTTTCTCCACCTCTAGTTGAGCTCGGCTCCTAGATTGTGTCGACCTTAGCCCCGATGTTGGCCGCTGACCAGTCTCTCACCTAGCTGGCAGGGTCGGGAATCGCTCGGGGGCAGGAAGGAAAATTCTCCACCTCCAGTTGAGCTCGCTCATTTAGCGAATGGCCTGGAGGGTGTTGACACTTCTCCACCTCCAATTGAGCTTGCTCATTTAGCGAATGGCCTGGAGGGTGTCAACTCTTCTCCACCTCCAGTTGAGCTCACTCGTCTAGCGAATGGCCTGGAGGGTGTCGAATCTTCTCCACCTCCAGTTGAGCTCGCTCATCTAGCGAATGGCCTGGGGGTGCCGACTCTTCTCCACCTCCAGTAGAGCTCGCTCATCTAGCGAATGGCCTGGAGGGTGTCGACTCTTCTCCACCTCTAGTTGAGCTCGCTCGTCTAGCGAATGGCCTGGAGGGTGTCGACTTTTCTCCACCTCTAGTTGAGCTCGGCTCCTAGATTGTGTCGACCTTTCCCCCGATGCTGGCCCGCTGACCAGGCTCTCACGTAGCCGGCAGGGCGGGGAACCGCTCGGGGGCAGGAAGGAAAATACTCCACCTCCAGTTGAGCTCGCTCATTTAGCAAATGGCCTGGAGGGTGTCGACTCTTCTCCACCTCCAGTTGAGCTCCCTCATTTAGCGAATGGCTTGGAGGGTGTCGAATCTTCTCCACCACCAGTTGAGCTCGCTCATCTAGCGAATGGCCTAGAGGGTGTCGACTCTTCTCCTCCTCCAGATGAGCTCGCTCATCTAGCGAATGGTCTGGAGGGTGTCGACTTTTCTCCACCTATAGTTGAGCTCAGCTCCTAGATTGTGTCGACCTTAGCCCCGATGCTGGCCCACTGACCAGGCTCTCACCTAGCTGGCAGGGCCAGGAACCGCTCGGGGGAAGGAAGGAAAATTCTCCACCTCCAGTTGAGCTCGCTCATTTAGCGAATGGCCTGGAGGGTGTCGACTCTTCTCCACCTCCAATTGAGCTCACTCATTTAGCGAATGGCCTGGAGGGTGTCGACTCTTCTCCACCTCCAGTTGAGCTCGCTCATATAGCGAATGGCCTGGAGGGTGTCGACTCTTCTCCACCTCCAGTTGAGCTTGCTCATTTAGCAAATTGCCCGGAGGTGTCAACTCTTCTCCACCTCCAGTTGAGCTCACTAATCTAGCGAATGGCCTGGAGGGTGTCGACTCTTCTCCACCTCTAGTGGAGCTCGGCTCCTAGATTATATCGACCTTAGCCCCGATGCTGGCCCGCTGGCCAGGCTCTCACCTAGCTGATAGGGCCGGGAACCGCTCGGGGGCAGGAAGTTCTCTAAATATTTTTCCCCCGAGGGTACTCTGCTAGCCGGGCTCTCGCTAGCCAGTGAGGTGGGAAGTCCACTTGGGGTGGCTGTATGTTTTTTCCCAAGGTCGTACCGCTAGTCGGGCTCTCGCTAGCCGGCGAGGTGGGAAGACCACTCAGGGTGGCTGTATGTTTTTTCCCAAGGTGGTACCACTCGTCGGGCTCTCGCTAGCCGGCGAGGTGGGAAGACCACTCGGGGTGGCTGTATGTTTTTTCCCAAGGTGGTACCGCTAGCCGGGCTCTCTCTAGCCGGCGAGGTGGGAAGACCACTCGGGGTGGCTGTATGTTTTTTCCCAAGGTGGTATCGCTAGCTGGGCTCTCGCTAGCCGGCAGGGTTGGAGGACCTCTCGAGGAGGCTAAATGTTTTTCCCAGGGGGATTTTTGCCTATGGCACCATTTTCAGCACCACTCGCCGAATGTGGCGTTGGACATTTCTTTCCGAGCTTGTACCTCGCTCGGAAAGAGCAGGGATTGTGTACAACCCCATATTCGCAGAGTGTACTCCTAAGGGACCCTTAGAGTCTTATCTGGTAGAGTTGTCCCAGACAGGAAGGGTAGTAAAGGCGAGGAGGAGAGCGGTGGAGGCGGAGGCCTCCTGCTCGCCCAGCCCGTGTAGAGGGGTGAGAGGAGGAGGGGCCAGCCCTCCCTCTCGCCCCACCCCCAGCAGGAGGGGGCGAGACCCCGTAGGTAGGGCGAGCTCCACTCGCCCCGCCCCAAGGTAGGGGGGCCGAGCCCCACTCTCCCCCACGCTCGCCCCAGCAGAGGGGCGAGACCAGCAGGGGGCCGACCCTGGCGGGGTCTCGCCCAGCCCCAGTAGCGGGGCGAAGGGAGGAGGCCTCCGGCCCCCCTCGCCCCCGCCCCAGCAGAGGGGCGAGACCAGCAGGGGCCGACCCTAGCTGGGTCTTGCCCAGCCCCAGCAGGGGGCGAGGGGAGGAGGCCTCCGGCCCCCCTCGCCCCCGCCCAAGCAGAGGGGCGAGACCAGCAGGGGGCCGACCCTGGCTGGGTCTCGCCCAACCCCAGCAAGGGGTGAGGGGTGGAGGCCTCCGGCCCCCCTCGCCCCCGCCCCAGCAGAGGGCGAGAACAGCAGGAGGCCGACCCTGGCTGGGTCTCGCCCAGCCCCAGCAGGGGGGCGAGGGGAGGAGGCCTCCGACCCCCCTCGCCCCCGCCCCAGCAGAGGGGAGAGACCAGCAGGGGGCCGACCATGGCTGGGTCTCGCCCATCCCCAGCAGGGGGGCAAGGGGAGGAGGCCTCCAGCCCCCCTCACCCCCGCCCCCGCCCCAGCAGAGGGGCGAGACCAGCAGGGGGCCGACCCTGGCTGGGTCTCGCCCAGCCCCAGCAGGGGGGCGAGGGGAGTAGGCCTCCGGCCCCCCTCGCCCCCGCCCCAGCAGAGGGGCGAGACCAGCATGGGGCTGACCCTGGCTGGGTCTCGCCCAGCCCCAGCAGGGGGGAGAGACCAACAGGGGGCCGACC
Organism: Dactylorhiza incarnata; assembly: GCA_033032865.1. Taxonomy (NCBI): domain Eukaryota; kingdom Viridiplantae; phylum Streptophyta; class Magnoliopsida; order Asparagales; family Orchidaceae; genus Dactylorhiza; species Dactylorhiza incarnata. The sequence goes on along the minus strand of JAWHQI010000043.1, from coordinate 10,973,246 downwards.
CTGGCTGGGTCTCGCCTAGCCCCAACAGGGGGCGAGACCAGCAGAGGGCCGACCCCTGGGTCTCGCCCCACCCTAGTTAGTGGGCTCGCCGAGCCCCGCGTGGTACCCCCTCTTGCCCAGTTCCGAGGGAAGGGTTTAACCTGTGTTTAGCGCTGCAGAACAGCGGGATTTGGCTATCCGCAGCCAAATCCGAGGGTATTTTGGTAATCTGATAGGACAGAGTTTGGTTATTTGCAGCCCAAATTCAGAAATCCTATAAATAGGATCAAGGGGGCACCATTTGGAGGAAAAGCTCATGCGAGGCTAGTTCTCTCTCTCTTTCCCTCTCCCTCCCCAAATCTCCCTTGTGGGGTGAGGAGAGTCTCCAGTGGTGCCCAAGCCCGGTATTGGCTTGGGAGGGGAAGCGCTCTAAAGATCTTTCGGGTATGTGGTAGGACCTCCTCGCCGAGCCCTTGGTCCAGTTTACAATTCCAACAACTTCAACCTAGAGCTCTCCCTTGGAAGGAGTAAGAGTTGGCCACCCCTCAACTTGTTGGGGGCCCCGAACTCCACAGAGACCGAGAAATCGGTTTCAACAATATTGCTGCAGACAGTTGCTGCTCACAGATACTGTGGATACAAAATCAACTTTTAGACTATGGTATCAACTTAAATAATTCAATTATATTTTGTGACAATACTAGAGCAATATCTATAGCACAAAATCCAGTACTCCATAGTAGGACTAAACACATAGAAATTAGGCACCACTTTATCAGAGATAATGTGGATAAAAATAAAATTTGCCTACAATTTATTCCTACTGACTTATAAAGAGCTGATATTTTCACCAAACCCTTTGATGAAAAGAAACATATTTTCTTTATAAATCAGCTATGAATGATAGATAGAGATTCAATCAATTAAAAAAATTTATATCTTTTATTTATCCCTCACTGTGTGAATTAAGTTCAGTTGGTTTGCTGTCTAAGCAGCTGAGACAAACTCTCAGTCTCAACTGAACAGCTAAGACAAGCTATTGATCTCTGCTGAACCGCTGAGACAAGGCCTTGGGCCGCTGAGAAGCTGTCTGGATCCGCTGAGACCAAACCGCTGAGATGATATCTATTAGATCCAGGGATCGACGAAGACAAGCTCGATCGTCGAACTGAGATCAACGTAAATTAAATTTTTGTCTAACGCAGTCTGACGAAAGCTAAGTCTTTTCGACTTCTGATCTCTTTCATTTTAATCAAATTTTTAAAAAAAAATTTAACTTTATGCCTACAGAAATTGCTTCTCCTTCCAGTTCCTTTACACTTGATCTCTCTTTTTCATTTTGCAGGAACAATGGCAATCATTCTTCTAAACTTTCATCCTTCCCAGCCTCCTCATCCTATGTCCCTTCTTCTAGGGGCCTAGCTTCAGGTCTTCCTGAAACTAGGCAGGGGAGTTGTTTTGAAGAAGCTCCTTTTTGATAGGGGAGATGCTTTCCTCTTTGATAGGGGGAGATGCTTTCCTTTTTGATAGGGGGAGATGCTTTATGTAGAAGCTCAAGTTTCAGGAGGAGATACTGTATGAAGAAGCAAAAACCAGTTCTTGATGAAGAAGCTCCTTTATGATAGGTTTCAGTTATTTGAAGAAGCTCCAGCAGTTTCAGTTTGAAGATTCAGATATGACATATGCAAATGCAGATTCAGAAATAAATTTAGATAAAGCAGATTCAGTTCAGATCAACAAAAGCAAAAGCTGAAAAATGCAGATTCAGATTCAACAAAGCAGTTCCAATTATTGCTACAACTCAGATCAACAAAAGCAAAAGCTGAAGGAAAGGATTTATTTCAGTTCTCTACAATGTCAGAATTCAGAAAACAAGAATTTGAAAGGCAAATCACATTCAAGCCTCCTTCAGATAAAGACAAAAGGTTTTGATTATTTGTTTTTATTATTTTCTGTTTTCAATGTAATGTTTCTAAACTCAGAGCACTATATTTCTTTTATCTGCTGAAATGAATTCAATTTCTGTCAGATATATATGCTCTGTTGTTTATTTTTTTATTATTTGATTTTGTCAAATAGTGTCCTAACCCAAATAGTGGGAGATTGTTGGAACAACCCTATTACTGATTTGGGCTAAGATCACTATCTATTGACTAGGACTAAGTTGACCCCAATGTATAGTCTAAGGGTCAAGGTTTTAGGCTGTTAGAACTTAAGGAAAAGCTAAGTTTCTGCGTTCGACGAACTCCATATTGTGTTTGACGAACTCCATCCTGCGTTTGATGAACGACATGCTCCAGTTCGACGAACTTGCCAAGGTTCTGCGTTCGATGAACTCTATTCTGCGTTCGACGAAATTGTCTCTGCGTTCGACGAACTTGCTCTCCAGCTCGATGCACTCAGTTCTCCAGCCAGTCCAGCAGTTTATTCTTCAGTTCGACAAACTCCCGTTTGAGATCGACGAACTCAGCTCTGTGGTCTAAGAATAAGTAACAAGATGTTTAGATCGACGAAAGTTCTTCTCAGCTCGACGAAATCAATATTCCAGCTAGGTTATCAGATTTTATTTCTCAGTTTGACAACCTCCAGCTTGAGATCGATGAACTCCAGACTGTGTTCGACGAATCAGCAACAGATGTACAGTTCGACGAACTCCAACATTATGTTCGACGAACTCAGTTCTCAGGTCGATGAAATTTCTCCTCAGCTTCATATTTTCAGAAGGATCGGTTTTATTCTATTCTATGAACTCAGATCGACTATCAGCAACGGATCTATTCCTATCAGATAAGTCAGGACTTAATCCTTTCCTTTTATTATTCTCTTATTTTGAGAAAGTAGCCGTTGACATATATTGGAAATAGGCACTTTCATGGAAAAGGAAAAGAGTTAAAGTTTATTTGCTGAATCAGATTTGCAGTTCCAAGAATATCTCTTCTGAATATTTTATTCCTTAAATTAAAAGATTTGAATTTCAAATCATTCAAAGATTTCTTTAAGGAAAAATAAAAAGAAGAAGTATTATAGTATTACAACAATACAACAAGATAGTAAGAATAGAGAAAGAAACAGTTGAGAGAAAGATATACAGGAAGAAAAAGAAAAAGCTTTCAGATCTTCATCTTCCTCAAGCAGCACCCTTTCATTCTCTAAGGACAACAACACATGATCATTCTCTCAGTATTCTGCTGCTAGTTCAAATCTTCAAGAGCAACAATAATCTGAGAACTCTTTGTCTCTCAGATTCATCAGCTTCAAAGAAGATTTGTTTCATTCAAGTGAAAGCTCTATCCTCAACTGTCAACCATTTCTATCAGACAGGGGGAGCTTTACATCAAACATCCACTAGTCTTCTCTCAGATTATTGACAGAGAAGAACTTTATAACCCTCTTTATCCCGTCTTGTACAGAGTTCTAACTCCCTTCAAAAGTTAACCCCTTGGTGGCAGGGTACCTGATCAAAAACCTGTGGTTGGTTTGAGCACCTGATCAAAAGCTCATTAGTGTTTGGACACCTGATCAAAACTCCATTGGTGATAGGGCACCTGATCAAAAACCTAGTGGAATCCTACCAAGGGTGGTAGAAGAGTAGATGTACCCAGGTTTATTGGGGAACTACTATTAATCCTTGTGTCTTATGTGTTTGTGTGATTTTCTGTACTATGTTGTGTGATCTCTTTGTGTTTTGCTTGTATAACTCACTCTGTTATACACATATAAATATCACTATTTTAACTCCGCTATAAAAATAAGTAAAAAACTTTTTAATACTCTATTCACCCCCTCCCCCTTTAGAGTAAATCTAAGATCTAAACCTCCTTTTAACTTCTATCAGAGGTTACTTTCAGCCCATAAATCTGAAAAAGATCGACCTTGGAGAAGAATACAGGTTCTTAGCTGATATAGTAGGGAAGGTATTGCTGTGTAAAATCTCAGCACGTGATGTTGTTCCAGAGCAATAGCTTCAAATTATGGGAGCTCTAGTTCTGAAGAAAAGGATAAACTGGGGGGAAATGCCTCCTAAGGATGATTGGGCACAAATATGCACACAAAGAAAATGCATATATGAGGATAATGAGTCAGGTGCTGCTTCACCACTTCCCAGCAATGTGTAAGTCAAAAGGAGTGCCCATTCCTCCTGGAAAGAGAATAAACATTAGAATATTCTCTAAGTGGACCAAGCAGATCTTAAAGCCTGGTCAAGCTCCAGCTTCACCTCCTCCCTCTCCTCCTCAAGATTCTGAGAGGCAGATACCAGATCCTCCAAGGGATAATGTACCTCCTCCTCCCTCTAAAACTCCTCAGGAAGATGTTCCATCTCAACAGCAACAACAACATCAGCAACAATCCCCACAATCCACTCCATCTTCCTCAGCCCCAAAGCCATCTCCTCAAATTCCCCATTAGCTACCATCCATTTTTGCTCCACCTCCACCACCACTAATTTATGTCTCACTTGAAACCTACCATGCTCTCTCCTCTATCCAAGAAGACTTCGCTCCATCACCTCCTCCATCTACCACACATATCACTTCAATTGACCATGAGCAAGTCATTTCAAAAGCAATAGGGATAGCTTCTAGCACCTTTGCTGATCTTCTAGCTGCTCAAACAAGAATATTTGATAAAAAGTACTCTAAAGTGGAGTCTGAACTCATGAATTCCAAAAGATCTCTACAGGGAATCAATGATTTCATGTCCTACTCCCTAGTGTCAAAGGAGTTCTTAACCTCTCTTATCAGCAAGGTTAATAAGTGGGAGAATGGTCAGGAGGAGTAAAGGACTGTTCAGAGTTTAGTGGCCAAGATAAGCTGAATGATGATGCAGCCCCTGATAATGTGACCATCTTTCAAGGTCCACATATCCAGGGGAACTAGCTCTACAACATCCAGAAAAAGGAAATGAGCCAGAAAATCAAGTAGATAATTAGAAGGAGCTCACATCTATTCAGGGAGAGCTGATTGACAAAGAGATGGAAGATGTAAATCAGTATCTGATAGATGAGAGGGGGATCCCTAGTACACCTCAAGATACAACCCAATAGCAAGGTGGAGCAGTGGCCCAGGGGGAGCATCATGCAGAGGATTTACTGGGTGAAGTGGCAAAGATTGCCAAGGAAGTTGTTGACATTGCTGAGCTCAATACACACAGTCAGGGGGAGCTCCTCAATGACAACATTGCTGAAGAAGCAGAAATATCCCATGAAGATGGTGAGACTCTGAAGATTGCTAAAAGGAAGGTTACTCCAAAAGTATTTTTCAAGGAAAAGAGGAACTTCTGAGAAGGAGCAATGAGGTTCAGGTACTATGTGAAGTTCTATAATTCCTGAAAAACAGCAATGGTGATCTATATATAGTTCTTGACAATTAAATGAAATGGCTTGTGATTATAGTCTGTCATTTTCTTATGTTTATGCTGTCTTGAATGTATCTTTGTTTATATAAAAGGAATGTGTAAAATCACTTTGAATCATCTGTAAAATTTGTTAAGATAAATAGGGAGAGATTGTGGAAAAAACCCTCTGATTTAACTTAACAAATTACCTAAAAAGTGATTTTATATCTTAGGTTGTATTACCCATTGTATAGTGAGGGTAATTTGGTCATTAGATGTCTTAGGATGTCACACTCACCCTAAGGTGTCAAGACCATATCAAGAGAAGCACAATTTGGGCAAAGTTAACAGTTGCGTCAAATGGAAATCGACGCAACATCGAGTTATTGTCGACGCTACTCTAACAAGAAGTCCAACCAACACACTCTTTCTATCGGAGTAGATCAAGTCAACGTTACGTCGAATAGATATCGATGTAGTGTCCATGAACCTGTCAAAGTATCTAAAGAAGTCGACGCAACTTCTACTTCAACTCAACGCAGAAGAAAGAAGCTGTCGAAGCCATCTGAAGTCGGCGCAACGTCAACAACAATTCGACGTAGATGATGAAGTTCAAAGTTAAGTTTTCAACACGATGGTTACATCGATAAGATATCGACGCAACGTCGACAAGCAGACTTGATTTAGATCAAGGGAGAATTTGAAGATGTTCTTACAAGAACTCGAAGGTGCGTCGATAAGAGAGGAAGAGAACTCGACGTTACGCCAAATACAGTCTAAAAATGAAACCTTTTCAGCTGTCATTTTGGACCCTCTCTCATGGCCCACAATACTGAAGACAATTCTCCAACATATCCTTAATTGCCTTAAATAGAAAGAAGAATTAAAGGAGGACAGAAAAGCTTTCTTGGAAACAAGCTTACAGTTGGTGGACGGGTCGTGAATTAAAGAAGGAAAGAAAGAGAATTTGTCCAAGGAAAAATACCTTTTCAGGACCTACCAGAAAAGGAAATTAATTCAAATTAAAGAGGGACAATATTAGGGAGCAATAGAAAGAGAAATAGAGAGCATTCATCACAATCGACTAAACTTTTTCAATTAGGGCTTCCTCTTCTTCTTCTTCCTCCAGGATCCCTAATAGAGAAAAATCAGAGAAGAAAGAACAACTGCTCTCCCTCTCTTGGAATAGAATAACAGAAGGCTGCTCATCATAAATATCATATAGCAGCCAAAAGGAAGAGAAAGGATCTGATAATCATAGCTCCTGCAAAACATCACAATCATAAGCAGGAGTTCACCATCAGCAGATCCAGTGAAAGAATGTAGAAGATGTTTTTGATACAGTCTTCATAAGAATTCTGAAAACAGAATTCTTCTTCCTCCTTCTTATTTATCCTTCTCATTCCCAACTGTAAAAGAGTTTTGAGAATCCCTCTTCCAAAGGATTCAGTGGTTCAAGATCTCCTTATCAAAAGATCTGGTTGCTTCAAGATCTCCTTATCAAAAGTTCTGGTTCGTTCATGATGTCTTTATCAAAAGATCAGTGGTTCTGAGAGTCTCCTTATCAAAAGACTCAGGCACAAGTGGTGCAATCCTACCAGGTGGTAGAAGAGAGTACTACCCACATTTTGGGGAACCTCTATAAAATTTTTGTGTCTTCTGGTTGCCTATTTTATGTGTTTTCCCATATAGTTTATATTTCTGTTACTGTTTTCTCTTGCTTTATTTAAAACAGCTTTTGTTTTATTCTGTGTGGGATTTGTTGAAGCATAAACACTTAGTGTTTTATTGTATTTGCACAAATAGGATAGAAATATTTTTAAATCGCTATTCACCCCCCCCCCCCCCCCTCTAGAGTATATCTCAGGGGCACACAGTGCACTTTCATTATTATCGGCAAGTCAGAATCAGCTAGTTATATGGACTTCACACTCATTGTTCTGGAGTATGTGAATGTGATGATATCAGAATGTTGGTTTTCTCCCTCCGTAGACATGAGTACTATCTCTTCTCTTCATATACAGATACTATTTCATCAACATCAAATCAAAGCAATTGAGGATAAGCACTCATATACTCTCTATAAATGAGATGATCTCTCTTATATGCTTCAATGGTGAATAAAATAGGTGTCAATAGGTGATCTCAGGTACATGACACATTATTGTTCCCCATATTATACCTACTCTTCGTATCTTTTGCAGATGAGCAGGTGCTCGCGAGTTCTCTTCAGGTACTCGCATACCATTTTTTTTCTTTTACCTGCTTTGATTACTCCTTTGTAGATAAGCAGGTGCTCGCGAGTTCTCTTCAGGTACTCGCATATCATTTTTCTTTTACCTTCTTTGATTACTCTTTTGCAGATAAGCAGGTGCTCGTGAGTCCTCTTCAGGTACTCACGTATCATTTTTCTTTTTACCTGCTTTGACCACTCTTTTACCTGAGATAAACAGGTGTTTGTAAACTCTCTTCATGCATTGATAAGTTCCCACACGTACTTTTTACTTTTTATATACTAGTATTTTTTGTTCTAACAGAAGAGGTGGATCTCGATTTGCGTGGGTATGTTCTATTTTTTCAAGTTTCGACAAACTTGAAAAATTGTGGGGATTATATTTACCAAGAAATCGGCGATCACCTCGAGTTGGATTTTTTCAGGTGACCAAAGCAATCCACATGCTCTTGCCAGGTTTTTCTCGCCAGGTATTCGAGCCCGGGTGGTCTCCCACCTCTCGGGCGGGCTGTCATCACCAAGCCTCATGCAGTCTTCCCCTAGAAAGGTCACGCTCCGCACGACCTCACCCCGGGAGGTCGCTCCCCGTGCTACCTTGCCCCAGGAGGTCGCGCCCCGCGAGACCTCGCCTAAGGAGGTCGCGCCCCGCGCTACCTCGCCTCGGGAGGTCGCGCTTCGCGCGACCTTACTTGAGGAGGTCACGCCCCACGGAACCTTGCCTCGGGAGGTCATGATCCGCGCAACCTCGCTCGAGGAGGTTACTCCCAGCTCGACCTCGACCACAGGAGGTTGCGCCCAGCGCGAGCTCGCCCCGCACAACCTCACCCCACACAACCTCGCCCCGGGAGGTCGCGCCCCATGCAAACTCACCCTAGGAGGTCGCGCCCCGTGCGACCTCTCCCTAGGAGGTTGCTCCCCACGCGACCTCTCCCCGGGAGGTTGCGCCCCGTGCGACCTCGCCCCGGGAGGTCTCATCCTGCGCGACCTCGCCCTGGGAGGTCGCGTCCTGCGCAGCCTCGCCCCAGGAGGTTGTGCTCCATGCAACCTCGCCCGAGGAGGTCGCGCCCCACACAACCTCGCCCCGGAAGGTCGTGCTCTTCCCGACCTCACTTGAGGAGGTCGCGCTCCGCACCACCTCGCCCCAGAAGGTTGCAAACCGCGTGACCTCACCCCAGGAGGTTGCAATCCGCGCGACCTCGCCTGAGGAGGTCGCGATCCGCGCGACCTCGGCCCCATGAAGTCGTGCTTCGCGTGACCTTGCCTAAGTAGATTGCGCCCCTTGCGACCTCGCCCCGGGAGGTCTCGGTCTAGGCCAGTCCATTTTTTACATCCATACGATCTCAGGTGATTTCTACCTCAGCAGGTCCAGACGATCTCAGGTGATTTCTACCTTAGCAGGTCCAGACGATCTCAGGTGATTTCTACCTCAGCAGGTCCAGACAATCTCAAGTGATTTCTACCTCAGTAGGTCCAGACGATCTCATGTGATTTCTACCTCAGTAGTTCCAGATGATCTCAGGTGATTTCTACGTCAGCAGGTCCAGTCAATCTTAGGTGATTTCGATTTCAGCAGATTCGGGCAGCCCGTTACCTTTAGATCTGCTCGTTTGGGCAGGTCCCCGTGCCTATAAATAGGGGTAGGGGTACCAGTTTGGGGGACTTTTAGGGAGTTTCGAACTCCTAGCCTTTGATATAAGCGGTCTCATTTCTGAGACCGTTGCTACCTCTTTTCAGCAGCTTCTGCTATCTCATTTCTGAGATCGTTGCTGCCTCTTTTCAGCAGCTTCTGCTATCTCATTTCTGAGACCGCTGCTACCACTTTTCAGTGGCTTGTACTATCTCATTTCTGAGACTGTTGCTACCTCTTCTTAGCACCCTTCGTTATTTCTTTCCAGGAGACCCACGTCATCACTTTTTCTCCTCCCTCTTTCCTTCACTCGTAGCTTGAAGTAACCATCCATCTAACAGTCTTCTTCCTCCTTCTCCAGATTGAGAAAGTGTAGACCTGGAACATTTTTTGGTTCGAACATTCAGGTTACGTCAATTTAGTTGGAGCTTGTGTTTCACATCTCTTAGTTTGAGAATAACAAATCACACTATATATTTGATCTTGCTTGTGTTTATAGTGTGCAGGTACTATAGGTACATATCCTTATGAATTGGATGTTGTTTTGTGACGATTCTCTGAAAAGAGAGCTAACGCCCCGTGTTAGAATTTAATGCCCCGCGCTAGAAGTTAACGCCCCGCGTTAACTTATCGTCGAGAAGAAATAGCGTCGAGAAGCCAGAGACAACACCAGCGTTGGAGCTAACTCATGCGTTGAGTCCACGATCTGCCACGATCTCGATGGTTGCACGATCTGAGCCACAACCGTACAAGATCACTAATGCTGGCATTAACTTTGTAACGCTAGGCGTTAGCTCCTGTGCCTATTTAAAGATCTGATTTTGTTGTTCAAATGGGACAATCTAAAGCTTTCATTCAAAACTTTTGAGAGAGTATTTCATCCCCGAATTCATAGAGCACTTCTAACACCACCATCGAGGAACAAGAATGAGAAGGAGTTTTCCAATGGTCAAATTGGAAGAAGGACGCTTGCTTCAACTCTGACGATGGTCATTGCATGTCTTCAACATCTCCTTCAGAGCTCTTCAATATTGGGAGTCGTTATTTTTGAATTTACTTTTTCTTTTCGTTATTTTCTTATAACGATAGTGAATTCATCGTCTTGCGTGTGGCGACTAGGCCGGTTCAGTTTAGGTGGAAATTTGTCGCCTTGTGTGTGGTGACTAGATCAAGGGGAGATCTGGGGGAGGCTATAGGCCTTATTAGTGGATAGATAGGCTATAGCCAACCAGTCCTTGGGAGAAGGACCGGTGAAGAAACAAAAAATGTTTTTTACCTTGTCGCCTTTAATTTCAAGCATTATTGAAATTTTATCTTTGTAATCGTATCTTTATCAAATATATGGGTTGACAATAATCTACACCTAGAGGGGGGAGTTTAGGTATTTTCAATATTACTTGCTACTTTAAGATCTATCTAACATAGCACATGAGCAATACAGAAAACACACAAGATTTTAGTGCTTCCCTACAAGACAATGTGTCTAGAGGTAGTCCACTGTCCCTCCCACCTATCTAGAAATGTGCTAGACTTGGCAACTTCTCCAAAACTCAGATCATTTCCACTATACAGCAGATCTTACAACTCGGATCACAAGGGATCCTACCTCGGCTCTTAACACAAAAAATCTTACACTCAGGTTATACAAACCTAACAACAATTTTCTCAGACTTTACAAGTCCTACCAAGCACTCAGATATGTACCAAGATCCTACCAAAACTCAGGCTCACACAAAACCCTACCAAGCTCAGGCTCACAAAGAACCCTACAGGACTCAGGCTCACAAAGAACCCTACCAACTTAGATCTATCACCTGATCCTACAAGCTCAGGCTCACACCGAGCCCTACCAGATAAGAAGGATGTTGTTGTGTTGTAGAAGAGAAGGCATCAAGCTATAAGCTTTAAATAGCATATTTCTTCTTCTTCTACCAGATGTAAGCCCAGTGGTCTTGTGGATTACTGAACCTTTCTCTTGAATCTTCTCCTTGATTGATAGATGCACTTCTTGTACAGGAGGAAGACTCTTTCCTGCCTTCTCAGCCAAGTGATGAAGATTTTCTGCTTGAGCTCTTCTTTTCTTTTGTAGATCAGAATCAATATGTTGTTAGAAAGTCAAGTGAGTTCTGAAATTGACAATTCCTTTCTTTATATTCTTCTGTAACTTTGCATAAAAGCCCTTGTTGATTATTCCATAATCAATTTTTCTGTTTTAAACGTTTGACAAAATTGGTATAATATTTCATCATAAATGACTTGCCGATCTTGGAACTTGCAGAATATAGAAGTAATAATATTCTTCCTTAAATACTGTGTAGCGAAAATAATCTTTAGAGAATATATCATTTACTACTCCTTGATTGGTGCGCAAGATAGGTGGCGTGCACATTCCCTGAATATCAATTTCCAAGAATGTCTGCGCATTAAATGTTGCTCTGTAACTAGCAAGGCGATAATATTCCTTCAAGACGATATCATCTTGATCAATGTAAACGACAGGTTTTCTTCTCGATGATATCGTCGACATACTTCCTTCTTCAAGACTCTACTTGATATCTCAACGATATTGCTTCTTCTAGACTATATCGTCGAGATGTTTCTTTCCATAGGACTTAGACTTATTCATTAGGCTGATGGTCTTTATTCAAGACGATATCATCTTGATCTTCTAGACGATATAAGGTCTTCAAACCGATGTATGTCTACATTAACCTTTCTTCATGACTTAATGAGTTATGTCTTTAATCTTCAAGGTTATACCTCTTCTTCAAGACGATATAAGGTTTTCAAACCAATGTCTGTCAACATGAGCCTTTCTTCATGACTTAATTGGTTATGTCTTTAATCTTCAAGGCTATACCTCTTCTTCAAGATGATATCGTTGAGACATCTGAATTTAGATGTATCGACGATAAACTTTCTTTAACCTTCAAGACAATACATCTTCTTCAATACGATATCATCGTAATATCTAAACTTAGCTTTGTCAATGATAAGCTTTCTTTAAGATGATATCGTCGAGATATCTGAACTTAGCTTTATCAACGATAAGCTTTCTTCAAGACGATATCGTCGAAATTGACTCGACGATATGATACCTTTCTCAATGATTCATTTGCTGAGTTTTGAGACGATATTTTACTTCGTGAATTTTCATTACTTTTATAGTCTTGATACTAGTGATGTAGCTTTGATGCATGATACGCTAGAATTTTTCTTTTTAGAAAAGCTCTTTCTATCTTTAAACTTTAACCTTAGGCGGACGTTTTCGAAGAGTCCCGCGAGTAATTCTACTTCGAGGAATTACCCGTTATCCTATCGAAAGATAGAAGTAACGGCCTTTTCCTCTTTCGAAATATCGAGGATTACTCTTTGGCCGCGTCGCCAAAAGCTAAGTAGGGGATTTGAAAGGCTTATGTTTGAAATGAAAGTTGAAAGCTTTTTGAATATGTCACTGCAACAATTTTGTGAGTTGTTGCAACAACTTTGTAAAAGATAGTTTTAAAACTCCTTTTACCTTGAGCTAGTTGCAACAACCACAGGTTTGTTGCAACAATTTTCTAATTGTTCTTAAAAGAGAGTTTTAATTTTTGCTTTTAAGAGAAAGCTTTTGGGTTTATATAATTATCCGGACTAAAATCAATAAAGGAAAGTGGACCTTATCGATAGTAGTATAGGATATTTCTTTTGAAATATCAAGGTCGTATTTTTCCATGGTCGTATCGATTATTTCTACTTCTTAGGAGCGCGCTATTATTTTATCGAAAAGAGTTTTGAATTGATTTTTATAATTTTATAGAAAAACTAATGACAAAAATTAAGGTTGGCGTGCGTTTAACGATAATTGCGATAAAAAGCGAGAAAGCACGAAAACGTTAATTTAGAAAGTAGTTTTGCTTAGATTTTTTTTTAGAGTTTTATAAAGCGATAATGATAACTACGGCGATTTTAAGTGATTGAGCGGTTAGCGGAATTAGCAAAAAGCAATTATATTAAAAACAAAAGACGCACAAATTGAAAACGCACACACTCTACGAAATTAAAATGAAAGCGGTAAATTGCAGAAATTAAAGAAATGCAATCCCTACCCAAATAGGAAGAGGGGAAATAAATGCGTGAGCGAGTCCTATCCAAATGGATAGGCGGGAAATAAATGCGTGACAAGTCCTATCCAAATGGATAGGCGGGAAATAAATGCGTGACAGAAATAAAAGCTATTGAATTACAAAAAAGGCGCAAAATTTATCCTCCTACACACACACACCCTTACTTGAAATGAAATCTAAGTTAAAAGAAAACAAAAATCTATACTAGCACACACACACACACACTTACGTTAATCGAAAACTAAGTTAAAGAAAACAAAAATTAACTCATACACTCACACACACAACATAAATGAAACTAAGTTAAAAGAAAATAAAATCTATTCTCCTACACTCACACACCCTTACTAAAAATGAAATCTAAGTTAAAAAAAAAATCTATGAACACACACACACATTTACTTTAATAAAAACTACAAAAGTACTAAAAAAACTAAAAAGAAAAATTAAAATACAAAAAAGAGAGAAATTAACCTAAACTCATACACTCACACACACAAATTTTGAAACCATCTAAAAATTACAAAAAAGCTAAAAACATGAAAATTAGCCTCATACACACACACCCAAATTGAAATGGACAACTAATTATAATAACAAAAATTACAAAAACTAAAAAAGAGAAAGAAAGAAGAAAAAAGAGAGAACACACACACACTTTAACCAAAACAAAGATAAGAGAATTACAAAGAAGCAAATCTATTTCATTTCCATCATAAAGAGGTTACAAAACAAGAGAGAGAAAATGCAAAAATAGAGCTAAAACATGAAAACAGCAAAAATTGGTCCACAATCTTAAGAAGAGGTCTCAAAATTCTGAACCCCCACACTCAGCTGAATCTGGCTATTTATAGGAAAAATTTTGGAATTACACGCCCTCGGACACGGGCGTGTCTGAGGGCGTGACACGGCTTGGGGTGCGAATAGCCAGAACAGCTAGATCCAGGCAGGCATCTGGAAGGCTTGACCGGCAACTTTGGAAGTACACGGGCGTGACCATCGTACACGGCCTAGGTCACGGGCGTGACCTGGGTCGGCTGGCTGGAGCTTGAACTGGGCGTGACACCTGGCGTGTCCTTTGTTCTTCTGGAAGGAATTGAGGGTCATGGGCGTGTCTGAAATGTCACGGCCGTGACTTTGACTTTTTGGATGAAATGCTTCAAGTGGCTGGAATCTGGGATGGATATCCAACACGGGCATGACCAAGTACACGGCCTCGGTCACGGGCGTGACCGAGGGCGTGACTTGATGTTTGAGCCGGAAAAAGAACGGAGAGAAGAAAATGTTAGGGATTAGTGAACACGCCCTTGGACACGGGCGTGTCCAAGGGCGTGTCTTAACAAAAAGACAGAAAGTTTATTAAATCAAAATAAAACTTAGTTAAAAGTTTAAAATAACAAAAACAAATATTTTATTTAATTTAATTACATAGATTATTTATAATTCTAAGCAAAAATACACTAAAAACTATACAGAAAAACACGTATAATTACTATTCATCAAACACCCCCATACTTAAGCTTTTGCTATTCCAGAGCAAAAGTAAGGGATACCTATAAGACGTTTAATAAAATTTCTAATTTACTAAAGTTTTTATTAAATCAAAAGTAAGATCGAAATAAATTTAGGGTATTTAAAGAGGTAAGTCCAAAACTATGAAGGTAATTTAAAAAGAGCGAAAAAATTTTAGCGAGACTTCTAAAGTTAGCTAAATAGCGTCGATTTTTGCAGTCTTTGGTACCTTTTAATTAGAATAAAATTATATAAGACTTTAACCTTTTTAAGAAAGTTTTTAAGAATAAATAAAGCCTACTATTTATGCTCTCCCAAACTTTCTTAAATTAAAATCTAGGTACAATTTTATTGGCTAAGGGGTAGGGGAAAAAGGTAGCCTTGGCAAAAAGAAGAGTGCTTGGATTTAGGGGTGATGGATTGTATCCTCTCACCCCACCTTTTTGGTGGTTTTGCTTTGATTCCCAGCGTTGGTTTACGCGGGAGAATTGAAATTTTTTCTAAACTTAACCCAATGCCCGTGTTTACGGAATTTTAATTTTTTATTCCCATTGACACGGGATTTCTTTTAACAATATTGGGTGCCTGTGTTTACGGAATCTTTTTATTCCCATTGACACAGGATTTCTTTTAAAACTCCTACTTTTATTATTTTTATGCCAAGCTAAGGGGTGTTTATAAGGGGAGTTTCAAGAGAAATTCTAGATTAATAAAAAAAGATTTTTGAGAGCAAGTTTAGTAAATTAAAAACATTCCCAAAGTTTCACAAGCTTAGAGTTAGAATAATTGAATCTAAAGTTGGTTTGCCAATATAATACAAAAAGGAATCTATTTAGGGTAAACCCGAGGTAGTGCTAAAAATTCTGTTCTCAAATTAAATTAAGATCGCAAGATTTTCTTTACTACTGAAAATTCCTCGATTTAAATTTTTCAAAATATGAAATAAATAAAATTGTTTTAGCAAATCATAAATAATGAAAAACGCTTAAAGATAAGACTAACCTAGCCTTGGAAATAACAAAAAGCTAAGTGGGGGTTTTATTTTATTTTTGGATTTTTTGATAAGTTTTTCAAATATTTTTTTTTTTGAAATTTTTAAGATATGATATTTTTGGGATTTTTGATTTTCTTTATAACAAAATGCATATATAAATACTAAAAAAAAGAAGAAAATTAAGAAAAGTAAAAATACATACAAAATATTTTTGATTTTTTCTAAAAAAATTTTCATCATATATTTTTTTTTTTTATTTTGTTAAAAATATGTACATTAATAAAAAAAGGGAAAGAAAAGAAA
Organism: Dactylorhiza incarnata; assembly: GCA_033032865.1. Classification (NCBI taxonomy): domain Eukaryota; kingdom Viridiplantae; phylum Streptophyta; class Magnoliopsida; order Asparagales; family Orchidaceae; genus Dactylorhiza; species Dactylorhiza incarnata. Next base: position 10,957,158 of record JAWHQI010000043.1, on the reverse strand, counting down.
AGAGAGAAGGAAAAACATTTTTGGTGTTATGACAAAATGAATTTTGTTATAACAAATTTTTAAGTACATTTTTCATCATTTTTTTTTTGATTTATTATTATAAATAAGGATTTTTATATACAAATAAAAGGCATAAACATAAAACAAATATAAAAAAAAATTGTGTATTTACATATTAAATTGTTTTTACAAAAAGAAAAGAAAAAAGAAAAGAGGAACAAAGATGTTGCAACATAATTTTCTTATGTCATAACAAATTTTGTTATGTTATAACAAATAAGTTTTATGTTGTAACAAATTTTTCATATAAAATTTTTTGTTTTTTCTAATATGGGAGGGGCAAAAATAATTACAAAAAGAGGGAAAACACGCCCCTATACTTAAAGCCAACATTGTCCTCAATGTTGAAGTGAAGTGTGAGGAATGAAAATATTTACAAAAATGTGAAGATTTAATTACAAGATAGAAAAAATATATACAAGAATAGTTACAAATAAAAAGGAACTCCACGAATATATACAAAATTGTTTTTTTTGGTTTGTTTTAGTTTTCCGAAATGTACAAAACGCAAATAAAATACGTATAAAAGAAGTTAAAAGTATATATGTGATCATAATTTTTTTGGGTATGATAAAAATAAATTTTTATCATCATTTTTATTTTATTATTTATTTTATATTATATTATTATTTTTTTTTTTTTGTTTGAATTTTGAAATATGCATGTTTTAAAATATATCAAAATTTTAAGAAAGAAAAAATAAAGTAAATAAAGAAAAAGCTTAAAGATAAAAAGCAAGGAAGAAATAAGAGAAATAAAAAGGTAAAAGCAATGGGGTTTTCTCGTTTCGAAATATCGACAAAAATCCCCTCTCGGGTCTGTCGAGTAATCCTACTTTGAGAAACTTCCTATTGTCTTATCTTAAAATTCCCAAAATTCTTTTTGTTTTTTGTTTTAAAGTTTTTGCATTATTTGATTTTGTTTTAAGTTTCTTTTTGGGAAAAAAATGATAATTTAAAATATGCATAGTTATTAATAATATTTTTCATTTTGTTTTATTATAATTATTTATTATTATTATTATTTATTATTATTATTAATTATATTTTTGTTTAAGTTTTTTAAGTTTTTTTTTTTTAAATGAAAATTTATTTCATCATTTTTTTTGTAAATAAGAACAATAAAAGAGCGTAATTGGATAAATATGGGGGTGCCTCCCACGAGCGCTTTGTTTACCGTCTCGTAGCTTGACGCGTTGGCGGGGTACGATCTTTTTAGAGGTGGGGGAGGGGTATGGAATTTAGCTTCCCTCCCAGTTGATCCCCCGCGTGGTAGAGTTTTAGTCGGTGACCGTTAACTTTTAAGTCGCCTTTTTCCGGGTGGGTGATAAGGACGGTCCCGTATGGCCAAACCTCTTTCACTTGAAAGGGGCCGGACCAGCGGGATTTTAGTTTCCCCGGAAAAAGACGAAGACGCGAATTATATAAGAGGACGAGATCGCCCGACGCAAATGATTTTGGAAATTTAATTTGTCGGTCGTGGTAAAATTTCGAGTGTTCCTTATAAAATTTATTACTCTCGTAGGCGTTCACACGCCATTCATCGAGTTCGTTTAATTGGAATTTCCGGTTTTCGGCGGTTAAATTATGATCGAGGTTTAAAAGTTTTAACGCCCAAAAAGCGCGGTGCTCTAATTCTACGGGCAAATGGCACGCCTTGTCGTAGACTAATCGATAAGGCATACAACCGATTGCGGTCTTGTACGCCGTACGATATGCCCACAGCGCGTCGTCTAATTTAATCGCCCAATCCTTCCTATTTATTGAAACGGTTTTTTCTAATATGCGTTTAATTTCTCGATTTACTACCTCCACTTGGCCGCTCGTTTGGGGGTGATAGGCGGTGGCGAGCTTATGCGTAACGCCATATTTGGTTAGTGTTTTTGCAAACTGGGCGTTGCAAAAGTGCGTACCCCTATCACTAACTATCGCACGGGGCGTACCGAAGCGAGAAAATAATTTTTTAAGAAATTTGACGACGACTCTCGCATCGTTGGTGGGGAGAGCTTGCGCTTCCGCCCACCTAGATACGTTGTCGACCGCCACTAAAATGTAGCGATTTGTATATGAAGGAGGTAGGGGGCCTATGAAATCTAAGCCCCACAAATCGAAAATCTCGCATTCTAAATAAAAATTTTGGGGCATCTCGTCGCGACGAGAGATGTTACCCGACCGTTGACAGCTGTCGCATGCGCTCACAAAAGTGTGAGCGTCTTTGAAGAGAGCGGGCCAATAAAAGCCTGCCTCCAGCGCCTTCTGCGCGGTCCGGTTGGCTTGATAATGCCCCCCGGCCGGCCCCTCGTGGCAGTGCCGCAAAATTTGCGCACCCTCCTCGCTCGAAACGCATCTCCGCACGACTTGGTCCGCGCAGACGCGAAATAAGAAAGGGTCCTCCCAAAAGTAATTTTTCAAATCAGAAAAAAATTTCTTCTTTTGCTGTTTTGAAAAGTCTTTCGGGAGCACCCGCGCAACTAAATAGTTGGCGTAGTCTGCGAACCAAGGCGAGGAAGAAGTTTTTAAATTATTTAAAACTAAAAGACGCTCCTCGGGAAATCGATCTTCGATTTCTGGTTCGAAGAGCGCTTCCGCGATTGGGTATTCTAAACGAGAAAGGTGGTCGGCCGCTAAACTTTCGGCCCCCTTCTTATCCCGGATCTCTAAATCGAATTCTTGTAATAGCAGGATCCATCGAAGAAGGCGGGGCTTAGCGTCCATTTTTTCTAATAAATATTTAAGTGCGGAGTGGCCGGTAAATATTATAATTTTAGAAAGCGTGACGTAGGGCCTAAACTTATCTATGGAGAAGACGACGGCAAGGAATTCCTTTTCCGTTGTCGTGTAATTAGCCTGTGCGGCCGTGAGCATGCGGGACGCGTAGTAGATAGGATGAAAATATTTATTTACGCGTTGGCCTAATACGGCCCCTACCGCTATATCGCTCGCGTCGCACATAATCTCAAACGGAAGGGTCCAATCGGGCGCCACCAGAATGGGAGAATGGATAAGTTTATTTTTTATGGCATTGAATGCCTCTACGCACGCGCTATCAAAAATGAATGGAGATTCTTTCTCCAGGAGGTGGGTTAGCGGTTTTGTTATTTTGGAAATATTTTGAATAAACCGCCTGTAGAAACCCGCGTGGCCAAGAAAACTACGAATTGATTTTATATTTGAGGGCGCGGGGAGTTTTTCAATTATTTCGACCTTGGCCTTGTCGACCTCCATCCCTCTTGCGGAAATTTTGTGGCCGAGAACTAAGCCTTCTCGAAACATGAAATTACACTTTTCCCAGTTTAAAACCAGGTTCGTGTCTTCGCATCGTTGGAGGACTCGATCTAAATTTTGGAGGCAGTTTTGGAAGGAGCTTCCAAAAACTGAGAAGTCATCCATAAAGACTTCCATAATATCCTCTACGAGCTCTCCAAATATCGCTAGCATACATCGTTGAAATGTAGCTGGCGCGTTGCAGAGGCCGAATGGCATCCTTCGGTACGCGAAGGTACCGAAGGGGCACGTAAAGGTTGTTTTCTCCTGATCTTCGGGGGAGATTGGAATTTGTAAAAATCCCGAGAGACCGTCGAGAAAACAATAATAAGGATGACCCGATATTCGCTCCAAAATTTGATCGATAAACGGTAACGGAAAGTGGTCTTTGCGGGTGGCATCATTTAATTTTCGGTAATCGATGCACACCCTCCAACCCGTAACAGTACGGGTTGGAATTAATTCGTTATGTTCATTTGCCACTACCGTTAGACCGCCCTTTTTAGGCACGACATGAATGGGACTAACCCACGTGCTGTCGGATATAGGGTAGATAATCCCCGCATCCAGGAGTTTTATTACTTCAGCCTTAACGACATCCCGCATATTTGGGTTTAGTCGTCGCTGAGGCTGGATGGTTTTGCGGGAATTATCTTCTAGGAAGATTTTGTGCGTGCAAAAAGAGGGATTTATCCCCCTAATATCGGAAATCTGCCATGCAATTGCATGGCGATGCGTGGACAAAACTTTAACTAATTCGGAGGTTTCCGAATCGGTTAAAGAAGACGAAATAATAACCGGGAGTTTTAAGTCCGCGGCGAGAAAAATGTATTTTAAATGGTCGGGGAGTGGCTTAAGCTCCAAGACCGGGGGTTCTTCGTAAGAAGTTGTTATTTTTAAACTTTTAGAATTAAAAGATTCAAAAGGCGAATCTGGCGGTAGCTCGTCCAAAGGGGCGAGGTCCGCCAAATCCGGTTCATCTAAACTTAAAGCTAGTAATTCTGCAAGCGAAGAACACTCATCCTCGAACGCGGATTCTAAGTGAAAGCAGGAATCATCGTTCGATAAAGAGTTTCGCATCGAGGGATTAATAAGAAGGGTAACTTCGTCGTCCCCTACCTGAAGGAGGAGGCGACCGTTACTCACATCAATTAATGCGCGGGAGGTCGCGAGGAAAGGGCGACCGAGGATAATTGGTACCTCGGCGTCCTCCTCGATGTCGAGGATGACGAAGTCTACCAGAAAGATAAACTTGTCAACCTTGACCAGAACGTCCTCCACTACCCCGATAGGATATTTTATCGAGCGATCCGCGAGTTGGATGCTCATTTTTGTTGGGGTGGGAACACCCAAATCTAGTTGTTTAAAGAGGGAGAAGGGCATCAAATTGATGCTCGCTCCCAGGTCAGCTAGGGCGTACTTTATTAATAAATTGCTGAATAGGCACGGGATGGAAAACCTTCCCGGATCGTTTAGTTTTGATGGCAATTTATTAAGTAGGACCGCCGAGCATTCCGCATTTAATAAAACACGTGAAATACCCTCGAGCTTCTTTTTATTAGAAAGGAGCTCTTTAAGGTATTTTGCGTATTTCGGCATCTGAGAGAGTGCCTCGCAGAAGGGGACGTTAATTTGAATTTGTTTAAATATTTGTAAAAACTTTTTGTAATGTTTGTCCTCCTTCTCTTTATTAAATTTTGCGGGGTACGAAATTTGCGGGCTCGAGACGCCCGGCGCTAATATTTTTTCCGTATCTACTAAAATAAAAGACGAGGGTGCAGGGGTCGGAGGCGAAATAGTTACCTGATGCTCAACCCACAATGGGGAGTCGACCTCCTTGCCGCTGCGAAGGGTAATGGCGTGGGCATTTTCACGCGGGTTCTGCTCCGAGTTCCCAGGTAGTGCTCCAAGTGGCCGCTCGGAGACCATTTTTGCAAGCTGTCCAACCTGCATTTCTAAATTTTTTAGCGATCCGATTATATTCCGGATATTTGCGTCGTTGGAAGCCATGTATTTTGCAAAAATCTCCTCGAGCGGAGAAGGTTTTGGAGGAGGAGGCGCAAAACCCTGCTGATATCCATGCGGAAATCCTTGCGGGATCGCAGGTGGAGGGCGTTGCGCATTATTAGGGTTACTCCAGGAGAAGTTCGGGTGGCTCCTCCAACCCGGGTTATAGTTATTACTATATGGGTTGAAGGGCGCCCGCACTTGATTGCCCACGTAATCCACCGATTCCTCGCTTAAATTATTATTATTATTAATATTATTATTAAGATTATTATTATTAAGATTATTAAAATTATTATTATTATTATTAGGATTATTAAAATTATTATTATTATTAGGATTATTAGCCCAAGCGGGAGTGGAGGAGGAAGCAGTCATCTCCGCCACTTGCTTACTTAGCCGCTCTACCTGCGAGGCTAAGTGAGTAGTGGCATCCACTTCGAAAATACCAGCCGGTTTAGGAGGACGCGACCTTGGCACGTTCCATTGGTACGCGTTCATGGCCATTTCTTCGATCAGAGCTTGAGCGGCCTCCGGGGTTTTGTTGTTTAACGTTCCCCCGGCGGCTGCGTCGATCATCTGTCTCGTTGAGAAATTCAAGCCGTTATAGAACGTTTGTACCTGAAGCCAAGTTGGTAGCGCGTGATGAGGACACCTACGCAAATATTCTTTAAAACGTTCCCAAGTCTCGTAGAGAGACTCGGAATCGAATTGAATGAAGGATGCGATATCGGTGCGTAATTTAGCGGTTTTTGATGGAGGAAAATATTTAGTTAGAAAATTCTCCGTCAATTCGGCCCACGTGGTTATGGACCCTCTCGGAAGAGAAGTCAACCACGATTTTGCCTTTGTCCGCAGGGAAAAGGGAAATAAGCGCAAGCGAATGGCGTCATCGTTGACGGCATTAATCTTGAAGGTATCGCAAATTTCTAAAAAATTATTAAGGTGTTGGTTTGGGTCCTCATCTGGCAAACCGTCGAACTGAATCGACTGTTGTACCATTTGAATTATACTGGATTTGATTTCGAAATTATTATTAGCTACCGCGGGGCGGGTGACGCTCGATCCTGTATCCTCTAAATTTGGCCTAGCATAATAGGCCATGGTCCGCTGTGGGGCCGCATTTAGATTAGGATCGCCCATCACGCCTAAATGTATATCGCCGACGGATTCTTCGGGATCTATTTGTAGATTTTGATTACGAGATCGGCGGCGCTCGAGAAGCGTGCGCTCGATTTCGGGATCAAAAGGTAAAATTGGATTATCCGAAGATTCTCCTCGGGGCATACACTATTCTTTAATTAATTTTTTTTGAAGAAAGAGTTTTTTTTTTCTTTTTATAGATTTTTTTTGATGTTTTTGTTTTGGAAATATTTTTATAAGGAAGAAAAGAAAGGAAAGAAAGAAAGAGGGGGAAAATATATTTTTTTGATTTTCTTTTCGTAAGTAGAAAATATCGCTATATATATATATATATTTTTGATGATTTTTAAGGTTTTGTTTTGTTTGGTTTTATATGAACATATAAATGTATGTTTGTAAATATATAAGCAAAAGTTTTATAATTGCAAAAGTTTTTAAATTCTGCAAATATGAGTTTATAAGAGGTGGTAAAAAAAAAGGAGATATATCTTTATATTTTTTTTTGAAAATTTTGGATTTTCCTTTTTCTTAGATAGGTTTTTTTTTCTTTCTTAATTAAATTTTTTTGTTGTTTTTAAGATGAAAGTAAAATATATAATTGATAGAGAGGTGAAATATAAGATAAAATTAATAGCATTTCCTATTTCAAAATAACGACACAAGTCCCCGGCAACGGCGACAAAAACTTGATACGCTAAAATTTTTCTTTTTTGAAAAGCTCTTTCTATCTTTAAACTTTAACCTTAGGCGGACGTTTTCGAAGAGTCCCGCGAGTAATTCTACTTCGAGGAATTACCCATTATCCTATCGAAAGATAGAAGTAACGGCCTTTTCCTCTTTCGAAATATCGAGGATTACTCTTTGGCCGCGTCGCCAAAAGCTAAGTAGGGGATTTGAAAGGCTTATGTTTGAAATGAAAGTTGAAAGCTTTTTGAATATGTCGCTGCAACAATTTTGTGAGTTGTTGCAACAACTTTGTAAATGATAGTTTTAAAACTCCTTTTACCTTGAGCTAGTTGCAACAACCACAGGTTTGTTGCAACAATTTTCTAATTGTTCTTAAAAGAGAGTTTTAATTTTTGCTTTTGAGAGAAAGCTTTTGGGTTTATATAATTATCCGGACTAAAATCAATAAAGGCAAGTGGACCTTATCGATAGTAATATAGGATATTTCTTTTGAAATATCAAGGTCGTATTTTTCCATGGTCGTATCGATTATTTCTACTTCTTAGGAGCGCGCTATTATTTTATCGAAAAGAGTTTTGAATTGATTTTTATAATTTTATAGAAAAACTAATGACAAAAATTAAGGTTGGCGTGCGTTTAACGATAATTGCGATAAAAAGCGAGAAAGCACGAAAACGTTAATTTAGAAAGTAGTTTTGCTTAGATTTTTTTTTAGAGTTTTATAAAGCGATAATGATAACTACGGCGATTTTAAGTGATTGAGCAGTTAGCGGAATTAGCAAAAAGCAATTATATTAAAAACAAAAGACGCACTAATTGAAAACGCACACACTCTACGAAATTAAAATGAAAGCGGTAAATTGCAGAAATTAAAGAAATGCAATCCCTACCCAAATAGGAAGAGGGGAAATAAATGCGTGAGCGAGTCCTATCCAAATGGATAGGCGGGAAATAAATGCGTGACAAGTCCTATCCAAATGGATAGGCGGGAAATAAATGCGTGACAGAAATAAAAGCTATTGAATTACAAAAAAGGCGCAAAATTTATCCTCCTACACACACACACCCTTACTTGAAATGAAATCTAAGTTAAAAGAAAACAAAAATTTATACTAGCACACACACACACTTACTTTAATCGAAAACTAAGTTAAAGAAAACAAAAATTAACTCATACACTCACACACACAACATAAATGAAACTAAGTTAAAAGAAAATAAAATCTATTCTCCTACACTCACACACCCTTGCTAAAAATGAAATCTAAGTTAAAAAAAAACAAAATTTATACTAGAACACACACACACACTTACTTTAATAAAAACTACAAAAGTACTAAAAAAACTAAAAAGAAAAATTAAAATACAAAAAAGAGAGAAATTAACCTAAACTCATACACTCACACACACAAATTTTGAAACCATCTAAAAATTACAAAAAAGCTAAAAACATGAAAATTAGCCTCATACACACACACACCCAAATTAAAATGGACAACTAATTATAATAACAAAAATTACAAAAACTAAAAAAGAGAAAGAAAGAAGAAAAAAGAGAGAACACACACACACTTTAACCAAAACAGAGATAAGAGAATTACAAAGAAGCAAATCTATTTCATTTCCATCATAAAGAGGTTACAAAACAAGAGAGAGAAAATGCAAAAAGAGAGCTAAAACATGAAAACAGCAAAAATTGGTCCACAATCTTAAGAAGAGGTCTCAAAATTCTGAACCCCCACACTCAGCTGAATCTGGCTATTTATAGGAAAAATTTTGGAATTACACGCCCTCGGACACGGGCGTGTCTGAGGGCGTGACACGGCTTGGGGTGCGAATAGCCAGAACAGCTGGATCCAGGCAGGCATCTGGAAGGCTTGACCGGCAACTTTGGAAGTACACGAGCGTGACCATCGTACACGGCCTAGGTCACGGGCGTGACCTGGGTCGGCTGGCTGGAGCTTGAACTGGGCGTGACACCTGGCGTGTCCTTTGTTCTTCTGGAAGGAATTGAGGGTCACGGGCGTATCTGAAATGTCACGGCCGTGACTTTGACTTTTTGGATGAAATGCTTCAAGTGGCTGGAATCTGGGATGGATATCCAACACGGGCGTGACCAAGTACACGGCCTCGGTCACGGGCGTGATCGAGGGCGTGACTTGATGTTTGAGCCGGAAAAAGAACGGAGAGAAGAAAATGTTAGGGATTAGTGAACACGCCCTTGGACACGGGCGTGTCCAAGGGCGTGTCTTAACAAAAAGACAGAAAGTTTATTAAATTAAAATAAAACTTAGTTAAAAGTTTAAAATAACAAAAACAAACAATTTATTTATTTAATTACATAGATTATTTATAATTCTAAGCAAAAATACACTAAAAACTATACAGAAAAACACGTATAATTACTATTCATCAATGCATTTCAACGATATGTATATCATCTCAACGATATGTCCAGCCCCTCTTGATGATTTTGGACTTAGAAAATTACTAAACATATGGTTAATCTTCTGCAATCATGAATAAAATATACCATCAAATACATAGTGCATTAATCATTGATCTGAGCACTTCTTCAAAGAAGGAACATTGATGGGCACTGTTCCCAACAATCTCCCCCTATTTAAGGAAGTCATAACTCACTTTAATGATAAATGTCAAGTGATAAATAGAATCAAAAATTAATGAAGACATTCAGCAAGTATTATATGCTTCATCTATCAACATGATATAAATAGAGAATGTTTTAATGCAAAAAAATATTCCAGTCATTTGCCCAAGTCATTTAAAAAACATTCTATGATCTTCAGGTACTGCTGCTGCTTCCCTTTCCTTTTCTACTCTGCCTTTTATTGAAGCTGGTTGGTTTTGGAATCTTCTTTGGAGAAGGAGGAGAACCATGAGGGAATGCTAGTTTATGATTTCTCCTTTTCTCCATTTGAGTTAAATGCATATTCCAGTCATCAGAATAGTAAACTCTTTCTGACCCATCTTGAGGGTATCCAAACTCCATCCAGGCTTCTGAGATCAGGGTCCTAGAGGTAGGACTTCACTTGTATGACTGTGGATCCTGCTCAATTTCCCTCAGCCTCCTCTGCATGTACCTCTTGCTCTGAACCCTTTTCCTTTTTCTAAAGCTAGCAGATTCTCAAACTTCTATGCCATATACCTCTGAGGCAGTGCTCTCAGATGGTTCTGCTAACTCATAGGCTGAGGAAGGCTTCTGTGAGGCTTGCTTAACTTGATTTATAGTCCACATGGCTTGATTTGAGCCAACATTTATCATTGACTTCTCCCCCTTTAGGATTGTAACACCCTCCCTGTTACATAGACCATAGCAGTAGGTCCGGCCGGGACCCCGCGCCATATTAAATGAACACAGAGCGTGTTACTGAATAGGTCTAAACTGTTAAGCATATAACTATCTCAGCACACAGAGTCGCTTAACGGAAGCATTTCATTTATTAAGATAAAACCAGTTCATAATTTGTACACTTATATACAGGGAATGAAAATACAAAAGAGTTTGGTTACTATACTGTTTATATCAACTAAGTGGCTTACAAACATCGGCACGCAGGCCGGCCACACATGAAAAACAGTAAACAAAACACTTCGGCTTTCGAGGGCCAGCAAAATGCAGCAGCAGGGACTTCAGCCCACTATTTCCCACTAGTCTCGCCAGGACCTGTACAAACAAATCCACCAAGCAGTGGGAAAATAGGCAACCGGTCAGCTTTAGCTGACCAAATATTATAACGACCCCACCCCATGCCCGGGGTGGTGGTACTCCTTCCCTGCAGGTAAGAGTTAGCAGCATATAAATACATATATCCGCAAACAACACCAGCGTAGGCAATCACAGTCGTCTGTGATGCCGCGACCCCTCCACCACTACTTGATGATGATCCGGTCGCCGAAGCACAACGACATAAAGATTTTCGGTGCCATGTTGACGCTAACGGAAGACAGTATTACAACCTCCACCCACGGCATGCTAAGCCCACTTGAAGGTCTATTTTATTTAATTATTATGCTTTGTTATTTTATATTTATGAATATAAAATTATTTCATATTTGGGTAGTAATTTTATATTCATATAAGCATTTATCTATTTTATTTCCTGCACTTTAAAAATATTTGGTATGTATTAACCGCTCGGATGGTAGAGATTACATCTCCATCTTGGACGGTTATGTTTTGTTTGTAACTCCTATTTAAGGAGGCTTGTTTTGAGGATTATGATAAGAAAGAATTAAACCCTAATCCCCCCTTGAGAATTTCGGCCAAAGAGGAGTTCCCTCCTTGCCGCCGCCCCCTTGGTTGGAGTGACTCCAATGATTGCTTCCTCCACCCCTCTTCGGTGCGACTCCGGCGTGGATTCCTTCGGTGCGACTCCAAGGAAGAAGGTTGCAGACCCATTCGGTGTGATGTCGGTGGATCCGTGGAGAGAGTGATTCTCCCACATATCCTGTACGATTGTAGATCCGGGTTGGGTAACATCTCTCTTTCTTTGTGATTTCTTGCTTTAGATTTGTGGAGGTTGAGCATCCGTTTTATCCGCGATTTTTAAATACTCCGTTGCAAATTTCTGAAATCGATTTCATTGTTATCGAACTCTTAATTTCCAGATTGGGTCGGTCCAATTTGCATGAGCGGATCTTGGCCTCTAGCCTTGGTTTTGCTCTCCAAAAGGATTGGCAACCTTTGTGTTAACTTTTGGGAATAATACGACTCATTTTCGATCGTTATTTTAGAGTCGATCATTCCTCCTTTGTGATGTATGTGCTGCGTTAGATGCGAACGTATTGCGACGATAGAAGCTTGTGTGGGTGCGGTAGATCTAAACGTGAAGAGCTTAGAGAGCGTTATTTTCGTTGCGATCTCCATCTCATGGAAATCCCTACATCAATTTGGTATCAAAGCAGGTCGTGTCAATTTTTTAATTGATACAACCTTTATATTCATTTCCGTGGTGCAAACTAATCAAAAAAAAATTTCCTGTGGTCTGCGAATAACAGGCTAAAATCTTTATTTTTTGTCAAATTTCAAAAAAAAAAATCTGGAAGTTCTCACTGTTAGTCACATCCCGAAAATATTTTTCTGCCAAAATATTTCTTTTTGATTTGCACTACAAAAATTCACTAATCATAATTTTGTCCAACCATGTATGCGCACTAGGTTAGGAACGGAGTATAACACACCTTCATCGTCTAGGATGGCAGCGAATGAGCACGGGGATCGTAACGCTGAGGCTATAAAGGGGTTACATAATGAGATGACCGAACTTAGGACCATGTTAGCGCAAATCCTTCTGAATCAAGGAGGGCCGCCACCACCACCCGTTAATGCGGGGCAGCCCAACCGGTACCAACATGCCCGTGATTAGGATTTCGATGGGGACTCTCCTCGAGTGCCCCCTCGAGAACCTCGCCCCGAGCGTGGCTTCGACATTACTAGGGCCATTAAGATTAACGACCCCACGTACGATAGCTTGGGAGATCCCCAGATCTTCCTTACCTGGATTGCAGACATAGAGTGCTATTACGAATGGCACAACCTTACGGGCCCCGAGAAGGTCCAAGTTGCCAGGATGAAGTTAACGGGTCGTGCGAAAACTTTTTGCTGAATGAGGAGCGGAGATTAGGAGCCGGGCAGGGAGTCCCACCTATAGGTTGGCCGATGATGAAGAATTTGCTAACCGATCTGTACGTCCCTGCGTACCACGGAACACAGATGTTCGATGAGCTGGCCACCCTGTGGCAGGGCTCAAACTCGGTAGCTGAGTATATTTGAGATCTGAAGGACCGTATGGTGCGTTGTGATCTTAGGGAAGTTCCTGAGGTTACCCTATCTAGATTTCGTAAGGGGCTTCACCTCGATATTCAACGGAAGCTCTTGCGCTATGGTCATATAGACTTGAACTCGACTTTCAATACCACCCTCGACATTGAAAAGCATCTAGCCTCGAAGGCCCACTCCCGTTATTCCCACACGAAGAACAAGTCCATTGTTGGAGCGTCTTCCTCCACATATCAGGACATGGGAAAGTTTAGGTCCACCGAGTTGAAATCTGTGGTGATCACTACTAGAAACAATAGGAATCCCGCGAGTGAGCGTGTCCCCATAGGGAAGGTTAGCAAGGCCAATACTACATGTTATTCTTGCGGCATTCAAGGTCACTATGCCTTCGAATGCCCAACAAAAACTAAGGCTATAGCACTTTTAGATTCGGCTACCAACCCCGCTGATTACATTTATGAGGCTGAAGAGGAGAGTGACCCAGATGGGGTCCCAAGTGATTTAGAGGACGATCACCACCTTATGGTGATGCGTTGTATCTTGACCATGCCTCGTCCGTTAGATGATTGGAAGAGGACGAGCATATTTTCTCTGATCTTTAAGAGTGGTGAGAAGCTTTGCAAGTTGATTATCGGCAGTGGTAGCTGTGTGAATGTCATTTCTGAGAGCGCCGTCACACGTATGTCCCTGACCACGGAACCACACCCGACCCCCTATCAAGTAGCCTGGATTAGCAAGGTCACCGTTCCGGTTACCAAGCGGTGCCTGGTTCCCCTCTCATTCAAATCTTATACTGATGAGGTTTGGTGTGATGTCCTATCAATGGACGCTTGTCACGTGTTACTAGGCCGCCCTTGGCTATATGACCGTGATGTGACGCATTTTGGTCGAGCCAACACGTACGAATTCAAATTCAATGGCAAAACCATCACATTAAGGCTGACCATCCCGAAGGAGCCAGTAGTTTTGGCTAAGGACACCACTGTCCCAATGGAGAGGAAAGCGTTGAGTCTAGTTGGTAGGAAGGAGTTTGTGAAGGATCTGTTCCTTGATGGAGTGATGTATGCACTAGTACTTATGAGTGTGAAGCCTGATTCTAGTGTTTTGGATGATCTGCCCAGTGAGTTACGGGTACTGTTGGATGAGTATAGGGACGTGTACCCGGAGGAGTTGCCGTCGTCATTACCCCCGCTTCGGGATATTCAGCATGCGATAGATCTGGTCCCGGGCTCCTATTTGCCCAACCAACCCCATTATCGACTCCATCCTGCTGCCCACAAGGAGTTACAGGCCCAAATTGAGGACCTGTTGATGAAGGGGTTCATTAGGACTAGCATGATTCTATGTGCGGTGCCCGCCTTGCTTGCCCCCAAGAAGGATGGTACATGGCGGATGTGTGTTGATAGTCGTGGTATCAATAAGATTACCATCAAGTATAGGTTTCCTATTCCACGATTAGATGACCTCTTAGATGTTTTATCTGGCGCCACTATATTTTTGAAATTAGACTTACGGAGTGGCTATCACCAGATTAGGATCCATGAGGGAGACGAATGGAAGACTGCATTTAATTCTAAGGATGGGTTGTACGAGTGGCTTGTGATGCCCTTAGGGCTGTCCAATGCCCCCAGTACCTTTTCGCGGATGATGACCCACATCTTTCGGCCGTTAATGGGTAGGTTTGTGGTAATCTACTTTGACGACATATTGATTTATAGCACCACCACTGTCGAGCACACCTCCCACATGAGAGTGATTCTTTCCACCCTGCGGAAGGAAACATTATTTCTTAATCTTAAGAAGTGCACCTTTATATCCCAGAAGTAGAGTTCTTAGGCTACATAGTCGGATCGGAGGGCATTAGAGTTGATCCTAGCAAGGTCCAAGTCATTAAGGACTGGCCCGAGCCGACCACTTTACGTGAGGTGCGTAGTTTCCACGGGTTAGCTACATTTTACCGCCGTTTTATACGGGACTTCAGTAGCATCATGGCCCCCATTACTGATTGCATGAAAAAGGGCGAGTTCACCTGGACGAAGTCCGCCACCAATGCTTTCCAATGCATTAAGAAGCTTATGACTGAGGCACCTGTCTTACGTCTACCTAACTTCACCATAGTTTTTGAGCTTACTTGTGATGCTTCTGGAGTAGGATTAGGAGGTGTTTTGAGTCAAGAAGGGCACCCCGTGAGTTATTTTAGTGAGAAGTTGTCTGGCGCTAAGTTAAATTATTCGAACTACGATAGAGAGTTTTATGTGGTAGTTCGATGTTTGCACCATTGGAGGAACTATCTCCTCTCCAAGGAGTTTGCGATCCTCTCCGATCACGAGGTATTGCGGTTCATCAATGGCCAGCATAAAATCAGCCCGCGTCACGCTAAGTGGGAATCTTTCCTGCAAGGTTACACATTTAATCTTAAGCACCTTAAGGGAGCTGATAACCAAGCCGTGGACGCTCTTAGTCGCCTTACAATTTTGCTCACTACTATGGAGGTTAATGTTGTAGGATTTGAGCGCATTAAGGATGAGTACGCTACTTGCCCAGATTTCCAGGATTCATATTTATCTGCCCAGGATTGTTCCCCCACGACAATATCTGCGTTCGTTATTAAGGATGGCTATCTTTTTAGGCATGGGAAATTGTGCATCCCGCAGTCATCTTTGTGTCTCCATATCATCTGGGAGCTGCATAGCGGAGGGTTGAGTGGCCATTTCGGTAGGGATAAGACCGTTATGTTAGTTGAGGAGAAGTTTTTTTGGCCTAAACTTAAGGCGATGGTGTGAAGGGTAGTGAGTAGTTGTCGCACCTGTCAGGTATGTTGGAACAACCCTATTACTGTTTTGGGCTAGGATCACTATGTTTTAACTAAGGATCAAGTTAACCCCACTGTATAGCTTAAGGGTCAAGTCTTTAGGCTGATTGATTAGTTAGAACTTAAGGAATATTTAAGTTCCCAGCATTCGACAAATGGCGAGTGGCGTTCGACGAATGTCTAGCTTCATTCGACAAATTCTTCTGATCAGACTGAAGAATTATAGCCAGATCCATTGCTCGGCATTCTCTGAGCAGCGTTCGACAAATGGCAAGCAGCGTTCGACGAATTCTATATTAAAGCTCAGTTCGACAAATTCTATATTAAAGCTCAGTTCGACAAATACAAGTCCAGATTATTTATATCAGTTATTTTGTCAACTCTTTGAACACAGATCGACGACTTTAACGGATCTATTCAAGTACTTTTGGACGTATTCAGTCAGTTTAGTAAGGATATCTTATTCATTTATTGTATTCTTTTATTCCTTCTATTCCAAGACAAGAATAGTCGTTGACATTTAATGCTACGGCATCGTTCACGACAAAGGAATAAAAAAGGGCCTGCCAAAATCGTTTTGGTGGCTGTTACAGTTCCAAGAAGGATTTAAGCCAGAATAATATATTCCTTAAAAGCAGATGATTTGAATTTCAAATCAGATAGCGATCAAAGAAGGAAGCATATACAAAAACAGTTGTACTCCTTTACAAAATTAAGAGAGATTATTCACAGTTTTTTTTAAGTCTCTCAGAAATACAGTTCTTCTAGAACAACAAGAATACAGAAGGATTGAGAAAGGAGAAGAAGAAGAAAACACATACAGAGAACATATACCTTCAGTCTTCTTCTTCCTAAAGACAGCATCTTCATCTCTCTGAAAACAACATTCATTCTTTCAGATCTGCTGCAAGTTCAAGTCTTCTAAAGTGCAACAACAATCATAAGATTTACTTCTTCCAGATTAATCTGCTATAGAGGATTTATATTTTAGAGAAAGCTTCATCCTCAAGCTGTCAACAACTTCAAACAGACAGGGGGAGCTTTCATCCTCAACATCCTTTGTCTTCTCTCAGAAATATTGACAGAGAAGAACACTCTAAACCTTCTTACCTTATCTTGTACAGGTTTAATTCTCCCTCCAAAAGTTTACACAGTGGTGGCAAGACACCTTATCAAAAAATCCTTGTGTGGTTTGTAAGCACCTTATCAAAAGCTTATTGGTGTGTGGACACCTTATCAAAAAACCCCTGGTCTTGAGCACCTTATCAAAAGCTTTGTGGTGTGTGGACACCTTATCAAAAACTCCTAGTGGATATCCTACCAGCTGTGGTAGAAGAGTAGACGTACCCAGATTTTTGGGGAACTATTATAATTCCTTGTGTCCCCTGTGCTTGTGATTTTCTGTGTTGTTTCTGTGCTGTATGCTTTTCTTTATTCAAATTATATAACACACTTTACATTACACATATATATACATCAGTATTTTAATTCCGCTTTAAAAACTAATAAAAGTTTTAATACTCTATTCACCCCCCTCTAGAGTAACTTAAGATCTAACCTCCACTTTCAATTGGTATCAGAGGAAGTTGATTCTTTATAGGCTAACACCTGAATCACAAAGATCAACTAGATCTTAAATTTCTTTAGAGTTGTTATTTCATTTTATTTCTGCTTAATAAAAACTCATGGCACAAAACAAGGAATACTCAAGCACAAGACCTCCTATGTGCAATCTCAGTAAGTTTGCACTGTGGAAAGCAAGGATTAGATTATACATGAATTCTATTGATGAGGAGATTTTCAATGTTATTCTGACAGGGCCTCCAGCACCTACAGCAGCAGCAAGCACTGGAACCACAACAGGCAACACTGTTGTTCCACCTCCTGAGTGGACTGAAGCTCAGAAAAAGCAGAGGAGTGCAGATGCTAAAGCCATGAACATACTGGCTCAAACTATCTCTGATGACATATTTCAAAAAGTGGTTGAATGTACTTCAGCTAGAGAAATTTGGACTTCACTAAATAACATGGTTGCAGGTTCTGCTGATGAGAGAAAAGACAGAAGATCACACTTGATCTCTCTGTATGAAAACTTCAAGAAAGGATACACAGAGACAGTTGTTGATATGTACAATAGGCTCAGTCTCATAATAAATGAGCTGAAGACCTTGGACAAAGTGATTTCC
This sequence comes from Dactylorhiza incarnata, assembly GCA_033032865.1. Taxonomy (NCBI): domain Eukaryota; kingdom Viridiplantae; phylum Streptophyta; class Magnoliopsida; order Asparagales; family Orchidaceae; genus Dactylorhiza; species Dactylorhiza incarnata. Next base: position 10,939,197 of record JAWHQI010000043.1, on the reverse strand, counting down.
ATCACTGAAATAAATGACAAGATCTTAATGTGCTTCCCCAGCACATGGGACTCAAGAATCTGGCCAATCAAGGATGACAGGAGTCTCAATGAGATTACCACAGAAGCATTGTTGGGCAAGCTCAAATCTTATGAGCAGCTCATCAAGTCCAGGGAAGCAGAATCATCCACTACATCTCCAGCAATAAGGAAAGAAAAGAGCATAGCCTTCAAAGCAGTTGATGCAGAAGAAGGAAAAACTCCTGACAATGAGGAGATCATGAGTCTGATAGCCAAAAGATTTTACAAGATGGCTAAGAAAGACATCAAGAAAAAGTTATCCAGAAGCTATGACAAGCCAAGGTATGACAAAAATCATGCTAATGAAATTATATGTTTTGGTTGCAGGAAACCAGGACACATTGCACCTGATTGTCTAGAAAATCAAAACAAGAAGGACAAGAAGGAAAAGAGAAAAGAAAAGGAAGAAAAGAGAAACTCCAGCAAATCTTCCTCCCACAATCACAAAAAGAAAGGGAGAGGATTTGTAGCAAAATCCTGGAGTGAAACAGAATCTGAATCAGAATCTTCATCCTGCTCTTCTGATGATGAAGAAACAAAAGAAAATGACCAATGCTTAATGGCCATTCATGACTCAGACAGTGAGTCGGGATATGCTTCTTCATCCAGCTCCAATGATGATGAAGAAGAGAAGAATTTCTGCATGATGGTAATCAATGCCTCAGCCAACAATTCTGATGAGGAAAAATTAGAATCAGAAGCAGAAGATGATGCTGATCAGGTAATAGCTAACTTTGATTTTACTTCCACTGAATTCAAGGATGAATTCAAAGTTCTTTGCCTAGACTTAATTAAATCTGAGAAGGAAATAATCTCACTCAGACTTAAGCTAGCTGAAATGAATAGTTTAGGTGAAGAAAATGCTACTATTAAGAAAGAGTTGGCAGCCTCCAGAGAACATACTATTCTCATTGAGAATAAATTATCTGAGGCCAAGAGATTTGAAGAATCCCTAAATGGGAGAAGTATCAAACTGATGAACATCACAAGCACTGTCAATGCTAGACTCAATAGCAAACTGGTCTTGGGTGCTTCATCAAGTGAGCCACCTCTAATTAAGAAAAACATTCTCTCTACACCCATAAAATTCGTCTCTGCTAAAGGCAAAGAGGCTACTGAAGCAAATAAAGATATTTCAAGCAAGAATATTAAGAATAAAAGAATTCAGAAGAATTCGTCGAACGAAGCTCGACAAAAAGACTCAAATCTGTCGAACGGAGATCGACGAAAACTGAGAACAGACCTTCAGTATAGTTATCATATGAACGGTGCTCGATAAAATCATGCACATTCGTCGAACAGCGGTCGACGAATTTACCCAAATTTGTCGAACAGATATTATACAGAAAGTTCTGAAAATTCTAATTCTAAATATGCTAAAAATCCTTTTAATGAGTGGGTAATACCTCCAAGGAGATTTCACCCATAAGGCGATAAGGATCAGCCTGAAATGACCTTTATATCTGAATATTGTGGACAAACAAATGGACCCAGGGTAGTCTGGGTCAAAAACAACTAGATTATTTTTCTGTCATTGCAGGTACAAAAATATCCAAGAATGAATGAAAAGTGGTAATTGGATAGTGCGTGCTCAAAGCATATGACAGGAAACAAGGCCAACCTAAACAACTACAAGGCAAAGCTTGGACCAAAGGTTGTATTTGGAGACTCTAACAGTGGACAGGCCAAAGGCTATGGAAAAGTCAAGGTTGGAGAAGTCACCTTCAAAGAGGTAGCTTATGTTAAAGGACTAAAGCACAACCTCATCAGCATAAGTCAATTATGTGATGAAGGGTATCAGGTAACTTTTAATAAATTGAATTGCCTTATTAAATCTACTGATAATACTACTGTTTTATCAGGTATTAGGCAAGGTAATATATATTTAGTGAATTTCAATTCATCTACTTCAGAAGTTTGTTTATTTAGTGATGGAAGCAAATCTAGTGAACTTTGGCATAAGAGACTAGGACATGTAAAACTTAGGACCATTGCTAAACTATCTAATGCCAATCTTGTTAGATGATTACCCTCAGGTTCATACAAGAAAGAAGGTCTTTGTAGGGCATGTCAACTAGGTAAGCAAACTAAAAATAGTTTTAAATCATTATCTAAAAGTGATTCACCTAGAATCTTATATTTGCTACATATGGACCTCTTTGGACATATAACAACAAAGAGTTTAGGGGGGAGTTTTACACTCTAGTTATTGTAGATGACTTCTCTAGATTCACATGGGTGTTCTTTTTGAGAGAAAAGTCAGATAACTTTAAAGTTCTTATAGACTTTCTTAAGAGCATACAAATTGAATACTCTACTGTAGTTGTATTGATCAGAAGTGATCATGGTACTGAGTTTGAGTCTCTTCTTGTGCAAGAATTCTGTGAGATGGAAGGTATCTGACATTGTTTCTCAGCTCCTAGAACTCCTCAACAAAATGGGGTAGTTGAAAGGAAAAATAGAACACTAATTGAATCAGCAAGAACATTGCTTGCAGATGCTAATCTGTCCCTATCCTTTTGGGCAGAGGTTGTTAGCACAGCAAATTATGTTCTGAATAGAAGTTTGATACACAAACTTAAGGGAAAGACTCCTTATGAATTACTTAAAGGGAAGAAACCTAAAGTTAACTATTTTAGAACATTTGGTTGTAGATGTTATATTCACAATAATGATAAGAAATACCTTAGGAAATTTGAACCAAAATCAGATGAAGGAATTTTCTTAGGTTATTCTCAAATCAGTAAAGCATATAGGATTTATAATAAATCCACTCTTAAAATAGAAGAATCTATGCATGTCTCTTTTGATGAAACTAACATGTTTTACAAGGAGAAGATTCCTTCTACCATAGAAAATCTGCAGGTACCTATATTATGTGAGCAGCTAGATAAATTAGCTCTACATAAAGAAGGAATTCTAAATCTTGAACAGGATAATGATGAAGAGAGTGAAGAAGAAGATCTCCCAGTTTTTGCTGAAAGATCAGAACAGACAACAGCAGATCATTTTTCACAAGATATAGCAGCTGAACAAATTCCCCAAGTGGATACAATTGTTGAACCAACTCTAACTGTTGACCCCATCACAGTTAGAGATCATCCAATTTCACAAGTAATTGGAGATATTTCAGCAGGTGTTCAAACAAGGCATCAACTACACCAAAATCAGATGCATACTTGTTTCCTATCACAAGTTGAACCTCAAACCATAAAATATGCAGAACAAGATCCAAATTGGATTCTTGCAATGCAAGAGGAGCTCAACCAATTTGAAAGGAACAAGGTTTGGGATTTGGTTCCAAGACCAAAGAACTATCCAGTGATTGGAACCAAATGGGTCTACAGGAACAAGCTTGATGCAGAGGGAAATATTGTGAGAAACAAAGCTAGGCTAGTAGCTCAAGGATACTCACAAGAAGAAGGGATAGAATCTTTCTTGCATTTGCTGCATACAAAAGATTCAAAGTCTTTTAAATGGATGTAAAGAGTGCATTCCTAAATGGAGAAATCAAAGAAGAAGTTTATGTGGAACAACCACCAGGTTTTATCTCTCCAACTCAACCCTCTTTTGTATTTAAGCTTAAGAAAGCTATTTATGGTCTTAAACAAGCTCCTAGAGCATGGTATGAGACTTTATCTAGTTTTCTTTTGGAAAACAATTTCTGTAGAGGCATAGTAGACAAAACCTTATTTTACAAGGTACATAAAAATCAAACTCTGCTAGTTCAAATATATGTAGATGACATTATCTTTGGCTCCACTGATTCAAATTTATGCAAAAGATTTTCCAATCTAATGCAATCAAGATTTGAAATGAGTAGTATTGGTGAGTTATCATACTTCCTTGGTCTTCAAGTGAAGCAAACTCCAAATGGAATCTTCATATCCCAATCTAAGTATGCTAAGGAATTAGTGAAAAGATTTGGTATGTCTGATTCTTCCACCATGAAAACACTCATGCCCTCAAATGTTGTTGTTGTTAATGATGAATTAGGGAAAACTGTTGATTCAAAAGTATACAGAGCAATTGTTGGCTCACTACTTTATTTAACAGCTAGTAGACCTGACATAATGTTTGCTACCTGCATTTGTGCTAGATTTAAAGTTAACCCCAAAGAATCTCACTTAATTTTATTAAAAAGGATTTTGAGATATATAAAGGGTTGCCTTAATCTAGGACTTTGGTATCCAACAGCATCTGAACTTGAATTAACTGGATTCTCAGATTCAGATTATGCTGGATGCAGAGTAGACAGGAAAAGCACATCAGGAACTTGTCAGTTTCTTGGTGACAGGCTTGTGTCTTGGTTTTGTAAAAAGCAGACATCTGTATCTACATCAACAGCTGAAGCTGAATACATGGCTACTGGCAGTTGCTGCTCACAGATGTTGTGGATACAAAATCAACTTCTAGACTATGGTATCAACTTAAATAAATTAACTATATTTTGTGACAATACAAGTGCAATATCTATAGCACAAAATCCAGTTCTCCATAGTAGGACTAAACACATAGAAATTAGGCACCACTTCCATAGGGATAATGTGGACAAAAATAAAATTTGCCTACAGTTCATTTCTACTGATTTACAAAGAGCTGACATTTTCACCAAGTATTTGGATGAAAAGAAGCACATCTTCTTTATAAATCAACTAGGAATGATAGATGGAGATTCAATATGTTAAAAATTAATATTTCTATTTATCCCCAAAATTCGTCGAACGGAGGACGACGAATTTGAACCATCTATCGAACGACAGTCGACAAACCTGTTGACTTCAGAATCGATAAAGACAATTTCATTTGTCGAACTGTGGTCGACGAAAAGGATATTTTTTTCGAACGCTGTCTGACGGAGACCTAAAGACTTTTCGACTTCTATTTTTATTAAGTTTTTGCCGAACCCCGCTCCTCAAATGTGCCCCCTTCTCCGAACAATATAATATCTTTTTCTATTTCGTAATAGATTGCGCCTACAGAAATCATTTCCCTCCAGTTCCTCTCTGCACTTGATCTTTCTCTCTTGCAGGTACAAATGGCGATTTCTCAATCCGCGCTATATTCGATGAAGTTCGATGCCGGGTTTGACATCGACATGTAATCGTTCACTCAATTTGACCAAATCTTCAAGGATATTCTTCAACTGTTTGAAGAGCAGCGGTTAAAGAAGTTAATGAGCATGAGGATAAAGCTCCACACAGCAGAAATCAAGGAATGGTGTTTTACAGCTAAACAGGAAGATAAAAGTCTGACAGGAACTATCTCAGGACACCAGGTCTCTCTTACCCCTACCATTTTAACTGAGGTTTTTGGTTTTGTTAATGGTGATGATGAAATAGAGCTTAGCTCTGTTGAAACTGGTGAAGCACTGATAAAAATGGGTCATTCCACTGGAAACCCTAATCACCTACTTAAGAAGAACTTATCTGTGGAATATAAGTTTCTTTCTAATATAGTTGGTAAAGTGTTGTTAGGGAAAACAACAGGACATGATTATATTAATAGGAACCAATTTATGTTGATGGTGGTCATAATGGAAAAGAAGAAAGTGAACTGGGGATCAATCTTCTTTGGATTGATTAAGAAGAAGACTTCAAAGGAAAATGTCTTCTTTGGAAGGATTATAGGAATTGTTTTGCAGGAAAGACACCAAGACCTTATGGTCTCTCCCAAGGTGACCATTAATGCTAGCAAGAAGCTGACCTCAGCTCTCTTTGCTAAATGGGACAGGGTGTTTATCAAGAAGAACACAGGAGCAGTTACAAAGAAGAAAACTTCTGAAGGCACAAGGACTGATCCAGTCACTCCCACACCCCTTCTAGAAGCCTCTTCTCCTCCTCCTATTGTTTCTTCTCCTCCTCTCCCATCTCCACCTCAAAATATTTCCCCTGCACAATCTCCACCTCCAAACTCTCCCACACTCATTGATGACATTCCATCCTCATCTACCCTTTTAACCACTCACACTTCTCCACCTCCATCTCCAATGCATGATGACTATCATTCACCCATCCATCACTCTTGCCCCATTCATTCTGACATCCCTCAACAACATGCAAATGTTGCAAACATTTTTGTACCAACCCCCTTTCCATCCACTTCTCGACCATCTTCATCTCAACAACCTGAAATGTTATTTTTACATTTTCAATCTGTTGCAGATCAAATTCTTGAATATATTCTTCCCAAAATTGATCAAATCCTGGATGCAAAACTTGCTCCAGTCTATCACATTCTTTCTACTCTTGACTCCACATTGGATGCAAAAATTGCTCCAATTCTTCAAGCAATCTCTGAACTATCTTCTACTATATCTTCAATTCCTTCCTCCATCTCTGTCCCTTCTTCTAGGGGCCAAGATTCAGGTCTCCCTGAAGCTAGGCAGGGGGAGATGCCTCATGAAGAAGTTCCAGAAACTCAAATTTCAGAGGATACAGATTCTGATACAGCTACAGTTTTTGATACAGATACAGCTTTTATTCCAGCTTCAGAGGGTACAGTTTTTGTTGAAGAATCAGTTAAAATTTCTGATTTAGAAATGCTTGATTTGGTTGAAGCATCTGGAATACCAGCCATAGAAGAAATTAATAATATTTATATTCATCCCTATTTAGATATTATTCATTTGTTATCTAAGTTCAATCCTATTTACTCTAATCTGCCAAAACATCATAATTATTCTAGAGCAATTGTTCCTTATACTGCTCCAATTAACAAAGTTTTATTGAAAAAGATCAGCTCCAGCTCTTGTTCCAGTTCCAGTTCCAGTTCAAAGTCTTGCAGATGAATCAGTTAAAATTTCAGAAGAAATTATCAATAATTTTGAATTTCCAACTATAGTCTTTGATGAATCACCAATTCCAGACTTTGATGAAATCTGGAAAGCAGAGGATGAAGCTTATGAAGCTGAAGAGCAAAGAATCAAAGCTCTTAAATTGGTTAATGACTTATATGATAATCCAATTCCCTCTTTTGATTCTAATAAAGAAGATAATGATAGTGACTCTGATGACACATTATCAAGGAAAAGAAAGAAAAGAAAAGCAAAGTCAAAGGCTGTTCCCAAGCCTCCAAATCTTGAGAATGATATCCCTTATTATGTTCTTCATAACATTACTCTTGACAAAGATACACCACATTGGATGAAATTCTCAAGGAATGAGAATAAAAGAAGAAAGAAGATGAGGAAGACTGGTTACTATTCTGACAAGCCTGTCAAATATAACCATCCTCCTCCTCCTCCAGCAGGATCAGCAGGCTCAGCAAGACCTTCTTCTACTTCTCAGAAGCTCAGCTCTCAGCCTCAAGGAAATCTGGTAGTTCTAGTGGATCTCAAGTACCAGGATTAGCCATTAATCCTCCTTCTAAGAAATCAGCAGTTGCTTCACAAGAAAGTCCAGTCATTGTTTCACCTCAAATATCTTCAGAATACATACTTCATATTTCTGATGGATCTTCTCACAAGATCAAAAATCCTCAAAGTGATCTTCAAGATCAAGTTGATATTTCAGAATATGTTCCCTATCTTCCAGATCCTGAAGAGGAAAGATTATCTCAAATGGCAAGACTCAAAGAAGCAATTGTCTATGCCCAGATTAACAAAGCAAAATCAGAAGGTAAAGATTTTACAAACATTTCTACCATGTCTGATTACAGAAGGAAAGAGCTTGACAAGTACAATTCCAAAGAGTTATTAAATGTTGAAGAATATCTTGAAAAGCACCCAGAAGCTTTTGTCCCTCATGTTAAATCTCAAACTATACTGGGAGCTCAAGATCTCTACATAAGCAAGAAGAAGTCTGAACATACAAACAGGATAATCATCTACAAACCTCCATCAGCAAAGAAGTAAAAGAGGTTCAGACTTATTTATTTTTGTCATTGTTAAACATTTTGATTGTAATGAACTCAGAGCACTATCCTTATTCAATCAGCTGAAATGAATTTTCATTCTGCCAGATATATATCTTTTATGCTCTGCTGTTTATATTTTTCTATTGCATTTATTTGATTAATTGTCAAATAGTATCCTAACCCAAATAGGGGGAGATTGTTGGAACAACCCTATTACTATTTTGGGCTAGGATCACTATGTTTTAACTAAGGATCAAGTTGACCCCACTGTATAGCTTAAGGGTCAAGTCTTTAGGCTGATTGATTAGTTAGAACTTAAGGAATATTTAAGTTCCCAGCATTCGACAAATGGCGAGTGGCGTTCGACGAATGTCTAGCTTCGTTCGACAAATTCTTCTGAGCAGACTGAAGAATTATAGCCAGATCCAGTGCTCGACATTCTCTGAGCAGTGTTCGAAATTCTCTGAGCAGTGTTCGGCAAATGGAAAGCAGCGTTCGATGAATTCCATCCAGAGCTAGACAAATTCTATATTAAAGCTCAGTTCGACAAATACAAGTCCAGATTATTTATATCAGTTATTTTGTCAACTCTCTTAACACAGATCGACGACCTTAATGGATCTATTCAAGTACTTTTGGACCTATTCAGTCAGTTTAGTAAGGATATCTTATTCATTTATTATATTATTTTATTCCTTCTATTCCAAGACAAGAATAGTCGTTGACATTTAATGCTACGACATCTTTCACGACAAAGGAATCAAAAAGAACCTGCCAAAATCGTTTTGGTGGCTGTTACAGTTCCAAGAAGGATTTAAGCCAGAATAATATATTCCTTAAAAGCAGATGATTTGAATTTCAAATCAGATAGCGATCAAAGAAGGAAGCATATACAAAAACAGTTGTACTCCTTTACAAAATTAAGAGAGATTATTCACAGTTTTTTTAAGTCTCTCAGAAATACAGTTCTTCTAGAACAACAAGAATACAGAAGGATTAGAGAAAGGATAAGAAGAAGAAAACACATACAGAGAACATATACCTTCAGTCTTCTTCTTCCTAAAGACAGCATCTTCATCTCTCTGAAAACAACATTCATTCTTTCAGATCTGCTGCAAGTTCAAGTCTTCTAAAGAGCAACAACAATCAAAAGATTTACTTATTCCAGATTAATCTTCTATAGAGGATTTATATTTTAGAGAAAGCTTCATCCTCAAGCTGTCAACAACTTCAAATAGACAGGGGGAGCTTTCATCCTCAACATCCTTTGTCTTCTCTCAGAAATATTGACAGAGAAGAACACTCTAAACCTTCTTACCTTATCTTGTACAGGGTTAATTCTCCCTCCAAAAGTTTACACAGTGGTGGCAAGACACCTTATCGAAAAATCCTTGTGTGGTTTGTAAGCACCTTATCAAAAGCTTATTGGTGTGTGGACACCTTATCAAAAAACCCCTGGTCTTGAGCACCTTATCAAAAGCTTTGTGGTGTGTGGACACCTTATCAAAAACTCCTAGTGGATATCCTACCAGCTGTGGTAGAAGAGTAGACGTGCCCAGATTTTTGGGGAACTACTATAATTCCTTGTGTCCCCTGTGCTTGTGATTTTCTGTGTTGTTTCTGTGCTGTGTGCTTTTCTGTATTCAAATTATATAACACACTTTACATTACACATATATATACATCAGTATTTTAATTCCGCTTTAAAAACTAATAAAAAGTTTTAATACTCTATTCACCCCCCTCCCCTCTAGAGTAACTTAAGATATAACCTCCACTTTCAAGGTATCTAAGGGCACAAAAACCAACGTAGGATTATATACACCCTTGCCTATCCCTTCCACACCATGGGAGGACGTGAGCATGGACTTTGTTTTAGGCCTACCCACAACTTTATGCCGTCTCGATTCAATTCTCGTAGTAGTGGATAGGTTCTCCAAAATGGCATATTTAATTCCGTGCACTAGAACCAACGATGCATCTCACGTAGCAAAATTATATTTTAAAGAGGTCGTTAGCCATCGCGGAGTGCCGAAGATAATTGTCTCAAATAGGGATGTAAAATTCACTAGCTATTTTTGGAAGACTTTATGGATGTTGATGGGAACGAAGTTACTATTTTCCGCTGCTTATCACCCGCAAACCGACGGGCAAACGGAGGTGGTCAATCGGAGTTTGGGGAACCTCCTTCGGTGTCTTCTAAGTGATCACAAAGGCGTGTGGGATCCACTGCTGCCCCATGCCCAATTGGCATACAATAACTCTAAGAATAGGTCCACGGGTATGTCACCTAATGAGATTGTTCATGGGTATAAGGCTCTGGTGCCTCTTGACTTGGTTCCGTTACCACCAACATATAAAACAAGTCTATTTTCATAATCCTTCGCCCAACACATTCATGATCTACATGCACGTATACGGGCTACCTTGACTTCTCAATACGAGTCCTATCAAGCGCACGCTAATCAACATAGGAGAGTGACACACTGTAAAGTTGGCGATCTGGTTTTAGTCCGATTAGTTCCCGAACGACTGCCATCTGGCACCATTAAAAAGTTAGCACCAAAGCGCGCAGGCCCTTTTCGGATTATAAAGAAACTATGTGACAATGCTTTTGTTTTGGATTTGCCTGCGGATTGGGGTATCTCCCCCATTAATAATGTTTCGGATTTGACGTTGTTTGTTTCGCCTCCACTTGAGTTGTCTTCTTTGTCGTCTTCTCCCTCCACTAAAATTTCTAATGGGTTGGGGAGTGTTAGTTCGGATGATCTCTCTCTTTCGGTCCCCACAGGTATATCATCAGATGGTGAGTTGCATTCTTTTACTCCTACTGCTGACATGTTTCCCAAGACATTTCTCACTCTAGATACGATACTTGCTGCTGAGCCACTTGCGACTACTGATGGTGATACCTACCGCTTCCTCATCTGTTGGCGTGACCGCCCCCCTTCGGACGACTCATGGGTACTCGAGACGGAGCTTCGACGCTTGGATGTCGACCTTCTCCACCGCTATCTCTCGAACCACGCATCGGAGATACGTGATTTTGAGCAAGGGAGGATTGATGTCGCGACCCCTCCACCACTACTTGATGATGATCCGGTCGCCGAAGCGCAACGACATAAAGATTTTCGGTGCCAGGTTGACGCTAACGGAAGACAGCATTACAACCTCCGCCCGCGGCATGCTAAGCCCACTTGAAGGCCTATTTTATTTAATTATTATGCATTGTTATTTTATATTTATGAATATAAAATTATTCCATGTTTGGGTAATAATTTTATATTCATATAAGCATTTATCTATTTTATTTCTTGCACTTTAAAAATATTTGGTGTGTAATTAACCGCTCGGATGGAAGAGATTACATCTCCATCTTGGACGGTTATGTGTTGTTTGTAACTCCTATTTAAGGAGGCTTGTTTTGAGGACTATGATAAGAAAGAATTAAACCATAATCCCCCCTTGAGAATTTCGGCCAAAGAGGAGTTCCCTCCTTGCTGCCGCCCCCTTGGTTGGAGTGACTCCAACGATTGCTTCCTCCACCCCTCTTCGGTGCGACTTCGGCATGGATTCCTTCGGTGCGACTCCAAGGAAGAAGGTTGCAGCCCCATTCGGTGTGACACCGGTGGATCCATGGAGAGATTGATTCTCCCGCATATCTTATGCGATTGTAGATCCGGGTTGGGTAATATCTCTCTTTCTTTGTGATTTATTGTTTTAGATTTGTGGAGGTTGAGCATCCGTTTTATCCGCGATTTTTAAATACTTCGTTGCAAATTTCCGAAATCGATTTCATTGTTATCGAACTCTTTATTTCCGGATCGGGTAGGTCCAATTTGCTTGAGCAGATCTTGGCCTCTAGCCTTGGTTTTGCTCTCCAAAAGGATTGGCAACCTTTGTGTTAACTTTTGGGAATAATACGACTCTATTCCGATCGTTATTTTAGAGTCGATCATTCCTCCTTTGTGATGTATGTGCTGCGTTAGATGCGAACATATTGTTACGATAGATGCTTTTGTAGGTGCGGTAGATCTAAATGTGAAGGGCGTAGAGAGCGTTATTTTCGTTGCGATCTCCATCTCATGGACATCTCTACATCAGTCCACTTCGTTCTCTCAAGCCACACTTTGGCATACTCCCTGAGTTACACCTCCACGCTAAGCATTTTTCGACTTAGCTAAATAATTAAGCTAGGTCGTACACACGAAGTTCCGGCACTCTTCCATAGCCCGGTGCACCGAGGGGCGACCTCTTCACCACCACTATGGGCGGGTTAGGATCAGCTAGGCTCGTGCTCAATCATCGCGATCAACTCTGCACGATGTGGGTATGCTTTCACCTTGTGCCCGTTACTTAAAGCTAGGCTCTTCAGGCCCTTCAGCTTCTTCTGCTACGCAACTAGTCCCCGGGACTTCAGGTCACATAGGCTCACACAATTTGCGCACTGGGCACTACCGCCAGCACTAACGCTAGCGCCTGACGCTAGCAACAGAACTGAGTTCTGCCCGGCACTAGTAACAGAACCCTGTTCTGCTACCTCTGGGAAAACACATCAAGGAATCAACAATCTTAGCTCACCTGGAGCTACCGCTGGCGCTAATGCTAGCGCCCGGCGCTAGTAACAGAACTTAGTTCTGCTACCATTTTTCGGGTACTTTCTGGGAAACACCTCCAGATCACTTTGTTGTACAACATAGTACACAGAACCTGAAACACAACATATACATGGAGTCTTCTCCGGCATGCAACAAGAAACATCACCAATCCATACCAATATGTCCAGATGGGCTTCACACAGCATGCCTATGTTCGTACTTCGATTATGGACTCTATATGCAATTTATTGTGGGGAAAACATCAACCCACCTGAAGAACCCATCTACTAATTAGTAGAAGTCTTCCAAATCATGCAAATCAAAGGACACAGATGTCCATAGATGAAGGGAGGAATCGTTACCCTCGATGTTCGTTTCGACACCATAGATCTGCAATTGCTCCAGAGAGAACTTGCTGAAATTGCTTCCTCTCCACGGAGTCGATGATGGCACGCGCGCCACGGATCTCCTTCGTGGATTCCCCCTTAGTTCAACGAGCAGCTATACCAACCCTCTGCTTCCTTGCTGAAGGAGAGAGAGAATGAAAGGAGGAAATGAGAAGAGAACCCCGAATTTGGCCTCTATATCATTTTCCCGCTAGCGCTGGCACTAGCTGCTAGCGTCGGTGCTAGCCTAGAGTCGGTTCCGCTTAAGGACTTTTCTACTGCTAGTGCTCGCGATAGCACTACCGCCCGCGCTATCTATCGTCAATGAATTCACTTAGGTTCAACATGGTTCGCCGTAACATATTCGTCGGCATGCTACTCGACGATTAGAGCTACCGTCGGCGCTAGCACTAGCGCCCGGCGCTAGCTCCGCAGCCTTCGACTACTTAAGACTTCAGTGCACTTGAAAAACTGGGGTCTTACAAGGACTTCTTCAATAATATGATCATCAAGAGCTACTTGTACCAAATTTATCCTCTCATATTGGTGTTGTTCAGCCTCATCCAAGTTATTTCTTACTTCTAGCAGATGTTCATCTTGGGTCTGAGTATTTTCATTTACTCTGTCTAGAACTTGATCTCTGTCTTGATTCATAAACCCTGCTATTTGTTGAAGATCTTGTTTAGTATTCCTTGTCATAATGCCTTGATTTTGGATGAGTTTATGGGACTGATGTCCAACCTTGTTGATCTCCTCACCAACATGTTCCATGGCTGGAGCTGTTAAATGAAAGAAATGAGTTTGCTGAATGTTGAGATGATGTATATCATCCTTCACAGTTTGTAGCTCAACCTTCATTTCTTTCCTTATGTCATTTACAGTCTGTAGAATGAACCTTTCTATCTTTTCCCTTTGAACAGTCAGCAAGGTTGTGATCATGTGGAACAGGGAGCCAGAGTGATCAGCAGATGGTCCAGCTACATCTACTTTTGGAGCAGCATTTTCCTCTGGAGAACCTCTAGGGGCACTGGCATGAGCCAGAAGATCAGGAGAGCCTACCTGCATCTGCTCATCTACTTCCACCAGCACTTGCTTGCCTTTGATTAGATCAAGGTCAAGCCCAGTCTGGGGATCAGAACTTCCATCCTTCTCCGGCACATTGCCTTCAGTTAACTTCTCTGGAGCATCCTTCTCGTGAACTGCTTTCTCAGCTGCAGGTCCTTCAGCTTGATCCTCCAGGGTAGAGCACCCCAGATGGGTCTCCCCCTCAACATTTGCAGTCTCTTGGGCTGAGCTTCCAACCAGGAACTCCCCCTCAACTGGTCTACTACCCAGAATGGGGCTTCTTCTTTCTTCAATTACCTATGTGTTAGCATGTTCACTTATATCATGGAGCTCACTGCTCATGAGAGCACAGGGTTTGTAGAGCAAATATTCCAGCCCTACTAATTCCACCAGTCCAATTACTGACTTAATTTCTTTGGAACAGGAGTTGAATCCTCCTCTAAGAAGCTCACAGCCAGAGATGACTGAAGATTCTTCCTTCTTGGGAGTCATTGAAGCAGAACGTCGAGAATGAATGATTGTCGGAGACGGAACGGAGGTTTGTCGCGGGAATGACTTGGGGAAAATGAAAGTGTAATTTTCGACCAAAGTATTCACTCTATTTATATTATGAGTAGAAGAAGAGGCACGTACCTTTCTGTTCTAATTAAGAATCCATTAGACGACTCTGATTAAAGATCCAATATTGCATTAAGTATCTAGATTATATTTCGACGATGAGCATTTTTGTCGTTGATAGTGTCATCGAGATTACTTTAGCTTTGTCGTCGAGATTCCAGTAATATTGTCGAGAGTTAGATTTTAACGTCGAAACATTTCATTCTGTGTTGCTGAGAACTCATCTATGTCGTTGAGATACCTATCTAATACTTGTCTATCTTGAGAAAATTATCAGCACTTCTTGAAGGATTCTTGGAGACAGTGCCACTTAGATCTTCTCCTTCAAATCTCTCATACAGAAATACCTTTTGATATTTAATTGAACAAGGGCTCTATTCTTCAAAGTTTGGATTCTTCTTTACTTCCTCCATTCTTTTCATTTTGGCTTCTTGTTCTTCATAGTCAACATGATGTCTTTTTCTTTTCCTGACCTGCCTACTTCTCAAACATGGTGATGAGAGAGTAGGGGATATGTTGGTTGGAACATAGTGCTCATCTTCTATCCTTGGAAGTAAGGTCTGCACTGTGAGTGGAGCAGTGAACTCCCCCTCCATTGTTGCAGGGATTTGAGAGGGCTGCTCAAGTTCTTCTTCATCTCATCTTGAGGAGCTGGATCATTTTCCATCACAGTTGTATCTTTTCTTGGAGACTCCCCCTGCCATCATTTTGGTGAACTTCTTCTCCCCTCTGCTTATTGTCTTTATGTCAATTCTTTTTGATTGAATCCCCAAGTATCACTATTGGTCTATTTTCTCGGGATTGAGTTTTTCTTGAATGCTTATTTACTCCAGTCTTGTGCCTGGAGAAATCATTGTCCAAATACCAAAAGGGTTGGCATTTGGACATACCTGCAAAAATGATTATTTATCCTTAGGCACCCAATTGGATTTGGATCCTAGGTTTCTGTTAGGGGGATAAACTGAAATATTACACCTCTGAGTGGTCTGCACTCTTCTTGCATTAGGCACTGTTGGATTGAACCAGCAGTCCAGGGCAAAGTGACCAATTTTTCCACAACACCAGCACTCATTCCTGTTGTATCTTCTCATATGCCTCACCATCTGAAAATGCTGGTGGGCAAGAGTGAAGATAGATGTCCTGCCAGGCCTTGGGTTAGCCTCACAAGTGTGAGTATGTAGTTGAGCTAGTCTCATCACTTTTTGGTTCACCACTTTGGGAACAGGCTTGATGGGGACGGCCTTTCCCATACTTTTGAGTGTTGATGATGTAGGTCTATGGACATGAGGACCTAGATTATTCATTTGAGTCTCTTCATGGGGTGCCTTATAAGCACTCAGCCCAATACCTGCTCTTTTATATGTGTTAGAGGGTTTACTGCATCTTGTAGAGCAAGCATTGGTCAGATGACCATATGCAGATTCCTGGTCAAAGAAATTTGATGCCAATAACTTCTCCTTGAAAGAAGGTTTGGCCTCAGATGCCTTGCCCTTGACTGTCACTTTTCCAAATCCTACACCACCTCTGAATGGTGCAGAGAATTTGTCAATAATGGGAAGGACAATGTTGGGCATTGAGAAGCTGGCAACCATTTTCTTCTTAGCCAATAGCATTTCCTCAAGGTCCTTGATAACCATGTTCTTTTGAACCAACTCAGCATTTTTGAGCCTTGTAAAATCCTTGAGTTTGTCCATTTCTTTGCTCATAGCAGTTAGCTTTTCATCTGTCTCTTAGAGCTCAGAATGGGCAGATTTCAGGGATGCTAACTCCTTAGATTGAGCTCTAAGAAGCTTCTTGCTTCTTTTCAAAGCAATCCATAAGCTTCATTATGCTGCACTAGCTCAGATTCACCCTCATGTGGGGATCTTGAGGGTATGTTATTGCAAGAAGATCCACACTTATTCTCATGCACAGAATCTGTCATTGATTCAGAATCAGAGACAGATAAGGTAGTTCTAATAAGTACCTTGCTAGGAGAGGTGTTGTCATCCTGGATTTCTTCATTTATGGGCATGAGGCCAATGAGAGCTTCCTCCTTAGTTTTTGATAAATCTGAATCATAATCACTAAGTTTTCTGATTTTTGTAGCAATGAATCATGTCTCAGATTCCTTTTTGTCCCTAGGTCTTCTTATATCATTCCTCTTCTCTGATTCTTTCTTCTTGGAGGGGCAGTCAACAATTATGTGACATGTCCTCTTGTAGTGATAACAAACTAAGTTAGCTAAATCAAATTCACTGAATTTAGAGTTATACCTTTCCTCCTTTGAGGATTTGGACTTATCATGTTGACCAGATCTTCTGGAGTTTGAGGAGGATGTCCTATAGCTGTCTCTTCTCCTTATAGGAATCTTCCTTTTGAACTACTTGGTGAGGAGTACTGGTTCTTTAGCAATGCCATCAGATTCCAGAAGCTTCATTGTCTTCAGAGATATTTTGAATTATAGGAATCTTGTCCTTGGTACTCCTCAAGCTTTCACCCTTAAGAGCCATGGGCCTTTCTCTGGTGTTCCCCTTTGAATTTTGTTCTTCAGTTCCCTCCATGTAAACCTCCAAGGAATCCCACATTTCTTTTGTTGTTTTGCAATGACTTAAGTTTTGAGATGTAGAACCATCAATTGCATTTTCAAGTATGTGTTTTGCTTTCTTATCCATAGTTATCATATCTACATCTTCCTTGGTAAACTGTGACAAAGTTATAGGGACTGAAGGAGTTGTTGGAGTCATTGAACCAGTCATGGGGACATAGGGTCCCTCATTAATAACCATGAATATTCTGGGATCTGATGCTTCCATGAATAGCTTGACTCTTTACTTCCAGATGGCAATGTTCTCTTTGGTGCAGATAGGCAGCCTCAGTGATCTCATCTCTTAATGATGCTCATAGGCCATTGAAAGATCACAACCCAATCAAAAATTTGTAGATCTTGTTCTAAGTTGTTAAGCCTTTGAACTCAACCTAGCTCTGATACCAATTGAAAGATATGGGTTGACAATAATCTACATCTAGAGAGGGGGTGATTAGGTGTTTTCAATATTAGTTGATACGTTAAGATCTATCTATCACAGCACAAGAGCAACACAGAAAACACACAAGATTTATAGTGCATCCCTATAAGACAATGTGTCTAGAGGTAGTCCATTATCCCTCCAACCTATCTAGCAATGTGCTAGACTTGGCAACTTCTCCAAAACTCAGATCTTTTCCGCTATACAGCAGATCTTACAACTCAGATCACAAAGGATCCTACCTCGGCTCTTCACACAGAAAAGCTTACACTCGGGTTATACAAACCTTACAACAATTTTCTCATACTTTACAAGTCCTACCAAGCACTCAGATATGTACCAAGATCCTACCAAAACTCAGGCTCACACAGAACCCTACCAAGCTCAGGCTCACAAAGAACCCTACAGGACTCGGGCTCACAAAGAACCCTACCAACTCAGATCTATCACTAGATCCTACAAGCTCAGGCTCGCACAGAGCCCTACCAGATAAGAAGGATGTTGTTGTGTTGTACAAGAGAAGGCTTCAAGATATAAGCTTTGAATAGCAGATTTCTTCTTCTTCTTACAGATGTAAGCCCAATGGTCTTGTGGATTATTGAACCTTTCTCTTGAATCTTCTCTTTGATTGATAGATGCACTTCTTGTACAGGAGGAAGACTCTTTCATGTCTTCTCAGCTAAGTGATGAAGATTAAGCTCTTCTTTTCTTTTGTAGATCAGAATCAATATGTTGTTAGAAAGTCAAGTGAGTTCTAAAATTGCCAATTTCTTTCTTTATATTCTTCTATAACTTTGTATAAAAGCCCTTGTTGATTATTCCATAATCAATTTTCCCGTTTTAAACATTTGACAAAATTGGTATAATATTTCAGCATAAATGACTTGTCGATCTTGGAACTTGCAGAATATATAAGTAATAATATTCTTCCTTAAATACTGTGCAACAGCTATATTCTGTAGAGAATATATCATTTATTACTCCTTGATTGGTGCACAAGATAGGTGGTGTGTGAAAGTGCACAATTAACCTCACTAGAATTCTCTAGAGGGGGGTGAATAGAGATTTAAAAATTATTTTGTGCAAAGTTAATATATATATATGTGTATGATCACAGATTAGGGCTTCCCACACACCAACAAGAATTAAGCAAGAAAATAAAGTAAATGCAAGAAAATAAATCAAAGCACAACACAAGAAAATATAGTGGTTCCCCAAACTTTGGGTAGTCCACTCTTCTACCCCCTTGGTAGGAATTCACTATCTTGCACTGAGTCTTTTGATAAGGAGACTCTTAGAACCACCCTAAGTCTTTTGACAAGGAGACTCTTAGAACCAACTGAGTCTTTTGACAAGGAGACTCTTAGAACCAGTACACTGAATTTTTTGGAGAGAGATTCTAAAAACTCTTTTACAATGTTTAAGTGAGAAAGAAAGAAAGGAGAAGAAATAAAAACAAGAAAGAATCTTCTTCCTAGCAAGAAGATTGGAAGCACAAGAAGTGAATTGAATCTTTCTTCTATAGAGAGAAGAATATTTGCAGCCTTTCTCTCTTTGTGAGAGCTATCAGATTTTGCAGCAGTATGACTTCAGAAGCAGAAGAAGAAGAAGTGCTTGAATGTTGCTGCAGAGCTTTTTCTCAATTTCTCTCTTTTCTCTTGGGAGCTTTTCCTCTATTTCAAATGTGTGTGGCAGATCACTCTTGTTTTATTTTCTGCCGACCTCCTCTTTATTTATAGCTCTGTTAATTCAACATAATACTATAGGAGGATAATCAATTAGCAGTTAGAGAGAATAGAAAGAAAAAATGTTTCCATAATGTTTATTTCTGTAGAAGGAAAGAATGAATTCTGATTTCAAATAATATCCAAAATAGAGTTAATCAGATTAGCCAAGAATCAAATAGAAGGAAAGAATGATTCAGAACGGCTATAAAATATTAACATTATTCCATACAAATCAGATTTACTGAAAGAAGGAAAGAGATCTGGCGCATATTTAAGTCTGTCAAATAAATCGACGTGTGTCGATTGCCATTCGACGCAAGCATCGAGTGCATCCTGTCTGGACGTCGAGAGGTGAATAAGGAAGGTGCGTCGACTAAGGTGCGTCGACTTCACTAGTTGCGTCGACTAGAAATCAGAGTAACGTCGACAACACATACGTCGAAATCTTCCTAGAGTTACTTCGACTTAATCTGAAAGAGACGTTGACTACATTTCGACGTTGCGTCGAACACTATTCGACGCATATTTACTTAGCTTTGTTTTTCATTCTTGGAATTCATATTTGACTCATTTTCAGGGGTTAAGAGAAATCATTTTCCCAACAATCTCCCCCTATTTGTCTTAACCCTTCTTAGAGAGAAATTAGCATATAATTAACATAGCAAAGCATTTGTAAAGATAATGAAGATTTCACACAATCAGAAGAGAATATATAAACAAACTTCATGTTCAAACCATTCACAAAGTAAAGTATGTGAAACATTGTTTTCAAGTATTATTCAGGAGGAGTTTTTCTTTTTCTCTTGAATACTATTGTGGATTGCTCTTTCCCAGTAGCAGGTGATTCCCTCAGCTCCCCCTGGGTCTCAGCTCCCCCTGCCCCTGACTCCTGAGCCCCTTCTTCAGCCATCACAGCATCAGCTTCATTTCCTTTTTCAGTTTCAGCAGCTGGTTCATTTTCTTCTTGATTTATAGCAGTATTCAATTCTTTCTCACCTTCTTCCTTTTCAGCCTCATTTTCTGCTCTGCTTCCCTCCCCTTGCAGTAGTACCACTTGGTCTGCAGCCTCTCTTGCTATGCTGAGTACCTCAATTGTTTGTTCATCAATATGGAGCTCAGGTACTAACTCATTCCCAATTGTCTTGAGCAGTGCAAGACTGTCAGATTTTGAAGAAGAAGGGGATTTGTGAGAAGGAGATTTAGGATTGGAGGGCTGATTTTCATCTAGATTCTCCCCCTTCTTGACCTTCTTGGCCAAGGAGGTTAAGAAAGACTTAGTCACTCTAGAGGAAGAGAGAGATGACTTCAGATCTTGCATAGAGGCACTGACCCCATCTATTTGGGTGTGCATGTGAAGGATGGAGGAATGAATCTGGGAGCAATGCTCATCTAGCATTGCTTGGAATCTTTGAGCTGTGGATTGTATGCACTGGGTGATGAGAGCCTCAGTGGATTCAGATGGTTCATGGTGTGAGAGATGATGAGGTGATGGTGGAGGAGGAGGAGAGGGTAGTCTATTATCTGGATGAGGTGTATCTGAATGAGGAGGTGGAGGGATAGAAGAAGGCTGAGTAGGTGATTGAGGAGGTATTGGTGAGGATGATGCTGGGACAGAAGATGTGACTGTTTGAGAAGGAGGAGGATGAGCAGGAGAGATAGGAGGAGATGGAGTATTTTCAGGGATGGAACCAGGCTTGGGAATTTGCCTGGTCCATTTGGAGAAGAGGGCAATGGACATCCTCTTTCCAGGAGGGATAGGAATTCCTTTTGACCTGCAGAGATCAGGGAAGGAATAGAAGAGAACCTGACTCATGATTCTCATATAAGCATTTTCCTTGTGGGAATATTTGGAGGCTATCATTTTGAGAAGACAGCTGGCCCAATCCACCTTCTTCTTCAGCACAAGGGCCCCCATGATGTTCAGCTATTGTTTGGGCACTGCATCATGGGCTGAAATCTTGCATAGCAGTATCTTCCCTACTATATCTGCCAGCAATCTGTACTCATCTGAAAAGTCTATCTTTTTCAGATGGATTGGTCTGTCTTTTGAGAATTTCATGGTGGAGAGCACATGCTTGATTTCATCAGGTGTGAGGTCAATGGATTCATCACCTAATATGGGGATAATTAAGACTTATTTAGTCATTCTTCTCAAACTTATTTTCTTCCCCTTTTTCATTTAAATAAGGATGATATTAGGATATACCTGATGGAAGATCAAAGGTGGCCCTAACATGTTCTGCTGAGATTGAGACAGGTGTCTCATATAGTGTTCCCTGGATTTCTCCTTGTTCAGATATCTGAACATGAGTCAGCAGCTCTGTGAGCTCTGTTTCCAGTAGCTTGCACCTTGTGGAGATGAGTTTGTCTAATCCAGCTTCTGTGAAGAGAGCAATGATGCTCTTGTAGTTTTCTGCGGCAGCCTGGAAGGACTCAAGGTCAATGTCGAACCCAGAATTTATCTTTGGAGCCATTGTAGATCAGTGGGAAAGAGAGAGAAAGAGACGGCTGGACGGAGGAGCAAGGAGAATAAAAGATGCAGAGGTCGTGAAGGTTTCTAACTGAAGAGTCTATTTAAGTCAGGTGAAGCGTCGAAACAGGACTCAATTCGAGGCTTATTAGGTACTTCAGTGGATGTGACCGAAAATGATTCAGCCTTGCCGCTCGTTTTTATGAAGTCGACGTTACGTCGAGTGGGATTCGTCGTGAGCGTCGATATAGTCTGCTTTGGGATGAAGAGATTTCTAGTCGACGTACGCGTCGATAATAGTCGACGTATGCGTCGATTATTCCTATTGATCTAAGTCGTCGACGGTGCGTCGATTATAAGTCGACGTGACTTTTAATTTTTCAGAACAGCTCTATGTGCTTATTTCTTTTTGTCTCTTCCTATTCCTAAAGGTTTCTAAGTCAATTTTGGACTGATTTTCTTTTACATATAATTTGATTGATTATGCCAACATTGTTTGGCAAGGTGGCCGGGTTTGTTACATATATAGCATTTGATTGTCTTAGAGTTGTAAGGATTTGATTTTAGAGAAGGATAGAAGTGTTGATTGGGATAGGAATATTGTTTAGAGTAGAAATTTTGATCAGGATGAATGGGTCCTGAATAGGGGTTTAGATGAGAGATTTTTTAAGGGAAGACATTTACGTTGCTCTGAATATGTGTGCGTCGATATCGATTCGACGCATGTTGATAGTCGCGTCGATTTCTATTCGGTGCTTTCTCCAGGTGGCGTCGATTTGATTTCGACGCGTAAAAAGAGTTGCGTTGATTGGAAGTCAACGTACTTTTGTTTAAGCGTCGAGAAGAGATCGATGCATCTGAGAGGTTGCGTTGAGTAGATGTCGACGCACTATTATGCATGCGTCGATATGAAGTCGACGCAACTGAATCTTCATAGATTTTTACTATTCCTTTTTCTATTTTTACTTATTTATGAGTTGTTTCTCTTGGTTTAGTTATCTCTTCAGATGAAGTTTGTGAGTCATCAGCTGAATAATATGATGTATCATCAATTTCCTTGGAGAGGTGTTCTTTCTTATGTTGTGATTCTTTTTCTTGGTTGTCTAATTTGACAGGTTTAGTGAATTTTACAGGGCTCATCCAAGCAGGTTTGTTGGATGGAATTAGGCTGATTGAGGGATCAGCCCCTAGCCCAAGATTCTTGTGTCTTATTGTTTGTTTTTCAGTGATCTCTTCAAGAGTTTGGCTTCTCATTTTTATTGATTCTTCAAAGGCTTTTGCTTGGGTTACTTTATCCTTAAGGAACTGATTTTCTATTCTAGCCCTTTCTATTTCCTTTTCTATTCTGCTAGCTATTGATTCATAATCTTTAAAGGATTTAATTTCTGTGTTTCTCTGGTTTTTAGCTACATTGATTTGTTCTTTTAGATCTTTAATTTCTTTTGTTGCTTTTAGTTGATCTAGATACATTCTCATAAAATCATTTCTAAAGTTATCACTTTGAAAATCTATTTCATCAAACATGCTTACCTCATCCTCATCCTCAGATTCCTCTATGAGAATGAGGTTCTTTTCTTTTTCATCATCAAAAGATATGCTTTCTTCTGATCCTGTTTCACTCCATGATTTATCATCATTCTTTGAGTCTTCAAAGGCCATTAAGCATAGGTCTTCTTGCCTAGATTCTTCATTGTCACTCTTAGAGGATGAACTATCCTCAGAGTTTGTTTCACTCCAGACTTCTGCAATGAAGCCTCTTTCTTTCTTCTTCCCCTTTTTCTTCAGATCTTTCTTTTTCAGATCCTTTTCTGTTTCAGCATTCTCTGGACATTCTGGGGCAATATGTCCAGGTTTCCTGCAAGAATAGCAAATAATTTCTTTAGTGGGGGTTTTGTCATACCTTGGTTTTGACTCCCTCCTTTTTGATCCATCTGTCTTGACCCATTTCTTAAATCTTCTGGCCAAGAAACTGAATAGTTCTTCTTCAGTGACAGGGGTTCCTCCTTCTGTTGCCTTTAGAGCAATGTTCCTGCCTTTTGAGGAAATTGGAGTGTTTTCTCTTCTTTCCTTCTCTTCTCTAGTTTTCAGCAATTGCTCATAGGATCTGAGTTTTCCTAAGAGAGCATCTGTTGAAATCTCTTTTTGTCCTCTTGTGTCTCTTATTGCCCATATTCTTGAGTCCCATGAACTAGGGAGACTCATTAGCAATTTGTCATTAATCTCAGTGAGAGAGATTTCTTTGTCCAAGTCTCTTAGTTGATTGATGATCAGACTGAATCTGTCATACATTTCAGAGATGCTTTCTTCAGCCTTCTTTTGGAAGTTCTCATATTGAGAAATTAATAGAGCCTTTTTATCTTTCTTTTCATCAGCACTTCCTTCCACCATCTTTGTGAGAGCATCCCAAATTTCTTTGGATGATTCACAGTCAACAACCTTTTGAAAAATGTCATCTGAGAGAGTTGAGACAAGTATGTTCATGGCCTTTAGATCATATGTTCTTGCCTTCTTTTCATCTTCTGTCCACTCAGATCTTGGAACAAGTGTTTGTGTGACATTGCCATTTGCATCCTTTCTATAAGGCTTTGGGGGACCTGTCATAGTAATATTAAACAAGTCAGCATCAATGGAATTCATATAAATTCTAATTCTTGTTTTCCAAACTGCAAACTTTTCATGATTGCACATTGGAGGTCTGGTGGAAGCATAATCTTTGATTTGTGCCATATGATAAAATAGTTTTGAAAAATATATATATATGAGAGGTAGGATCTTTTTGATCAAGGAGTTATCCTTTTTAGATTAACCTGGCTCTGATACCAATTGAAAGTGCACAATTAACCTCACTAGAATTCTCTAGAGGGGGGTGAATAGAGATTTAAAAATTATTTTGTGCAAAGTTAATATATATATATGTGTATGATCGCAGATTAGGGCTTCCCACACACCAACAAGAATTAAGCAAGAAAATAAAGTAAATGCAAGAAAATAAATCACAGCACAACACAAGAAAATATAGTGGTTCCCCAAACTTTGGGTAGTCCACTCTTCTACCCCTTTGGTAGGAATTCACTATCTTGCACTGAGTCTTTTGATAAGGAGACTCTTAGAACCACCCTGAGTCTTTTGACAAGGAGACTCTTAGAACCAACTGAGTCTTTTGACAAGGAGACTCTTAGAACCAGTACACTGAATTTTTTGGAGAGAGATTCTAAAAACTCTTTTACAATGTTTAAGTGAGAAAGAAAGAAAGGAGAAGAAATAAAAACAAGAAAGAATCTTCTTCCTAGCAAGAAGATTGGAAGCACAAGAAGTGAATTGAATCTTTCTTCTATAGAGAGAAGAAGATTTGCAGCCTTTCTCTCTTTGTGAGAGCTATCAGATTTTGCAGCAGTATGACTTCAGAAGCAGAAGAAGAAGAAGAAGAAGAAGTGCTTAAATGTTGCTGCAGAGCTTTTTCTCAATTTCTCTCTTTTCTCTTGGGAGCTTTTCCTCTATTTCAAATGTGTGTGGTAGATCACTCTTGTTTTATTTTCTGCCGACCTCCTCTTTATTTATAGCTCTGTTAATTCAACATAATACTATAGGAGGATAATCAATTAGCAGTTAGAGAGAATAGAAAGAAAAAATATTTCCATAATGTTTATTTCTGTAGAAGGAAAGAATGAATTCTGATTTCAAATAATATCCAAAATAGAGTTAATCAGATTAGCCAAGAATCAAATAGAAGGAAAGAATGATTCAGAACGGCTATAAAATATTAACATTATTCCATACAAATCAGATTTACTGAAAGAAGGAAAGAGATCTGGCGCATATTTAAGTCTGTCAAATAAATCGACGTGCGTCGATTGCCATTCGACGCAAGCGTCGAGTACATCCTGTCTGGACATCGAGAGGTGAATAAGGAAGGTGCGTCGACTAAGGTGCGTCGACTTCACTAGTTGCGTCGACTAGAAATCAGAGTAACGTCGACAACACATACGTCGAAATCTTCCTAGAGTTACTTCGACTTAATCTGAAAGAGACGTCGACTACATTTCGACGTTGCGTCGAACACTATTCGACGCATATTTACTTAGCTTTGTTTTTCATTCTTGGAATTCATATTTGACTCATTTTCAGGGGTTAAGAGAAATCATTTTCTCAACAGTGTGCACATTCCCTGAATATCAATTTCCAAGAACGTTTGCGCATTAAATGTTGCTCTATAACTGTCAAGGCGATAATATTCCTTCAAGACGATATCGTCTTGATCAATGTAAATGACAGATATTCTTCTCGATGATATCATCGACATACTTCCTTCTTCAAGACTCTACTTGATATCTCAAAGATATTGCTTCTTCTAGATGATATCGTCGAAATGTTTCTTTTCATAGGACTTATACTTATTCATTAGGCTGATGGTCTTTCTTCAAGACGATATCATCTTAATCTTCTAGACGATATAAGGTCTTCAAACTGATGTATGTCTACATGAACCTTTCTTCATGTCTTAATGAGTTATTTCTTTAATCTTCAAGGTTATACCTTTTCTTCAAGATGATATAAGGTTTTCAAACTAATATCTATCTACATGAGCCTTTCTTCATGACTTAATTAGTTATGTCTTTAATCTTCAAGGGTATACCTCTTCTTCAAGATGATATCATCGAGACATCTGAATTTAGATGTACCGACGATAAACTTTCTTTAACCTACAAGACTATACATCTTCTTCAAGACTATATCATCGAGATATCTAAACTTAGCTTTATCAACGATAAGCTTTCTTCAATATGATATTGTCGAGATATCTGAACTTAGCTTTATCAACGATAAGCTTTCTTCAAGACGATATCATCGAAATTGACTCGACGATATGATACCTTTCTCAATGATTCATCAGCTGAGTCTTGAGATGATAATTTACTTCGTGAATTTTCATTACTTTTATAGGTCTTGATACTAGTGATGTAGCTTTGATGCATTTCAATGATATGTATATCATCTCAACGATATGTCCAGCCCTTCTTGATGATTTTGGACTTGGAAAATTACTGAACATATGGTTTATCTTCTGCAATCATGAATAAAATAAACCATCAAATACATAGTGCATTTATCATTGATCTGAGAACTTCTTCAAATCAGGAACATTGTTGGGCACTGTTCCTAACACTTTGAAATATAATATTTATTTTCAATATCTCTGATTTTCTGGAATTGTATTTCATTTAAGATTTCATAATTAAAATCACTTAGGTGTTAAGGATAGTTTTCTGGAGAGCTAATGCCAGGTGTTAACCCTTAACGCCGGTGTTAGCAACAGTAAGCAAAATGTTACGTTTCTCTAAAAATCTATCATATTTACTCAAAAATTTGTAAACCCCTTATTCCCCCCCCCCCCCTCTAAGGGCGCCATACGATCCATCACGTGGTATCAGAGCAAGGTTAGTCCAAAATGGTTTCATAACTGGAAATAATGGCACATCATGATCATGCTTTCTTTGAGGGTCAAGGGATTAGTAGACCTCCACTATTTACTGGTACTGATTTTAATTATTGGAAAACAAGAATGCATTGTTTTTAACTGCCTTAGATTATGATGTTTGGGGCATGGTAGAAGTTTGTTACTCTCCACCAACATTTGTTGTTGGAGAAGTTATTATGGAAAAACCTAGAGATAAATGGGATGATAACGATAAGTTGAGGCGTAAGAATAACGCTAAAGCTATGAATGCTTTATTTTGTGCTTTGGATAGAACGGAATTTAATAGAACTTGTGCTTACAAAACTGCTTATGACATATGGAATTTATTAGAAATTACTCATGAAGGTACTTCGCAGGTCAAGGATTCAAAGCTCTTTCAACTTGAATCCGAATACGAGAAATTCTGGATGGAGGCGGATAAAATCGTAGATTCAATGTACACAAGGTTCCCCAAGATCGTCAATGACTCAAAAGTACTTGGAAAAGTGTTCTCCAATGGCGACTTGGTGGGAAAAATTCTAAGGTCTCTCCTTCCAAAGTTCAATCCAAAGGTGACGGCTATCTCGGAGTCGCACGATCTGAAGAAGCTCCAAATGGAGAGCCTCATTGGGAACCTCAAGACCCATGAGATTGAACTCAAAATTCAACAACAAGAGTACAACATGGAGCCAAAGAAGAATGACTTGGCATTAAAGTCAAAGAAAGAGGCTGATGGAGATGATGATGATGAGGACGAGGAGAGCCTTTTTGTGAAGAAGTTCAAAAGACTCATGAAGAATCCGGAAAGGAGAAACACCTTCCGGAAATATTTCATCAAGAAGGGATCCATGTCCAAGAAAGGAAAAGGTAGCGATGAGGATGAGGATGAGCGACCACCACTTGAGTGCTACCATTGTAGAAAGACCGGACACATCCAGAGCTAGTGCCCGAAATATCTAAAAGAGCGTAAAGAAAAGCGGCACAAGGGAAAAGAGAAAAAGAAGGTCCTAAAAGTCGCTACTTGGGATGACTCCTCCTCCAACGAATCAAGTAGCTCATCCTCCAGCAGTGAAGAAGAAGCCAACGTGTGCCTCATGACAAAGAGAAACACACTATCTGATGATGAAAATATTGTCCAAAGCGACACTTGGGTAACTCTTCCTACTACTTATGATGGTTTTTATATTGAGTATTTACAAACATGCAAATTTTTTGATAAAAGTTTAAAGGATATTGATATTCTAAATTCTGAAAATTAACTTTTGTTAAAAGAAAACAAAAACTATCTAAACTATTAGGGAAAAAGAAGGTATCTTGCCAAGAGTGCAATCACTCCTTGGCAAGAGTGAAAGAACTTGAAGAGGCTCTTCCTAAATCCCACTCCACTATTGAATTTCTTACTAAAGAAAAGAGGGATTTAGAAAGAACTTTAAAAACCTCTCTTTCTCAATTAGAAGAAGAAAAGAAATCTTTTGCAAATCGGTGCGTTATGTTAGTAACGGAAAACACCGCTCTTAAAGCCCGAATCCATGAGCTAAATATGGCTATTAAAAAATTCATAGTTAGGTAAAGGTCTCTTGGCATGATCTTATCCAACCAATGCCATGGTAGTGCCAAAGATGGCCTTGGGTATGTTACTGGGAGCTATCACCCATCATTAACCCTTAACGCTGGCGTTAGCAATAAATCTAGAAATTTTATTTCTGTTAATAAAAAATCATTTTAAATTTCAAATGTTATCTCATCTTCCTGCAAAAGTTTATCCAAAACTCCGAAAAGGGTTTCATCCCCTTTTATATCGTGTGCCAAATGTCATATATTTGAACACACCTCGGGCTCATGCAGGAAGAAGGGTCGTAGTGCTATAAAGCAAATATGGTGCCTAAGGCTTCCACCTATTCTATGGGAAGAACGTCTTAGATATCCAGATCTTTACTCTCATCTCCTTTTAGGTATGTTGGCAGACTAAGGACAAAAAAGACCTGTAGTATATGGACTCAAGATGCTCCAAACACATGACAGGCAACAAAGCAAAGCTCCTTAGTCTTGAGATGAAGAAAGGAGGGTTGGTGACATTTGGAGATAACGGAAAAGGAAGGATCATGGGCATCAGCACAGTGGGTAACTATTCTCAATCTCTAATGTTTATTTGTAGAAGACTTGAAACATAATTTAATCTCAATTAGTCAATTATGTGATAAAGGTTTAAATGTTTTATTTGAATCAACTACAAATCTTTACAAAATCATAAATAGTGAAACAAATGATGTCGTACTCACCGCACCTGGAATGCATAATATTTATATGATTGCCTTTAATGATCTTTCACAATCGTCTTTAAAATGCTTTATTTCTAAAAATGATGAATTAGAACTTTGGTATAGGCGTCTTAGTCACTCTAGCACCAAAGCTTATTTTGAAATTATCAAAAGATAAATTAATTAAGGGTTTACCTATGCTTAATGGAAATTTGTCTTCTCATTGTATGCCATGTCAAAAAGGAAAAATTTCAAAAATATCTTTTAAAAGCAAAAATGTAATTTCTACTAATAGACCTCTTCAATTACTTCATTTGGATTTATTTGGACCGGTTAGCACTTCTAGTCTAGGAGGTGGAAAATATACTTTTGTAATAATTGATGATTATTCAATATTTTGTTGGACTTTATTTTTATCTTCCAAATCCGATGCATTTCTTGAATTTACTAAACTATGCATTCGTATTCAAAATGATCTTGATTTAAAAATTAAATGTATACGGTCGGATCATGGAGGAAATTTTGAAAATGATAAGTTTCTTCTTTTGTAATGATTTAGGAATTAAACATGAATTTTTCGCTCCGCACACCCCCACAACAAAATGGTGTAGTTGAGAGGAAAAATAGAACCATTCAAGAGCTAGCACGCACTATGCTTTGCGAATATGGGTTGCCTAAATCATTTTGGGTCAAAGTTGTTAATACTTCATGTTATATTATTAATCATGCCATGCTACGTCCTATTTTAAAATTAACACCTTATGAGCTTTATTTTAAAAAGAAACCTAATGTATCATATTTTCATGCTTTTTGTTGCAAATATTTTATTTTAAACACTAGAGATGCATTAGAAAAATTTGATGAAAAATGTGATGAGGCATATATAATTTATAATAAAAGAACTAAAATAGTTGAAGAGTCTATTCATCTAAGATTTGATGAGTTTATTCCTTGTGTAGATACTAATCGTACAGGAAATGAAGACGAACCCCTTTCCCCTTTGGAGCATGAGAATGATGAATCGCTTGGAGAAAAAGAAGAGGAGAAAGAAGAAGAACAAGTGGAATATGTTCCTCCAAGTGTGCTACAATTTTCAAAAGATCATCCAAGGGAGCTTGTCATAGGAGAACCATCAAAAGGGTTAAGTACTCGTTCTTCTTTACATGAGTCTTTTTCAAACCTTTCTTTTGTATCCAAAATAGAACCGAAAAACATTTCAACCGCTTTAAGTAATGAATTTTGGTTTTTAGCTATGAATGATGAATTAAATCAATTTGAACTTAATAAGGTTTGGAATTTAATATAGAGGTCATCTAATCATCAGGTTATATGTGTCAGATGGATTTTTAAAAATAAACTAGATGGTGACTCTAGGAATATAAGGAATAAAGCTAGACTAGTTGCACAAGGTTATTCACAAATCGAAGGGGTGAATTTTGATGAAACTTTTGCACCCGTTGCTCGCCTTGAATCAATTAGAATATTTCTTGCATTTGTGAGTTTTAAAAGATTTAAATTATTTCAAATGGATGTTAAAAGTGCATTTTTGAACTGGATTATAAAAGAAGAAGTGTATGTTGAACAACCCCCCCCCCCCCCCCCCCCTCCCCGATTTTAGGAGTGTAAAATTTCCTAATCATGCGTATAAGTTAGAAAAAGCGCTTTATAGATTAATGCAAGCGCCACATGCTTGGTATGATAGATTGACGTTATTTTTTAATAAAACACGGTTATAAAATAGTAAGTGCAGATAATACACTCTTCATAAAGCATGTAGATAATGATTTGATTATATTGCAAATTTATATTGATGATATTATTTTTGGAGCCACTAATGAAAAGTTATGTAATGAAGTAGTTTTAGTGATGAAAAATGAATTTGAAATGAGCTTGGTAGGAGAACTCACTTATTTTTTGGGATTTCAAATCTCACAAAAACAAGATGGTATTTTTATTTGTCAGACTAAATATGTCCATGATATTCATAAAGATTTGGATTTGAAAACCTAAAACAAGCTAATACACCAATGAGTGCATCACTAAAGTTAGGAAAAGATGAAGATGGTATTTTTATTGATCAAATATTATATAGAGGAATGATAGGATCATTATTATATTTAAGCGCATCTAGACCTGATATTATGTTTTTTGTTTGTTTATGTGCTAGATTTCAAGCTAACCCAAAAGAATCACATTTAAAAGTGGTTAAACATATTTTTAGATACCTAATCGGATTGTCTAGATTAGGCTCATGTTATCCTCATAATGATTATTTTATTTTATACATTTTTCTGATTCGGACTATGCGGGAAATTCATTAGATCGTAAGAGCACCATTGGCACGTGTCATTTTATAGGCCCTTCAATTGTATCATGGTTGAGTAGGAAATAGAATTCGATTGCCCTCTCCATCACAGAGGCCTAATATATCGCACTAGATAGTTGTTGTGCACAAGCATTATGGATGACCAAAACGTTAGAGGATTTTGGTGTTTATCTAAATAACATAGGATTAAAATGTAACAACAAGAGCGCTATCGATCTTACAAACACTTTCATACATCATTCTAGATCTAAACATATAGATGTCCGAGATCATTTTATTAAGGATCATATCAAGAAGGAACATGTTAAAATTAGCTTTATAGGGGCTGATTCTCAACTTGCTGATATTTTTACAAAACCTCTACCTGATGCACATTTTAACATGCTTAGGTTAGAATTGGGTGTCTTAGAATATCTCATTAAACCATATAAAATGCTATCAAAATTTTATTTATTTTTTAGTTATGGTTTGCATTTTTTTTAAATCCAAAAACCAATAAAAATGTAAAAAAACACTTTTAAACCACCAAAAACATGCTAAAAAGACTTCAAATCAACTTTATAATCTCTGAAATTTCAACAGTAAGATGGCCTCTTTATAATATAAATGAATTATGAAAAAAAATTCAAAAACTCAAGATCTGTTGTTCTGTTTTGCCGTTAAGAAGCTAACGCCCGGCGTTAGCTCCTTTGCTCCAAAAAAAATTGTTTTGAAAAATTTCTAGTATTATTTTAATGCAGTGTTATGTTTTTTCTCTGTTTTTAAAATGTTTTTTTAATTTTTGTTATATTTCCTTTAAAAAATGGATGAGCAAAAATAATTATGCTTCAATGCTTACAATCAAGGATGATTACATTTATTGCTTAAAGATTATTTACAATGTTTGATTTTAACCTTCATGTTTCTTAAAAAAATTGTTTTTTTTATCATGCCTTGAATATTATCATTATATGTGTAATGAATTTGGTTATAGATTACATGTGTTGAAATATTTTTACGTTCCTTTAAGTATTAGTAAAGATTTATCTTTGATAATAGTTTTCTCACCTACACTTTTTTGTTAATCTACATATGTTTTAAATCTTATTTTAGCATGATTGTGTGGTATAAGAACTTATCATTTTGAATTTCATAAATACTTTACCTACACAACATTGAACTCTTTCATGAAATTCTTTGTTTGTATCATGCACTTATGATTAGAGAAATGTGGTATTTAGAATAAAAAATTTATATGTTTGCAAAAACAAGTGAATTGGGAGTCCTTGGTCACAAAAAATCAACATCAAATAAAACAAAATTATATATGACAAGGAAAACTCCAGCAAAAATTGTAAAGTATCTTGTGCAAACAAAATTTTTTTTTAAATCTTTATGTGATTGAAATTTGTGGAAGTAAATTTGTTTTTGTTAATTTCAAGTTATGTTCTTAAATTACATACTTTCATGTGGTTTGATTTATACACTTGTATACTTTATCAAAACACCTTTATTGAACACATCATTATCATTTATAAAACTTCCACTCATGAGAATTGGACATAAAGCTTATCTACACTATTCTCTACAATCATGAGTAATTGCACTAGATAGTAAGGCATGATCTTTACAATGTTTATTTTACTTGAAATGCAAATTAATTTACATTATAAAGCATATCTTTTCTATACCAATTTCAAATGTACTTGCACCTTTGTATCTAAGTTCACACATCTACTTATTTGAACTAACACTTGGTATTTAAATTATTATATTTTGTACTTACAAAATCTTAAAGATGTACAAAATTGCTTTCATTGTGTTCACTAATTTTAAAAAAAATTTGATATTATCTTTACATAGTGCATAATATTTCATATTGCTACTACTCTAACCCACCACTTTTTTATTATAACAAAAGGAAGAGAATAAATTAAAGAAATAAATTGAAAGAAATCTATTATTTAAGGGGAGTAAAATAGAAAATACATTCATGTAGGGGGATTATCCATATAGGGCGAGTATGCATGTTTATCATGCTTATCATATACTATAAACACTACTCTAATTAAAGTTTATTTCTTATTAGTGGATTTGTTATTATCAAAAGGGGAGATTGTTGGAGCTTGTGTTTCACATCTCTTAGTTTAAGAATAACAAATCACACTATGTATTTGATCGTGCTTGTGTTTATAGTGTGCATGTACTATAGGTACATATCCCTATGAATTGGATGTTGTTCTGTGATGATTCTCTGAAAAGAGAGCTAACGCCCCGCATTAAAAGTAAACGCCCCGCATTAAAAGTTAACGTCCCGTGTTAGAAGTTAACCCCCCACGTTAACTTATCGTCGAGATGGGATGATGCCGAGAAGGGAATGATGTGGAGAAGAAATAGCATCGAGAAGCCAAAGACAACGCCAGTGTTTGAGCTAACGCACGCGTTGAGTCCATAATCTACCACAATCTCGATGGTTGCACGATCTGAGCCACAACCGTACGATCACTAATGCTGGCATTAATTTCTTAATGCTAGGCGTTAGCTCCCGTGCTAATTCAAATGGGCCGATCTAAAGCATTCATTCAAAACTTTTGAGAGAACATTTCATCCCTGAATTCAGAGAGCACTCCTAACACCACCATTGAGGAACAAGAGTGATAAGGAGATTTCCAACGGTAAAATTTGAAGAAGGATGCTTGCTTCAACTCCAATGATGGTCATTGCGTGTCTTCAATATCTCCTTCAGAGCTCTTCAATATAGGGAGTCTTTATTTCTGAATTTACTTTATCTTTTCATTATTTTCTTGTAACAATAGTGAATTCGTCGTCTTGTGTGTGGCGACTAAGTCAGGTTCAATTTAGGGGGAAATTCGACGCCTTGTGCGCAGCGACTAGATCAAGGGTAAATCTAGGGGGTGGCTAGAGGCCTTATCTGGGGATAGATAGGCTATAGCCAACTGACCCTTGAGAGAAGGACCGGTGAAGGAACAAAAAGTGATTTTTACCTTGTCGCCTTTAATTTCAAGCGTTATTGAAAGTTTATCTTTGTAATTGTCTCTTTGAAAGATAATATTCATTTTCAATATCTCTGATTTTCTGGAATTGTATTTCATTTAAGATTTCGCAAGTAAAATCACTTAGGTGTTAAGGATAATTTTTGGAGAGCTAACGTCAGGCGTTAACCCTTAACGTCGGCGTTAGCAACAGTAAATAAAAGTTACATTTCTTTAAAAATCTGTCAGATTCCAAGCTTTTAAGAACCGGACCGGAGATCGAACCGATGAGATCAAAGGTTCATGGTTCGCCCAGTTGGACCGATCGGACCGGGGTCGAACCGTGATGTCATATTATATTATTATTTAATTTAATAAAATTTTAAAAGTGTAAAATAAAAATACTACAATTATAAAACATAGTAACAAACTATGAAACTATATAATAATTAGAGCAAAAATTATGTTGTTTTGTCAAAACATATTACATGTCATGAAATCAAACATTAGATAATAATGTTTTGTGACATTGTCACACAA
Source organism: Dactylorhiza incarnata (assembly GCA_033032865.1). Lineage (NCBI taxonomy): Eukaryota > Viridiplantae > Streptophyta > Magnoliopsida > Asparagales > Orchidaceae > Dactylorhiza > Dactylorhiza incarnata. Next base: position 10,903,858 of record JAWHQI010000043.1, on the reverse strand, counting down.
TAATTTCCTCAAAATAGTAATGATTGTCACACAAAATGATTCTCACATTAGATGGTCATGAAGTACAAATGTTTAATTATTTATCACCAATTCAAATCATAACTTAATAAGTCAAATCCTCCGCCGAAGTTATTGTCAACACCATCAAAATCCATAATACGCTCATCTCCAAAATTCTCCAAGTCGGTGTGCTCAACAAATGGTTCATTAATACCAATTTGTTCATCATCTGTATAATTAATATATATAATTAAATTACGAAATAATCAAACAATAAATATTTAATTATACATAAATATTAGCATGTACATATACACTTACTTTGAGTTGGTAGTATTGTATTAACGTTTTGTTCTGCAACTATTGGGAGAGCATCTTCATTATAAATTTCATTTTCTAGATCTTCATATGTGAGCTCCGGCACGGGTTCCTCCTCTACCACCCAAAAGTCCATCAAATCGATACAAGTGTAGTCTAAAGGATCATAACTCCTTTTTGTACAAGTGAACCAAAAGCCAACATAGAACTTTGAACAATTTAAAAAGATAGAAAATTTATAACTATTAAAACTTAACAGAGATTTGAAATGAAGCCATACTGATTTCTCATATTAAGATTATATCGAACATAAACAAGATCATTTAATCTTTTGTGCTCCAAATGGTTTCTTCTTTTGTATGAATTTTTTCAAAGACACTCCAATTTCTTTCACAACCCGAAGAAGACGGTGTTTAACTAAGAATACGAATTGCTAATTTTTGTAATTAAGGAGCACTGGAACCAAACATTCTCCACCATTCATCTAAATAAAAAATTAGACAAAAATAATAATTAGATAATGATAATTAAATTTTAAAGATTGAAACATTAAACATTTATGAAAAAGTAAATTTAAGTGCTTACAAGGTTGCATTTCTGTCGCTAATTTGATTGCAAGGGGCTTTCCAAAACTTTCTAGTTGATCACGAAAAAGTCTAACTTCCATCATTGCATCTTTTGGTTTGTTACACACATCCTTGTTTCCAATTAAATCGACCAACCCTTGCATCACTTTGGGTTTTTGACAATGGTTATCTCTATCATATTGAAATGTTGGATTCAAGAAATATGCAGTGGAGTGTATCCCTTGACGACACTGATTATCCCATCTGCTCTTGATAATACTTGTGTATGGCCTATATAATCTTTGGTTATTTTTGAACAATTTTTTGATTGCTTTCCGTACTCTACATAATCCATCATAAACATATCCAAGTGATGGCTTCTCATCAGCATCAACAATACGCAATAACCTTATGATAGGACCCAATATTTTTGTCATTATCAAGCAACAAGTCCAAAACTTGTTATCCAAAATAATTGAAGTTGCCTCCTTTCCTTTCACTATTCTTGCTAACTTGGAATCAGAATAATACTTACTTGTTATCAAAGCTTGTAAATCATGTTTATGATCATGCACACTCTTTAATGTAATAATGGTTGTTGCAAACTGAGTTGCGCCAGGACGGACAATCTCCCTCCATCCTTCTCTTTTTCTTAGCCAAGATAATAAAAAGATATGATTATACACAAGTATAGTTATTTTTGAAGCTTTGTTTGCTAGATCTTTCACATGACTCATAGAACATATTTCTTTTAAAATAAGATTCAAACAATGAGCGGCACACAGAGACCAATAAATATTAGCATACTTCTCATGTAGCAAAGCGCCCGCCTTTTTTATAATTTGCAGCATTATCAGTCACTATATAAACAATATTGGTAGCTCCAACCCATTCAACTACTTCTGAAAAAAGCTCACACAATGTTTCTGCATTCTTCTTGATATTAGAAGAATCAACAGACTTCAAAAATGACAAACCACAAGGGCAATAAACTAAAAAGTTTATTAATTATCGGTTTCTTATATCGGTCCAACCATCAGCCATTATTGTGCACCCTGATTCAATCCAACTATTCATGTCTACTAATAGTTTGCATTCCTCCCTACAATCTCTTAATTGATTGACTCTCATCATATAATACGTAGGTAATTTATAATCAGGACCAATTGCAGTGATTGCATCAATAGCCTTTTATGCAAAAGGTGATTTTAAAGCATTCATTGGTATGCAACTATCATAAAACCATCTAGCCATGGCCATATCAGCATGATGAACAACTTGCTTTGATGCCAAAACACTTTTAATAGATGTTTGTGATCCTGCTGATGTTCTAGGAGCGAAGAAATTTTCAATTTCATCTATCATTTTTTTACCTTTTTCTTCCGTAGTAGAATTTCTAGACGGAGCATTTGTTGATACACTCTCCTCCGCAGTTACATGGTCATCATAGATACCTATATTTTCTCGTGATTCTTGAATCTCTTGTTTTTTCTCTGAAATTCCTTTCAAATTCTCTTGCATTTTGTGATGAACATCAAGAGAAACTTATTTACAAGCAATAAAATTCCCTTTAACTCCCGCTAAATGTTGTTTCATCCTATTAATTCCCCTTCCACTATAAACTGTTCCACAATGCAAACTGTTGGATCGGTAGGCGCCCTTAGAGGGGGTGAATAAGGGTTTTCAAAAACTTAAATTATATTTTGAAAAACTTTGTAATAATGCAAGATTAGAAATCAAAATAGTGATTATAAATAAAGACCTAAATTGTTTTATAATAAAGGAGAGAATAATAAACAATTTAGAGAAATGAAGAACAACTCAATTTTATTACACAAAGAGAGACATGATTATTATTAATAAAATTGATTACAAAATTTTGATTTCAATGACGCTAGAAATCAAAGCGAAATATGAAAGACTCTTTTTGTTTTCTATACCGACTCGTATCCCCACGAACCGGTTGGCTTTAGTCGATCCTCCCCGGATTCGGCCTCAAGCCGCTCTAGCCAACCCCTCCCCAGATGTGGCCTCGAGCACCCCCTAGACCTAGCCTAGATCTAGTCGCCAACATGATGCGAGTTTTCCCCTAAGTCCTACCAAGACCTAGTCGCCAACACGAGGCGAATTTACTACTCAATTTAAAAGAAAAGATGTGAAATAACAAGACAACAATATAAAAACTCCCTCTATGTGGATCTCTTGGAGAAGTAGAAGAAGACGCAGAGTATGATCGTAGTCGATGCGGTCTTTCATCACGATGATGACGCGTGTTGAAATCTTCTCCACGGATCTCCTTAAGCCTTCACAGATTTGTGGGAGTATCTCTCTGAACCTTCCTCTCTATGCTGTGGCATGAAGCTCTGGAATTTTGGATCTCAAGAGGATAGGGAATACGGAGCCAATGGGTCCTTTTTATAGTCTCAGCGCTAGCGCCTGCGCTGGCGGTACCGCCGGCGCTATCCCATATTAGGACATGTTCTGCGCGGCAGAATCTTCAATCGGAGGAAACATTTCTCTCTTGCCTACTGTGCTCCTCTCTATCGCCTGCGCTATCGGATATCGCCTGGCGCTATCTCCTTCTGTAAGTTCTCCCGGCAATTGCGCTTAAGCAATCATTTCGTCGATAGGAATTTCGTCGAACGCAGCTAAGAGTTCGTCGAGCAAAATTTCGTCGAACGCATTTCTGAGCTTTTTGTCGAGCGCCGCTAACAGTTCGTCGAACGACAGCTAGCGCCTGCGCTAGTACTACCGCCAGTGCTAGTAGGAGTTTAGGATTTGATGGCTCAGCTTGGTGGCAACCTTCTTATGTAATCCTTGAGTCATGTGGACTTTGTTATCCTGCACACTTAAACACACAAGATCAAATACATAGGATTTGTTATTCTCAAACCTAGGAGATGCAGAAGACCATGTTCCAACAAACTCCCCATTTTGATAATAACAAATCCATTAATGATAAATCAGAGCATTAATATATAAGCATGAAGAAACATACTTGTGTGTGTGTGAGAGTGATGACTTAGGATAATTAATGATTTTAGCATTTAGAATTGCTCCCCCTAAATACATGCTCCCCCTAAGTGAATGCTCCCCTAATATGTAAGCTATCATCTTAATTAAGCATTATATTTTGATAGCATATTATATTTATCAGGTTAGTTCTCCCCCTTTTGTTATTAGCAAAAGCGGGTAAGGAGACACCACTTAAAAGTTGACAATAAGATAAAGGCATGATCGAGCTTGTAGAGAAGGAAATGATAAGGAGTTTTAGAATAATTTTTATAGAGATAGATCAGAGTTTTTAGCAATATAACATTTTCAAGTATTATTATGTTGGTTTATTCCCTTTTTAAATAAGAGTTGTAAGCATAACAAAATAATGTAATAATTTCCAAGTAACTGAACTACCCTGACAATATGTCTACACCCTAGCCCCGTACTAAGTGACGGATGGGCATGGGGAGCTGCAAACATGCCATAGGTTAGGGTGTTAGTCCCATATGCAAACACTAGACACAGCTCAACCTAGCACTCTTTCCCCCCAGTGCCTCGCAAGGCCCCACTGGAACCCTCCCCGGTTAAGGACAAGACATGACTAGAGATAAGGTTATCTAATGTCTACAACCCTACGCCCCCGCTATGGTGAGATATGAAGTCATGGATAATAATTATTGGAAACATTTAAGTGTTTTAAATCTAATGACATAGCCTACGGATTTATATTTTTATTTGAATTTATGAAAACACTCACATAGCTATTTTGAAGTCCATTAATAAAATAGAGTTTTAGCATTACAATATTTTCATAGAAATAAATCAGAGTTTTTTTTTTAATTCATGTTAAAAGCAACCAATATAGAGTTTACCAAGCAAGTCTACCACTTGTTGCAAGAAAGGAATTTGAAGATTCAAGTGATGATGCACACAAAATAAAAGACTTTAAATAAGCATGAAAGCGCAAGGTAAAACAATTATATGGTTATGATGCGGAAGACTTATAGAAATACAAGAAATATCTTATTGTAATCAATGATGATCCACAAAAAAGATATATGAGTTAAATTTCAAAAAGAAGATGTTTCAATGAAGTCCATATAATATTTTTGATCTTTTGAAGAATTATTTTGAATTAAAGTTTGAACTCATAAGATTGATCTTGGACTTCCCGAGGTCTACCCTGTGAGAGGTTCGCCTGGTACTAGGTGATGTGATGGGATGATAGCCCAAATCACCCTTTCGCAAGATACATGAAAATAGAAAAGTTAAGTCCAAAATAATAATTATTTGATACTTGTTTTTGTTTTATATTTTTGCATATGATTTTTGCTTTTAGAAATAAAATTTAAACAAATGACAAAACAAACCAAAAAGGCAAAACATATTTTTTGTAATTTGGCTTTTGTATTTTTGTATTTGATTTTTCAAAAACGAAATAAAAGCAGAAGTGCAAAAATGAATAGTACACATAGATTAATATATTTTTAGAGATTTTTCAAAAATTTAAAAATACATAAAAACACATAGGTGCGCTAGCGCCGGCGTTAGCGCTAGCGTGGGAAACAGTACACGATTTTTGATGATTTTGAAATTTTTGTTTGTTAATCTTGATTAAGTGTCCAAATAGTAGTTTCATGCTGAAATTTCAGATTTTTAGGAGATGTCTAGATAGTGCAAATTTCATGAAACATTAGCGATTTTGTATATGACTTTTCCAAATAAACTTTGCAAGTGATATATTTTAAGGCTTATATTTACCAATGTAGTTTGAAAATGATAGGATATGTAAGCATGAGAGGACATGAATGAACAATTCAAAAATGCATGATTTTAGTGATTGACAATAATGTTCATGCACAATAATACCATGGATAAGCCCTAGATGAGAATACTCAGCTTGTATATCTTGGTAAATATATAAATCCTAACATAGACACAAATATTCTTTAGGCGACAATGTTAGTATGATATGTTTGAGATTAATGTTATATCAAGGTTTGTTGATACAATGTCGCATGTATGTAACAATAGAGATTCAAATTTTAGACATAGAATAAAGTGATGATTCTAATTTATTTATTCATATAGATATAGAGTTGATTCTATGGTCTATGCAAAACATAATAGATTTATATAGTAATCATGATCACAGACTATATGTTTGGAAGGAATAAAATCTTTTGTAGTTATATTTGATGTTTGACTTAAAAGATCATATAATTTTGCATGATTATTATATATGATCAATAATATTAATTCATAGTGATTAAGTACTCATAATTAATTATTCATGATAATGTACATGAGGAATTTTTAAAGAAAATTCATATTCAACCTTATCAAATTATTAAATAAAAATGTTGTAAGGTGAATAGTGAATATGAGAAAATATGTTTATTTTGAAGAGTTTTATAAATTTTCTCTTTGATTTTTGAATATTAAACAAATACATATAATTTTATTGATTTTTCAGAATTTTAAAATTATAGAAAATCAGATACCTGAGCTAGCGCCGGCGTTAGATCCTAGCGCATGCGTTAGTTCACAGAGAGTGATTATTTTAATCATATGACCTAGATTTTCTTCGATTTTGCTTCTGATTTTTCTTAATTATGTTTGTGCAATGTAAGGCCTGTCTAATGAAGTGATGAGACGAAAAGAAATCGCAAAAAGTTGCGGAAGTTAAAATTTTAGTACATGGGATTCACATTCATTAAAGCTTCATACTCATTAGACCTTAATTCTTGAGTTTTGCACAACATATGCATGAGTGAAATGATCATAAATAAGTGACATAATATTTATGCAATTTTTCAATTCCAATTAGACATGATTATGATTAAACATATTTGGGGTAATTGAAAATGACGCAAATATATTAACTACCTAAGCAAAACTTGCGCATTTTATAAATTTAGCCTAATACCCCTAAAATACACCTTTTAAATCGATTTTGACACTTATTTCATTTAGTCTTAATAATATCATATAACAAATTTAGTTTTTCAAATATTATAAGACTTTTAGGAAATGAATTTAGAAGGATAGAAATAAAAAGGATAAGTAGATCACTTGAAAAATGATATGACTATTTATTCAATTTTATTCAATTTGATTTATTTATGAATTTTGGTTTAATATGAGAAAGTCATATCACAAGTCATATAAAGTGATCATATCATGATGGTTCAATAAAAACAAAAAAAAACAAAAAAGGAAATTAAGCATATCATGAAGTAGATAATTGATATTTTATTTTTTAGTTGATTTCTACTTCATGCAAATAATTGGATACTAATGAATGAGAGATTTAGGTATCCAAAGAGGACCGGGTGTGACGGTTCCTTTGGGTACCCGAATACATCGTGTTTGCTTTTGGGGAGATGGAAGTGAATGAGCCCTTTTGAGTGGAGTTTGTGTTTCATCTTTAACTTTGGGTTTCCATTCAAACCTTGGTTTAATATTATTCTTATATGTCAAATTTCCATGAAGATTTTGTAAAACATTGTTTATAGGAAATTTGTGAACATTTAATTTTTTGTTGGGAGAAACATGATTTTGTAAGTAATAATGATTTGGAATTTCATTTTCAGGCATTTGATATTTTTTATTTCCATTGTTAGGCTTAGGCATATTATGAAAATTCAGATTTAACTTGCTTTTGGAATTTGCTTGAAATTGTTGATTTATGTGTTGAGAATTTTTCTTTATAATTTCCTTAAGCAAGTTTACTTTAGTTTCCAATTCATAGTTCTTAACTTTAAGATTAAGTCTTGCTTTATTATACGCTATTATGCTATTTTTGAGAGTGGATACGATAGACTCAATATGATTGTTGTATTCGTTTCTAAAGTCATCAAAAGTTTCATCCATCTCTTTAATTTCAATTTTATAACTTGTACACATAGCACAGTCATTTTTCAAAGTTGAATTTTCAAAACATAATTTTTTATTTTGTTCTTTTATAAAAAGAAGTTCCTTTTCAAGTTCCTTGCATTTTTCTTTTAAATCATCACATTCCATACAAGGTGTAGTGTTTTCAACTAAGGAACCATGGATAGAACTAGATAAATTTGAATTTGATTCTTCATTAATTTTTGCCTTTAAATTTTAATTTTCTAAGCGCAAATGTTCATTAGCCTTTTATTAATTTCTTAATTTTGCGCTTTGTAATTTGTAGCAATTGTAAAGTAGAAATAGAGTTGCAAACAATAAGATGATTTGATTTCCTTACAGTGCTTTTGGATGCTGTGAGATTTGAGCACGAATTTTCTTTGTTGTCTTCATCCATTTGGCATTCGTCTTCCAGATATGGGATTTCTTCTTCTCTTTCACTTGATGTGCACTTCATGGATCCGTCATGAGAAGAGCATTCTTGAAGACTTGTGCAAGCTTGCATATTCTCCGGTTCTTGCGATTGCTCCATACCTGTAGAAGGAGAATCATACATTTCTTCAAGAAATTTCCATACTTTGTATGCACTAGAGAAACAATATATTAATTTGAAAATATCTTGAGATAAAGCACAAAAAATTTAATGCATAGCTTTTGCATTTAGGTGACGCTCTTGTTTATTTGATTCGTCCGTTGGTCTTGTTATTGATATATCCCAAGTGTTGATATCTAATGTTTTAATAAACCTTTCCATTAATAATTTCCACCCTTTATAATTTCTTCCTTCGAATAAATGTGGTGCAAGAGATTTTTCTTCTTTATAAAAATTTTCCCCACTAATAGAAGCGAGATCATGAGACACCATTATTCCTGGTTGTTAAGCCGATTGGAATAAAACCCCTCTGATACCACTTGTCTGATCGGTAGGCGCCCTTAGAGGGGGGTGAATAAGGGTTTTCAAAAACTTAAGTTATATTTTGAAAAACTTTGTAATAATGCAAGATTATAAATCAAAATAGTTATTATAAATAAAGATCTAAATTGTTTTATAATAAAGGAGAGGATAATAAACAATTTAGAGAAATGAAGAGCAACTCAATTTTATTACACAAAGAGAGACATGATTATTATTAATAAAATTGATTACAAAATTTTGATTTCAATGACGCTAGAAATCAAAGCGAAATATGAAAGACTCTTTTTGTTTTCTATATTGACTCGTATCCCCACGAACCGGTTGGCTTTAGCCGATCCTCCCCGGATTCGGCCTCAAGCCGCTCTAGCCAACCCCTCCCTGGATGTGGCCTCGAGCACCCCCTAGACCTAGCCTAGATCTAGTCGCCAACACGAGGCGAGTTTCTCCCTAAGTCCTACCCAGACCTAGTCGCCAACACGAGGCGAATTTACTACTCAATTTAAAAGAAAAGATGTGAAATAACAAGACAACAATATAAAAACTCCCTCTATGTGGATCTCTTGGAGAAGTAGACGAAGACGCAGAGTATGTTCATAGTCGATGCGGTCTTTCGTCACGATGATGACGCGTGTTGAAATCTTCTCCATGGATCTCCTTAAGCCTTCATGGATTTGTGGGAGTATTTCTCTGAACCTTCCTCTCTATGTTGTGGCACGAAGCTCTAGAATTTTGGATCTCAAGAGGATGAGGAAGACGGAGCCAATGGGTCCTTTTTATAGTCTCAGTGCTAGCGCCTGCGCTAGCGGTACCGCCGGCGCTATCCCATATTAGGACATATTCTGCGCGGCAGAATCTTCAATCGAAGGAAACATTTCTCTCTTGCCTACTGTGCTCCTCGCTATCACCTGCGCTATCGGATATCGCCTGGCGCTATCTCCTTCTATAAGTTCTCCCAGCAATTGTGCTTAAGCAATCATTTCGTCGATCGGAATTTCGTCGAACGCAGCTAAGAGTTCGTCGAGCGAAATTTCGTCAACGCATTTTTGAGCTTTTTGTCGAGCACCGCTAACAGTTCGTCGAACGACAGCTAGCGCCTGCGCTAGTACTACCGCCAGCGCTAGTAGGAGTTTAGGATTTGATGGCTCAGCTTTGGGGGCATCCTTCTTATGTAATCCTTGAGTCATGTGGACTTTGTTATCATGCACACTTAAACACACAAGATCAAATACATAAGATTTGTTATTCTCAAACCTAGGAGATGCGGAAGACCATGTTCCAACACAAACATCTGAATTTATTTTTTCCATTTGGATCTTTTAATAAACTGAAATGATCCCATCATGGATCATTTTTATCACGAATAGCATGCGTAGAAATATTCGAAGAATCAACACCTTTAATTTAAGTGAATCTAAAAAAAATTAAATTAAATAACGGCACACAACTACAGAAGTATATCAAAAGTATTGAGAAACACATACAAGAAAATGCAACTGATCATGCATAGATTTATTGCTAATATTCAGACATAAAATGTTTTTGAAACCAAACTTAATTCAATATTGATTTAGTAATGACGATATAACAAAACTGAGTAATGGTTTCTTACCTTCAAGAGTATAACAATATTGATACAATTATAGGATTACATTAACTTTTGGAGAAGAACCAAATTCAGTCACTTAATTTACATAAAAAATTAAGCTATTTTAATGTGGATAAAAATTCTGCCGGAGAATCGGAATTTGAGGAAATAAAAAAACATGAACCGACAAAAGAGAAAGAATGAACCAGGAGAAATGAAGATGAAGAGAAATAGATGAAGAAGAGGTACCTTCTGGTGCTTCGGGAGGACGAACGTCGGTGCTCTGCAGGAGAAGAAGGTTGGATGTAGGAAGAAAATCGGTCTCTGTGGTGGAGCCTGCTTGCTTCTTTCTATAAAACACAGCCCGCCCGTTTATGAAAAAATGGACAAGGTTTCCGGTTCGGTGGTTGAACCGCCCGATTCTCCGGTTTCAGGATGGGTCACACAAGAAACGGTTAGGAATTCAGGAGCGAACCGGCCAGTGGTTCGGTCGGTGGTCTGACCGACCGGTCCGGTCCGGTTCTTAAAAGCTTGTCAAATTTACTCAAAAAATCGTAAACCCCTTATTCACCCCCTCCCCCCCCCCCCCCCCCCCCCCTCTAAGGGCGCCATAAGATCCAACAAATTTTGGCAATTTCTTGCCCAATGTTCTTGGGGTTTTTAAGAAGAAAGTTATTCCCAGACACGCCCTTGGACACGGGCGTGATCAAGAGCATGAGTCCCCAATTTTCAGCTATAAAAGCCAGCAAGCTTAGGGGTTTCGACAAGCCGAGAGGTCTTAATCGATCAACCTAAGGTTAGTTGGTAGTATTCCTCGAGAGAGGTGTTATCATGATTTGAAAACCTCCACGATCGATTTTATCATCAAGCTTATGAATCTTAGTTTTACTAATTATTTTCCTTAAGATTGATTTGTGATCAAATGCTTTCTTTCTTTATATTTAATCATTTTTTTATAAAAAATAACTTCTTATTTTACCGATAAAATAATAACAATTTGTGTGAGTAGAAGTACTCAACAGCCCGGTGGAATATGGCACTTGATATTTTCTTATAAAATATCATATACTACGAATGATAGGTAATCTTGCATATAATTCATAGAATTGGAGAAAAATATATCTCTTAAATTTAACGTATCAGCGGGTTACCACCAGATTAGAATGGTTGAATTAGACATCCACAAAACAATGTTTAGAACCCACCATGGCCACTACAAATTTATTGGTATGCCTTTCAGACTCACAAACGCTCCCTCTACATTTCAATCCCTTATGAATGCTATTTTTCGACCTCACTTACGTAAGTTCATTGTTGTTTTCTTTGAAAATATTTTAATTTTTAGCAATACAACATCTGACCATCTTACTCATCTAACTATTGTTTACAAAATTTTATCTCAAAATCAACTTTATATTAAATACTAAAAAAAAATTTATCAAAAAGAGATAGAGTTTTTAGGGCACTGCCTTGCTAACGGTACTATTTCCCAAATAATAATATTTCCGCACTCGACCAGTACACTGCTCCAACCCCACAAAAAGAGATACGCTCTTTCTTAGGCATATCAGGCTTTTATAGAAAATTCATTAAAAACTGAAAGTGAGGTTAGATCTTAAAGTCACTCTAGAGGGGGGGTGAATAGAGTATTAAAACGTTTTTCACTTATTTTTATAGCGGAGTTAAAAGAGTGATATTTATATGTGTACAGAGTGAGTTATAAAAACAAATAAGAACACAGCACAGTACAGTACAGAAAAATAAACACAAACACAGCAGACACAAGGATTTATAGTTGTTCCCCAATAAACCTGGGTACATCTACTCTTCTACCACCCTAGGTAGGATTCCACTAGGTTTTTGATCAGGTGCCCTATCACCAATATATTTTTGATCATGTGTCCAAACACCAATGAGCTTTTGATCAGGTGCTCAAACCAACCACAGGTTTTTGATCAGGTGCCCTGCCACCAAGGGGTTAACTTTTGAAGGGAGTTAGAACCCTGTACAAGATGGGATAAAGAGAGTTATGAAGTTCTTCTCTGTCAATAATCTGAGAGAAGACTAGTGGATTGTGTTGATGTAAAGCTCCCCATGTCTGATAGAAATGGTTGACAGTTGAGGATGGAGCTTTCACTTGAATGAAACAAATCTTCTTTGATAGTTGATGAATCTGAGAGACAATGTTTCTCAGATTTGTTGTTGCTCTTGATGATTAGAACTTGCAGCAGAATACTGAGAGAATATTTGTTGATGTTGTTCTCAGAGAATGAACATGCTACTGTAGAAGATGAAGATCTGTAAAACTTTCTCTTTTCTGCTTTCTGTATTTCTCTCTCTGTATTACATCTCTGGTCGAGAGCCTTTTTCATTCTTACAGTTGTTATCTTCTTCTTCCTTTCTCCTTAGACAATATATCTCTGATTTGAATTTCAAATCCTCTGAATAAGGAATAGAACAATCAGGAGGATTAATTCTTGGAACTGCAATCTGATCTTTAATTCCATTCCCTTTTTCCAATATGTCAAATGTCTACTTTCTCGGGAAGAGAATGGAAAGTAATAAAATAGAAGGAGGAATTAAAATCTTGTCTTATCTGGAAATGAATAACTCCAAATAATAGAATAGATCCGTTTCTGATTAGTTGATCTGAGTTCAGAGAATAGAATAAAACTGATCTGTAGAAAATACGTCGAGCTGAGATAAGAATTCGTCGATCTGAATGTTGAGATCGTCGAACTGAATGTTGATTTCATCGAACTGAACTTCTGTTGCTGATTCGTCAAACGCAGATTGTAGTTCGTCGATCTCAAGTTGGAGTTCGTCGAACTGAAAGATAATCTGTTGAACTTGGCTGGAAGAACTGAGTGTGTCGAGCTGAGAAGCTATTTCATCGAACGCAGAGAGAAGTTCGTCGAACGCTGAGACTTGGGAAGTTCGTCGAACGCTGAGACTTGGCAAGCTCGTTGAACGCTGAGACTTGGCAAGTTCGTCGAACGCTGAGACTTGGCAAGTTCGTCGAACTGGAGCAAGACGTTCGTCGAACGCAGAATGCATTTTGTCGAACGCAGTATGGAGTTCGTCAAACGCAGAAACTTATTCTTTTCCTAAGTTCTAGCTACTCAGACAGCCTAAAAACTTTGAGCCTTAGACTATACATTGGGGGTCAACTTAGTCCTAGTCAACAGATAGTGATTCTAGCCCAAATCAGTAATAGGGTTGTTCCAACAATCTCCCCCTATTTGGGTTAGGACACTATTTGACAAAATCAAATAGTAAAATAAACAACAAAACAACAAAGCATATATATCTAACAGATTTTAAACATTTCAGCAGATATAAAATATGATACTCTGAGTTTTGAAATTTTACATTGAAAACAGAAATAATAAAAACAAATAATCAGAACCTTTTGTCTTTCTCTGAAGGAGGCTTGAATGTGATTTGCCTTTCAAATTCTTGCTTTCTGAATTCTGACATTGTAGAGAACTGAACGAAATCCTTGCCTTCAGCTTTTGCTTTTGTTGATCTGAGCTGTAGCAATAACTGGAACTGCTTTGTTGAATCTGAATCTACATTTTTTAGCTTTTGCTTTTGTTGATCTGAACTGAATCTGCTCTATCAAAATTTATTTCTGAATCTGCATTTGTATCTGTCATATCTGAATCTTCAAACTGAAACTGCTGGAGCTTCTTCAAATAAGTGAAACCTATCATAAAGGAGCTTCTTCATCAAGAACTGATTTTTGCTTCTTCATACAGTATCTCCCCCTAAAACTTGAGCTTCTACATAAAGCATCTCCCCTATCAAAAAGGAGCTTCTTCATGAAACATATCCCCCAGCCTAGTTTCAAGAAGACCTAAAGCTAGGCCCCTAGAAGAAGGGACATTTGATAGGAGGTAGGGAAGGATGCAATTTTAAGAAGGGGCATTGCCATTGTTCCCATTCCATTATTATCAGCTACTGGAGTTTGATCCTGGTGGACATGAACTTCTTAAATTGTTGTTCTTCAAACAAATGAAATATTTCTTGGAACATATAGTGATCCTGTACCTGCAAAATGTCTCTGGTAGAGGTGGTGTTCCTCTCCCTATTTAATATGTTAGTTGTTCTTGACCCAGACTACTTTGGGTCCTTTTGTTTTTCCACAAAAATTTGAAATATAAGATATCTCAGGTTGATCCTTATAGCCTTGTGGATGATATCTCCTTGGAGGAATTATCCACTCAGTGAAAGGATTTTTAGTATATTGAGAATAAAAATTCTTCAGATTTTCTGTATATTTTCGGTTCGACGAATTTGGATGAATTCGTCGATCGTCGTTCAACGAAGTGAAGTGCTTTCGTCGAGAGCCATTCGAATAATAACTATATTGAAGGTCTGTCTTCAGAGTTCGTCAATCTCTGTTCGACGAAATGAAGTGATTTTGTCGATCTCCGTTCGACGAATTCTGTTGAATTCTTTTATTCTTAACAGTCTTGCTTGAGATATTTTTATCTATTTCTACTGCCTCTTTGCCCTTGGCAGAGATGAACTTTACTGGTGTAGATAAAGTATTCTTCTTAAGAAGATGTGGCTCACTTGATGATGCACCCAAGCCCAGTTTGCCATTAAGTCCGGCATTCACTGTGCTTGTGATGTACTCCAGTTTGATACTTCTCCCATTGAGGGATTCTTCAAACTTCTTAGCTTCAGAAAACTTGTTCTCAATGAGAACAATGTGTTCTCTAGAGGCACCCAGTTCTTTCTTAAGATTGGCATTTTCTTCACTTAGTTGGTTCATTTCAGCCAACTTATTTCTGAGAGTGATTATCTCTTTCTCAGATTTAATTAAATCTAAACAAAGAGTTCTGAATTCATGTTTGAATTCATTTGAATTGAAATCAAAGGTAGAAATTACCTGATCACTGACAGTTTCAGATTCTGATTCTTTAGAGTTGTTTCCTGAGGCATTGATAGCCATCATGCAGAAATTTCTTTCTTCTTCATCATCATTGGAGCTGGATGATGATGCATATTCTGACTCACTGCTTGAGTCATATATAGCCATCAAGCATTGATCTTTGTCATTTGCATTTTCTTCATCTTCATAAGTGTTGGATGAAGACTCTGACTCTTCTGCAGAACCTTCAACCATGTTGTTGAGGGACATCCAGATTTCCCTGGCTGAAGTGCATTCCACAACTTTTTGAAAAATGTCATCAGACATTGTTTGTGCCAATATATTCATTGCTTTGGCATCGGCACTTCTCTGCTTCTTTTGAGCTTCTGTCCACTCAGGAGGTGGAATAACATTATTTGTTGTTGTTGTTGTTTCAGCACTTGTTGTTGTTGTAGGAGTAGGAGGTCCTGTCAAAATAACATTAAAAATATCAGCATTAATAGAATTCATATATAATCTGATCCTTGCCTTCCATAATGCAAACTTATTTAGCTTGCACAAAGGAGGTCTTGTGCTTGAGTATTCTTTGTTCTGTGCCAAGGATTTTTAGCAAAAGAAACTCTAGAAGAAAATTCAGATCTAATTGATCTTTTGATTCAGGTGTTAGCCTGTAAAGAATCAACCAACCTCTGATACCAATTGAAAGTAACCTCTGATAGAAGTTGAAAGTGAGGTTTAGATCTTAGATTTACTCTAGAGGGGGGTGAATAAAGTATTAAAAAGTTTTTCACTTATTTTTATAGCGGAGTTACAATAGTGATATTTATATGTGTACAGAGTGAGTTATAAAAACAAATAAGTACACAGCACAGCACAGTACAGAAAAATAAACACAAACACAGTAGACACAAGGACTTATAGTAGTTCCCCAATAAACCTTGGTACATCTACTCTTCTACCACCCTTGGTAGGATTCCACTAGGTTTTTGATCAGGTGCCCTATCACCAATGGATTTTTGATCAGGTGTCCAAACACCAAGGAGCTTTTGATCAGGTGCTCAAAGCAACCACAGGTTTTTGATCAGGTACCCTGCCACCAAGGGGTTAACTTTTGAAGGGAGTTAGAACCCTGTACAAGATGGGATAAAGAGATTTATGAAGTTCTTCTCTGTCAATAATATGAGAGAAGACTAGTGGATTGTGTTGATGTAAAGCTCCCCCTGTCTGATAGAAATGGTTGACAGTTGAGGATGGAGCTTTCACTTGAATGAAACAAATCTTCTTTGATAGTTGATGAATCTGAGAGACAATATTTCTCAGATTTGTTGTTGCTCTTGAAGATTAGAACCTGCAGCAGAATACTGAGAGAATATTTTTTGATGTTGTTCTCAGAGAATGAACATGCTGCTGTAGAAGATGAAGATCTGTAAAACTTTCTCTTTTCTGCTTTTTGTATTTCTCTCTCTGTATTACATCTCTGGTCGAGAGCCTTTTTCTTTCTTATTGTTGTTATCTTCTTCTTCCTTTCTCCTTAGACAATATATCTCTGATTTGAATTTCAAATCCTCTGAATAAGGAATAGAATAATCAGGAGGATTAATTCTTGGAACTGCAATCTGATCTTTAATTCCTTTCCCTTTTTCCAATATGCCAAACGTCTACTTTCTCAGGAAGAGAATGGAAAGTAATAAAATAGAAGGAGGAATTAAAATCTTGTCTTATCTGGAAATGAATAACTCCAAATAATAGAATAGATCTGTTGCTGATAGAATTGATCTGAGTTCAGAGAATAGAATAAAACTGATCTGTAGAAAATTCGCCGAGCTCAGATAAGAATTCGTCGATCTGAATGTTGAGATCGTCGAACTG
The DNA here is from genome assembly GCA_033032865.1 of Dactylorhiza incarnata. Taxonomy (NCBI): domain Eukaryota; kingdom Viridiplantae; phylum Streptophyta; class Magnoliopsida; order Asparagales; family Orchidaceae; genus Dactylorhiza; species Dactylorhiza incarnata. The sequence continues at coordinate 10,886,828 of JAWHQI010000043.1, read as the reverse complement.
AATGTTGATTTCATCGAACTAAACTTATGTTGCTGATTCGTCGAACGCAGACTATAGTTCGGCAATCTCAAGTTGGAGTTTGTCGAACTGAAAGATAATCTGCTGAACTTGGCTGGAAGAACTGAGTGCGTCGAGCTGAGAAGCTATTTCATCGAACGCAGAGAGAAGTTCATCGAACGCTGAGACTTGGGAAGTTTGTCGAAAGCTGAGACTTGGCAAGCTCGTTGAACACTGAGACTTGGCAAGTTCGTCGAACGCTGAGACTTGGCAAGTTCGTCGAACTGGAGCAAGACGTTCGTCGAACACAGAATGCATTTCATCGAACGCAGTATGGAGTTTGTTGAACGCAGAAACTTATTCTTTTCCTAAGTTCTAGCTACTCAGACAGCCTAAAAACTTTGACCCTTAGACAATACATTGGTGGTCAACTTAGTCCTAGTCAACAGATAGTGATCCTAGCCCAAATCAGTAATAGGGTTGTTCCAACAAAAACTATTCATTAATCACTACCAACACTCACGGACCTATTAAAGAAAAATAATTTTGTTTGGACTGAACAGGCCCAGACAGCTTTTGACATAATAAAACAATATTTAACTTCAAAACCGATTCTATCCTTACAGAACTTTAATGCAACATTTTTGATTGAAACGAATGCTTCCGGAATTGGAATTGGAGCAGTGTTGTTACAAAAACACAACACCATTGCATTCTTTAGTAAGAAATTGTCCCCACTAATGTAAAAAAAAATCAATGTATGTACGGGAAATGTACGCAGTTACATCAGCGGTGGCTAAGTGGAGACAATATCTTTTGGGACATCCCTTTCAAATTTTACCGACCACAAAAGCTTGCATAATCTGCTGACACAGAATTTACACACATCCAAACAACAATTATTTCTATCCAAACTTATTGGATATTATTATACCATCGCATACAAACTAGGAAAATACAATATCGTCGTAGATTCCTTATCCAGAGCATTTCATAATACCAACCCAACAAACACATAAACACCAACCCATCACAATCACACAACCCAGTTAAGTACACTTTCAGTGCCTAGTACCACATCATCCCTATTAGATGTATTGCAACATGATTATGCAACTGATCAATTCACCCAATAATTGTTGGCAGATTGGTTAGCCAATCCTTCAGCTCACCAGGATTCGGCAAAGAAAGGAATGCATATTTTTTATAAACATTGATTATATACCACAACATTCACAGGTCATTCACAAAATCATAACTGATTCTCACAATAGATTCTATGGAAGTCATTCAGGAATCAACGCGACCTTCACCGAATTCAAAACCAATTCCACTGGCACGATATGAAAAAACAAATCATAGACTACATCAAGCAGTGTGAAGTTTGCCAGAAGGCAAAACCTTTTAACCATTTTTCATATGGTTTGTTACAGCCACTACCCGTTCCAACCCTGCTTTGGACTGACCTCACCATGGACTTTATTACCCACCTTCCTAAATCAAACAACTACACAATCACCATGGTTATAGTTGATTGGTTATCAAGAGCTACTCACTTTGCCCCTATGACACCACCACTTTCCGCGCCATTAGTAGTAGCAGTGTCTGGGAAACATCAGGGAATTTGCATGGAATTCCACAATCAATTATTTCAGATCATGATTCAATTTTTCTGAGCCAATGTTGGCAAGACATTTTTAAATTACAAGGTACAAATTTACATTATAGATCATCCTATCACCCACAAATAGATGGCTTAACTGAGAGCAATAATCATTGTTTGCAGCAATATCTATGAATTTTCACACATGCAAACCCAAAAAAATGGTTTCTATATCTAAGCCTAACAGAATTTCATTTTAATACCTCAGTTAATACCTCGACCGGCATGACTCCATTCGAAGCCATGTTTGGTCGACCACCCCCTAAGCTACTTTCCTATTGTGCAGGAAGCACCAATAATGAAGATGTAGAGCTGACTCTACAAACTAGAGATGAATAGATTCATCAACTGAGGGAAAATTTACAGCAACGCATCAAAAAAGTTACCGACAAAAAGAGAGTGGACATCAAATTTCAGAAGGATGACTGGGTTTTGCTAAAACTGCATCCTTACCGACAGCTCACACTACATCGTACTCATTGCAGAAAATTAGCTCCCAGATTCTATGGACCCTTTCAGGTAGAAGAAGCTATTGGAGAAGTGGCATATCGACTACGACTGTCTGCGGACTGTACGATACACCAGGTTATGCACGTTTCACTTTTGAAACCTTACAAAGGGTAAGATGGCATACATGTTACCCCTTACCGACGCATAATTATCAGAATATACCAGTGCATACACCTCTAGCAGTGATCAGTTTATGCCAGATTATCAGAGATAACGTCAACATACCGCAAGGTTTGGTCTAGTGGAAGGATCATCCACCTGAAGACAACACATGGGAGGATCTGGATTCTCTCCCTGTTAACTTGTTGATAGTGATCTATATTACCACAAGCAGAGAGTGAAATATATTACTACAAGCAGGAGGTGAACTATAACTAATAAAAGCACGCAGGAAGAGGGAAAATCTGGGTGGAATAATGATGGGGATCAAAATATCTGCTGCAGGTCGAGTAGAGAAGCGACGCTCGGAGCAGGGCAGGAGGTGTCTTCCGATTGGAAGAGGACCGACAATGATATGTTAGAGCAAGATAACACATGATATATAAGTAGAGAATAGGGAGATTAATATTGATAGTTGATAATCCAAATACAAATAACCGAGAGACTTATATATAGGTCTCATACATCAATCCTTAAGAACATAGTTAATATAATACTCAATGCAATCTAAGGAAGATAAGCCATAAAGGCATTGGTAACTAGCAACCGTTCATTGGAAGGAGGAAGGATATCTTGGAAGTGTGCAGATGTCCATTGAATCCGCATTAATAACTCTTCGAGTTCGTAACATTGCCCCCGCCTCAAAAGCGAGCTTGTCCTCAAGGCGCGAAATGTGAGAGATGACACTGCATGTCAAAGAAGAAGTCCCATGAGGCCCGGGCTGGTTGATGGAAAGACAAAGAGTTTGGAGGTCAAGCGAGCGAGGAGGAGGAGATGGTGTTGGATTCGTGGCAGGGTGAAGGATGCACACCTCGAGCATGGCGAGCACAGCTGGTTGGGAAGCAAAAGTGTCAAGTTGGCATTGAGTGAGGAATGTGGTTGGAGAGCGGGTGCTGCTAAGCATATTTTCACAAGCAGCGACCATAAAATGAACCACCACGACTGTGGTTTTAAGTTGACCAATGACTTTTGATGCGCCAAAGGTTGCAGCAGATCCAACTATATCAAACTTCATTAATTCTATGGCAACAGTCTCACTAATCACATTATATGCAGTTGTTATCGAAGGAGTACATGGTCCCATTCCAACTAAACTCAGCATCTTAAAACCCAACCAGTGTAATCTGAGAACAGTTGATTGTCCAGGTTTCCCTTTGAAATCCTCTTCCGCGAAAGGCTCTGATAGAAGGTTGCCAAGTTGGTCATTTAACAATTTCAAAATAAGGTTTGCAAAGTTGGAGGCTGAACCTTTAGACATATATTTCTCAGAAACAACAACTGCATGAACATCTCACTTCCATTCAGCAATATCAATTTCCTTTGCAGAGAATGGGATGGTGTCATCATTGTTGTCGATTGGGGAACCTTCCAATGGAAAGATCCACTTATGGGGAAACATTAACAGCGTCCCCGACGACCTCCAAAATGTAAATTTGACGCCAATGAAGGCAGTGGTGCCCCAAAAAATATTTTTTGTCGCACCGCATGCATAGTCCTTTAGCCTCTTTGGTCGCCATTTCTGCAAGGAGAGGGATTTTTGGTTGTGAGGTTCGGATGTGGGGGTGGCGGCATCGGGGTGGAGGTAAGATGGGGGTGGGGGGATTTTTGTGGATTGGTGGTGGCAGATCAGGAAGTAGTTGCTCCAGGAGCTTTGTGAGGTGAATGACATGTGGGGGATCTTGGTTTTTGTGAGGAAGGCAGTTGGTTGGTGGGTGCCGAATGAAAGGTGTTAGATGAACTCATTAAGGTGGTTGACATTGGCATTGGAGGTGGGTGCGCGGGGACCTTGGATGTGGGCGGCGAGTGCTCATAGAGCCACGCGAATGTCATCCATGATGATTTTTTGAGTGGCAAGGTTAGTTTGGATGTGGTCGGAGAAGTTTTCCTTCGTGTCCTCGAAGTGGCCAAAATGAAGATAAGGTTCAACCGCCGAGTATCTATGGGCGGAAGGGTCGCCGACTCTGATACCAGTGATATGGATCAAAATATCTGTTGGAGTTTGAGTTGAGAAGCGATGCTCGGAGCAGGGCGGGAGGTGTGGAAGAGGACAGGTGGTGATATGGTGGAGCATGATAACACATGATATATAAGTAGAGAATATGGAGATTAATATTGATAGTTGATAATCCAAATACAAAGAACCGAGAGACTTATATAGAAGTCTCATACAACAATTCTTAAGACCATAGTTAATATAATGCATGTTGCGGCCCACTCGAGGCTCCTGAAATCGGTCGAGAATGGACCGTCTTAGCCCGTGAGTGGTCGAGCTAGCAATCAGTCACAGAGGAAAGAGACGACTGCAAGGGACCCTTTTTACCGTGGAAAACCCCGGAAAGGGGTGAAAAACCACGTGGTTGGAGCTGTGCCAACAAACTTCACAATTTGTTGGTTTCTTTACAATGCTTCTGAGAGAAGGCGAGGGAGACGTGCCGCTCCTCATTACAATTGCTAGAGAGAGAGTGAGATGTGTGTTCAGAGGGTGACGGGCCACCGCTCTCGAAACTAAGTCTTTTTCCTAGCCGCGGTGGGGAGCATCGCGCTCTAGGGCCTGGACGGTCTTTTGCTTTTGCTTGGGATCTTGAGCATCACGATCTACGCATTTGGATGTCTTTGAAGTGCATCTCGCAGTTCGTGATGGTGACTAGAGCGCGGAGCTTGCCGTTGGATTGATGGTGATTAGCACTGAGCGTTCTGTGCTTTGAGGGAAGCTTGAAGGCAGATAGAGATCTTCAAATGGTCTTCGAAAGTGCTTGAAGATTCTTTAAGGGCGTCTTCGAAAGAGATGAAGGTTCTCAAGGAGCTCTCTTGCACGTTGGAAAAGAAGGCCCTGGAGAAAAGGAGGATGAACCGCCTTCGTAGGATCTTCAAGGCGCTCGAAGACCTTCAAAGGAGGCGAAGAAGATCTTCGGAGTCCTTGACGATTTCCCTTGCACGTAGGAGGAAAGGAGGGAGGAGAGAAAAAATGGAAATGAAGGAGGGCCTTGAGTCCTATTTATAGGCCTCAGGGGTGGTTATGGTTGTTACACGGTTATCTGCAGGCCATAACCACCCTTTTTACTATTTGTAGGCCGATTTAATATAGATTAATATGCATATTTCATAATAATTTACTACGTGCATGCCGATATAATTTCGGATATTTACACCCACCCATAATGGGTGGTTACGGTGGTTATGCAGCTACCTGCACACCACAACCAATTTATGTGTTATACGCACAACCGTTTGTATAGTTTTGTGGTGATACATACTCATATGACGAGTATGGTTATACACACACCATAACCTTATTATTTGTTATATGCAGAAAAGATTGAGGGATTTTACTATTTGCACCCCATGATGAAGGATTTTACTATTTGCATCCCACGATGTTGGAACCGGGGTTCGGCCCAACGAGGAGTTCGGACCCCAAAGATGGGTGCAACTCGCGCTTACTGATCCCTCGAAGCAACCTGATCGAAGACTTAGAACTAAGACCCTTGGCGACAGTGTGGAGGTCCCACCACACACCCGGAAGATCGTAGAGCGCATCCCCTCCTAAGCCAAGAACTGAAGTCGGGCACCTTGGAGAGCTTTGAGAATGCTAACCAAAGATGACCTGAGGAGAGAGAAGCCAAAAAGAAGTCCTCTCCAAAGGTGCCCTTAGGGTCATATTTATAGTTTTCCTGAACCGGTATGCTGATAGCGGGATTCCGCCTTTTGGTTTTACTAAACGCACCCCAATTTGGCATGCTAACAGCCAAACTCCGCTGTTCTGAAGGGCTACTAGCAGCCCACCAGGGGCAGAAGGATAATTTCACCTCCTTATCCCCTAGGCAAGTGGCCTGCGAGAGCGCCACTCCTAACTCTTCTCACGAGTCTCCTCGCGAGTACTGCTCGCGAAACCTCCTTAGGCGAGCAGCCCGTGAAGGCATTGCTCGCCTTCCTTCTAACGATAACCATCCAGGTTAGGTCTCGCGTTCTCCCCTGTGAGATCGCTCTGGCTCGCCTCGCTTGGCTCTCGCGACTCCTAAATCGCGAGATGGCCACTTCCAGCCTAATTCGCACATTTTTGGGTCTTTCCTTCTCAGGCGAACACGGGGTTGTACACAATCCCCGCTCTTTGCGAGATTAATCTAAGCTCGTAATGAATCATCCACCCCCGGGTGTTCACCGACGACTGCTGATCTGTCGGGATTTTTTTTGTGGGTCCCACCACACAGCTATAAATACCACCCAAGCCGGGGCGACGCGCACCACTATTCTCTCTCCCTCTCTCCTTCTCTTTTTGTTGTAGCTGCCGAAAATTGCCTCTGATAGAAGAACTTTAAGCTCGCTTGAGGGCATCCAAGGCGGGCGAGCTCTCTATCATGGCCAACACTGCCTCTTGGATGACCCTCCAGACCACTCCTCTACTGCCCAAGATGAAAAAGGCGAAGCCAGTCCACCTACCCCCAGGGGGGACGGGACTGTACTGCTGGACTCCTCTCCTGATAACAGGCCCACCGGAGAGGTAAAAGCTATTCTTCTCGCTTAACTATTCATTTGATTTCACTAAACCTCGCCTGACCGCAGGACCCCCCTCCTATCGATAAGGGTGCGGGCGAAGACTTAACCGGGGCTCACCCCGATCCTCCGGCCAAGACTGATGTAACATCCCATTTCCTACTAGACCCCCTAACTTCAATTAGGGTAGGACATGTGGTGAGTGAGGGAGTTTGAGCTTGGTGGTGACCTTGGGATGCATTGAGTTGAGTGAACTCACATGTGATCCACTAAAGGAGGCATAATTGACCAAAAGTTTCATCAATTGGTCAACCAATGTAGCCAAGTGGACCACAGTCAAATCTAGGTCAAAATAGCCCAATTCAACTCAATAGGGTTCAATTCAGACTCAAATGGTCAAATTGACCCCACCACTAGTTGGTAAGCATCTACAAGAGTACTTTGGACCCAAAAGTCCCATCATGGGGTCACCAATTGGTCCAATTTGACCAAAGTCAAACTTAGGTCAACATAAGCCAATCCTACCCCAATAGACTCAATTCACCCCCAAAACATGAAATTGACTTCACCCCTAGCCTTAGAACATCATGGGGGACCTAATTGACTCAAAAGCCCCATCATGGGAACATCAATTTGACCAAATTGACCAAAGTCAACTTTTCCCCAATTTTGGTCAAAATCACACCCATTGGTTAAATTAGCCCACTTGGGGCATCACCATGACCCAATCCACATTTGGAGGTGTTAAGGAACCCAAGCTCAACATTCTAGACCAGTCAACCCACTCAATTGACCAAGTCAACATTAAGGTCAACCATGGTCAATTTTAGGCCTAAAAGAAGGAATTTGAAAGCCCAAACCAAATCCAATTGGGCTAAGGCCTCAAACTAAGCCCACCCAGCAGCCCAAGGGTGTAATTACCATCCATGTCCCCTGAAATTTGAAAAGGATGACATGCAAGGGGGTAGAATGGACTTTTCCCCAAATTCCCATTAAAGAACAAGAGGAATTTTGGGAATGGGGGCCAAGTGGCACACCATTCCTCTGCCCAAAGCCTCCCCTGACCTCCTCAATGAGTGCTCAGCCGAATTTGGGCTGAAGTGATGCCATGTGGTGGCTAGGAGGAGCAACCAAGGTGAACCCGAGCTCCCCCTCTTCAAACCTCCTTATACATCCCTCCCCAGCTCATTTGGACCTTTCCATTAGCTTCAGAAGGTGGAGAGCACATTAAATCGAGCCTGGGATCTTCGCAAATGGTGGGGAATTGAGGTTTTGAGCAAGCTCGTCGGAGAAGAGAAGATTCATGGCCAACCGCCGCCGTCAAGCTCAATTGAGGTCCGGTTCCGCCCCCCACCCCCCCCCCCCCCCCCCCCCCCCCCCCCCCCACCACCCCCTCCCATTGTGCTAGCATCCTAGATCCATTAGGAGAGACATCGGGCTCAATTGAGCCCGATCCATGGTGAGAAAAATGGAGAATTTCGAAAATCCATGGTGTTGGGTTCGCCGGAAAACACCACCTCCGGCGGCCAAACCACCGCCGGTCGATAGCCACCACCTCAGCAGAGGTGTTGGTGGCGGTGGCCGGCCAGGGAGGTGGCTGGATGGATGGGAAACAGAGATCTAAGTTGCTCCAGGTCGGGTATATCCTAGCCATTGACTAGAGGAGGAAGATGATTGGCAGCCGTCTGATCTGATTGATCAGATAATTGCAGACCAATTAATGTAATGAAAATATTCTGTCACACTTTCTTATGCATTTTCATGCTGGATTTTGAGGCCCTTAGAATCCTTTTTAGGAAATATGGCCTGAGATAGCTTTTGTAGGCCTTGATGTCTACTTTCATCAGAAATTTAAATTAGGTTATTTGGATCACTATAGGACCCACAACACTCATTTTAGTGAGACTGGTCAAAACATAAACCAGAAATTAATTAGTGTGCACACTCTAAAATATAAGTCTGATGGACTTGGGATTTTGAACATGCATGCATGTGCCTTATACCTAGCTTAGGTTTAAATATCAGAATTTATGGAGACAATTTTTCTATAGTTTTGTTCAAAACTTGAAAAATCAAATAAATGGAATATTTGGAGTTATATAACTCCAAATGACCCCAAATTTGGGTGTCATGTCTAATTAGACAACATTAGTCTAGGGTTAAATTTTGAGGACATTTGGACCTCTGCATGTAGGGTAATTTCTACTTGCATTTCTCTACCCTAGTGTGATATGGAGTGCCAATAACAAAAAGGGATGTTTTGTATATTTAGCATAAATGGCTTAGTGATAGCTTCTAGAACCTTGGTCATACCTTTTTTATGACATAATACATTACTCCAAGAAAAATTAGGATTTTTGGGATCAAAAATCCTAAGTAATTAATATAATTGAATTATATCACAATTATGTATTAATGAAATGTTTAAGGCAAAACCTTGTGAAAAAATATGAAACTCTGAGGAATACCTTGTAGCTTTAACTAGAACCACTGGAAATTTTGTAGGAATTTTTAGAGATTATTTCCTTAGAAATCATGAAAATTATCATATGTTGCATTTTTGAATAACTGAAATTTTATTGATGAAAATTATTGGGAAATTTTTTGAAACCCTGGAAAATCATGTGGAATTTAGTTATGAACCTCTGAGATTTTTGGTAGATTTTTGGATGGATAATACTTGGTGAAATTTCATATATTTAGTTTGTCACACTTCTTAATTTATGAAATAATTAAGGTGCAAAATCACTAGATAATTATGAAACTCTGGATAAGATGTTTTTTAGGTCAATATTGTACTACTGTAATTTTCTCAGAACTTTAGGAAGTTCAGATTTGGTACTTGTTGTACAAAGTCAATTTATCACCCCTTTTATGATAAATAGAAATTGTGAGTTTAAATTTGCTGGAAAATTATTATCTTCTGGAATTAGTGTTTTTATGCCGTTATAGTGCCACTGTAATTTTCTCAGAATTTTAGGAAGTCCAGATTTGGTACTTGTTGTACAAAGTCAATTTATCACCCCTTTAATGATAAATAGAAATTATGGGTTTAAATTTGCTGGAAAATTATGATCTTCTGGAATTAGTGTTTTTATGTTGTTATAGTGCCACTGTAATTTTCTCAGAATTTTAGAAAGTCCAGATTTGGTACTTGTCGTACAAAGTCAATTTATCACCCCTTTAATGATAAATAGAAATTATGGGTTTAAATTTGCTGGAAAATTATGATCTTCTAGAATTAGTGTTTTTATGCTGTTATAGTCTACTGAAATTTTCTCAGAATTTTAGGAAGTCCAGATTTGGTACTTGTTGTACAAAGTCAATTTATCACACCCCTTTATTGATAAATAGAAATTATGGGTTTATATCTGCTGGAAAATTATGAAACATTGGGAATCTTATTATTATGTCAAATATCACCTCTGGAAGAATATTTAGCAAGTTTGAATTCACTAGCATGATACCCTCTTTGCATTTTAGATGATAACAATTGATTAAATGAATTCTATAGAAGTCAAAATTACATGAAACCTGCTTAGATTCTGATCATCTCTTATTATATCCATCTTGAACTTATGATAAAAATTAGAAGTCATTTGGAAGTGATTTGACCAACATTCCATCGTAGGAATCTAAGTTAGTTATATGTCGTAGTCTGCGGATAGTGAAAATTCAACATGATGATTAGGTCAACAAAATCACTTAGGAAATCAGTGAGATTTGGATTATAACAAGATATGAGTATAGACCACTTAGAGGACGAAGAACTAGAGTTGAGCACCATTCAAAAGAACGGTTGCTTAGGAGTGAGGTGAAACATAAGTCATGAAAACACCTAAATTATAAAGAGTAATAAGTAAAGTGGGTCTTAGAATGGGGTAGCCACCAATAAGAGTAATTGTCTTGGAATGGGGGAATTGGGTTTCAGCCCATTGCATTCCCTAGTACCGCTGTGAGCCCTTCACCGGGTAAACCTCAGGAAGTCCAGGATTCACCCTAAACTTCTAAGTATACAATAATTAGACAAGATTAGTCTAACTAAATGAATAAGAGATATGGTAAACTTCATCCTGAGTTAAGGGATGGGAAGTTGTATTTCAGGACGAGTTAGTCCTGCGAGCTGGAGTCTCGGGATATAGAATATCAGGATGAGATGGTCCTGTGAGCTGGAGGCTCGGGAGGTTGTATATCAGGATGGGTTAGTCCTGCGAGTTGGAGGCTCGGGTGGTGATAAATTGCATGTGCAGAAGAACAAATTAGTGGCGGGTCTTCGGTACGGGCCGGTCGTCACACCGATGGCAGTACGTTGACTTGGGCGGGTGTGAGGTTGAGGGGCCAGTAGGTTGTTTATACTGCGGTCTGGAGGACGATTGATAAAGTAGTTTTTATATAAGTTTTTAATAGAAAATTTTGTAATTATTTAATTTGAATTTTCCTTTTTATGTCAATTTTAGGTTATAAGTAGTTCTTTTTGTAATTTTGATTCTAACTTAGCCTAATTTTAATATTTGCAGATTTCTGGGACAAATCGGGAAAAATCACATGTCACGCCCTCGGTCACGCCCGTGACCAAGGGCGTGTAACCTGAAGACCAGTCCAGGTCGATGCCGTGCTGTTGAGCTAGTCCACACCCAGTCACGCCCCAGGTCACGCCCGTGACCCAAAGTCACGCCCGTGACCATGGGCGTGTAATTTTAGAATCTGCCGCGTGGAGCTGCCGTCGAGACGAGAAGTTGCCGTTGAGAAGTCAACCAAAGTCACGCCCGTGACCCAAAGTCACGCCCGTGAACCAATGTCACGCCCGTGACCTTCCCGCGTGATCCAAGCACGCCGCCGCGCGGTCTGCCTAGCCCATGCCGGATTAAATGAAGCCGTCCTAAGTCACGCCCGTGACCCATTTGTCACGCCCGTGACATGTCCGATTTTCTCCCGCCGTCACGCCAAGCCCACGCCGCTGCCGGATCCAATGTTACAGTGATTACACGCCCTTGGACACGCCCGTGACCGAGGGCGTGTAACTTGAAAATTTTGCCTATAAATTCAGAGGCTCTCCTTGAGTCCAGGGTTCAGAATTTTGGAGTGGGGAAGGTGCTACTGGAGCCAATCTTGAGTAGTTTTTCTTTTTCATGTTCATGTTCATGTCTCTTTATTTTCATGCTCTCTTCCTTTTCTAATGCAATGTATTAGCTTTCCCTTAGTGCAATAGTCTAGTTTAAGCTTGTAATCTTGTTTTTCCTAGCTTGCAATTTCCTTTCTTAAGTCTTGTAATAGTTTTTCATTTAAATAAAAAATAGTTTGTTCTCTTTATTTTGTCTCCTCCTTAGCTAAAGTTTCTTAATATGCATTTTTATTTTTTTTCCTCTTCCCCCTCCACCATGATTAACTAATCCTCATTAGTACTCGATCAAAATGATCCGAGGATGAGTTAGACAAGTTATGATTTTCTAAAGTTTTCTTTTTCCGTTTTTATAAACACTTGAATTATCCTTGATTTTTAATTAGTGAGGCCATACTTTCGATATATGGTTTTCGCTTAAGTTTTCATATTTAGTTAGCCGAGAGGCTCAAAGTATGAATCGATCACTCAAGGGTAAAGAGAGTTGCACGCACCCCTCGAGAGAGGATGACGTAAATCTCCCGGATTGGAGTCAAATCCAATAGTGGGGTTCACCTCGTAAAGCAAGTTTTAGGTAATCGATTATAGGACGAGAGTCCGGTTGATTTTTCCTAATCTTAGTTGGGCATTAACCTCGAGAGAGGCATGTTCGAGCTTCGGGAACCTCCACGGTCAAGTAGTTCAATTTAAACGGAATTAGATTTAATTTCTTTTTACTTGTCTTTTCTCACTCCAAGGTGACTTTTGATTGAGTACTAGCCTCTTTTATCATCATCTAAACCCTTAATTTAGCTTGCAATTTCTCTTTTTTAGCTAAGAACCAAAACCCCAAAATATCATTAGATAAGATAATAGTGACTTTCCTCAAAGTAGAAGTAATCGACGCGCCCCGTGGAATACGACCTTGGTATTTCTTAATATCCTATACTATAGACGATAAGGTACACTTGCCTTTATCGGATATAGTTTTGGAGAAAATCTCAACCCTTCACTAAAATTTCAAAACCGTAAAAATATATATCAAGTTTTTGGCGCCGTTGCCGGGGAATTTTCAAAAAAAAAAAAAAAAAAAAATATATATATATATATATTTTCTTATGTTTTTCTTCTATTTTAGCACTTGTAAAACCCAAAACTCAAAAAAAAAATAGAAAACAGAAAAATTTAAATCTTGGAAAGGGACGTTTGGGATTTTATCCCATCACACCTCCTAGTACCTTGCGAACCCTTCACCGGGTAGCCCTTGGGAAGTCCAAGACTTGCAAAAAAATTTGTTAAGTTTTAAATCTAGTTTCCTTTCTTTGTAAATAGTTTTTAATGAGAAAAATTCAAAAAAAAAAAAAGATAATATCAAAAATTCAAAAAATTCTTATTTCCCTCCTTGTTGTTTTTGTGATTTCTTAGAAATCTAGTTGAGAATGTTTATAAGCATGTTTAAGTTTTTAATTGGCTAAAATTTTGCTTATCATAGTTTGTTAATTTTAAATTTGAGGTAATCTTGATTTAAGAATCATCTTATGATTTTAAATTGATTAGAGAATTTTGTTAGCATGACTTCTCTTTTTATTTTTAAATGGCTTCATTTTGTAGTAAATTTCCTAAACCTCTTTAGATTTCAATTATACTTTCTTCTAACTTCTTAGATCTTAGGAATTTTAATTTTACTAGAATTTGCTCTCAATATGATTTAAAACTAGCTAGATTTATTTTTCCCCTACCCTACCCCCTTTGATGGCATAAAAAAAAAATGTGTATTAAAAGATCATATGTCATGGGAATAAGAGGATAAAATTCATTATTCCCTAAAACATATGCACCCAAAATATTTGAAAAGATTATATGGCATGGAGTAAGAGGATAAAATTCATTACTCCTAAACCATATACATTTTGGGTTTTTATTAGAAGAGAAAAAAAAAAAAAAAGAGAAAAGAAAAAAAAAGGGGAAATTTCATGATAAATTCCATTTCCTCCATTCAAAAATTTCTCTTCTTATGCCAAATTCTATGAAATCACCCTTAGCCAATTATCATTGTTCTAGTTTTAGTTGAAAATTATGGAGAGAGCAATATTTAGTAATTTACTTTTCCTTAAGATTCTTTTAAGATAGAGTTCTTATAATTTTAATTTAATTTAGTTTTATAATTTCTACAATTTTGTCAAACTACTTAATTTTCTTGAGAAGTTATTGCCTAAACATTTTTTCCCTCTTTTCAAATCATCATCATAATTTAGGACTTAACTCCCCTTGAATTTACTCTTAACTTAACTTTTGGTTAAATGAAATTTTAGTTTTAAATTAAAAAATTTTTTAAGGATGTCTTATAAATTATGTCTCACACTTTTGCTCTGGAATAGCAAAACCTCAAGTATGGGGGTATTTGATAAAGTAGTTTTTATATAAGTTTTTAATAGAAAATTTTGTAATTATTTAATTTGAATTTTCCTTTTTATGTCAATTTTAGGTTATAAGTAGTTCTTTTTGTAATTTTGATTCTAACTTAGCCTAATTTTAATATTTGCAGATTTCTGGGACAAATCGGGAAAAATCACATGTCACGCCCTCGGTCACGCCCGTGACCAAGGGCGTGTAACCTGAAGATCAGTCCAGAGTCGCAGCCGTGCTGTTGAGCTAGTCCACACCCAGTCACGCCCCAGGTCACGCCCGTGACCCAAAGTCACGCCCGTGACCGGGGGCGTGTAATTTCAGCATCTGCCGCGTGGAGCCGCCGTCGAGACGAGAAGCTGCCGTTGAGAAGTCAACTTGAGTCACGCCCGTGACCCAAAGTCACGCCCGTGACCTTCCCGCGTGATCCAAGCACGCCGCCGCGGCGTCTGGCTAGCCCATGCCGCATTAAATGAAGCCTTCCTGAGTCACGCCCGTGACCCAATTGTCACGCCCGTGACATGTGCGATTTTCTCCCGCCGTCACGCCAAGCCCACGCCGCGACCGGATCCGATGCTGCAGAGATTACACGCCCTAGGTCACGCCCGTGACCGAGGGCGTGTAACATGAAATTTTTGCCTATAAATTCAGAGGCTCTCCTTGAGTCCAGGGTTCAGAATTTTGGAGTGGGGAAGGTGCTGCTGGAGCCAATCTTGAGTAGTTTTCCTTTTTCATGTTCATGTTCATGTCTCTTTATTTTCATGCTCTCTTCCTTTTCTAATGCAATGTATTAGCTTTCCTTTAGTGCAATAGTCTAGTTTAAGCTTGTAATCTTGTTTTTCCTAGCTTGCAATTTCCTTTCTTAAGTCTTGTAATAGTTTTTCATTTAAATAAAAAATAGTTTGTTCTCTTTATTTTGTCTCCTCCTTAGCTAAAGTTTCTTAATATGCATTTTTATTTTTTTTCCTCTTCCCCCTCCACCATGATTAACTAATCCTCATTAGTACTCGATCAAAATGATCCGAGGATGAGTTAGACAAGTTATGATTTTCTAAAGTTTTCTTTTTCCGTTTTTATAAACACTTGAATTATCCTTGATTTTTAATTAGTGAGGCCATACTTTCGATATATGGTTTTCGCTTAAGTTTTCATATTTAGTTAGCCGAGAGGCTCAAAGTATGAATCGATCACTCAAGGGTAAAGAGAGTTGCACGCACCCCTCGAGAGAGGATGACGTAAATCTCCCGGATTGGAGTCAAATCCAATAGTGGGGTTCACCTCGTAAAGCAAGTTTTAGGTAATCGATTATAGGACGAGAGTCCGGTTGATTTTTCCTAATCTTAGTTGGGCATTAACCTCGAGAGAGGCATGTTCGAGCTTCGGGAACCTCCACGGTCAAGTAGTTCAATTTAAACGGAATTAGATTTAATTTCTTTTTACTTGTCTTTTCTCACTCCAAGGTGACTTTTGATTGAGTACTAGCCTCTTTTATCATCATCTAAACCCTTAATTTAGCTTGCAATTTCTCTTTTTTAGCTAAGAACCAAAACCCCAAAATATCATTAGATAAGATAATAGTGACTTTCCTCAAAGTAGAAGTATTCAACGCGCCCCGTGGAATACGACCTTGGTATTTCTTAATATCCTATACTATAGACGATAAGGTACACTTGCCTTTATCAGATATAGTTTTGGAGAAAATCTCAACCCTTCACTAAAATTTCAAAACCGTAAAAAATCTATATCAAGTTTTTGGCGCCGTTGCCGGGGAATTTTGCGTAGATATTTTGAAACAAGGATAGCTATTAATTTTATCATGTTGTTTTTATTTTAGTTTTTCTATTTTTGAAAATCTTAAGGGTGAAATTAAAATTCTTGGAAAGGACGCTTTGGGCTTGAATTCCCATCACAGCCTCTAGTACCTTGCAAACCCTTCACCGGGTAGATCTTGGGAAGTCCAAGACTAACTTAATCCGCCTAAAAAAGAACAAAAAAATATTCTCTCTTTTTTTTTCTTCTTCTTTCCTTCTCTTTTTAGTGTATGACCCGTGGTAGCACTTCGATTCTTCCTTTTGATCCGGAAATTGAGCGAACCCTTTTGAGGCACCGCCGTTCTCGTGATCAAGGAAATCAAGTAGAATCTGAAGAGTCAATCGGGGACACTAACGCAGCAAATATGGATCATAATCTTAATCCTCCTAATCTTAACGAGCCAAACCCTAATGAGGACGCGCAACGGACCATGTCCTATTATGCGCGGCCGAATTTGGAAGGCACACAATCGAGTATTGTTCGCCCCGCGGTGGCGAACAATAATTTTGAGATCAAGTCCAGCATCATACAAATGGTGCAACAATCGGTGACCTTTGATGGTCAACCGGACGAGGATCCAAATTCACATATCTCTTACTTTCTTGAAATTTGCGACACTTTTAAGATCAATGGCGTCACCGATGATGCCATTCGATTACGTCTTTTTCCTTTCTCTCTGCGGTCTAAGGCCAAGCAGTGGCTGGGCTCCCTACCAAGGGGATCCATCACTACATGGGCCGAAATGGCGGAAAAATTTCTTAATAAATATTTCCCGCCTTCAAAGACCGCTAAATTACGCACGGATATTGCATCGTTCATGCAAATCGACTCGGAGACTCTCTATGATACATGGGAGCGCTTCAAGGAGCTTTTGCGTCGATGCCCTCACCACGCACTTGCCACTTGGCAACAAGTGCAAATATTTTATAATGGCTTAAATCTCCAAACGAGGCAAATGATTGATGCGGCCGCCGGGGGGACATTAAATAACAAAACCCCGATCGCCGCTCAAGAGCTTTTCGAAGAGATGGCCACAAATGCGTATCAATGGAACATGCCCCGAGCGCGGCCTAATAAGCCGGCCGGAATTTTTGAAATAGACGCTAACGCAAATTTGGCTTTACAAGTTGAGCGCTTAACAAAGCAAGTGGCGGAGATGTCTGCTTCCTCCGCCACTCCTCCTTGGGCTAATAATATTTTACTTG
The DNA here is from genome assembly GCA_033032865.1 of Dactylorhiza incarnata. NCBI lineage: Eukaryota > Viridiplantae > Streptophyta > Magnoliopsida > Asparagales > Orchidaceae > Dactylorhiza > Dactylorhiza incarnata. The sequence goes on along the minus strand of JAWHQI010000043.1, from coordinate 10,869,487 downwards.
AAGAGCAAGTTGATTACATGGGAAATCCACCTCGGCCTTCCTATAACCCGAACACCGCTCCGTATAATAACACCTACAACGCGGGTTATAGGAATCATCCGAACTTCTCATGGAGCAATCAAGGAAATGCTCAGCGTCCCTTAAATTTAAATCAACCTCCAAATCAACTTCTCAATTTAACTCCCCCTCAAAATTTTAATCCACCCGGTTTTCCACCGCAACAGCAAAAACCCTCTCCGCTTGAAGAGGTTTTTGCAAAATATGTTGCTACAACTGAAGCGAACATCCGGAACCTCACCGGATCGATCAAAAATTTAGAGAACCAAGTGGGCCAGCTAGCAAAGATAATCTCCGAGCGACCGCAAGGAGCCCTTCCGGGAAACACGGAGCCCAACCCAAGGGAGAGCGCAAACGCGATTACACTCCGAAGCGGGAAGGAGGTGGCTTCTAAGCAGGACGAACCCATGGTAACTTCCTCTCCTCCTCTTCCTCCTATTTTATCTTCAATTTTACCTACTACGTTAGCTCCGCGCGCTTCTACTTCTAATGTTCCGTATCCATCTAAGTTTAAAAGCGAGAGCGCCGAAAAGAATTATAAAAAGTTTTTAGATATTTTAAAGCAAATCCACATTAATGTACCCTTCTGCGAGGCTATCTCTCAAATGCCTAAATATGCGAAATATCTTAAGGAGTTGCTCTCCAATAAGAAAAAATTAGAAGATATTTCGCATATTTCTTTGAACGCAGAATGCTCCGCGGTTGTACTCAACAAATTGCCTACAAAAGTGAATGACCCGGGACGGTTTTCCATCCCGTGTTTATTTGGCAATTCGTTAGTAAAACACGCTTTAGCGGATCTGGGAGCAAGTATCAATCTCATGCCTTTTTCATTATTTAAGAAACTAGGTTTAGGAAATCCAAGCCCCACTCGAATGAGTATTCAATTAGCGGATCGCTCTTTAAAATATCCGGTAGGAATAGTGGAGGACGTGCTCGTCAAGGTCGACAAGTTCATCTTCCCGGTGGACTTTGTCATTCTTGACATCGAAGAGGATGCCGAAGTACCCCTCATACTCGGCCGCCCCTTCCTTGCCACCTCCCGCGCCATTATTGACGTAAGTAACGGAAAGCTCCTCCTTCGGGTTGGAGATGATGAAGTTTCTTTCGGCATAAATTCCTCGATGCGGAACACATTAGAAAACGACGATTCATGTTTTTACCTGGAAGAGTGTTGGGAATTCGATTCCCCTCCCGAGTTAGTCTCCACCTCGAGTCACGAGTCCGAGTTCGCCGAGCTCTTTTGTCTGGAAGAAGAAGAAGTCACTCGTTTCACACCACCCGAACCACTATTTTTAGAAAAATTAAAAATCAAAACATCTTATGAAGAGCCACCCGTTTTGGAACTAAAGCAACTTCCCCCTCACCTTAAGTATTTATTTTTAGAAAAAGAGTCGAAGCTACCCGTCATCGTTTCATCCGAACTTAGCAACTCAGAAATTTCCGAGTTGGCTATTGTCTTAAGAAAGCACCGCCACGCAATTGCGTGGCAAATTTCGGATATAAAGGGTATAAACCCTTCCTTCTGCACTCATAAAATCTTCCTCGAAGATAATTCCCGAAATTCGGTCCAGCCTCAACGACGGCTAAACCCTAACATGAAAGAAGTCGTTAAGGCCGAAGTGATCAAACTATTGGACGCGGGAATTATCTACCCGATATCGGATAGTACTTGGGTTAGCCCAGTACAAGTCGTACCAAAGAAAGGTGGCATTACGGTAGTAGCTAATGAGAATAACGAGTTGATCCCAACCCGTACTGTTACGGGTTGGCGGATGTGCATCGATTACCGAAAACTAAATGATGCCACCCGTAAGGATCACTTCCCCCTACCATTCATCGATCAAATTTTAGAGCGCCTTTCAGGTCACTCCTACTACTGTTTTCTCGATGGTTTGTCGGGATATTTTCAAATACCGATTTCGCCCGAGGACCAAGAGAAAACCACTTTCACTTGTCCCTTTGGCACCTTCGCTTATCGAAGGATGCCATTTGGTCTTTGTAATGCGCCAGCTACATTCCAAAGATGTATGCTGGCAATATTTGACGAGTTAGTAGAGGAGGTGATGGAAGTGTTTATGGACGACTTTTCCGTGTTCGGAAATTCATTTAAAAATTGTTTAAAAAATCTTGAGCGCGTGTTGCAGCGATGCGAGGAAACGAATTTAGCACTTAATTGGGAGAAATGCCATTTTATGGTCAAGGAAGGGCTAGTCCTTGGTCATAAAATTTCGGGCATGGGGATCGAGGTCGATAAGGCCAAGATCGAAGTGATTGAAAAACTTCCCCCTCCAACAAACGTAAAAGCTATTCGTAGTTTCCTAGGCCACGCGGGGTTTTATCGGCGCTTTATACAGAATTTTTCAAAAATCACAAAGCCGTTAACCCACCTTCTTGAAAAAGAATCCTCGTTTATTTTTAGCGATGAATGCCATTTGGCTTTTAAACTCATCAAAGAGAAACTTATAAACTCCCCGATTCTAGTCGCGCCGGATTGGTCGCTTCCTTTTGAAATCATGTGCGACGCGAGTGACATTGCGGTTGGTGCCGTTTTAGGCCAACGGGTGAGTAAGTATTTCCACCCTATTTATTATGCGAGCAAAACACTCACGTCGGCACAAGCGAATTACACCACAACCGAAAAGGAGCTTCTAGCGATCGTTTTTGCCTTCGATAAGTTTAGGTCATATATCACCCTCTCAAAAGTTATTGTCTTCACGGATCACTCCGCACTTAGGTATCTTTTAAGCAAATCGGACGCCAAGCCTCGTCTTTTGCGATGGATCCTCCTCTTGCAGGAGTTTGACTTAGAGATCCGGGACAAAAGAGGAGCCGAAAACTTGGCGGCCGATCATCTCTCCCGTTTAGAAAACCCCGCCTCGGAAGTTTTGATAGAATCTGACATCGATGATAAATTTCCCGAAGAGCGCCTCCTCGCTCTCGAAGATATTAATACGTCGTCTACCCCCTGGTTTGCAGATCTGGCTAACTATTTAGTAGCCCGGGTCTTGCCAAAAGAATTCTCGAGTCAGAAAAAGAAGAAATTCTTTTCTGATTTAAAGAATTACTTTTGGGAGGATCCCTTTTTATTCCGTGTATGCGCAGACCAAGTGGTGAGACGATGCGTCTCGAGTAAGGAGGGTCTTAAAATTTTACGACATTGTCACGAGGGACCATCCGGTGGTCATTATCATTCGAACCGAACCGCGAGGAAGGCGCTGGAGGCAGGCTTTTATTGGCCCACGCTCTTCAAAGATGCTCACACCCTTGTGAGTACTTGCGACAGCTGCCAGCGGTCGGGCAACATCTCTCGCCGGGATGAGATGCCCCAAAATATTTTCTTAGAATGCGAGATTTTCGATCTTTGGGGCATTGATTTCGTTGGTCCTCTCCCTCCTTCATTTTCAAATAAGTATATTCTAGTGGCGGTCGACTACGTGTCAAGGTGGGCGGAAGCGCAAGCTCTCCCCACCAACGATGCGCGAGTCGTCGTTAACTTTTTAAAAAAATTATTTTCTCGATTTGGCACTCCGCGCGCTATTGTGAGTGATCGGGGCACCCATTTTTGCAATACTCAATTCACAAAAACTTTAGCAAAATATGGTGTCACGCACAAACTATCCACTGCATATCACCCACAAACGAGCGGCCAAGTCGAAGTGGTTAATCGAGAATTAAAGCGAATTTTAGAGAAAACGGTTTCTATTAATCGGAAGGATTGGGCAATAAAGCTCGATGACGCGCTTTGGGCCTATCGTACGGCGTACAAGACCGCTATCGGTTGTACACCATATCGAATGGTCTATGGCAAGGCTTGCCACCTTCCGGTCGAATTAGAACACCGCGCATTTTGGGCGCTTAAATTTTTAAATCTCGATTCCACTTTAGCGGGTGAACAAAGGAAGTTTCAAATAAACGAGTTAGATGAATGGCGAGCGAATGCGTATGAGAGCAATAAATTATATAAGGAGCGAACAAAGTTTTATCACGATAAACATATAAAATTTCCGAAAACTTTTTCGCCGGGCGATCTCGTCCTCCTTTATAATTCTCGCCTTCGTCCTTTTTCCGGGAAAATTAAAATCCCGATGGTCCGGACCCTTTATTGTTAAAGAGGTTTGGTCCTATGGGACAATCCTAATTTCCCACCCGGAAAAAGGCTCCTTCAAAGTTAACGGGCACCGCCTTAAATTGTATCTTCCGGGAGACGTACCTAATGACAAGAGTGATGCGATTTTTCTTCATCATATAACATAATCGGCAAGTGGGTCAAGCTACGCGACCTTAAACAAAGCGCTTTTGGGAGGCACCCCAAAGTTATCTTCTGTTATTTTCTCTTGTCTCTTCTTTTCTGCTTTAACAACTTTTGCAGGTAATCGCGGCTTCCCCACAAAAGCTTCAAAAAAATCAGGGAAGCCCTTTTTCCTTCTCTTCTTTCGTTTTTGCATTTTTTTTTATCTTTTCCTACTTCATACTTATTTTTAAACATTGGGGACAATGTTTAACTTTAAGTATGGGGGTGTGAATAGCCCTTTGTAAATTCTTGTAAATAGTTGTTAAATTAGAAAATTTTCAAAAAAAAAAAAAAAAAAAAATATATATATATATATTTTCTTATGTTTTTCTTCTATTTTAGCACTTGTAAAACCCAAAACTCAAAAAAAAAATAGAAAACAGAAAAATTTAAATCTTGGAAAGGGACGTTTGGGATTTTATCCCATCACACCTCCTAGTACCTTGCGAACCCTTCACCGGGTAGCCCTTGGGAAGTCCAAGACTTGCAAAAAAATTTGTTAAGTTTTAAATCTAGTTTCCTTTCTTTGTAAATAGTTTTTAATGAGAAAAATTCAAAAAAAAAAAAGATAATATCAAAAATTCAAAAAATTCTTATTTCCCTCCTTGTTGTTTTTGTGATTTCTTAGAAATCTAGTTGAGAATGTTTATAAGCATGTTTAAGTTTTTAATTGGCTAAAATTTTGCTTATCATAGTTTGTTAATTTTAAATTTGAGGTAATCTTGATTTAAGAATCATCTTATGATTTTAAATTGATTAGAGAATTTTGTTAGCATGACTTCTCTTTTTATTTTTAAATGGCTTCATTTTGTAGTAAATTTCCTAAACCTCTTTAGATTTCAATTATACTTTCTTCTAACTTCTTAGATCTTAGGAATTTTAATTTTACTAGAATTTGCTCTCAATATGATTTAAAACTAGCTAGATTTATTTTTCCCCTACCCTACCCCCTTTGATGGCATAAAAAAAAAGTGTATTAAAAGATCATATGTCATGGGAATAAGAGGATAAAATTCATTATTCCCTAAAACATATGCACCCAAAATATTTGAAAAGATTATATGGCATGGAGTAAGAGGATAAAATTCATTACTCCTAAACCATATACATTTTGGGTTTTTATTAGAAGAGAAAAAAAAAAAAAAAGAGAAAAGAAAAAAAAAAGGGGAAATTTCATGATAAATTCCATTTCCTCCATTCAAAAATTTCTCTTCTTATGCCAAATTCTATGAAATCACCCTTAGCCAATTATCATTGTTCTAGTTTTAGTTGAAAATTATGGAGAGAGCAATATTTAGTAATTTACTTTTCCTTAAGATTCTTTTAAGATAGAGTTCTTATAATTTTAATTTAATTTAGTTTTATAATTTCTACAATTTTGTCAAACTACTTAATTTTCTTGAGAAGTTATTGCCTAAACATTTTTTCCCTCTTTTCAAATCATCATCATAATTTAGGACTTAACTCCCCCTTGAATTTACTCTTAACTTAACTTTTGGTTAAATGAAATTTTAGTTTTAAATTAAAAATTTTTTTAAGGATGTCTTATAAATTATGTCTCACACTTTTGCTCTGGAATAGCAAAACCTCAAGTATGGGGGTATTTGATAAAGTAGTTTTTATATAAGTTTTTAATAGAAAATTTTGTAATTATTTAATTTGAATTTTCCTTTTTATGTCAATTTTAGGTTATAAGTAGTTCTTTTTGTAATTTTGATTCTAACTTAGCCTAATTTTAATATTTGCAGATTTCTGGGACAAATCGGGAAAAATCACATGTCACGCCCTCGGTCACGCCCGTGACCAAGGGCGTGTAACCTGAAGATCAGTCCAGAGTCGCAGCCGTGCTGTTGAGCTAGTCCACACCCAGTCACGCCCCAGGTCACGCCCATGACCCAAAGTCACGCCCGTGACCGGGGGCGTGTAATTTCAGCATCTGCCGCGTGGAGCCGCCGTCGAGACGAGAAGCTGCCGTTGAGAAGTCAACTTGAGTCACGCCCGTGACCCAAAGTCACGCCCGTGACCTTCCCGCGTGATCCAAGCACGCCGCCGCGGCGTCTGGCTAGCCCATGCCGCATTAAATGAAGCCTTCCTGAGTCACGCCCGTGACCCAATTGTCACGCCCGTGACATGTGCGATTTTCTCCCGCCGTCACGCCAAGCCCACGCCGCGACCGGATCCGATGCTGCAGAGATTACACGCCCTAGGTCACGCCCGTGACCGAGGGCGTGTAACATGAAATTTTTGCCTATAAATTCAGAGGCTCTCCTTGAGTCCAGGGTTCAGAATTTTGGAGTGGGGAAGGTGCTGCTGGAGCCAATCTTGAGTAGTTTTCCTTTTTCATGTTCATGTTCATGTCTCTTTATTTTCATGCTCTCTTCCTTTTCTAATGCAATGTATTAGCTTTCCTTTAGTGCAATAGTCTAGTTTAAGCTTGTAATCTTGTTTTTCCTAGCTTGCAATTTCCTTTCTTAAGTCTTGTAATAGTTTTTCATTTAAATAAAAAATAGTTTGTTCTCTTTATTTTGTCTCCTCCTTAGCTAAAGTTTCTTAATATGCATTTTTATTTTTTTTCCTCTTCCCCCTCCACCATGATTAACTAATCCTCATTAGTACTCGATCAAAATGATCCGAGGATGAGTTAGACAAGTTATGATTTTCTAAAGTTTTCTTTTTCCGTTTTTATAAACACTTGAATTATCCTTGATTTTTAATTAGTGAGGCCATACTTTCGATATATGGTTTTCGCTTAAGTTTTCATATTTAGTTAGCCGAGAGGCTCAAAGTATGAATCGATCACTCAAGGGTAAAGAGAGTTGCACGCACCCCTCGAGAGAGGATGACGTAAATCTCCCGGATTGGAGTCAAATCCAATAGTGGGGTTCACCTCGTAAAGCAAGTTTTAGGTAATCGATTATAGGACGAGAGTCCGGTTGATTTTTCCTAATCTTAGTTGGGCATTAACCTCGAGAGAGGCATGTTCGAGCTTCGGGAACCTCCACGGTCAAGTAGTTCAATTTAAACGGAATTAGATTTAATTTCTTTTTACTTGTCTTTTCTCACTCCAAGGTGACTTTTGATTGAGTACTAGCCTCTTTTATCATCATCTAAACCCTTAATTTAGCTTGCAATTTCTCTTTTTTAGCTAAGAACCAAAACCCCAAAATATCATTAGATAAGATAATAGTGACTTTCCTCAAAGTAGAAGTATTCAACGCGCCCCGTGGAATACGACCTTGGTATTTCTTAATATCCTATACTATAGACGATAAGGTACACTTGCCTTTATCAGATATAGTTTTGGAGAAAATCTCAACCCTTCACTAAAATTTCAAAACCGTAAAAAATCTATATCAAGTTTTTGGCGCCGTTGCCGGGGAATTTTGCGTAGATATTTTGAAACAAGGATAGCTATTAATTTTATCATGTTGTTTTTATTTTAGTTTTTCTATTTTTGAAAATCTTAAGGGTGAAATTAAAATTCTTGGAAAGGACGCTTTGGGCTTGAATTCCCATCACAGCCTCTAGTACCTTGCAAACCCTTCACCGGGTAGATCTTGGGAAGTCCAAGACTAACTTAATCCGCCTAAAAAAGAACAAAAAAATATTCTCTCTTTTTTTTTCTTCTTCTTTCCTTCTCTTTTTAGTGTATGACCCGTGGTAGCACTTCGATTCTTCCTTTTGATCCGGAAATTGAGCGAACCCTTTTGAGGCACCGCCGTTCTCGTGATCAAGGAAATCAAGTAGAATCTGAAGAGTCAATCGGGGACACTAACGCAGCAAATATGGATCATAATCTTAATCCTCCTAATCTTAACGAGCCAAACCCTAATGAGGACGCGCAACGGACCATGTCCTATTATGCGCGGCCGAATTTGGAAGGCACACAATCGAGTATTGTTCGCCCCGCGGTGGCGAACAATAATTTTGAGATCAAGTCCAGCATCATACAAATGGTGCAACAATCGGTGACCTTTGATGGTCAACCGGACGAGGATCCAAATTCACATATCTCTTACTTTCTTGAAATTTGCGACACTTTTAAGATCAATGGCGTCACCGATGATGCCATTCGATTACGTCTTTTTCCTTTCTCTCTGCGGTCTAAGGCCAAGCAGTGGCTGGGCTCCCTACCAAGGGGATCCATCACTACATGGGCCGAAATGGCGGAAAAATTTCTTAATAAATATTTCCCGCCTTCAAAGACCGCTAAATTACGCACGGATATTGCATCGTTCATGCAAATCGACTCGGAGACTCTCTATGATACATGGGAGCGCTTCAAGGAGCTTTTGCGTCGATGCCCTCACCACGCACTTGCCACTTGGCAACAAGTGCAAATATTTTATAATGGCTTAAATCTCCAAACGAGGCAAATGATTGATGCGGCCGCCGGGGGGACATTAAATAACAAAACCCCGATCGCCGCTCAAGAGCTTTTCGAAGAGATGGCCACAAATGCGTATCAATGGAACATGCCCCGAGCGCGGCCTAATAAGCCGGCCGGAATTTTTGAAATAGACGCTAACGCAAATTTGGCTTTACAAGTTGAGCGCTTAACAAAGCAAGTGGCGGAGATGTCTGCTTCCTCCGCCACTCCTCCTTGGGCTAATAATATTTTACTTGAAGAGCAAGTTGATTACATGGGAAATCCACCTCGGCCTTCCTATAACCCGAACACCGCTCCGTATAATAACACCTACAACGCGGGTTATAGGAATCATCCGAACTTCTCATGGAGCAATCAAGGAAATGCTCAGCGTCCCTTAAATTTAAATCAACCTCCAAATCAACTTCTCAATTTAACTCCCCCTCAAAATTTTAATCCACCCGGTTTTCCACCGCAACAGCAAAAACCCTCTCCGCTTGAAGAGGTTTTTGCAAAATATGTTGCTACAACTGAAGCGAACATCCGGAACCTCACCGGATCGATCAAAAATTTAGAGAACCAAGTGGGCCAGCTAGCAAAGATAATCTCCGAGCGACCGCAAGGAGCCCTTCCGGGAAACACGGAGCCCAACCCAAGGGAGAGCGCAAACGCGATTACACTCCGAAGCGGGAAGGAGGTGGCTTCTAAGCAGGACGAACCCATGGTAACTTCCTCTCCTCCTCTTCCTCCTATTTTATCTTCAATTTTACCTACTACGTTAGCTCCGCGCGCTTCTACTTCTAATGTTCCGTATCCATCTAAGTTTAAAAGCGAGAGCGCCGAAAAGAATTATAAAAAGTTTTTAGATATTTTAAAGCAAATCCACATTAATGTACCCTTCTGCGAGGCTATCTCTCAAATGCCTAAATATGCGAAATATCTTAAGGAGTTGCTCTCCAATAAGAAAAAATTAGAAGATATTTCGCATATTTCTTTGAACGCAGAATGCTCCGCGGTTGTACTCAACAAATTGCCTACAAAAGTGAATGACCCGGGACGGTTTTCCATCCCGTGTTTATTTGGCAATTCGTTAGTAAAACACGCTTTAGCGGATCTGGGAGCAAGTATCAATCTCATGCCTTTTTCATTATTTAAGAAACTAGGTTTAGGAAATCCAAGCCCCACTCGAATGAGTATTCAATTAGCGGATCGCTCTTTAAAATATCCGGTAGGAATAGTGGAGGACGTGCTCGTCAAGGTCGACAAGTTCATCTTCCCGGTGGACTTTGTCATTCTTGACATCGAAGAGGATGCCGAAGTACCCCTCATACTCGGCCGCCCCTTCCTTGCCACCTCCCGCGCCATTATTGACGTAAGTAACGGAAAGCTCCTCCTTCGGGTTGGAGATGATGAAGTTTCTTTCGGCATAAATTCCTCGATGCGGAACACATTAGAAAACGACGATTCATGTTTTTACCTGGAAGAGTGTTGGGAATTCGATTCCCCTCCCGAGTTAGTCTCCACCTCGAGTCACGAGTCCGAGTTCGCCGAGCTCTTTTGTCTGGAAGAAGAAGAAGTCACTCGTTTCACACCACCCGAACCACTATTTTTAGAAAAATTAAAAATCAAAACATCTTATGAAGAGCCACCCGTTTTGGAACTAAAGCAACTTCCCCCTCACCTTAAGTATTTATTTTTAGAAAAAGAGTCGAAGCTACCCGTCATCGTTTCATCCGAACTTAGCAACTCAGAAATTTCCGAGTTGGCTATTGTCTTAAGAAAGCACCGCCACGCAATTGCGTGGCAAATTTCGGATATAAAGGGTATAAACCCTTCCTTCTGCACTCATAAAATCTTCCTCGAAGATAATTCCCGAAATTCGGTCCAGCCTCAACGACGGCTAAACCCTAACATGAAAGAAGTCGTTAAGGCCGAAGTGATCAAACTATTGGACGCGGGAATTATCTACCCGATATCGGATAGTACTTGGGTTAGCCCAGTACAAGTCGTACCAAAGAAAGGTGGCATTACGGTAGTAGCTAATGAGAATAACGAGTTGATCCCAACCCGTACTGTTACGGGTTGGCGGATGTGCATCGATTACCGAAAACTAAATGATGCCACCCGTAAGGATCACTTCCCCCTACCATTCATCGATCAAATTTTAGAGCGCCTTTCAGGTCACTCCTACTACTGTTTTCTCGATGGTTTGTCGGGATATTTTCAAATACCGATTTCGCCCGAGGACCAAGAGAAAACCACTTTCACTTGTCCCTTTGGCACCTTCGCTTATCCAAGGATGCCATTTGGTCTTTGTAATGCGCCAGCTACATTCCAAAGATGTATGCTGGCAATATTTGACGAGTTAGTAGAGGAGGTGATGGAAGTGTTTATGGACGACTTTTCCGTGTTCGGAAATTCATTTAAAAATTGTTTAAAAAATCTTGAGCGCGTGTTGCAGCGATGCGAGGAAACGAATTTAGCACTTAATTGGGAGAAATGCCATTTTATGGTCAAGGAAGGGCTAGTCCTTGGTCATAAAATTTCGGGCATGGGGATCGAGGTCGATAAGGCCAAGATCGAAGTGATTGAAAAACTTCCCCCTCCAACAAACGTAAAAGCTATTCGTAGTTTCCTAGGCCACGCGGGGTTTTATCGGCGCTTTATACAGAATTTTTCAAAAATCACAAAGCCGTTAACCCACCTTCTTGAAAAAGAATCCTCGTTTATTTTTAGCGATGAATGCCATTTGGCTTTTAAACTCATCAAAGAGAAACTTATAAACTCCCCGATTCTAGTCGCGCCGGATTGGTCGCTTCCTTTTGAAATCATGTGCGACGCGAGTGACATTGCGGTTGGTGCCGTTTTAGGCCAACGGGTGAGTAAGTATTTCCACCCTATTTATTATGCGAGCAAAACACTCACGTCGGCACAAGCGAATTACACCACAACCGAAAAGGAGCTTCTAGCGATCGTTTTTGCCTTCGATAAGTTTAGGTCATATATCACCCTCTCAAAAGTTATTGTCTTCACGTCACATCTAACCATCATGTCTTTCAGTTTCCCCATGTACTCCGCGACCGAGCGGTTCCCTTGCCGAATGGAGGCTAACTCATCAAACATTTGTGTTCGATGATACGTCGGGACATACTAGTCAGTCAACAAGGCTTTCATGCCCACCCAACCAATGAGAGGTAAACCATCCCTCACACCTAAATGCCGCTCCTCATTCAGCCAGTATGACTTGGCTCGACTCAACAACTTCATACGCGCCATGCACACCTTATCCTCGTCAGTCAAATTATGCTACTGAAAGTAGCATTCTATCTCTGTAACCTAATCCAAGAAAACATGGGGGTCACCCAACCCATCATTAGATGGTGGTTTGATCCGGACGACCCTAGTGATATCAAATCCGTGTGGTGCTCGTGGGGCCTGTTCGGGGTTACCATGAGGGTAATTGTTCCCTTCAGCACGTTGGCGGGCTGCATGGTTTGGGGGGACAGGGCCAGGGATATGATTAACGTTAATGTTTCCCCTACGTGTTGGTGGGCAGCATGATCCTGTGGTGCCCTTTGGGCTAGCCGAATCTCGTGTTGCATCTCTCGGATGTCCGTCAATTGATCATTGAACTCCCGACGGAGTTCATAAATAGCCGTTGGACCGTGACCCGAGTCCTGTTCGTCCGTCATTTGAGACGAGGACGTAGGATACTCCGTGCCAAGTCTCGTACGCGTGCAACGTAGACCAAAACGTTTCTCACCAGAAAAATTTTATAACAGATGAATTTTTTTCTGTATGTCTAATAACTAGGATAAAATATTTTTTTTTATTTTCTAACAGGAAATAATATTTAGAATGTTATTTTTTTTTTGATTTTTTTGCTGGAAAATAACAGATTTAGGTCGCTAAACGCAGACCATAGTTTGAAAATTTTGAGATTTTGACAACGCTAACTTGTGACGGTTGTGAGTGCCAGCGAACTAAGAGATTTGTAGGAAGGCGTCAATTAAGAAATCAATGCGAACTAGCTCTGATACCAAATTGATGCAGGGATCACCCTCCAACGCGTACACTACGATTTAATACACTTTCCCACCCGTCGTATCACGATTACTACGCGCGTGAACGGAGAACGCAACAAAACTTAAACACGACTTTATCAATATTAATTTCGCCACGCCAGATAGCCAACCTGCTAGATATTGAATAGAGGCTATATGCCAATATTCGCTCAGGCTAAATGGACCCACCCGATCTGATCGAGCTATGCGTTGTACCAAAAGAGATCCATCGAAAATATCGATTCGGAAATGGTTGATCTCTCCCAACAAAAAGCGGGGCTCGCCAAACCCCTTCAAAAATTAAAAATAAAGGATGAAATGCAAATTTCAATATGAAGAAAACCCACAAAAAAATCAGTGATTCGAAGATCACGCCACATAATTTCACCACAAGAAAAATCAAGAAAAGTAGTCACACTAGTGGTTTGTTCGTTACCCGCTTGAGATTGGATTGGCCTCAAGCACACACTCGCCCGACCGTTCTTCTACGGATCCACCGAAAGCACGTTGTTTGGAGAGGAATCCGTTCGCCGTCTTTGCTTCACCGCAACCAAGATCCACCGAATATCACTTAGATCCCTTGGAGGAATCCGTAGAGGAGAAGTGCCGTCTAAGTTTAGGAAAGAGAAAAGGTGGTAGGGAGAATACTTGGTAGAGAGAGCAGCTAGAGGGGAGAGGAGAGGCGCATCTCCTAGAGGAGAGGACGGCCGGCGGCTAGGAGGAGGAGGGGCGGCCTCCTTGGCTGAAACTTGGAGAGAGGGAAAGAGAGGGGGGGGGGGGGGGCACAAGAGAGAGAGAGGGAGAGATTAATAGAGGGATTAGGGTTTTCAAATTCTCTTCATCAAAAATTAAAACATTAAAGTGCCAAAAAATATAAAGAAGATAAAATTAATAATTATAATAAAACTATTATAATTATTAATTGTTTTGCTTGCTCCTCGGGCGGAGATTGTAATGGCATGCATCAATGTCGCCGCGATGGCGATGGCGTAAATCCTTGGTCGGAGTGTCGCCTTCATCCATAAGCGCGTCATCTGCCGCAGGTGCACCGATACCAACATCTTCATGTTGAGGGCCGTCGTCGCAATCACACCTATATATGATCGAATTTGCCTACAACAACAACTACTAGGAAAGTATTAAAATGGCACCCTTCGAGGCCCTGCATGGTAGAAAGTGTCGTACTCCTTTGGCTTAGGCGGAAACCGGCGACACGAAGTTGTTGAAGCGTAAAGATGTGAATGAAGCATATACTCCTTTGAACAGTTTGATCTTCAAATAAACCCAGTCGCCAATGGTGAACTTGGTGTTTCGGTGATTTGCATTGTAAAACTTTGCCTGTCTATCCTGGAAATGAGCAACCACTCTCGTATTGCCCAGATTGATGTATTTCACATTTCAGTGTTGCGAAAGGATGTGAAAGAGCATACAAATATTGTTGCAGTCAAAGAAGTGTAGGTAGATGGTGGGCTAGCGACGAAAGTCAAACCGTTTCACATCAAAGACACCAAAGTGAAACAGTTACAGAACAAATCCATTCTTATGGTAAAGGTCCGTTGGGATAGTTCCGGGAGAGAGTAACTCTCCTGGGAAAGAGATCAAACAATGCTTGCGGAGTATCCTGAGCTATTTCTCTCAGGTTTACATTAATTTTGGTACTTTAGTGTTTTCGCAATTTTGGGATGAAATTCTTTTAAGGGAGGTGGAGTTGTAACGCACCAGTTTTCACAATGTTGTGAAGGAAAATGTCGTGTTGCTAATGCCGGGCGGTAGGTGATACCGCTGGCGGTAGCTGTATCGTCTATTTGTGCCTTGTATCGTCTAGATGATCCCAATATAGACTAGACAATAGAGCAGCGTGGTAACGATAACGCTGGCGGTAGTGTATCGATTATAAGCTCCAATTTGGTATCATGGAACTCACTCTGTGGATAATGCCATGCGGTAGCTATACCGCTGGCGGCAGCTGTGTGCGTCGAGAAGACATGTGTCAAATAGATATCGTCAAGAAGCATGTGGTCTTCAAGTGATATGAACCCAATATCGTCAAAAGGATATCGACTAGATGCTACCGTGGGGCGGTAGTGTTACCACCGCGCTGTAGTTGACGAATCTGATCCGTGAATTAACGATCGTAGCTGTCAAATCTTTAAGGCTTTGATCCAACGGCTGGGAGCTGTTCCAGAAGGTATTAGGGATTGACCAGAGGAAGTTCATCCTCATTCTTTTAAGTCCTTTCTCTATCCAAGCTTGAGAAAGAGGAGAGCCAAAGAGGAAGAAGAAGACTCGTTTCGCCATTGACAGAGCTCCGAAGCTCCGAATCGCGAGCCATTTCCAGATCCACAGAGAGCATCTAGGTGCGGCTCTTTCCATCCGACTGAATTCATGGATTCTCATGGCGCCAAAGAGACCGACAAGGGTAATGATCCTTCCTTCCGGTCATAGGACGTGTTTTGGTCATTTCATCCATTTTCTATGCTTGCATAGTGTTGTCTCTTTCACTAATTAGTGAAGTGTAGGACTCCCTTTAATTTTCCAGAACTCTGAGTCATTTGTGTCCATCCTCGACATATATTGCATGTAGAAATCCAGTAGTCGTACGAATTTAGGCATTTTATGTGAAGCTTACCCTTGGCCATTAGCCCGGATTGGCGATGCTTGATTGTGACGCGCATTTAGGTTAAGCTTAGAATGCATGCCGAAGAATGATTCCATGAGATATGTCATTATAAATGCGGGTCTTGAGTTTTAGGTGTCATTTGGAAAGCCTAACGGAAGTCCCATGCTTGGGTTGTGGTTGAACACAAACCTTCACCACAAGTTTTAAAGTGGAGTCATCTCGGACCACCTTCGTCGAGTGTAATAACGAAGCCTAAGTTCACTTGTATGGATTATGTGCGTAGCTTGTTATTTTGGTAGCACTTGTAGGTGTTAAATGCTAACAGGCCGAGGTAATGCCGCACCCACATCGTGTTGTCTATCACGATGATTTGAGCAATGGGCACAAGTTGAACTGAACCTGCACTATGCAGTTCGACATGAGGTTAACACTCAGGAATGCTGATGGATCATGAAATAGAATGGTTTGAGAGAGTATTCTCTGATCGGTAATGCTCAAGAGAATACTAAGCTTCTTAGCTTAGTCTGGTGGTGGTACTCATGAAGGAGTACACTGAAAACATGCCTTGCGTGCATAGAATGTGTTGTCGTGAGTACCCACATTAGTATGAATTAAATTGATGTTATATTAGCCTCATGCGGTTGCTTAGGCGGTTGCAGGGATCCTCTAGGTAAATCCAACTAACATCATGTGCATACCTAAGTTCCCCTTTCTTTGATGCTCAACCTAGAAGATTATTTGTGCTTGAAACCACACCTGGTGTAGAATAGATGCACTATATTTATGTTATTATATGTTGCATGTACGACTTGCTTTCAGGTTAGCGGTGCCCGCCCCTGAGCCGGCTAGAATGGCGGGGATGGGATCGCTATGGGGTTTTTGGTCAGCTCATAGCTGATCCTCATTTACCTCTTATTTATGGATGGTCCAGGTGCTGGTGAGCTGAGCGGGAAGTAGCGAGATGAAGCCCATTGCTGAGTTGGCCCTTGAAGGCCAGCCTACTTTTACTGCTTTCCTTGTATTGCCAGCCTCCACGCCGAAGTATGCTTTTGAGTTAGACGCATTGTTGAATGTAAGGCCTTAAGACCATAACTCTTTATTGTGACATTCCTGAGATGGTGGACATTTTGAAATTTACAGTTTAATGAAAGCTTCTGCTTATGCTTATTTATACTCTCGTGTATTTTTTTTTTCTTCTGTTTATCATCTTATTAACGTCTGCTAGTGTGTTCAATATGGCATGAGGTCCCGACCGGACCTATTGTTATATTGTTTGTATTGACAGGGTATTACAAATTGTTTGTCATGCATTTGGTCTTTGTTATGTTAATACGAAGCCCTCTATCTAAGGATATAACTTGGATCGGTCTCGATTAGTTACACTCAAAATTAGGAACTGAACTATATAAGGTTCAATTCCATTTTGGAGGGGATTGAAACTGACCCATGTACAATTTCTAAATCTTAGAAGAAACATAATTTGTTTTATGTTTGATTCTAGAATCTGAGAAGAGAGGCTAAGATTTATGTTCAATTCCTAAATTTGATAAGAGAGGAGTCCTTCCACTAAAATCATTATTTAGACTTCACAGAACTAATCAAAATCTTCTATTAAATGTAATATGTTAGAAGTGTAATAAATTTCTTTTCTCTAATTTTACCTTGAAAATGTTGAAGCTATTTTTTCACATATCTCATCTGGCTAAACCTTACAGCAATATTACTTTTGGTGAAATAATCTCTTGTACAAAGTTCATTCAATTTTTTTCTAGGTCTCTCAGTGATTTTTATATATTATTATTATTAATATTATCTTAGTTAACTTAATTTTATACATATTATGTTTCTCTAGTTTTTTGTACCTTCAATGCATTCTTTTTAGTTTTATGTTAAAATATGACAATCTAGCTCCCCACTTCACCTTCTTCAATGATGTAATGATGTGGGAATATGACAATCTAGAATAATTTTGATCTTATTAGGAGCTATACTCTTGTCTACCAAAATATTTGCTTCTGTATTTTGATGCACTTAATTTAAACATGGAAGGTTACTTTTTAGATCAAGTCATTGCTTAAACCTGAAAGTTTTATACAATTTTTTTGCTCAGGTATTATATATAAATATCCATATTTTCTGTTCGAATGCGAAATGGAAAAAAATGTATAAAACACATCTTCAAATAGGAGTTCTATTGATTGAATTGTTATATTAGATTTTTAAAAGACTGTTAAAGCCCAAGACAAAAGTCCACCTGCACAAAAAAGATCAAATTATACATGTTAGAACTAAACTTCATGTTACTCCTACACATATTATTATCAAATTGAACTCATGCTTCTTATGTTTTCAATAATATCATTGATTAATTTCAATCTTTTTTTAAAATCTTAGGCAACAAGGTAAGAAGTAGGACTTATCGTTGGTTTTACGGCTCTTCTCCAGCTACGGATTGTGGCCGAGGTTTCGCTCTCTTCTTATCTATCTCCTTTTACATTCCTGTTTTCTAAGTGTGCTTTGAGGTATTAGTTAAGTAGTGGCTAAGCAAAGCACGGTAGACTCTGTGATTGATGTTTGTAGGGTTGCTCTGTAGTATTGGTCGGTAGAGGGCCAAGCAGAGCAAATAGATCTTTATTTACTTTTCGTGGGTACTTACCCTTTTTTTATTCAATGTTAAAGTCTCCTCCCTATGTAAATCACTTATTATAAGCTTCTATGTAGGTTTTTCTAGCATATCACATGGACAAGAGTTGGATAGATTTGCAAAATAGTTCTTCAGATGAATACATTGAGGGTATTAACATATTTTTGGATAGTGCTTATCAAAACAATTCAAGTGATTTTGAGACTATGATTTATTGTCCTTGACAGAAATGTACCAACTGTTATCTTGTAGAGAGAATTGTTGCACGTGAGCATATAATTATCATGGGATCCTAAAAAAGTACAAGATAAGGAGCTTTCATGGGGAGTCATGTTATTCACAAAATTATAGTGGAGATTGCTCAATTAATCATCATTTAAAGTTGAGTGATAATATGATTGGAATGATACATGAGGTAGCTGACATTCCTGTAATTGATGCTAGTTTGTATGAAGATCTACATACATCAAATAATCCAATAACTAATTTACAAAAGGGAATGTCAAATTTACAAAACTTGTTGAAGATGCAGAGTGTCCATTGTACCCTGATTGTGATAAATATACATCATTGTCTTTCATGCATTGGTTACTACAATGGAAAACAATGCATGTATGGACAGATGTATCATTCACTTGGTTGTTAGAATCTCTTTTTGATGCATTTCCTAACATAAAACTACCAAAATCTTATTATGAAGCTCAGAAAATCACAAAAGACTTGGTGTTTCTTATAAGACTTGGGATGCATTCCCTAATAATTGTATGTTATTCAGAGAAATGATTTATCACTTGATAAATGTGAGATATGCAGGGAATCAAGATATAAAAAACTCAATGAAAGCTTGATACGTAAAATTTAAGAGAGATATTTTCTCCAATTCTACGAACTATAGGAAAGTGTACCTATCGTTCATAACGTAAGATATTTAAAATAAATATCATGTGGCGTATTTCACGAGGTTGTTGATTACTTCTACTCACGCTCTTACTATTAATTTATCGATCAAATAAAGTTGTTTTGTTTTATAATGAAATAATAAAATTAAAACAAAAGCATTTGATCTAGAATCAATCTAAAGCAAAATAATTAGTAACAATTCATAAGTGTTTGATGAAAATAACTCGACCGTGTAGGTTCCCAAATTATGATAGCACCTCGCTAGAGAAATACTACAAACTAGCCTTAGGTTGATCAATTAAGGACTCGAGCAGTCGAAACCCCTAAGCTTGCTTTGCGAGGTGAATCCCACAATTGAATTTGACTCCAATTCAGAAGATTTATGTCACCCTCTCTCGAGGGGTGCATGCAACTCCTTTTATCAATGAGTGATCTACTCGTACTCACGGATCTCTCGACCAACTAGAATACGGATCAAGATTGTCTTTCGTGTACTAGAAATATGAAATCAATATTTTACAAATCAATGGTAAATCGAGCTTTAACATTCAAAGCTCATAAAAAGGAATTACATAATTATATTTCTGAAGAAATCATCCGATCAAAAGCTAGCAAGAATTATCTAAACATGATCGGAAGAAAAGATGATTCTATAGGAAAAGGAGATGTGAAAGTTAAGAGCTTGAATTACAAATAATAAGAAAAACAATTTCATATAATTATAATTGAAAGGTACAAGTACTTGAAAATAAATTCTGTGCTAGGAAAGGAAATGTGTGATGCTAAACTAGAATTGAAATTGTGATTCTATACTACTTGCAAAAAGATAAAATATAAAAAATATAGGAATAGAGCTGAAAATGGTCCAAACTAAGGCATGTATTGAATGCAGGACTCCTGGCAGTAGCTGGCTTTATAAGTGCAAATTTTTATAGGCGTGACTTGGTGAAAATCTGCCAAATAAAGCCCCAGGAATGTTCTGTAAAAACTGCCAATTTTCATCAAAATTTGATGAGTTACGCCATAAAACCCTAGGACGTGACCAATACGAGAAGAAACTGGCATTAAATGGGCGTGACTGGCTGTTTTCTGCAGTTTCTAGACGGGTCACACCCTTAGGTCATGCCTGTGACCTAGAGCGTGTAATTTTAACTTTGTAAAATTTTCCCATATTGTATATGACATCGTTCTCATTCTGAAATGGGGTGGCACGTTCCGTAACTCTTTCTGGATTGAAGGTTATGGCCATTTGTATGTTTGTTATCTACAGACCAAAATACTAATTTTCTCCAAATTGCCTCCTGATCACGACCATGAGCTCGAAAATGCTATTGGAAACCCAATTATTCCTGTAAATATAAAAAGAGACAATTTAGGCTATTATTATGATAAAATAAAACTAAAAATGTTTATTTAATTAATAAATATTATAAAGAAATATAGATAAATATTGTAATTTTAACTTTGCTATTTTTCATCAAAATTTGATGAGTCACATCCTAACCCTAGGACGTGACCTGTGTGAGAAGAAACTGGAGTGAAACGGGCATGACTGGCTATATTCTGTGGTTTCTAGATAGGTCACGCCCTTAGGTCATGCATGTGACCTAGGCCGTGTAATTTTAACTTTGCAAAATCTTCCCATATTGAATATGACAGCGTTCTCATTCCGGAATGGGGTGGCACGTTCCGTAACTCTTCCTGGATTGAAAGTTATGACCATTTGTATGTTTGCTATCCGCTGACCAAAATGCTAATTTTCTCCAAATTGCCTCCTGATCATGACCATGAGCTCCAAAATGCTATTGGAAGCCCAATTATTCCTGAAAATCTAAAAAGAGATAATTTAGGCTATTATTAAGATAAAATAAAACTAAAAATATTTATTTAATTAATAAATATTATAAAGAAATATAGATAAATATTGTATTATCAAATACCCCCATACTTATGTTTTTAGCTATTGATGTGTAAAAATTAAATTTTTAGCCGATTGGAGATAAGAAAATCAAGAGAAATATGATGATGTTCTCTAATCCTATATTGATAAAAGCAATCATAACTTATCGAATATAATATAAGATATTTGAAATATCAAGTTCGTATAAAAATTCGGGCGAGTTGAATACTCTTACTTCAAGAAAATCTCTATTGTTCTATCAATAGAACTTTGGGTTGGTTTGTTATAAGAAAAGCAAGGTAAATTAAAATGACGATTAACACAATGATTTAGAAGGCCAATATTCGATCTTTGAATCACCTCGGAATGAAAATAAAATAGAGAAATAAGATTCTAATTCTCTTAAGAAAATGCTTCGACCGTGGAGGTTCTCAAATTCTAAACGCACCTCTTTTGATGATTTGTTCAACTGAGTTTAGGTTGATCAACCGAACTTTCGTTCTATAATTGAAACCCCTAAAACTCGCTTTATTGTGATGAACCCCTCTATTGGATTTGACTCAAATCCGAGAGATTTATGTCATCCTCTCTCTCGAGTTGCATGAAACTCTCTTTATCCTTGAGTGATTGATTCACATTATTAGCCTTTCGTCTAATTAAAGTACAAAAACAAAAACGAGAATTATATATCTAAAATATAATCTCAATTCATTAAAATCAAGGATAAATCTTAAGCATTCTAAAGAGGAGAAAAAGAAAATATAAATTAATTCATGACTTATATCATTCCTTAGATCATCTCGATCGAGCACTAATACAAATTTAGCTACTCATTGAGATGGAGGAATCAACAAAAATAAAAGAATTCATGATAAAATGAGAAGAGAGTAAGGAGAAGAAATAACAATTTTTATTACTTTAGCCGAAGAAAGTTACAAACTATTGAATTGAAACTTACAACATGAAAGAAAGCTAAGTAAAAGAGCTTAGAAACAGGAAAATAGTACAAGAAATGTAGGCACCTTTTGGAGTAATTGTAAGGGCTAGGATCGAAGCTGATGCGGAAAGGGCGCCTTCTAGAGTAATAGCAGTCGTTACGTGCACGTCACGTGCTTGGTCACGCCCGTGACCGAGGGCGTGTAATCATTGAACTGCAGTTTGGGGGGAGACCTTTGGCGGAATGGCGCGTGATTCTGGTAGCAAAAAGGTTACACACCCATGACCTTTGAATTACATGGGCGTGTACTTGGCAAAACATCCTCGGCGCATGATCGGAGGCGTAATCTAGGCTGGGAATGCGTAGTGCGAGCGGACACGAGTGTGACTTGAGAGTCACAGGCGTATACTTAGCGAAATTCACATCATGGCTTCGGGTCACGCCCGACTGAGCTAGAGCCGTGGTTTAAGATGATACGCCCTCGGTCACGCCCATGACCTAGGGCGTGTAATTGGCGTATATTCTCGAATTGAGCCCAGGATGGTGGTAGCAGGTCTGGAACACATCTTATGTTATCACGCCCTTGGTCATGCCTGTGACCTTGGGCGTGTACTTGCAACTTCCGCTCAAAAACTCT
This sequence comes from Dactylorhiza incarnata, assembly GCA_033032865.1. Lineage (NCBI taxonomy): Eukaryota > Viridiplantae > Streptophyta > Magnoliopsida > Asparagales > Orchidaceae > Dactylorhiza > Dactylorhiza incarnata. Next base: position 10,847,065 of record JAWHQI010000043.1, on the reverse strand, counting down.
AAAAAACCTGAAAATAATTAATTAAGCTTAAGTTAGTACATAAATATAAAAAGGAACAATTTATTTAAGATAATAGATATAAATTATATAAATTATATATTAAAATTATATTAAAACTATACTAAAAGATGAGTATAAAAATTACTCATCAAACACCCACATACTTGAGCTTTTGCTATTCCAGAGCAAAAGAAAAAGAGATTATTTACAGGACAACGATACTATTTCTAACTAACTAAAATTTTTATTAAGCCAATAGTAAGTTAACAACAAATTCTAGGAATTCAAGAATTAAGTCACAAGTTATGACATTAATTTAAAAAGAGAAACATGCTTAGCTTAAGGCTTCTCAAGATGATTATTTAGCAAACCAAAATTATAGAAATCTTCTTACAAAATTAGATTGTGATTATAGAAACTCTAACATAAAAGAGACTTAAGGAGAAGACACCTACCAAAATATTTGTCTCTTAATAATTTGATTTAGAACTAGAATCAATAAAATTGGCTAAGGAGGGGTTTTAATCAAAATGGCAAATGAAGAGATCCTGAATTTAAGGTGATGAAACCTCACTCATAATTTCTTATTTGTATATGTTTAGGAAAATTATGAATTTTATCCTCTCATTTTCCATGCCATATATTCTTTTAAAAATTTCTCTTCAAACAAAAACCCAAAATGTATATGTTTAGAAGTAATGAATTTTATCCTCTTACATCATGACATAGTCTTTTAAAAGATTTTGGGTGCATATATTTAGGGGATAATGAATTAGATCCTTTTATTCCCATGACATATGATCTTTGACTACTCTTTTATATTTTCCAACAAAGGGTGGGGGATAAAGAAATATTTCTAGTTTTTAAATTAAACTATTTTGAGAGCAAATTTTTAGTGGAATGAAATTTCTTAAGATCTAAAAGTTAGTAGAGAATATAATAAAAATCCAAGGATGTTTAGTCAATTTACTTCAAAGTGAAGCCATTTAAAATTAAAAAGAGAAGTAGTGCTAAATAAATTCTCTAATCGAATTAAAAACATAAAGTGTTTTTCTTAAAACTAAATTACTTCAAATTTAAATCTAACAAATTCTGATAAAACAAAATGGTAGCTAAATAAAAAAATAAAAATGCTTATATTCAATTCTCAAACTAGATTTCTAGATAATAATAAAAGCAACAAGTAAGGAGTATTTATTTATTATTGGACTTCCTAAAGTATTCCCCGTGAAGCGCTCTCACTAGTACTAGGAGATATGCTGGGGTGACATCCCAAATCTCCCTTTCCAAGAAATTAAAATTTTATAATATATATATTTTCAAAAAGAAAGGCTAGAAAGCTACACTACACACCCATACTTAAAATTTAACATTGTCTCCAATGTTTAAAACAAAGAATGCAGTACCAACAAGATTAAGAAATCAAAGAAAGTAAAGAAAATGAATTTTTGTAAAATTAAAAGAAAAATAGGAGGAAGAAGATGACTTCCCTGGTTGGTAGTCGGGGTTGCCGATACAAAAATCTGCAAAAACAAGTTAAAAACAAACAAAAGAGAAAGATATAAGATTACGTTGGGGTGCCTCCCAAAAGCACTTTGTTTACCGCCGCGTAGCTTGACTAAGTGACGATTATTTTAAAAATTAGGAAGTTTAAGCATTTCAATAGCTCCGGATGTCGGGTCGCCGGGGTGATATAATTTTAACTAGCGCCTGTTAACTTAAATGAGCCTTTTTCTGGGTGCTCTATTAGTACGGTCCCATATGGCCAAACCTCTTTTACTAAAAAAGGGCCGGACCATCAGGATTTTAATTTGCTCGGAAAAAGTCTAAGTCTATAATTATAAAGAAGGACTAGATCTCCAGGTGAAAAAGATTTTGGAATTTTTTTATCGTGATAAAACTTAGTGCGCTCTTTATAAAATTTATTATTTTCGTAGGCGTTTGCACGTCATTCATCTAATTCATTTAATTGAAATTTTCTTTGTTCAAAGGCTAAGTTTAAATCTAAATTAAAAAATTTTAGCGCCCAAAATGCGCGATGCTCTAATTCCACCGACAGATGGCATGCTTTTCCATTGACTAACTGGTATGGTGTACATCTGATGGCGGTTTTGTGTGCTGTCCGATAAGCCCATAGTGCGTCGTCTAATTTTAGCGACCAATCCTTCCTATTAATGGACAACATATTTTCTAGGATTCTTTTTTATCTCACGGTTAACTACCTCCTCTTGGCCATTTTCTTGTGGGTGATAGGCCGTAGAAAGCTTGTGTGTAACACCATACTTTGCTAAAATTTTAGCAAGTTGGTTATTACAAAAATGTGTGCCCCTATCAATAATTAGTCTGCGGGGTGTGCCAAATTGTGAAAATAATTTTTTTAAAATTTTATGATGACTCTCGCGTCATTGGTGGGAAGTGCTTGTGCTTCCGCCCACCTTGAGACGTAATCGACCACAACAAGAACATATTTATTATTAAAGGAGGAGGGTAGCGGACCTACAAAATCTAATCCCCATAAATCAAAAATTTCGTATTCTAAAAATACATTTTGGGGCATTTTGTCCCGGTTAGAAATATTTCCTGACCTTTGGCAATTGTCACATTTACTCACAAAAGTGTGAGCGTCTTTAAATAAGGCGGGCCAATAGAATCCCGCCTCTAGCACCTTCCTAGCGGTCCAATTTGCTTGGTAGTGTCCACCGGTTGGTCCTTTATGATAGTGCCACGGAATTTGCTCACCTTCCTCGCCTGAAATACACCTTCTTACCACTTGGTCCGCGCAGACACGAATTAAAAAGGGGTCCTCCCAAAAATAATTTTTCAAATATGAAAAGAATTTATTCTTTTGTTGACTTGAATAATCTTTTGGTAGGACCCGTGACACTAAATAGTTTGCAAGATCTACGTACCAAGGGGTGGAAGAAGTCGTTACCTTTTTGATGATGAGGAGGTGCTCTTTAGGGAATTTGTCGTTTATGTCGACCTCCACTAATGCTCCTGCAGCCGGATTCTCCAACCGTGAGAGGTGGTCGGCCGCCATATTCTCCGCTCCCTTCTTGTTTAGGATCTCCAAATCAAATTATTGCAAAAGGAGAATCCATATTAGCAATCGGGATTTTGCATCCCCTTTATTTAGTAAATACTAGAGAGCTGAGTGATATGTAAAAACAATAACTTTGACAGCGTTATATTTGATCGAAATTTATCAAACGTGAAAATTATTGCCAAAAGCACTTTTTCTGTCATTGTATAATTTGCTTGCGCGGATGTTAGCATTTTTCTTGCGTAATAAATCAGGGGAAAATATTCATTCACCCTTAGGCCTAATACTGCCCCTACAGCAAAATCACTCGCATCACACATTATTTCAAACAGTAAAGACCAATCTGGCGCGATTGAAATTAGCGAATTGATAAGTTCATTTTTAATTTTATTAAACGCCTTTAAACATTCTTCATCAAAAATAAACACGGATTCTTTTTCTAATAATTGAGTTAGCTGTACAACCCCGATATTCGCCAGGAAGAGAGTAGAGGCCAAGTAAACCAGGATCAAGAGGAATAGGCGAGGCGGCCCGGGCGAGCTGGAACCTCGTGGCCGCTCGCAGGAGGGAGGGCGAGCCGGGAGAGTCAGATCCAAGCGGGACACCCCCAGGAAGATGGGCGATCCGACCTCACAAGGGCCGCTCGCAGGCAAGCGAGCGAACCAAGCGAGAGAGGCCCTGGAAGGTGGCTCGCCCAGGAAGGGTTCATGATCATTTTCACTTAAAAACCCATGGTGGTCTGCGGTTAGCCCCTTCAAACATCGGAGTTTGGCTGTTGGCAGACCATTTTGGGCTGCGTATAGCGGAAGTGTGAGGCGGAATCATGCTATTAGTAGACCAGACTTAAAAAAACTATAAATAGACCTTGAAGGGCACCTTGGGAGAGGACTCCGATCTTAGTACTCTGAGCTTCTTCCTCCCTTGGTTATCTTGGTTTAGCTCTCAGGCTCTCCAAGGTGCCCAATCACAGCTTTGGCTTGGGAGGGGAAGCGCTCAAAGATCTTTCGGGTATATGGTGGGACCTCCTCGCTGCGACCAAGGGTCTGTTCTTAGTTCCGAGTCTCCGGTCGGTTCCTTCTGAGGAATTAGTAAGTGCTAGCTGCCCCTCTTCATTGAGGGCCTGAGCTCCACAAAGAAGCCAAGTCTTGGTTTCAACATTTTTGGTGCGGTGAGCGTGGAGTGCAGCTAGCTCAAGAAAGCTCCAAGGTAGAGATGACAGGAGACAACGAGTGAGGGGAGGGCTTCGATGTCTTGCCTCCACCCGACGCGCCAGTAATGGTGGAGATGCTGACAGACCTAAGGAGAGATCTGCTAGGGGCATTTCAGTGTGCCCTCGCCTCGATACTTGGGGGGGGGGGGGGGGGGGGCTCGCAACTTTTGTGCCCCAGATGGTCCCTCCAGCTGGAGTGGGCGAGGATGCCCTGGGACAGAGGCTAGGGAAGGAAGCGATGTACCAGGAGCCAGATCGAGACCTCGCGGGGCGGGAGCTCTTCCCCAGCCCGGTGCGAGCGAGTGGGGTCCAGGCAAGCGCCCCCTAGGTGGGCGGGATCCTGTCCAGTGGGATCCCGACGAGCTGCCCTTAGACGAGCACGAGGCCGGTAGGAGCCGGGTCGCCTGGGGAGCTCGTGGGGCGAGTGGGGAAGGCCAGGTGTGCGAGGGGGGGGGGGGGGGGGGGGGGGTTCTGCTAGTTGGTGCTCTCGGCACCACTCCCCGAGGGGTTCAACGATCCATCCATGATGTTTTACACCTACAAGGATGACCCCACCCAACACCTGCAGTGGTTCGAAGATATGGTCTCGATCAGACCTATGTCGGACGCTTTCAAGTGCCGACTCTTCGCCACGACCCTAAAAGAGAAAGCAAGGGACTGGTTCCACCAGTTGCCTTCCGGGTCGATCTATGCCTTCGAGGACCTACGACGCGGCTTCCTACTGCACTTCTCGACCTTGAAGAAGAGGAAGAGGGACCCCGAGGTGCTCTTCAACATCATTCAGAGGCAAGGGGAGTCATTGGCTCAATACGTGGATCGGTTCCAGGAGGAGGTCCTCCTCATCCAAGAGGTGCCAGGCTACACCCTCCAGTTCGCTTTCATCGTGGGGCTGCGAGGGGGTTCTTCAAGATGGACCTCAAGAGGATGGCTCCTTTGTCTTTTGAGGAGTTGATGGAGAGAGCGGCAGAAGAGATAGAGGGGGAGGAGGCAAACCCCAAGTTTATGAAGAGGTTAGCGCGGCTAAGTGAGTCGGAGGTCAGACATCCAGAAGCGAGGAGAAGGGAAGAAGTGAGGGCCCCAGAGGTGGGGTGGAGGCAGCAAGAAGGGGGGAGGCAAGGCCCGGGAAGGGGTTTCAACCAGGGAGGGGGAACTTCCAAGGAGGCCAGGGAAGACACCATCAACTGGGATGGAGGTAGGGCCCAAGGCCACCTCATCCTCACCCACCTTAGCAGGCCAAGGTGGTTGGCCGAGGGAGGCCAGGCAGGGGAAGAGGAGCAGGTGTCGGGGAAGCCAGTCCTAGGAGGAGGAATAAGGAGGCAGAGGCTGAGAGGAGGGAGGCGGCGTTGCCTTATTATGACTTCCACGATGAGGAAGGTTACACAATGACCACCTGCCCAGAATTTCTGGAGATGAAGGGAGCAAGGGAACCGACACCGCGGGAGCAGCAGGCGGTGAGGATCGAGGAGGTCCTGTCTCCGGATGAGGAGGACAAGAAGTGCGAAGACCGGGCTGATGTGGGGGGTCGGGGGGGGGGGGGGGGGGGGGGCGGGGGGTCGGGGTGATCCATTGGGGGGGGGGGGGAGGGGGGCAGGGATTGAGGTGACCCGAAAGGTGAGCCTCCATATTATCTACCGTCATAGCGTAGCTTCGACGTCCCTAGCCCCACCCCCGACGGAGAAGATTTCATTCACCCAAAAGGAAATGCCGGGTCATGAAGACCCATTCTGCGATGCGCTGGTCATTCAGACGGCGATCGAGAACTTCACCATTTCCCGAATCCTTGTGGATAATGGGAGCTCGGTCAACGTCATCTTCAAGAAGGCATTTGACAAGATGGAGGTGGAGGCGCGAAGGGTGTTGGCCTCAGACGGCCCGTTGTTTGGGTTCTCCGGGGAGAGGAAGGAGGTAGAATGGGGAGTGGGACTCCATGTAGTCCTGGGGGGGGGGGGGGGTAGTCCAGGAATTTCCATTTTGTCATAGTGGATGCCCCCAACAGCTACAATGCCATCTTTGGATGGCCTCTCATCTGCGCATTCCGCTGTGTCCCCTCCACCTTCCACCAATGCCTTAAGTTCAATGATGGAGGAGTCCAAGTTCAGATAAGGGGAGATCCGAAGGTGGCCCGATAGTGCTATGTGACTGCCGTGAATACCATCTCCTGGATGGCTGAGGCGGAAGAGTGGGACCGAGAGATGGGGGAGCCGGCAAGGCGCAGAGAGGAAGGAGTAGAGGAAGGGAAGGCCTTGGAGGAAGGGGCGGAGGAGCCAATGGAGGAGGAGAAGGAGAGAAGAGAAGAGGAAAGGGAGGCCCAGGAGGAGGGGGGCGGAAGAAGTGATGGAGGTTCGGGAATGAAGAGAGGAGGAGGAGGCCGGAGCACAAGCTCGCGACGAGGAAAAGGAGGGAGATTGGGGGGAGCAGTCCTGGTTAGAGGCCGTGGATGAGGTCGTGGAGTTCGAGGTCACCACCCGAGCGGGGGTGGTGGAGAAAGTTAAGATCAGCGGCGAGCTCAGCCTAGAGGAGCAGAAGCAGATCCTGGCCAATGTACACGAGAACATGGATGTCTTCGCCTGGAGCACGACAGAGATACCTGGGATCGATGTGGACGTGGCTTGCCATTGTCTCAACTTTGACCCCAACACCCGACCCATCCGACAGAAGAAAAGGGCCATAACAGACAAGCTGGAAGGGCCCATCCGAGAAGAGGTGGGCAAGCTCCTCAAGGCAGGTTTTGTAATGGAGATCCAGTGCCCAAGCTGGGTCTCCAACGTGGTTATGGTGAAGAAGGGAGGAGGTAAGTGGAGGATGTGTATCATCTTTTCATTGCTTAATAAGTCATGCCCCAAGGATTGCTACCCCTTGCCTCGAATCGACGCACTGGTTGACTCAGCCGTCGGTTTCTCTGTAATGTCTTTTTTAGATGCTTTTTCAGGTTGTCACCAAATCCGCATGCACCCATTGACATCAAGGATGTCTCTTTCATCACGGGGGATGGGTGCTATTGCTATAAAATGATGCCCTTCGGGCTCAAGAATGCAGGGGCGACTTACCAGCGGATGATGGACTGGGTCTTCCGAGAACAAAAGTGTAGAAATTTGGAAGTCCACGTGGATGATCTCATGGTAAAGAGTCGAGACCTTTAGTCCCACCTCCGCGACCTCAGAGAGACCTTCAAGACATTGAGAAAATTCAAGATGAAGCTCAACCCCCTGAAATGTGTCTTTGGAGCTAGCCAGGGAAAGTTTCTAGGCCACTTGCTCACTCCAATAAGAGTGCAATCGAATCCAGACAAAGTCAAGGCTATCATAGAGTTGGGGTCTTCAAGGAATGCGAAGGAGGTTCAGCGCCTCACAGGGAAGCTGGCCGGGCTTAGCAGGTTCCTCTCCAAGGCGGGAGAGAAGTGTGCACCTTTCTTCAAAGTACTACGGGGAAACCAAAAGTTTGAGTGGACCTCAGAATGCGAAAGGGCCTTTCAAGTATTGAAAGAGCAGTTGACCCAAGCTCTTTTTCCATAGGGGCCAAGACAAGGAGAGGATCTGTCCCTGTATCTGGGGGTAGGACCTGACGCGGTGAGTTCAGTACTGGTCCAGGAAGATGGCAGAAGGCAACTCCCAATTTACTATGTTAGCCGAGTACTGAGGAATGCCGAGCTCCGATACCCTATCCTAGAGAAGTTGGCCTTCGCCTTGGTGGTGTCAGCCCGGAAGATCCGGCCCTACTTCCAAGCACACCTGATCAAGGTGGTGACCGACCACCCCCTTAGCAATGTCATGGATGGGGTAGAGCACTCGGGGAGGTTGGATAAGTGGTCGGTGGAACTAAGCGAATTTGATATATCATATGTGCCGAGGTTGTCCATAAAGGCCTAAGCGGTGGCGGACTTTCTGGCGGACTTCGTAACTGAGGTGGAAGAGTCCGAGCTGCCCAGCTTGGTGGCCAGGAGGATGTTGGTGGACGGGGCCTCGGGAAAGCATTCCTTCGGAGGAGGGGTGGTTTTGGTGAGCCCCCAAGGGACGAGGATCGAGCAGGCAATCCACGTTCATTTTCCCCTCACCAACAACCAAGCCGAGTATGAAGCGGTGATAATAGGCCTCTGCCTGGCCTTGAGTTGGGAGTACAAGTTGTGGATGTCTCGACGAACTCCATGGTGGTGGCTTGCTAGGTTAGGGGAGAGTTCGAGGTAAAGGAGTCGGCTCTTCAGCGATACCTGGAAAAGGTCAAGGGACTCATATGATAGTTCCATACCTTCTCGATCCATCACGTGCCAAGGGAGGAGAGTGCCGCGGTGGACCTCCCGGCCAAGTTTGGTCCCAGGGCAGGGGGACGGTGTCGGGCCTCTTCCGGCCATCCATCAAAGAGGGGGAGCTGATGGAGGTGGACCAACGGGCATCATGGATGGATCCCTTCATCACCTTCCTGACATCTGAAAAGTTCCCCGAAGGGGACATGGATAAACGACGCTTTAGGTATAAATCGTCATATTATTCCTTGTATGCAGGAGGACTGACAGGAAAACACTCTCGGGGCTCCTGGCCCGGTGCATGGTGGAAGAAGAGGTCCCGAGGGTTCTGGAGGAGATCCACTTGTGGGAGTGTGGCAGCCACTCTGGAAGCTGAACCTTGGAAGGGAGAGTGTTGAGGCAAGGCTAGTTTTGGCCTAACCTCAGCAAGGATGCAGCAGAGTTCACAAGGAAGTGTTCAAAGTGCTAGTTGTTCGCTCTTCTCCAGCTCCTACCAGCCCAAAGGCTTCGGTCCATCACAGCGCCCTGGCCTTTTGCAATATGGGGATTGGACTTGGTGGGTCTCTTCCCGCAAGCGAGTGGCCAGAGAACGTTCCTACTAGTGTTGATTGATTATTTCTCCAAGTGGCTGGAGTTGAAGGCGCTGACCAAGGTAACCTCTCAAGTAGTTAGAAATTTTATATGGGGAGAGATAATTTGCAGGCATGGACTCCCATTAGCCATAGTCACAGACAATGGGCCACAATTCGCCAGTGACAAGTTCGTCAGTTTCTGCGCACAGTTGGGCATAGACCTTCGGTTTGTGTCAGTCCACCGCCCGAGGAACAATGGGCAAGTGGAGGTGGCAAACAAGATTATCGTGAACTTGCTGAAGAAGAAGGTCGAGAGCCTCCGGGGGAACTGGGTCGAGCAGTTACCCTCGGTCCTCTGAGCCCTGAGAACCACTCCGAACACGGCCACGGGGGAGACCCCATTCAAGCTCTCCCATGGGTCCGAGGCCGTCCTCCCAGTAGAGTTTGAATTGAAATCCCCCAGGGTGGTCGCCGCGGGCGAGGGGGATGAATAATGGCTAGTAGAAAATGGAGAGGACCAAAAGCTGTCTCTGGACCTGGTAGAAGAGCTCCGAGACTTAGCCACCATCCGGCAAGAGGAGGTCAAGCGACGGATGGCTCGGTATTTTGACAAGCATATCCGGATAAAACAATTCGAGAAAGGGGACCTAGTGCTGAAGAAGGTTGACGTGGCCGGGAGAGGAGCCGTGGTGGGAAAGCTTAATCCCAATTGGGAGGGCCCATATATTGTAGATGAGGTGCTCAGGTCAGGGGGGTACCACCTCCGAGATGTGGACGGGGTATTCCTCGGCCTAGCCATGAGTGGGGATGACTTAAAGCGATTCTATCCGTAAAGCTGTTGTAATTGACATGTTGTATGTTTTACTCTTCATATATTGGTTTTAAAGTTTTTTTTCTGAGCAGGAGTTCTCAAATGTTCTTTGTGCTGGATTACCCCGGACGATCCAGCTGTCGGGCTCTCACTAGCCGGTGGGTCAGGTAGATCTTGCGGAGTGGCTGGAAAGGAAATAAGCCTTTGTGATGGATTGCCCCGGACGATCCCGCTGTCGGGCTCTCACTAGCTGGTGGGTCAGGTTGATCTCGCGGAGAGGCTGGCAAGGTAACATGTCTTTGTGCTGGATTGCCCCGGATGATCCAGCTGCCGGGCTCTCACTAGCTGGTGGGTCAGGTAGATCTCGCGAAGAGGCTTGCAAGGTAACAAGTCTTTGTGCTGGATTGCCCCGGACGATCCCGCTGCCGGGCTATCACTAGCCGGTGGGTTAGGTAGATCTCTCAGAGAGGCTGGCAAGGTAACAAGTCTTTGTGCTGGATTGCCCCGGACAATCCCGCTGCCGGGCTCTCACTAGCCAGTGGGTCAGCTAGATCTCGCGAAGAGGCTAGCAAGGTAACAAGTCTTTGTGCTGGATTGCCCCGGACAATCCCGCTGCCGGGCTCTCACTAGTCGGTGGGTCAGGTAGATCTCATGGAGAGGCTGGCAAGGTAACAAGTCTTTGTGATGGATTGCCCAGGACGATCCCGCTACTGGGCTCTCACTAGCCGGTGGGTCAAGTAGATCTCGCGGAGAGGCTGGCAACGTAACAAGTCTTTGTGCTGGATTGCCCTGGACGATCTCGCTACCGGGCTCTCACTAGACGGTGGGTTAGGTAGATCTCGCGGATAGGCTGGAAAGGTAACAAGTCTTTGTGTGAATTGCCCCAGATGATCATGCTGCCGGGCTCTCACTAGCCAGTGGGTCAGGTAGATCTCACAGAGAGGCTGGCAAGGTAACAAGTCTTTGTGATAGATTACCTCGGACGATCCCGCTGTCGGGCTCTCACTAGCCGGTGGGTCAGGTAGATCTCGCGGAGAGGCTGACAAGGTAACAAGTCTTTGTGCTGGATTGCCCCGGACGATCCCATTGTCGGGCTCCCACTAGCCGGTGGGTCAGGTAGATCTCGCAGAGGCTGGCAAGGTAACATGTCTTTCTGCTGGATTGCCCCAGACGATCCCGCTGCCGGGCCCTCACTAGCCGGTAGGGATAGGGTGAACTCGCGGAGAGGCTGGCAAGTGATTCGAGTTGAGTGGCCCGGTTCACAAAACTTTCAAGGCAAGGCTATGCGGGGGTGAGCCCCGGGACTCGCTCGCAGGAAATATAGAAAGCAATAACGAGTGGAAATTGCTATCCAACAGTAGCAGCGAGACGACCGGATGCAAAGGTCGCTGGGCTCGTCGGGTCGTATCTGGACTCGCAAGAAATACTTGAAGAATTTGTGCCGCGCCTAAAACTAGCGGGTCAAGGAGATCCACCAATGCAGTAGTTAGCAGGCATCATGAGTCGCGCGCAGGGGTTGGGTGAGCAGGGTAAGGCAACATCGACCTCGCTCGTAGGGGCCCTTGCGGGGCGAGCCAGAGGCGCAGAGCGAGCCGTGTCCTATCCAGTAAAAGCACAGGGAGGTGCTTATCTAACAGACAACCAAACAAGAATAGCTACGTGAACGCCTTATTGGGTGTGTGCGAGGTAGGGTAGCGAGACAGAACGAAGGTATGATAAAATGAGCTTTATCATCATCAAAGATAAGGAATGTGCGAATGCGAGCATAAATCAACGTTGAGATGCAAGCGCGGGAAAGCATATGAGCACAAAACATTGCTAAGTACATTAGAGCGAGCATAGAAAAAAGGGGGTGCGAATGTGAGCAAAATAAAGCGACAGTTAAGATAGAAAAAAATGCTTCCATTTCATTTCTCAAAAAGGTACATTACAGGTAAGGGCAAACTCGCCAATAAAGACAAAAGGTTTACATGGAAAAATAAAGAAAGATTAAGGCTGGTCGCCGGACAGCTCTTCCTCGCTCCCACGACCTTCAACCTCCGGAATAGGCGCGAATAGATCTGGGACGACGTCCTCGGCAGTGAGTTCCATCGCGTCCGGGATGATCATACCCGCCCCCTTGAGGGTATCGAAGACGAGGTCGGCGATGCCCATGGAGTTCTTGCTGGGTCACTTCCTTCTCTTCTCGCGACGGCCGCGAGCCCCGGCTCACGAAGGGTGCGGGGGAAGCACCGCTAAGGTCAGTTCGCGGACCTGCGCCTTCAGATAGTTGTTCTCCATCTCTAGATCAGTGTTCCGTGCGATGAGTTGGCTCGCCGACTCGGCATCCTGCAAAAGGGACAAGTCATACAAGATAAAGGAGGGCGAGAGGGGTAGAAACATTTGTATGCATTACTTACCATGCCGCCCTGGAGGCTGGCGAGTAGGCTCTCGGACAAGGCCTGTTTTCCCTTAAGCTGTGCGATCTCGTCCGCGGACTTCTGAAGCTCGCTCTTGAGCTCCTTGGTTTCCCGGTCCGAGGTCAAGTACCGGCGGCCCACCATGTGGGCGAGCTCCATCGCCCTGAACTGGGCTCGCGCGACCTCATAAACAAGGGGCCGGGGTTTGAAGAGTCCGAAGTAAGAGCCTTCCTCGCGGTCGTAGATCCCGAAGGTGAGGGAGAATGCCTCACCCCCAACTTTATCGCTCTCTGATGGCGCGAATCTCGCACACTGCTATAGGTGGTAGCTAGACTGCGGCACGAAACGGCAGTGTACCGATCGTTCAAGTAATATAAAATGGGAATGAATCCCCAAGTATCGATCTCAAAGGAACACAGTAAGGTGGAGCTAACTGTTGGTGCCAAAAATGGTACCAACTCCACACTCGCTCGAGCTGAAGGATGGGGGGTGAAACTGTTGGGTGGCCGGTTACTTTGAGCTGGAGGAAAGACTATTTTATTGATATAAAGCTTGAGTTACAGCTGAGGTTACAACAGGAAAGAATGAAAGAAACAGCATAAAACATGAAGAAAAAGGGGCCTGAAGGGAGATCGGAGAGGTCTCAGCGGTCACTCAAAGTTGAGACCGCTCAAACCACTGGCTGGGACTGGAAGCTCTCCAAAAGTGCTCAAACTGGTACCCCTACCCCTCTATTTATAGACGCAGGGGCCTGCCCGAACGGGCAGATCTGGAAGGTAACGGGCTGCCCGGAACTGCTGAGACCGCCTGAGACCGCTATTGAGACCGCTGAGATCGTCTGGACCTGCTGAGATCGTCAGCTGAGACCGCTGAGATCGTCTGGACCTGCTGAGATCGTCAGCTGAGACCGCTGAGATCGTCTGGACCTGCTGAGATCGTCAGCTGAGACCGCTGAGATCGTCTGGATCTGCTGAGATCGTCTGGACCTGCTGAGATCGTCTGGACCTGCTGAGATCGTCTGGACCTGCTGAGATCGTCTGGACCTGCTGAGATCGTCTGGACCTGCTGAGATCGTCTGGACCTGGTGCACCTGAACATCACACAAATAGGGATTTTAGAGGGGAGACTTCACAGGGGAGATCGCCCAAGGGTCAATCTCACGGGGGGAGATCGCCCAAGGGGTGATCTCCTCCTCGCGGAGGCGAGGTCGCCCAAGGGGGCGACCTCCTCACAGGGGAGATCACCCAAAGGGCGATCTCACGGGGGGAGATCGCCCAAGGGGCGATCTCCTCTTTGCGGAGGCGAGGTCGCCCAAGGGGGCGACCTCCTCACAGGGGAGATCGCCCAAGGGGCGATCTCACAGGGGGAGATCGCCCAAGGGGCGATCTCCTCCTCGCGGAGGCGAGGTCGCCCAAGGGGGCGACCCTCCGGGGGAAAAGTCGCGCGGGGCACGAAGCTCGACCTTTACGAGGAAAGAAAAAGCGAGACCACTCGGGCGATGAGGGACCGCCAGGGCTCGGACAGCTAATTTGAGATGATTGCCGATTTCTGGGTAAACGTAATCCCCGCATTTTTTTATGTTTTGAAAAAACTTCGAAAAAATAAAACTTACCCACGAGAATCGCGATCCACCTTTCCTGTCATAGTAGATCATATATGATAGAAAAATGCAAGTACCTGTGCGAACTTACTACCTCCAGGCATGCTTGAAAAACTCTCTCTATAAGAGAACTTGCGACCATTTGATGTTATGTGAGTACCTGAAAAGAACTAGTGTGCACCTGCTTACCTCTGCAAAAGATCGGTTAGAGCATGCATATTTTATCATGAAATACCTGAAGAGAACCAGCTTGTACCTGTTTTCATATGCGAAAAGGTATGCTGAACGTGTATATAAAAAGGGTAAAGGTGTGTCAGGTACCTGAGACAACTTGCTAATACATATTTTGTTCACTTTGATTTACAGTTGATAATTAAGAATAACGACCTTGTGGCTGTCAAAACGCCTTTTAAGAAGGTATTAACTTTGGATATTCGAAGCTGCTTTGTTATAAAGTTACTCCGATGTTAAATGGCGATCTTCAATATTCGAGATTTTTTGTAGAAGAATCAGATCATGATAATCCATAAATGATATTTCTGAACTATGTTATGTACTTTGATAAATGAAGGTATCAAATAATCCAGACTGCTCCTTCTGCGAATCTTGAAAAACATTTGTCTTTTGAGATAGAATATTGTCGGACTCAGCTTTTCCGACTGCTTCTTTGTTGATTAATAGAAGGAAAGACCTCATGAATACTTTCATGTGCTTTAGATTGCTTGATAAAGAGATGAGCACTCAAGTAGTGATCTTAATTTCTCCAGACCACCCAAAATTAATCTGAGAGGTTCTAAGATGATGATCACAAATGCCCCAAAACACCTGTCAGAAAAGCTTCTTTGAAGAGAACCAGTTAACAATCTTCAATACTTCAGATTGCTAGAAACTCCTCAAAAAACCTGGGAAATCCCACCAGCAATCTCTAATTTTCAAATCCTGGAGGAAATTAAGCCGACGGTCTCAAAACTTTGAGATTGCTGAAGAAACCTGAAAAACTAAATAAACTCTGGAAATCCCACCGGCAATCTCTAACTTCCAAATCTTGGAGAAAATTAAGCCGGCGGTCTCAAAATTTTGAGATTGCTGAAGAAACCTGAAAAACCAAATAAACTCTGGAAATCCCACCGGCAATCTCAAACTTCCAAATCTTGGAGAAAATTAAGCCGGCGGTCTCAAAATTTTGAGATTGCTGAAGAAACCTGAAAAAGTAAATAAACTCTGGAAATCCCACCGGCAATCTCTAACTTCCAAATCTTGGAGAAAATTAAGCCGGCGGTCTCAAAATTTTGAGATTGCTGAAGAAACCTGAAAAACTAAATAAACTCTGGAAATCCCACCGGCAATCTCTAACTTCCAAATCTTGGAGAAAATTAAGCCGGTGGTCTCAAAACTTTCTCTTCTTTGAAGAAACTTGAATGATCAAATAAACTCTGAATATTTCCCCAGTAATCTCTTATACTTGAGTCCATTCACCTTTAGTGAAATAATCACTTACTTCTCACAGAACCCACCGATTTAACAGAAATATGGGAATGAAATAATCTGGAGCAATTCAACATAACTTTTCCCTGGTAACCTTTCATGTGAAATCAACCCAGCCCCAGCCCTACCGCCTAATAAAAGTCGGTAGCGGGAGCTCACAAATCAATGAACATAACCTTTCTTTTAATCTCAATCAGATATCTCAACTATTGATGGTAATCATCATATAGAAAGTGATTGAGGGAGAGAAAAGTTGGGAGAAAGGGGGTTGGGCTACCCACTACGCATCTGCGAGTGATTCGAGCGTGATGCGGTCGTTGCGGGTTTTATGACCCGGAGAAGAGAGAATTGGAGGTGTTACTTCCATATTTCCTATCAAACAATAGGGATGGTATTTCTACCTTTCATATCCTTGTCTACGTATTTCACGAGGTATTAACGTAAACAAGAAAAAGTAAAGTGATGATAAAGCTTTACCCGTTCCGGTTGATCTGGCCAATTTCTACTTTTCATATCAAAGTATTTGTAGAAATATGAATGTAGACAGGTAAATGTAAGGAAAAGTAAAGTAATGAAAGAGTATTAAACATACTTGGCTGGATGTCCGCAGTGAATATGGGTATGAAGATTGATATAGCTGACTGCTGGAAAACATCCTTGCGATGATAGTTGCTTATAGAACACAGATAACTGCTATTCTTATTACAAGCAAAACTTAGAAAATAAAAGATGCAGAAACTCCAAACAGGTGGGAGACATGCAAAACAAAATTGACAATGTATCTCATCTATACTTCATGCATTTCTTTTATTGAATGAAAGAAAATTTGCTGTGTGAAGTTGTATTTGCTGGAAAATAAGATCATGTTATTAAGCAACATAATCCTGTAGTTTTCCTGCCTTCAATAGTTTGTCTACCAATTTTCGGAGAGCACGACAATCTTCTGTATCATGACCAGCAGCTGAATGATATAGGCAGTAGAGTTCTTGATTGCGTTTTGCAACATTAGACCTCATAGGACGGGGTCTCTTACACTCTGACATATTCTGAATAATTGGAAAAACCTCTCCCAAAGGGATATTCAACTGACCAAATCCTTCTGAGTAAGTTTCATATTTAAATGTTGTAGGATCGTAAGAAATGATGGGAGAGAATTCCAAGAATGGAGATAGCATATCTTATTGAGATGGAGTAGACATATCCGGAGGAGGTGAATAAGACTTGAATTGCTCATCTTGCGGAGGGATTTGTGATGAAGATGAATGATGATGATATCTATTCACCCGATGCCGCCGAGTGTGCCGGTTCTGAGAATTCATAAAATTAGGATTCATTGCCTGCCTCACCTTGAATAAACCGGTTTGCTATTTCGATGAGGTGCCTATAAGACTTGGGTTCATTTGCGGTAACTTTGAATTTGAGAGGGCCTTCTTGGAGTCCGTTGATTAAAGCGACTTGATACAGTTCTTGATCTGCACTAACAATTTGAAGAATTTCTCTCTAGAATCTATCGACATAGTGGGCGAGAGTTTCGTTAACTCCTTGCTTGATTTGGAAGAGGGCTGCGACACCTCTTTTCCGCTTTTTGTTGGTAGAAAACCTTAAGAGAAACAATCTCCGCAAATCCACAAGGCAAGCAATTGATCCAGATGGCAGGCTATAGAACCATTCTCTAGCATGACTGTCAAGGGTCATAACAAAGAGCTTGCACTTGATGCCATCCATTAATGTTCTTAAAGAAATAGCTGACTCAAAGGCTTGGAGATGGGAGAAGGGATCTTCTTTTCCAGTGAAGGTTGGCAGACGAGGCTCTCTAAAAATGTCAGGAGTAGTCACCCAACGAACTCTATCTGTGAAGGGAGAAGGATCTTCCTCTTCAACAAAATCTGGAGGAGATGAAGGATAATACGCATCAGCTGGGGCTGGAAAACTAGTACACTTTTCCTGAGGGTTAGACATTTCTACGGGACCTCCCTGGGCAACTGGCCTAAAAAATTCAGGTCGAGTGGCCGCGAACTCGTCAGCTTGGGGTGGCAAAGGAACAAATGGATCCACAAATCAGGGAGGAGGAGGAGCTTTCTTAACAGGATCTTGAACATCTGGTATCTCCATTGATACCCAAAAAATAGGAATTGCCGAAAAGGAAAAAGCTGCGATAACTTCCAAACGGAGTCGAATTTTGGAAATCTAAGAGCAGAAAAATGCCTGAACGGAGAACCCGTTCAATTTTTGGATAGTTCAGGCCGAGACGGTCGCAACGGGCTTTGAATTTCTGAATTCCGACACCCGTATCAAAAGCTATGACCGTTTGAAGTTTTGAAGAATTTTAGGTCGAATTCACCGAAGCTGCTGTTTCACCAAATACTCAAAATCTGAAGGTCGCGTGTTAGATCTGTTGGTGCCAAAAATGGTACCAACTCCACACTCGCTCGAGCCGAAGGATGGGGGGTGAAACTGTTGGGTGGCCGGTTACTTTGAGCTGGAGGAAAGACTATTTTATTGATATAAAGCTTGAGTTACAGCTGAGGTTACAACAGGAAAGAATGAAAGAAACATCATAAAACATGAAGAAAAAGGGGTCTGAAGGGAGATCGGAGAGGTCTCAGCGGTCACTCAAAGTTGAGACCGCTCAAACCACTGGCTGGGACTGGAAGCTCTCCAAAAGTGCTCAAACTGGTACCCCTACCCCTCTATTTATAGACGCAGGGGCCTGCCCGAACGGGCAGATCTGGAAGGTAACGGGCTGCCCGGAACTGCTGAGACCGCTATTGAGACAGCTGAGATCGTCTGGACCTGCTGAGATCGTCAGCTGAGACCGCTGAGATCGTCTGGACCTGCTGAGATCGTCAGCT